>OW388084.2:83498692-84904827 GCA_936449025.2 Sarcophaga subvicina
AGGCAAGAAGGCAAGAGATATGAGAGAGAGAGAAAAAACAAAAATCCCTTAATTTTCCATTTCCATTATTTTGAATTTTGTTTATTGTAAAATAGGAAATTATCGAATATTTGTTGTAATATTGGTAATTAACGTCAGTGGTATGGTGTGAGGCATAACTAAATGAAGGTCTTTTTTCTGCTTATTTTTTTTAAGAAGACAAAGTGTTTCATTGTGTTTTAGTTTGAACCTTACTTTGTTTATGGTGTACCCTACATACATACAAACATACATAATTGGTCATTACAACACTTTAGTCAGGATTACGATCTAGCTTTCTCGCACTACCTTTGTTGTGTGCGTTAATTTTATGCATCAGTTTCGGGACCTACAGTTGAAAATAGACTCCGAACGACAGATTTTTAGAGAAACATTTTCATGTCAATTTTATTTTATGCTCAGAATTGTTGCCAGAAATCTGCTGAGAGGAAGTTGCCGAAGAAGTATGTCTTGTTGAAGATGTCTGACATGCGGTTTGAACAAGCCAACACACGACCTACTAAACTACGGCGACTTCAACGATTTAAAAACTACGAATGTCAGATTTTTGAAAAAATTTTCATGACAGTTTATTTACTTTCAGAGATTTTACGAGAAGACTGCTGAAAAAATGTCGCTGAACAAATATTTTTTCATATTTCGTTTTGATCCTCGTGTCTAATAAGCTGACAAACTATCTACTAGTCTACGATGTAACTTGAATCGATCCCTATTCTTAAAACGTGTTCTTTAAGTCCACCATGACCGTTTAAAGCCAGTTTCAATCCTCAGACTGCTTCTCGATTGTTTGATGCCTCACGTCTCAGTGTAATTACCCAACAAAAGATAAGATTGTTTAAAATCCATTCAAGTCGAGATAAGTATCCTTTAAATTTCTTTTAACCGAGCATACCCTTTCAAAGAGCCTTACGCAGTCGCCGTAGTCTAGTTGGTAATGTGTTGGCTTATTAGACGTAAAGCCCGGGTTCGTATCCCAGGTCAGATATCAAAAAGAAATATGAAAAAAAATAATTGTTCGAAGACCTCCTCTCAGCAGTTTTTTGGTAAAAACTCTGAGAGTAAATAAAATTGCCATGAAAAGTTTCTCAAAAATCTGTCATTCGGAGTCGACGTTAAACTGAAGGTCCCGCCACTCAACATATAAAATTAACGCACACAACATGAGTGGTGTGAGAAGCTAGGCCGTAATCCTGACTGAAGGGTTGTAATTACCAATTATGTATGTATGTATACCCTTCCAAAACCCTCTTCCTGCTCTATAGAATGTTTCTGGTGTCATCAGCAGCATGGAAGCTACCCTGCTCGCAAGGTGATCTTCCAGCTTACTGCTGCAAATTCCTAAGTGACTGGAGATTTCATCCTGATTAGCTGATTCAACTTTTCATTCTAATTTTGAGTCAACCTTATAGCAGCTGAGAGCGCGTAGGACGACCTGATTGTCAGATAGGAATGCTATGTTCCATCCAACTTGTATTGGAATGTTGAATACAGCACATCTTTCGATACGGTAAACTTTGGCTTTCAAGCAACTCGAAAGTTTTTCCAATGCATTCTGAATATTAATCTCTTGATTTGTAACACTGTACGTATGTAATTGATCCATGAGTATACCAAAGAACGCTCTTTCTCTTAAAAGAGTGTGTAGGAGCCAAGTTATTCCCTTCACTCTTATTATCTGGTATCGTTGCAAGGTATTTCCAATAGTTTTTTTTGAGCCAATTATTAAATACGACACATGGACAGCCAAGTCGAGTAGTGATATCAACTTCAGTTAAGAAAATTTTGATCACAAATTTAAATCACACAACCCTAGTGGGCCCCTATATTAAGTCTCATTGCTGTAGCTTATCTCATAGTCGTTTCTAACTGCCTATAGCTTTTGAACTTCATTTTTTTTCTTTTATTTTTCTTATTATTATTGAAATTACTTTCTTTTTCGCTTCACACAATTGTAAAGTTACTTCATTTGTTTTTGCTGATGGCAAGTGTTAAACGATGAAGTCAAGCGTACAAGTCATCAATAATTTTTCAAACTCGTAACTGCTAATCGTTGCGAAAGAAGTCGTCATCAAGGAGACGCGTTACTGTGTACTTCTTAATGCCTTGTAATGAAATATTCATTTCAGCCTTTTATGTGGCACTGAATGCATTGAAGAAAGTTTCTTAATTTATTACCCAAAAAGATGAAGAGGTCTTGGGAAAATTGTTATTTATTTGGTGTTATTTTTTTTTTGTCTGAGAAAATGAAAATTTTAAACGGTTTTCTATAATGTCTGCCAAAATTGAATTCAAATTTTGAGGAAATATTTCTTGTAATGCCATGGAAATGTTCAATGAAACGTTTTAGTTTTGATTGACAAAGCTCTCATATTTTGGGGATACCCAGTGATTATTGCTCGTAACACATTATTGGATTTAAATTCATTGCATAAGTAGTAAGCACAGGATTAACACCATATTAATCAGGAGGCATTATGATCTGTCAAATAGAATGGCTGGTAGTTTGTGCTGCCCCCTAGATAGTAATCAGCAGATATCATGATTTGTCAAATAGAATGGTTCGTACCAGTATGAAATTGCGAAATACCTTGCAACAACACTATATAATAAGAGTAAAGGGAATAACATGGCTCCTACATACTCCTTTAAGAGAAAGAACGGGCTGTGGTATGGGTCAAGTATATACCGTTTTGCAGTTCAAGAAATAAATATTTAGAATACATGGGAAAACTTTCGAGTTGCTTGAAAGCGAATGTTTACTCTATCGAAAGATTTCCTTTACTCCACTTGGACAGGAAGTTGAACGAGAAATAGCAACACGATATGGCAATCAGGCCGCCCTCCGCGCTCTCAGCTGCTATGAGGTTGCTTTAAGATTAGAATGGAAAGCTGAATAAGCTAGTCAGGATTAAATCCCCAGTCACGTAGGAATTTGCAGCAATAAGCCGGAAGTTGCCGTAGTCTAGTAGGTCGTGTGTAGGCTTATTAGACGTAAAGGCCCCGGTTCAAACCCCAGGTCAGACATTAAAACGAAAATACAAAAAAATACATCTTCAGCGAAATCCTCTCAGCAGATTTCTGGCAAAAGTCTGTGGTTCGGGGTCTATTTTCAACTGTAGCTACCGCCCCTCATGTATAAAATTAACACACAGAACATAAGTGGTGTGAGAAACTAGGTCGTAATCCTGACTGAAGCGTTGTAATTGCCAATTGTATATGTCAAGCTGCTGATAAGACCAGCATTATTCTATAGAATATAAAGAGGGTTTTTTAAGGGTGTACTTGTTTAAAAGGAAATAAAAGGGAAGCGAACACTATTTCCACTTGTACGGATTTTAAATAATCTCAACTTTTGATGGGTAATTATAATGAGAAGTGATTTGAGTTATGCATCAAACTATCGAGAAGTAGACTGAGGATTGTAACTGGGGTTTTACCGATCATAGTGAACTTAAAGAACACGTTTTTAGAACAGGTATCGGATTCAAGTCACCGTAGTCTAGCTGACAACATATATACATATATAATTGGTCATTATTTCAGTCAGGATTACAACCTAGCTTCTCACACCACTTATGTTGTGTGTGTTAATTTTATACATGAGTTGCGGAACCTACAATTTAAAGTCTACTCGGGACGACAGATTTTTTGAGAAACTTTTTATTGAAATTTTATTTCCTCTCAGAGAACTTGCCAGAAATCTTCTGAGTGGAAGTCGCCGAAAAATTTTTTTTTTCATATTTTCGTTTTAATGTCCGACCTGGGGTTTGAACTGTGGCCTTACGTCTAATAAGCCAACATACTACCTACTAGACTACGGTAACTGCCTGGCTGACAGTGTGTTTATTTTTTGCAGTCGTCGAGAGTAGTCGTCGTGGTCTGGTAGGTAGTGTGTTGACTTATTAGAGCGGAGCCCACGGTTTAAACACCCGGTCGGACATCTTCAACGGAACGAAGTATGAACATAATATTTTCTCGGCGACTTCCTCTTAGCAGTCCACTGGCAAAAATGCTGAGAGAAAATAAAATTGCCAAGAAAAATTTTTCAAAAAATCTGTCGTTCGAATCAAACTTTAAACCGTAGCTCCCACCACTTATGCATAAAATTAATACACACAACATGCTCCATGCTGACAGTTGTTTTCTGTTAACAACATATTTGCTCAGACAAACAGTTTTTTTTGAGAGTTTCCAACAGCTTTTTTTTATTCATTTCGAATCTCAGAGTAGCTACAAGTAATTTAATTGTGAGAGTGGATGAATACAACATTCAGCTGCACTGCTGCCATATAAATCTTACATACCATGAACAATTCCGCATCCTTTTTCGTTTATCTTCTACCATTTCACGTTCCATCTCTTTAATAAAGGACACAACAAGCGAAGTTCAGTTACTTAATGGCAAACTGATAGAGAGTTGCCGAAACATACACTCGTCTTTGTACATTGCCGTTGAGTATTTTGCTGATTACATCGTGTACTATTGCAAACAGGCATTCATTTCGTAATGCATTCCTTAGTTGCGCCAACTCTATCTATTCACGTTTAACACTATTTTATAATGTATTCCTGTGTGCATGTCCTTGTGTAATTGTATGCATACAGTTACTGTGAATTAATCAGTGATTTATACGGCCTTTGCAAAAGAAAAATGTTCTTTGGCAAGCAAAAAAGAATTTCATTTCATTTTCAATTTCTATTTACTGTTGTAAAGAAACTAATATTTTGAGGTGTACTATTACATTGCAACCCTTTAGTCAGGATTAGAAGGTAGCTTCTCACATCACTTTTGTTGTGTGTCTTAATTTCTATACACGAATGGCGGTACTTACAGTTTAAAGTCAACTCCAGACGACAGATTTTTTTTGAAAAATTTTCATGGCAATTTTTATCTACTTTCAGAGTTATTGCCAGAAATCTGCTGAGAGGAAATATTTTTTTATTTTATATTTCGTTTTGTTCAAGATGTTTGATCTGGGGTTTGAACCATGGCGTCAAGTTTAAAAGACCAACACCAATGACGGAATAAGTACTAGCGGTGTTACAAAGAGATGTCATAGGATTCAAGTAAGCTCTTGCCATTAATGCGGTTATTAGGTTTCCGTCTATTCTATATAGGAGTACGGTTTTCATCGCAAACAGTACTTAGGTAAGAAATATAAGTGTGGAGATAAGGAACGATAGTAGTTCTGCCCTAAGCCTATAGACATAATTTCACTTAAACTTTGCTAGATATGCTGTCTGAGACAAAATGTGCAACATGATGCATAATAAATTTGCATATAACAACTATTTGCACCGAATGAAGCCAAAAATAAAAAGTAATCCAAAGTTTTTCTACAAATTTAATAACATCAAACGTCGTACAAAGACATACCCGAACTACTTAAAATTTGGTTCTCGTAGTGCTTACGACGAAATGTCCATAAGTAATTTGTTTGCTGATTTTTTTACAACAACTTCTTCTTATAAATCATTCAAAAATCAAGCTTCCTATCCTTATGATATACCCCAGTCATCAAGTATTCATATTTGGTATATTGCTGCTGAAACTGTTCGAAAAAATCTGTTGTCAATACAAAGCTCACCTACCCCAGGTCCAGATGGTATACCTACTTGTATTCTTAGATATTGTTCTGAAAACCTTTCTGGTCCCCTAACGGCAATTTTCAATAAATCTACTGAACTGGGTTATTTTCCAACTGCTTAGAAAAAATCACTCATAATTCCATTGTTTAAAGCTGGCAATACATTGGAAGTTTCTAACTACAGAGGCAAAATTGAATGTCAAATTGAATGTAATTCCAAAACTCTTTGAACAAATTGTGACTGACTCTTCATATCATCAAATATCTTCAATTTTAACCTCATATCAACATGGCTTTCGAAAATTATGTTCAACTTCTACTAATATCTTTGAATTAACAACTAAAGTTCATCAACAGGCAACAAACTGATGTTACCTATACAGACTTCAGTAAAGCATTTGATAGAGGCAACCATGATCTTCTGCTTTATAAACTATCTTGCATGGGTTTTGGTAACAATGCAGTACGTTGGCTGAAGTCTTATCTTTCTAGTAGAACTCAGCAAGTGAAATTTGAAAATGCTATATCTATAGTCATCGATGTTCTCTCCGGAGTGCCTCAGGGAAGCCATCTTGGTCCAGTACTATTCACATTATTTATGAACGATTCATCTGTTACTATTCATTCTAATATACTCCTGTATACTTATGATGTTACAATTTTTAATTCGCTTGATAGCATATCTGGTCAATTAACTATTCAAAAGGATATTGACTATTTTTGTCAATGGTGTGAAGTCAACTTGTTGGAGTTACACTTTAATAAATGCAAACATATGTCATTTCATCGTTCATTTAAACTTGATACATCTTATCATTTTAAAGGCAAAATTTTAGAAAAGGTTTTAAATATAATTGATTTTGGAATCTTGTTAAGGAACTACTATCCATAGACATAAATAAATAAATAAATAATTTATAAATAAATGATGCGTTATTACCTTAGTTTTTAATTTTTAGTTTTTAATCTCTTACCTTTCAATAACATTTAAAATATGAGTACGTAGATTGCAAATAAAATAAAAATAAATTTGTGTTTAGCTTTAATTAAAATTCTTTATTATTCGCACAACTCTGTGTGCCATTGTTCACAACTTCATGTAAACGACAACAATTGCTTTGTTAGTTATTCCTCTGTTTATACCCTTTACGTAAACAATACCAGTTACTAGACAGTTGTTCTACAGATCTTTGTAACTGAGATCTTTAAACCATGATTACTCTCTTCAAACACGCCGCGTCTTCACACACGACTGACTGAACTTTTACTAACAGCCTTACTTGGTTTTATATTTAACATGTACATACATACATACATAATTGGTCAGGATTACGACCTACCTTCTCACACCACTTATGTCGTGTCCGTTAATTTGATGCATGAGTGGCGGGACCTACTGTTTAAAGTCGATTTCGAACGACAAATTTTTGAGAAACTTTTCATGGCAATTTTATTTACTTTCAGAGATCTTGTCAGAAATCTGGTGAGAGAAAGTCGCCGAAGAATTTTTTTTGATGTCTGAAATGGGGTTTGAACCGTGGCCTTACGTGTAATAAACCAACACACTACCTACTACAATACGGCGAACATGTGCCAGGAACAATTCGTATGTGAGCTGAAAGTACTTCTCACAATTTTCTTACAGACCATCCCAATTGTGTAGATTGTCAGACACGACTAGTCTTATTGACAATATTTTGTTTGTCTTTTCTCTCTTTTTGCCGTGTCTATTTCGTTTGGGGTGCGAATAACTTTTTCAAAATTTAATGATGCAACATGTGGCAGGGCATACTTCTCCACTCATTATTACCTCAATAACAAAAACACTTTGTTTTACTGAAATAAAAAGAAAACAAATTCTTAAAAGCCAAACAAAAAACTTGTCAGATTTTAATTTCGCACTTCATAAACAGCAAACTCTTTATTTGCTAGAGATGAGAACAATTTACAACGAAGTGCGAAAAGTAAATACACGCGAATGCATGTGAATGGGTAGAAATTATTAAAATAACACGGGAAATGTGTATCACGAATGAGAGATAAAAACTGATGCCAAATCTTCAGAATACTGCACTTCATCTTTTACAGATCTTCCCCTGTTATTAATAGAAGAAATGGTATTACCGAGGAAATGGTGGAAACCCCAGTTCAGACAAAACGAAATATAAATAATTATTTCTTCGGCGGAAAATTTCTGGCAAAAACTCTGTATAAAGTAAATAAAAAATTTCTCAAAAACCTGTCCTTCTGAGTCAACTTTAAACAGTTGGTCCTGCAACTCATGAACTTTGAATGCTTTTGCTTCTCTTTAACAAATGTTTTTCTATCAAGGTGTATTCCAAGGTACTTAATTTGCTATTGTTAATGTAGCATTTGGTTGTTTATTTCGATGGGCATTCACGACCATTAACTCATTCAAAGAGGCTGTTGAGGAGGTTAGCGAAAGATACAGTTTTTCTTTTATTTCATGCTCAAGATTGGATCCTCAACACGTCATGTAGTAAGTCAAGACACTACTTATTGACTACGGCAGCAATAAACACAATATGCTATGAGCTGTTAAAATCACTTTCATAAAGGCGATGTACCACGCCTAAGGGCTTAAGTCTGCTCTAC
Organism: Sarcophaga subvicina; assembly: GCA_936449025.2. Taxonomy (NCBI): domain Eukaryota; kingdom Metazoa; phylum Arthropoda; class Insecta; order Diptera; family Sarcophagidae; genus Sarcophaga; species Sarcophaga subvicina. The sequence goes on from OW388084.2 coordinate 83,506,936, forward strand.
TTAGCGAAAGCAATTTATTTTAGCTCGTCGTAGCCTAGAAGGTAGTGTGTTTTCTTCTTAGATGTGAGGCCACACGGTTCAAACCCCCAGTCGGACATCTCAAACAATACCAAGTATGAAGAAAAACATATCTTTGGCGGCTTCCTCTCAGCATATTTCTGGCAAAATAAATTTCTCAAAATTCTGTCGTTCGGAGTCGACTTTAAATTGTAGGTCCTGTCACTCATGTATAAAATTATAGTTTGTAATTCTAACTGAAGGGTTGAAATGATCAATTATGAATGTATATATGTATTACATATTGTTCAATAAGGCTGAAAAAGGAAACTCGGATTATTTTCGTTTTATGGCCAGAATCGAATAAAAACACCGTATGGCATGATAAATGTTGCATACAATCCTTGGTATGATTATGATTGTACCCAACCCTCTAGTCTTCTTTTTTAGCTTGAGTTCGATGAATGTAGACACCAATGACATATGATTTCAAGAGAATGACCGTGTGTGGCCCAAAGCTCATGGCACATTTGATTTACTGCATTTGAGGGTCCCATGTGGATGTCAAATGTTAAATGTTTCTCATAGGGTTTCCTAAAGTCGTAGATTAAATTCAGTCTGACTTAAGCTCCATAGTCATGGAAAATTGGACATTTCGTTGTCTTATTGGCAACTTATATCATGAATAATAAGTTATCGAAAGCAATGATGTTTAGACTCTGAATAGATTTTAAGGAGTATATATTGTGGTGGAAAAATTCAATACCACGGCTACAGTAAACGATCGACCAAGAGCCATACGTTGACGAAACACTAGATTTAACGAAAAGCGCTCAGGAACATCCGAGGCAGATGATTTGGCGTTGATCAGAAGAACTTGGCTTTTCGCACGCCACAATTTGGCGAATTTTGTGTTGTGACTTGGCCCCTTTGGTTTTCATTGGATTTTTGGTTTTACGTGGTAGGTTCCAAGACCTACGCACAACAAAAAAATAAAGTCCAGGGAATTGTACTTGCACGCATTAGTTAACATCTAGCGGGTGCTAGAATGCCATCCTGGTGGTCGCCACGTTGACCGCAGTCAAAAAATTTACCTTGTTTGCATGCATTCCATCCCTCCCTACAGCTCCAACAGTGAGCTGTATGAGCTCCACAACTATATGGAAGTTGTGCAGCGTATTAATATCCAGCGGCTGCGCTGGCTCGGACATGTCGTTCGAATGCAGGAGGATACTCCAGCGAAATGGGTATTTGATGCGGAGATCTGCGGAAGTCATCGAAAAAGACGACCTTGTATCCGTTGGAAGAAACAAATCGAGGAAGCCCTGTCATCGATTGGTATGACCAACTGGCATAGACGCGCAATAAGCAGAGAAGCCTAAAAGGATGTGTTGCAGCAGGCCGAAATCCGTTAATCGGATTGTTAATGGCCATTTAAGTAAGTAAGTAAGGCTTGGGCCAGTATATAAATTCAACAAACTCAAGAATTGAAGGCCAATGATCATAAATAACAATGCATAATCGCTACCTGCGCTCTCGAGAAATCATCTTCAGCGATGTGACCCACTTCAGAATGGTTAGATACGTGAACGAGCAAAACTTTCACATAAGATCATAGCGTCCAAGACATTACGAAAAAATCACTGTTTTGTGGTGTCATGTTTCCACATTTCTTTGTGAACTCATTTGACTTGGCTATTACTGGCAACAGCGAACACTATAGTTCAATGGTTACATACTTCTTTTGGTTTAAATTCGATGGTATGGAGACTGTGTGGTTTCATCTAGATGGCGCTACATGATACAAACAGCTTATGTTACATTGAATATTCTGTATGAAAGATTTAAGGACATGGTTGCCTCGCGTGGTGAAAACTTGCCGCCGAAATCATACGATTTGACGCGGTTATAATTCTTCTTGTGGGGGTTTCTTAATTGGCAGGGAGTTCCTTAAGTCGCAGGTGTATGCAAATAAGCCACAGTTCACAGTGATCCTTAAATCCAGCACAACCCGCTTTAATCGGTCAAATTTAGCGAGATTTGTGTGTCATGGAAATCGCCATAGCCTAGTAGGTAGTGTGTTGCTTGTTAGACGTAAGGCCATGGTTCAAACCGCAGGTCAGACACCAGAAACGAAAATATTAAAAAATATTTCTTCGCGACTTCCTCTCAGCAAATTGCTGGCAAAAACTCCGAGAGTAAATAGAATTGTCACGAAAAGTTTCTCAAAAATCTGTTCTTCGGAGTCGACTTTAAACTGTAGGTAACGCCCCTCATGTATGAAATTAACACACACAACGTGAGTGGTGTAAGAATCTAGGTCGTAATCCTGACTGAAGGGTTGTAATTGCTAATTATGTATGTATGTATGTATGTATGTATGTATGTTATGCGTCAGGGTCATGTAAAATTCAAAGATGTTATATTCCACACACGATGGCATCACTAGGTTTTTCAAACGAATAAGAAATTTCGACATGTTTTACACACATTTTGATTTATTTACATTTAAAAATGGGAAGCGCTTAATAAAAGACCCGATATATTTCACACTTTCAAGTATCAGAAGTATTTACTCCAAATTCATGTTAATCTACAATAACTTCAAGCATTTTATTGCTTCGAAATACTTTTCGATTCACTGTTGCTCTGGCATAAGTTGCACTTTTATTTTCAAGCATTTTTCGCTACAATGAAATAAAATCTTTCAAATATTTTATGGCAAAAATCGATTTCAGTGATCGTTATTATGTTGCGAAATATTTTCATGATGTTCCATATTAGCGACAAGAAACAAATTGAGGGCATCATCGTCAGCACAATCATTATGGGAAATGTGTTGTGTGGCCATAAATATTGAATTTTGATTCGATTTTAGAAATTATTTGACATGCAAAATTATGCAAAATGAAAATTATTTTTATAATCATCGAGAATATTAACACAGCTAATGTGCTGTTATGTTAATAAATTTTTTTTATAATTAAATCATAAGCTCACTAGTACGTACACATACGTTTATTGTTGAATGTGACTAAAATTGTTTGGAAATTTAATGGAAAATTTTTTGAATACCAAACGGCTGAAAAGATAGGAAGAATAAAAAATAAGCACATGAGCATAAAATAATATAATCAGCTCCAGAATGTACAAGATGTAATCATTAAATAAATGAAATTTCTATAAAAAGTTTAAAGTACAAAATAAAAGTTAACGTACAGGTGAACAAATTTGTAAATATAAACACTTAAAATATTTGTTACAAAGTATACATTGGATTTACAAATTCACTACTGTATCTCAACAGTTTTTACGATTGAATTTTAATAGAATTACCACGTAAATCCATGAAAAGATTTTCAAGAACTCACAGAACCTTCCAACATAAATGAACGCTATTGACTCTGTAATCCTTGCCTAATAGCTCTTAAGTAGTCATAGATATTACAATAACATATCGATGCATCAAAATCCAACCATTTATCACAAAATATGGAAGTAAAGAAAACAGAATGTAACAGAAGTGATGCTAATTAGGTGTTGGAATACAGCAACCAAACGATTTGTTGTACTGCCCTCAACCTATACAGTGGACAGCAAAAGTCTTAGTGCGGTAATATATTTTAGCAATTTCATAAACAACAGTTTGTATATAAAATTAAGGTTTTTATATTTATTTTATTAATTTATTCTGTTTTATTATAAAACAAATAATTTTTTAAACGTTTTTCATAAAACAAAAGAAAAATAAGGAAAAGTTTCAGATGACTCCATAGGTACCCCCAAGGAGAACCCTGAGTAAATTTAAAATTCAAAGGCCTAATACATGAAAATGTTATCCCTTGCATTTAGTAGAATATTCCTTAAGGTCAAGCACTCCATTCAACCCATTTCGATTTGAAAGTACAAGTCTTTTTTAGTGTTTTCTGGTGGCACCATGAGCAAGTTTCTCGGTTGACTTTTGTTTGAGGTTTAGCGATTACGTAACAGTTCTTTCAAATGATCTCCTAAATAATCTTGTGAAGTCACATCAGGACTTTGTGTAAGACTATTAAGCCTGTGGGAACTTTTTTTGTCAAAATATATTGGAGTACTAAGACTTTTGATGTCCAATGTATATGACATCCCTGTAATGCCACACACACTATTGTTGCCCTGGCAAATTTCAGATTACAAGTATGAGCTCTTGTTCTACATATAATCAATCAATCAATTCTTAAGATATGGAACTACGGTTCTTTGAGCCTACGATGCTCATTTAAATGCCAAAAGCTCACTTGAGCACACATAGCGGCCCGTTGTGATGCCACAGGTGAACGCAGTCTTGTACTGACCAAGTTCCTCTTAACCGGGGAGAAGTTGGTCAGCGCAAGGTCTGCACGCTATCATGAGTAACTCAATTCACTTCGTATTGTAATTACCCAACCAAACGCGGTTACCATCCCCGGGGTACTTCTCCGTCTAATATATAGTCTAATACATACACATGAATGCATACATAATTGGTTATTACAACCAGAATTACGACCTATTTTAGCACACCGCTTATGTTGTGTACTATAATTTTATCTATCTATGTAGGTCCCGTTTACAGTCGACTTCGAATGACACACTTTTTTCGCTAAAGTTTTCACGGGAATTTTATTTCCTCTCAGAGTATTTGCCAGAAATCTGTTGAGAGGAAGACGCGGAAGAAATATTTTTCATATTCTGTTTTATTGCAGATGTCTGGCCTGGGGTTTGAAACGAGGCCTCACGTCTAATAAGCCATCCTACGGCCACTTCGTGATGAGTAACTTAAATCACTTTCCTTTGTAATTACCCAAATAAACTCGTTTGACTTAAGAAGAGTGCCTGCTCTACTTTCTTTCTTCGTGCGGTATACCCTATCAAACCCTTCTTTCTAATCCACAGAACGGTTCTGGTCTCTTCAGTGGCATAGAAGCTGCAACTTCTTTCCACGTTCATATGCCTGCTTATTACAACGACTTCCATCCCAATCCAGGATTTAAGAGTTGAGTAGTCGCATGACAATCTGACTGTCAGATGGTATTGTGTTACATCTTTTGTACTTCCTGCTCAAGCTGAATTGAGTTCATCTCTTAGTGGTTGCACGACTGCAACGTGCAAATTTCCCCAAGGGGTCTGAAGCCGTGACAGAATATTCTGCTTCTGTTTTTCTATTTGTTCATAAAGTTCTGATTTATCACAGACCCGTTCCCCTCTGAAAATGCTTTGTAGCAATCACTCATTTTTCCAATCACAATCATCGTGACTAGCTAAGAAACACTTAAGCAGGGAACTATCACACACACACTTCCCGATGAATCTCGCATCATTTAAACAAAGTCTGTACTACCCTGGTCCTTTCTACAGCGTATGATGGATTTAAAACATGTACCGGTCTTAAATCAAAGCACGTAGCGCTTTTAAAGAATGCCACAGTTATACCAACGCAAGCCCGTCTCTGTATCTTACCCGTCCATCTGTTTGCGAGTAACAAGTTTTTAATTATTTTGTAAGCAAAACTATATCGAACCAAGCACGCCATCATACATAATTGGTCATTACAACCCTTCAGTCAGGATTACGACCTAGTTTCCCACACCACTTATGTTGTGTGTATTAATTCCATACATGAGTGGAGGGACCTACAGTTTAAAGTCGACTCCGAACGACAGATTTTTGAGAAACTTTTCATTGCAATTTTATTTACTCTCACAGTTTTTGCCAGAAATTTGCTGTGAGGAAGTCGCCGAAGAAATATTTTTTGTATTTTGTTTTGATGTCTGGCCTGGAGTTTGAACCCTGATTTTACGTCTAATAAGCCAACACACTACCTACTAGACTACGGCGACTTCAAGCCATTAAGTTGTATTAATCGTGGTTCTGGATTAGTACAACTTGATGTCGTGCTTGGGGAATACCTGCTGTTATGACTTCGCATTTTTTTCATGTTCAGGTCAATGTTGGTCCTTTTTTCAATCGTATTTCTAGAATTTTTATAAAGGAAGGCATACCGATTACGCAACATCGCTTTTATTCGCGCACTGATGGTTAAGTGATGCCTGCCTTCTCCTATTTCACTTAGCTAAGCTTTCTTTATGGAATGACAACTAAAATAGTTTTAAAACCGTTTCTCTCCTTTCATATTGTTACGAAAATGAAAAATTTAAATACTGGTGTTTTGTTTTACATCGGTTAACATTAAAATTATAAACAAAAGCTACAAAAATCAAAAAATGCAGTAAACAAACCTGTTTACAAATTACCGTATTGTTTAATATAACAACAAACACCATCATAAGGAAATGGTGAATAAGTAACCAAAAATGCACTAACAACACTACAAGAATAAATGTGAACAACGAATCCATTCGCCTTCAAGAACATTCATCGGACTGCTTACTTTGTCATATAAAAGGCAAGGCAAAGCAGGCGACAGAGTTAGTGAAGTTCAGTCAGTCTAGTGTGAATACGCGGCATGTTTGAAGACAGTAATCGTGGTTTGAAGATCTCCGTTACAAAGATCTGTCGAATAATTGACTAGTAATTCCTATTGTTTATGCCAAGGGTGTAAACAGAAGAATGAAGTCGCCGTAGTCTAGTAGGTATGTGTGTTGGCTTATTAGACGTAAAGCCCGGGTTCGTATGCCAGGTCAGACATCAAAACGAAATATGGAAAAAAAATATTTCTTCGGCGACTTCCTCTCAGCAGATTTCTGGCAAAAGCTCTGAGAGTAAATGAACCTGCCATGAAAAAGTTTCTCAAAAATCTGTCGTTCAGAGTCGACGTTAAACTCTAGGTCCCGACACTCATGTAGAAAATTAACGCACTCAACATGAGTGGTGTGAGAAGCTAGGCCGTAATCCTGATTAAAGGGTTGTAATGATCAATTATGTATGTATGTATATAAACAGAGGAATAACCACAAAAACTGCGATTGTTGTTATTTACATCAAGCTGTGAATAGTGGCACACGGAATTGTGCGAATAATAAATAATTTTAATTAAAATTAAACACAAAATTATTTGTATTTTATTTGCAATCTACGAGCTCATATTTTTAAACTTTTTTAAAAGATAAAAACATAACAATACAATGCATCATAAATTTCCTGTTAAGTTTTCAATAATTTCAATGTTTTTGTGAGCTAAGCAAAGCAACATCTGGAGCTATTAAACTGTATCCTCGTATCTTATGTTCTTAGTAAATGTAAAACAATAACAACAACAATAAGACAACCAATAATACAAATGTAACATGCCAACAACATATGAGACTGGCAGGCAGACTTGCATTCATTCATGCACTGCATATGCATACACAAATACGAGTTTATGTCTGAGCGCAGTCATATAATTCCGCTTCTAAGAAGATTACAATAATTGAACGTAACCATTAATAAGTACTTATTTTTGTTGTTGTACGCGTTGCCATTTCTATGCTTCCGGTGTACATGTGGATAGATTTAAAAGTCACTAAAAAGTGTTTGGTAAGTTAGTAGTTCTGAAGTACTTGTAAGAATGAAATGTAAGCCTCTGCTGGAAAATAATTGAAATATTCTGCACATTACATTAATTGACATACTTATCCTGATCAAGGAATGTGGAACTGGATCTGGGGTCTATCACGATAAGCTGGATCTGAACATACTTGTAGGATTTAAAGCGTAAACGTGTAAAATGTGGGCGCTAGTTGCTAAAAAGTGATACATTTTGAACAGCTTTAAGGATTGTTGATTTCTTTTAAGGGCGCTGTGACCTATCTTGCTCTTACAGAGTTGAAGCTGCCATCGGTGACGGTGATATGACGATCTTTACGGATGGCTCAAAAATTGGAATGTGAAACAGAATTTGGGGTTTATTCCGATAAGCTGGAACTGAACGGGACATACAGGTTACTTAACCAGGCCACTGTATTTCAGGCGGAGATCTATACCTGGTTGCTGAATATCAAAACTGCTGTGTCCAGCAGTGGACAGCAGGAAATCTAAGAGTTCGCACTCTAACATTGGAATTCTAACGAGACACTGCACTATTGGCAAGTTCCCTTACAAGCTCGGTTTGCCCGACTACGATTACTGCAGAAGTTGCCGGGAGGATGTATGTAGAAGAAACGTAGTCGGTACAACATCTTTTGTGTGAGTGCATTGCACTTCAAAACAGACGTCAACGGTTTTTGGGTGGCCGAACGTTTGAAGATCTGGGCATGGTAGCGAAAGTACCACATGGAAAACTGGTCGGTTTCATCCGAAGTTCTTTAAAAATAAAAGTTTCTTATTGCATCACCAATAAGCATTTCCAGTCGTTGACAGTGGCTAACTAAAGTTAATATCCTATTAAATTCTCTACGCTAATATCGATCAACAAGTTTTATACGTTCTTTAGCCCCAATTTTTTTTTTCAATCACAGATGTAACTTTCCTATTCTATTTGCCTGTCAATGTACACGTATAACAAATTATTTTTTTGTAGGTTGTTAACTAAGAGACATTTTGTCGCGGCCAATACAAAATTTGTAATAGCATTATCAATAAAAACAACAACAACAACAAATGTAGCAACATTTGTGGCAATGGCAAAATAAACAGTAGAATAAAACGGACAATTTAATTGAATTGCCATTAGCCATGCATCACTAGCCATTGGTGGTCAGTCACACTAGCGTTTTAATTGTGTTACGTTTAGTACGTGCCAACCATTATAACTAAATATGCGTTGAATTTAGATTTTAGGGCCAGGGTGTAATTAAAATAACTTCACGGGAAAAATTTCTATTGAGTTTAGAGTTGTTTAATTCTCCTTTGCAACGTTGTTTAAAAAATGAGAGTGAAAGATAGTAAATATATTTAAAAACTTGTCCATTTTTGTTAATAGCATACATGACAATAAACTTTTCGAAAGAATGGGCTATTTTTAAGAAGTAGCATTAAATAAAATGCGCTATATAAGCTATCTTACCTGTATTCCAACACAATGCACTGCGTACATACGGATTATTTTCTCAAAAAAAATAATAAGTTTTTCCGATCACAATCTGGCACTAAAAGACGATGCACAGTCAGAACAAACCATTCCTGGACGTTACATATTGTTACGAAAACGAAAAAATCTAGATTCCGGTGTTTTGCTTTTACATCGTTTAACATTAAAATTATAAACAAAAGCAAAACAATGTAGTAAACAAACCTGTTACAAATTATCATACTACTTAATTTAACAACAAACACCAGCATAAAAAAATGGTAAACAAGTAAACAAAAACGCACAAACAACACTACAAGAGTATACGTAAACAACCATGTTTACATTTATAGAGATTTCGAGAAGGCGAAGTCATAATTCTGCAGCTAAAGCCGCTTGAAAGCTTAAGCTACATTTTTTTTACTGTGCTTCCTTTTAAGTCGACTCTGTAATTATTTAACACCGCATGTGCTCTACCTCTAACTAGCTAAACTGTATTGGTACACGAGTTGCAATGAATTGCATGGAATACTTAGTGTGCCTTGTTTCATGTTACGATAAGCAAACAACTGTTGATGATTCATGGTAGCAAAATAAAAAAATACAACAAAGCTAGTGGCGATTTAGTTCGGCTTCTTCTTTATCTTGCAGTTTAGTTGCATAAAACGTTTATCATTTTATGACCAACTATGGATTAAATTTTATCGCATGCGACATTTATTTTTTGTATAAAGGAATATACGATTAAGTTCGACTCCTTCTTTATCTTGTGGCAGGCATAGTTAGATACAAATTTTTTTTTGAAATCAATTATGGAATAAATTTTATCTCATGCGATTAACATAAGCGCATGAAAGAATACACGTTAAGGTTAGACTAATTCTTTATCTTGCGGTTTATATAAAAAGTTTATTTTACAACCAATTATGAATTAAATTTTATCGCATGCAATATTTTTTTACAGCGGTATGGTATGCTTAAAATGTGTGTTTGGAAGTTAAGTCAGACTTCTTCTTTACCTTGCTGTTTAGTTGCATAGAAAGTTAATCAATTAATGAAAAATTTTGGAATAAATTTTATCTCATGCGATATTTATTTACAGCGGCATGATGTGATTAACATATGCGCAAGAAAGAATACACGGCTAAGTTCGGCTTTTACTTTATCTTGAAGTTTAGTTATATAAAAAGTATATTTTACAACCAATTATGGATTAAATTTTATCGCAGGCGATATTTTTTACAGCAGCGTGATGTGGTAAAAATGTGCGTATGAAGGGCTGTACGGTTTGATAAGGTCGAATACTTCTTTATATTGTAACCCATTAAGGAATAAATTTTATCGCAAACGATATTTTTTACAGCGGCATGACCATCATCTCGAATGGTGTAGGGCATAAAAATGGTACAGCAGTAATATATTTTTGTTTTTTTTTTATCAGACATTGACGAGTAGATACGCAAAATTTGTGTGTGTGTCTGTCTCCTGTAGTTTATAGTTTGAAAGAAGTACCACTAAACTAAACCAATTACCATGAGCGTAATTGTGCATATAAAGAGAGTATATTTTTATTTTTTATTACGTGAACAGTAAGGGCGTGTGTGTCTATGCATTGCGTATAGAAATCCAATTAGTACTCCGTTGAATAATTTAAAGCAGGAACTAGAAACAGTGTGCTACACAAGTGTCTTATCATGAAATTTGTTATCACACGTTATCAATTATCGTTGAAGTGGCATAGTGTGGCACAATTTTTCTTTAAATTGGAACGAATAGTTTCTGTATGGAAACTTGACAGCAACATACTCTAAAAGCCAAGCGAAATGTTGGCCATCAGCAAAGAAAAAAATTTAACATTTTGCACAAAAAACAAACTACGACTTAATTTTACTAAAATTCGGTGCAAGGCATACAAAGTCAAACTGTGTTTTATTGCATTTCAAAGAGGTTGCCGTTGGCTAAATTTTATTTGTGTTATTCAATGTAGGTAAGTGCTGCCTGAAAGAAAAAATATCGAAGCGCCTGTCTTAATAAATTGACATACGAACTAATTTGCCTATATTCAATTCTATGGCATGGCATTTGGTGATATAGTCTATGCAAGAGTATGTCTTCTAGTCAGTGTGAAAGCTCTTTAAAAGCTAACCGTCTGCATATGGATACATTAAGTGCGCTCAAAATTAATGCGCTTCAGCTTCCTTAATATATATTTGATTTTCCAACAGGCAGTTCTGACCTTTTTCAGGTAATTACGGCCGCTACAGTCTGTTTTGCCAAATCAATATGCAGCGATATAGCATTTAGCGCATAAGCAAATAATAAAATTGCTTCATCAAACTAAGTGTTCTGTTTGCGCAACATACCACGTGTTTCGTCTATTTTACAATCGACAAAATCATCCGACAAAAAAAAGAAAGAAGAAATTATTCGATCTGCCAAAATCATAGCTGCTGTCCATAAAAGTGTGCAGGAGAATCTGAGGCAGTCGATTTCAACTTTTCGCAGACCACAACTTAGTGAATTTTTCTTGAATTGAGTCCGCATCCTTACAAAATCTAAATAATCCAGGACCTGACGGCAAACAATGATAGGCAACGAAGTGTTGTTGCTGGGTATGCTCTGGACAGATGGCATCTGACCTTTATTTTATTTGAAAAATCATTTGCTACTATGAGGCCCAATTCTGAATTAATAGGTACGTGTGCAAACTAATTCACCTGAGATCCAAAAGCAGCCTATGCATTCAGGAAAAGTCACCTGAGATCCAAAAGCAGCCTATGCATTCAGGAAAAGTCACTGTTTTGTGTGGATTTTCGGCTGGCAGCGTCATTCGACCATATTTCTTTGAGAACATCGTTCACCACGCTATCACAGCCAAGGAGGATCACTAAAGCTCGATCATTACCAACTTCTTTCGCCATGAATTGGAAGATTTGGATAAAAATGACAGGACAGCATTACATGTCACACAGCCTATCCCACCTTGATGTACGATGTACATGCGAGTTGAGGTCATGATCATCTCACGTGAAGGTGATGTGAACTCGCCATGAAGATTGTGCTATTAGCCCTGTTAGATTTTTTCTCATGGGGTTTTCTTAAGTCGTAAGTAAATGCAAATACGAATTCATTATGAAAATTTTTCATTTCGAATGCGTTCTAACCAGAGATGCCGGGGTGGATATTTAAACGCTGTTGTATTCGACACATTATTGCATCAGTAGATCTTGCAAACGAATAAAAAAATTTTAATATTAATATATCACACACACATTTTGTGTCATTTAAATTTGAATATGTAAGCACTTAATGGAAGCCCTAATACATACATACGTAACATACACAATTGGTCATTACAACCCTTCAGTCAGTATTACGACCTAGTTTCTCACACCGCTTATGTTGGGTGTGTTAATTTCATACATGAGTGGTGCGGCCTTCAGTTTAAAGTCGACTCCGAACGACAGATTTTTGAGAAACTTTACATCGCAATTACTCTCAGAGTTTTTGCCGGAAATCTGCTGAGAGGAAGTCGCCGAAGAAATACCTTTTGTATTTTGTTTTGATGTCTGGCCTGAGGTTTGAACCCTGGCTTTACGTCTAATAAGCCAACACACTATCTCACATACCTTCATGCCAAATTTTATTACCGGTCACTACAACCCTTCAGCCATGATTACATTCTAGCTTCTCAGACCACTTACGTTGTATAATACACATGCAATATGATACATGATTGATACGACCAACCGTTTAAAGTCGATTCCGAACTACAGTTTTTAGAGAAACTTTTCATGACAATTTCATTTTGCACTCAGAGATTTTGCCGGTAATCTGCGGAGAAGAAGTTGCCGACGAAAAAATAGTTTCATATTTTGTTCGAGATGTATGATCTGGGGTTTAAACCGTGGCCTCACATCTAATAAACCAACAAACTACTTATTACACCACGGCGACTTCTTAACTACGGCCTTTTTACTGTGATTTTATGAAAGCTCGTCATTGGTGAGATATATCGGAGGGCCTGTAATTTATATCACAATGCCTGTTGAACTTTGTTTTTAAAAAAATCCCGAAATCAAAATCAACTGTGATGCAGCTAACAACTTGATTCGCGATATATTAGTATGAATGCGACCTCCTGGACTTTATTAGGGATAGAGATAGGAATTTCATTACTAGTGACCGAATGCAGGAACGTATTTAATAAAAATTCGGTATGCTTTTACCACTTTTTATTCGTTACATTGTTTAATAATTAACTGTAATACAATAATACAGTGCAACAGCGAATACAATAGCACTTGCAATGTACACATGCTGGTCGTATATTGTAAAAGTATTTTTGCATACAATTCGTTCATAAAGTTTTCATGTATTTCATAAACAATTTCATTAAATTTTCACATTTTTTTTGTATTTGCATCTATAGAGTTTGAGACAGGCAGACCACATGGATGCAGTTACTGTTATTTTGTTTTTGTTGTTGTTGTAATTTTATTTTCGTGTTTTTAATAAAATTAAATGGGATTTTTTCCAACATTGTTGGGTTGGGTATTATATGAGCAATAAAAATATGTTACAACTACAACACATACAACAAGTTGTACGTATGCAAACATTTATATCCTACAAAATATATAAAATATGTTTTTTTGTATGTGATGTACATAAACAGATAAACGTTTTACATGACAGACATGAACATAATTTGTAAAATACGAATGAATATGTTAGTGGGTGAAAAAGTTCTGCGAAATAATCGTAAATGTACTTTAGGCCAATGCAGGCATTGGTAAAACTGATTGCATGAAACACATTGAATAGTGCATGTATTTAAGTCAAATATTACATAGGGTCCTTAAGTAAGCGCTTTCTATCTTTGAATTTAAATAAAACAAAGTAAATGACAGATTGGAGATAAGTCGCCCTAGTCTAGCTGACAGTGCGTTGGCTTATTCGACGTCAGGCCACAGTCAAACCCAGTCATACATCTCGGTCAAATCGAAATTCTAAAAAAAAAATTCTTCGATAACTTCTCTCAGCAGATTTTACGCAAAAACTCTGCGAGAGTAAATAAAAATTGCCATGAGAAGTTTCTCAAAAAAATCTGTTATTCGGTGTCGACTTTAAACTGTAGGTCCCTCTACTCATGTATAAAATTAACACACACAACATAAGTGGTGTGAGAAGCTATGTATGTACACCGTCAGTCCAAAATATTTTGTCTCAATTCTTTGCCTATACTTTGCCGTATCCGTATAAGTGGTATGTGAATATAGGTCGCAATCCTGACTGAAAGGTTGTAATGATCGACTATGTATGTATGTAAGGAGATATCACCGAATTTTTGTTCTGAAAAATCTACTGATGCTATTATGTTTTGAAAGACGTCCGCCAGGACTTTCCTGCATGTATCGCATTCCAAATTTGTTCAATTTTCCATGACCTGGTGCGTTAATCGTCTATGGTTTGTTGTCTTTGTTATATTTGAGAACCGTTGTGGTTTGTGAATTATTCGCATACATATAAACCATTTGCATGTATTTTTGTTTGTTGCGAGAAAGGTTGTGAATGAATATTTTAACGTTTTAAAATATCTGTAAAATATCTTGTAATGCATAAAAGTTAGCATTTTAAAGCGAATATTTTATATAATTAAATGCTCTTTATTCCTGGGCAGCAACAATTACTGATTTTGGGGAAGGATCCGAGATATCAGAAGTCACATAGAATATGACGTCGAATTAAAAAATCGTCTTAGAGTGAAATATAGCTGCCGTCAAGCCACAAACACGGATATATGATATGTTACGATCGGACCTAAAATGGCGACGTAGTATATAAAAAACAAAAAGTGCGGTATTTCTAGGCGTGGCAAAAAAATAATTTTTATATTTTTGGAAATGTTATTAATATATCTTTAATCCTAGGGGGTGGCTGACTCAGCATTTTTTTTGCCATAGAGAGGGACCCGCTCTAGTACACACTTACCATTGCCAAAGTGTTCATATTCGCTTGAATAATCAAAACTATTCGTTCTACTACGTATACATTTCCATATTCCGACTGAAGTTACCGTAATCTTGTAATTTAATTCCCATTTTTGTTTTAATATTTATTTAAAAAAAAAAATATTAAACGTTTAAATAATGTTTATGCACTTAAATATGTAGACGCGTCTGCAGTATAGCGAATAAGCATAGAAAATTTTGTTTTATTCGTTGCGGTTTAAATTTGATATTCGCACTGCCATTTATAGACGATAAAACCCATGAACGTATTCAGTTTTTATTTTTTATATTTTTCCAAATGTTTACTGATAATCATTTCATTTAAATGGAAATAATTTTTATTGTTATTGGTTGCCTATTGACATTTGACAGTGTCTCAGTATTGATTTAAACTCAAATATAATCTGCAGTAATGTGGCTGCAACAGACAGCTTGGCAACATAGAGAATTATGGTATTGCATTTTTTGGTTAGTCACTCCTATTTGACATCAAAAACTCAAAAATTGAAAATACTAGCCTCTATATGGAATACAATAGATATTTATGTATGATATGTGCTTAAATATTACACCTGGCTATGACCCACCTTTGCCAAATTTTATTTGCAAAACAGGGCTTATGTCCACAATAGGCATAATAGATTATGGTTTTGGTAAGGTATGAAACACCAACAACAAAATTATAACATTTTAAACTCATCGACAATCTCTTTTAATGCTGATTTATTCACATCAAACGCTTTTGCTTTTTTGACATTCGCAGACTTATGCAAGCAAATGCCGGCTTTCAGGCAGTAGTGTCGACAATGTAGGCTGAAAGTTATTAGAGACGAATATAAAGGCAAAAGGAGAAGCGATGATAGTCACACAGGACACGTGATGAACTCCTGGACGGAGTTATCTAAATGAAGTAGCAGATCGACCTTATGTCAATATCATTTACGCCACTAGGACCCCATTTGATAAACCTGGTAACTGCAGAGCAGTTCTGGACTTATGTATGTGGCTAAGTATGCCTATCATAAATGTGTGTACCTACCTTCTTAGCAAGTTCAAAGTCAACAAACAGTAATTTTTTATATAAATTTAGGCCGAGACCACTGACTTTAGTGAACTTTTTGTCGAACTCTTATCCAAAGAAGCTTAAGATTAAGTCAAAACATGTTGTTACGAAAAAGAAAAATCCAGATGCTGGTGTTTTGCTTTTATATCGTTTAACATTAAAATTATAAACAAGAGCTACAAAAACAAAACAATGCAGTAAACAAACCTGTTTACAAATTATCGCACTGCTTAATATAACAATAAACACCAGCACAAAATGGTAAACAAAAATACACCAACAACACTATAATAATAAATGTAAACATCGATGTTTACATTTATAGAGATTTCGAGAAGGCAAAATCATGAACATTAGCCCTCAAGAACATTCATCAGACTGTTGACTTTGCCATATAAAAGGCAAGGCAAAGCAGGCGACTGTGTTAGTGAAGTTCACTTGGTCTTGTCTGAAGACGCGGTATGTTCGAATAGAATAATCGTGGTTTGAAGATCTCCGTTACAAAGATCAGTCGAACAATTATCTCGTAATTGTTATGGTTTATGCAAAGGGTGTAAACAAAGGAATAACAAACAAAGCAATTGTTGTTGTTACAATAAACAGTGGCACACAGGATTGTGCAAATCATAAAGTATTTTAATTAAAACTGAACACAAATTTATTTTTATTTTATTTATAATCTACGAGCTCATATTTTAAACGTTTTTAAAAGGTAAAGACCTAAAAATTGTTAGGCCGAAACCACTGAGTTTAGTGAACTCTTTGCTGACCTTTTAACCAAAAGAAGCATAAGGTTAAGCCACAAAGTATTATTTCTGTCGGCTAAGATTCGTTCTTGACTAATCTGTACACAACAAAATAGTTCCCCTTTTAATGTAGTATGCAGTTTTCAGATTACTCCATTATTTTTTGTCACTAAGTCCCATATGAAGAACTTCCCAAAATCACTTCCCAATGCCCACTGGTTTTGTTCAGGGGACAGTTAAACAGAGAGAGAGAGAGAGTTCACGAAGTCCCCATTAACCTGACCATAATCTCCAAAACTTTGTTCTTCAGTTAGCTTCCGCTGTGGTATAGGTCCCCTAGGCTTTATTAAAGCAACATGTGTTAGTCCTTGTTTGATATCCGACTCCGTTTTGGTAATAATTACATCGAAAATAAAATAAAATAAATAAATAATTTAACAATTTAGGTTAATTTAAAATTTTTGATAGAAAAACATGACATGAGTACACACATACAAGTGGCTTTTTTGCAAAAATGATTTTGCACAGAACTCTTGTCATAGAAACGACATAAAAACCTGAAAGATGACAAGAAAAAAATTGTCTTGAAA
Organism: Sarcophaga subvicina; assembly: GCA_936449025.2. Classification (NCBI taxonomy): domain Eukaryota; kingdom Metazoa; phylum Arthropoda; class Insecta; order Diptera; family Sarcophagidae; genus Sarcophaga; species Sarcophaga subvicina. Next base: position 83,524,314 of record OW388084.2, read on the forward strand.
ATATTTTTTTTAAATGACAGAAAATGCCAGGAAACATGACAATACAAGGAACAATTTTAAAATACAAACCACACATATGTATACCCATATTACATACACACCTACATCTATAATAATAAAAAATAATAATAGCAGTAGAAGGAAATGCTATCGTATTTGAAAAGTAAATTTCAGTTTTAAAATTCAATATTTCATAAGGAAATTGTTCACGCTGGCCACCCTACTTTTAAGTCTTCGATATAAGTTTAGTTTAAGTGTATAAACCACCCCTGTGTTAGTATAAATCAATTGTGAATTATAATATATATAAACGAAAAGAGATCAATACCCGATCAACCCCCAACCCGAAAGGTACGTTTATGTACATTGAAATAAACAATTGATTTTAAAACTAATACTTTTGTATTTTCTTTACCCAAACTTCTCGCAAAATATTTTATTTTATTTGTTTCCCCTCTCACCCCTACATTTTGGTCCAATCGAGCCGGATCATCCCCTAAATAAAATAAAATATTTGCGAGACTATATTTGCAGATTGTCTCGAAGATCGCCATACTGGTTACTTTTTCCTTGGATAAATTACACCCTTTTCTCCCCTTAAATTTTTTATATAGTAATGTGGTATTAATAAATTACAGTTTTCAAGGTATGTAATTGAATTTTGGATATAAAAAGTGAAGTGTATTATTTAAAAGAAGTAAGTGTAAGAATATACAATAAGCAATAAATACAAACAAGTGCATTGGTGTTGCTTTATTTTGTATAAGTAAGAAGTGCACAAGTGTTGTTTTTATTATTTTATTTTGTTTACTGGTTTTGTAAGTAAACAGTTTATTGCTTTCTATGTGAAATTGTCAATTTTTACTAAGCCGCTGTTAACAATTTTCGATTGTTGACATTATTTTAAGCGTTTTTTTTTCGGCAATTTTTTTTTATATTCTTACGCTTAAATTAAAATTATTTAAACTTTTTCGAAAAGTTGCTTAACTTTTAAGTATATTTATACTGAGTATATATACAGTTTATTATAACTTAAATTTTATATAATATATTTCTCCGTACACTTTAAACTTTTCGATTCCTTTTTTTGAATTTTGTTTCGGAAATTTTCGCAAATTCTTTTGTGCAATTTTTAAAGTTTATCGCGAATATTTCTTTAAGTTTTGTAATTGAAGGTGATATTTTCACACAGTTCTGTTTGAACTTTCGTTTTCTTTTCGATACCCCATATTTTTTTGGAGTTTTTCTCAAACTTTTCTTTTATTGAAATTAATTTAAATTTTCAAACTCTGAGTTATTTTTTCTCGATAAATTAACTACAAAAACCCGAATTGTAGCCGCTTTGCGAAATTTAAATAGAAATTATAACCGCTTAAGCGATTTGGAAAGCTTTATTCAAGCTATTCCGCGAGAGGAACATTCGGTTCACTCTCTAGGTGTTCATCGGCAGGAGCTGACTCGTTTGTGGGAAGTCTTTCGTGACAGTTACGAAGACTTGTTGGAAAATGCCGAAGAAACCAAAGTCTCGACAAAAGACGCGAAAGCCAAATATATGTCGGGATATACCTTGTATTTTCAATCCGCTTCATTTATTGACGGATTAATTGATAGCCTTAATAGTAAGGCCACGAAACCCATTACTAGCACTGTCCCTATTAACCTTCCCCCTTGCGATACCCCAACCTTTTCTGGCGATTATGCTTCTTGGCCAACATTTCGAGATATGTTTTCGGCCATTTACGGTACTAACCCCCATATTACTAATATACAGAAGATGTATTATCTTCTACAAAAAACGGAAGGTGAAGCGAGGGATATTATTCGAACGTGCCCCATGACGAATGATGGTTTCGACATGGCTTGGCAGAATCTCGTCGATCGTTATGAGAATAAAAGAGTATTAGTAAATTCTCAATTGAAAACTCTTTTCAACCTCCCTTCCATATCCAAAGAATCTGGCCCGTCGATTAAAAGTTTACAACGGACAATTAATGATTGCATTTCAAATTTGTCGTTGTTGGAAATAGAAACTAAAAATTGGGATATCATCTTTGTTTACATTTGCTCCACTAAACTTCCCCAACACACCCTAGGTCTTTGGGAGCAGTCTCAAGGGCCTTGCTCAGACCTACCTAAGTGGAGCAAGATGGATGAGTTCCTGACGGCCAGATATCGAACTTTGGAATCAGTATCTGACATTATCGGCAGTCACAATTTTACCCAGGCTACTAACCAAAGCAGCTCTAGTAGCCCCCGAAAATACAGAACTTATGAGACTGTTGCCCCGAATCTAACCCAAGGAAAGTGTCCGATTTGTAATCAGAATCACCCTATTCGTTTGTGTTCTGATTTTCTAAGAATGTCTGTTGGTGAACGCTTATTATCTGTTAAAGATCATAAGTGTTGCTCGAATTGTTTGGCCGTTTCCCATGAGTCAAACAGATGCCATAGCTCCAACGTTTGCTACATTTGCAAACAAAAACATCATTCGCTACTTCATCGTATCGAATCTTCCCCCCGGGAGGAACCGAGGACTGGAACTAACCCCGCTAACTCTTCTACCCCACATAGTTCCCCAGAAATCCCTCGGCCTTCTGCACAAAAGCGAAATGATGAGGATAATTGTCCATCGACATCCACTACTACCCGTACTTTTCAGAACTTCGCTACCCGATTACAGTCCACCCCGTCTTCAACAGTTTTGTTAGGAACTGCCCGTGTGAATATAGAATTAGATCATAAAATTTTCTCTGCGAGAGCTCTGATAGACCCAGCGTCTCAAGCTACTTTCATCTCTCAAAAGTTGCAACGGAAGCTAGATCTTCCGACATATTCGGCACCTGCTGCCGCTGTTGTGGGCCTTAATGGCGCAGTGGTAGCAAACTCTAGAAAAGTCTGCATTATTTCTCTGCGATCTCCTATTGATCCATCCTTTAAATTGACCACGGAAGCGTATGTTGTGGAAAAACTTACTGGTCAATCACCCACATGCTCGTATGATGATTTTGATACTCGTACACCTGATCTCCCGGTATCAGATTTTAAATATACCCACATGGATTTGCTATTGGGTGGAGATTTATACCCCCAGATAATGCTTTCTGGATTTCGAAAGGACCCCAAAAACACTCTGATCGCCCAACGAACCGTTTTCGGTTGGATTGTGACTGGCAAAACACGTCAGTCAAATTCGTTATCCTATAAATCCGAATTCCCTACGGACTTGAGTCCTGGTCTATCTTGTAAAGGTTCATTTGCTCAAAATATGAGATTTGATTGCTACGGAGCCCCGATATTAAAACCTAATACGAGGAAGTAATTGGGGAATCCCTCTCCCTAGACCACTCGCCGATCATGACTGTATTTTATTCTCCTCCAATTACCATTTACCCTATCATACCGTTTTTTAAGTCAGATAATTGATGTTTTGTTTTGTTTGCTTCCCGAACATCCACTAGATTCCAGATTTTTGAAATTGTCAGACGCCAGCACCGCTAAAACTCTGGGTTTACGTTGGAATGCGAGCATTGAAACATTTTGCTTCAAGCCAGCTCCAACGCCCTGTTTCTCTATAGTCAAAAAGTTCTGTCTTGTTTCAAATAGCCAAAGCTATTTGACCCCGTTGGGTGAGTGGCACCTAAAATCGTAGTTGCTAAGATTATTTTATGCGACAAATTTGTAAAGGCAGAACAGATTGTGACGAATGTTTAAAACCCATGACGTTTAACAGATGGCTTGAGTTTGTCGATGATTACTCGCACATCGACAGGATTAACATCCCCCGTTGGGTTAATTTTAACCCTCAGCGTGAAGTATTTCATGCAATTTGTGATGCTTCAGAGAAAGCATATGTTGCCATCTTGTATAGTAGAGTCCTAACCCCGTTTGGTGAATTTGTCACCCACTTGCTCGCTGCCAAAGTAAAAGTTGTTCCTGTAGAAGTGTAAACTTTACCCCGTTTAGAGCTCTGCGATGCAACTCTATTGGCAAAAAAAATGGTAGTTTCACTTCGTAAGAAGCTGAATCTTACCAGATCGGAAGCCTTTGTGGGACAGTTTCGACTATCGTTCTGTCCTGGCTTCAAAAACCCCCGTGCCATTGGCCAACTTTTGCGGCATATCGAGTATCGTTTATCGTGGACCAGGTAGGCACTGACAATTGGAATCACGTGGAATCTCTACATGAAGTTGATGACAGTTTTTACTCGTCAAAAAACTCACCGAAGAAATTTTGTTGTTGTCGATCGCGTTGTCATTCGTTATGATTATTATCCCCATAACGATCGAAAATTTAGTCAAATCGAACGGTTTTATTTGACCCTGATTCAAAGTGCGAGTGGCCGAAATTCGAACTGCCAATGGCGTTCTAATATCGGCAATTGAGAAGCTCGTGCTGCTCCCTAACTAAGAGCAAAATTAATTCGTTCTCTCGTATCTGTTGTGTGTTTGTCGCTTTATTTACAGAGAATCTAATAACCCGTAGGCTAATTTTCGAACGCCTAAGAGATAAACACCTAGGGACAAGCTGACAACAAGAAGGAACCCACTCACACCCAACGCAATAGAAGAGCGCAACCCACAACCAGGCTCTCATGTTCAGTACCAGCTAAAAACTATATTTCTGATGTTATACCAGAATTACTTTACTTTTATGCGTAAATTATATTGTAATATTAACCTATATATATATCCTGAAATGTTAATTTGATCTCTGGCCAGGTGACTTCTCGGTCCTCTTGTTGCAATATTGCAAGGGGGGCGGGATGTTCACGCTGGCCACCCTACTTTTAAGTCTTCGATATAAGTTTAGTTTAAGTGTATAAACCACCCCTGTGTTAGTATAAATCAATTGTGAATTATAATATATATAAACGAAAAGAGATCAATACCCGATCAACCCCCAACCCGAAAGGTACGTTTTGTACATAAATAAATAATATTTGATTATTTAAGACTAATACCTTTGTATTTTTATTTACCCGATATCTCGATAAATATTTTATTTTATTCTCTCCCTGCTCACCCCCACAGAAATAAAAAATATTCTTACATACATAGGGTATTTTGAAATGCATGTCTTTAATATTAATTTGAATACATGAATGCTATTTGTTTATTACTCTGTAAAGTAATAAGAAAACTGTTTAAAAATTTTAGTTTGTAGCACAAATTTATGCAGTAAAGCTGTCTTCTAATCCACAAAAAATGCAAATATGTATGCACACCTTTCAGAAATACATACATACAGTTTACATTTGAATTAATACTTTGTAAATATTATTTGAAAATACATTTATACATGTTTACATATGTATTGTACATATGTTAACTAAACTAATTTCAATTTAAATATTGAAAGAAATACTCTTAAGTTTCCTGGAAGCCATATTTAAGATCCTCAAGGTCAGCAACACCTACCCAATTGACAATTGGAGGCTATAGTTGTCGATCATCCTAAATGAGGAATCACTTCCGCTTATCAATGCCCTCGGGGGCGTCATAAACTATGGCTTTAGCTTAATTGCGCTAAAGCGCAAATGCTATCTCGGTAGATCAAATCCCTTCAGACCCCACCCCACAGGATCCCGCCCCATATGACCCCATCCCAGAACTTCTCGGTTCCAAAACTACCGCCGAGGATATCAAATGCGAAAGGGTGTGCAGTCACTCTTCGCGACGTTCCTCGGGCAGCAAGAAATCCAATTCTGAGCTGGTTGGAGAATTGCTATTGATATTGACGCGGATGGAATCTCTCCGTTATCGGACGAAAAGGACGCTGAAGTGACAATGGTTGAGATTTATTAAAATTAACCTCCAAACTCCAAAATTGTTTCCGCCGCTTTACTCCTCCGTCCAGCAGTACAGGATGTAGCGTTCATTCTGGTCCAGTAACCCTGGGTCGTAGACGGCAGGGTTTGTGGGCTCAACACCAACTGATATCGCATTGCGTATATCCAAAATACAGGTAAGCCTATAGCTTGTGTAATAGTTAAGACTGGTATTAATGCTCTTCTTCTCCACAGGTTTAACGATAAGGACACCGTCCCATGGTCATCGAGATAAACTCGAAGACCCTCTGCATCGCCTCATCGTACCTGCGCATGATTATGGGCTCTCTCCTCCTCAAGAACCCATTGGTCGACTGGTAGCGGATGCGCGACTTCATGGGATTCCGGTTATTATCGGAACCGATGCCAACTCTCACCATAAGATGTGGGGCAGTTCCGGTACGAACAGTTATAACTAATCGGGAGATGAACCAACTTCCTTACTTCGAATAGAAGGGAAATGCTGGACATCACGATTTCTCTGAATACCTTAGGGACTGGTTTGTATCTCAGGAATGCTGCTTTTCGGATAATAGACACATTACCTTTAATATTTACATGGCAGAGTCTCCAGATAGGATGATACTTCCGATCAATAGGAAGAATTGGACCATTTCCAGAGGAAGATCGCGTAACTGCCTTTTCCAAGTATTGTAACCCGTTTTGATATAGACAGGGCTGCGGACACACTGTGCTGTTAATGTCCAGCCCTTGCGCTGACCAAGTTTGGTGGAACTTAGTCAGTACAGGGACTACTCATGTCTGTTTTCTCATGAAGGCGATTATGTGTTTGAACTTAAAGCCAAAGCGTGTACTTGTTCACCAGGACTTTATGATGATCATCTGCTCAGGGCATATTAACATTAACAATCATGTAATGAAATTTAAAATCGATTAAAGTAGACTGTTAAAGTCCCTGCTATTACTATTACCATGACCTGATTGAGTAGAAGCATGCTGGTAGGGTGAAACAAACATATGAGGGTGATGGTTGATTTACATGCGTTGGAGATATTTTGTTTGTCGTTTTTAGATAAAAAATAAATTACTTTGGGAGCTACAGGGAATACAAGAAAGCCAAACGAGAGGTACTGTATATTATGGTACACAGGAAGTTCCAAAATCTATGGGAGTTCTGGATGAGTGAGGCTAATATAAGATCGACGAGTGTTTACTTGAAGAAAAAACCGTGAGAAGTTTCTTAAACTGTAGTTCAATGTCGACGTTATATTATAGGTCCACATACAACGTGGGTGATGTATGAAGCTAGGTTGTGATCCTAAGAGTTATAATGACCATTTTGGTAAGTAAAGTATAAGCACGTAGAAGGAAAACCTTAGACGTCGATTTACAACGGTCTATGACGGTGTACTTGAGTATTTTGGTACTGATTCAAGATAACTTCTGGTACAAAAATTCCTCTTTGCATATCATTTCTCAAGAGTTGCAATGACCAATTGTGTACGTAGCGGCTATCGAGACAATCACAATTATTAACTCAACTTTTCTAAGAAATGCCATTATTTCTCAGGCTGTGGCAACTCACTTTCCTGATCTTACTTTCGTTACAGGCTTCATGATTGTGGTGCTCTAAGTTTCTTGAGAAGCTGTAGGTTTTATGACGGTACTTCATTAAAGGATATTGTTAGATTTTTTCATTTTAAAAACGTTTAACATATGAGGTCGTAGATTGCAAATAAAATAAAAATAAATTTGTGATTAGTTTTAATTAAATGCCACTGTTCACAACTTGATAGAAACAACAACAATTACTTTGTTTTTACTCTTTTGCATATATGACAATTGTTCTACTGATCTTTGTAACGGAGATATTCAAACCACTATTACTCTCTTCAAACACAGTGTCTTCACACAAGACTGACTGAACTTTTACTATCTCAGTTACTGCTTTGACTTGCCTTTTATATGGCAGAGTAAACAGTCTGATGAATGTTCGTGAAGGTGAATGTTCGTGACTTCGCCTTCTCGAGGCCCTTATAAATGTAAGCATCGTTGTTTCATTATTGTTGTTTGTGTATTTTGTTTATATTTATTCTTGTGGGTGGTTGTTGGTATATTTTTGTTTACTTGTTTATCATTTTTTGTTGTTATTTTACGCAGTGCGATAATTTGGAAACAAGTTCATTGTTTTTGTAGCTTTTATTTATAATTTTAATGTTAAGCGATGTAAAAGCAACACACCAGTATCTTGATTTCTCCATTTTCGTAACAATATTATGAACCATTTTTCTTCCTACTATCAAGACTTTTACAACATTTTTTACGAATAAATTGCGCTTTAACTCTCTAAACTTGTTGTCTTCTGTGTCGAATCTAAACATGTTGTCTTCTGTCTTGTTCCAAACATTTGCCCTATTTTAAGCAGACTAGGCACCTCGGTGAGTCATCGTTTAGGATTCTGTAAAGGTATCTTATGTATCCTGTGTTAGTTCGGTGGCAACTAAATTCTTTTTGCTTGCGGCTTACCTATCCCTCGATATACGGAATTAATTTGTATGTCATTCTTCCTTTTTTACACCTCTTTTAGTCTATCGAATGGATGCCTTGCTTTGAAAATTCATCATATCTTTTCTTGATGTTCTTAACGACACAGTCCATAAGAGATGAACAATATGTAGAATAAAGTGTAGGGTGTGTTAAACTCTTAATAGAAAATATATTCAACACGGTTTCCATATCTATAAGGAGGCCATTGTTATCATAAATTCAATGCCAAACCGTTTAAACCTTTTGCCTCATAATTTTCTTACTCACTTGCATTGCTTTTCCAATGAATAATCGATAATAAAAAAAAAACATTACCTTAACTCATAACAGTTCAACTGTGTGGCCCTAAAAGAAAGAAATGTTTCTTGTAATAAATGTACAAACTTCCGTATTTCAAGATTAAACAACTTAACGTGAACAACAAGAAAAAGAGTAGCAAAATTGGTAATTGTTTCTAAAAAGCTGTTATTTTCGACGCCAGCTATTGAATATGATTTATGATCACCATTCCGATAGATTACCAGGCAGTGCAGCTCTAGTCGAAGCTATAAAATGCAGTCGAAGCTAAAATGATAGACTAAATGCAAGAAGCTTGGTGGTATGAATAACTGGCCAGGCTTGCAATACAGCAACAACAACAAAAATAATATTTAAAAATACATGATAACTTTCCCATAACATTTATCAATCATTTCTGGAAACCAACACACAAAAAAAAACAACAACAAATGAAATTTATTACATTAGAATACATAAATACTCGTCTCCACGAAATAATGGAAAGAAAACTCAAAACTGTTGTACTCCCACACATTTTGTATATAAACGTTACAGGGTATTATTCACAGTGTGGACAAAAAAAAATAGCATCAAAGGAGGTTTGTTGCTTGATTAAGAAAACCTCACAAGAAGAAGTCTAGAAGGATTTACTTACACGATGTCGATGGCCAGTTTACATTAGATAAACATGGCCTCAAATTTCTTATGCGGAATATCAAATTTATCACGAGCTGTGTGCCACGTAGCCCCATGGTGTTCAAATCAACCAATTCAGGGCAAAAGAAGTTGGTAATTAGGTCGGCGGTCACAGTGATGGCCTGCCAAATTCGTCGTCAGAGATAATACACACCAAACAGTGACTTTTTGGGTATCTAACATCTGTTTGTGGATTAGAAACGTACTAAAATCGTATACTCTTCAGGTATACTGTTACGAAAATGGAAATCGTTTAAGACTAAAATGATAAACGAAAGCTACAAAAACAAAACATATGGGCTTGTTTACATGATTAATAAATAAACAAAAATATAGCAACAGCATCAGTATAAATAAAAGGGATAAACAAGTAAACAAACAGGCAACAACGATACTGCAACTACAAACATAAATAAATACACAAGCAACAATAACGTAAACAACATGTTTACATTTATACAGATTTCGTGAAGGCGAAGTCAGTCTCCTTCAAGAGCATTCATCAGACTGTTTACCCTGCGATATAAAAGGCATGACAAAGCAGGCAACGGAGTCCGAAAGAATTCAGTCAGTCTTGTGTGAAGACGCGTTGCGTGTGAGGAGAATAATCGTTTGAAGATCTCCGTTATAAAGATCTATTGAACAATTGTTATTGTTTACGCAAAAGAGTGAAGGATAACCAATAAAGCAATCGCTGTTGTTTACATCAAGTTGTGAACAGTGGCACACAGAATTGTGCGAACAATAAAGGATTTATTTAAAACTGAACATAATATATACGAGTTCTTATTTCAATCGTTTTTAAAATGTAAAAATTTAATAATACATTTATCCAGAAATGGGCCGCGTCATTTAAGTTGATTTTTAATGAAAATTAGTGTCTGTAGCCTACTGCCCCGAAGCCCGTTCAGTGTATACTCAACGATGCGTATGGTCGTCTACCTTTAGGTACTGCATCAATTGGATTTTGTACATGTGCAGGTCCAAGTCACGACGCAAATTTTGCCAAATTGTTGCTTACAAATGGCTGAGTAAGATCGTTGTGCTATACTTGTTTGACAACATGTTAATTCGACAGCTTGCTTATTTAAGTGTCATGTTTAAGATTGCTCAACATAGTGCGCATATGGTAAATACACGCCACTGCTTGACGCTTAGCGCTGTATGGTATTCATATACGCTTGCCATTCTAACCTTCGATAAACCGCCTTCTTGACCAAGAAGAGGTCTTTGTGTAATTGTCAAAAACGGTGAGATTCCATGTATTCCACAGAATATATACATATGTAAACGTTCCTAATTATACCCCCTTAATATGAATCCAAAAACATCCCCCCTATACTTTTAATTAAACCAGTGCTCATTATTTCACCACAACTGTTTACGAAATCCTATTGTTTTTTCATATCAGTGTTAAAATCTATTGAAAATTCAAACAAATTTATCAACAATTTTGACGTGATAGTCTTATGGGATTTCACTTATAAAAATATTACTAAACAAGGATATGAATGCAAAAATTTTTTTGGCCATCAGCCAAGGCAATTTTCTAAGAAAAATTTGAATGAACAAAAATGGTTTTGAAAAAAAAAGAAAATTTTGGGAACATTTTTATAAACATGCAATGAAGAATGATAATAAGAGCTCAGGGATAAGATTAACACACATACAACATGGGGTGGTGTGAGAAGCGAGGTTGTAATCATAACTAAAGGGTTGTAATGACTAATTAAGTGTGTGAAATGACATATCATAATACATATTGAAGTCGCCGTAGTCTGAAAGGTAGTGTATTAGGCTTAATAGACGTGAGGCCACGGTTCAACCCCCAGGTCAGACGTCTCGACCAAAACGAATAATGAAAAAATATTTCTTCGGCGACTGCCTCTCACCAGATTTCTGGCAAAAACTCTGAGAGTCAAATAAAATTGTCATGAAAACTTTCTCAAAAGTTTCTGTCGTTCGATGCGGACTTTAAACTGTAGCTCCTGTCACTTACGAAAAAATTAACAGACACAACATAAGTTGTGTAAGAAGCTAGGTTGTATTCCTGACTAAAGTGATTGTAATGATTAGTTAAGAAAGTAAGTAGGAAGAGGATTTTCGAATGGGAATGTTCAAAAAAGGGACAAGAGTTCTTCTCCAACCAAGTGGATTTGAGGCAATCGAAAGTTTTGTTGTTAAACTCGAGCTGAGTCATGCTTCAAACTATCCTGGAATAAATTAAGGTTGGTAATCATCGGGTCGTCGTAGTCTAGTTGGTAGCGTGTTGGCTTATTAAAGGTGAGGCTACGATTCAAACACAAGGTCAGACATATACAACAAAGAACGAAACTATTTCTTCGGCTACTGCCACTCAGCAGATATCTGAACTTTAAACTTTAAACTTAAGTGGTGTGAGAAGATAGATCGTAATCCTGACTAAAGGGATGTAGTGACCAGTTACAACTTACTTCAACTGCCTTATTAAATACGTCTGGATTGGCAAATTCCCGAATATTATTCGATTGAAGACTGGATTTTTTTAATCTAGGTCTTAGTGATCTTTAATGTTTCGGTAATTGAAAGCAGAAATTAAAAATTTTGATTAAATTTATAGGATTTCCATTTGCCTCCGACTGCCGGATTATTGTAGCGTGTTTCAGTCGGAAGTAATGGCCATTTACAGGGCTGATCAATGGATCCCCGTCAACGATGTTTCTTTCACCCGCATCTTGATTTTTTCTGATAGTCAGGCTGCCATAAGATCTCTGTCTCTGAGTGTTGTGAATAATTCCAGGATCGTCAGCAAATGTCGCCGCTATCACGTTTCTTTCTGGGCGCTTCAGTGTCACACTTATCTGGGTATCCGGTCACAGTAATATTCCGGGAAACTGCAGACCCGATGAGCTGGCCGGGCCTGGTGCACTACTTCCGGAATCTTCCTCAATGGAATTGGGGATGCCGCTTGCCTCGTTCAAGCTGGCCATTGCGTGGAAATTCTTTCGAAACGCCAACCTATCCTGGGTCAATGAGGAGTCCTACTCCACCGCTAGGTTCACTTGGCCCTCGATGGATAGAAGTCGCACCAATCAGTTACTTGGACTTGGTCGTAACGTCATCTCATTTTTTTATGGGAAAACACGCAGAAAGAATGCAGCTCCCATCCAACTACTTCTGCCTTGGGTGCAGATTCGCTGAGGAAGAGGAGACTGTTATCCATTTTCTTTGTCAATGTCCATCTCTTGCGATGTGCAGATATAGGTTATTTGGCTCTCCAACCATTGTCAGCTTGACGGAGCTATCGTCCATTGATGTCAAGGATATAGCTTCGTTTATCAAACTTTCGGGCTGGTTTTCCAGCATGGGCTAGTCGTGCTTTAAATGTGCAGCCCTTGCGCTGACCAACCTCTTCTTCTTTCCTGCTTTGGAGGAACTTGGTCAGTACAGAGACTGCGTTCGCCTGTGGTGTCACATCATGCCGCTATGCGCGCTCATTTGAGCTTTTGGTATCAAAGCTACCGCTACAACCTAACCTAACCTATTGGATTTCAACTGGTTTATTACTTTATATTGCACACGGAATCAAAAGTCATCATCATCATCTTGACTTACAACTTCATATTTAAGAAATTTATGCAAATGCTGTGGCAGTTACTTATCACTTTAATATTCACGAATTTTAAGTCAGTTTTTTCCACTTAAATTAATGCTGCTGTTGCCATTACTGCTGCTGTACTTCTGGTTGTAGGTTACTTTGTATAGAAGAAGTACACTGACAGGCACGTACGAAATCTTGTTGTTTAGATCGTGGACATGCCACAAATGAAAACAACAAGTAACTGCATTAAAAGAAACAATTTGAGACGTTTCTCAATAATTTCTTTATAAGTTTCACTAACAATAACGGACACAAAGTGTGATCACGGAAAAGCAGATGCTGCTCTACAATTTAAACCAATCGTTGGTTTGCAATTTTCTAATGCATGTACTGGAGTAAAATGCTTTAGTATTCGAACTGAAAGCGTATTTTAGATGACTCATATTTTTTTATAATTATTTACAATTGGAAAGTTTTTAATTACAGTCGAAATTATTTTCTAGTTTTTAAACTGATTTTTAATAAACATTTGCAGTAACAGTTTTAATACCAACAACAATAACACAATTATAATACAATAAAAAGAATCAGCCATGCAGACAACTATAAACCTATTATGAATATGTTTTACTATGTATAGGGTCTTTAATTACGTGCTTCCTATCTTTAAATTTAAAAAAAACAAAGTATGTGTGCGATGCTGTTACATCGTTTAACATTAAAACGATAATCAAAAGCTACAAAAACAAAAACAATGGACTTGTATACATGATCACCAAATAAACAAAAATATGGCAACAACATCAGTATAAAAAAGGGATAAACAAGTAAACAAAAAGCAACAATAAACTTTACTAGAATAAATGTATACAAAATACACAAACAACGATGTTTACATTTATGGAGATCTCGAGAGGCGAAGCCATAAACATTCGACTTCAGGATCATTCATCATACTGTTTACATCGTCATATAAAAGGCAAGGCAAAGCAGGCAACGGAGTCAGTAAAAATTCAGTCAGTCTTGTGTGAAGACACGTTGCGTGTGGAGAAAATAATCGTGGTTTGAAGGTCTCCGCTATAAAGATCGATCGAACAATTGTTAGTGTATACGCAGAAGAGTGTAAAGAAGAAAAGCAAATTGTTCTTGTTTACGTCAAGTTATGAATAGTGGCACACATAATTGTGCGAACAAAAGAATTTAATCAAAACTTATCATCGGTGCCCTGGTAGTCTAGTGGGTAGTTCGCTAAACTATTAGCGTGAGGGTTGTGGGTTCGATTCCCAACGGAGACTCTGGATGTGACACTACAATGAGCATATGGTCAAAGTCACTCAGATGGTATATAATTAAATATAATTTGTATTTGTATTGACATTAATAACTAAACAAAATAAATAAAACTGAAAACAAAATTTATTTTTATTTTATTTGCAATCTACGAGCTCATATTTCAAACTTTTTTAAAATGTAAAAACGTAACAATATAATCGTAATTTTGTATATATTTGAAAGAGTTATTGATGTCATTATATATGGAAAATAATATCGTTCACATATCCGCAATGAAGTCTCTACGTGAGCGCATACAAAATATTCAATTTTCGTTCAATGATACATTTATGACGCATGCATAAGGCGTAATTTCACTTATGACATGGTTTATCTTGGATTTGAGGACCACTATGGTTTATTGATTATTGGAATACACCTGCGACTTAAGAGAACTCCACATCCCTACTGGGCGGTTGTAATTACCAATTATGTATGTATGGACCCATGTATGTGAGAAGTCATTGAAATGTTGATAACAACGTTTAAATGTCCGCCACAGCTATTTTGTGTGAATCGCATTCGAAATGTTAAATTTAATGACTCTGGTATAAAAATCAAACTGAATTTGATCGATGTAATGGGTTATGTTGGTTTTGAGCGCCGCTGTGGTTTTAGTTTTATTCAATAACACCTCGGCTTAAAGGGAAAACCCCATAAGAAAAAGTCTAGCGTAATCAAACCATCGGATGTAGTTGGCCAGTTTGCATCATCTCCACGTGGGATGAAAATGCCCAGAAATCTCTCAAGTTGAATATCCAATTTGGCATGAGTTATGTGACACGTTGTGCCATGGAACACGCAATTCAGCTCAGAGGAAGTTGGTAATCATAGACCTAAAGGGGCTGCTAAGGACAGTAGTAGCCTAACCAAATTCGTTCTCAAAGAAATACGGTATAATAACGCCACCAACTTTTATTCCGCACCAAAGAGTGACTTTTTCGGCAAGCATTGCATGCTTTTGAATCTCTTGTGAATTGGTATCGACCCAAAATATGAAAATTTTGATTGCTTATGTGGGCATTTATCCAGAAATGGGTTTCATCGCTGAAGTTGATTTTTCGATGAAAATTTGTGTCCTTATCGATGTCTATGGTCCTCTACCTTTAGGTCCTGCATCAGTTGGATGTTGTTCAACTGCAAGTCCAAGTCACGACGAAAAATTCGCCAAATTGTTCTAATAACATACATACATACAAACATAATTGCTCATCACAACCATACAGTCAGTTGTGTGCGCTAATTTTATACAGGAGTGGCGGGACCTGCAGTTCAACGCCGATAGGAAGCCACCGAAGAAATATTTTTTCATATTTCGTTTTGTGGAGATATCTGTCTAGGGTTTTAAACCGTGGCCACGCGTCTAATAAGCCAGCACGTTATCTACTAAGCTGCGGCAAATTCTAGTAAGCGACACAAAATCATCTGCCTCGAATTCTTCTACGTTTTGTCGACGTACGGGTGTGGTTAATCGTTAACTGAACCAGAGGATCGCCATATTCTGAGAGTATTCCTCTATAGAACTCATAGCCTTGCGTAATGAAAACACCAGATAGTTGCCACCCTATTCTTATTATTTTTCTAAGGAGATTCGTAATGCCTCTTCTTTTGTTTTCGGGATACCCCTCTGATCAAAGACCTTCAAAACAAAAATTTTCAGGTGATAATCAATTAACTTGAGTTGACTATTTAAACAAAATTATTGCCTCTGAGGCCAAAATAAAGTTTTCGGTAACTGCATTCGACACTCGCAAATGATGTGAACGTTGAGGTGGTTGTTGCCATTGGATAAAGGTTAACCGCGAATTTCTTTCAGTGTATGATTTCGGCTAATAACCATTACGGACAATTAAATGATTTATCATTCAAAAACATTTAAAATAAATTGGGTTTTTAATTACTTTCTGGTATGTAGGTCGTAATGCCACAATTAGTTTCGTACAAACCTTAAAACAGAAGAGAATGTTTTTTAAAATTATAAATATTTTTATCGCTTTGAATATGCTTTTGATGACTTGTCAGGTAAAACTTTTAAACATTAAAACAGAGTCATATGATTTATTTCTTAATCACTTAGGCAGCCAAACGCCAATTTAGGATGGAGTTCTATAATATCACTTGCCAAGCCTTTGGTAAACGTCTTAAACTTTTCGATTGCAGCTACCTGAAGGTAAACAATGAACACTATCTCTTCAATCAAACACTTAAATTAGATAGGAATATGGGTACAGAGTTGAAAGTGCGCGTTTGGATCCATGCTAGACCGACGTTTGCTAAAAAGACTTTCCGCTTTGCTGATGTGAAATTTGAGGCATGCAGTGTTTTCGAACACAAATTTGATTTACAATTTCTGCGTTTGGTTATGCAGGAATTCAAAAAGTCCAACAATCTACCACAACAGTGTCCTTTTAAGGGGGTAAGTATGACGTGGTGGCTAATGATAGTAAAATTCTTACATTTGATGTTTTTTTAGAATGTTGTGTATAAAGTGGATAACTTTTCAATGAAGACCCAATATATACCAGTTTACTCATCAGCATGTAATTTTACTTTTGGACTCGATTATTATGAATCCAATAATTTGTTTGGCAGCGCAAAAGTAATTGGAGCTTTAACTGTGTGATCTCGTTAGTTTAACTATTTCAATTTGGATTCTGAATAAATAAAATGTAGTTTCTTTTTACAACCAGCATGAGATATATCGATACGATCAGAACTATCTTGCCAAATATTTTTCTTATCCTACAGCATATAGGAGGGGAAAGGCAATGGAAGTTTACAAAACCAATTCGAACTTGTTGGAAACCAGTCAACTACAGCTCAAACTGAAAAGACCAGCAGTTTATTCCTTTGACCCTGTATACATATTTAAAAGAGACCAACTCGCATCCTATAAATGTGGTCCCCTACTCTTCAATCGTCCTCTGGTTCAGTTAACGATTAATCAAGAGATGTACGTCGAAAAAACGCAAGAGAAATCGAGGCAATCGATTTTAAGACGCTTACAAGATCTTAGCCTTTTGTAGACAATAATTTTGAAAATTTTGCATCGTGATATGGACCTTCATACATACATAATTGTCCGTTACAACCTTTGTTGTGTGTGTTAATAACAATTGTGTGTGTTATTAACAATTTAAAGTCGCTTCCGAACGACAGATTTTTGAGAAAATTTTAATGGCAATTTTATTGATTTTCAGATTTTTACCAGAAATCTGCAGGTTTTGCAGTGCTCTGTATTCTCTTTCGGCCGACATTTCATTTGCCAATCGATTTACATAAAATTAATCTTTCAACAGTCGTTTCGTAGACAAAAACCTCCTCTAATGCGTGACGTTCTTCCATGTATCTGTCGCACTTGAAATTATGTGATCCGCTGTCGGAATCACTAGTGACACCCGACAGGATAGGTATGAGGTAATAATCCTGTCTTGCAATACATATGTGACACAACGTATGAGAACGCAGGCCCATTTACCGTTTTGATGTTGCTGCAATTCTCAAAATAAATTATGAGCGCTTCTGTGGTTTGCATACTAACGATGGTGCTGCACCAAATTCGGTTTAGTTCACTCTCGTGGCTGTCTTTAGGTATCTTCCTAGATACCACAGCACTTTGGGGGAGACTTTTAACGCACATAGTCTATGAACCTGAATTATCTGGTACATAGAGTGATTTTCTTGAAGATAGTGGTACTCGCAATCGATCCAATTCAGCCTTATTTATGTGCCAGAGTCATGGACATTTGGATATTTTAAATGTGTTCTACACAGAGAGGCCGTGGCGGTTATTTGAACGATATTTGAAGTCACCGTAGTTTAGAAGATAATGAAAAAATATTTCTTCGGTGACTGCCTCTCAGCAGATTTCTGGCAAAAACTGGAGAGCAAATACAATTGCCATGAAAAGTTTATCAAAAATCTGTCTTTTGGAGTCGATTTTAAGCTGTAGGTTCCACCACTCATGTATAAAATTAACACACACAACATAAATGGTGTGAGAAACTAGGTTGTAATCCTGAATGAAGGGTTGTAATGAATGAATAGCTTTTGTCCCCATGGACCTCTCTGATTCGACTGACAGTTGGTAGAGCATTTATGTGTCATCAGCAAGATATCATGATATTTGTGATATTATTTGCTGACCTAGTGGTACCAAGTGTCACAACGGCAAGTGACATCGCACAAGAAAAAAGAATGCCAAAATACTTGCGGAAAAAGATTCGATTGTAAGTTGTAGTATGAAAAACATCAGAGTTATCCTACTTTTTTAATACTTTGTAAAAAAAATTTTTGGAAAATATTTTGATAGTGCATCACCATTGGCAACCCTAATTTTCAATCATGAAACGGTAAAAGAACACGAACGTAATTGTACTCAAAATAGCAAATTAATTCCTGTAATTGAAGATAAAAGTTGAGATGAGTGTATGTGCGTTTATATGTATGGTATGTACATATGAGAGTTTCTTTGTGAAGTTGAATTCTTGACTTAAAACTACATTTTCCGAAGTTAACTAAGCTGACAGTGAGTACATACTTCAAACAATGTTTTTGGTGCAAGAAGATATTTTTTTCGTCGATTTTGTTTTGGTTTCGAGTTTTGGAAGTTGAAGTAGTGAATGTAAATTATTAGCGATTAAGACCAGCTAAATAGTACCGTATATTATAAACTAAATGGAGTATAAAATTTAGTTATCTTGTCAGCAGATGACAACGCATATTAATTTTCTTACTTATTTACTATGTGGCCTAAGTGTGTCCACTCAACTTTCTTTGTTGGACAGCCACCTCTAACTACCTTCCTTCTTAATAGGCGTTAAAAATTCGTTTTTCGGATAGGCTGTCCTGGTTCGATTACATGAATACCTCGACTTTGTATTTCTAACTTAGTCAAAATCATCCGCTAGTCGTCATTTGCTTATACGTCTAGACCAGGGTTCGTCAAAAAATTTTTGGTTATGTGTTAGTGAGTAAGAGAGAGAAAATAAGTTGAGAGAATTTATTTATTTACAGCCATAGAAAAGTGTTAGTAATATGCGCTATTTTTATTTTCATTTCATCAGTATACATATGTAAAGCTATATAACTTTGGCTTAATAATTTTAGATAAATAAAAATAAAATAAAAAATCCATTTTTTATTAAAAGAACATAAAGCTATCCATCTTTGGCTTAAAAATTAGGCCATGTTTTTTCGATAAATAAACATAAAAAGAATAAAAAACCCATTTTTTATTAAAAGAAAAAAGGCGAACATTCCAAATCATTTAAAAAAAATTATACTATGCGACAAAATAAAAAATGAAATACGCCTAACTAATAACACAACATTTTTAACATGAAATATTTTTTGAGTGTTATGCTGAAATAAAATGATAGAGCATCCGCCGCACATGTGCTCTTGTCGCAGTCTGATCGACAACTAAATGAAAAAAGACAAGAATGCGTGTGAGTTCTCTTTGCACAACTGTGCTATGAATGGTCTAGACCTAACACGCTGAAAATGTTGCATATCGTTGATAAGTTCATACAGCTTGTCATCCAAACGAATGCGAACATCACGGTCAACCAAACCGAAGATTGCTCAAATATCCGCCACAGCTTCTCTGGGTTGAGCTGAACTGAAATGTTTAATTTTCAATGACTATGGTGCCCAAATCATGCTGAAGTTGATCGTTGTGTTCAAATCGCTTGATCCCGTTGGCCAGCTCGCTTCACCTCCACGTGACAAGACCATGCCCTCAAATTGCTCGTGCAGAATATTCAATGCGGCAGGAGCTGTGTGGCGCATAGCGCCGTCCACATATCCTTGGTATCCAGATTATAGAAATAATCCCGGAGTTTGAAGAATAGAATCCATCAAGCCGAAACAATTCTCCAGGATCATGCCTCTTTTTTTTGAAATTCAAATAATCCAAATATTATTGTTACTTCGGTTGCTCAGGACACAAAATACATTCATAGTACAGTGAACTTTATGGCCAAATTGCATTTTCCCTTAACGTGGATGGGTTTTACTGTGATTTTATTTGTTTGCATTGGAATTTTCTCGTAATTTTTTTTATTTATTTTTCAACTCTTCATTCACTCACCTATCAAATTTTCCAACGATCCTTGCAGTTGTTTGTTTGTTGGTATTTTTTTTGCGGGGTTTTCTTCTTAATTCAAGTAAAGATGTATGAGCGGTTGCTTGGTTTTCCTTCTGAAAACTGTTTGAAATCAAATAAAAATGGCAGAAAATTTTAACGCATCCATCCCGTACTCAGTTGTTAGCGACGTTGAAATAATATGTTTACGTTTCGTTTACCAATGCTTGCTACTTGCCCTATCTTGTTGAGTCATGCAACAATTTTCAAGAGTGCAGTGTATGCAATTCTTTTACATGGTTTTTGTTTGTTTGTTTGTTTTATTCCTCCTTATCCAGCGATGCTCTCTCTTACTTTGTTGTTTTCGGTTGTTTGCTGTTTTTTACGCTAAAAACACTTGCCTAACCAGCTCGATAGAAGAGCAGACTTTTGGTAAAAAATAGCGCACAATGGAATTTCATTTTGTTCAGTTGGTGCCTTTATAACCAGTTAACGACTTAGACTGAAATTTTTGGCAAAAATTGCAAAATTCTTGTCATTTCTGTTGCAGTTTCTGATACTCAGTCATTTTCTGATTTCTGATACATTTCCTGCAGAAGTCGCCGTTGGTAGTGTGTTGGCTTATTAGACGTGAGGCCACGGTTTAAACCCCAGGTCAGACATCTCAAATAAAACGAAATAAAAATATATTTCTTAGGTGACGTCCTCTCAGCAAAAACTCTGCCATGAAAAGTCCCTCAAAAATCTGTTGTCCGGACTTGACTTTAAGCTGTAGGTCCCGCCACTCATGTAGAAAATTAACTTACACAACATAAGTGGTGTGAGAAACTAGGTCGTAATGATCAATTATGTGTGTATGTATTGTTACGTTTTTGCCTTTTAAAAACGTTTAAAATATGCTCTCGTAGATTGTAGACAAAAATGTGTTTGTATTCAGTTTTAATTAAAATTCTTAATTACTCGCACAATTCTGTGTGCTACCGTTCACAACTTGATGTGAACAACTACAATTGCTTTTCTGTGTTATTCCTGTTTTTATATCCTTTGCATAAACAATAACAATTACTAGACAATTATTCGACAGATCTTTGTAACGGAGATCTTCAAACCATAATTACTCTCTTCAAACGCACCGGGTCTTCACACAAGACTGACTGAACTTCACTAACTCATTCGTCTGCTTTGCCTTGCCTTTTATATACCATGGTAGACAGTCTGATGAATGTTCTTGAAGGCGAATGTTCATGACTTCGCCTTCCCGAAATC
Source organism: Sarcophaga subvicina (assembly GCA_936449025.2). Classification (NCBI taxonomy): domain Eukaryota; kingdom Metazoa; phylum Arthropoda; class Insecta; order Diptera; family Sarcophagidae; genus Sarcophaga; species Sarcophaga subvicina. The sequence continues at coordinate 83,545,890 of OW388084.2, forward strand.
TCTATAAATGTAAACGTCGTTGTTTATTGTAGTGTTGTTTGTGTTTTTTGTTTACATTTGTTCTTGTTTGTTGTTTGTGAATGTTTGTTTACTTGTTTACCATTGTTTTTTATGCTGGTGTTTGTTGTTATATTAAGTAATACGATAATTTGTAAGCAGGTTTGTTGACTCTATTGTTTTGTCTTTGTAGCTTTTATTTATAATTTTAATGTTACATACATGGCCATTACAACCCTTTAGTCAGGTTTAAGGCCTAGCTTCTCACACCACTCATGTTCTGTATGGTGATTTTATGCAGGAGTGATGGGACCTACAGTTTAATGTCGACTCAGAACGACAGATTTTTGAGAAACTTTTCATTGCATATTTATTTACTCTCAGAGCTTTTGCCAGAAAGCTGCTGAGAGGAAGTCGCCGAAGAAATATTTTTTGTATTTTGTTTTGATGTCTGGCCTGGGGCTCGAACACTGGCTTTACGTCTAATAAGCCAACACACTACCTACTAGACTACGGCGACTTCATATAATTTTAAGGTTAAGTGATGTAAAAGCAAGACACCAGTATCTAGATTTTTCATATTCGTAACAGTATGTACGGTTGATGCATTTCCTGCAGTCTGTTTGTAAATTATTCCCATTTTTGCGATCAAAATACTAGGTAAACACATAATAAAGGGTCCGCCAAATAAATTTTTTTTAACATGCTTTAAAAAAACTACCGAATACTTTCTAAAATTTCTTTTTTTAATTGAAAGTACAATCCTTCCGGTTAATAATGGAAAATAATTTCATTCAAATGGCTGCCTCGGCTGGCCATGCAGTATCAACTTTGTTTTGGCTTGAATTAAATGATCTGGACAACAAAGACATGTGGTTTCAACAGGATTGCTCTGCGTGCTACACAGCTTATGCCACAGTGGATATTCTGCTCTAGCAATTAGACTTCATAGCCATCTCACGTGGGTGATCGTTAGATTTAACTATTTAGACTTTTTTCATGGAGTTTTCTGAAGTCACAGTTGTATTGGAACAAACCACAAACCACAGCGGAACTCAAAGACAACATAATCCATGTCATCGATCAAAATCAACCAAATTTAGGCGCCTAACTTATGAAATATTGGACATTTCGAATGAGTTTCAGTCAGAGAAGCCATGTGATATACCGCATATAATGGAAGACTTATTTAAGAACCACTTTTTCGAGACGCAAATGATCTCCATTTCTTTCTAAACAGTTACGAGAATTTATTTTGAAAAACATTGTGGAGATATCATCTCTGTTAAATGAATAATGTTGATACCTCGTCCACAATATATTCTGTGGATTACAGAACTAATTTCATTGGCTTTTTGGGATAGCTCCCATGTTTTTTACATCATAAGGGCTGCTGATTTTATATGGAATTGGGCATGAGGCACAAGAGGACAAGGATTTATTATCAATCATATTGTTACGAAAATGATAAATCTATATACTGGTGTTTTGCTTTTACATCGCTTAACATTAAAATTATAAACAAAAACGACAAAAACAAAACAATGCAGTAAAGAAACCTGTTTACAAATTATCGTTCTGCTTAATATAACAACAAACACCAGCACAAAAAATGGTAAACAAGTAAACAAAAATACACAAGCAACACTACAAGGATAAATGTTAACAAAATACATAAACAACAATAATTAATGTAAACAACGATGTTTACATTTACAGAGATTTCGAGAAGGCGAAGTCATGAACATTCGCCTTCAAGAACTTCACCAGACTGTTTACTCTGCCATATAAAAGGCAAGGTAAAGCAGGCGACTGTGTTAGTGAAGTTCAGTCAGTCTTGTGTGAAGAAGCGGTGAGTTTGAAGAAAGTAATCGTGGTTTCTCCGTTACAAAGATCTGTCGAGTAATTGTCTAGCAATTGTTATTGTTTATGCAAAGCGTATAAACAGAGGAATAACAAAAAAAAGGCAATTGTTGTTGTTTACATCAAGTTGTGAACATTGGCACACGGAATTGTGCGAACAGTAAGGAATTTTAATTAAAACTTACCACAAATTTATTTTTATTTTATTTGCCTTCTACAGGCTCATATTCTAAACGTTTTTAAAAGACAAAAACGTAACAATTTCAGTAATCTTCATCTGGTCTTTGCAGTATTTTTATGTTAAAAAAGGAAAGAAAGGAACGCTCTCTTCAATTTAGTGTTTAAACACATCCATTAAAAATGTTGCATAATATATTCTTTATGATAATACAAATACTTCACAATAATTTATTTTTATTTATTTAATACGCAATTGATTTATTTTTAAAATTACCACCAACAGAATTGGGTTAAAGTGTCACTGACATTTAAACCAAAAGCCACAATTCAATTGAAAAAGAGTTTAAAGAACTCTAACAAACAACTTATCGAGTGCACTTAACCAACAACAAGTGGCTTTTAATCAATTTTGAGGCACTTTAACACTAAACGATATTTGATTATGTACTTTGTATATACATTATTGGTCATTATAATCCTTTGGACCGGATTACATTCAGGCGTTCACACCAACCATGTTGCGAGCGTTTATTTTATAAATGAATGGAGGGATTCTACAGTTTAATGTCTAATCGGAATCATAGATTTGAAAAATGTTTTTATGTAAAGTAGTTTAGTCCATAAGTTTTTGCAAGAATATTAGATGCCACGTTCAAACCCCCAGACCAGACATCAAAACAAAATACAAAAAGTATTTCTTAGGCGACTTCCTCTCAGCAGATTTCTGGCGAAAACAATGAGAATAAATAAAATTGCCATGAAAAGTTTCTCAAAAATCTGTTGTTCGGAGTGTCGAGGTTAAACTGTAGGTCCCGCCACTTATGTATAAAATTAATACACACAAGATGAGTGGTGTGTGAAGCTAGGCCGTAATCCTGACTGAAGGGTTGTAATGTAATGTAAGGGATACAGCAGTTTTGAAATTCAAGCAGGTCCATGCTGCTTTTTCCAATTTGAAAAAGTATCTTTGTAGGGGCACATATATCCCCTCGATCTTCTCGTCATGAGGCATCTCCGATCTATTCTGTGACAGTGCGTCCGACTTTTTATTCTCCTCTATATCGCAGTGGTCATCTATTCCACAGTAGAGACGGCTGTGTCTCGATCTATTCGGCGCACTATGTGACATTTTGCCTGAAAACCTGGCCAAAATTAATAGAAGTGTTTTATGAGTTAATGGCTGGAATTTTATGATAGTGTTAGTGATAATTAGGCCCAAGGATGAACCCAACTGATTTTGGTTCAAATCGGTCCGTGATTTCGCCTAGCTCCCATTCAAATTCCCCTCGAAATTGCACTTATTTACACATAACTATGGTAATTATGCAACAATGATGATTAGCATGGATTAGTTTTGTGTACTAAGAAATCATTGTGCAAAGTTTGGTGAAAATCGGATCACATTTGACCCTAGTCCCCATATAATGTCCCTTTAGCAATTCACGTTTGCGCTTATAAATGGCTTAAAAACATCGATATCGTGATGAAATTCGGTATGAACGTGTATTTTGCAAATCTAAATCATATTACCAAATTTTGTCCAAAATAGGGCCCCTTAAGAAAATATGTTTTGCAATTATAATTGGCTTAAAAATGTTATTACCTCGATGAAATTCGACATGAACATGTTTAATATGAATGTGAATCATTTATGATCACATTTTATTATAATCGGATCATAAGTGCCCCTAGGTACCACATACAGTCCATTAAGAAAATCAAACATACATCTCATATTGTTATAATAGTCGATATACATATGTAATTAAGTTTTTTAACTTCTATGATAATTAATATTTATTCATAATATTTATTTTACATTATTTAATACTTAACTTAAAAATACTTAAAAAGTGAAACTACTTAACTACAACCGTTAAAATCGTTATCATTTTCATCATCAATGTCAGGAAGGAGTAACTTCATAGTATCTGATGAAAATGCTTTTCTATTCCTTCGCGATTTATGTATACTGCAGCTTATAAAAGGGTCACTGCTTAAAAGTAACCTATTCAGGACATCTCGATTGGTATCGCTTCTACTGAATTTCTTCGCATAATTCGTACGCCATATGGCTTTATTACCTATGGCTTTATTACACTGCGTCTAATTTTTTAATTTTTCAAAAAAGGTAAATTTTCAAAAAATCGCCAAAAAAAAAAAAATTGCGCAAATTTGCGCAAACTTTTTTTCCTCAATGTAGAGAGTTCATATTTTCTTGTGGTATATAACATTAAACTACTTTCACCTTTAAAATCCTTATCTTTTTTTGGATAGGGTAAAAAATGTGAAATTTTTATTATTTTTCAATTTTTAACGTATAATTTTAACATTAATATATGAGATATATATATAAAAAAAAACTAAAAGTACCAGTTGCTCATACCTTTCAAATAAAAAAAAATCAATATACAACCTCTATTCGTTTAGCCACAAAAAAATATCATATAAACCTATTAAAATTTCAAAAAAACACCAAAAAAGCATTTAATTTTCTTCACTCTCCTGACTTTGACATCGTCTCAAATCTACAAATCTCAACTTAAAGTCGTGAAAATTCACTATATAATGCAGTATTTTGGTGTCTATCGAACTGCATATTCAGTTTTTTAAATTTCTTTAAATTCATTTTTGCCTTTTTGGCCAGCTTTTCAGGGTAAATGCCACATAGTGCGGCGTAGAGAGCCTATGCAACTCCTGACATCATGTTGCCTTATTTAAATTGCAAAGAGTGTAGAATATTTAGTTTTTTTTCTTAATTTTTGTAATGCATGACGGACAGTAACAAATTATTCCATGCAAATATTATCTATAATGTCAGATCAATTTCTAACATGTAAAGAAAAAAAAAAGAAAAAATAAAGAAACATTTCATTTTATTGTGGTATTTGTGGAATATCTGTATTTGTCAGGGGAAAAATGGTATAAAATATACAAAAAAAAAAAAATAAGATAATAAGAATATAAAATTTTTAATAGGAGCAGGATATGAGTTTCCCTTATTATAGCCTATAAACCTAATTTTATTACAATCTCTAAGTCAGGACTACAACCAACATGTTCGGAGTAAAAATTTTATCCATGAGTGGTGGGACCTGTACTAGCACTAGCACTATTAGTCTCTTATTTGCAGAAAAACCTTTTGTTTTCAAGGCTCCTTATAAACGAATAGTTTTGCTGAATCTGTTATTAGAGGTTATTAATTGAAAATATTTCATACCAACGCGTATGACATCACAACTGGTTGTTGATACTCATTAGAAATCTACAAGCATTGACATGAAAAATATTTCTATTCCTGCCAACCATTGCTGCGCGATAATCATGGCATGGAAATCAAGTGGAGAACTAAAACAAAACTACTGCAGTATTGTAATACAGTGTAGCAGTGACATGCATGCAAATCACCTCATTGACTGGTTACTCTGTGGGTGGTATCTGCACTAACCACAACACTAACAATGTAATGATTTACGTTGCAATACGATACAGAGAAAAAATCATTTCTTATCGGAAATTTAAAAGTTTTATAAGTTTTTATTACAAAAATCTCTTTCTAAGAATGACTGGAAACCACTAACACACATTCGACTGGCAACACTGGCACTACGCTTTATTTATGCACTCCTACTTTATGGCTGGCAATTTGGCGAATTTCGCATTTACTACATAAATAGACTTTGGCAAGTGAACCTAATTTTCATCCAAAAATCATTGTTAGCGATGAGGAACATTTCCCGATAAATGCGCACATGGGGTACAAACAAAATTGGCGAATTCGAACCACACCAAACTATGTCATTGTTACGAAAATGAAAAATCTAGATACTGGTGTTTTGCTTTTACATCGCTTAACATTAAAATTATAAACAAAAGCTAAAAAACAAAACAATACAGTAAACAAACCTGTTTACAAATTATCGTACTACTTAATATATAAAAAACACCAGCACACCAGCATAAAAAAATGGTAAACAAGTAAACAAAAACCCCCAAACGACACTACAATAATAAATGTAAACAAAATACACAAACAACACTACAAAATATAGTTGTCTACATTTATAGAGATTTCGAGAAGGCGAAGTCATGAACATTCGCCTTCAAGAACATTCATCAGACTGTTTAATTTTCCATATAAAAGGCAAGTTAGTAAAGTTCAGTCAGTCTTGTGTGAAGACGCAGTGTGTTTGAAGAGAGTAATCGTGAACATCTCCGTTACAAAGATGTGTCGAATAATTGTCTAGTAATTGTTGTTGTTTATTTAAAGGGTATAAACAGAGGAATAACAAACAAAGCAATTGTTGTTGGTTACATGAAGTTGTGAACAGTGGCACACAGAATTGTGCGATTAATAAAGAATTTTAATTAAAACTAAACACAGATTTATTTTTATTTTATTTGCAATTTACGATTTCATATTTTAATTGTTTTTAAAAGGTAAAAACGTAACATTGTATTCAAGAGCATTCAATGAATCTCAAAAGAATCTAAATTTGGTATGGATGTGAGCCGACGGCATCATCGGTTCATATTTATTTGAGAATGGCAGCCCATTTTGGCCTGAATTGAATGATCTGAACACTAACGAGATGTGGTTTCAATAAAATTACGTTACTTGTCATAAAGCTTTTGACACATTGGGATATTCTGCAGGAGCTATTAAAGAGGTTATGGTTATAGTATGTCAGCATACATCAAGATATTGGCAAAATTAATCATGTTGGGGAGATCGTTTATAAACAGCGAAAAAAGCGGAGGACCAAGATGGCTGCCTTGAGGAACACCAGATAGCACATAAATATACTTAGATAAGCTGTTGTTCACACATACAGTCTGCTTTCTACCAGTCAAATACGACTCTAGCCATCTTAAACTCCTATGATTTACACCCATTAAATCCAATTTAGTAACAGGAGTTTGTGATTCACTTTATCGAACACTTTAATAAAATCCGTAAAAATTACATCAGTTTGCTTCCGTTGAGAAAAGGCCTAATTTATCATGGATGTTAACTGAAGCACGTTAGTTGTTGTTGAACAGACTTTTCGGAAACCATGTTGATAAGGTGATAATAACGATGAAGTATGATGAACCAAAAAATCGGCAATCAGTTTCTCGAACATTTTTGGAATAGCACTCAGTTTTGCAATGCCCCTATAATTTGTAACGTCAGATTTATTGCCAGACTTAAAACGTGGAAAATATCCATAATTAATCGAGGTATTAAACAATATGACTAATGGTGTGAAGAATGACTCTGCACATCGATTTAAAATACAACTTGGAACTCCATCGGGACCAGGATGAAAAGACATCGTTAAATATCAAAATATCACAGTCACTAAATGTTGGAATAGATATTACTTGAGCTAATGTCAGCGAGTAAGGATACATATTTTTATCATTAAAAGCAGCATTAGAATAAGTACTGGCGATGAAATCTGCAAGCATATCACATATGACATCAACACTACATGATTCTTTATCACCAAATTTATTTAAAGATGGAAAACCAGTAGATTTTCTCTTCGCATTTACAAACGTATAGAAAGATCTAGCATTCTTAATAAAATTATTTTTCATTTTATCCATATAAGTTTTATATAATAAGTGATTTAGGATATTATATTCAGACCGGCTAATAGAATATCTTCCATAATCAATAATGGAGCCAGAACTTTGGTATTTCTTGTAATACTTGTTCTTTCGATTTTTCAGTCGCGACAGTTGTTTAGAATTCCATTGTGGACCAACCAGAGTATACGCAGGTTTTAAGGATTTGTTTCCAATGCAATTTTCTTAAGTCGAAGATGTATGCAAATGAGCTACAAATAATAGTCATCCTCAAAGCCAATATAATCTCTGCCTTTGGTTAAATGCAGCTTGGTTTGTGCTTCAGAGTCATAGGAAATTGGACATTTTGAATGCGTTGCACATCCCTGCCTACATGTCTTGTTTATTTTAATCTTTTTGTGTGATAGCTGGAGGCAAATGGAAGAAAAAATCTACCCATTTCTCACTCAAAACAAATGCGAGAAAACAGTCTCTATCAAGCTTAACACTGTATAAATGGCAAATAAAAAGTGAATTCTGTAACCAGTTCTATTCATTTAAATTTCTTTATTTCAGTTTGTTAAGTGTAAATCAGCAAATTAGTCTTTCCCTTAACCAATCAATTTCAAGTATGTATTTAGTTTTGCATTTTCACTTCGAAGTAAGTTGAGGTTTTTGATTTAAAACTTGCTGTATAATCGCCAGCGGTAAGAGAATTTCATGTAGACAAGTGCTGTGGGTTGAATGCTATTTGGGAGGCATGCAAACGCATGCGTGTGGTTTTCTTTTGTGTTCTTTTCTTGAATATTTTACAAACTGTTTTTGCAAACGTTGTAATGCTGGCATATTGGTGTTACAAAATATTTCTTTCTTTTTTCTTACTGATTTCACAAACATTTAAAAGATTTCTATCATCACAAAGCAAAATATGCAGTCCTCTCGCCATAAGAGTGTCAGCCAGCAGTGGTAGCTGTAAAGTGCAATAGTTAGTCATTTAACCCCAAAACTTTGAGGTTCTTCAATCAAAAACTTCAGTTCACTTATTCATTTCGTTAGTCAGCAGAATGTCATTGAATTTTGTCTTTGTTTTTTTTACATCTTTGAAGTCTTAAGATGAGTTTGCATAGTTTTCTACCTTTTTTCCTTTTCTTTTTTTTTTTGTTTTCAGCAATTCTTAATTTTTTTCAGACTTTTTCTCTTTGTCCAAATGTGGCAAATGGTTGCTGCCATTGCTGTCTAAGCTTACTTGTTACTTACAATCCATTATTAAGAAAGAAAAAAAAAATATGGCGCTTTTGCCTTTGATGTTTAGAAATCCATGTTTCTATTCCCTTTTCACTGTTATCATGGCTTTTCATTTCGCTTCTTGAAAGGTTCCTTAGCACTTCGTCGTGTAAATAATATAAATTGTTAACAGAGGCTTTTAATTCATGCTAATGTTTTATTGTGGCAACAACAACAAAAACAATAAAGTGTAATTTTCTTAAAAAACTATGACAATGTGTCAGACAAACATGGTACGTGTCAAGTGAAATTACTTGACTACTTGAAGAACTTTTAAAAGCATTTGATTTGACGAGAACAATGTATGCAAATTGAAAAAAATAATATCCATGTGGCAAAATTGTTACAAGTGTTGTTAAGAAAATTAAACAAGATTTTAACAAAGTTTTACAATAAAAACATAAGAAAACTTGCAACATTATTTGAGTATTATTTGCATATATACGCGGACATCTTATAAAACTTCATGGGGTGAAGAGCGTCGGAAATGTAAAACTCTTTATAACTTATAAATCAGGCTGAATTTGACCGATGACAAGGGGTATGTTGGCTTTGAGGATCACTGTGTTTTGATTATCAACTTATTTTAGCCAGAATTTAATGATCGGGATAGCAACGACATATGGTTTCAATAGGACAGCTCTACGTGCCATACAGCTCATGCCACGTTGGATATTTAGCGCGAGCGATTCGAAAGCATGTGCATTCGAATAAGCCACCAGCGACTTAAGAAAACCCCGCAAGAAAAAGTCTAACGGGCCCAATAGGTCGATCTCGAAGCCAGCTCACATCACCTTCACGTGAAAATATGTATGTCCTCAAATCGCTCGTGCGGAAAATCCTGAATATTTGCCATCCAGTTGACACTACATGTCATTTTTTGTTCTGATAATTCAATTCCGACTAAATCCGTACATAGAAGCACTAACCGATGATGCCGCCAGTTTAAAAATCACGCAGACCAGTGACATTTTAGGGATATATTCGACTGTCTTTAATCCCATGTGAATTGGTATCGTCACAAGATTCGATGATTTTATTTGTTCACGTGCCCGTTGTTGCAGAAATGGCCTCATCGCTGAAGATGATTTTTTGCTGAAAATTAGGGTACGTTGCCAACTGTTCCAGAGTCTATTCAGCAAACATATGTCGATTTCTGTGGTGATTTATGGTGGTTTGACAAAGCAGACTGAATATGTGACAACTAGTGCTGCCCCTGCTCAGACCAACATCTTCGATGAATTTGTTGGAATTCGGTCACTACAGAGATTACTCTTACCTGCGGCATCCCAACGGGCGGCTGTGCGTGCTCAAGTGAGCTATCAAAGCTACCTTTCTAACCTACCTACTTGCCTAAGTGACATCTGTTTTGCCAGATACAACTTCAAAAAGACGGTCGTTGTATACTATCAAAGTTCGGAAGTCCCTGTTGGAAAACCCGATAGCTTACATCAAACGAGACAATTCAGCTGATCACGTTCTGTTTAAATGCTCGAGATGAAGTCCATAATTGACGATATCAATTATACGAAATCGAATACGAAATCCAACGAGTGACAGTAGATTTTATTGAGTTAGGTTGTGTAGAAGAACCCCAATGCGGAATCTGTTTTTATGGACAGGTTTATTCAACCACCTGGTTTGCACAATACTTAGCTGCTAATCAATCGAATACATGATGTGCGGATCTTTACAATTTTTAGTATTTTATCGGTAGGGGTGGGGGGCTTAAAAGACAGTGTTAAAATCATACTTATCAGATAATAAAGCAGCTACTTTATTTGAAACCATAAATACTTACAGTGCACGCTCGCTAATGTAAATTAATTAAAACTGGTGTTGTTCACTTTTGTGAATTGTTCACATTTCCGAATACTGAAAATTTTAAAACAGAATTATACCATCTTTTAAACAAAAATCATTATTTATGAATTTTTTTATTTTTTTAGAATTTTTTAAGAACACATTTTATAATTTAATCTTCACAAACTTTCTTCACAGTATCTAAATAGCAATTGAAGAATAAATATGCAAGCAGATGTACTAAAACGTACACCCAAAACGCGGATTCCCGCAACTAATAAAGAATTTTAACGTTTCAAATTAAAAAAATTCTGTTCAAATTATAGGGCTTTTTACATTTTTTCATCTTTTAGAGCAGTCAATGAAGCAAAAAATTTCACATTAAGCGGTGTTCATATAATGCGGTGTTCACATTATCGCATGTACATTGTAGTTGTCGCCGTAGTCTAGTAGTAGTATTAGACGTAAAGCCAGGTTTTGAACCCCAGGCCAGACATCAAAACAAAATACAAAAAGTATTTCTTCGGCGACTTCCTCTCAGCAGATTTTTGGCAAAATCTCTGAGAGTAAATGTAAATCGCCATGAAAAGTTTCTCAAAAAATCTGTCGTTCGGAGTCAACTTTAAACTGTAGGTCCCGCCACTCATGTATAAAATTAACACACACAATATATGTGGTGTGAGAGACTAGGTCGTAATTCTGACTGAAGATTGTAATGACCAATTATGTATGTAAATACTGTGCCCTATATTAACCCATTACCCATTATTTTCTTTATCAATACAATTACTTCTTCTCTTTATAATTCAACTTTTCAAAGCCTTTGCCATTAATTTTAAACACTTTAGCGACTGCCATGTCTTAAACGGCCTCCTGATATCAAGCACAAATATAAAAAAATGGAAAGAAAAACGCAATAACAAGGAATTGAAAATGAACTTTACGGCATTGTAACCAAGTATATTTCGCCATCACCTTAAGCAATATCTGTTTCAATAAACACGCCCCTGTATGCACTCTCCTCTGCAAACATGCATTTTAATGTGTACACGATGGCAGAACGTATTAAAAGACAATTGAGCATCGCAAAAATAAAATAAAAAACAAACACTTTCCAACACTACACATCTATATTAAGTCTCACGTTCAATATCGTTCGTATAAGGATTTGAATGTCATCTTTTGACTGTGCGGCTTGCTACGTGAATGACAATCGATATTATTTTACGAGTGTACGCCATGTATAGTTGAAGTTCGCTAGCTTGCTTATCTATTGACCCATTATTGAGTTGATACATACAATCTACTGACTTTGCTGCAAGCAATTTTCAATTCACTGGTAATAATGATTACAATTGAGGCACACAAAAACAAAAAAAAAAAACATTCATCTGAAGGAGGTGCAGGCAGTGCTATTCAATAATCATTCAGTCATCATCATCATCTGGTAGGTGGGTTTTTGTAACAATTGTTTGCTGTTCAAGCAGTCTTTTTCCTCATCTGAAACATTAAGCACTGGGATCATTGAGCATTCAATAATGCATCAATTTTCTTTTCTTTGTGGTTTCCACTTATCATCCGAAAAGAGAATAATAAAATAGCAACGGAAACTCTAGGCAAATGTGCTTGAATGTGTGCAAAACTAAAAAAAAAGAAAATAACTAAGATTGTGCTGCAGTCTGTATCATAAATGCATCATGCCAGCTGCAAGGTTTTAGGAACCTTGAAGGCTGCCGTAATAAACTCTTACGATTAAGCTGTTGAAACTCAGTATCATATTGTTACGAAAATAAAAAATTTGATACTGATGCTTTGCTTTTACATCGTTTAACAGTAAAATTATAAACAACAGCATAAAAAAATGGAAACTAATTTGAGCATGCAGAACGGCCCATTGGGGCCCCACTGGTTAGCGGAGTCTCTGACCGAATTCCACGGCCGAATTTCACATCGAATTCCACATCGAAGAAGTTAGTCTGCGAAGGGACACCGCTAGTTGTTACATATTCAGTCTGCTTTAACAAGTCACGATATACCACTACAGACATCGACGTATATTCGCTGAATATACTCTGGAGTAGTTGGCAACTCAACCTCAATTTTATAGAAAAATCATCTTCAGCAATTTGGATTATTTTTGGATAAAAATTATAGAATCTTTGGCGATGCCAATCTACATGAGATTCAAAACAGGCGAATGTATACCGAAAAAGTAACTGCTCGGTGTGAATTTTAGTCTGGCGGTGTCATATGTTCATATTTATATGAACTAACTACCAACTTATTGTTACGAAATGGAAATAGTGTTACATCGTTTAACATAAAAATGATAAACAAAAGCTACAAAAACAATGAACTTGTTTACATCATAAACAAGTAAACAAAATATACCAGCAAACACCACCATAGACAATGGCAAGCAAAAATACAACAACAAACATTACAAGAATAAATGTAAACAAAATACACAAACAACAATAATGAGACAACGATGTTTACATTTATAGAGATCGCGAGAAGGTGAAGCCAAGAACATTCGCCGTCAAGAACATTCATGAAACTGTTTACGCTACCATTTAAAAGGCAAAGCAAAGCAGGCAACGAGTGAGTAAAAGTTTAGTCAGTCTTGTGTGAAGACGTGGTGTGTTTGAAGAGAGTAATCTGGTTTGAAGATCTCAGTTACAAAAATCTGTCGAACAATTGTCTAGTAATTGTTATTGTGGGTGTAAACAGAGGAATAACTAAAAAGGCAATTGTTGTTGTTTACATCAAGCTGTGAACAGTGGCACACAGAATTGTGTGAATAATAAAGAATTTTATTTAAAACTAAACAAATTTATTTTTATTTTATTTACAATCTACGAGCTCATATTTTAAACGTTTTTAAAAGGTAAACCGTTTTAAAAGTATTTTCAACCCATAGTGTCTATATAGGAACAACAAGGTTTAGACGAGATGACTTACGATCATCAAGCACTGAACAGCTTTTACAAATCTAGCACTACAGACAGAAGAAATTAAAGATCTGCCGAAAATATAGCCGCTGTTTATAAGAGTTTTTAGGAGACTCCCACGCAATCGATTTCGAAGATCTGCTGAAAACTTCACGGCTGCCGTAAGACTGTGCAAAATAGTCACAGACATTAGATTTTGTGGTGCTTATAAAAATTCGGACTTTCGCTGGCCACAATATAGAGAATTTTGTGTTGTGTCTTTGGCTTGTAGTCGTACAAAATTCAATTGATTCAGCAACTAAGGGTAAACGGCCATAAAAACTTAGTGTGTTCGCTGAATTGGCACGAGGGCAGTTGGTAATAAATCAAGATTTTCATTGAAAAATCGTAATCAGCGAGGATGACCATTTCTGGATGAGTCAGCAGATAAAATTATCAAATTTGATACCATGTCCCCTGAGATCTGACAGCTTACAATGCATTCCGAAGAACTCAATATTTAGTGTGGATTATGGGCTGGTGGCGTCATCGGTTCATAGTTCTATGGTCAGCTTAACTTCGTTAATGACGAGCGTTGGCCTTTGAGAAAGACGTTGGCCAGGCGACGCCAGGACGGCGACAGGACGGTGCTATTTACAACAGTGCTTCTGCTTCTGTAAGTGAAGTGAATTGGCGACCCATAACGTACAATTTGACCCCGTTAGACCATATCTTGTGTGCTTTTCTTAAGTCGCTGGTATATGCGAATAAGACACAAACTACAATAGTCTTTAAAGCCATCATAACCTATGCCATTCAAGCAAATTTAGCCTGATTTATGGAATGGACATTTGGAATGCTTTTTACATATGGAAGCCTTTGGCGGATATGTTATATTCCACATATAGTGACATCAATAGGTTTTTCGCTGATAGTTTACACACACTCGGTTTTATTTAAATTCAAATAGGGGAGGCGTTTATATAAGGACCTCATGGTACTGTTAGAAGAAATGGTGCAAAATTGCTTTTGATGGTGCAAAGCAACTAAAAAGGGTTACAATTATTAGATAATCATTACAATTATTACAATTCATATTTCATAAAAGCTGTCTGGGTCTATATTTTGAAGAACCTTAGCTTAATGGAAGCGTAAACGTTGCCCTATAAAACTATACATATCTTCATACATACATAATTGGTCATTACAACCTTTCAGTCAAGATTACGACCTAGTTTCTCAGACCACTTATGTTGTCTGCATTAATTTTATAAATGAGTGGCGGGAGGATTTTAACGGGCAGATAAATTGTTTTTCATTATTATAAGTGGACAATATGATAGAAGTGACCGTTAAGCTAACTAACGGTATCTTTTAAAGTTAAGTTTATGTTTATGTTATTATTTTCAATATGGCAACTTCAAGTATAAACAAAAAGAGCATATACAACAAAAAAAAAAGCCCGTAGTTGCCACTGCGTTTAAAAAACTTGTTTAATTGAGCAGTGTTATACTTTAGAAGAATGTTACTTTATTTTATCATTAGGTTGTAATAACGAAAAGAAGTTAAAGGTGACTTTAACATCTTCAGGGACGATTTTGTTATGGGGACAAAAAATGATTAAATTTTGTTTTCTTTTTAAATCAATTAATTTTATTTTAATATGAATTCAGAAAGCAAAAAACAATGAAAATTCACAAAAAGGTATAACATTTGTGGCCACTGAGCGTTAATACATATATGTGTGAAATGATTTCATACATTCCGGGCATATCAGGCGTATATATTCTTAATATTTCTCACAAATGTAGAGAGTTCGTCTTACACAATTTTTGTCGTAACATCTGGGGGCATTTGTCAGTTTCTTGTATTTAGAGTAATGATTAGAATAATTCCAAGATTAACTTTAGTCCAGCTTTTAGATTTTTTAGGTAGTCATAGTAAAACTTATTATATTAAATATAATTGATATTATTTTCTTCAAATATTAACGATTTCTTGATATAATTGCAGAAGAAATATTTCACGTTTTTTTTTGGATCTAACTATGCGTTGGAAATAATATCATCAGTGCAGACAAACGTTGAAATGTTTACTTCTCTTGTTAGAGGATTTGGTAGACAATAATTTTTGTTTTTGTTCTTTTTATTATTAAAATTATAATTATAAAAAATTAAACGTCCACATATGTGGCCAAGAGCATGAAGAGGTACACTTATTCTAAAGTTAACTTTAAATAAACCCAACTTTAACGGGAAGTTGTAATAATGGCTATCACAGTTTTTGCCAAAAATTTGTTGAGAGGAAGTCGCCGATAATATTTTTCTTTTTTATTTTCGTTTTGATGTCTGACCTGGAATTTCAACCGAGGCCTTACGTCTAATAAGCCAACACACTACCTACTATGTACTAACATCCATCACAATTTATTCTCCACACTCATGACCTATTCTTCATACAATTCAATGTGATGAATATCCTCTCAATTTGGAAACGACAAATACAACCCAGAAACACCATTTAAAATTTTTTGACACTTTTAAGATGTTCGGTTGTATCTTCATTACCTTTTACGATTAATCTGCAAGAGCATATGCACTACAAAAGCAATTCCATTCAAATTAATTACGTCTCATTCATTCCATTTTAAATTTTTATTGTATAATTGTCGACAATAAAATAGTCGCTTATACGAGCATTGTGAGACTGACCGCTATGTACCATCTTACTTTTGACAGTTTTCTTTTCCTTCTTTCCTTCTGTATCTCAATACATTTCATTTCGTTTTGCAGAAATTGTAAAATGACCACCAAATAAATTATGCAAATTATCAACCGTTTCTGTATGCTTCTGTATGTCATTTGCATACACAGACAGAGACGCAGCTATTTCTTGTTAATTAATGATATTCTGTATACAATTCGAATCTGTATAATCATACTATTGTATATTTAGGCAGACATTCACACAACCAAGCTTTGTGTTTAAATGCTTATAAATTATATTATATAAGCTTTAAGTGCATATATGCATACACACACATTCATGCACTCATGAAATGTCCGGGCATTTATTAAAATCTTTTTGTATGGAATACATTTAAGAAGAAAAGGTTCAAGAAAAACCGCCAATAAATGCCAAATGGTGGGGTTTTATTCAAATTAATGGCAACTTAATTGGAAGTAAGATTTCAACTAAAGACACACAATTGTTTCAAGATTAATTATTAAGAGGGCAATAACAATGAAATAAAAGCAAAAATAAATACGTATGTATGTATGTATGTGTATAAATATACCAAAAAGACAAAATTTTGAAAATGTTCAATTGATTTTAATTAGTTTTTCATCCTTTGTTTAAAAATATTGTTACGAAAATGGAAACGGTGTAGCATCGTTTAACATTAAAATGATAAACAAATGCTACACAAACAAATACAATGAAATTGTTACTAGTAAACCAACAACACCAATATGAAATGAAAGAAAAGAGAATAGCGAGAACGCAACAACAAGCAATGTAAACAAAATACACAAACAACAATAAAGTAGCGATAGAGATCTCGAGAAGGCGAAACCACGAACGTTCGACTTCAAGAACCTTCATCGGACTGTTAACGTGAGCATATAAAAAGGCAAGAAAAAGCAGGCAACGAGCAGTAAGAATTCAGTCAGTCTTGTGTGAAGACGCGTTGCGTGTGAAGAGAACATTCGTGGTTTGAAGATCGTCGTTGTAAAGATCTACCGAAGAGTTGTTAGTGCTTAGGAAAATAGAAATGCAAAGAAGTATAACGAACTATGACAATATTCATTGTATCATCAAGTTGTAACAATGGCACACGTAATAGTGCGAACAATAAAGAATGTAATTGAAACTAAACACAAATTTATTTTTATTTTGTTTGCAATCAACGAACTCGTATTTTAAACGTTTTTAAAAAGGTAAAAACGTAACAAAATTTACTATTTCAAATAGTGTACTACGATAGGAGCAGGAAATGACAGAGATTACAAAGATAACCCATTATTAACCCTTTCATGCCCGATGTTGCCTATCGGCAACATTGTACATTTTTGTTCATAAATTCCGTAATTTTTAATTATTTTAAAAGATTTTTTTTTGCAAACAAGCTTGGTTAAAAACGTGTAAAACCAGAATACTTAGGACTCTGAATTTAATATCACTTCATATTTAGGCCATGACTAACAAACACATGTCCTTAAAACATTTTAGCTCTGACCCAAAAAATTCGGGCATAAAAGGGTTAAGTCACCGCTATTAGGGAGAATAGTTCCTACATCAAATCGCTTTGCACACCACCCATGTTGTGTGTGTAAATTTGTACAAGAGAGGCGAGACCTCCGAACGACAGATTTTAAGGGAAACTTTTCAAAACGATTTTATTAGAGTTTTTGCCAGGAAACTGCTAAGAGGAATTCGCCTATAGAAATATTTTTTTTATTTCGTTTTATTGATTTCTGAGCTGGTATTTGAACCGCAGATTTGAACCGCGATAATAAGTCAACACACTTCCTAATACACTATGACGACTTCAATTGGAAAGTAAAAAACATTTGATTGAAAAAATTGGGCATTGCGGGTGGCTACACATTTTTTCCAATTATCTAGCAATTTGTGGATTCCAGCCAATAAAGCTGCTCGTGTTTTGAAGAAAACCATTTGGTCAACCTATTTTCAACTTCCTCCAAGGAATGCTTAGCTAATGAGTGTCGCATTAATGAAAACAAATAGTAGTCGATAGGAGTCAAGTCTGGTGAATACGGCGAATGCAGCTGCAAACCTAATGCAGATGCGTCGTCATTTTTCTAAACCACTTTTCAATGCCATGCGGCCCAATCTGGTCACTTTTCAATTGACATTTTAATGACAACAGGAACACATGTTTCCCAGCCTAATGTTTTGATTGTATCCTGAAGCGATTATACTTTGTGTGCAGTTGCAACGTTATGATGAAAAATTAACTTACCGTGCTATGCGGTCATTTTTCTGTCAAGGTATCGTTTAAATTGATCATTTGTTGCCTGCACCGATGTGTATTAAAGGTGTCATTAGGTTTAAGGAGCTCGTGGTACACCACATCTTTCTGATTTCACCAGGCATACTGCATTGTTTTCCTAGCGAATCGTATTGGTCTTGCAGCCAGAGTTGACGGTTGTCTCTGCAGTCTAGTATATAGTGTGTTGGCTTATTAGACACGAGGCCACGGTTCAAACCAGAGATCAGACAGCTCCAAAAAAGCGAAATAATGAAAAAATATTTATTATAGAAGATTTGTGACAAAAACTCTTGAGAGTAAAATAAAATTGCCATGAAAAGTTGTTCAAAAATCTGTTGTTCGGAGTCGACGTTAAACTGTAGGTCCCGCCACTCATGTTAAAATTAAAACACAACATAAATGGTGTGAGAAACTAGGTCGTAATCCTGACTAAAGGGTTATAATGACCAGTTATGTATGTATGAATGTTGGCGGTTGTCCCGAATTAACCCATGATTTTTTTTTTCGTTTAGAATTCTGCTCCATAAATCAATTTTTTTATCGTCAGTAACAATTCGAAAAAATACTGATTTCTTATCGTGTTTTTGAATCAAAATTTCAAAAGAGGTTCTTCGGTTTTTCATCTGCCAGTCATTCAATTATTGTGACACCCATTATCCAAACTTTTGAATTCTTTCCCACGGCGTTTAAACGTTGAGAAATTGATTGTTGTTCAAAATTTAACATTTGCAACATTTGCTTCTGACTCCAAGTGTCGTATTCATTTAATATTGTTTTCAATTCGGAAACTTCAAACTTTTTTGATGGTCTTCCAAGTTCATTCTTTCTTACATTCAAATCATTCTCTCTGAACCGTCTAACCCATCATCTGCATGTTGCTTTTGATCGAACTTGATCACCATATGCCTCTACAAGCATTTGATGCAACTTTCCAGCTGTTTTCTTCAAACGAAAACAAAAAATCATCATTTTCGGATGCAAAACTCGCCAACACGATTTGAAAACATAATGTTTTAGGTTCATTGATTTGATGTATGCGGAATATGTTTGACAGATGTCATTGCCAATACTTAAATGAGTTGTTACGTTTTCAACTTTTAAAAACCTTTAAAATATGAGCTCGTAGATTGAAAATAAAATAAATAATAAATAAAATAAAAATAAATTTGTGTTTAGTTTTAATTACGATTTTTTTATTCGCAAATTCTGTGTGCCACTGTTCACAACTTGATGTAAACAACAACAATTGCTTAGTTTGTTATTCCTCTTTGCACTCTTTTGCATAAACAATAATGCCTTGGTTACCCAAGCGTAAGAAACGTAAAATCGAAACGTACGTAGCCTTAAAAACGGTTGTGTAGTTATAGAAACGTTCAAAACGGGACATATGTCAACGAAGAATGTAAATAAAAACGCAACAGAACACAAAGCATCACACAAACCAACACAACACAATGCAAAGAAATTGGTATACAGACTCATAATCAGTGTTGCCGTTTTTTGTTCAATGTGTAGATTTTTCCGGATTTGGTTATTATTTTTCTTATAAAAATAGCTTTTGTTTTGTTTGTTAAAATTAATTAATTAGTGAGACTATAATTTAATTTTGTTATTTTATATTTTTTCTTAATTATTATTATTTATTATTTTTTCTTAATTATAATTTAAATTTGAAAAAAATAAAGTAAAAATCTGCGAATTTAATTTTGGTCATATTTTTCCTTATTTGGTGATTTTTTCGCAAATGTTGGTTACAATATTTTTTCGTGGCAACACTGCTCATCATCTCTCATGTTCAAATGTCACGTAAAAACGTGGGAGAATTCTGTTTTATACAGATCGTTCGGTTTTGCTAACGAGAGAGAACGTTTCGGTAATCGTTTACATTGTTCTCCATATGCTAAAAAGAGAACGTTTTCTACGGTACGTTACGTTATGTGTGGGTAACTACAGCATAACAGTTACAAGACAATTGTTCGACAGACCTTTGTAACGGAGATCTTCAAACATACCGCGTCTTCACACAAGACTGACTGAACTTTTACTCCATTCGTTGCCTGCTTTGCCTTGCCTTTTATATGGCAAAGCAAACAGTCTGATGAATGTTTTTAAAGTTGAATGTTGTTGTTTATTTTGTTTACATTTATTTTTGTAATGTGTGTTGTTGCATTTTTGTTTACTTGTTTATCCCTTTTTTATACTGGTGTTCGTTGGTATATTTTTGTTTACTTGTTTATCATGTAAACAGCTTTATTGTTTTTGTTGCTTCTGCTAATAATTTTAATATTAAATGATGTAAATGCAAAACACCATTTCCGTTTGAATAAGGATCTTTTAGAAGAATGTGCTAATTATATAACCATCAGTGTATGTTTCATGAATATAGACGTTTGTTGTTACATAGTTGTGGGCGACTGTTGAAATTGTTGCACGATTCAACCCAATCCGTATAATTACTGTTAATGACTACTCCTGATTTATTTCTCCTCCAAGTATCAACGTTACAGGCTTGATTAGTTTTAAAATTATCAAGTCTGGCGAATAAGTTAAATGCCTCCTTCAAATACTTATAATTGATGTCAGAACATCCCTGTACAGTGAGGTAAATAACTGAATCGCATAAATTATTTCGTAATCTTGCAAATGTTGTAATAATTGAATCTTAAGTCACAAACTAACAATTAAAGACTGAATGAAATACAGAAAAACGTTCAGTAATACTACTCAAAAGGGAAAAATATTCTGTTTTCATATCAGAGTACAAACCTTTATTCATAGAAGGTTAATTCTACTTAAGTTTGTCTAACTATTACAACACGAATTACAATTACAAGCTTTAATGTTCTTAACGTTCTTTCCGGAGTTTTGTTTTTTATTATTTTGCAACATTTGTTAATGACATAAAAAACAACAAAAAAAGAAAAATTGTTGCATGTATTCACAACGAACTTTTCGATGTCTGTTGTCCTGGTAAAACATGTAAAAGCATACGAGTTTCAATCTTTCTTCCTTTTCGAGTTGATTTATTTCCAAAAATAACTTTCCAGGCGTGTCGTTAAGAAGTCTACTGATATCCATTGCGTGTGCACCCAAGGAAATTCGTTTCATATGAGCCTAATTCTGCGGTGTAATGTGAGTCTAATTAATTAAATTTGTTGGAGTCTATTGCCTTGTGGTAACCACTTACGAACATATGTACAGTGAGCGTCAAAAGAAACTGTGTATTAAAAAATATATATGGGCATTAATAAGCTGCCGTTATTTTTATTTAAAAATTGTTTCATTGCGAGTTTTTAAAATTGAAACAAAAAAAATTACAAAAAATTTCGAAATATTGTAAGATTTTTTCGGGCACTCTCCTTAAGTGGTAAAAGTTGAATTTGGTGATTGTTAGAATTTTATTCAGATCTTCTTCCTGGAAAATACCCCTGAGAAACAAGTCGACACACATCATCTTTTTGTCGACTATAAGGCAGTCTTCGATAGCCCCATAAGGGATTCGTGTTTTTGCCGCAACGTCTGAGCTCGGTATACCTGCGAAGCTGTTAAGGCTATGCAGAATGACGTTGAGTAATTCCTGCAGCTCCGTCAAGGTAGTAATGGCCTCTCCTAACCTTTTAGTACCGTAAGAGGTTTCAGACAAAGCGATGCCTTATCATACGACCTCTTCAACTTCGTCATGGACAGTGTTCTGCGGAAGTTCATCGCAATGGCACTATCTTTCAAAAAAGATTCCAGTTGCTTGCATACGCTAACGACGCGTACCAAGTGAGATGTTATTGCTGTCTTTAGTGCTATTGCACGGGTGTCTACTAAGATGGGTTTGGTAGTACAGGAGGGCAACAAGTAGAGACGTGCGGCGTATTAGATCTCGGATTACAACCGATAACTATACTTTCGATATAGTCAAGAAATTTATTTATCTTGGCTCATCTTCCCCGCGCTTCTTTATGGCGCAGGGGCATGGACACTATTAAGCAATGATGCGGCAGCCTTGAAAGTATTCGAGAGGAAAGGCCTACGCAAGATCTTCGGTCCATTGCGAGTTAGCGATGATTTTCGCATTCGATCCACCACCTATAATCCACATCAACAAGTCTTTCTAACGAATGTTATCACACATGTTTAGTTTTATTTAAATTTAAAGATAAAAAGTGCTTTACGAAAAGCTTCTTATAGGCGTATTGTGTGAACGACTGAAGCCACTCGTCAAAACACTGATTGGACCTTATCAGTGCGGTTTCAGACCTGGCAAGTCCACTATCGACCAGATCTTCACATTACGCCAAATCCTGGTCTGGCAGTAAATGAGGGCAAAACAAGGTATATGTTATCGACAAGTAGAGGCGTGCGGCGTATTGATTACGGCCGATAACTATACTTATATGTATAGCCAAGGAATGTATTTATCTTGGCTCCGCCGTTACCACCAAAAATGATGTCAGTCTGGATATCGAGCGCAGGATCACTCTTGCCAACAGGTGCTACTATGGTCTCAATAGGCAATTGAGTAGTAGCAAAACGGTAAAACTAATACTCTACAAGACGCTCATCCAACCGTGCATCTTTATGGCGCAGAGGCATGGACCCTATTGGGTACTGATCCAGCAGCCTTGAGAGTATTCGAGAGAAAACTCCTGCGTAAGATCCAGTGCGAGTTGGCGATGATTTCCACAACCGATCCAACAGTGACTGTATGAGCTCCTCAAAGTCTTCGATGTTGTGCAGCGTATTAACATCCAGCGGCTGCTCTGTCTTGGCCATGTCGTTCGAATGAAAGAGGATGCTCCGGTGAGACGGGTATTTGATGCGGGAATCTGCGGAAGTCAGCGATGAGGACGACCTTGTATGAGTTGGAAAGATGAAATCGAGGAAGCCCTTTCATCGATTGGAGTGATCAGCTGGCGTAGGCGTGCAAGAAGCAGAGGCGTCTGGAAGGATGTGTTGAGGCAGGCCGACATCCGTTAATCCGGTTGTTAATGACCAATTAAGTAAGTAAGTAAGTAGAATTTTATCCATAGTGTACAGTTTCTTTTGACGCTCACTGTATATAGAAACAAGTCTTGAAAATAAAGAAATTTAATGCTCGCATATCATAATCCATATTAAAAAGAGTATTTTTTTATCAGACAGAAACATACATTCAAATCATAAACGCAACATGAGCATGTAGTGAATCAAAAAAAGGAAAAGAAACTTGAATTGGATGGCCTGGTAGTCTAGTGCTTAGTAAGCTATTGCTTGAATTCGTTGTTTTGTTTAAATAATGAAATAAATAATGATTCAAAGTAAGTAACTTCTTTTATTTCAGTTGCAATTATAAAATAAAAAATATTAAACTTAATTTTTATGCACATAAATATACACCATCATGCAGTATGAGTGCATGTAGATTATATGAGACACACATTATTTATTAAAACAATAAATGGTACACAGACTATCAGTAAAAATATGCAGCGAATATGCAAAAAAAAAAATTATTTTATTTGTTGCCGTTTAAATTTGATATTCGCACTGCCATTTATAGACAATAAAAACCATGAATATATTTAGTTTTTATTTTTTCCAAATGTTTACTGATAATCATTTCATATAATTGGAAATAATTTTTATTGTTATTGGTTGATTATTGACATCTGACAGTGTCTCAGTATTGCTTTAAACTCCACTAAGCCAATGTAATCTGGTGTAATGGCTGTAGCAGACAGCCTGGCAACAATTGGCTGTTCTATGCCAGCATATCCAGATTGTATTTGGTATTGAATTTTTCGGTTAGTCATGCTTATTTGATAGCAAAAAAAAACAAAAATTGGAAATGCTAGGTCGCATATGGTTAGCAATAGATGGTATGTGCATAAATACTACATCTGGCTATGACCCACCTTTGCCACATTTCACATTCTTATTAAATAAACCCTTTTCCACCATTTGTATACCAATTGAAGTATAATAGGTTGATGATGACTAATGTAACACTTTAAGAAACAATTTTTAAGAGAAGAATTTTGATAGAATTTTTACCCAAAAGTGCTTTACAGTAGTTCTGGATGAAAATCGCTGTTTAGCTGACGATAATTATTGTGAGTACGATATCAAACTCATGGAATTTTCTTCGTATAGCTTAGGCTAGGTTTAGATTATATTAGCTGGAGATCGTTAAGTATGAGATTTTGATTGGTAGTAGTATTGGCTTATTAGATATGACCCCACGATTCAAGCCCTGGGCGGTGAGCTATCTGCGTCATATAGCTCTTCTGTTGAAACCACATGTCGTTGGTGTCCAGATTATCCAATTCATCAACCTTTGGTGCTCACCGTTGATAATGGTGACTCGGCCAATGTCGTTCTCAAAGAAATATGAAACGATTACATCGTCAGCATAGTCCTGTAGGTAGTGTGTTGACTTATTAGACGTGAGGTCACGGTTCATACCCCATGCTAGACATCAAAACGAAATATATAAAAATATATCTTCGACGACTTCCTCTCAGCCGATTTCTAGCAAAAACTCTGCGAAAGTAAATAAAAGCGTCATGAAAAGCGTCTCAATAATCTGTCCTTCGGAGTCGATTTTAAGCTGTAGGTCCCCGCCACTCATATATAAAAGTAACACACACAAAATAGATGGATTGAGAAGCTAAATAGTTATCCTAACTGAAAGTTGTAAAGATCAAATTATGTATGTATGAATAATTTGTAAAACATTTTTATTATTTATAGAAAAATGCTTTACAGGAGTTCTAAGAGCCTATAATTATTGTGATCACTATATCAAACTTGTGGAATTTTATTTGTAGTGCCTAGGCTAAGTTGATCTTACATTAGCTGCAGATCGTCAAAGAATAGTTTCTGATTATTAACCCAAATATAACTTTCTGCTTGGAATTTTAGCACAGTATCAGCCTGTTTGGCCACAAAATTTCATTACGTTATAACCACTCATTATCTACTTTTCAGAGAAATCGGTGCGATCATCTCACATTAAATAGATTCCGCATCACAATGTAAACAATTCTTGGCAGCAATGAGAATACCTAGTAATTCAAGGTAGAACCCATATATTCCCATTTTACTCAAATTAATACCACTTCAAGTAGTCTAGTAGTCAAGGAAGTCCAGTAGATTGTGTTTTGGCTTATTAGACGAAACCCAGTGGTTCGCAACCCAGCTAAGGTATCTCAAACATTACGAAATATGAAAAATAATTTTTTTTTTGAGACTTCCGCTCAGCAGTCTTCTGGCAAAAAACTCTCAGAGTAAATTTAATTGCTGTAAACTGTAGTCCCAGAAGCTTATGTATAAAATTAAACATACAACAGAGGTGGTGCGAGAAGCTAGGTTGTGATTCTAACTAAAGCGTTGTAATGACCATACAACATGGATGGTAAGACAAGCTAAATTGTGATCCTAACTAATGCGTTGTAATGACCCTATAACATGGATGTTGCGAGAAGCTAAGTTGTGATCCTAAATAAAGGGTTGTAATGGCCAATTAAGTAATTTAAGTCTTCATAAGGTCGGGTATAAACATATCTGGCTGTAATCCTAAGATATTTTCAGCCTATCAGGTAGGTTTACGGGCAATACAAAGGGTTGGATCGTATTCTAACCTACCTAATCCACATAATCCATAATTTTCTGCTTTTCCTTCCTCTGGCTATTATAAAATACGTTATCTTTTTCAAAAATAATAAAATATTGTATCAAATACGCATTCATTTACAGTTTTCACCACCCATGCTGTGCTATGTGGTTATTTTGTACATTTTGTCTGTGTTTCCTTAATAAAATCATAAAAATTTTCATTTTTCTCGTTAATTCCGCCAATTATTCATCAGTTTTATGTATATTTCACTAGAAATCGTAAAATAATTCTTAACATTCAGCCCCATTAGTGGCGGGTAATTAAATCTTTTGCTTTATTTTACTTCATGTTGACAATTATCTCTCCTCTTACCGCCCCCACACATACACGTGCCTTGTCTTATTGGAAATAATTTGAATTCTTAGAGTTTGAAAAGACTTAATAAGTTGATAGGGGGGGATCTTACCGTAATAAAATCTTATAAAGAAACTTTGCAATTTGCAATCATAAAAATGTCCAAATTTATGAGTTCTTATATTCATAAAAATAATGTTTTTCATTTTTCTTTTTTTATTTTTTATTTGTTTACTAAAAAAGAGCATAAAAAATATGTTCAACGCAAAAACAGAAGCAGCATAGTGCAACACACATATGCACAAATTGTGTAGATCTGTTTGATATGGGTGGCAATAATAAAAATAAATTATTTTTTTCTATAAAAACAATGTAGAAAAATACACAAAATGTGTCATTAAAAGTATGCGAAAAAATGTGAGATAAAAACCTAATAAAGAAAACATGCTACATTTAAAATATATCACACTTTACATATGCTGCACTTTATATATGCAACACTTTAAATATGGTACACCAAAATCCGAAAACTATAAAAACATACAATTAAAGAAAAATATATTGTTTGTATGTATTGTTACTTACTTATTTAGCTTCCTGAAGTTGATGTA
Organism: Sarcophaga subvicina; assembly: GCA_936449025.2. Classification (NCBI taxonomy): domain Eukaryota; kingdom Metazoa; phylum Arthropoda; class Insecta; order Diptera; family Sarcophagidae; genus Sarcophaga; species Sarcophaga subvicina. Next base: position 83,573,076 of record OW388084.2, read on the forward strand.
GCCTAGTTAGTATTATATTGGCTTATTACGTGAGAGGGAATAACAAAACAAAATGTGAGAAAAAATTACTCCGGCGACTTCAGCTCAGCAGATTTCTATCAAAAACCCTGAGAGTAGATAAAAGGTGTCATGAAAAGTTTTCCAATAAATTCTGTCGTTCGGAAAATTGGAATGGTGTTACATCGTTTAACATTAAAATGATAAACAAAAGCTACACAAACAATGGACTTGTTTACATGATTAATAAATAACAAAAATATAGCAACAACATTATTACAAAAAAAGTGATAAACAAGTAAGCAAAAATCAATAACAAACACTACCAGAATAAATGTAAACAAAATACACAAACAACGATGCTTACATTTGCAAAGATCTCGAGAAGGCGAAGCCATGAACATTCGACTGCAAGATCGTTCATCAGACTGTTTAAGTCGCCATACAAAAGGCAAGGCAAATCAGGCAACGGAGTCAGTAAAAATTCAGTCAGTCTTGTGTGAAGACACGTTGCATACGAAGAGAAGATAAAGATCTATCGAACAATTGTTAGTGTTTACGTAGAAGAGTGTAAAGAAGAAAAGTAAACAATGCAAATTATTTTTGTAGCTTTTGTTTGTCATTTTAATGATCTTACACCATTTACATTTTCGTAACACTGCCGCCCACTTATGTTTGGACTGTAGGTTTGAGAAAAAAATAAAGCACACAACATGAGTGTTGTTAGAAACTAAGTTGTAATCCTTACTAAAAGGTTGTAATGACCAATTAAGTAAGTACGAAGAAATTTCTTTGACTGTAGCCTAAACAAAGAAAAAATTAGTCGCCGTAGTGTAGCAGGTAGTGTGTTGGCTTATTAGACGTAAAGCCAGGGTTCGAGCCCCAGGCCAGACATCAAAACAAAATACAAAAAGTATTTCTTCGGAGGCTTCCTCTCAGCAGATTTCTTGAAAAAAAAACTCTGAGAGTAAATAAAATTGCCATGAAAAGTATCTCAAAAATCTGTCGTTCGGAGTCGACTTTAAACTGTAGGTCCCGCCACTCATATATAAAATTAACACACACAACATAAGTGGTGTGAGAAACTAGGTCGTAATCCTGACTGAAGGCTTGTAATGACCAATTATGTATGTATGTAGCCTAAGCAAATAAGCAGTCTTCGTGTACACTAATGGCTAGTTCGCAGGCTACACATACTAACCGAAGTCATGGTGCCCATTGTATTGCTCTATTAATTATCCTGATTTGTTTTAAAGTTTCGATAGAGTTTTTTCATTCACAAATTATCTGCCATACAGATTCAATCGCTTTTACAGACGCTTGACTATCAACGAAAATTACATAAGAACTTGCATTAGAAAGAACAAGGTTAAGTGCCTTCTTCAAGACAAACAACGCCACCTGAAATGCGTTGCTTTGTTATCATCTGTTATATAATAAAACTAAAATCTGAAACCCTCAGTTCTAGTCTGCCATTTATTTTCAACCCATTCCTACCGAAGGATGTATCAAGGCAATTCCAAAATCCAATACATCTGCATAATGCTGCAGTTGTCATCCATTTTATAATGAAGCTCCAGCCTTAAATGCTTACAAAAGGTAGCAGTTTTAGGTGACTGCATTCATTGAACAAAGGTCCATAGTTAATTATTTTATTTTTAATCTTACAACGTGTCTTTCAACAGGGTGTTCAGTTGATTTGTGATTTATTCAGTCTGTTTTGATCAAACGAAATATCATCAATAAATTATAATCCACTGGTTCAGTAAACCATCGAACAACATTCTCAGCCCGTAAAAAGGGGAGTCTGAGGCAACTGATTCCATTCGCTCACAAGCACTCCACCACAACTTAGAGAACCTTGCTCAATGACTTGGGCTATGTGTCCTTTGATTTGGGTCTGGTACATTCAGAAAGTGACACCAATTTTTGTCGAAAAATTGTCTTCAGCGATGTGGCCCATCTCTGTAAGAATGGGTGTATTCGGCCCACTTTGCTTAAAATTAAACAAAAAATTTTAAATTTTCTTACTTTTTTATTGAAATAAAACTAAAGTAGTTTAGTTTCACAATGTCGGAGTTTTCAAATTGTTTTCTTGCATTAAACACAACAACACAAGCACTATATACACAGTGTGTTCATTGTTAATGGTCAACATTTCGTTGGCCTTTACAGTAGCATGCAGCTGTCAAGTTTCCATATGAAAAACTATACGTTACCCAATTTATAGAGAATGTGTTGCTGAAATAAATAAAATTCTGCCACTTCATCGATAATTAATAACGCGTGATAAGAAATTCCATGATAAAACTCTATAGCACACCGTTTTTATTTCCTGTTTTAAATTATTCAGTGGACTAATTGGATTCCGAAACACAACGCATAGACACATACATACATTCACCACTGCTAACTCCTAATATAGAAAGAAATATTCCGCCATTGTATGCGCAATTTCATTCAGTGTAATTGCTCCAGTTTTTGGATGATGCCCTAAACTGTAAACTGCAAAAGGACAGACACCTAAAATTTGCATATCGACTTGTCAATGTACGTTCGCTGTAATTTTTTCATACCCTACACCACACATTCCTTACACATCCTGAAGACCTTATCCCGCATTACAAAATATATTGCATGCAATAAAATTTGTAAATAATAAAGTTTGTTTGTATTTGAACTCGAATAGAAAAAGAGAGTCTACCTAAAGCGCCTGCAATAATATGGTATTTTTTCATTTACTAATACCGTGAATTGTTAGAAGTTGTTGACGTATTGTTACATTAAACACCACAAGTGCCAAATTCCAGACAATTTTCATTGCAACACATAGTTAGAGGTGTAGCTCATGTGGTTTTAAAAAATACAATAGAAGCCATAATTTAAGCTTTGTAAGTGACTGAAGCTGAAGAAGTTGTTTAAATGATTTTAAAAACAATTTTCTTAGAAAGACGTTGCCTATGTGCCTCTGATATTTATGTGTTATGGAACACATTCATAAAGGCTCATTAAAAATCAATACCGATCGAAATTACATATGAATAATGGGTTTTTGAAGTCGCCGTCGCTTAGTACGTAGTGTATTGGCTTGTTAAATGTGAGGCCATGGTTCAAATCCCATTCCAGACATCTATAACAAATCCAAGTATGGCAAAGTATTCTGGCAAAAACTCTGAGAGTAAATACAAGTTGTCATGAAAAATTTCTAAAAAAAACTTTTGTTCAGAGTCGACTTTAAACTGTAGGTCCCGCCACGCATGTATAAAAAATAAAGTGCACAACATAAGTAGTGTGAGAAGTTAGGCCGTAATCCTGACTAAAGGGTTGTAATGACCAATTAAGTATTGCTACGTTTTTACCCTTTTAAAAACGTTTAGAATATGAGTTCGTAGATTGCAAATAAAATAAATATAAATTTGTATTTAGTTTTAATTCAATTCTTTATTGTTCGCACAATTTCGTGTGCCACTGTTCAAAACTTGATGTAGACAACAATTTGCTTTGTTTGTTATTCTTCTTTACACTCTTCTATGTAAACACTAACAATTGTTCGTTAGATCTTTAAAACGGAGATCTTTAAACCAGGATTACTCTCTTCACACGCAACGCGTCTTCACATAAGACTGACTGACTTTTTTTACTGATCCGTGTCTTGCCTTTTATATGCCAACGTAAACAGTCTGATGAATGATCTTAAAGTCGAATGTTCGTGGCTTCGCCTTCTCGAGATCTTCATAAATTTAAACAGCGTTGTTTCGTTGTTGTTTGTGCATTTTGCTTACATTGTATGTTTTGTTTACTTTTTTATCCCCTCATCAGTATAAAATATGTTGTTGGTATATTTTCTTTACTTGTTTACGATGTAAACAAGTTCATTATTTTTTTAGCTTTTGTTTATCATTTTAATGTTAAACGATGTAACAACATTTTCGTAACAATATGAATAAAAGGTTTTAGAAATCGCCGTTGTCTAGTTTAGACGTGAGGCCGTGGTTCAAACCCCATCCCAGACATCTCCAACAAAACCAAGTATTTCGAAATTTTTTTTCGCGGACATCCTCTCAGCAGATTTCTGGCAAAAACTCTGAGAGTAAAAAGATTTTGTCTTGAAAAGTTTCTGAAATAAAATCTGTCATTCAGAGTCGACTTTAAACTGTAGGTCCTACCACGCATGTATAAAAAATAACGTACACAACAGAAGTGATGTGAGAAACTGGGTAGTAATCCTGACTAAAGTGGTGTAATGACCAATTTAGTACGTATGTATGTTGAGGGTCTTATGAGCAGCGTTACCGCTGGAAATTTTTAAGAAGTCGCACAAAAAGGGGATTTTTGAAAAAAAAAGTGGCGCATAAAGGGTATTTTGGCAGTAAAAAGGGGCAACATTTTTAAAAGAAAAGAAAATGTACTAATACAGATAAAAAAAATAAATTTTTATTGGATTTTGTAATGTACATTAACAAACATATAATAAGTTTATTTTTTAATAATTTTTCCAATTTTTTATAATAGAAACAAATTTTTAGCCAAAAATTAATAAGCCTACACAAAAATTTTAATTTTTTTAAAATTATTTGTCCTGTTTTATTTCTAGCTTTAAAATGTAATTTCATTCAAATTTATGAACGTTAGGACATTTAAATTTCAAAAATAAAAAATGTATTTTTAAATTTATAAAAATTAAAATACAAAACACAATACAAAACTATTATTATAACTAAAAAACATTTCATTAAAAATAAATAAAAAATTATACAAAATTGCGTATTTTGTAACAAATTAAATTAAAAAAATAATAAAAAATATAATATATATTTTAAAATAGAAAAACAATTCAAAATTATACAAAATTACTAATTTTGTAATAAATTAAAAGATATGAAGTTAATAAGGTACATACATTTCGTATAATTACGCTAAGGTATGATAAGACGTAGAGTACATAGTATTTGGAAAATTTTTGTATTAAACAAACTGAGATGAAAAAGCTAAATATAAATACTAATTTTGTTACAACGGTTCATTTTAGAAGTAAATAGAAACATTTTGTAATAAGTTAAATATGATATATAGTTTTACATTTTATATTATGTTATTTATTTACGTGCCATAATATATCATGGAAGGCGCATTTTTAATAACTTTATTGTTCAAGCATGGAAAATAAAAATTCTGAAATTTAGATTTTTTCAAAACAAAACAACAAAAATAATCAAATTACACAAACTAGTTTATAGATTATTCAATTGACTAATCAATAGAATAGTTTATAAGTTATTTAATACACCCATCCATAGACTAGTAGTAGTCTATAAAATAGTCGATCGAATAAACCATTGACTAATACAGTTGATTAATTCACAGAAGTCAATAGACTGGTCAATATATTATATCATACACTAGTATATATTTACTACTCTATAGACTACTATATATGTGGACTGGTCTATTAAATAGCTTTTGAACAAGTTTTTTAAATAGTCTTGAACTAGTCTACTAGCTTTGAACTGGTGTATTCAATAACCTATAAATCTACTCTATATTGACTAATCTATTAACAAGTCTGTGTAATTTATTCGCAGTTCTATGAAGTACTTAGAAATTAGGATGCAGCGATATTTCTCAATGTCAAAAAGGACTATATTACTTAATTTTCCATTCTTGTTTTGGTTTATATATTTTACAAAATGAGTTTTAATATATATTTCACAGATATATTAGTATATTTACATTCGATTAAATTATTTTTTTTGATAAATTACTTCTGTACTTTTTTATAAGTTCATCGTCAGGCACCCAATCTTCCAAAAAAAAAAAATTTAAATAAAAGAAAGAAAAAAAATGTAAATAAAAGAAAAATACTTTTTCTTAAAAAAGGGGAAAAAAGGGTCAAAAATCTTGAAAAGTGTCAGATTTAGTTCATTTTAGTAAGGGGGCACAAAAAGTGGCGGGGTCGCTGAAAAAGTGTCAAATTGCGACTTTAGTCGCTCAACGGTAACGCTGCTTATGAGGGTTTTATGCAATGATATGCGGGAATTTTGAGTCGTGACTTAGGCCAGCACTTGTACAAATTCAACTATTCACGAGACTGACAGTGAATGACTACAGACAATGGCTTGGTTTCCTGAATGGGGTTCTGGAGCAGTTGGCAAACTGATCATGATTTTCAAAATAAGTTTTAGTTATTTTTAGCGGTGATACCCGTTTCTGTATGAATGAACAAACAAAATTGTTGTTGAGAATAGCAATCCACATGAGATCCAAGCGTCTCAAAGCAGTTGTGGATTTTAGTCTGGCAACGTCACCGGTTCATGTTTCTTTGACTTGGACAATGATCACTGTTAACGGCAAGGACTATAGGTCGATTATTACATACATATGTACATAATTGGTCATTACAACCCTTCAGTCAGGATTACGACCTAGTTTCTCACACCACTTATGTTATGTGTGTTAATTTTATACATCAGTGCCGGGGATCTACAGTTTCAATTCGACTCCGAACGACAGATTTTTTGAGAAACTTTTCATGACATTTTTTTACTTACTCTCAGAGTTTTTGCCAGAAATCTGCTGAGAGAAAGCCGCCGAAGAAATACTTTTTGTATTTTGTCTTGATGTCTGGCCTTTGGTTTGAACCCTGGCTTTACGTCTAATAAGCCAACACACTAACTAGTAGACTATGGAGACTTCTATAGGGCGATGATTACCAATTTTTTTCACCTGAATTGAATAATCTGGAGAGTAACGTCATGCGGTTTCAACAAAATAGCGTTAAGTAGCACACAGCTCATGCCACACTGAATATACTGTACGATCAAGTTGAATGCATGGTGATCTCACGCGGAGGTGATGTGAATGTTTATGCGATTTGGCCGTCTTCTAAGCTTTTCTGAAGTCGAGAAGACGGAGGAGATATGCCACCAGTCTCAGGAGTTTTCAAACTCAATACAGAACCCATGCCGATTATCTAATTTAGTTGGATTTATGTGACAGAGTCTTGAAAAATTGTTCAGTTCGATTAAACTCTAGCCAGAGAAGCCTTTTCGGACCTTTTAATGGTGTCTTATCTAACACATATTGGTATCAATAGGTCTTCGAACGAATAAAAAATATTCATCGATATCTCAAAAACACTTTGTTTTATTGATTCATTTCAATTTAAAACTTGAAACCGCTAAAGAAAAGATCCTATAAATTTTTAAAATATTATGTTATGAAGTAAAATGCTTCCTGTTCTCTACTAATTTATATACCGGCATCATATTTTGAGCAGCTTTATGTCTTATGTGTGCATAATTAGTATCATAAAGTGTCATTTTTACGCCACTAAACTAGACATTATATTCTTATTCTCATATATTTTCCTTGGAAATGATACAAAATGTAACACATTTACTGGCTATTTATGCTTCTATTTATTTCCCATCAACGTGAATTTAATTCTTATTTTACCTTCATGCAATAAAATCTCATACGTATGTATGTAATGTAAATTAAAAACAGATTGGAAATGCTTGCACATATAATGACAACCATTTCTGTCTTCTCCATATGTCTGCTGGTGTTATAAAATCCATGCTTATGTCATGCAAATATTGCCAATAAAAGTAAGTCCATGAAATTGAAAACCATGGTAGAACTATAATTTGGTCGCAGAGACACACATACAAACATCTTAAATTTTTTTTCCTTTGAATTCTTGTGTTTCCATAGGCATCAATAACATCATCATTGCAGGCATAATTTTTTCGCCACTTGATTTTGATGTTTATTTCCTGTTGCTATTACTTTTTAACAATCTATCGACTGGTTTGGTGGACTAATAAATTACGTCGTATAAGTATCTGTAAAATTGTTAATACAATATGCACGTATCTATTAAAGAAACCATGACTGCTGGTTGGTTGGTAGTTTTGCTGTGCATATTATTTGTTTGTCTGATTAGCTTAGTGGTAAGTGAGGTCTAATTTAAGCAACAACAGAGGCCTACAAATTCAAAGATGTGCAATTATGTTGCACAATCAAGCCTACACATAGACTGGCGCTATTGCTCTGCTATATACTGCACGATTGCAGATGTAGTAGAAGCTAAGAGAGACAACATTATGGTGTATATGATTAAAATTACGCGGAGTGTAAGTTATTATATCACATGTCTTATAAAATGTTTGCAGGTCTTTTCGAGACCCCTTTCTAACTAAGCCATCACAGGCAGATGTAGAAGTTTTTTTCACAATGTGAGTTGAAGGAGAGGAGACCATCAAAGGGTGCCACACTTACCGATATACGCCTTAGCCATCGCCTGTAGCTTGTACAAACTTCTTAACTTCTTGCAGTCCATTACTCTTGAAGTTGCCGTAGGTAGGTAGTGTGTTGTCTTATTAGACTTAAGGCCACGGTTCAAACCACAGGTCAGACATCGTGATCAAAACGGAATATGAAAAAAATATTTATTCGGCGACATCCTCTCAGCAGATTTCTGGAATAAAACCCTGAAAGTAAATAAAAAATTGCCATGAAAAGTTTCTTAAATAAAATCTATCGTTCGAAGTGGATTTTAAACTGTAAGTCCCTCCACTCATATATAAAATTAACATGCACAATATTAGTAGTGTGAGAAGCTAGGTCGTAATCCTAAATAAAGGATTGTATTTACCAATTATTATTATTAGACCACTCCTTTGGGACAAGTTATATCCAATATAGTGTCACCACTAAAATGCTGGGAATTTAAACTTACTAAAGCTTGTCACTAAAACAAAAGTAATATTTCGTCATCATCATTTCGTCACCACTACAATACGGTTAAAGTGTACGTGTAAGGAGGAATGCCCAGTGAATACGGTCATTAGCATAATCAGAATGTCCTTGTTTTACATTAAAATCAAACCACTTCATTAGGATCACACCAAAGTATTTCTGTAATTCGTCATACTATAAACAAATGCTACAAAAACAAAACAATGCAGTAAACAAACCTGTTCACAAATTTTCCTACTGCTTAATATAACAACAAATACCAGCATAAAAATGGTAAACAAGTAAACAAAAATACACAAACAACACTACAAGAATAAATGTAAACAACGATCTTTACATTTATAGAGATTTCGAGAAGGCGAAGTCACGAACATTCGCCTTCAAGAACGTTCATCAGACTGTTTACTCTGCCATATAAAAGGCAAGGCAAAGGAGGCGACGGAGTTAGTGAAGTTCAGTCAGTCTTGTGTGAAGACGCGGTGTGGTTGAAGAGAGTAATCGTGGTTTGAAGATCTCCGTTACAAAGATCTGACAAATAATTGCCAAGTAATTGTTATTGCTTATGCAAGGGGTATAAACAGAGAAATAGCAAACAAAGCAATTGTTGTTGTTTACGTAAAGTTGTGAACAGTGGCATATAGAATTGTGCGAGCAATAAATAATTTAATTAAAACTAAACACAAATTTATTTTTATTTTTATTTGCAATCTACGAGCTAATATTTTAAACCTTTTTAAAAGATAGAAACAGTATGTAGTACTCTGACTGTATTAGCCACAATATTCGCCTTCTCATTTTCAATCACTTTATGGTGATGAGTTACCAATATAATCCGTACCATGCCTGAAGTAATTGTTAATCGACTTTTTACACTCCAGGACGATCTTCGATCCCGTATTCCTAAATATTATTGATCGAATTGTCATTTGACTATCTGTAGAGATATTTAAGTTCCAATGGTTACTGGCCCCGTTCATACAATCTATGGTCGCACTTACCTCCACTTAAGGTCTGATTGCTGGAGGCAAGTTTTGATTCTTGGTTCTTCTATATAGAGACCCATTCCTGTCCTATCTCCAGGTTCAGAACAATCCGTGGGTATCTGTTGTATGAATCTATTTGATATTATTCCGTGATATTATTCTTTTATCACTGAAGGAAATTGGTTGAAAATCAACCACAAAGTGAGGTCACAGAAAAATACAAAAATATTTACAAGGACTGATTCATGAAGCCAGTAGAATTGCGACAACATTTGATTGATAACTGTGATCACCAGCTTTTTGGACTATGTTTATGCTACTAAAAATTTAAGATTTGGTTCGTTAATGATGATAGCCATCTGTACCGTTTAGTATGAAGGGAAATAGTCTGTTGAAAACAGGGTCTAGGGTTTTCAGCGGGAGGTGCTAGAAACTCAATTGTTCTTTGGATATTATAATTCGTGTTATTTATTGCACGACTTTTTCGTGCGTTGCTGGAATTTTTTCTTGGAGCCTTATGGAGAGGCCAAAGAGTTTGATCTTTCAAGGTAGCCCGTCTGGAGGCGGTGGTAGGATAATTCAACAAACAAAAAAACTGAAATACATGTATTAGGTGAATTTGGAAGTGGAAAATTTTAGAAGATAAAATTGTGGTTAATAGACATGCAACGTCGACAAATGTGAAAGATGTCATCGTTTTCTTATGAAGAAATTGGGAAAATTTTGGATTTGATGAAATTGAAATTGATGTGGAAGACGAATTGGATGATGATGCTTGTAATACCAAGGGCCATACCAACGTTGGATTTGAATATGAATCAATTCTGGTATTAGAGATTTCCAGATTTTCCAAACGGAAGTCCCTCGCCAGTGGCAAAATTATTATCTCTTTCTACTTCGATTGAATCAATTACTGCTCGGTCACAGAAACGCAAACGTAATGTACCTGCATAGCAGTTTATCATTTAGTCTGAAAATAGTATTAAATGTAAAACAAGGGAGTTTATTGGGATATACATAGATCTCAAATCCCACAATTTCGATAAAATCTTGTGGAGCCAAGTGAAGTTAATACTAGATAACTCTGCGATTGCATTTTCTGAGCCCGAACTAGGAGAAGATCTCACGAAGCTTGATACGCCTTTCAAATGCTTTGTGTACTTTCTGGGCTACACTATTATTGAGCATATTGTTGAACAGTGGAATTTATATGCCACTCAAAGAGATATAAGAACTTCCTTCTTTACAATCAGTTCGGAAATTCGTCAATATATTGGCACAAAAATACATGTGTAACGTTTTGTTCGCTCTGAAAAAAAGTTTGTTGACGTCGATTGCCCCAATATAATCCATGAATAAAACAGCCATATGGATGGTGTAGATCTGAAATTCCAGTGACGAGCAACAAGTATATAAATCGACTGTTCTTACATTTGTTTGGCTTAGCGATGGTAAACGTTTAAATTTTGTGCAACAGAAATAACAAGCCTGATGCTAATGATACGAGATACCAGCTGACAAACTTCCGAGCATAGATTGCATCCGTACTTTGCATGCAGAGTCCTTCGTTGACATAATCTCCAGGGCACTTTAAGATCAAAAAAGCATCCTTTCCAAACAGACGTCCATTACGATGGAGTCGAACATTTTCCGTAGATTTTCTCACGCGCTGGTAAAAAAAACTTGTAAATTTGCTGGTTGCAATTCCGAAACTCAAATTGTATATCGCAAGTGTAATATAAACTTGTGTCCTTCTAATCACAAGGAATACTTTTACGATTTTCACTATAAATAACTCCAACAAACTGTTTTTCCCAAAAACATTAATTTTTTTCCAAATTTTTTTTTTTCAAAATTAGAAATACAGGGAATAAAAAATTTCCAATGTATACGTTGTTGTAATCATTATACTTTCAGTTCTGCAAGGGGGTCAATGGTTTGTACACTTGTACCTTAGCGGTGCTTTTCTTTTGTATGCTAATTTCAAGTCAATGTAAACAAATTTATTTAATGATTGTGCATCGTAAATATGCTGATGATTTTTACATGAAATTCATGTGCAATAAATTTAAATTTTTTCCCCAGTTTTCCCAGCAACAATTTTCCAATAATTTTAATGTTAAAAAATTCAACTTTAATTCATTTCCTTTCAAATATTCAATAAACTACAAGTATACGTTATAAATATTTGGCCACGTATCTTTTGGAGCACTTGCGATTTAAATTTAAAAAATGTATATTAGCAAAAGAACTGATTCTGTATTGATTATATTGACGGTGCATTAGATATGTTCAAATTGTATATCATTATATATTTTTTATTGTTTTTTTTACAATTTGCATGTCAAATAATTTCTAAAATTGAAAAAAAATTTAATATTTATTGCCAATAAACCCATTTCGCTTTTTGTTTTCTTATGCTTATAATGTTGTTCAAATGAAAAATATTTGTCAAAATAATTTTTTTGTTTTTATTACCTCTCATAATGGTTTTCGCCAAAAATAGTTTAGCAGTGTACCAACATGTATTTCACGTGAATACACTAAAATTCATTATGGGGTTATATATGGTGTACTATTAATGGTACTACAATTTAAAAACATATAATTTTGACTAGAAATACAGTAAGACCCCGCTTAAAGCGGTGGTTACGTTCCGATAAGTTCCAGCGCTAAACGAAACAGCGTTAAACGAGGCAACTATGCGGAACGATGCGTTCGTACTGTGATTGCGACTTCGGAAAATATAGGTGGAATCTTTATTCTGGACAGACTACCAAAAGTGCGTTGAAAAAGATACATCGTATACACCGTCGCTATATAGTACGCCGTTTTTAGTTGGTGTATGGACGTTTCATTTGCAAACATATACAACAAGTATCAGTACAGAGTGCGATTTAGGGGAATCCCAATACTACAGCGTAATATTGAAACAGCGTTAAGCGGGGTCTTACTGTACATACATACATAATTGATCATTACACAACTTTTCAATTAGAGTTAGGACCTAGTTACTCACACCACTTCTGTTGTTTGCGTTAGTTTTATACCTTGGTAGCGGGACCTACAATTTAAAGTCGGCTCAGATTTTCATGGCAATTCTTATTTTCTCCACATTTTTTCATATTTCGTTTCGTTGGAGATGTCTGACTTGCTAGAGGCAATCTATCTAGAGGTCATATTGCTAAAGGCCATACTGCTAAAGGCCGTAGTGTTTGCGGCCATTTTGGTAGCGGCCATATCTCCAGTGGCCATGTTGCTAGCGGCTATGTTGCTATTGGCCATGTAGCTAGCGGCCATATCGCCAGTGGCCATGTTGCCATGATGCTAGCGGTTATGTTGCTATTGGCCATGTAGCTTGCGGCCACGTTGCTGAAGCCATGTTGCTGAACCTTATTTTTTTAAAACTTAAAAAAAGGATTTGTTTTATCGTTGGATTTAAATCTCTTTCGGTGTGCCATATTTTAAGATTTTTAAACAAGAGGTAATTGCTTTGAGTTAAATTCGGAGATAGAGCCAATAAGCTCTAACAACTCGTAGCCTAATTTATCTAGACATTCTAGCCAATAGCAGCAGATCAGCGCTTGTCATTACTTCGCCTACCCGTTTTTCTATTTATCCAGAATTTTTATTATCAACATCAGGGAGCATTCCGACCAGCCGAATAGCCCTCCATCACTGTCCTCTAGGCTTTACCTGCAAACTATGATTTTGTGGAATGCTTCCCAATGAGAATGAATAATTAAAGTCGATTGAGAAACTTTTAAGATTAGGAATTTTCTGTGGTAAGCGGATGACTGAAAGACAGATCGTGAAGCGGTGGTGTTCGGGTGCAGAGTAAAATATTTAGAACCAATTGGGAAGCTCGTGAGTACACCATTAAAAGATATGCTCAGTTTATCAAATAAGTCAGTCAGGACTATGACCCACACCACTTATGTTGTGTGCGTTATTTTTATACATAAGTGGAGCGACCTACAACTTAAAGACGACTCTGAACTCATATTGTATTCATATTTACTTAAACATCATTATCCTTGAATTTTAGAGTTGGGATTGATGATGCCCGTGTTTGCTTTTCATACCATTATTTATTTTCATCCTTTATTCCTCATTTCCTTGTTTTTTTATGTATTTAACAAGCCATAAGTCAATGCAAAATATGGATGAATTTAAAATCCAATGTTTTATAATGAAAAATAATAATAATGAATGATGTTGCATTCATTCATTCCATGATATTATTATTATTATTATTTTCCTTTTCATATTCTCTTTTTTATTCTTATAAAAGTTCTTTTTATTATTTGTTGTTGATGGTTTTATATTTTTTTATGTGCCTTCTTCCAATAATTTTTGTTTTTTATAGGTTTCTAGTGATTCAGTTTCCTCGGAATTTTTAATAGCAAATGAAATGCATTTTGTGGGTGTTTTTGTGTTGGAAAATATTCAACACTTCCACAGTAATGGCTTGAGGCCAAAAAGGAATGGTAAAGGATTCTGATCTTTAAAATAAATTAAAAAACAACGTTTAATTATCGTTTTTTTTTCGTTTTATAGGCGATCTGTGAAATAATAATATTATGAATATGAATATTGGGTCAGTTTTGCCAAAGCAATGTGAACGGAAAGGGCAACATACTGTGAGTTTCGCCCATTTTACGATCAACACAAACGTCCTATCGAAGAGACAATTCTCAGAATGTGGTCTATCGATCAATATCTGTAGATCGGTAAACCACAATTTTGCGAATTCTACTTAGTGATTTGTTCCTACATCAGTAGAAAATTTCAATGACCCAGGATTTGAAGGCCAACTGAAGTCAACTACACGTTTTTTCTGAATGAAATCTGAAGTTGTTAACAACTAACGAGACTTAATTCTGGAGGAAAGTGTACGTGAAGAAATAAAATTATAAAATTTGTGATGTTGCCAATCCTTATGAGATCCAAGAGAGTCCAATACATAAAAAAAAATTTACTGTTTGGTGTGGACCAGAGATCGGCAATAAGTATTCAAAAAGATGACTAGAATCGAATCAAACCCATACATATTTTAATATCATGGAAGCTCTACTCATACTCAAAATTTGAAGTACTAATCATATTCATACTTAACAGCATGTATGATGTTGATATCGACTCTCCATGACTCAACATTTGCAAAAATCACAAAATAAGAATGATTCGCGTACGAACACTAAAGTACTCACTAGAAGGTTATGATTTTGCTTATGTGTCTTTTTTTTCAATTGCAACAACAACTAAGACTGTTAATTTTGATGAAATATTCGATCCACTGGAATCATTTATAAGTATTATAAGAATCATTTATAAGTATTATAAGTATTTTTCTAAAGTTATGAATCTAAAGAGTAGGCTTATAATTGCCCCAAACTTATAGAAACCACTGCTCAGAGCCCAGATCTCAACGTAATTGAACATTTTTAAGAAGAATTAGCTAAAAGAGTATACCAACAACAATTTAACGCTTTGAATCAGCTAAGGCGGCTTTACTGGAAGCGTGGAACTCCATAGAACCTGACGTATGCTACAATTTGGTAAAATCAATTCAAAAAGGTTTACAGGCCGTTCTTGAGAACAAAGGATATGCCACAAAGTATTAATTGTTCTCTTTCGTCATTTTTAGCAATGGTGCTCTTATTTGTCCGATTATGCGTTGAGCGCAAAAAATTTAGTTAATTTTCTTTTTCTTTAAAAAATTACCGTTATCATGAAAAATGTTGTTATTTTTTTATTAATCTGAAAGGCTGTAATGTAGAGTTCAAATAAAAGCAAAAAAAAACATATATTTAATATTTTCGTTTTAACTTTTAAGCACATACATATCAGACTAATGCTTGTCCGATTATGCGATGGAGACACTGTATATATGAAAAATATAACTCGCCTGTTAGGTTATAATAAATACGGTAATTTTTGTCCAATTTGATCAAACGAAGTGTCAAGCTCTTCACAGGATAATGCGCTTTAAGAATGTCTTCACTTATTTTATATTTTTTAATTGAAGTTTGCTACTATGAACGGACAATCTTGAAAAAATATGAAAAAATTCGCATTTGTCAAGTTTACCTCATCAAAACTCATAGCATATTAAATCTAATAATATATGTATGTATACCGTTTTAAAGGTCCATCGCCTTTCTAATAAGGTTTGGACATCGGTTCAGAAATGTTTGTGCAATCAATAAAATTGTGTGTAAAGTTCAAAGAAACAGTTTTTGTCAAATAAAAGAAGTTTGGAGGGTTTAAGAAATATAACAAAAATTATTTTGGAATTCTACTCAGCAAAACTCAATATACACTATGTCATTAGCTGGGTGTATTTAATTTTTTTATTTTGTCGCATAGTGTAATTAGTTCAGTGAAGCAATTCAGTTTTCTGAAGGTTTCAGGTGTGGTTTACTCTTTGGCCTACACTGTCTGTTAGTATTTGCAAAAGCAAATGACAATAAACGTTCATTATTCAATATTCATTCATGTTATTGAGCTTTGCTGATGCTCATCTGTAATTATTCCACACTTTTTCTTACTCTTCTGGTCGGTTGGTCAGACAATAATTTTTATTTTTATTTACAATTGAATTCAAAGAGAAAAAAGTTAATTTCTTTGTTTTCCTTCAATCATTTTACTTTCTTCTCTGCAAATGTCTTGTTTTCTTTTTCAATTTGTATGTGTAATCAATGGACGTCATATTTAAATTAATAATTGAAGTACATAAATATTCACTTTATTTACATTTAAAAATATATGATGAATTACTTTTCAATACAAGAAGGTTAAATACGCTATTAAAACCATGTCATCAATAACTTTTCTTTCATTCATTCATATTCACTTTTACACACGGTCAATGAATGCAGCAGCTTGGCCGCGCTAAAGGCAAATAAAATAAATGACTTGAGATAAAGGACAAGATACGAGTTAAACAATAAAGAATAAAGAAAAAGCGATAAAAGTTAAAACAAAGAGAAGCTAAGTATTGAAAGATATACATTCACTCACTTATAAAAGTGTAGTAGAAGGTGAAAATATCTTTAAAACGGAGTGCATAACTGTGAGAATATTTATTAATTGATACTCTACTACTACTACTAAAGGGACCGGATATGTCCAAGCAGGAGACTATGGAGGGGATATATGAGCCTCTACAAGAATACATAACATACATACATAATTGGTCATTACAACCCTTCAGTCAGGATTACGACGTAGCTTCTCACACCACTTATGTTGTGCGCCTTAATTTTATATATGAGTGGCGGGACCTACAGTTTAAAATCGACTAAGAATGACAGATTTTTGAGAAACTTTTCACGGCAATTTTATTTGTTCTCAGAGTTTTTGCTAGAAATCTGCTGAGAGGAAGTCGCCGAAGAAATATTTTCATATTTTCGTTTTGATGTCTGGCCTGGGGTTAAACCGTGGCCCTACCTACTAGACTACGGCAGCATGAAATTCAACAAACCGTGTGTAGTGCAACATACCTTCTGCGGGAGAATCAGGGAACTGCTTGAGTTCATCAAGAGAACGGTTCGCATTCTAGTATGAAATCTAACAGGGCACTGCGCTATTTAACAGACGTCATCGCACCAGAAAAGACGTCAGCGGTTTTTGGGTGACAGAATGTTTAAAAAACTGAACATGATGGCGAACGTGCCACTAAGGAAACTGGCAGGTTTCATCCGGAGTTCGGGATGGTTCAAACCCACCAGTAACGGATCATGACAAGGGGGCTTTCCTCACACTGGGTAACACAATGGGTCATATGGGCCACCGAATGAACTTGCCTGTGAACAGCAAGCTACCAGCTAAACTACCTACCGGCCAATTCAGAAATGTTAATCTGACAGAAAATAATAAAATTTGACCCGCTGTTGACTGGCACAATTAAAATTTCGGGTTTAAATAATTATTTGTTGTATACATCATCAGACTGACAAATCACACACCGGAGAAAGTGTGATCTCCAAAAAATATTTCTTCAGCAGATTTCTGGTAATAACTCCAAGAGTGAAATAAAATTGCTATGAAAAAGTTTCTCAAAAATCTGTGTCAATTTTAAACATTAGGAACCGCCCACCCATGTATAAAATTAACACACACAACAAGAAACTAGGTTGTAATCTTGGCTGAAGGGTTGTAATGACAAATCACGTGTGTATTTATGTATCGCCATGGTCTAGTAGGTAGTGTGTTGGCTTATTAGACGTGAGGCCTCAGTTCAAAAACCAGGTCAGCCATCTTTATCAAAACGAAATATGACAAAATATTTCTTCGGCCACTTCCTCTCAGCAGATTTCTGGCAAAAACTCTGGGAGTAAATAGAAAATGCCATGATAAAATTTCTCAAAAATCTGTCGTTCGGTTTGAACTGAAGGTCCCACCACTCATGTATAAAAATGAACGCACACAACATAAGTGGTGTGAGAAACTAGGTCCATAACCCTGACGGAAGGATTGTAATAACCTAAATAATAATAAATTATTATTTTTTTTTTAATCAATTTTATTGTTACAGTAATATTTACATTTTTACAATAATTATATCTTAACTTTAAGAGATCAATTAATAAACAATTTTTCTTCATAATCATTTACAGCAGTTTTTATAGACTTATTTTATTTTACATATCATTTATTTAAATTTGGGAAAAATTATTTAAAAAAAACCCATTAGTAGAGCAGTAAAGTTAGGTGGTAAAAACAAATGATAAATGTTATCAAACTAATGCATTGATGTGTGGATAGCTAGAATATCTACAACGATCTTTAAAGTTTAGAGACAATATATTAAGTTTATCTTTAACTAATTTTATGTTAGACATAGAGTGCAACGTTTGTGTTGAAAATGTATTGGCAAGTTATATATTATTTTAAGTAATTTATTCTGACAGATTTGTAGTTTTTTAACATGACAATCGGAGGTGACATACCAAACAGGCGCTACATAGAACATTATTGAATGGAAAACTGTTTTCAATATAAGAAGTTTGTTATGAATATTTAGTTCAGACTTTCTGTTAATTAACGGATACAATATTTTAATTGTTGTATTAAGTTTGTGAACTATGTATTTTATATGTTCACTACATAATAATTTTTTATCCAGCATTACACCAAGATATTTAACCTTGTCAACCCAGGGAACAGATTCGGAACCAATAGTAACATTGGATTGTGGTAGTAGTAAATTTTTTCTTCTTCTGGTAAAGAAAATAGCCTGAGTTTTTGATGGGTTGATCATTATTCTCCATTTTTTAAAATAGCCAGTAACTATTTTAGTTGATTCCTCCAAGTTGTGTATGATATCTCCCAGTAATATTTCTGAACTTAGTATTGCTGTGTCATCAGCAAAAATAGATGAATTACATCCATGCAAAGCAGGAAAGTCATACGTAAAAAGATTATATAAAATTGGAGATAGACATGATTCTTAGGGACATCCAGCAGGAATATCATAATTCTGTGAGCAAATATTTCCAATATGCACTTTGAATGTTCTGTTTGATAAAAAAGACTTCTAATAATTTTGACAAGTGCAGGATCCAGACCAATTGTATATAATGTGTAAATTAGGGCATTATGCCACACAGAATCAAAGGCCGCTTTTATGTCCATTAGAACCATTCCTGTAGATTTACCTTCATTAAAGGAGGTCTTGACAATATTTCTTATTCTAACAAGAGGCTGAACTGTGTTATGTTCCGACCGGAATCCAAATTGTTGTGGCGGTAAAATATTAGTTTCTTCCGTGAAACTAACTAGTTTTTCTTTAATAATTTTTTCAAGTATTTTAGACATCGTGGTTAGTAAACTTATTGGACGATAGCAATTTGGAACGCTGCTGTCTTTTCCAGGTTTGTGTATTGCTATGGTTTTAGATTCTTTCCAAATTAATGGGAGGTAACAAAGATTTAAGCATGCGTTATAAACTCGACATAGAACTTTTAAGCCTTTAGATGGAATTTTCTTCAAACAAAGATTTGATATGCCATCATTTCCTGGTGCTTTTTTATTTCTTAAAGTTTTAATAATATTCTTTAAAGTATCGATTCTGACCATCATATAGCTTAAGTTTTGATTATCATCAATCGTACTTAAGGTACTGCTAACTATTCTTTCTGTATCCAAATCACTTAAATTTGAAGAAATGTTATGATTCAAAAAGAAATTTTGAGCCAGTATTTCAGCTTTTTCATTATTAGTTGCATACAATCTATTATTTTGCTTAAGTATAGGTATACAATTAACTTTCTTCTTAAGAGCTTTAGATATTTTCCAAAATTTTGAGGAACCTTTGGGTAGTGTAGTCAAAAAGTTATTCCACTGGTGATTTTAAATTCAATAATTTGACTTTTAATGACATTGTTTAAGAAGTTTATTTGTGATTTAAATAGGGGGTTTTTTAATCTTATCCATTTCCTACGTCCACGGTTTCTTAGTTTAATAATATTCAGAATCGCTACTGGCAACCTGTTCACGAAAATATTTGGAGTTGAAATTTTTGGTACACCAGCATCTATAGCGCCTTTTATAATATTTGTAAATTGTTCAATTGAGTAGTCAATATCATTCTCTGAATTAATATCCATTTGCAACAGCGAATTGATATTATTATTTATATGGTTTGCAAATGTATTCCAGTTAGCATTTTTGAAATTATATTTTTCACAATTTAGGCGATTACATGAAAAGTCAATAGAAATTTGTACTGGCAAGTGATCAGAATTTAGACTGTGCATAGTTTGTGCTGCAGATAATTTTTCAGGAATATTTGTTAAGAAAAAATCAAGAACTGATGCCTGGGAAGTACTGCTTGCAGGGACTAAAGTTGGATCAAGGGGGAAGAGTATGCTAAAAGTATTTGTCGTTATTAATTCGTGAACAACAGTTTAGTCTTAAACAGCCCCAACTATGATGACGGCTATTAAAATCCCCACCGATTATAAAGTTACCGTTTATTCTTGAAAACATTTTTAAATCAGTTTTAAATAAATTTTTCTTCAAATCGTTGGGACCTACGGTGCCTCCAGGAAAATAACAGCTGTAAATATTAATGAAATTATCAGAAGTATATAATTTGATTCCAATATTTTCTATTAGTTTTGTTTGCAATGTGTAAATTGGATCATGCTTTAAATTTTTCCGAATTGCAATTGCAACACCACCTCTTCTTTTTGAGTTGGATCTATCCTCTCGGTAACAGAAATAGTTTGGATGTTTCATAATTGTTTTATCATTTAGCCATGTTTCGCAAACTAATGCAATATCTATGTTTTCTCTAATTAGATAATCAATAAACTCGTTAAATTTATTACGTATACCTCTAGCGTTCCAAGTAATTATTTTTATGTTATTATCCATTTTACGACAAGAATTTAAATGCTAATGAAGTTATAACATCAAATTGCTCTAACTTGTTTTTACAATTTTTTAAATTATTTATCAGATCAAAGGTTAAAGATTTTAGTTGTTCTATAGAAAACAAATCATTATTATTATTATTACCAGAAGATACAACATTTGCCCAGCTTCTGTTTTCATAATTTTGTTGTGCAAAATTAACATTTTGTTGAGCATTACCATTTGACATTCTAGTAAATCTGTTGATTATTTCTACTTTGTCAATTTGCAAAACGTTGCTTCAATTCAATATAAGCAGATCTGCTTGGACAGGCAATATCAGTCGACTTATGATCGCCGTGACAGTTCGCACATTTTACTTTATCCGGCTTACACTCCATTGTTTTGTGAGGGCCAGCACATTTAGAGCAAAAGGTGGTTATATTGCAATTATCCGAGCCATGACCAAACATTTGACAGTTGTAACACTGTGTAATCTTATATGGTTTCCTAGCTTGATAGCTCCATTTAACCCTGACATAATGTATGCTTTTGTATTTTTCACGCAATTCTCTAAGCGTTATAACAGGTTTTTTAAAGTAAACAATATACAAAATTATTTCTTTATTATTTTCCGTTTTTCTATAAACGAGCTTAACATCAGTACATTGCAACCCTAATTTCAGAAGAATGGATTTTAGTTGGATTGGGTCGATTTTGTCCAAACCGGATAGAACAATCTTGTATGGCCTATTATTTTTGGGAGTATATGAAAAATACTCAACTTTGTTTTTTTTAAGATATTTAACTGCACAATCATAATCATATTGAAGCTCACAGAAGAGTTTGTGGCCAATAGTCAATTTTCTGATTGAATAACTCGAAATCGACAGCCTTTTACACATTTGATGTATTTTATCCATGTTGTATTTAACTAAAGTAATAGGTGGTACCTTAATTTTGGTTTCTCTAGTAGGTAAATCGTCCACTTTATTATTGTCTTCTTTATCATGCATTAATGTTTGTAATGGATAAAAATAATTGTTATTTAGCGATTTTTTAGCATTTTTAGATGTGGAAACAACTCCATCACTCGCTCTTTTTCTCTTACTCGAACTCATGTTCCAATAAGAGAACGTTCCAAAATTCGCTCACTTGTTCTGATAATCTCTCCAAATGGTGTATAAAACTCAGCAAAAAACAAAAACCTACAATATACCACAAAAACCGGTTTTCATTAATTTTGTTATTATTAATGTAAACAAATATTAACTGTATACTAAATGTTCTAGTTATAGATTTAATGCGCGATCTTGTCAGATGTCTTTCACTAACCAAGAGAGACTGATGATAATAAATTATAAAATAAATTTTTTATTCGTATGAAAGAACTAATGATGCCATTATGTGTAGAAGATAACCTCGTTTAAATATTCGTCATGGCTTCTGCGGATGGCTTCTTTCGAAATAATCATTTTTCTATGACATTAGCACATAAATTAGGTAGAATTTGAGCGATGGCATGGCTTATGTTGGCTTTAAGAATCACTGTGGATTGCGGTTTATCTGCTTACACTAGGGAAACTTACATTTATATCGGAGTGCTGTGTACAGAGGCTCATCTAACTTTAGTCTACTCACTGTTCGCAATATTTTGCTTTACGCTTAACGCGGGGGATACGTTCCAGTGCTAAACGAAACAGAGTTACACGAAGCAGCGTTCGTACAGTGAATGCGACTTCGGAAAATACAGTTGGAATCTTTATTCTGGACAGACTAACAAAAGAGCGTTGAAAAAGATACATAGCTATATAGTGCACCATCTTTGGATGGTGCATGGCCGATGCATTTGCACACGTATACAGCAAGTATCAATACAGTGTGCTATTTAGGGGAATCCCTATACTACCGCGTAATACTGAAACAGCGTTAAGCGGAGTAGCGTTAAGCGGGGTCTTACTGTATATTGCTTGCGTAACTAGTTATAAAACGTAGTACATCGAACTTAACCAACCATTCTGAACCCCATTAAAAAAAAAATATAAATACCCTAAGGGACTTAATTAAAAAAAAAAAATTATTTAAAATAACAAAAAAAGTTAAAAAAATAAAAAAAAATATAACAAGCCTATGTATG
Source organism: Sarcophaga subvicina (assembly GCA_936449025.2). Lineage (NCBI taxonomy): Eukaryota > Metazoa > Arthropoda > Insecta > Diptera > Sarcophagidae > Sarcophaga > Sarcophaga subvicina. Next base: position 83,596,323 of record OW388084.2, read on the forward strand.
GCCAAGAATTATCATTTAAAAACTTAAGTTAAATCCGTCTCTTCTACTCTACAATATTAAAAATTTTATGCAAATACTGGCACCCAAGCAATAGCACCATATTTTTACTTTAAACAACTCAACACAAAATAAAGCCTTATTATGCTGCAATGTAGGCAGTAACCAACACCACAACTGGGCTGGATGTACGGCAGTCAAACAGGCTGGGCAGCTAATTACCTCCAACACGCAAACAAGAGCGTTAATAATCGTTTTTAATAAATTATTGATTCTTACGCGCTGGCAGCAACAACAAAAACAACAGCATCAGATTAAAAAACAAAGAAAATTTTTACGAGCTGCTGGATGGTAATAGCAACTGCAGGAGCATTCTAAGCATTTGGCCATCGACTAGTGACAAGGGTTTTCGGGTCTAGAAATCTGTACAAATTATTGAACAAACCATTCTTAAGTTAGGGAAGGTTAGGGAGAAACAAAAGAAGTATCCTAATCAGTGCATATGATGGAAGGCTAACCGTTATATAGGATTTAAGATTTTATTTCTGTTTGAAATTCATTACCAACTGTAGCGCTCTTACAAACAATAAAATACCAGTTGGTATCGCTATAGCTACACCAAATGAAAAGGGTTATACGAAATCCTTTTCTGTCTCTCTCTCTCACTCAGCCTATAAGACAGCCTGTAAAACATTGGCTAAACGATGGTTTTGATTGTTGCTGATTTGTTTGCGGCTGTTGCATTGTATTGTTACCACACTACCATCGGATAATTGTTGTGTACTGTACAGTGATTATTTACAAATGAAAACAAACGAAGGATGAGAAAATTACAACAACAGAAACAAAGCAAAAATGCCTCAAGAATGTAAGAGAAACGTTAAATGGTGTTAAAATAAATTGCGGGCACTCAGCCCGGCCACTCTTTAACAGACAATACAATTGCAATTTAGCGAAATTCTTTTATTTTTTTACGAAGCAAAACCGTTGATTTTAATTTAGTAAAAATTTTTTTTATTGTGGCGTGATTTTTACACAAGTTAAGGATTTAACTACAGGGGTTGTAGTACACAGCAGAATTAGTAAGTACAACTACCAGTGAATTTCAATAAAATTTTTAATTACTCTCTGCATTTGTTTATTGTATCGCAGGGCTATGTTTTAAAGGGAGACATTACCTAAAAAAGCCACTTCACTGGGAACCTGTCACAATATACGTACCAGAGCTCAGCATAAGCACTCATGAAATTTTGAATATACAGAAGGGAGTCAGCAATATTGATATTGAAATTGAAAACAGCACTGATTCATCCGTACTCACTACAACATTGATTTATAAGTACAGGCTGCAATGAGTATGCATACAACGTTGACATCAAACTCATACCACTCGAAACATATTTGATTCATAACCCTACTCATTTAGATTCATAACTTTAGAAAAAAAACGCATATAATATTTATAAATGATTCTAGTGACTCTAATCATTCATCAACATTTATTTACAGTCTTAGTTGTTGTTGCATTTACAAAAAAAGACACATAAGCAAAAAAGTCAGAGCAGTAAGCAGAGCAAACCACAACCTTCTAGTAAGTATTTTAGTGTTTGCACTCGAATCATACTCATTTTGTGATTCGTGTACGTGTTGAGTCATGGAGAATGGAAACCAACAATCATACGTGCTGCTAAATATGAGTATGATGAGTACTTCAAACTTTGAATTCATTAAAATAAGTATGAATACGTATAAGTATCCGAAATTATGAGTATGATTTGATTCTACTCATCTTTTTGAATACTCATCGCTGATCTCTGATAGGTACATGCATAATTTGGTTATTACAACCCTTTCGTCAGGATTACGACCTAGTTTCTGACACGACGTATAAGTGTCAGGATCTATATTTTAAAGTCCACTCCGAACGATAGATTTTTAAGAAAATTTTCTTGGCAATTTTTTTTTTTTCAGAAAACGACATACATACGTACATACATACATACATACATAATTAGTCATTACAACCCTTCAGTCAGGATTACGACCTAGTTTCTCACACCACTTATGTTGTGTGTGTTAATTTTATACATGAGGGGTGGGACCTACAGTTTAAAGTCGACTCCGAACGACAGATTTCTGAGAAACTTTTCATGGCAATTTTATTTACTCTCAGAGTTTTTGCCAGAAATCTGCTGAGAGAAAGTCGCCGAAGAAATACTTTTTGTATTTTGGTTTGATGTCTGGCCTGGGGCTCGAACCCTGGCTTTACCTCTAATAAGCCAACACACTACCTACTAGACTACGACGACTTCAGAAAACTGCTGAGAATAAATCGCCGCAGAAATATTTTTTCATATTTCGATTAGTTGGAGCTGTCCGACCTTGGTTTGAACCGCGGCCTCTTGTCTAATAAGCCAACACGCTACCTACTAGACTGCGGCAACTGCCTATCAGAACCCCTGACATAATTTAATTCACACTACAAGTCAGATGTCTGGAAAATCAATCATTGTATCATTGGCCTCTGAAACTCGTCTGTTGTGAGCAAAACAAATTATTAAAACTAAATCTGTCCAATTTAGTTGTCATATATTCAATTTGTTTTTCCATATCACCATGGGTGGATGTTGCATTCAAAAACTTATAAATTGGTCATTAAAAGCCTTCATTTAGGACTACAACCTAGCTTCTTTACCACCCATGTTGCATACGTTAGTTTTATCAATGATTGACGGGATCTACAGTTTAAAGTCGACTCCGGACAACAGATTAAATTTAATAATTAAATTTTTCATGGCAATTTTAGATACGGCTATCACATCTGTGACTTCACTTAACGGCGAGAAAAGATTGTGTACTATCAGCTGGTAAGGGCATCGTAATTCGATTAAAAAAAGGATTAGTTTCTGTACCTTCGGGACACAGGTCAAAGTGTGATTGATAGCAGTCTGAACAAATGGATTTGAATTTATTGCTTGATAGCATCTTCATTATATGCATGGAAAAAACTTCATAAGGATGTGGGACAAGCAAACTCCTTGTATTGCTTTGCAGGTCATCATATCACCTACTTAGGGCCATTATTACAAGTTGCCGTTAACTAAAGGGAGGATTTTAACGGGCAGATAAATTGTTTTTCGTTATTATGAGTACCCAATAAGATAGAAGTGATCGTTAAGCTAAAGGGAGAATCATCCTACCTTTAACATTTAAAGGCCACTTTATGTTTGAACTTGCCATATTATATAGTATTTTCTTTACGGCAACTTCAAATTTAAACAAAATGAGTATATACAATATGTTGAAGTCGCCGTGGTGTAGTAGGTAGTGTGTTGGCTTACTATTCGTAAAGCCCGGGTTCGTATCCCAGGTCAGACATCAAAAAAATGAAATATGAAAAAAAATATTTCTTCGGCGACTTCCTCTCAGCAGATTTCTGGCAAAAACTCTGAGAGTAAAATAAACTGCCATGAAAAAGTTTCTCAAAATTCTGTCGTTCGGAGTCGACGTTAAACTGTAGGTCCCGCCACTCACGTATAAAATTAACGCACACAACATGAGTGGTGTGAGAAGCTAGGCCGTAATCCTGACTGAAGGGTTGTAATGGCCAATTATGTATGTATGTATGTGAGTATATACAACAAAAAAACGAAGCCCGCGGTTGCCACTGCGTTAAAAAAAAACTTGTATAATTGAGAATTAATCGACATTGATCCGGCACTGCCATATTTTTGAAAAATGTTATCTGTAAGTTGTAATAACGAAAATAAGTTAAAGGTAACTTAACAGTTCCCTTTAACTAAAGGTACCTTCAACTAAACCCAAGTTTAACGGCAAGTTGTAATAATGGCCCTTAGTGGGGCACCAAGCTAACTAAGACATTTTAGTGGGAATCTATACATAAAATGCATACAAATAGTTTTTCCAAAGAGTTCAGTTGTCACCCAAAAAAAAAAAGAAGGAATGCTTAGCATACCTACAGTGGACAACAAAAGTCTTAGTACTCCAATGTATTTTGACATTTTCATATATTTTAAGCAACAGTTTGTATAAAAAATTAAGGTTCTTATATTTATTTTATTAATTTATTTCTGTTTTATTATAAAACAAAGAATTTTTTAAAAGTTTTTCATAAAACAAGAGAAAAATAAGGAAAAGTTTCAGATGACTCCATAGGTACCCTCAAGGAGAAATCTGAGTAAATTTAAAATGCAAAGGCCTAATATATGAAAATGTTACTCCTTGTATTTAGTAGAATATGCCTTAAGGTCAAGCTCTATATTTAACCCATTTGGAATTGAATATACAAGTTTTCTTTAATGTTTTCTGGTGGCACCATGAGCAAGTTTTTCGGTTGACTTGTGTTTGATGTTTAGCGATTACATAAGCGTTCTTTCAAATGATCTCCTAAATACTCTCTTGAAGTTATATTGGGACTGTGTGGACTGTTTTTGTGCCAAAATATATTGGAGTACTAAGACTTTTGCTGTCCACTGTATAAACGAAGTGGGTCAAACTCACATTCTCTGTTTAGAAATCTCTATGTATTATTTTAGGATAGGTTTACCTATTCTACGTTCGACAGATTTCGTTTGAAATGATTTACTCTTCAAAGAAGCCACCCAAGGATGGGGGTAAGGCGTTTATTGGTTATTTAAAAACAGGGACACATCCGATATGGTTAGAGCTTCCACAAAATGACTTCTTTTCAATGCTTAAAATTTCATTCGTCTACTCTGCAATTATTCAGAACTGTCTTACTGACAAGAAGGAGTCCTCTACTCTACTGGACAGTCACTTAGCCGTGAGTGATTGAGTCGCAAATATTTTATTCGAAATCGCTAATCAAATTAATTTTATTCAAACAGTTTTAAAAAATCTACATCTCTTGCATGTTGCCTTTAGGTGAAACTTATCGAAAACCATGATTGACTGTCAACATCCTGACAAAGCGATCATTTTTTGACCAGTTTGATTAAAACATTTAAAATTGATTTTTTTTTCAAAACATTTTTTGTTGATTTTTTTCTTTTTAATTTCTGTTGAATGCCATTTTTTGTTTTTTTTTTATTTTTGGCTCATATTTTTTGGCCAAATGCCTAAAGCCTAAAAGCAGTCAAAACAAAGTATAAGTTTTTTACAACATCAACTGCAAACATCATACACGAGTCAAAAACAGCTACAGTTTGTCGTCAGTTGACTTCTCTTTGTCCTGTTGGCACATTTTCTTCCAACTTTTTTTATCTTCGATGTTCTGTTGCTGTTGTCTCACATTGACAATACGATTGTTGCTGTTGCTGTTGCAGTTTTTAATTTCTGTATTCTGTGCCGTTCTTCTTTTTATTGTTAATTTTTTATTTCAACATTTTTTCTTATGTTGCCTTCAACTTTATCATGTTGCATGCGACCACTCAAGCTACCAAATGGATGAAAAGATTTTTAGTCGCTGGTACTTTTTTGTATGAAATTTTTCTTACATTTTTTGTCTTCCATATTTCTATGTGTGTTGACAACAAAATTGATTTAATGTCTTTGCTTTTTCTTTGGAGATTTTTTTGCGTTTGTTATGGATTATTTACCAATGATGGCATTTTTTGCATTTACTTGTGCAACATCCCAGGTGGTGCTTAACATCTTAATTGACAGATTGAATGAATTATAACAAAAAGGCGCGTCACTTTTTTTAAGTAAAGTTACCAGGTCGCCCGTAGAAAAAACATAACCGACACTTTACCGCCTCTCAGTGATCAGGTTGTTGGACTCTAGACATTTTACAAGATTGTGGTTTATCATCAATTCCATAAACTTTTGAAAGTGGAGAACTATTTTTTTATTTTATTTATTAATTCAAAATTACAAACGTAATATAATATGGTAATATGTGATATATACATATATATAATAATGAAAGGTGTAAATAATAAAAGAAAGTAACAAATTGTTCTATATTAGAAGCATTTCAATATTATTTAGAAAAAGATTTTTTAATTTTTTTTAAACAGGGATATTGTGTGCAAAATTTTAGAGGTTGAGGCAAATTATTATATTCTAAACTACCAATGTACTCTATTCTTTGTTTTGTGATTTCCAGACGACATCTAGGAACCCTTAAATTGGTAGTTGTTCTTGTATTATAGGCCATTTGGTTGATAGAGAAACTGATCGCGTGATGTCCAATTTTATTTATGGTTTCGTAAATACATATCAATAATTGTAATTTGTAAATACCTTATATTGGTAAAACATTTTTGGCAATATCCTTATAAAGCAGCAAAGTAGTGTATAATGGCGGTAGAATAGAGCTTTCAGTGATTTATTTTATATAACTTGTAGACTTTTAAGATCGGCATTTCTTTTAAATCCATTTATAAGTGTAAGTTAATTAAATTGGCTTTGAATAAGATCCTGAAAATTTAAATATTTAGTTTTTTTTGAATAAAACACAGAGTGCAGGAGATATTTTTGACCGAATATATTTGATGTGATTTTGCCAGGTTAAGTTATTTTGCAAAATAATTCCTAAGTATTTTATTGAATCATCTTCTTTAATTTCTTCACCATCTATAAGCAATGGATCCTCTCCATAAAGTCGGCTAGGTTGAGGTCTAAAACGTACTAGTTTTGTTTTAATGTGATTTAACAGTAATTTATTTATTCTTGAAAATTCAGCTATTAGTGATGCATCTCTTTCTCCAAATGTTTAAAAAAATAAATTTTCCTTATAGGTATAAAGTATACATAAGTCATCAGTATACATTACAATCTTCCCATACAATCCCAAGTTATTGTTATCATTAACATAAATATTAAATAGTAAAGGACCCAACACACTTGCTTGTGGAACTCCGTATCTGACAGTACCCATTGAACTTATACCTTCGTTAATCTGCACATACTGCTTGCGATTATCCAAATAAATTCTGAAAAATTCCACTTTTCTTCCTCTTACACCATAAAGTTTATGTTTTCAATAAGAATTGATTGATTTACAAGATCAAATGCTTTAGAAAAATAATAAAAAATAGCTCCAACACCATTGAAGCCCCTATCCAAACCATCACATATATAAGTGACCACATTCACCACTGCTTCCTCTGTACCACAACCCTTTCGAAAGGGTTGTATAATCTTCGTTATACAAAAAGGAACTAATTGATTCCACAAAAACTTTTCAAAATCTTTTAACGGATAAAACTGCAACACGCCTAAATTGAACAGTGCTTTTTCATGTACAAAATAAAACATTAGCTCATGGACGAGCGAGCGTGCTAGTGCTCTGTCGCAAAAGACCTGTTTTACAAGTGAGGCCTAGGTTCAAACCCCAGTTTAAGCATCTCCAACAAAGCGAGAAATATTAGAAAGTATTTCGTCGAGGACTGCCTCTCTGCAAATATCTGGCAAAAACTCTAGGAGCAAATAAAATAAATTGAAATAAAAATGTTTCTCAATAATCTATTGTTCGAAGGCGAATTTCAACGACTAAACCGCGACAGAAACCACTCATGTATAAAATTAACGCACACAACATTGGTGCTGTGAGAAACTAGGTCGTAATCTTGACTGAAGTGTTGTAATGACCAATAGAGTATGTATATATGTACTAAAACTGTGGCTTTTTAATTTATTTACCACGTTTAAATATTTAAAACTACATTCATTGTATTTTTTGTTTATTTTTATTAAGAATTTAAAAGATACTATGCTTTAAACGTACGTATTTCCTTCCTAATTCAAAACATAATTAAAGATCTTCTTGTGTTGCTTACAATTGCTTTTAGTGGAGTCTTAATTAACTGTGGCCCAATAACTTAACATAATTAAACACTCAATTATTACATTAAAGAGCTCAGATATATTTACAAGCCCATCTTTGCAGTAGCAGTCGTGTAGGGCTGTTTATATTTATTTTTTGTATGTTAACGTGAACAAATTTCAACATAAAATTGTTTAATTATTAACAACGTACATATATAGTCTTCTAGAAAATAAACACAAATTAGTGAATTTTATTTTATTTGAATTAAAGTTTAGTGCAGTTTTGTCGCAGTTGTTGTGTTGCAGATATTTTTTAAATTTATTGTTTTCTTCTTATACATACATTCACGCATACATACCAGAGATCAGCAATGAGTATTCAAAAAGATGTGTAGAATCGAATCATACTTATAATTTCTGATACTTATACGCATTCACACTTATTTTAATATCAGGGAACCTCTACACATATTCAGAGTTTGAAGTACTCATCATACTCATACTTAACAACACGTATGATGTTGTTGATTTCCATTCTCCATGACTCAACATATAAAAAATACAAAATGAATATGGTTCAAGTACGAACACTAGAAAATTGTGTGAGCTCTGCTTGCTACTCTGTCTTTTTTGCTTATGTGCAATAACAACTAGGACTGTAAATTTTGATGAATGATTCGAGTCACTCGAATCATTTATAAGTATTCTTCTAAATTTATGAATCTAAATTTATGAATCTAAATGAGTACGAATGAATCAGGGTAGTTAAATTTGAATACTGTTGACTCACTTATATTTATGGTTATGAGTAGCGAAAAAACCGTTCATTGCTGATCTCCTCACACCACTTATGATGTGTGCGCTAATTTTATATATGAGTGTCCTATTTTTAGATATGAGTTTAAAGTCGGCTCTGAACTACAGATTTTTGAGAATCTTTTTGCCAGAAATCTGCTCAGAAATATTCGCCGAAGAAATATTTTATAAATAGGTTTGAACCGAGGCCTCATGTCTAATAAGCCAACATACTACGTACTAGATTACGGCGACTACATTATTCTTTTCCTTCTTATTTTTCATGTAATTAAATTTCTATTTATTACTTTTAATCAAGAGTTAGAGACTTTAATAAATAAATCAATAAATATCTTATTACGCACTTGTTTGGCACATGTTTTCCCCCAATTTTCGTACGAAATACTTTTAATTTTTTTCTTTTATTTATTCTATCAAGGTTGATCGAATATGAAAAATATTTTAAAATGCTATACTGAAGTAAAGATAATTGAGATCGAAAGCAAAGAAAGAACATGAAATGTTTGGCAGGACATGACACTTGAAAACAGAAAAGAGGTATAAAACCTAAATGTGAACGGAGTTCTGTAGGGTCTTTTGGTAACGTCCACGCCGCGTTGGCGTGGTATGAGCAATACCTAAGTACAGTGATTGTTATTACTTATACGATGCGTATAACTGTGCATGCACAATGTAAATTTAAATTTATTACATACATAATTGGTCATTACAACCCTTCATTCAGAATTACGACCTAGCTTCTCGCACCAGTTATGTTGTGTGTTATTTTCGCACATGAGTAGCTGGACCTACAAATTTTTTCATGAAATCTTTCCATGGCAATTTGATTTACTCTCAGAGTTTTTGAGGGCAAGACGAAGTATATGTTGTCGACAAGTAGAGAAGTGCGGCGTATTGGATGCCAGATTACGGCCGATAACTATACTTTCGATATGGTCAAGGAATTTATTTATCTTGGCTCCGCCGTTACCACCAAAAATGATGTCAGTCTATCGATCAACCGCAGGATCACTCTTGCCAACAGGTGCTACTATGGACTCAATACAATAGAGCAGCAGAGACTTCTCTCATACGACAAAACGAATACTCTACAGCTACATGGACCCTATTAAGCATTGATGCAGCAGCCTTGAGAGTGTTTGAAAGGAAAGGCCTATGTAAGATCTTTGGTCCATTGCGAGTTGGCGAAGATATCCGCATCCGATCCACCAGTGAGCTCAACGACATAGACGTTGTGCAGTGTATTAATATACAGCGGCTGCGCTGGCTCGACCATGTCGTTCGAATAAATTAGGATACTCCGGCGAAACGGGTATTTGATGCGGGGATATGCGGAAGTCGGCGAAGAGGACGACTTTGTTTGTGTTGGAAGGACCAAAGCGAGGAAGCCCTGTTACCGGTTGGTGAAATATGTGATACGGCAGGCCGAAATTTGTTAATCTGGTTGTTAATGTCTAATTAGGTAAGTAAGTAAGATTGATGCTCTCCGTTGACAATAATGTTTTGATCAAAGAAATATGAACCGATGACGCCGATAGCATAAAATCTATACCAAACAATTACAAAAGTGCGCTGGTGTAGCTATGAGTGGATTCTTTGTCTATCAGATACTATTGTGTGTTACACTGTAACGACCATGTGTTCACTACACTTGTAATAATTAGATGTAATTAGTTGTTGTGACCGTAGTCGTAGAAGTAGTGTGCTGGCTTATTAAACATGAAGCCACTGTTAAAATCCCAGTTCAGTCATCTCCAACATAAGAAAATATGAAAAAATATTCTTTTATCGACTTCTACTCAACAGTCTCCTGGCAAAAACTCTAATCAAATTGCCACGAAATGTTTCTCAAAAATCTAGCGTTCGAAGTCGAATTTAAATTTATGGCCGCAAGTGTATAAAATTTACTAACATGACATAAGTGGTGTGAGAAAGTTAGATCGTAATCCTTACTGAAGGACTGTAATGATCAATTATGAATGAATATTGCGTGCATATTTGCAAATTTGTTGCATATTTATATGCTTTATGTTGTAATAAATTTGCGAAGGATTTTGATGTTGGGAAAAAATGGGTTTTCTGGTTTATATGTATGGTTATGTAATAAATTATTTTGCTTGTTCATAAAATACATTTGAGCCTATGTTTGTTACTTAAAAATATTATATTTCAACTCGTAAATATTATTATTGGGATGAATGTAAAGATTTCTTCCATTTAGAATATGAAACTATCATATTTAGACTCTTTTAAAAATATTAATTTTCATTTCTATTTTATAAATTTAATAACATAACGAACTAAGTTGAAGCATTATTTTTATTATATTTTTTGAAAATAAAACATTTTTTTATTCATTTTATGTATTCATACATATGTACGTTCATACATTTCGTATTGTTCATATGATTGTGGATTATTATCTCCAGAGTAATATGGTACATGAATAAAACTTAAAAAAAATCTCTTTTATTTTCTATTTTTATATTTATTTAAATAATAAATAATGAATGTAGCAACAAATAGTCGCAAAAATCGCATGGTTGTAAAAATTAAACAACTGCAAGTGTCAATAAAACACACGGCAGAAACGATGCTACTACAACTTTCACTCCCAACAAATGAAGTTTTAATGCATGATACCTTGTCCAAAGTTGCCGTAGTCTAGCAGGTAGTATGTAGGCTTATTAGACATTAGGCCACGGTTGAAACCTCTGGTCATACATATCCAACAAAACGAAAAAAATTTTCTTGGGTGACTACCTCTCAGCAAATTTCCTGCAAAAAAACCGAGAGTTAATAAAAATTGCCAGGAAATGTTTCTCAAAAATCTTTCCTTTGGTGTCGACTTTAAAACTATAGATCGCGCCACTCATGGAAAAAAATTCCGACACATAAGGTAAGCGGAGCGTATTGTTACGAAAATGGAAATGATGTTGTGCTTTCACATCGTTTAAATTGAAAACAAAAGCTACATAAACAAAAATAATGAACTTGTTTACATAATAAACAAGTAAACAAAAACGTACCAACAAAATACTGCAAGAATAAATGTAAACAAAAATACACAAACAACAATAATGAAACAACGATGTTTACATTTATAGAGATTTCGAGAAGGTGAAGCCACGAACATTCGACTTCAAGATCATTCATCAGACTGTTTGCGTTGGCATATAAAGAGCAAGACAAAGCAGTCAACAGCGGCAGTAAAAATTCGGTCACTTTTGTGTAAAGACTCAGGTGTGTTTGAAGAGAATAATCGTGGTTTAAAAATCTCCGTTATAAAGATCTGTCGAAAAATTCTTATTGTTTACGCAAAAGAATGCAAAAAGGAATAACAAACAAAGCAATTGTTGTTGTTTATATGAAGTTGTGAACAGTGGCACACAAATATGAGCGAACAATACAGAATTTGATTAAAACTAAAAAAAATTTAAACATTTTTAAAAGCTAACCTGACACAATGTCCTTGCAAGAAAGGCAGAGTAGTAGAAATGCAGCTACACAAAGTAATATAGCATTGGGTGTCCAACAGGAATTTTTGAACTTTGATAACACGCAAGTAGTTGTCTATTTATTCAGTCCGTTAGCCTTCAGTTTCTGGTTCAATTTAATTCCTTACAGTGGCGGTCGCGATATGCACAAAGTGCCCTGTACGTAGCCCGAATAGAACAGAGATTTTTATTAAACAATGAAATTTTGCAGGATATTGTTGAATAATGTAACCATCCATGGAGGTCTGTGTGAAACTGCTGACTAAATGACACATTTAGTTTGAATTATAAACAAAATCTACAAAAACAAAACGATGTACTTGTTTACAAATTATCGCACTGCTTAATATAACAACAAACACCAGCATAAAAATGGTAAGCAAGTAAATAAAAATATACCAACAAACACCAGTATAAATAAACAATAATACAACAACAAACACTACAAGAATAAATTAAACAAAATAACGAACAACAATAGTGAAACAACGATTTATAGAGATCTCGAGAAGGCGAAGCCACGAACATTCGCCTTCAAGAATATTCATCAGACTGCTTACTCTGCCATATAAATGGCAAGGCAAAGCAGATGCAAAGGGTGTAAACAGAGGAATAAATAACAAAACAATTGTTGTTGTTTACATAAAGAATTGTGCGAATAATAAAGAATTTTAATTAAAATTAAACACAGATTTATTTTTGCTTTTTTCCAATATACGAGCTCATATTTTGAACGTTTATAAAAGGTAAAGGATACTTTAAATGAGGAATTCTTCTCAAAAATCTGTCATTCGGAGGCGACTTTAAACTGTAAGACTTGCCCCTCACGTAAAAAAATTAACTCACACAGCATAAGTAGTATGAGAAGCTAGGTTGTAATCCTGACATAAGCGTTATAATGACCAATTATGTATGTATGTATGTTAGTACTTATATAAAGTTTCATTTGATTTTAATTTCATTGCAGCCATCAGCCAGCAACGCCTGATTTTGCTTCTGAAAAGTTTCATAAAATAATACTTTTTGAATGTGTGATCACATGTAGACTATTTTTTATTTTTTTTTTTTTTTTTTTTTGAAGAATATAATTATTTATGTTACTGAACAGAAAACTGTACCATATACTCGTACATAAATATTGTTTTCAAATAATATTCTTTTCATATGTGTATTTCGATGCATTTAATACTTTCCAAAGGTTTTCGTTTTCAACTTTTAGAAAAATTTCCAAATCTTTAGGGATCAATATGTTTGAAAAATTTATGTGTTTTTTTTTATAGATTTGTTGCTTTTTTTCTAAATTTTTGCAACATGATTATTTGAGAAAGTTTTAAATATTTTTTATATAAAAATTTAATTTTAAAACTTTTATCAGCCCGTAATACTAGTAAAAATTGTAAAAATTTGTTTTAATTTGTTTTGTTTTTATTCATGAACTTTAACTGGACTTTGGAATAAGAAGAGAATAAATTTGGTAATAAATTCGAATAAAAATTAAAAACGTTTTTAGTCAAACCCCCCATAATATCCATGTGTAGATAGTTATAGAGGTATTCCAAACCTAATAGTGACTTCCAATAGGGACTTACGAACATTGGCGGTTGATAACGGCAATCTCATTGAGGCTACATTCATACATAAAAACACGGTGCGACAGTCCAAATACGACCAGCTAATGACATAGTGTAGGTTGTGAGTTTTGTTGAGAAGAACTGAAAAATATTTTTCCATTATTCTCGAACTCTCAAAATTTGTTTTATTTGACAAAAACGTTATTTTTGATCTTTTCTCACAAAATTATTGCTTACCTAAATATTTATGAACATATTTTCAAAGGAAGTGTCAATCTCTTGACAGGATAATGCACTTTAAGAATATCATCACTTAATTCATATTTTTTGATTAAAGTTTGTTACTATGAACAGACAATCTTGATAAAATATGATAAAAAATTCGCATTTGTCAAGCTTACCTCATAGCATAGTAAGTCAAATAATACATTGTATATGTATTTATATGGTTTTAAAGGCCCATCTCTCTCCTTTCCAATTAGGTTTAAATTTTTGACATCGGTTCAGAAACTTTTGTGTAATAAATAAATATATGCGTAAAGTTCAAAAAAACAGTCTTTGTCAAGATATATAAAAGAAAGATTTTTGAGATCTACTTAACAAAAATAACAACCTACACTATGTCATTAGCTGGGTGTATTTCATTTTTTTTGTTTTTTTTTTATTTTGTCGCATAGTGTAATTGGTCATTACAACCTTTCAGTTAGGATTACGACCGAGCTTCTCAGACCACTTATGTTGTGCGTATAAATTTGTTATATATGAGTGGCAAGTCTTACAGTTTAAAGTCGACTCCGAATGAGAGATTTCTGAGAAACTTTTTCATTGTAATTTTTTACTTACTCTCAGAGTTTTTGCCAGAAATCTGCTGAGAGGTAGTCGCTGGAGAGATAAATGTTCATATTTCGTTTAGTTGCGGTTGTCTAATCTGGGGTTCGAACTGTGGCCTCACAGCTAATAAGCCAACACACTAGCTACTAAACTACGGCGATTACATACATAAATAAGTCCTGGATTTGTTAAATGTGAAAAACATATTTTTTTGTCTGAAAAGAGACTACAGGAATACGCGGAAAATCTCAGACATTATAAAAGTTGCCAAGAAGTCCTCTTTTAAAGTATTCTTTAAGGTGTGTGAAAAATTTTTTTTTAAATATTAGGCCTCTCAGCTAAACTCTAACTGATCTGAAGTACACGTTAAGTTATCTGTTCGTTGTTAGATTGGAAAATAAATTGACGACGTATTAATCAGCTAACAGAGTTCGGTTGGCAGCCTTTAATTTCAAAGGATCCCTTTCAATTAAACCTTAAGAGTCTAAATATTAGCAAGAAGATTGACATAAACCCTAAAAATCACGCTAATGTTTTCTAAGATAACGTTTAAGGAGCTGTATTGTTCTTTCTTTGAAGTTTCAATATCTATCTTCCTCAGGTCACCAAGAGCAGTCAGAATAAAATTTAAAAAAGAAATGCCCACGTTATGTATGAAATCTCCCAATAATGATATTCGAAATTTGTCAATTGATAACGACTATCTTGTTGTGTCAAACCAAATGTGTCGAACCAAATGTGTCATTTACTTAGCAGTTTCACACAAACGTCTATGGAAGGTTATATCATTCAACAAAATTTAGTTGTTTCATTTAAATTTCTGTTCTGTTCGCGCAACGTACAAGGCGCTTTGCCCATACTACGACCGCCAGCAACACACTACCCCTAGTGACTTGGACTGTACAAAATTCAATTGACCCAGAAACTGAAGGCGAACGCCTATAGAAAACAATGTATGTTTGAAACCGACTACTAGTTGGCTATTATCAAAGTTCAAAAATTCCTGTTGGACACCCGATGCTATATTACTTTGTGTAGCTGCATTTCTACCACCCTGCCTTTCTTACAAGGACATTGTGATCATTATGGCAGTGCTGGTGTATTCTATTTTGCATACAAATATATAATTGGTTATTACAACTTTTCAGTCAGGACGGCAAACTAGCTTCTCATTCCACTTAGGTTAGGTGTGTGATTTCTGTTCCCTGAGTGGCGACGAGACCTACAGTTTAAGGTCGACAAACGAGAGATTTTTGAATTTTGGACTTTTTATGGCTATTGCTATATAATCGCAGAGTTTTTGCCAGAAGACAGCTGAGTAGAAGTCGCCGAAGAAATATGTCTGACCTGGCGATTGAACCGTAGCCTCACGTCTTATAAACCAACACAATACCTATTTGAATACAATGACGTCAGACATTAAGCGCTTCCCATCTTTAAATGTAAATAAAACAAAGTGTGCGAGAGTTATTACCGAACATTTTTTATTCGTATCAAAGGCCTGATGATGCCCTTATGTATCCAATATAACTTCACTGAAATTTCCGCCATATCTTTTCTGGGTAATTTTCCATAACTCTGGCGCATAAATCAATCTGAATTTGACCGATTACATGGACTATGCTGGCTTTGAGGACGGCTGTGTTTTGAGGTTTATTCGCAAACACCTGCGACTTAAGAAAACACCACAGGAAAAGGTTTAATGGAATCAAATCTCACGAAGTCGCGGTAGTCTAGTAGGTAGTATGTTGGTTTATTAAACGTAAAAGCCAGGGTTCGAGCCCCAGGCCAGACATCAAGACAAAATACAAAAAGTATTTCTTCGGCGACTTTCTCGCAGCAGATTTCTAGCAAAAACTCTGAGAGTAAATAAAATTGCCATGAAAAAGTTTCTCAAAAATCTGCCGTTCGGTGTCGACTTTAAACTGTAGGTCCCACCACTCATGTATGAAATTAACACACACACAACACAAGTGGTGTGAGAAACTAGGACGTTGTACAATGTGTCAATTCGTCCTCTGGGTACTGTACTTGTCTTAATTGACAGTACACGTCCTCTAACCTAACCTAACCTAAATCTCACGAGCTTGGTGGCGAGTTCACATTATTTCTACGTGAGATTACTATGCCTTCAAACCCCTCGAGCAGAATATTCTTTCTGGCGTGAGCTATCCGGGACTTTGTGCCGGCCTGTTGAAACCACACGTCATTGGTATCCAAATCACCTAAATTGGACCAAAAGAAGTAGTAGCAGTTCAGTCACTCTACTGAATAATTTATTTACATACAGACGTTTATTATTGGCCGGAACTAGCCTTTAATCAAGAATACGTCCTGTCTTCTAACACCAAACATGATGTGTGGATTAATTTTATCCAAGAATGGTGAGATCAACAGTTTAAATTCGTATCTTAAATACAGATTTGAGAAGCCTTTTCGTGGCAATGGCTTTACTATCAAAGCTTTTGCTAGAAAACTGCTTATCTAGTATGGCAACACTCTACTCACTAGACTAAGACGACTACAATCAGGTACTTTCTTCCCATAAATGTTTGTATTTGCAAGAGTTGCTAGAAATAGAGTAACAAACGTGTTGATTTCTCACTACTGTCAGTGCGGGTTATAAAAAACTAATTTCGCCTCACCATGTCCGCTTATTTACTGTTTGTTAGGCAATCATGCTCATAACACTCGTATTAAATGTAATGAAAATTGCATTGATTGTATGGATTGTGAAAGGGACCGGCATGCAATGCATGCACAACAAAAATAAGGTTGTATTCAGAACATGAGTTATCGAAAAATATGCGCAAATATGCGTGCCTTTTCGTTATAGATTTACAAACAAATTCTTGAATCATTTTGTGTGTATTCAATGCAATGGAACATCCAACCAATTGAAGTATATTTCGATGAGATGAGCGTGGAAGAACTACCTGGCTTTGAAAGTTTTAGATTTCTGAAGAGGAAATTTTCAAATGGTTTTTTAAGTTACACAGAAATTATCTGTTGTTTGGTGTAAATAAACCATGCGAATTTATTTTTATTAGATTGCTGCTGTCATATAAACTGTAGAGTATTTTGTAGATTCCAGAATCCATGTATCTTTGGGGTTGGCGTTGTTATTTATTCATGTTTTGTTTATACATGTGCACCCAATAATTGTGTTGATTACTTATAAATTGAATCTATTTTCCGCAATGTCATCAATTTTATGAAACATACTTATTTATCACTTTCTACTAAATTATAAATGGTATCATATGCTGTTTTTGTGTTTTGGGTGTTCGTTATATTCCATGACGTGATTTGAAAAAAAAAATCAAAACATAATAAATGTTACAATATATGCTTATGGTGCATGTACGCGTACATAAATTTTGTTATATAAACTGTGGAATTGAACACAAAAACACCAAAAACACTGAAAATTTATACTTTTTAAGGGATTTATTTCAGAGTAGAATACAAATTTCAACGGGGTCAAATCACTCGATCTCAATAGTCAATTCTTGCCATCTCTTAGTGAGATGCCCATGCCCTTAAATAGATGGTACAGAATACCTAATGTTGCATGTAGCATTGTTCTGTCGAAACCATAAGACGTTGATGTCTATATTGTTACTTAAATGGAGAAATCTAGATACTGGTGTTTTGCTTTTACATCGTTTATCATTAAAATTATGAACAAAAACTACCAAAACAAAAACAATGAATTAGGTTACAAATTATCGCACTGCGTAGTAGAACAACAAACACCAGCATAAAAATTACCAAACAAGTAAACAAAAATTTAACAACAAACACTACAAGAATAAATGTAAACAAAATACACAAACAACAATAATGAAATAGCGATGTTTACATTTATATATATTTCGAATTCGCCATCATGGACATTCATCAGACTGTTTACGTTGCCATATAAAAGGCAAGTTGCAAGTAAAACATGCAACTGAGTTAGTAAAAGTTCATTCAGACTTGGGTGAAGACGCGGTGCGTTTGAAGAGAGTAATCGTAGTTTAAAGATCTCCGTTACAAAGATCTGTCAAACAATTGTCTAGTAATTCTTATCTTTTATGCAAAGGGTGTAAATAGAGGAATAACAAACAAATCTGTTGTTGTTGTTGCATTAAGTTGTGAACAGAATTGGGGGAATAATAAAGAATTTTAATTAAACCTAAACACCAATTTATTTTTATTTTATTTGCAGTCTACGTGCTCATCATTTCATACAGGCCAAAAGAAGTTGGTAATCATTGACCCAGAGCGATTGCTGTTGAGAGTAATGCCATTACTAATCTGGTTTTAAATGAATTATGCACTGCTGACTCGAACAGTTTAAAATCCACGTGGAATCTTGACTTTTTTGGCATGCATTGCATCTTATATGGGTAGGTATCGTTCCAAATTCAAAAAATTTTTTTTTTGTTTACGTACCCATTATGCAGAAATAGAAAATTGTAGTCGCCATAGTCTAGTAGGTAGTGTGTTGATTTATTAAACGTCAGACCACGGTTCAAACCCCAGGTCAGACATTAAAACGAAATATGTAAAAATATTTCTTTGGCGACATCCTGTCAGCAGATTTCTATCAAGAACTCTGAGAGTAAATAAAAATTGCCATGAAAAGTTTCTTAAAAGTCTGTCGTTCGGAGTCGACGTTAACTGTAGGTCTTGCTACTCATGTATAAAGTTAACACACACAACATGAGTAGTGTAAGAAGCTAAGCCGTAATCCTGACTGAAGGGTTGTAATGGCCAATTATGTATGTATGCAGAAATAGAGCTCATCGATAAAGCTGATTTTTCAAGGGAAATTAACATCAGTTGCCAACTGCCCCAGCGCTTATTTGTGAACCTATGTCATTGTTTACGATCGTTTATGTTGAGTTTTTAGGGCACTTGAATTTTGTATTGATGCAGACCCAAGCCACATACCAAATTTCGGCAAGTTGTTGTTTACGAAAAGCTGAGGTTTTATGAGTTCCTCGGATTCTCCTGCACACTCTCACGCACACTCTTACGCGTGTTGGTCGACCTTCTTCTGACCAAGTGGCCTCAAAATTTACCACCGCATTGCTAATAGACCTCTCGGTACGACGATTTTTACGATTGTAAAATCGGCATAGCACATGATACTTTGTCCGAACAGAATACCCATTTTGATAAAACAATTTCATTATGCATGTGCACGTGTTGGTGATTTAGCAAAAGTAGACTGAATAAATGGCAGTCAAGGTGATACTTCAGGAAGATGGTTGTTATCACATACATACTTACATATGTACATAATTGGTCATTTCAACTCTTCAGCCAGCCTTACAATGTAGCTTCTCATACCACTTATGTTGTGTGCGTTAATTTTATACATGAGCGGCGTGACCTAGAGTTTGAAGTCGTCTCCGAACGACAGATTTTTGAAAAAATGCAGCGAAGAAATAGCCGAAGAAATATTTTTTTATACTTCGTTTTGTTAGAGATGTCTGACCTTGTTTGATTGTTTGAACCGTGGCCTCATATCAAATAAGCCTACCAACGGCGACTTCGTTAGTATGGCCGTTATGAACTCGCCGAAAGGCCCTGTTGGAAGGCCAAACATTAATTTTTTTTCATAATTATAGTACATAATTTTTGCTTGTGTGTGTGCTGTATGTATGTATGTGTGTGTGCAATAAATATCGATGCTAATATCGTTGTTATTATGATTATTATTTTTATTTTTTTATTCTTTATTATTTATTATTATATTTATTCAATTTAAATACCGAAAACAAAACCGTATGCAATTTATTTTTATTAATTTGGAATGTTAATTAAAATTTTTAAATTAGTCTCCTTAATTTCACATTATATACGTATGCATGTATATGCAACTACAACTGTAGTACTGCAGCAGGAAAAAAAACGTAAATATAATTAAAATTTACTCAAACTCCTTCATAAAACATAATAATGAATTATTTCATAGAAAATATTTTAATTGATTATATTTTATTAACACTGTATTGTATTGGGGGTATATTATTTATTATGGGGGTATATTATTTATTATGGTTTTTGTTTATTTTTATATTTGTCTAGTATTGAGAGGGCAAAAAAGTATGAATAAATAAAAGCAATTAAAAATAAATATTATTTGTTATACGATTTAAATTAAATTCCAATTATACACATGCTTACTGGTGGTCAATGGCCAATGCAAATATATTCATTCAGATATTAAAAGTTAATGAAGTTAGTATTTGCAATAGACAATGGACTGTGATGTTAAAAGTTAATAAAAAAGAAATTATTAGAGGTACTTACTCCATATGTATGGCTCCATAGCTTGCGAATTTTAAACCATAATTATTTTTTTTGATCAACACTAGAAACCAACATATTTCTTTGGATTCACTGGTGCTGTCAAGATCCCTATTTCATAAAATATATTGTTAAGTTTTTACCTTTCAAAAACGTTTAAAATATGAGCTCGTAGATTGCAAATAAATTAAAAATAAATCTGTGTTTAGTTTTAATTAAAAATAAATAAAAAAATTAAAAAGTGTGCAAGTGTTCACAACTTGATGTCACAACAACAATCGCTTTGTTTGTTATTCCTTTTGTTTACACCCTTTGCAAACAATAACAATTACTAAACAATTTTCGACAGATCTTTGTAACGGATTATTCTTTTCAAACACACGGCGTCTTCACATAAGACTGACTGAATTTTTACTAACTGCCGCGCCTGCTTTGCCTTGCCTTTTAAATGGCAAACTAAAAAGTCTGATGAATGAATGATCGTGGCTTCGTCTTCTCGAGATTTCAATAAATGTAAACATCGTTGTTTCTTTATTGTTGTTAATGTATTTTGTTTGCATTTATTCTTGTAGTGTTTGTTGTTGTATTTTTGTTTACTTGTTTATTATTTTGTAATGCTGGTGTTTGTTGTTATTACTCAGTGCGATAATTTGTAAACAAGTTCATAGTTTTGTTTTTGTAGCTTTTGTTTATAATTTTAATGTTAAATGATGTAAAAGCGAAACACCAGTATCTATATTTTTCCATTTTCATAACAATATATGTACATGGAAGTCGCCGTGGTCTAGTAGGTAGTGTCCTGGCTTATTAGACGCGAGGCCTCGGTTCAAACCCCAGGCATCTCCAACTAAACGAAATATGACACAATATTACTTCGGCGACTTCCTCTCAGCAGATCTCTGGCAAAATCGCTGAGAGTAAATAAAATTGCCATGAAAAGTTTCTCAAAAATCTGTCGTTCGGTGTCGACTTTAAACTGTGCTCCCACCACTCATGTATAAAAATTAACGCACACAACATAAGTGGTGTGAGAAACTAGGTCGCAATCCATATTTCTTTAAGAGCAACGTTCTCAGCTCAAGCACTTCTGTTTGGCCTAAATTGGATGACATGGACACCAACGATTTATGGTTTCAACAGACCGGCGCTAAGTATCACACAGCATATGCCATATTGAATATTCTGCACGAGCGATTTGACTTCGTTAGACTTTTAGTTAGTTCGTTAGTTTTTTTCTGTAATTATCGTAGTCTAGTAGGTAGGGTGCTGGCTTATTAGACATGAGGCCACGTATCTATCCCCGGGTCAGACATCTCTAATAAAATGAAATGCAAATATTTCTTCGGCGAATTCCTCTCAACAGATTTCAGGCAAGGTTGTAATCCTAAAGAGTTGTAATGACCAATAATGTATGTATGTATGAATGTTTTCTTAAGTCGAGATAAATTCAAATAAACCACAAACCACTGCAGTCCTTAAAGCCAATAAAATCCATGCCATCAGCATTGTTCTACACGCTGTATGGCCATCATAAACGTATTGTCTTTTCACAGAAAAGTTCTCAACATGAATATTTATTGAAATCATTTGGACATTTATGTAGACTTTGTTAAGTCCAATAACAATTTTGTTGTTATTTCTAATTGTTTTTTATTATTTAAATAAATAAAAAAATTAATACTAATCAAATTATCCATTAAAAATCAATCATAGTTAGAATTTTAATGATAATGGAATGTATATAGCACACATATGTTTGAACATAAATACATATGAATTCAATATTTTTAAATTTACATACTTATATAGGTTCATTCCATAGAAGTAAGTTGAACTATGTATTCGTACTTATGCAAGGGTATTCACAGTTTATTCACAATTGCCAATATTTTATATTATTGAACCATAACACGTCGAATCTATTCAATCAAAGGAATGTTAGAAGTCGTCGTAGTTTTGTACGTAATGTGTTGACTTGTTCGACATGAGGCCACGGTTCAAACCACATGTCAGACATCTCCAACAAAACGAAATAAAAAAATATTTCTTCGGCAACTGCCTCTCAGTAGATTTTTGGCAAAAATTCTGGGAGTAAAAAATAATATTGTGATGAAAATGTTTCTCAAAAATCTTTCGTTCGGAATAGACTTTAAACTGTAGGTCACTCTGAATGTTTCACTCTGGTATTGTGCTACCTACTATTATTACGTTTTTATCTTTTAAAAACGTTTAAAATATGAGCTCGTAGATTGCAAATAAAAATAAAAATAAATTTGTGTTTAGTTTCAATAAAAATTCTTTATTATTCGTAAAATTCTGTGTGCGCCTGTTCACAACTTGATGTAAATAACAACAATTGCTTTGTCTACTATTCCTCTTTGCACTCTTTTGCATAAACACTAACAATTACTAGTCACTTTTTGACAGATCTTTATAACGGATATCTTCCAACCACGGGTCTTCATACAAGACTGACTGAATTTTTACTAACTCCTTTGATTGATTTGTCTTGCCTTTTATATCGTAGAGCGAACAGTCTGATGAATGCTCTTGAAGGCAAATGACTTCACGCTCTCGAAATCTATATAAATGTAAACATGTTGTTTTACATGTTGTTTACATTTATTCCTGTTTGTTGTTGTATTTCTTTTTACATTTATTCTTGCAGTTTTTTGTTGTTGCATTTTTGTTTACTTGTTTATCACCTTCTCTTTATACTGGTATTTTGTTGGCATATTTTTGTTTACTTGTTTATCATGTAAACAAGTTCATTGCTTTTGTTTTTGTAGCTTTTGTTTATAATTTTAATGCTAAACCATGTAAAAGCAAAACAGTATTCCCATTTTCGTAACAATATGTATGTGTGTGAGCCATCCACATACCACAGAATGGTCCTTCTTGTTACGAAGTATTTCCCAAAATCATAGAGTATACTGGAACTAACTATGTAACCGTTAAGGAAGGAGCTGACAGTCATTGAATTTGTCATAGCGGCTGCTGATCTATATCGTGTTAGACATGTACCTCATTAACATAAATATAGTATATATATCGGGTCCGCCATCTAACGTTTTTTTTCAACTAGTGTTTATTTATGAATGGTAACACTTAGCTCATATCTGATTTGACAGATAATTAGTTTTATCCTTCCGCTGAACGAATATGGTTGAGTATACGCTTGAAAAACGCTGGGAAATATTGCGACATTACTTTGAAAATCATAGTAGTGCATAAAGACCTTGGTATGACGCCATACAAAGTCCAATTGATTCAGGAGTTGAAGCCAATTGCCTATCCAATGCGTTTTCGCTTCGCTAAGTGGGCCTGCGATCGACTTACAAAAGACGCCGATTTTGGCAAAAAAAAAAATCATCTTTTCAGATGAAACTCATTGTGATCTTGGCGGGTATGTGTATACAAGCAAAATTGTCGCATTTGGGGCACAGAAAACCCGCACGCATACATTGAAAAGCCGACGCACCCAAAACGAGTCACTGTTTGCTGCGGATTTTGGTCCAGAGTCATAATTGGGCCATTTTTCTTCGAAAATGAGCAAGGAGTGACCGTTACAGTCAATGGTGATCGTTATCGGGCCATGTTGAACGAATTTTTTTTCACAAAAATTGAAGTAGAGGAAATTGGCAACATTTGGTTTCAACAGGACGGCGCTACGTGCCACACAGCCAAAGCTACACTCGATGTTTTGCGCCCTGTTTTTGAAGACCGCATTATCAGCCGCAGAGCTGATGTCGTTTGGCCACCTCGGAGCTGCGATTTGACACCGTTGGACTATTATCTGTGGGGTGCCGTCAAAGATAAGTGTTACGCCGACAAGCCAGAGACAATTGGCGCTTTAAAGGACAATATTCGTGAAGCCATTGGTGAAATACAGCTGCACACAATCGATAATGTGCTTAAAAATTGGACCGATCGTGTAGGCTACTGCATGGCCAGCCGAGGCAACCATTTGAATGAAATTATTTTCCATTATTAACCGGAAGGATTATACTTTCAAATAAAAAAAGAAATTTGAGAAAATATTCAATAGTTTTTTCAAAAATAAAAAAAAGTACATACATATGTATGTATACATTTTAGCAATTATAACATCTTAATAAAACAGAATAAATCTGAATAAATTTTTACATAAAATGTTTGCCTTAATTGCCGTCATTAAGAATAAATATTAATTACATGCAATCCATCTACTGAACTATTTATTTACGTTTTCACTTTCTTGCATTACTACACTGTTCACAGATTTGCTTCCATTTTTCTTATGCCCGTCGTTAATTATTAACAGACAAAATGATTTACTGATTAATGATGCAGAAATATTTGCTTTAATCTTCTGTCGACATATGAAAGTACTAAATAAGGTATGTACATATGTATATGGATACTTTATAGTATATGCGTGTAATTATAGAACATTAACACAACTAAAGAATTCAGCATAAAAATATTCTATTTTTAGTCGTACGTTTTAATAAACACAGACAGAAGGCGCATACAATTTATAACTGCTCAAGAGAAAATAGTGTTGCCAGTAAATTAAATAAAGTAAGGGACCCCCGTAAAATCCTTAAAATCCGTACAATGTAGTACAAATGTCAGAACTTTTTTGAAAGATGCTATAAATTTTGTAAACATCAGTTCTGCTTTAACAATTGTGAAGTTCACATATTCCAAATTCATATCGATCGGTTGTCGGGTCTTTCATAAAGCACTTTTTATCTTTAAATTTAAATAAAACTAAACATGTGTGATAACATTCGTTTGAAAGACTTCCTGATGTGGATTATAACGATTATAAACGATCGCAATGGCTTCTCTGGGTGGCTGCTCTGTCTATTTTTCCATTGCGCTGACTTATACATTAAGCTGGATATTACCGATACATGGGTTATGTGGGCTAGTTTTGAAAACAACTACGGTTTGAGGACCTGCGACTTAAGAAAACCCCACAAAAGAAAATCGAAAGTGCTTAAACCGCTCGAACACGGTTGCCAGTTTACTTCGCCTTCGCGGTTGCCTAATGCCTTCAAATCGCTTCTGCAAAATATTCAATGTGGCATGAAATAAGTGGCATATAGCACAAACCGCATATCGTTGATGTCCAGATCATCGAGTTCATGCCACAAGAATTTGGTAACAATCGATCTATAATGTTCGCCGTTGACAGTGATAGCCTGGCCAACGTGGTTGTTAAGGAAATATGAACCAATGATGTCGCTAGCCAATGTCCAAACCCAACAGTGAATGCTCTGAAATCTTATTTGAATTGGCTTCGCCTATAATTCGATAGTTATGTACGTTCACGTAGCCATTCAATAGGCCTCATCACTGAAGATGATATTTTGATGAAAATTAGGATCAATTGTCAACTACTCCCAAGCCCTCTCATCCAACACACGTCGTTGTCTTTTGTTGTTTACCCTCATTTACGGTGTCATTTGAATTTTGTACACTTACAGGCTTAAGTCGATCGCTTATTGAATAAGTGGAGTCGAATTTCTCCAGCACATTACCAATAGCTTACTCAATAGCATGATTATGGCGATTGTAAAATAGGCGATGCGCGCGGTATGTTGTCCGAGTTAAACACCCTTTTTATTGAAATAATTTTATTTTATTTTATTGTTGTTAAATGCTTTATCCATCCATGGTGATTTGATATAACAGA
Source organism: Sarcophaga subvicina (assembly GCA_936449025.2). Classification (NCBI taxonomy): domain Eukaryota; kingdom Metazoa; phylum Arthropoda; class Insecta; order Diptera; family Sarcophagidae; genus Sarcophaga; species Sarcophaga subvicina. The sequence continues at coordinate 83,622,782 of OW388084.2, forward strand.
CTAAATAAATGACAACTATTTTACAAATGTAGCTTGAAAAATGTGACCATTATTAACTTTTAAAGTTCAAAAGTCCCGAACAGAATACCCATTTTGTTGGATGCCTTATCCCTCCAAAACACACTGAGTGAAGACTTAAAGGTCCGAAGCCCTGTGGGAAACACAATATGAATTGCTAAACTTCCCAAGAATCGGCATAACTGTTTTTCTTGTGATATTCGCGTTAATATCCTCGGTGGTGGTGATGTACAGAATATTGTTACGGAAATGATAAATTTATATACTGGTGTTTTGTTCATACATCGTTTAACATTAAAATTATAAACAAAAGCTACAAAAACGGAACAATGCAGTAAACAAACCAGTTTATAGATTAACATTAAAATTATAAACAAAAGCTACAAAAACAGAACAATGATTATCGTATTGCTTAATATGACAACAAACACCGGCATAAAAAATGCTAAACAAGTAAACAAAAATATACCAACAATACTACAATAATAAATGTCAACAACGACGTTTACATTTATAGAGATTTCGAGTAGGCGAAGTCATGGACGTTCGTATTCACGAACACTCAGCAGACATAAAAGGCAAAGCAAAGCAGGCGACTGAGTTAGTAAAATTTAGTCAGTCTTGTGTGAAGACGCGGTGTGTTTGAGGTCTGTAGAATAATTGCCTAGTAATTGTTATTTTTTACGTAAAGGGTATAAACAGAGGAATGACAAACAAAGCAACTGCTGTTGTTTACATAAAGTTGTGAACAGTGGCACACAAATTTATTTTTATTTTATATATAAACGTTTTCAAAAGGTAAAGACGTAACAATATTTAAACATATATTTCGCGGTTATATTATACCCTAACATCGAGCTTTAAGAAATTTCGTCAATTTTGGATGGCTACGTCGCAGCCCTTGTACTACAAATATATCGTTTATGACTGATGATATTGGAGGTCAATCTAGACTTTGACGCTGAGTAAAGTTGTGTATAGAAAATATTATTATTTGCGCAAACTTGGAGATCAAATGACATCATTTTTTAAAATTTATTAAAAACAAATATTTCAAAAATTGATTGTATTTTTCTGTATTTTACTGTATTTCAAAACTGTTTACAAATTTTCATTCCATTTTCATTTCATGTAAATGAAACGTTGCCACAAGAAAAGAGGATTAACAGAGAGGAAAACAAAAAGTTGCAAAAAAGTATAACAAAACGTCTGTAAATGGACAGAAAACAACATTAAAAGTACAATAGAATATCAGGCATGCATGGAGCAGAGTATGAGGAATAAAATTAATTAGGAAATCATAATGAAAAGTAAATGAAATTAAAATATCATCAAGAGCTTCGTACCTTTTCAGCTTACCAACAACTTGCGTGTGTATTCATACAGTAAAGCAACACTCGATCAACAATATATAGGTCTGCCAGATAAGATTACCTTGGCATACACACAGAACCCAAATGCATTTGCAAAAAGAAACAGTCATAGAGTTTTTGGCGCCGTCATCAACGTTTTTGCCTTATGAACAGCCTTAACTGGGTACCCTGCTGTGACTCGAAATTCAAAAGTAGAATTTATTATACTGAAAGGGCCAGTACCAAATTATGTTTTAAGTTCAATTTAAATAAAATCAACATTCACTCAGAATACTCATCTCATATTTGATTATCGTATTCGCATACGAATTGCGAATTGTGTCCTGCTCTGTTCGTTGCTGTTGTATTATGTGTGGTCCGAAATATCCAACAGGACATCTCTTTGCGTCATTGTGTTGATAGTGCTTTCACTCTCTGATTTCATTTGAATTTTTTTGTTTTGATTAAACTTGGACAGTTTGTATTCACGGGCAAAGAAAAAGTTATGTATGTACACCAATAGACTTTATTCCCGCTGATTTATTATCAAATTGATTGAAGATATTACAGCGTTGTTAAAATCATTTATATGAAAAAACATAAAAATTAGCATACACCGTTGTATGTACACTTTTTTCTTTGACTGTAAATTTGCAAATATTTAACTAAAAAGTCACGATCATGATATTTCAAGGTTAAAAAATTTCGTGGTTTAAAGATCTCCGTTATAAAGATATGTCGAACAAATTGACTAGTAATTGTTATTGGTTACGCAAAAGAGTGTTGTTTACATCAAGTTGTTAACAGTGGCACAGAATTGTGCGAACAATAAAGAATTTAATTAAAACTAAACACAAATTTATTTTTATTTTTATTTGTATTCCACGAGCTAACATTTAAAACGTTTTTAAAAGGTAAAAAGGGGTAACAGTATAGTTATTTATAAATTTTTCCCAAAAACTCTGCTTAACAATATGGCCTTGTATACATAGCGTCTTCTAAGAGGAACTTTCCAACTCTGGCAGTTGTTAACGGTCATCTTATTTGTCATTTATTCCGGCTGTATTGCCAAATCACTATAGACGACCATATATCTTCAAAAATCGGGAGTTTGAAACGATACCAATCCACATGAAGCCCAAGATTGTTCAATGCTTTTCGAAAAAATCACTGTTTGGAGTAGATTTAGGACTTGTGGCGTCATCGATAAATTTGGGTTTGAGAACGATAATGAGCATTATAGATGCAATGATTACCAAACTCTTTTGGCCAACGACATGTGATTTCAAAAAGACGCCATTACGTGCAACACAATCATGCCATATTTGATATTCCTCTTTTTTGAGAACTTTGATTTTTTTTAAGTAGCCTGTGTTTGGCCCCAATGGCGTACTCCTAATGAATGATTTCAACGTCCCAAAATAGTCTCCATAGTCTAGAGGGTTAAACTTTTACTACACAAGTTTCTAAGAAAAAATATGTTTTTATTAGAATGTATGGCAGCTTAAAACATGCCATTCAACTGGAATTTTATTGCCCCCATACCCATAATTATTTAAAGACTGAGAAATTAGTTTTGGTCAACCGTTTTCTTTCTTTAAAGCGTCTTCTGTTTTGACTTGTCTTGTATAATATTTTGATCGTTTAGACCACACACATGCCGTTATTAAACTCATTTGCATAAGACAACTGAGTGAAAAAAAAAACTCCGAAAACAAGCAACAAACATGTCATCATGTGTCAGAAATTATGGAAAACATATTTTGATGTGACAGTAAAAGCAAGTGGAAGAACCATTAAGATATTATCAGGTACAAGAAACAAAAAAAAACAAACTTGAGATACAACACCTTTAAACCAAATTACTCAAACGTAAAGGTGAGAAAATATCGCTTCTTAGGGATACAAGTTTTTAGTTTCACAATTAGTGGGTTGTTGTGTTAATAATACGAACAAATTGGTTGATTTGTTTCGATTTTTCTGTTTAGAATCGATATTTTATGTGGAGTTTTTTTTATTTATTTTTATTGGATTTTTCATAGAATTTCTGTATGATGGGAAAATAAAAATCAAATTTGTAAAATGAATGCAATTAAGTAAAATTAATAGGTTGTCACTAAATAACAATGTTATCGATAATTAATAAAGATAAAAATCTGTATGTGGCATAGAACTCTCAAATTTCAATTTATTAATACAATGCCTGGTATTTATCGATAAAGAAAAAAGAGGCCAAATTGTGTCAGGTGAAGCATTCAGAAGTTATTTTCAGAGGCCAGAGTATTATATATTCGGGTAATAATATCGAATATTAACATCTATTTATTCTGTTAGGTATTTATGATACAATTCCAAATATCGATTATAAAGGATCCGCCAAATAACTTTTTTTTTTTGAAAATGCTTTAAAAAAAACTACTGAATATTTTCTCAAATTTCTTTTTTTATTTGAAAGTACAATCCTTCCGGTTAATAATGGAAAATAATTTCAATCAAATGACTGCCTCGGCTGGCCATGCAGTAGCCTACACGATCGGTTAAATTTTTAAGCACATTATCGATTATGTACAGGTATATTTCACCAATGGCTTCACGATTATTGTCCTTTAAAGCGTCAATTGTCTCTGGCTTGTCGGCGTAACACTTATCTTTGACGGCACCCCACAAATAATAGTCCAACGGTGTCAAATCGAAGCTCCGAGTTGGCCGAACGACATCAGCTCTGCGGTTGATAATGCGATATTCAAAAACAGGGCGCCAAACCTCGAGTGTAGCTTCGGCTGTGTAGCACGTAGCGCCGTCCTGTTGAAACCAAATGTTGCCAATATCCTCCTCTTCAATTGTTGTGAACAATTATGCCTCTGGACCAAAATCCGCACCATACAGTGACTCGTTTTGGGTTTGTCGGCTTTTCAATGTATGCGTGCGGGTTTTCTTTGCCCCAAATGCGACAATTTTGCTTGCTTACATACCCGCCAAGATTAAAATGAGCTTCATCTGAATAGATGATTTTTTTTGCCAAAATCGGCAATCGGTAAGTCGATCGCAGGCCCACTTAGCGAAACGAAAACGCATTGGGTTGTCAATTGGCTTGAACTCCTGAACTAATTGGACTTTGTATGGCGTCATACCAAGGTCTTTATGCAAAATTCGTCTCAATGATGTCTCCGAAATGTTCAATTGTTGAGAACGATGGTGAATTGATGTTGATGGCGCTTCACGCACACTTTCTGCCAAGCAGCAATATTCTCGGGTGTACACACTGTTTTTGGCTTTTCGCGCTTTGTTGTATCGCTGAGGATGCCAGTTTCTTTCACTTTTTCACAATATAACGAACATACGTAGCTGACGGTGCTTCTCTTCTTCCAAAATACGTACGCAATTTTCGCACTCATTCCGCACCATTACCATGATTTTCAAAGTAACGTCGCAATATTTCCCAGCGTTGTTTAAGCGTATACACAACCATATTCCTTCAGCGGAAGGATAAAACTAATTATCTGTCAAATCAGACATGAACTAGGTGTTACCATTCACGAAATAAGAACTAGTTGAAAAAAAAAACTTTAGATGGCGGACCAGATATAACTTTAAAACCGGTCATCTTTAATGGAAATAAATCCCTAATTAAGATAATTTTATTTGAAAAAAAAAATGTAATACGAAGTATTGTCCAACAGAAGCTACAACTGTTTGCCACTTTTTGGCAATTTGTTGATTCCGTAATTCAAGGTATTGTCCCTCAGAGGCTACGACTGCTTTTCACCATTTTGGCAATTTTTTCTTTTCGACCAAAGATCAGCAATGAATCGTTTATTCTCTACCCATAAGCAGTCATGAAATTTTGAATTTAAATGAGTCAACAATATTGACATTCGTACTCACTATAACGTTGATTTATAAGTACAGATTGCAATGAGTATGCATACAACGTTGGCATCAAACTCATGCCATGCGAAATATGTTTGATTCATAAGCCTACTCATTTAGATTCATAAATTTAGAAAAATACTTTTAATACTCATAAAAGTATCGAGTGATTCGAATCATTCATCAACATTTACAGTCTTAGTTGTTGTTGCATTTACAAAACAAGACACATAAGCAAAAAAGACAGAGCAGCAAGCAGAGTAAACACATAACCATTTAGTGAATATTTTAGTGTTCGTAGGCGAATCATACTTATTTTGTGATTCTTGTAAGTGTTGAGTCATGGAGAGTCGATATCGACAACATCATGCGTGTTGTTAAGTATGAATATGATGAGCATTTCAAACTTTGAATATGAGTAGAGGTTCCATGGTATTAAAATAAGTATGAATGCGTATAAGTATCAGAAATTATGAGTATGATTCGATTCTACTCATCTTTTTGAATACTCATTGCTGATCTCAGATTCCGACCAAAGCGCTTCTTTTTAAGGAAAACACCAAATGAAGCCAATTTGTGATACCTTGCTTTGAAATGAATTGTATGAGCGCCTGTATTAATCGAAATAAATGGTAGTTAGAAGGAGCAAGTTCGTCTAGACCTGTTTTCCAAATGCTTTTTGACTCGGTCCGCAATATGAGATCGAGTGTTGTCATGATAAAAAAAAATAGTGGCCTAGTGTTAATGGAACTTTCGACATATTCTCGCTTTGAACAAAATAATTGCTGCATGTACGGGGCTTAGGGGATGGTCTAAACCACTTTTAGAAGCTCACACCCTTCTAATTCCACCAAACACAGAGCATTACCTTGGCGCAATAAATATTCTGCTTGGCTGTAAATTTTGCCACTTTTCCGCCCTCCAAATATGTGGGTTCTTAGGCCTGTTGTTATCTTGTTATCGTAATGAATGCATTTTACGTTGTCAGTGATAATTTAAAGCATAAATGATTTCCTTTTATCGGTTAAATAAGCTGCGGCCAGACATGCAAAATTATCTTTCAAAGTCTAAACCCTTCAGTCAGGATTACGGCCTAGCTTCTCCACCACTCATGTTGTGTGTGTTAATTTTATACACGAGTGGCGGGACCTACAATTGAAAGTCAACAGATTTTTGAAAAACATTTCATTACAATTTTATTTTCTCTTTTATTTTATAAATCTGCTGAGAGGAAATCGCTGAAGAAATATTTTTTCATATTTCGTTTTGATATCTGACCTGGGGTTTGAACCGTCTGGTAACAAAACATCCCACTGATGCTGTTTTTTTTATCGGAAATTTAGGGATTAACTACACTCACTCTGGAATACTTAAATTAAGACGAAGGCCAATTAAAAGTGCAGAAAGAGGACAACTAGTATCATATGCTAGTGTCTCGACAATTAGAGGCCAACAGAATTTAACTGTGAACCAATTGTCAACAAGTTTGACGCAGTAGTAGGTCACCTGTGGAACCACAACGGGCCGCTGTGCGTGATCAAGTGAGCCTTGATATCAAAACAACCACTCCAACCTACCTACCTGAAGTTTTGAATCGAAAGCCCATCTCTAAATGGTATTTTATTTTGCAGGTTTTCAGAATGGTCTACGTACACTTGGCTTTGTTGTAGAAAGTAATTTTAATTCGTCGACTAGTGTAAAGAATTTTTCTTAAACATCATTTACTTGTGTTTCGTCTCTGCACATTATAATTTAACCACACATAGCACGTACCAGCATTGACAGCTTTTTATTGCAGTATTAAAACGGTTTTTTTATTTATTTATACACGTTATGATCTGTCCATAATGTTAACAAGACTGTCATTATGATAATTGCCAGTCATAAACAACCTAAAACCCGCTAAAAGAATAATATTGGGTTCGTTAAAACCGGAATATACTTTAAAGTGAACTTCTTTTGCCGTACTTCATTATAAATTATTTCACGTCGTATCCACATGTATGTAGGTATATGGCTCATAAATGTATATAATTTTATAGTGTTTATAATTATTGTTTATTTTTTTTATTAATTTTTCTTACTTTAATTCTCTTTTTTGTTTTTCTTAACAGTTCACATACTTTTTTCGCATTTAATCACCTTCTTGTCTTGTCCACAGTAATTATTTTGGGCTTCTGTGGTTTAAAAAGTTTTGCAGTTTTAAGGACATGTTGATTTTATCAGGGTGAACAGAAATTGGTTGTTTTAAATTCATTGTTGAAAGGAGTCGTTGGTAATGTAATACCGACTTGAATATCATATTATTCAGTTGCTTTACTATATACAACCTTGGCCGCATTGGACAATATATTCCCTAGAGGTTGCAGCGTAAAAAGGTTTCTAGGTGATAATCCATTTTCTTTTTTAATATATTTTTGCTCTAAACTGGCGAATATTCATAAGACACTTACATATGTTCGATCATAAGCGTGTACGATTCATCATCCCTGACTAAACCCATCCACTACTATATACCAGTTAACCACTCTTTCTCCGCGAAGCGGCAGGTAGATAACAGCTTTCAAAGGCTAGTTAGCTTTAAAGTTCTCTCAAATTCTGCCTCTGTATCTCCAACGGTTGGAGTACCAATATAACATCAGCTTTAGACTCCAGTCAACCTAGTCTATTAGGTAGTGTGTTGGCTTAATAGACATGAGGACATGAGAAAGTTTCTCAAAAAAAAAACTTTCGTACGGAATCGACTTTAAACTGTAATTCCCTCCACTCATGTATAAAATTAAATTGTGCTAAATAAATGGTATGAGAGACTACGTCGTAATCCTGGCTAAAGTGTTGTAATGACAAATTATATATGTATGTATACGTTGATTGTACTGGTTTGTATTCATCACTTCATTTATAAGCTGATTTTAGTTCTCTGGGTCATCTAGCATAGTGGAATATGTTTCACAAGTTCATCGGCATCCACACAGTTTGGGTGTCCAAATCTATGTTTTTTTTTCTGAAACCATGCCTGGTAAAGAACTGGGTCGCGTAGAAATTCAACTCGCAGTACCCCATGACATGAGATCCACAGCTTGCCAAACCCTTCTCCTAATAAATTCATGGAATAACATGCCGTATGCCGTATATTATCGTATTAGGGATATAAGGTGAGATGTCCTCGTTCTCTTCAAACTGTACTTCAATCGTGAAGGCCATTTGTGCATGGAAATCCATCGCTTTTCCGTTTCTATAGCCGCAGCTTGTCATAAGACCTCAAGACGTCTCATTTCATTCACCAATATACATATCTATCGGCATGGTCTTTGCCAATAATAGTCCGCTTCATCAGATATTGTCCTAAAGGCACTTATCAGTCTAATCGCGTTTAGGCGATACACTGGGAATAACTTCCTTTTTGTCGGCTTCATGGAGAGAGTACTTCCTATCATTTTTGGTGAATAGCTATCAATGAGCACAGTGTTGCCATTTATAGCAAACTAGCTCATGACTTAAATCGACAGCCATTATTGAGTTACCCACATAGACAGACATATTTGGAATATAATTTTTATTGATATTTGATCTCGATTTTATGAATACTCGACATACGTGAATTTACTAACGGCGGCTAAATCAGCAAATCATGTCATTCACGAATCAACGTGAACGAATGTCATTCATATCCCTAACTTTGGAATAGTATCTTAGTGCGATAACCTCCAATTAAATATTTAAAGAAAAATACATTCAAAGGCTACTGGGATTAGTCAGATCATGTTCGGAATGTACTGTCAATAGCCGTTTTAAACGCTTGAATGCAGTTGATATCTCTAATAGTTACTTTCCAATATCTGTTCGTGACAGTACATATTTCTTATGTTAAAAACCCTACCAAGTTTCTATAATTAAGGAAATTGTCGCAAATAAATCGCGATGGATTGCGCATATTCTGAGAAAACACAACTCCGATCTTAAAGAGGAACCGACAAGAAAGCCGAAAACCAGTCTATACTTGAAAAAGATAATGAAGCAATGAGAATTTTTTTTTCTGTCAGTTTAAATGATCGCAATTATCAATGACGCCACGCAATTGAAGTCAGTCGGGCTGCAATTCTTATAAGAGCTGAAGTTGTAGGCAAGAAGTTGTTAAGCCAAGATTCAAGACAAACGAGTTGAGGGTGACGAGAATTCAATATTTCAGTGTTGTCTTCAAGACTGCGTGCCACAGCGGTTATAACGGGTGATTTTTTTTAGCTATTATCTTTTTGGCAACACTAGTTTAAACAGCTCACGCACGTTTCGTGTTTTGTTTCACTGTCAAATATCTTCAGTCTTGGTTTATAATTTAACCATGAATCGTCTTACAAACGAACAACGCTTGCAAATCATTGAATTTTATTATCAAAATGCGTGCTCTGTTAAGAAAGTTCATCGCGGGCTTCTTCCATTTTATGGTCAGTTTAATCGACGCACTGAAGCGGCTATTCGGGCTATTGTGACTAACTTACGTTGTTGGACATTAAATCACCAACACGCTTACGTAGAGTGCGAACTGAAGAAAATATCGCAGCTGTATCGGCCAGTGTTAATGATGACCATCATTATCGATTCGTCGCCGTTCGCAGCAATTGGGCCTCTGTTACTCAACAACGTGGAAAATTTTGCGGAAGGATTTTTGGTGTTAACCCTTTCAAAATACAGCTGGTGTAAGAATTGAAGCTGACCGACCTACCGCAACGCAGAATTTTTAGTGAATGGGCTCTTGGAAAGTTGGCCGAAGATCCACTTCTTTATCGAAAAATTGTGTTCAGCGACGAAGCTCATTTTTGGCTCAATGGATACGTAAATCAGCAGAATTGTTGATTTTGGAGTGAAGATCAGCCAGAAGCATTGCAAAAGCTACCAATGCATCCAGAAAAAGTCACAGTTTGGTGCGGTTTATGGGCTGGTGGCATCATTGGACCTTACTTCTTCAAAGATGCTGCGAATCGTAACGTAACTGAGAATGGTGAGCGCTACCGTGAGATGATATCCAACTTTTTTTTGCCCAAAATGCAAGAGCTTGACTTGCATGATGTGTGGTTTCAACAAGATGGTGCCACATGCCACGCAGCACGCGTAACAATGCACTTATTGAGAGGCGAGTTCGGTGAACATTTTGTTTCACGTTCGGGACCGGTCAATTGGCCGCCTAGATCGTGCGATTTAACGCCTTTAGACTATTTTTTGTCGGGCTATGTTCAAGCTCATGTCTATACAGTAAACCCCGCTTCAATAGACGCATTGGAAGACAACATTGAAGCATTTATTCGTGAGATACCGGTCGAAATGTTGGAAAGAGTATGGCAAAATTGGACTAAGCGGATCGACCATTTGAGGCGCAGTCGCGGTCAACATTTGCATGAAATAATCTTCAAGCATTAAATTATATGGACCGTACCATCGATTCAAATAAAGATTTCATGCATTTTTCTGAATTTTATGTGTTTTTTTTTGAAAAATTATCCTATAGATCTTAAAAAATCACCCGTTACTTACAGAATTGGCGGCATTGGATAAAATACATACATACATAATTGGTCATTACAACCCTTCAGCCAGGATTACGACCTAGTTTCTCACACCACTTATGTTGTGTGTGTTAATTTTATACATGAGTGGCGGGACCTGCAGTTTAAAATCGACTCCGAACGACAGATTTTAGAGAAACTTTTCATCACAATTTTATTTACTCTCAGAGTTTTTGCCGGAAATCTGCTGGAAGGAATTCGCCGAAGAAATACTTTTTGTATTTTGTCTTGATATCTGGCCTGGGGCTTTACGTCTAATAAGCCAACACACTACCTACTAGACTACGGCGACTTCAAAACCACCTGGACACCTTACTGGACACAAATGCCAATACAGTTTGGTAATCTCTGTTGTATACTCTGGTCTAGAACTCAATTGTGAAACCATAATAAAATTTTAGATTAGGGTTTTAGCATTGCTCTTAACAAATGACATGGCGAACATATTGATGGCATTGTCTGCCATGCACTCGGATTTGCCAAATGCTCCAGAGAAGTGGTTTTTGAATACGAACATTGAATCGAATGAAATCAGAATTTTCCACATTAAATATAGCCGTTCCAAGAACTTAAAATGTTTAAATATGTTCCATTATGCATATAATTTTAAATATAAATATGTCCCGAATTATCATCTCTCCACTTCGCATTTATAAGCTTTTTTTCACATGTTGTATGTGAAGTTTACTGATGCAGAATTCATATGTTTTAAATAAAATTCAAGTAAAAATGTTGAAAATATTGCAACATAATTTATTTATATTTACAATATATTGCCAATATTGTTGTTGTATTACAACTTGTTGTACGGCAAATAACATCAACCAAACATTAAAGGAATCGCTCTGAGGACACTAAAACTATTAGTAGTAGAGTTTGGGAATTTTTTTTTTCTTTTTTATGGTAACACGCTGACATTAATTGACCACAACAATTTACAAAGTGCAGTAAATTATAATGAAATGGATATGGTTTGGTAGTTTCGCTTATATAGCATTTTGTATGCCTGCTTTCCTTTCTTCCGTTTCTTTTTTATTAAGTTTGTTTTTGTATTTATTTTTTTGTGTTGCAAAGTTTATTGCATATACTCGTGGTTAGTTGTTGTTGTTGTTGGTTAAAAATTTACAACGTACACGTATACAATGTAGGATTCGAAGTCTGCACCATTCACTAACCGATTTTCCTTGTTGTAGCTGTCATTGTCAACGCCATCATCATGGTTGATGATGTTTACTTTAATTTTTTTTTTTTTGTAATTTTTATGGAAGTTGATGTGGCCGCTATACTAAGATCGGCAATATATGTTGCAAGATTTGTTTTGTAAGAAACAGACATCTTATGTATGCTTAATGCAATTGAATGGAGTTTTTGTTTTCGTTAGAGGAAGAACCATTACCTAAGAGTCCTTGTCCTAGAAACATCGCCGTTTAAGACAAGCGAAAGTTAGGTTATCTTCTTTGAAAGGACAATAAGGTAAATAATAAGGTTAGTATAGTCAAGAAATCGCCGTAGTCTAGTAGGTAGGGTGTTGGCTTATTAGACGTAAAGCCAGAGTTCAGGCCCCTGGTCAGACTTAAAAACGAAATACAATAAGTATTTCTTCGGCGAATCCACTCAGCAGATTTCTGCCAAAAACTCGGATAGTAAATAAAAAATTGCCATGAAAAGTTTCTCAAAAATCTGTCGTTCGAAGTCGACTTTAAACAGTCGGTCCCTCCACTCATGTATAAAATTAACACACACAACATAAGTGGTTTGAGAAACTAGGTCGTAATTTTGACTGAAGTGTTGAAATGACCAATTATGTGTGCATAGTCATGATTAATATGGAAGTAGTAGTTCTTAGAAGTCGCCGTAGTCTAGGGCGTATTAAAAGGCTCAAATATCTCTAAGAAACGAAACATTTTCCGGAAATTTCTTCTTAGCAATCATACATACATAAGTGGCCCTTCAACAAGAATTGCGACCTAGTTTCCCACACCACCCATATTGTATGTGTTAATTTTATACTTGAGTGGTGGGATCCGCAGTTTAAAGTCGACTTCAGACGCCATTTTTTTTTTTTTGAGAAACTTTCTTTTGCATTTTTCATTTACTCTCAGAGTTTTTGCCAAAAATCTGCTGAGAGGAAGTCGTCGCTGGAATATGTTTTCATATTTCGTGTTGTTGGAGATCTCCTGACCTGGAATTTGAACCGCGGCCTCACGTCTTATAAACCAACATACTATAGACTGGAGAAACTAAGAGTTTAGTGCTTTTAAAAGTACTTTTTGTTTTCGGTTGAATGAGTCATTTCTCTTGAAGCCAGTATATTGCCGTTTAATAAAGGCGGAGGAAGGCTTCATTTCTTTGAACAGGCTGGAAGATTGAAAAGAAGGTTAGTAAAATGATGATGATTAATATAGAAGTAGTAATCCTTAGATGTCGCTCTAGTCTAATAGGTAGTGCGTTGGCGTATTATACGGGAGTCTACAGTTCAACTCCCGTCTCAGACATCTCGAACAAATATGGCACATTTTCTGAAGACTTCTTCTTAGCAATCTTCTAGAAAAAACTCTGCGAGTCAATTAAAATTGCCATGAAAAGTTTATCAAATCTGTCGTAAACTGTAGATACGACCACTCACAAATAAAATTAAGACACTGCGCATGAGCGGTGTGAGAAGCTAAATCGTAAAGCTGACTAAGAGAGTGTAATAATCAATTAAGTAATGTTCTCGTATAAAAGGTTCCAATTTAACATTGAAGTCCTTCTATATCCTGTTAAAAGAGGCTCATTGACGAGTTATGACCCTAATATCAAGAGATATATTACCATACTTTCGGATAGCTAGGCAGCTGTAACAGCTCCATGTTTCCATGAAATGATATCTAGCTTGAGCAGAATAAAATTCAGCTGTCGCTGGTAATAGGTACATTCAAGGTAACTGCAGAGCATATGAACTAACCGGTTATGACACAACATGCAGAAAAACTTTCTACATTTTAATTGACTGTGTTGACCAGGCAAACTATTTAATGTTAACTTTGGATACAAACAAGATAACGCAGAAAATGCGAACAGAAATGAATAATGCGACGCACTGAAAGTCTGCTTAAACCCTAAATGTTGTTGGCGTGTGACATTGACACTCATGCAAAAGGATTTCATATACAGTGTAAACCGCAGAGATTACGATTTTCTACCTAAAGGGCAGACATGTTCAACATTATGTAGCAAAAGGAAGAAGCTTGCGAATTGCTATCATGCAGTTGAAGTCACAAACATGCAGTTGAAGTCGCAGAACGACAGATTTTTGAGAAACATTTAATGGCAATTTTTATTTACTCTCAGAGTCTCCAGAAATCTGCTGAGAGGAAGTCGCCGAAGAAATACTTTTTATATTCTTGTTTTGATGTCTGGCCTGGGGCTCGAATCCTGGCTTTACGTCTAATAAGCCAACACACTATATACTAGACTACGGCAAGTATGCACTTTCATGCATATAAATATCACTATCATGAATTTTAAGTCACAATCATGCAGTTGAAGTCACTATCATGCAGTTGAAGTTAAAATCATGCAGTTGAAGTTGCTATCATGCATATAAATGCTTCAATCATGAAGTTGAAGTCACTATCATGCAGTTGAAGGCACCATCATGCACTTAAAGTTACAATCATGCACGTATTGCTATCATGCAACTGGAGTCACTATCGTAGAGTTGAAGTCACCATCATACAGTTGAAGTCACAATCATGCAGTTGAAGGCACAATCATGCAGTTCAGGTCACAATTATGCAGTTGAAGTCACAATCATGCAGTTGAAGTCGCTATCATGCAGTTGAAGTCACTATCATGCATTTGAAGTCACAATCATGCCGTTGAAGTCACCATCATGCATTTGAAGTCACTATCATGCAGTTGAAGTCACACTCATGAAGTTGAAGTCACAAGCATGCCTAAACAGATATTTGGACAGCCTAAGGCTTTATTGTGAGCTCTGATTAGTTCCTTTATTATGCCAAATATTCATTTTGGTAAACTAGACTGGCCTCTACTTATCTACAATATTTGAGCATAATCCCTTCTACGATCAAAGACCTTGTCCTCATGTGCTGGGTCGAAACGTCTGTTTTTTTATTTTATTTTTTAATTGCAATTCGATTACAAGTAACTGAGATCTTACGCTTTTGTGAGAATTGAACTTAAGACTCTTGTCCTATGCGTGGAAACTACCCGAGGCACCCTACCGTTCATTATTCCGCGGAGTTCAATGAAAATCAATTATAAGTGTTGTATACTAACTTGTATACTAATGAAGGGTATTGTAGGGTCTTCAATAGTGAAGCACAACTACTCATCATTTTTATGTACTCGTTCCCTTTTCTTTATTGATCACCATTATTTTGCATTATCGTTGACATGCTATTGTTGTCTTTTTTTCGGTATTTTGAAGCAGAAAACCAAAGTTGATGATATTGATGACTGTTTTTCCCTTAATATTTTTTAAGGGCGAATATTAAATTAAATAATTTATAATTTAATGTAAAATTAGACACTCATGAATTTAAGAAAAAAACACTCGCGAATAAGACCAAAAATATTCGAAATTTAAATGAAAAGACCGATGTCGTTTAGTTTACTAGTTCAACTGAATTCATTTATTTCATATGTCTTAAATCTAACTTATTCTATGTATTTAATCCTAACTGTATTATGTATTCAGCAGCTCCGTTGCTTTATCTGACCTTGTACTACCTGTTTCTCATATTATTCGTTCATTTACCTTAACGCTACTTTATTAATTATTATTTTACATTAGGGTAGTTCCTACTTCTAGTATTAGTATTATTATAAATTCATTTTTTTTATTATTATAGATATTTGGTATTATTATTTATATAGAGAAGTTAATATAATAAATATAGTTAGTTAATATAGTATTGATGGGAGCTAACATTCCGGCCCCATTGAAGGACTTCACGTCTTCAATTAAATGGTAAAGGTGCCAATTTGTGTACCGGACGTTTATATACGCCGTTTCGAGTTCTTACCTCCGCCACTCTGACCTTGCCGTCTTCGCCTTTGATTACGGCCACGACTCTCCCGGTCACCCATTGCTGTGGCGGGCGATTGTCGTCGTGGATGATTACCACTTGACCTTCTTCGAGGTTGGGCATTTCTTGATGCCACTTGGCTTTGCTCTGCAGCCCGAGGATGTAGTCCCGAGACCAGGCCTGCCAGAATGTCTGCTTGAGATTGCAGAGCAGACGCCAACGCTTGCATAACTTCGCTTCTTTGTCTTTCACGCCTTCTGCGGATTCTGGCGGCAGCGAACGCAGACCCTCGCCTATTAGTAGATGAGCTGGTGTTAAGGCTTCTCCGTCGTTGGGGTCTGGAGACAGCGGTGCAATTGGACGACTGTTGAGCACCGCCTCTACTTCTGCGAGCATTGTTGCCATCTCTTCTTGCGTGAGCGCCATGTTGCCCACGGCTCGCAAAAGTAGGAACTTCGCTTGTTTGACAGCGGCTTCCCATAGTCCTCCGAAGTGCGGCGCCCGAGGTGGTATGAAGCTGAACTTCACCCCGGACGACGCTGCGTACGACTCGACGGCCTGTCGACTCTTGTCGAACGCTTGGTGCAGCTCTTTCAGTACGCGGCTGGCTCCGACGAAGTTCGTCGCGTTGTCGCAGTATATTTCTTTGGGTAGTCCTCTCCTGGCAGCAAACCTTTTAAAAGACATAAGAAAAGCATCAGAGGAAAGATCAGAGACTAATTCTAAATGTACTGCCTTAGATGTAAAGCAAACGAAAACCGCTATGTACATTTTTAATGGTGGGCGCCCACGTATTCTCAAAGACACGTCAATAGGCCCACAGTAGTCGACTCCGACTATTAAAAATGGACGCGAAGCTCTCACTCTATTAGTGGGTAAATTTCCCATTATTTGGGACATAAGCTTCGGTTTATAGCGGAAGCAATGTACGCATTTGCTAACTATCCTCTTGCATTCTTCTTTCGCATTCATCAACCAAATATTCTCCCGCGAAAGAGCTATGAGTGCTTTCGTACCAGCATGGCAATTCTCTAAATGTAAGTTTCGCAAATAAAGCGTGACAAAACTATTTCTTTTCGGTAACAATAGTGGAAACTTGGTATTATACCCCAAGTCTGCATTTAGCAGTCTTCCACCTACCCTTATCAATGAAAACGATTTATCTTCCTCAACAAATGTGTGCATAAATGGTGTTAACCTCTGGATATTAGAGGGCAATACAAGAGATTTCTGAAGCTTAAGTATCTCCTCAGAAAAGTTAGTTTTCTGGATCGTTTCTACAAGTCGAAAGAAGGCCCATTTCAATTCGATTGCAGTAGGTTGACAATTTTTCACGACTTTGCGTTTCTTAAGGATGTCAATAAATCTGACAACAAACGCAGTGACTCGTAATAATTTTCCGTACGAGGAATACTTTTCTATGAGATCCAACAAGCAATTTTGTGAATCCTCTACTGCAAGAAATACATTTGTTTTCCTTTTTTCCAATAGTATTTGGTTCTCTGTTAACTCGAAATGTTTATTAACAGGCCAGGAAGAACTGTCATCTAATAAGAATGACGGTCCCTCAAACCAGATTGATTGCTTCAATTCCTGGACGTCGCATCCCCGAGAAACAATATCAGCTGGATTATGGTCAGTTGGCACATGTCGCCATGAAATTTTTTCTGACCACTCCTGAATCTCAGCTACTCTATTCGATACAAAAGTAGCAAGGGAGGATGGATGGGTCTTTACCCAATGTAGAGTTATTTCCGAATCTGTCCAGAAATAAACTTGATCGATCTTAAATTTGAACATGAGCTTAATTCGAGCCCACAACTTAGCCAATAGGTGTGCAGCACACAGCTCAAGTCTCGCAAGAGATTTTGTCTTGAGTGGAGCAACTTTAGATTTTCCAGTGAGTAATCTGACAGTAACTTTGCCAGATTCGAAACTTCTTACGTAAATGCAACACCCATATGCTCGCATTGAGGCATCAGCAAATCCATGTATTTGAATGTTTGCTGTGGAAGTTGTTTGGACGAATCTTGGGATTGTTATTGAATCGATCTCCATTAAATTAGATTTGAGATTTTCCCATGAAGTATCAAGTCTCATGGGAATCGATTCATCCCAGTCAAGTTTTTGAATCCAAAGTTCTTGTAGTAAGATCTTGGATTTTATACCAATAGGGCACAATAGTCCGAGAGGATCAAATAACCGAGAAGAAACTGACAATATGTTCCTTTTCGTAGCTTTCAAATCTTTGAAAGAATTCTCTAAATGAAACTTTAATGAATCATTCTTCGGACTCCAATGTAAGCCCAAAGCCTTAGCAGAATCGGAATCGCTGTGCAATAGCTTTTCACTTTGCAGAGTACTAATAAATTTAGGATGATTTGAAAACCATTTCGCCAGATTGAAACCAGCTGAACTTAGGATCTCGGTGACTTGATTACGAATTGTAATCAGATCCTCGTAACTTTCACCACCGGTTAACAAATCATCAACGTAAAAATCACTGCGAACAACTTTCGAACCAATAGGCAAAGTCTCTTTGTACAAGTCGCTTAACTCAATCAGACATCTTATAGCTAGAAATGGGGCAGAGGCTGTGCCATACGTCACAGTGTTTAATCGAAACACCTGTAAGCTATCAGATGGATTCTGTCTCCAAAGGATTAATTGAAAATTCCTATCATTATCGTCGATCAAGACTTGACGATACATTTTCTCGATATCTGCAGTGATTACGTACCGATGAAGCCGAAAACGGATGAGTGTAGAATACAATTCTTCTTGAATGGTGGGACCAACCATTAACAAATCGTTCAGTGATACATGAGAAGAAGTTCTACAAGAAGCATCGAAAACTACTCGAAGTTTAGTAGTTGTACTTTGAGGCCGCAGAACGCATTGGTGGGGTATGAAATAGTGAGGAGAAACAGGCATATTATCCAAAAGTGACATATGTCCCAAATTGAAATACTCTTTCATAAAGTCATGATACATATGCCTCATCGTGTCGTCCTTAGACAGTCTTCGTTCCAACGAAAGGAATCGTCTTTTCGCGACTTCGAACGAAGAACCTAACACTTTTGCATCAGACTTAAAAGGCAGTGAGACTACAAATCGTCCTGACGCTAAACGTCGTATTGAATTTCTAAATTTATCCTCACATTGTTGCTGCTCCTCTGAATAAATTTTCCTTGATTCATTTGGAAGTTCCTCCAGTTCCCAGAACTTCCTAACTATTGAATCAATATTACTCTCGTTTTCTATCGAAGTACTCAAATGACAAACGCTAGAATTAATGGAACCCTTTGATTGATTGCCAGTAACAATCCAACCAAGTGAAGTTTTCTGAAGGATTGGAAGGCTCGGGCCAGATTTTATCTGACCAACACACATTAACTCGAAGAAGATTTCTGCTCCGATAAGCAAATCAATTTTGCGTGGTTTATGGAAGCACGGATCAGCTAACTTTATATTGTTAGGAATATGTAAGCCGGTTGTATTTATAACACTATCAGGTTGGAAATTAGTTATTGAACTCAGTACCCAAAATTTCGCATTAAATTGAGTAGAGTTAACTCTCGACGTGACAGTTAAATTAACACAAGATTTCGAAAGTGAATTTGCTTGACCAATGCCAGTTAAATTCAGTCTGCCTCCTTCTCTTTTTAAACGAAGTAGCTGCGCAAGTTCCTCAGTTATTAGATTTGGTTGAGATCCGGAATCCAAAAGTGCTCTCGCTGGTATCAATTTCCCAGAGCTACTTCTTACACTGACTACTGCTGTCGCGAGAATAACTCTCTCATCGGACGAAGAATAGTTCACCGATCCATGTGAAGTTGATGATTGTTCAGTGTAGATGTTATTTGAACTTGCACTTGTAATGTACCTATGTAGCAATGAATTGTGTGAGCTACCACAAATTCTACATTTGGATGAAGTACACTTCGCTACTGTATGTCCCCTTTTCAGACAATTTATACACGCTGGCACTGACTTAATAAAGTCAAATCTTCGACTTACTGGCTCAGCAGTGAATGAAGGGCAATTATTAATATTATGCTGAATAGATTTACAAAATAAACATTTGTCAGCAGACAATTTAGATTTCGATACATTTAGTGAGGCTCTATTATTTCTCCTCGGAAAATGTTCAGTTCTTTGATTGTCAAACCTCGGCCTTGAACTTGAAGACTCATCAGCTGCAATATGCTGATATCGTTTGTTCAAGGCGGATTCACAGTCTGACCAAAGGGGAAGTTTATCAAAGTCAAGCTGTTCTTCCCATTTCGATTTGGTGACTGGGTCCACTTTTGACATCACTAAATGTATGAGGATGGCATTCGTAATCTTTTTATCGTCACCAATTGACAATAAAGAATCGTATATCGCGGATACTGTGTCTATCATGCTTCGCAAAGCACTAGCCGAAGGTTTTGCAATTTGTGGCAAATCGAATAGCTTTCTTATGTTGTCAAAAAATATAAGACATTCATTGTCATAAACCTTCTTCAGACTGGCTATTGCTTTGGGGTAATTTTCTTCCGTAATCTGAAAAGCTTTTACCGTACCCAAAGCTTCGTCGGACAAGCATGATATCAAATGATTAAATTTCTCAATGTCTGTCAACGTCGGATCATTGTGGACCAAATTCTCAAACAAACTCATAAAATTTTTATAATCGGAATATTTTCCGCTAAATTTAGGAAGTTTCATGTTTGGGAGCCTCGACTGATGTGGTTGTCCGAAAAAGGACACTTCTGGCACATTTGATTGCCTATTCTTAGACAGGAGGCTCAAAAATAATGATTTAGTGGTCACACAAATGTCCTCAAGCTGAGCTCTGTCATCGTTTTCGGGATCCAAATTATCCACATCGGACTGGAGCTTCATAGCTTGGTCAATATAACCTTTCAATATGTCCAATCGACATTCCAACTCGATTGGATTAAAAGAAATCGTCTTTTCCACAATGGATTGACGAATTCGAACTATATTCTCAACAATTTTCGATTTCCTCGAAGTCAACTTCTCCAAACTTTCCGATTTGGAGGGAGAATCTTGTCTCTTTCTGCTAGTCATTTTCAATTAACTTATGAAATCAAAGCAAATCGTAAGAAACCAAATTAATTTATTGGTTAAATGAAATTCCCAAAGGACGAATGATTTGCTTTGGACTAGAAGAGTTAACGAACTTATCAAACTCTCGTCGATTACAAAATATTCGGGTTTATGTTCTATTCTAGTTTTGTTATCGCGGTTTCCCTAGATGCTGGTTCCACAGTCAAAATAACTAAATAGCAATATATGTATATTTTCCTCACAGCCTTTGATAAATGTAAAATTTATCAAGTCAAATGATGAATTTGTTCTTTTCTTTATAAAACAACAATCAAACAATTAACTAAAATTGTATCGAATTGTTGTCTGGAAATTAAATTCCGTATACAGTGAATAGTCCCACTGTAAGCAGCTGTGCAATATAATTTATAAGCCGCTGTGAAATGTATATACTGTGAATGGTAAGGGAACGACGGAATGGAACACTGATCATATGCAATCTATATTCAGCGAACCAAAACAAGAACAAGCGAAATAACAATTTGATAAAAAATAAAAAAATTGTAAAATAATTCGCGAATATATCCGTAAAAATTTTCATAGAAAATGTAAATTATTTTACATAAATGTAATGACGGTAGAAAGTTCGGTGCATATATATACAAATAATAATTAAAATAATTACCTTCGCGTTGAATGGTAATTTATGCGCAATTGTGTGTACGACAACAAAAAAAAAAAACACGGTTTTCACAAGATAAGGGCGGTAAATATATAAAGTTCAATTCTAAAGGTAAATAAATGAATAATTTCAAATATCTAAAAGTATAAAATATATTATTTGTGTTCAAACTCAAGTTGCGAGACAGTTTTTGAATAGATTACAAAAACCTCTTAAATTTGAGTAACTTGCAAATTTAAGGAACCAACACAAATATATTTTATACTTATTACCTCGGATTCGGAACTAATATCGGAAGTGCGTTCCTTTTTACAGATGATACAGCGGCAACGGGGCATCTGTGCAGAAATTAGAAGTCTTCCTTCAAAGTAGTGGGTTGAGGGTTGATTCGATGGCCTGATGTCCTCTTGATATGATGGTATGATGATGTGATGTATGTTATATCTGTTTTTGATTTTTCACTACACTACACTATATTGTTTCATATATGTGATATATTGTTGTTTGTAGTTATAATTATTATTTGTTTGACTTGCACATATATATTTTATCTTCTATATTTCAATTTTCAATTCAATTTTTAATTTGGCATTAAATTTTCACACTATTTTTTAAACTTTCTATTTATTGTTTGTAACACTTGTTATTTGTATATATTTTTTTTACTTTTAATTTTTTTTTTTTGTATGTGTTTTATTATGAGTTTTGTCTCTTTTAATTATTGTATTTGTATTTTTATTTATTTTTTGTATATTTTACACTAATAACCAATATGTACGTATATTATTATTTTTGGTTTTATATTATTGTATTATTGTAAGTTTGGTTTATATGTTCAACTATTTTGAACTTTTTTTTTTTTTTTTTTTTTTATACAATACAATTTACACTCGCGCACATATGTATTTTAATTCTAAATATCTTATAGAATTTGTCGCGCGAATTTTGGTCTTTTCGAAATTTTCGACGAGATCACTTTTAAGTATAATTAATCTTTTTCGTTCAAAATCTCACTAATTTGAAATAATTTATCAAATTAAATTTAGTTTTGTTTTTTTTTTTTTTAGATTTAAGATTAATCACTTATTTTTTCTTTAAATTCAATTTGTCCCTGCTCGGGCGCCAAAATGTTTTTCCCTTAATATTTTTTAAGGGCGAATATTAAATTAAATAATTTATAATTTAATGTAAAATTAGACACTCATGAATTTAAGAAAAAAACACTCGCGAATAAGACCAAAAATATTCGAAATTTAAATGAAAAGACCGATGTCGTTTAGTTTACTAGTTCAACTGAATTCATTTATTTCATATGTCTTAAATCTAACTTATTCTATGTATTTAATCCTAACTGTATTATGTATTCAGCAGCTCCGTTGCTTTATCTGACCTTGTACTACCTGTTTCTCATATTATTCGTTCATTTACCTTAACGCTACTTTATTAATTATTATTTTACATTAGGGTAGTTCCTACTTCTAGTATTAGTATTATTATAAATTCATTTTTTTTATTATTATAGATATTTGGTATTATTATTTATATAGAGAAGTTAATATAATAAATATAGTTAGTTAATATAGTATTGATGGGAGCTAACAATGACGTTATTTTTTTATTATTGATTAATTTTATCATTGCAGTTGCTGCTGTTGTTTTTGTTGTTGTTGTTGAACTTTATCATCCTTTGTTCGGTCAGCCCATATTAATGGTTTAACATTTTGTTGTTATTCACTCTCTCTCTCTCTCTCTCTTTTGCGTTATAAATACCATACACAGCGTAATTTCTTAACACATTCTCACCTAGAAGTGTTCAATTGGCTGCCAATGACAATCAACAACTTTTTCTTTTTTTTATAGAATGCAACAGAGAATGCATTGTAGCTGCACTTAAAAAAAACAACAAAAGAGTGTTGATGACATTAACTGCCAACAAAATACTTCCTGCGTAAGCGTAATACCATTAGGCGCTATTGCGTCTGGTTTCGAGGATGGCATTAAGAGTAACAACTTTGCATACGGTTTGGCAAATCAGCAGGAAATTATAGAAGTATTTTATGGTGTGTGTTATATATGCCAGGGTAGACAAAATGTTTAAGGAGGCAATTATGTTGCAAAGAATTTAAGCTTTAAATACTCTAAGGACTTAATGTTCACAGTACTTATAGGCTTACGCAAATATTTTTACTTAAAAGCGAAACCTCGGCTTCTCTGAGCGTAACGCATTCGAAATTTTAAATTTTCCTGGAATATACGGCTTAACTTAGTCTGAATTTTTCTGATGGCATTGGTTATAATGGCTTCAAGGACCGCTGTGATTTATGGCTTATTCAAAAACACGTTCCCATTGGTCCGACTGCATAGCTAACACATGAAGTGACTGTAGTCTACAGTGCTCGCCGTTGACAGTGATTGTTTGCCCAATAAAGTCCTCACACAAATGTGTACCGCCAGCCTAAAATGCACACCAAACAGTGATATTTTACGATACATTGTATGCTCTTCCATCAAATCCCGAAGATATGGATCGCCAGCCTAAAATGCAAGCAAAGATTTGTCAGGATACATTGCACGCTGTTCCATCTGTTGCCGATTTGTATCGTCACAAATTCCACAAATTTGATTCTTCACGTACTATTCACGCAGAAATTGGTCTCATCACTTCACAGCCCCTTCAGGGCACACAAGTTGTTATCTATGGTCGCTTACCATCATGGTACATGCTTCAGTTGAATTATGTACGGCTTGGCAGACCCAAGTCACGACATTAAATTCTTCAAACTT
Source organism: Sarcophaga subvicina (assembly GCA_936449025.2). Taxonomy (NCBI): domain Eukaryota; kingdom Metazoa; phylum Arthropoda; class Insecta; order Diptera; family Sarcophagidae; genus Sarcophaga; species Sarcophaga subvicina. The sequence goes on from OW388084.2 coordinate 83,647,143, forward strand.
CATGAGATATCGACTGCCACAGTTTCTCTTGCACATGGGACAGCGGCGATGTTTATGGCAGATCTTGCATTTCATCGATGTACAGGTGCTGGTCGATCGTTTACTGTACCAGTGGACTCGAATTTATGCACTACACTCCTACATTTCTCGTGGATGATTACGGCGACCATAAAATGGATCAAGCTTGCAGCTGCGTTTCAATCTTAATATTTGCACATACTATGCTAATGCACGTGCTATTGAATAACGTTTTGTAAAAGAGTATTCGTGTACACTCTTTGCCCAAGTGCTTAAAACAATGCATGTTTACCGTTAATGTTAGGTTAACAAAAAAAAAAAATAAATAACATACATTTTCTACACGTTTAAGGAATACCGTTACCAAGTGAATAAACAAATATCACCACCGATAATGCAGGAGTGTTAATATAGTCGAAGAAAAAAGTCTACATACACCGTTAAATGTCAAGAAAGAAAAAATGGAGACAGACTTGCGTAAGGGCAGTGAAGTAAAGCAAGTTTGAATATGAATTACTTGCCACTAAGTAAAGAATTCAGGTACGACTAAAAACAAGAACTCAACTCCCGATTCATGCAGTTTACTATATGGGGTACACAATCAAATTTCATTTTCTCTTAAGAGATAAGGATCACAGTGCAGCTAAGAAATCTTCTTTTCCTTAAAAAATGCCAAAACAAAAAAAGTGCAACACCGTCAGTGATAACTTTATTTAACGCCATTGTTTTGCGAAACAGAAAAAAAACAAAAGCGTATAAAGAAATAAACAGAATGCATTGAAGTGCGATAAGAAAAGGCAGGCACCTTAAGAAAACTACTTCACTGATGACAGGGATAACGTCATACATGCCAGCCAGAGTGGCAAACGAATCGAATAACGAAATGAGGTGTCCGTCGACTGACGGCAATGTTGACTTTATAATGTCATCCATAACATGTAGTGGAGTATTGTATTCCTTATTCATGATAAACATATTAAAATTCGTTGCCTTTTTTCTTTCATTCTCAATATTTTTTTTAGTTCTGCGTAACTTTTTAGTGCAATTCATTCATAGCAGCGTACAAGAGACTCAATGCTTAACTTACAACATAATTTATGAGTTTTTTTTTATAATGGGTGATTTTTTAAGAGCTATAGGAAAATTTTTCAAAAAAACACATAAAATTCAGAAAAATGCATGAACTCTTTATTTGAATCGATGGTACTGTCCATATAATATAATGTTTGAAGATTATTTCATGCAAATTTTGACCGCAACTGCGCCTGAAATGGTCCATCCGTGTTATTCAATTTTGGCATACTTTTTCCAACGCGTCGGCCGGTATCTCACGAATAAATGCTTCAATGTTGTCTTCCAATGCGTCAATTGAAGCGGGCTTGTCTGTATAGGCATGAGCTTAGCCCCACAAAAAATAGTCTAAAGGCGTTAAATCGCACGATGTAGGCGGCCAATTGACCGGTCCCGAACGTGAAATAAAATGTTCACCGAACTCGCCTATCATAAGTCAATCCAAAAAAGTTGGATATCATCCCACGGTAGCGCTCACCATTCACAGTTACGTTACGATTCGCAGCATCTTTGAAGAAGTTCGGTCCAATGATGCCACCAGCCCATAAACCGCACCAAACTGTGACTTTTTCTGGATGCATTGGTAGCTTTTTTAATGCTTCCGGCTGATCTTCACTCTAAATCGACAATTCTGCTTATTTACGTATCCATTGAGCCAAAACTGAGCTGGCCGATACAGCTGCGATACAGCTGTGTTGGTGGTTTAATGTCCAACAATGTAAATTTGGTGCGAAATTTAGTCACAATAGCCCGAATAGCCGCTTCAGTGGGTCGATTAAACTGACCATAAAATGGAAGAAGCGCGCGATGAACTTTCTTAACAGAGCACGCATTTTGATAATAAAATTCAATGATTTGCAAGCGTTGTTCGTTTGTAAGACGATTCATGGTTAAATTATAGACCAAGACTGAAGATGTTTGACAGTGAAACAAAACACGAAACATGCGTGAGCTGTTTAAACCAGTGTTGCCAAAAAGATAATAGCTAAAAAATCCCCCTGTTACAAGGAAGGTCCTGTATACCTTAAGACTTGTGTGACTTCAAAAAACAAAACAAAAATATTTTGACGTGCACACTGATATAATCATTCGAGGAGCTAGACGACAGCATATTTAAAACAGATACTGAATTTTTTTCTTGTCGATTGTAACTTTAAACTCATATGAAACGGTAAATAGAAACAAATATAACACCTGAAAAGCTTAACAAGAATTCATTTTTTTATTCGTTTCACAGATCTCTTGATACAATTATGTCTGGACTACAAGATAGTTCAAATGTCCCCTGGCAGGAGCGCATTCGTAGTATCGTATTTTCCATGACTCTGGTGAATAAATCAGACTGAATTCTCGATTTTCGTGAGTTCGATTTCCACCAGAGGCTCTGGGTGTTTGTGATTGTCTAATTGTTTTTCTGACATTATATATTGTTACGTTTTTAGCTTCTAAAAACGTTTAAAATAAGAGTTCGTAGATTGCAAATAAAATAAAAATAAAATTGGGTTAAGTTTTAATTAAAATTCTTTATTAATCGCACAATTCTGAGTGCCACTGTTCACAACTTTATCTAAATAACAACAATTGCTTTGTTGTACTAAACGACTGATCTTGGATCTCATCAAACCACGATTACTCTCTTCAGACACACCGCGTCTTCACAAAAGGCTAACTGAACTTCACTAACACAGTCGCCTGTTTTGCCTTGCCCTTTATATAAGATGAACGTTCGTGACTTCGCCTTCTCGAAATCTCTATAAATGTAAACATCGTTATTTACGTTTATTATTGTAGTGTTGTTGGTATATTTTTGTTTACTTGTTAACCATTTTTTAATCCGTTTTTTTTTTTTGTTATATTAAGCAGTGCGATAATTTGTAAACAAGTTCATTGTTTTGTTTTTTGTAGCTTTTTTTATAATTTTAATGTTAAACCATATAAAAGCAAAACACCAGTATCTAGATTTTTCATATGAAAAAATTGTCAAACATTTTCCTCGCTTTCCTTTTTCCTATAAACTATCTTTGCTGTATTCCCACTCAATTCACTACAAGAATGGGGAACATCCTTCCACCCATCATTGAGTATTGGTTAAAAAGAAAAACAATTAACGAGAAAGCATGGATTTTGTAAGTTTTGAGGGCCCCGTGTGGTTTGTAGCTTATTCTTACACATCTGTAAGGTAAGAAATTCCCTCAAGAAAATACCTAAAGATATCAAAACGCACGATTTCGGTGGCGAGTTAATATCATAACCATGTGATATGATGTTCCTGCAGAATATAAAAAATGATAAAAGGGGTGTGGCATGTAGCACCGTGCTATTGAAAGCACTTGTCGTCGTATCGTCCAATGTTCTAAAAATCTTCCAGCAGTGGATCACATTGCTGAAGATGAAAATCGTACCGATCGATTGCCCGAGCAAAACACACAGTGTTTTATTTCGCTCACCGATTTTTAAGTGTTAATGAAGTTGCCATAGACTAGTAGGTAGTGTCTTGGCTTATTAAACATTAAGCCTTCATTCAGGTCAGACGTCCCCAACAAAACGAAATTTCTGGCAAATTGTCATGAAATGTTTCTCAAAAAATCTGTTTTTTGGAGTCTACTTTAAACTACAAGTCCCGCCACGCATATATAAAATTAACGCACAAAACATAAGTTGGGTGAAAAGCTGGGTAATAATGCTGACTGAAAGTAACCTTATTTTCTCTGCCTTTGAGCCCTGTATGGCAGTACAAACTTTTCTTGTTTCTCCTGCGAGATTATTCAATTTTACTTGAATACCATATACTCTGTATGAGAGTTCTCCGATGTCATGTGCATGGCTTAGTGATTTTAAACATGCGTTTGGGATCGTTGAATACCAAACTGTTCTCTGAGGTTTGTTTTCAATGCATCTCCTTTATACCAACAGTTAATGCCAATGAATTTCGTATTCAAATTACCTCTCCAGCCCCATAAGTAAGGCTCTTTCACATACGAAATTTTTTTTAATACAAAATTAGTCTGACCGGAACTCCTAGATGTATACACCGATAGCGGGCTAGGCACCGTAGTCTACTCTGGGAAACTGGACCTGAACATTTCCCTCCGGCTGTCGAATTATTGTAGCGTGTTTCAGGCATTGAGGCCATTTACCGGGCTGCTCAATGGTCCTCGTCAACGGTGTTCCTTTCAACAGCATCACGGTCTTTTCTGATAGTCAAGCTGTCATAAGATCTCTGTCGAACGTTGTGAATAACTCCGGGGTCGTCAGGAAATGTCGCCGCTGTCTCTACCTACTTTCTGGGCGCTTCGGTGTCACAATTATCTGGGTCACCGGGCACAGTAATATTCCGGAAAACTGCAGAGCCGACGAGCTCGAGAGGGCTGGTACACTACTTCCGGAAGCCTCTTCAATCAACTTGGGGATGCTGCTTACTTCGGTCAAGCTGGGCATCGCAACAACCTATCCTGGGTCAATGAGGAGTCCTGCTCCACGGCTTGGCTCACTTAGCTCTCAATGGATAGAAGGCACACCAACCAGTTACTTGGACTTAGTCGTAATATCATCTCGATCACAGTGGCAATGCTTACAGATCATTGTCTAATGGGAAGACACGCGGAAAGAATGCAGCTCCCATCTGACGACTTCTGCCGTGGGTGCAGATCCGCTGAGGAAGAGGAGACTATTATCCACTTTTTTTGTCAATACCTATCACTTTCAAGGTGAAATTTATGTTATTTGGCTTTCCAATCCTTGTTAGCTTAACGGAGCTATCATCCATTGATGTCAAGGATACAAGTACATACATACATAATTGGGCATTACAATCCCTCAGTCAGGATTACGATCTAGTTTCACACAACACTTATGTTGTGTCCGTTAATTTTTATATATGAGTGGTGGGACCTACAGTTTAAAGTATACTCCGAACGACAGATTTTTGACAAACTTTTCATGGCAATTCTATATTTATTTTCAGATTTTTTGCCAGAAATTTGCTGAGAGGAAGTCGCCGAAGAAATACTTTTTGTATTTCGTTTTGATGTCTGACCTGTTGTTTGAACCCTGGCTTTACGTTAATAAGCCAACACACTATTTGCTAGACTACGGTGACTACGTCAACCGTCGTTTATCAAATTTTGGGGCTGGCTTTCGAGCGTGGGGTAGTCGTGCTTTAAATGTGCAGCCCTTGCGGTGGCCAACTTCTTTTTCTTCCCTGGTTTGGAGGGACTTGGTCAGTTCACCTGTGGTGTCAAAACGGGCCACCATGCATGCTCAAGTGAGCTTTTAGTATCAAAGCTAAAACACCAACGTACCATGCCATGATTACAACATAATTTCTCACATCATTGTGTTAACTTTATACATGAGCGTCGAGGCCAACAGTTTCATGTCGACTTCGAAGCACAGATTTTTAAGAAACTTTCCATGGCAATTTTATTTAACACTCAGAGTAATTGCATGAAGTCTGTTGAGAGCAAGTCGCTGAAAGAAATATTTTTTCATTTCGTGCAAGATGTCTGAGTTGGAGGTTGAAACATTGGGTCTGGTCTGATGAATGATTAATTTTTCCCATAATCTGGTGAGTTCTGTTAAAATTAATTTCTTTTTGTATGTTCCTATAAATGTTTTATTCAAATTGATTTCCAGAAGTTTGTAGCCATAAAACTTGATACTAAAATTCAAAGAATTACTCACATAATTCATTCAGACTCCCCACGCTCTACGATTTGAATTTTTTTATTTTATTTTTTTTTTTTGAGAAATTTGTCACACAATGCGAACTAAACCATTTCAAAAGCGTAAAATGTCACACTTTTTTTGTTATCAGGTGTTAAATAAAATATTGTGCACCTGGTAAAACAACAGAAGTGACAGTGAAATCAAATGGAAACAGAATATACAATAAAAATAAATAAAAAGAAAATAAAACCAAATAAAGATTAAAAATAAACACTCTTAAGAAAACTAACAAATAAAAAATATTTAAAATGGGCTTTTCTAAAACGCCCCCGGATTTCTGTCATTCCATTAAGACTTAACCACTAGAATGATGTAAAATTGTTAAAAACGATAAGAAAAAAACGAAGAGTGTGAAAGAATTTGTTTACTCAGTGGCTTATAACTTGCGTAACAAATCGTATTACAATACCAACATAATGGTTGGAAATTGTTTTTATCATCAGCTTTTCAAACTTTAAGATGTTTCATCCGGCAAACGCGATTAAGACACACTTGAAGATAAACAATGCTGGTGACAAGACAAAGTTTGAATTTCTGATTTCTTTTAACAAATATTTACGAAGGATTTGGATTATTTTCACAACTTTCCAAACACGTGGATAAACACAAGAATTAGGCATTCAGAGAATGATTTAATTCCACTAAAATTGTATACCATTCGTTAACAATTGCTTGGTTTCTTAAACAGAACAGCAACACTAACTACAATTTATAGGGTCTTTTGTAAAGCGTGTGATATATAAATAGAATTTTTTTTCATTGGAAAGACCATTCTGTGTAGAGTATACACATACATACATACGTAATTGGTCATAACAAACCTTCAGTTAGGATTCCAACCTAGCTTCTCGCACCACTCATTTTGTGTGTTAACTTTATACATAAGTGGCGGGACCTACAGTTTAAAGTCGACCCCGAATGATTTTTTGATAAACATTTCATGGTAATTTTATTAACTTTCCGAGATTTTGCCAGGAGTTTGCTGAGAGATAGTCGCCGAAGAAATATTTTTTCATATTTCGTTTTGTTAAAGATGACTGACTTCGGGTGTGAACTGTGGTCTCATGCCAATACACAATCTATTAAACTACGGTGACTTCAAACATCGTTCAAATACCCGCCACGGCTTCACTGTGTGGAACACATTCAAAATTTCAAAATTTCCATGACTCTGTGATATAAATACGGGTGAATTGGATCGATTGCTGTGGTATATTAAAGCTTTAAGCACAGTCGTACTCAAGCCTTATTTTTTGAGGCTTGTAGCTTATTCTCACACAGTTGCGCATTAAGAAAACCCCACAAGAAAAAGTCCAACTGAGTTAAATTATACGATCTAAGTTCACATATGTATCCTCCAAATGAGATGATCCAGCCCTAAAATCTCTCATGAAAAGTATCAAAAATGGCATGAGTTGTGTGGCATATAGCGTCGTCTTGTTTAATCCTTATGATGTAGGTTGCCAGATGATCCAATTCAGGCCAAAGAAGTTGATGATTATCATTCTATAGAACTCACCGTTGACGTCGATGACCTCGTCAACATCCTGCTCAAAAAAATATGGTCCAACGATGCCGCCAACACAAACTCCATAACAATCAGAGTGTTGAAGTAATGTATGTAGAGAAAATGACTTTATGCAAAGAACTTTATGTAAAGTATTTTAAGTATAGATTTATTTTTAAGTATAGATTGTATTGTAAGACAAGTAAACTGTTCTTATACAAAGTCAAAGCACAAGTGATTTACTAAATTCAAGTAATATTACTTGTAAGCAATTGTACTAAATAAAGTAACGGGATCATCTCTTACTAAAGTAGTACTAATGAGAGATATTACAAATAATTAATACGGGAAAAAGGAATTAAGATAATAGACAAAAATAAAACTGGTTTTTCTACATTCTTTAGATAACGTACTAAAATATTTTAATATGTACAGCTGAAGTTATCTAATTAGTAATATCAAAAGGAATTATGTTTACTAATATATATGTATAAAAATATTTATGTATATAAAAATATGAGAATTCTGTTGCCAAATATATTTTCGGCAACATTCTCCCCCTGGAGAACGAATGTTTTCAAAAGAGATATAGTAAGTAGTAGACGGCCTATCGTTGGGAGTACTTTAGTCGAGTCATGAAACTCCGCTATGCTCCGACTCACAGCGTTGTCTTAGGCTCCATCTTCTACGTTAACAGCAGCTTCAGGGCTATCCTCTGACATTTCTTTAAAAGGTTCACTGGAATTTTCTGGAAGGAGAAAAATTTTAGAAATAGGTCTTTTAAGTATTTTATTTTTAGTTTGGACTGATACCACCCTTATATTTCCGTCACCTCCTGGATGTGTGTCAACAATTCTTCCAAGAAGCCATTGACCTGGTCCACATCTGTCATCTGCTACAAGTACCAAATCTCCAATATTAGGATTCTGAACGCTTCTTAACCATTTTGGCCGAGCTTGAAGTCGATTAAGGTACTCTCTGTACCATCTTTTCCAAAAATGCTGTTTCATTCTCTCGATAGCTTGCCAACGTGAAAGATGGTTTCCTCTTTGAGCTAATAAGTTTTCTTCTTGAACACACTGTAGTGGTTCGCCAATGAGGAAATGTGCTGGTGTTAGTGCGTTAAAATCCGATGGATCAGATGATAAAGGACATAAGGGCCGCGAATTGAGGCAACTTTCAATTTGACAAAGTAATGTATTTAGCTCCTCAAATGTAAGTAGTCGATCATTGGTAACTCGTCTTAGATGATACTTCACGGATTTTACGCCAAATTCCCATAATCCGCCAAAATTTGGCGAGGCCGGAGGTATGAAATGCCAATTGGTATAATTTAGGCTCAAAGCGTGTTGTAACTCCTCTGGCAATGATTTTTTGTTCTTATGAAAAAGAATTTGAAGTTCCTTTGATGCGCCTACGAAATTTGTACCGCAGTCTGAATAGATGTCAGTGCATGCGCCTCTTCGAGAAACAAATCTCCGAAATGCTGCCAAGAAAGAATTTGTAGTAAGATCTTAAACCGCTTCTAGATGAATAGCCTTCGTGACCATACACACAAACAAGCAAATATAGCCCTTTGTAATAACAGCGGATCTTAAAGTAGACGATTTAATATTTAATGGTCCAGCATAGTCAACACCGCTGTGTTTAAAAGGTCTAGTAACGTTAAGTCTCACCAAGGGCAAGTTGCCCATTATTTGTTGTGAACTTTTAGCTGCATATTTAAAACACTGTAAACATTTACGTATAATGGTTTTCGCTAGCTGAGCCCCAGATACGATCCAAAATTTTCGATTAACGATAGACATCGTTAATGTAATTCCACCATGAAGAGAATTCTCATGGGCATCCAAGATGATTAGTTTTGAAAGAGGATTAGATTTTGCTAAAATTATAGGGTGTTTAAGGCTATAGTTAAAATCAGAATTTTGTAAACGACCCCCAACACGAATAACGCCGTTGTCGTCCAAAAATGGCATTAACTTCAATAAAGGACTGTGACGAATTTCTGGTTTTTTAGAAAGAAATTTCAATTCCATTGGAAAATCTATCAATTGAGTAATTTTAACATAGCGCAGTAAAACATTATTAATTTCAGAGGTAGATATAGCTCCAGTGTTCCTTCCCAAAAGAGAGGTTTTATAATTATTTACAAATCGTAGCCATAACGCAGTAATTCGAAGCAGTGTCCTTAATTTCGAGAATCTGGATAATAACTCTGGATAGCCTTTTTCAATACTAATATTAGTAAAAACTTTCGAACTCTTTTCTTCAGAAGTTTGTAAATTTAATAATCGCTTAGGCCATGAAGAAGGGGCTTCATGTAAGAACTTTGGACCAAACCACCAGATATCGTTTTCTACTAAATTTTGACCTAAAATGCCCCTCGATGCACAATCGGCTGGGTTTAAGTTAGAAGGTACATATCTCCACTGCAGGGGGTTACTTAAACGTTGAATATCTGCAACTCTATTTGCAACATAGACGGTCCAGGTTGATGAAGGTTTCCGAATCCAGCTTAAAACAGTTGAACTATCACTCCAATAAAAAATGTTTTCTATTTTACAAATATCCAAGGAATTCTTGATATCTTCAGTAAGTTGAATCAAAAGTTTAGCGGCACATAGTTCCAACCTCGGTATAGTAACAGTTTTAATAGGAGAGACTTTCGATTTTGCTTGTAAAATATTAACGAAAGTACCTTCCGAAGTAATAACTCTAAGATAAACTACAGCTGCATAAGCTAGAGTTGATGCATCGCAAAAGCCGTGCAATTCTGTTTTCACTCCTGGAGACCAATTTATCCATCTGGGAATTTTCAAGTTCACAAGGTCTACCAATGACGATCTGTACTTAAACCATTCCTTTTCTATTTCAATAGGTATCGAAGTATCCCAATCTACACTATGTTCCCATAGTTTTTTAAAAACAGACTTGGCTACAATAGTGGAGGGCGTAAGCCATCCTAAAGGATCATATAGTCTAGCAGATTCTGAAAGAATGGTGAGCTTAGTAAATGAATTAGTATCGTCAAGGTTTACTTTAAAGGAAAAGAAATCACCACAAGTATCCCACTGGATGCCTAGAGTCTTCACCACATTGTCTTTATCAAATTGTAAAGTTTTAGAGTTTTCCTTATGTTCTTCGGGAATTTCTCGTAAGAATTGAGAAGAATTAGAGATCCACTTGCGTAAATTGCAACATCCTTTTTTCAGAAGATTGCATAAATCCCTTTTTAGGCTAATTGCACTTTCAAGATTATCTGCACCCGAAATAACATCGTCTACGTAAGAATCAGAAACAAGAACATCTGCTGCTTGTGGAAAGTCGTCTTTAAAATCATGTGCTAATTGCTGCAAAACACGTATAGCCAAATAAGGAGCTGAAGTGGTACCGTATGTTACGGTATTCAGCTCATAAATAGATATTACATCGTTTAACTCATGTCGCCAAAGTATTTGCTGAAATTTCCTATGTTCTGGACAAACATCTATCTGCCGGAACATTTTCTCAATATCCGCGCTGAATGCAATCCTGTGCCTCCTCCATTTTGTTATAATTCCTGGTAAATCGTTTTGAAGCGCAGGTCCAGGACAGAGTTCTTCGTTTAACGATTTGCAGTTAATCAAATGACAACTTCCATCAAAAACCACTCTTAGTTTGGTAGTTGTACTGCTCTCCTTTAGTACACCATGGTGAGGCAAGAAATAAGAATTAGGTCTGACATCTTCAGGATATTTTCCAAATTTGGTCATGTGACCTAAAATTTCGTACTCTCGCATAAAGTTCCTATATCTTTTAGCAAAAGTAGGTCGTTTCGAAAAAGAGATTTCCAATTGTCGCAACCGTTTGTAGGCACTAATGATATTATTTGGAACAGACGGTGCAGTGTTGTTTTCTACTAGAGACCTAAACGGCAAATGTACTATATAGCGACCAGATTGTGATTTATTAACTGTATTCGCAAAATAATTTTCACATTTCAGTTCTTCGTTACTTATCTTTCTTTTGGTACCAACTTCTTCCTGCTCCCAAAATGACTTCAATAATGTCTCCAATTTGACGTTAAGTATGTGCAGCCTGTTGCAAGAAATGTTACCACTTTTTCCAGAAAACACCCATCCAAAATGAGTATTTTGGAAGAATAAATTGTTGTGAACAAAGGATTCGGCGGGAAGTTTTATTATGGAGCAGACATCTGAGCCTAAAATTAGATCTATCGGATCAGAGTTGAAGAAAAGTGGATCAGCCAAATTTTCAGGATCAATATCAGGCAATGAAATAAGTTTAGACGAAGGATCCGGTGTATACGAAGAAAGATTAGCTAAAACTAATGCCGTACATGAAAATACAGGTTTTCGTTTACGGGAATATAAATCAATATTAGCAGAGTATTTCGATACATTTTCACTACTGTTACCAATACCGATTATTTTACAATATGATATTTCTTTTCGAATGCCCATCAGTTGAACTGCAGCTTCAGAAATCAAACTTCCTTGTGAGCCTGGATCCAAAAGAGCTCGTAAATGAAAATAACATTTGTCAGTTCGAACAAGTAATCGAATAGTGTATAACAATACTGCTTGGTAAGCAACTGCACTATGAACAGTAGCACCTGGTGTGCTTTCATTTTTAGAATTGAGTGAAATAGCAGGAATAGAAGAGGCCTCCGCCTGATTTTTGTCTAAATGAAGAACAGTGTGATGTTTATGTTTGCATATAATGCAGCGAAATGGTGAGCTACAATTTTCATGATTATGACCAACAGCAAGACAATTACGGCAAGCCTTTCTTTTTAACAAAAAAGCATTCTTAGAATCCAAAGGTAAGGATAGAAATTTAAAACATTTCGAAAGTGAATGTCCCTTATCACAAAATAAGCAAGGTTTTGTATAATGTGCAGAAAAGTTGCCAGAATTACACGATGTCCTTTTAGCGGAATTAAAAGGTTTATGAATCTTCGAGTTTCTATATTTAGATGACGATGAAGCATCATCATTAATCGATTCCAATGTTCGGAAAGTTCTCTCTAAGAATATAAATAAATAGTTCATCACGAGAAGAAAGTTCAGTAGAGGATTTCAAAGATTGTTCCCATTCCTTTCGTGTCTGGAAGTCGAGCTTTTGTACTATCAGATGTGTAAGAATAGGATCCCAGCTTTGGGTGTTTATGTTGAGGTTTTGAAGTGAAGACAAGATTTCCTTGGTAGAATCCAATAAAGTTTTAATGGATTGAAATCCACCATCAGATTTCGAAATATGAAAAAGTTTTGATATTAAACTGCCAACAAGTATTCGCTTGTTATGATAACTGGATTCTAGAATGTTCCATGCCGAATCGTAATTTGCTTCAGTAGCAGAAATATTTTTAATTAAATTAAATGCTTCGCCAGAAAGAGTACCCTTTAAATAATAAAATTTCTGAACCTTGGTGAGCGAATCATTGTTATGAACGACAGAAGAATAAATGTCGCGAAATGGAATCCACTCCATATATTCTCCAGAAAACTTTGGCAGTGAAATCTTAGGTAACTTAGCATCACAATTAACTGTAATATCAGGGCGACCGTTAGTTGTGACACAAGTACTTGATAACGGTACATTTATCATCGTGTTGTCTGCCTTCGAATCCAATAATTTTCCTTTAAAGCACAAATATTTCTCCGAAAATTCAAAGTTAAGATCTTCTTTCATGTATGGAACATCATCATCTTCTAGAGATTCCTCGTGAATTCGACGCACTATTTTATCATGTTGAGATTCAAACTTACCAAATATTTTATCTAGTTGTTGCACCAAAGAATTTAAGAAACCGCTTGTCCTCTCATCTTTTTCTTTTTGCTCGAAACGAGTTTCCAATTTAATTAATAATTTCAGCAGGTTGCGTTGTTCCTTTATCATTAGATCTAATTCACTCATTGTTCGTAGAAATTATGTTCCAATAATTTTTTAAAAAATAATAGTTCACTTTTGTAAAGTTTTAATTTAATAGAGTTTTAAATAGTTCAGTTTTTTTTTTTTATGAATTCCCGGGTTTCGGCACCAATAATTATGTTGAAGTAATGTATGTAGAGAAAATGACTTTATGCAAAGAACTTTATGTAAAGTATTTTAAGTATAGATTTATTTTTAAGTATAGATTGTATTGTAAGACAAGTAAACTGTTCTTATACAAAGTCAAAGCACAAGTGATTTACTAAATTCAAGTAATATTACTTGTAAGCAATTGTACTAAATAAAGTAACGGGATCATCTCTTACTAAAGTAGTACTAATGAGAGATATTACAAATAATTAATACGGGAAAAAGGAATTAAGATAATAGACAAAAATAAAACTGGTTTTTCTACATTCTTTAGATAACGTACTAAAATATTTTAATATGTACAGCTGAAGTTATCTAATTAGTAATATCAAAAGGAATTATGTTTACTAATATATATGTATAAAAATATTTATGTATATAAAAATATGAGAATTCTGTTGCCAAATATATTTTCGGCAACACAGAGACTTTTTCGTGTTACATTGGACGGTGTTGGATCTGTTGTAGATTGGTATCTTCCCAAATTCGAGAATTTTCTTTATTCTCGTACCAATTTTTTCCAGAAAAGTGTCTCATCTCTGAAAATAATTTCTTAATGAAAATTACAGTCATTTGCTAACTGCTTTAGAGCCCATTTAGAGAACGCACGACTTTTACTTTCAGATTCTAAAGAATTTGAATTTTTTTCGGGTGTAGGTTCAAGTCGCGACGCGGAAACCGTCAAGTTAAGGCCAACGAAAGGCTAAGTTGTTGTGAGCGACGTGAAATCGTTTGTAAACAAAATTGTGTTAATTTTTCTAAATTATATGCCTACCTACGTACTTAAGTGCTTATTACAATCCTTTAGTCAGGATTACAACCTTTCTTCTCACACCACTCGTGTTGTGTGTTTTAATTTTTCATGAGTGGAAAGACCTACAGTTTTTAGTTGACTACGAACGAAAGATTTCTGAGAATTTTTTCATGGCAATTTTATTTGATCTTCAGAGTTTTTGCCAGTACTCTGCTGCTCGAAATATCTAAGCCTGGGGTTGAATCACGGGCTCTTGTCTAGTAAGCCAAAACATACATACATAAATGGTTATTACAACCCTTTAGTGAGGATTACGACCTAGTTTCTCACACTATTTATGTTGTATGCGTTAATTTGTATACATGTGTGGACCTACAGTTTAAAGTCGACTTCGAACGACAGATTTTTGAGAAACTTTTGGTGGCAATCTCAGCAGATTTCTGGCAAAAACTCTGAGAGAAAGTCGTCGAAGAAATATTTTGTCTTATTCCGATTAGATGACAGACCTGGGGTTTGGACCGAGGCCTTACGTCTAAGAAGCCAACACACTACCTACTAGACGTCGACTTCACATTGCCTACAATACTACAATGACTTCTAATCCTATTACCCGGCAAAATCTTTCTTGCTGATAGGGATGAAAAAGGTAGTGACATCCAACATCTGCTCTTTGTCCGGCTTTCGCTCGGACATTGGTCGATGGTTTCGTATTGAGAAAATTACAGTTCGAACATAGAATTTGAAAACATATGCTATCTGCGATTATTTCATTCTGCTGCTCCATGCCAAGGCCAGGAAATCGAGTGGAAAGTAATACTAAGTACGACTATAACAGGAAGAGTTTACAAGGGCACTATAAAAATGTACATATAGCAGTAGTAGTCAGTATTACTTAGAATGGATGTATTGAGTTAACAAGGAAAATGTTCCGTATCAAACGAAAGTCCATTTTACACTAATCAGACATCCTTCGTACTTTTTTTCCAGTGGTAATCGAAAAAAAAAAATTTATTTTTGGCTGTACAAAACAGCAGGAGACACCTCATTGATTGGCATTTAATTTACGACTGCGGTTTTTTTGTTTGTTTTTAAGGAACAGTTCCTTGGCTGTTGACCTTCAAAAGTGTTCGCACGAAAACCTCTAAATCAAGTAAAAGGAGCAACCTTCATAAGCGTGTATTTGGTGTCGGTATAAATGTGGTGTTTGAACAAAATTTAATGGCGTTGGTGGTCATCATCATTGTCAGGTATTTTTCGCACACAAATTTTTGGTTGTAGAATTTTTAGTTTTGTTATTGCAATTGATGTTGTTGGTATGCGTAAACTAAGGATTTTGGCCATTAAATATTTTGTCCAAGCGTATGCTAATCAGCTATGTTCACATTATTATGGAACAAATATAAACGTACGTATATTCGTATAACATACAGTGAGTGTCAAAAGAAACTGTACACTACGGACAAGATTCTACTTACTTACTTACTTCATTGGCCATTAACTGACTTCCAAAGATCCCCGCATCAGATACCTGTCTTGCCGGAGCATCCTCCTCCATTCGAACGACATGGCCGAGCAAGCACAGTCGCTGGATATTAATGCGCTGCACAATGTCTATGTCTTTAAGGATCTCATACAGCTCCTGTTGGATCGGATGCGGAAATCATCGCCAACTCGCACTGGACCGAAGATCTTACGTAGGATTTTTCTCTCAAATACTCTCAAGGCTACTGCATCAGTGCTTAATAGGGTCCATGCCTCTGCGCCAAAAAGAAGCACGGGTAAGATGAGCGTCTTGTAGGGTATTAGTATTGTCGTACGAGAGAGGTCTCTCCTACTCACTACTCACTACTGTTGCCAAGAGTGTTCCTGCGCTTGATCGATTGACTGACATAATTTTTAGTGGTAAAGGCGGAACCAAGATAAATAAATTCCTTGACCTTAGCGAAAGTATAGTTATCGGCTGTAATCTGAGAATCAATACGCCGTACGTCTTTACTTGTCGATAACATATACTTCGTTTTGACCAGACCCATCTAAAGAGACGCCTGTTCAATAGCACTAAAGACAGCAGTAACATCTCGCTCGGTACGCCTTATGATGTGAATGTCGTCAGCGTATGCAAGTGCCAATAGTGCCATAAGTGAAAAATAGTGCCATTGCGATGCAGTCCCGTCAATCCATGTCGAAGTTGAAGAGGTCGCATGATAAGGGATCGTCTTGTCTGACACCTTGCACGGTATTAAAAAATTAGGAGTGGCAATGGCTCAGGTTGACGGAGCTGCAGGAATTGCTCAACGTCATTCTGCATAGCCTTATCAGCTTCGCAGGTATACCGAACTCAGACATTGCGGCAAAAACACGATCGCTCCCTTATGGGGCTATCGAAGACTGCCTTATAGTCGACAAAAAGATGGTGTGTGTCGACTTGTTTTTCGTGGGTCTTTCCAAGATTTGATGTACTCTGAAGATATTGATAAAATTCTAACAATCACAAAACTCAACTTTTTTACCACTTAAGGAGAGTGCCCGAAAAAATTCCACAAAATTTCGAAATTTTTTTAATTTTTTTGTTTCAATTTTAAAAACTGGCATTGAAACAATTTTAAAATAAAAATAACTGTAATTTATTAATGCATATACATATGCATATATATTTTTTTATGTACAATTTCTTTTGACGCTCACTGTAGTCAGGAGTATTCACTAACAAAAGGTGGGTATCAGTTTCCACAGAAATTGTTTATTGTTTCACGTGTGCGGGTGGCCTGCTGGGTAAACTCTGTCGTTTGTTATTGAAAACATTGTCGTTCAGTTTCACATTTTATGCACTTCATTATGATCCAATAATTTCAAATGACTTACGGGCCGTCCTTCCTAAAAAGTAAATGCAAATCTTGTTTATTTTTTATTTTTTCTTTCATTCCTTAAAGCATTATTGAATTGAAAATGGTTTTACAGAATTGAAATTGAAAACAAAGTTCCCGGTTTCGTTCGAAATGCAAACTGGAATGTCATTCTGCGTGTGTAATTTTGCAACACTTCAACACATAGCGTTCAGATTTTTGGGACTTATTTATGAGACGCATACATTTTTTTTGGAAAATTTTTATTCATTTATGTGAACTGTCAGCACTGGCGCCGTATTTAAATTTTGTTTGATTAACGAAATGACTGCTGTTTGAAAAGGATTTGAGAATCAGGGCTTGGTTTTGGGAGGAATAATATTTGGTTTTGAAAATATTTAAGCGCCTGGGAAGTTTTTGTTTTAAAAAAGGGAGAATTTTGCTTGCTGGTCAAGCCAAATCATTCTATACCCTACATTACGAGGATTACGACCTAATTTCTCACACCACTAATGTTGTGTAAACCTTTGAAAGGAATAAAAGAAATATAAAAATAGAAAAAATACTGGATAGCTTGCGGAGTTATAGTAAGAGGCGAATTTAAGAGACCCCTTATTTGACTTTCGAAGGGAAAATGTTTCAAATGTTTCTCGATCCTTATGGGCTTTAAATAGTAACAAGAGACAAATGTGCGAGTATTGTCTTAAAATTTTAAATATCCACGTAATAAATTTGAAGACTTAAAACAGGTATCTATCGAATCTTCCAACAGAAACTTCCAAACTTTGACAGTTGATAACGATCATTTGCAGAGAGATTCCCAAAGTCGAGAATTCATCGGAGAGTTCTATGGTTGTACCATGCCTGGCCTGTTTATCTGCTGTACTGTTACCAGGAATGTCACTGTCTTCTGGTACCCATATGGTATGAATATCAATCATATCGTTCTGCTATATTGTTACGAAAATGGAAATTCTGTTTTGCTTTGACATCGTTTAACATTAAAATTGTAAACAGAAACGATAAATAAGTGAACAAAAATATACCAACAAACACCAGCACACAAAAATTGAGAAACAAGTAAACAAAAATGTAACAAACACGCAAAAATAAATGTAAACAAAAATACAACAAAAGACGCTACAACATGTTTACATTTATAGAGATTTCGAGAAGGCGAAGTCATATTTCTTCAAGACCATTCATCAGACTGTTTACGTTACCATATAAAAGGCAAGACAAAGCAAAGCCAGTTAAAGTCCAGTCAGTCTAAATACACAAACAACAATAATGAAACAACGATGTTTACATTTATAGAGTTCTCGAGAAGGCGAAGCCACGAACATTCGCCTTCAAGAACATTCATCGGACTGTTAACGTTGTCATATTAAAGGCAAGGCAAAACAGGCAACTGAATTAGTAAAAGTTTAGTCAGTCTTGTGTAAAGACACGGTGCATTTGAAGAGAGTAATCGTGGTTTGAAGACCTCCGTTACAAAACATCTGTCGAACAATTGTCTAGTAATTTTTATGGTTTATGCAAAGAGTGTAAACAGAGAAATAACAAACAAAGCAATTGTTGTAGTTTACATCAAGTTGTGAACAGTAAGGCTAGAATAGAGTGCGAACAATAAAAAATTTTAATTAAAACTAAACACAAAATTATTTTCATTTTATATGCAATCTACGAGCATATATTTTAAACGTTTTTAAAATGTAAAAACGTTGCAATATAATGGAGATATCTGTGACAGCTGTACACCGTCTTAGAGTTCATCACGTTAGAATGTACTGCTTTGATAGTCGGATTGCTATCTCCGCTTTTGAATATTTTTGATCCCAATAAATTTCGCCTTTTTCTGCATTGCCGACATCTGCTCCTGAAAGACGCTTCAGTGATTCGACTGCCTTATAGACAGAGATATTCGATCGATTTCAATGCTTCCGTTTAACTTGAAGCCATCGATGTATATTTGTACTTTGCGACCTCCCTTTCCGGAATAGATGTCTCAAATGTCATCGTATCGCAGTGTCATGTAACTTATCTCAAAGGGAAGTTGAATGGAAAATCATTTTCCAATAAAGCCGAGCTTAATAATTCTAAAACCTATGCTTCTGGCAATATTTTGTATCGATTTGGAGTAACCAAGAATTTTTTTGCCATGGCTGTTCATGGCTATTGACGCTGAAATAAATGCTTATTAAGGGAAGCGAATAAGAAGCATATTTTTCTATTCTTGAATTAAATACAGAATATATCATCATCAGTGATGCTTTAAATGAAAACCTAGCCATCCTAACTTCTCACACTTGCTAAAAATAGCCAAGAAATTTTTGGTAAAGTAATAAAGCAAGCAAAAATTTAAACGTGACCTTATGCCTTTCAAGAAAAAATCTCTTTTTCAAATGCTTTAAGACTTTAAGTTTATTAATAACCATTAAGAAAGACTCTTTTGAAATAAAAAAAGAAAACGTGAAACTTAATCCCCTTTGCGGTGCGCTTATTTGAATGTGTAACTGACAGCTGGTGGTATTTAATACCATGCATTGATTTAGGCTTGAAAAAAGTGGGCGTTTTTTAATTATTTTTCGGCTAAAATAAACTTAAAAAGGGTCAAGAAGATTTCACTTTGTTAGCCATACTACTCACCATAAAAAATTAAAAGTTTATTGGCAACATATAAATGAAATTTTTGTTTGTATTGGCATCTTTCGCATTGAATGTGAATAAAAAACCATGAATTTACAATGAAAATAATATGCAAACAATTTCGGTAATTTAATATCAACTTTGTAACAAGTCAGGTAGACGAATGTACTTTCGGTCAATTTGTGTATGAGATGAACAGCCTCACTAATGGTAACACTAATGAAGGTTACACATTGCCTCTATTTCAAGAGGCACAACAATGTTGTATGTATTCATCTATAGTTTCTAGTTGTTGTACTGGCACAAGTTTATGATCGTGAATTATTCATTCATGTTACCAAAGACAATAACCATAAACATATCAAAACTCTAAAGCAATGACAGTAAGAGAGTGTACTGCTACTTGATACTTCAAATAGTTTGTTGTTCTGGTACCATAGTTATGATATTGAAAATGAAAATCTCTTGTGTCATTAGAGATAATAACAGCAACAACAACAACAATGATTTTGAATTATTTACAAGCCAGCAGTGAAATATAATCTACTCGTGTATCATAAATAGCAAATACTTCTGCAGAAAGCAAGCTAAGACAGACAAGGCAACTTGAAGATCAACAAAGGCTAACAGTCTTATGCAAAAAAACTTACAACATGCTTACTAACCGTTGTTAAGCTAAATTCGATAAAAGTATATCCAAAAACGATAATTAGCTTAAAACACCTGTAGTAAACCATTGTTAAATCTAAGAAATTTAACAATGGTTCAATCCTATTTTAAACCTACATTAAAGTCATATGTCATAATTTGATGGGAGGAAATAGAAGAAGAGATAACATAATTTTAAGAACTTTTATTGAAAAACATTTTTAATTTATAAATAACGTCATGGTAGAGCCAAGTATTTTCATAGAAACATTTTTTTTTTAAACATATTCATTTTATTAAACAAAAAATAAAAAAAACTTAACATTCTTCCTTATAGTAAATAATTTTACAATTAATTTTTAGTATTTTATTTAATTTGCATCTGTAAAAACGTTTATTATTAAAAATATTAAATTAAAATTAAAAATATAAAAAAATATTAAATTCAATTTTGTTAAATAGTCAGTGAGCCTTAGTGATGTCTAAATTATCAAAACAAATTTAAAGAAACCGGTACTCGAATACTTTCTTTAATCAAAATATAATATTTTAATTACATTTGTTGTTTTATTTTATTTGTACATTGTTTTTATTAGATAAACAAATACAACCCCATTTTTATGTTAAAAAAACAATTATTTTGTATAAAAACATAAAAAAATAATATTAGACACGAATACCAAATGAACTAATAATCGTTCATACACAACATTAAGGAAAAATTGACAGAATAAAATAATGATATTGCCAGCATCAAATAAAAAAAACATTAAAATGGATATTTGTTAAAATACTGTTTTTGCATATACTTTTTTAATAATGGATTATTAAGCTAAAAGTCGTTGTTAACTAATGTTCATTTTAAAGTCATAGTAAGGTTTTTTTTTGCATAAGACTGTAAGAAATGAACTCAATTGAAAGTATGCACAAGGGTTTCATATAGGGTTACCAAGTGCTTAACATACATACATGCTAAATTTAAAATGTGTTTGAAGATCTTGAATCATTTTATGCTTCTTGTTTGCCTCTTAAAATCTGTCATGAACATTTTTTAATTGTTCCATACGACCGTTTAGTCAGGTTTACAACCTAGTTTCTCGCATCATGCATGTTGGGTGTGTTCATTTTTATCAATGGTTGGCGGGTCCTGCATTCCAACAGATTTTTGACAAACTTTTCATGGCAATTTTATTTTTCCCTCAGCGTGTTTGCCAGCTCCTGTCTGCTGAGAGAACATCACCAAAAGAAATATGTTTTGATATTTCGCTTAGTTCGAGATGCCTAAGTTATGGTTTTAATCACATAGGATTCATTGTGACACCCGCAACCACTCGGAGTTTCTAATGAAGAGCATTAGACTGCCAATCAAAATACGCGACAGTTCAGTCATATAGCAGTACCGGGTATGTACATATTAAGTTCTCTCTTCTCATCTCTGCAGCTTCTACAGAAATCATTTGCGAAGTTCCCAAGATCACTGCAACACGTATGTGTGTTCGTAATGCAATACCCTGTAATAACCATGGCAACCGTACTGAGCGTGCTTCTTTCTTTGGCTACTTCCTACCAGCAGATTTCTGGCAAAAACTCTGAGTGTCAAATAAAATTGCAATGAAATGTTTCTCAAAAATCTATCGTTCGGATTCCACTTTAAATTAAGGGTCCCATCACTCATGTGTAAAATTAAGACACACACAACAAAAGTGGTGTGAGAAGCAAAGGTAGTAAGCCTGGCTGATTGTAATTAGCAATTATGTATGTATGTATGCATGTATCTGCGAAAGCTATTCAATGTCTTAGAGTTCATCATGTCAGAATTCAGTGCTTTGATGGCTGCCTGACTATCCACTCTTGGGAATATTTTCGTTCTCAATAATTTTCGCTGGTTTCTGTATTACCGACACCACCGCCTGAAAAACATACCAACTGTAATTTGGCTGCTTTAGGGACCGGGATATTCCGATCGATTTCAAATCTGACGTCCAACTTAGAGCAATCAGTGCATGTTTGTATGGAGTCCTTTGCGACCTACCTTTCCGGAATACACACATACAATCCTTCAGTCAGGAGTACGACTTAGATTCTCACATAACTTATGTTGTGTATGTTAAATTTAAACATGAGCGGCGGGACGTACTATTGAAAGGCAGAATTATTACCAGAAATAAGCTCCGAGGAATTCGCCGAAGAAATATTTTTTCTTATTTTGCTTTTTTTTGGAAATGACTCACCTGAGGTTTGAACCGTGGCCTCACGTCTAATAAGCCAACAAATTTCGTGCAATAATGAAAACGGAAGCTTGGTAACAGCTTCGCTAGGGGTGCTGAGGTTGTCGCTACAAGGCAATGACGAAAACAATACCGCCTTTAGAGATGATGTTCCCAAGCCGATCGACGATGACAGCGTGGAGATCCGCCGCCTAGCCATGAAGAGGTCAAAGTCGTGATTATGCGTATTAAAAACAATAAAGCTGCAGGTGCTGATGGCCTCCCTGCTGAATTGTTTAAGGCCAGAAGTAATGAGTTAGTAGGTTGCATGCACCAGCTTATTTACAACATATGTCTAGAGGAAAGTGTGCCCAACGATTGGAACCTCAGTGTCCTCTGTCCTGTCCTGAAAAAGGGAGACCCTACAATATGCGCCAACTAAAGGGGTATAAGCCTTCTCCCTATCGCATATAAGGTTCTTACGGGTGTATTGTGTGAACCACTGAAGCCATTCGTCAAAACACTGATTAGGCCTTATCAGTGCGGTTTCAGACCTGACAAGTCCACCAAAGACCAAATATTCACACTACGTCAAATCCTGGAAAAGACCCACGAAAAACAATTCGACACACACTATCTCTTTGTCGATTATAAGGTAGCCTTCGATAACCCCATAAGGGATCCTGTTTTTGCCGCAATGTCTGAGCTTGGTATACATGCGAAGCTGATAAGGCTATGCAGAATGACGTTGAGCAATTCCTGCAGCTCTATCAAGGTAGGAAAGGACCCCTCCGAACCTTTGGATACCGTGCAAGGTTTCAGATAAGGCGATACCTTATCATGCGACCTCTTCAACTTCGTCATGGATATTGTTCTGCGAAAGGCGGGAGTGCATCGCAATGGTACTATTTTTCAAAAAAGCGTCCATTTGCTTGCGTACGCTGACGACGTTGGCATCATAGGGCATACCAAGCGAGATGATACTGCTTCCTTTAGTGCTCTTGAACGGGAGTCTGCTATGATGGCAATAAATGGGGGCAAAACGAAGTATGTGTTGTCGACAAGTAAAGACGTGTGGCGCATTGATTCTCAGATTACGGCCGATAACTATACTTTCGATATAGTCAAGGAATTTATTTATCTTGGCTCCGCCGTTACCACCAAAAATTATGTCAGTCTGAAGATCAAGGGCAGGATAACTCTTGCCAACAGGTGCTGCTATGGCCTCAATAAACAATTGAGTAGCAGAGACTTCTCTCGTACGACAACATTTATACTCTACAAGACGCTCATCCTCCCCGTGCTTCTTTATGGCGCAGAGCCATGGATCCTATTAAGCACTGATACAGCAGCCTTGAGAGTGTTCGAGAGAAAAAGTCCTGCGTAAGATCTTCGGTGCAGTGCGAGTTGGCGATGATTTCCACATCCGTACCAACAGTGAGCTTTATGAGCTCATCAACAACATGGACGTCGTGCAGCGCATTAACATTCAGCGGCTACGCTGGTTCGGCCGTGTTGTTCGAATGGAGGAGGATGCTCTGGCGAGACGGGTATTTGATGCGGAGATCTGTGGAAATCGGCGAAGAGAACGACTTTGTCTGCGTTGGAAGGACCAAATCTGGGAAGCTCTGTCATCGATTGGTGTGACCAACTGGGGTAGGCGCGCAAGAAGCAGAGGCGCCTGGATGTGTGTATTGCGGCAGGGAGTTTCTGAGAAACCGGAAGTTTTTATTTGTCATAGTTTTCATGGCTATTAAAGCTTAAACAAGTGCTTATATAAGAGAACTGATAAAACTCAAATTTTTCTAATCTTTAGTTACGAATGATTTGTTCCAAATGCAGAACAGGCTTTGCTTACTTACTGCTCTCACTTGCTGGAAATAGCAAGGAAAGCAAAAATTTAAACGTGACGCATAATAAATTCCATTTCAAAAGGCCTGCAAAAATTTGAACACAGTCATCGTCCAACTGCAACTACAACCACATAATGCTTAAGGATCATACAAAATCAGCAAGAACAATAAACGAAATCGATCTCAAATTACTAACAAAAACAGGGCATTTAATTTGCATAAAAGGTTTCAGGAAATACGAAATTTTATTGAATTTCAAAGGAAATAAGGAACAAGAAAGAAAACAATACTCTTCGAATATTGATCACAGCCAACCTGTAGTGATCTACAACAATAAAGAATAAAAAAAATTCTGCTGGTTTGATAATGCTTCAGTTCAGTTCTTTAACACTTTAAAGTTTAAACCATACAAATACGACAATGTGGCTTTCAGA
This sequence comes from Sarcophaga subvicina, assembly GCA_936449025.2. Classification (NCBI taxonomy): domain Eukaryota; kingdom Metazoa; phylum Arthropoda; class Insecta; order Diptera; family Sarcophagidae; genus Sarcophaga; species Sarcophaga subvicina. Next base: position 83,671,942 of record OW388084.2, read on the forward strand.
GGCTTCTCCTACCACAGATACGTGTGTGTGTGTGATTATTTTTGTTCATTTATTCTCCCCCAGATTACAATAACATTTCAAAGAGTGTTGAACCCTACACCTACAACTGTCTCGAACGTCTATCATTATTCTTGTTGGCGACCGTTTTACACGAACCTGTCTTGAATTTTTGATTTGCTGGCTGCTGATGTTTGATGCCTCACTCACACTCAAATGCATTGAAAGTCGATCGTATTACAGTGGACAAGTAAATTCAATTGTTTGTTTTCTCCTTTAATGGTTTTGTTTCAGTTTAATTTGTTGTTGTTGTTATTATTTAATAGTTTATTAATATGCCTTCAACATGGTTTATTTCTACGACGTTTATTGAATTTCAATTCATGCAACCTACACCTGATTGAATGGAAGATTTCTGTACAGTGCAGAGTAGCAGGGTACTTGGTTGAGAGTCAAAAATTATTTGCTTTACTTTAAAGTTACAACAACAAGAAAAAATATAGGTCTTCTGGGCCGTTACACGATGTCGTAACCCTTAAACGCTTAATTCTTTACGTCCTCAGACAACATTGCCAAAGCTGTCGTAAAGCCTTTCTATCCCTTTCTATCGCATCTTTCAAGAGGGGTCTTTCGAACTTCAACACTTGTTGTATGAGTACGTGTACAAACAAAAGTTAATATCCACATGAGATCCCCGAGCGCCCAAAACCTTCCGAAGCAGTCACTGTTTGATGTTTGATGTTGACTTTGAAATGACGCCATCGGCTCATATCTTCTTGAAAACAGTGTCATCGTGTCAATGGCAAGCACTATTGGTCAATGAATACAACTTCTTTTTGGGCATGAATTGAATGATCCGGACGCCAATGACGTTCGATTTTAATAGCCCGGTGCTACGTACTCATGGCGTGAAGATTTTGATCAGCTCACGAGCAGTTTATTTGAACTGGCCACCAGGATTGTGCGATTTGATCCCGACAAGGCCTTTCCTTGTGGGGTTTTCTAAAGTCAAATCCAACATAACCCATGCCATCGGCCAAATTCAATCCAAGAGGGTCTTCCGAACTTCAACAGTTGATAACGACCATCTTGTTGAACCTACATCAGTTTGATTACAAACATACACACACATATAAATCTGCTCATTACAATCCTTCAGTCAGGATTACAATCCTTCAGTTAGGATTACAACCTTAGCTTCTCACACCACTAATGTTGTGTGTGTTAATTTTAAACAGGAGTGGCGGGACCTGTAGTTTAAAGTTGACTCCATACGACAGATTTGTGAGAAACTTTTCATGGCAACTTTTATATACTCTCCCAAGTATTTGCCAAAAATCTGCTGAGAGGAAGTCGCCGAAGAAATATTTTTTATTTTTCATATTTCGTTTTGATGTCTGATCTGGGGTTTGAACCTTGGCCTTAAGTCTAATAAGCCAACGCACTACCTACTAGACTACGGCGCCAACATGTTGCGTGTTTTAATTTTATACCGTTTGACACCGTACGACAGATTTTTGAGAAACTTTTCATATATCTCTTAGATTAGTTAACATTTATTCAGTCTGTTTTGTCAAATCTCCCTGTACGACCATATAAAGGGTCCGCCAAATAATTTTTTTTTTGAAATGCTTTAAAAAAAACAACTGAATAATTTCTTTTTTTATTTGAAAGTACAATCCTTCGGGTTAATAATGGAAAATAATTTCATTCAAATGGCTGCCTCGGCTGGCCCTACAGTAGCCTACACCATCCTTCCAATTTTTAAGCACAATTCAACTGGGCTATAAAAGACAGGACCCAGCAATGTTATTTGATTGTCAGGCCACCATTCAATCCACATAAGATGCAAGAGCATCCAATGCATTGCGAAAAATTACTCTTTTTTTTGGTTTTTGCTTTGGATTTTCATTGACCAGTTCCTCCTAATATTTAATATACCTTCTAAAGCAACATCCACAACACTCTTAAAAACTATTTGAAGCAATAAACAAAACACTATCCTATCCCATCGGCGATACAACTCGATTCTAGAATGAAAAGTGATTGCATTTTGGTTATCACATGTCCATTGTAATGACTTGGTATTTAAAGTGGCCTTGAAAATTTTCTCAAAAGCCTGTCGTCCGAAGTCGACAATAAATAGTAGGTCGGTCCCCCTCCATTCATGGCTAAAAATTAACACGTACAACATGTGTGGTGCGAGTAGCTAGGTTGTAAACCTGGGTTGTAATGGTCAATTAAGTAAGTATTTTCCAATAATATACATGAAATCTGTTACAAGGTAGAAATAATTAAATAAATTCAAGGAGAAGCATTTAATTGCCTTGGTTTCTTAAGACGGTGCAAGAAATACTTCACTTCAGCTGCTCTCCTTCCATATTGTTACGTTTTTACCTTCTTAAAAACGTTTACAATATGAGCTCGTTGATTGCAAATAAAATAAAAATAAATTTGTGTTTAGTTTCAATTAACCCATTCGCTGCCAAGCCTAAATTATATGAAGTCATTCCCATTGCCATTTATATTTTGAGTGTTATTGTTTACCAAAACCCTGTTATTTCTTGGTAAGAGCACATATATTATCACACATAATCATTTACAAGCAGAAAACCAAAGATGTTAATTTTTGCGTGTAAGATCATTCTATATAAGAAATAAAGTATTATTTTTGTAAAAAATATTATTTGTAGTATTTTTCAAGGTTTTCACATATTTATATTATGTTTATGACAAAGAAACAAAATTGTTAATTCAAAAGCCTGTCTGCTATAATATATTTAAAGTAGGACGAGTATACTCGTCTTGGCAGTGCGGGATACCCTGTCAAAGACGAGTATACTCGTCCTTGGCAGCGAATGGGTTCGCACAATTTTGTGTGCCACTATTTAGAACTTGACGTATCCAACAATAATTTTCTTGTTCGTTATTCTTCTTTCCACTATTGCGTAGACAATAACAACGCAGAACTTTTCAACGTCGATCTTCAAAGCACGACTGTTCTCTTCACACGCAAATCGTCTTCTCACACGACTGACTGAATTCTTAGTATGTACTTTTCTTTGCCTGCTTGTCTTGCCTTTTTATATGCCCACGTAATCAGTCTGATGAAGGTTCTTGAACTTTCGGTGTTTTGCCTTCTCGAGGACTCTATCGCGACTTCATTGTTGTTTGTGTTTTTTGTTCACATTGCTTGTTGTTGTGTTCTCGTTTACTTGTCTATCCCCTTTTCTTTCATACTGATGTTTGTTTACTTCTAACAAGTTCGATGTTTTTGTTTGTGTAGCTTTTGCTTATTTTAATTTTAAACGATGTACACGTTTCCATATTTGTAACAACATTAACACCATTTATATCCGTGCGAGAATGGAATACAACTCTGATGTATGGGTCGGTGCCTCAATGTCTATTTTGAAGCTTCTCGACCGCATACAGGAGAGGGCAAAGGTGCTTATTTAGGGCAATGGTGCTTATTTATGATTTATCGTTGCAAGCTGGTTTACGTTTCACTCTTCTATCGCTGCTAGAACTAATTTTGTTCGAGCGAAATAAAGAGACTTGTTCCCGAAAATCTTGTATTCTTACGTAGCATCCGTGTTTCCCGCAATGCACACTCGTTTGTGGTTGGTTGGCCAGTGGATTGCACACTGTATTACAGACGCAATTCCTTCTTTAGCTGGAGTATCCACAAACACTACTACCTCTGTCCTGTTGCCCATAAGCTATTTTCCTCATTTCAACACAATGCGCTGCATGAGTAGTGGCCGTCCCCTTAGTGTTGGTCTTATCAAAAAGGGTTCTAATGCAAATAAAATTTTTCGAACAATTTACAAAAGTGCTGTTGCATCACGTACATAATTGGCCATTGCAACCCTTTAGTTAGGATTCCGACCTAGCTTCTCACACCACTTATGTTGCGTGTGTTAATTTCATACATGAGTGGTGGGACCTACATTTTAAAGTCGATTTCGAACAACAAATTTTTTTTGAAAAACTTTTCATGGCAATTTTATTTGACTCTCAAAGCTTTTGCTAGAAATCTACTGAGAGGAAATCGCCGAAGAGATAATTTTTCAAATTTCGTTTTGATGGCTGATCTGGTTTGAACCGCGGCCTTGCGTCTAATAAGCCAATACACTACCTACTAGACTACGGCAGCTGTTGCATCAAGAAATATTAAATTGTGCCGCATTTTAATACTCTTCTTCCAATTGTGTTTGTATGCATCATGCATTCAGAGTGCTTTGACATTTACAAACATTTTACAAATATTTGTTCGTTTATGATAAATATTTAGCACGCAATTATCATTATAAATGCATACAATAAACATGCAATCATACTCTTATTAGAAATGCTACAGAAATATAGTAGGGTTGTGTAAAAAGTAACAGAGAAGAACTCTTAAAAATTCAAAATATGGGAAAATAATCTAGACCTCGTAGAATAACTATAAAGTCAACAGAATATGGGGAAACCATTGCATTTTACCTCTGCCTTATTGCTTGCAATTATGTTGCTGATGTTTGATACGATGACGATGCATTGCCACTCTCGACCCACTACCTCCGATGCCTGCAAACGATATTTTCTCTAACGGAAGGCACTAATTATGTCACACTAACACAAATTGCCCATGGCACAAGCAAGCGAGCAGCAGTTCTGTAGGACTGTAATATTTTATGCTGCATTAAATTGCAAATTTTACTTGTATTTTCAAATTGAGTTTTGCATACAGACTTTTAAAGTTGCAGTCTAGTGAATGTAAAACTAATTGGTTTAAATGTTTTGAATTTAAAAAGAAATTTGATTAAACTGTTGTCAATAATTTATTTATTTTTCTGTGCATAATTGTTTCTATTGTAATCGCCGTAGTCAAGCGGGTAGTGTGTTGGCTTATTAGACATGAGGCCAACATTCAAACCACAGATCAACAATGAATCGTTTTTTCGCTACTCAGAAGTGCTCATGAAATATTAAGTATTCAAATTTAACTGCTCTGATTCATTCGTACTCCCTACAACATTGATTTATAAGTACAGGTATGAGTATGAGTACAACGTTGACATCAAGTTCGTAACATTCTAAATATTTTTGATCCTTAAGCCTACTCATTTAGATTCATAACTTTAGAAAAATACTTATAAATAATTCGAGTGATTCGAATAATTCATCAAAATTTACAGTCTTAGTTGTTGATGCATTTACAAAAAAGAAGAAAGAAAAAGATAAAGACAGCAAGCAAAGGAAACACACAACATTCTAGTGAGTATTGCGGTGTTAGTACGCGAATCATACTTATTTTGTGATTCGTGTAAATGTTGAGTAAAGGAGAGTCGAAATCAACAACATCATGCGTATTGTTAACTACGAGAACGATGAGTACTTTAAACTTTGAATACAAGTAGTATGAGTATGACATTAAAATAAGTATGAATGCGTATAAGTATCAGAAATTATGAGTATGATTAGAATCTGCTCATCTTTTTGAATACTCACTGCTGATCATTGGTTCCAAAACCAGGTCAGACATCTCCAATTAAACGAAATATGAAAAATATTTCTTAGGCAACAGCCTAAAAGTAAATAAAAAATTGTTACGAAAAGTTTCTCAAAAATCTGTCGTTCGGAGTCGACTTTAAACTGTAGGTCCCACCACTCATGTGTGAAATTAACGCACACAACATAAGTGGCATGAGAAGCTAGTTCGTAGTCCTGTCTGAAGGGTTGTAATGTCCAATTATGTTTGTAAGTATATACATATATATATGTTTGTTAAATCTAAAAATTAAGTTTTAAACTTCTCGTATGCCTTTAAAATACCCGAAATATTATAAGGCGATTAAACCAATTAAAGGTGTATTTATTCCCTTTTTTTTCATTTAATTGTAAACTTTATTGCAATCCTATACAGTTTCATTCCGTTGTGTTGAAAAGCCAACCATATAATTGGGAGTAATGGTTGAAAAGGAAATTAAAGAAATTCCGTTGAAATATTTCCAAAAAGAGTTGAATTTCGTTTTTTACAATCTTCCATAAAATTGTAAAAAATTATTTAAAAAGTTTGTATCATGGAAAATATAATGACTAGCAAACAAACAGTAAAAGCTAACAATTAAGACATTTGTGAAATTTTTATGGCGGGCGCTCCTTAAAGGAAAAGGTTTCACCACAACCTATTCTAACCGGGAATCAAACATTCTCTAAAGGCAACCATACAGAGTTCAAAATAAATCTTGCTATTGCAGCAATCTTTATATTACAGAGCTCGATCAAGGATCTCAGAAAATGAGAGGTCAGAAACTTTTGTCTCTTTATGACAAGAGCAGGTCACTGGCACATGTGGTGAAAGACAATCTTTTCCTCCTCTTCAGACCCACAGCACCTGCAGAAGGCATTCATTGGAAATCCAAGTCTTTCGGCATGTCTACCGAAAAGAACAGTGGGTCGTAAGTATCACTATTGTGCGATTTAAGGACAGAAAGGAATCGGTCCTCTTCCTTTACGTAAGTGTGCAGTAGAGACTAGCAACATTGCAAGTAATATCGTAATCGTAACACGGGTGGACGGGTGGACAGTATCCAAATTAACTGAGGCTGTCGGTGAGTTAATGGCCATGGCCAGCTTGGCAGAAATACAATTTTCCCGAAACCAGTTACCTTTGTATGTTTCAATATTTTTTTGAGAAATCCTCAGTATCGATGGTGTTTGGCTTATTAGACGTAAAGCAAGGGTTCAAACCGCAGGCCAGACAACAAAAAAAAATTTCAAAATTATTTATTCGGCGACTTCCTTTCAGCAGATTTCTGGCAAAAACTCTGAGAGCAAATAAAATTGTCATGAAAAGTTTCTCAAAGAATCTGTCATTCGGAGTCGACTTTAAACTGTAGGTCCCGCCACTCATGTATAAAAATTAACGCACACAATATAAGTGGTGTGAGAAACTAGGTCGTAATCCTGACTGAAGGGTTGTAATGACCAATTATGTATGTATTGCAGCAATCTTTATATTGCAGAGTTCGATCAAGGATCTCAGAAAAATGAGAGATCTGAAACGTTCGTCTCTTTAAGGCAAGAGCAGGTCACCGACACATGAGCCTCTTCCTTCTCTTCATAACCACAGCACCTGCAGAAGTTGTTCGTCGGAAAGCCAGGTCTTTCGGCATGCATAACGAAAATAACAGTGGGCCTCTAGTATCACTATTGTGCGATTTAAGGACAGAAGTAAATCGGTCCTCTTCGTACGTATACAGCAGAGAATGGCAAAAAATTTAGCCTCTTCGTAACATGGGTGGACAGTAACCAAATTAACTGAGAAATACAATTTCCAACGATAACCCTATGTCCCGAAACCCAGAGTTACCTTTTTATGTTTCGATATTTCTTTGAGAAATCCTTGGCATCGATGGACAGTGATTGACGCTGGAACTGCGTTCGTTAGGGACTTAATCGAGTGGCTGTCTGAGTAAATCAAGAGATTTTCAGGGAAAATCCTGCTTTGCGCCGCTTTGAAATACTTACTTACCTAATTGCGCATTACAACTAATTAGTCAGGATTACAACCTATCAACTCACACTATCTACTTAGTTTACAGATGATATACCAGAAGGGCGTTTGTGTGTAAATGATGTTCAAATTCCAACAGAAGTCTTCGAACTTTGGCTGTCGAAGCTACAGTCCTATTGAAGCTACATCCATCAAATTAGTTGTCATTTATCCCTTCTTCAAATCACCATGGGCGACCGTAGACAACAACGTGTATTTTGGCGAATACTGTAGATCGATGTCCACCATCTTCTTTTTGCCAGAATTAGATGATCCGAAACAGAAAAAAAAAATGATTTTAATAGGACGACCCTATGTGAAATTCAGCTCATGACAAATTTGAAATTCTGCACTAGCGATTTGAAAGTATGATCTTCTTGCGTGGAGGGGCTGTGAACTGGTCACCGAAAACGTGCGAATTGACCTGGATTGCAGTTTTCTTGTAAGGTTTTCTTAAGTAGCAGAAGTATCCGACGATGCAAGAATTAAAAACGGCAAACCATAAAACTTACACAACCACATGCCATCGGTCGAATTCAGCTGAATCTATGAGCCATAGTAATGGAAAATTCAATATTTCGGATGAGTTCCAAACAAGTTGTGCTTGGCACTTGAGCGGTGTTGTATTCCTCTATACAATGACAACAATAGGCCTTTTAAGCGAATAAAAAATGTCAATAATATCGCACCCTCACACTTTATTTCTGTTCGTAGGTCACCGACTTTGATATGATTTATAGCATTGACAACGAATGTGTTACGCTGCACCTATTGATCTTCAGGACACTTGCAAGCTTAACCTTTCTTAGGTATCAAATGCAGGACTTAAATGCATTTGATTTGCTCAAGATCTCCAGATATTTACAGTCTAGTACTGCTATTAAGCATGCGAATTATAGTAAAAGATTTAACGTGACTTTAAGATTCTTGTCATTTGTAAGTTCATTACAGATTCCGGTGTAGGTTAGGTTGTAGTGGTATCTTTGATACCAAAAGCTCACTTGAGCATGCATAGCGGCCCGTTGTGACACCACAGGTGAACTCAGTATCTGTACTGATCAAGTTCCTCCAAACCAGGGAAGAAGAAGAAGTTGGTCAGCGCAAGGGCTGAACATTTAAAGCACGACTACCCCACACTGGAAAACCAGCACGAAAGTTTGATAAACGAAGCTTTATCTTTGACATCATTGATGGATGATAGCTCTGTCAAGCAGACAAGGTTTGGAGAGCCAAATAAATTATATCTGCACCTCGCAAGAGATGGGCATTGACAAAGAAAGGGGATTACAGTCTCCTTTGCAATGACCAAGATAGGTTGGTGTCTCGAAAGATTTTCTGTATGATGGCCAGCTTGATCGAGGAAGAGGATTCCGGAAGTAGTGCACCAGCCCTGGCGATCTCGTCAGCTCTGCAGTTTCCCGGAATATTACTGTGCCCGGGGACCAAGGTAAGTGTGCCACTGAAGCGCCCAGAATGAAGGTCGACACAGCGGCAACATTTCCTGACGATCCTGGGGTAATTCACAACATTCGACAGAGATCTGCCTGATTATCAGAAAAGATTAAGCTTCTGGTATAGTATTTACAAAATTATGTTTAAAGAAAGTGTTGAGTGAGTATCAAACTGAGTTCCGTGCTAAGTCAAGGCATAAATGCATCCACTGCTTTTAACTGATATTTTTTTCTATCATAAAAATGGTTGTGTGTGTTTACGTTTGCTCTGTAAAAGGAGTGTCTTTATGCATATAATGGGTCTGTGGTATATTAATGGTGGCAGTAATTTGTTGCTTGTGTCATAATTTTCCATGTAATACGAGAAAAAGAGAAAAACTATAACGCTGATGATGTATTTTTCTATTTTTATTAAAATTTACATTCATTACTACACACATAAATATTTATTTCACTTGGTTATACACACAAAAAGACATCATTACACAGGTCGCATTTATATACTCCTGTATTAAATGTGACAATTTCATAAAACACCCAACCATAGGAGAAATGGAGTTAAGTCCTTGCAATAGCGAAGAGAGATGCGGAAGTAGTGTTGGTTTATAAAAGTTGTTTATAACCGAAACAGTTTAATTTACTTAATTAGTCGTGGTTATATAAACACATACATATACACAAAGTGATACAAAGAAGGACTCTTGCTATATTTACTTATGGTATGCAGTCAGTGATGACTGCAAACGTAAATTTGTTTCATAAACAACTGCTTTGCCGGTACGATGGAGAGTGGTGGTGGTACTAATTAAATTTATAATAATAATGCAAATAAATGTACAACTATTTGTAAATGTCCCCTGAAGTCACGTCTAGCAAAATGATTGGTAAAACCAAACAACACTAGAAAAATTTTAAAGGATATTTGCCTTTGAAAGCCAATAGAAAATTTATTAAAATTGCAACAAAAATGTGAGTGAATAGGATTACAAACAGATACAATTATAAACATACATATTTACAAAACAAAATTATACAGAGAGCGCTATTGACATCGTGGTGGATTAAGTAGAGTCCATTGATTCAGTAAACGATCGGCCAATACAAGTACGTCAATGAAGCGCAAGATCTGTGAAAATCATTGCCACTTTCCATGTGACAGTTTTGACGTTTTGAGTAAGTGATTTGGGATTCAAGAAGTCGCCATAATCTAGTAGGTAATGAGTTGGCTTATTAGACATAAAGAGATGGTTCAAACATCAGGTCAGACATTTCCAACAAAAACGAAATTTGAAAAAATATTTCTTCGGCAATTTTCTCTCAATAGATTTCTGTCAAAAATTTAGAGAGTCTAATAAAATTGTCTTGAAAAGTTTCTCAAAAATCTAACGTGCGGAATCGACTATAAACTGTAGGTCCCACCACCATAGCTGCCAGATAAATGAGGCATCAAATCGTCAAATATTTTAGAAAAAATCGTCAAAATCGTCAAAAAATCGTCAGAAAAATATTATTAATTTTTTTTTTCAAAAACGGAGATATTTAATATCATTTTCCGGAAAAAATTTTTTAAGGATTAAACAATCTATTCCCGTGTTGTTTATTGACACATAAACGCAGCAATAATAATGCATCATCTTAATCTAATTAATGTAATTTTGGTTTCAACCGACACATTTTTCAGTTCCTTCTTATTTATTTTTTTATTTATTAATTAAAATACAATTAAAAATGATATTCTAATTGTATACGAGCGGAGTATCTTGACCATATGCTCGGTGTAGTGTCACAGATCAGAGTCTCTAGTAGGAATCGAACCCATGACCCTCACGCTAATAGTCTAGCACACTACCCTCTAGACTACCAGGGCATCCTCCTTCTTAAGATCTTATGATCTTACTATTTGCACCATATGTAACCTACCGAGAATGGAATACAACTCTCATGTATGGGTCGGTGCGTCAACGTCTATTTTGAGGTTTCTCGATCGTGTACAGGAGAGGCCGTAGTAGCTCGTTAATGACGGTAGTGTATCCAACACCATTGACCATCGTTGCAATGTGGTTTGTGTTTCACTGTTCTATCGCTTCGACAAAAGGATTTTGCTCCAACGTAGTAAGAGGACTTTTCCCGAAAATCATATATTTCTACGTAACGCTCGTCCTTGTCGGCCACCACTTCCGTATGTGGTCGATTGGCCAGTGGATCACACACTGCATTACAGCAAAAATACGTCTTTTAATCGGACTTTTCGTACGTAGAACCGATGGTAATATTAGAAGCTGTACTCGAATTTTTAAAATTGTCTGCAACGGCAAGTAATAAATTATTCTCAACTACGAGGTTATTTAGGAATTGTAATTTTTTGGCTCTTAAGGGATTAAAAAGGAATAAAATACAGAAAAATCATCACATGTATTCTAAAGTAACTTAGAAATATAAAACTTGACTCCTTGTTATTACTAACACAAATTTCCAACAGAAACAATTGCAAAGTAAATACAAAGCTTAAAGTGGCTTTTAATATAGTAAAGTAATATGATATTTTTGGAGCTCAAAATCGTCAAAATGACGATAAATCGTCAAATCCGGCAGCTATGCCCACCACTCATGTATAAAATTAACACAATCCACATAAGTGGCATTAGAAGCTAGGTCATATTAATCAAGTATCTCGGTTTCTTAAGGCGCTATAAGAAACACTTCATTTCAGCCGATATCCATACATATTTACACCACTTGTATTCGTGTGAGAATGGAATACAATTCTCATGTATGGACTGGTGTCTCAAAATCTTTTTTGTGCCGCTTACAGCAGAGGGCCAAGGTATTTATTTATGATGGTAGAGTATCCAACTATATTGATTCATTGGAGCATGGTTGCAATGTGGCTTATGTTTCACCGTTCCATTGCAACTACAACGGATTATGTTCGAGCGAGATAAGAGAACTTGTTCCCGAGAATCATGCATTCGTATGTAGCAACCGTCTTTCCAGCAGAGCACAGTCGTTTGTGGTTGATTGGCTAGTGAATTGCACACTTTATTACATTGCAAATAAAATAAAATAAAAATAAATTTGTGTTTAGTTTCAATTAAATTCTTTATTGTTCGCACAATTTTATGTGCCACTGTTCACAACTTGATATTCCAACAACAATTTGCGAAGTTCGTTATTCTTCTTTACACTACTGCTGGCGTAAGCACTAACAACTGTTCGGTAGAACTTTACAACGGCGGTCTTCAAACCACGACTGTTCTTTACACACGCAACGCGTCTTCACACAAGATTTACTGAATTCTTACTACTACTGGTTGTGCAGCCCTTGCGCTGACCAACTTCTTCCTCTTCCCTGATTTTGGTGGAACTTGGTCAGTACAGGGACTGTGTTCATCCGCGGTATCACAACGGGCCGCTATGCGTGCTCAAGTGAGCTTTGTGATATCAGAGCTATCACTCAGACCTAACCTAATCTACTACTACTGGTTACCCCCTTTGTCTTCCCTTTTTATATGCCCACATAAACAGTCTGATGTAGGTTCTTGAAGTTGTACGTTTTTGTTTTCGCTTACTCGAGAGCTCTATTGCGACTTCATTGTTGTTTGTGTATTTTGTTCACATTGTTTGTTGTTGCATTCTCGCTTACTTGTCTATCCCCTTTTCTTTTATACTGATATTGTTGGTTTCCTTGTAACAAGTTCATTGTATTCGTTTGTGTGGCTCTTGCTCATTTTGATGTTACACCGTTTCCATTTTCGTAACAAAGAAAAAAAGATTCAAATCTAATGTCCACAAACACTACTGATTTCAAAACCTTGCACTGCATGAGTAGGGGTCATCGCCTAAGTGTTGGTCTTATAAAAAAACCGTCGAATTTGTGACGATATTAATCTAAATGAGATTCAGAAGCATCCAATGCATCATGAGAAAATCACTGTTTGGTTTGAATTTAGGTGTGGCGGTATCATCTCTCGCTGTTTCTGTGAAAACGTCATTGGCCAGGCCATTACTATCAACAGTGAGCTGTGTAGGTTGATGACTAGTAACTTATGCCGGCTATGGTATGGTATGCTATGTATGACCGGCAGCTATTTTTTTTTTTTTCATTTATATTGGGTATCCAATCTTATGTACTATTGCTGACCGGAAAAACTAAAAATATTTCCATTTGATTTCCTTTAAATTTTCTGTCCTAAACAATGAAAAATTTGTTAAGCAAACTATTTTAATTGATGCTTTAAACAGACCGCCAAAAAGATGCAAGCCGCTTATGATGAAAGTGTGATATCATCAATTTTAATTATGAAAATTGAATGCCAGCGATTGTCTTTTATCTTAACTAAAAACTGAAGACTAAACATTATTCAAATTTCAAACAAAAATTAAAATTAAAAATAAAAATTATTTCGTTGACATTAATTGATGGCTAGCTGGTTGCATTCGATATGCTGGCATGTGTAATACTAATCAATATACATACGTATTAAAACTTTAATTAATTTGTTCCAATAAATATTGTTTAATTATACGTTATACAGTTGAATAAATACAAGAGAAAAAATGTTAAACAATTTATGTTCACTGAAGAAAAGAATTCTCAACATGAAATAACTATGTATTCTAGGCAGCACTTGCATATGTAACTTTTTAATTCAAAATGATCAAGAAAGTCTATTGCTATCTCCTTTTATTTATTATTCTCCCCCCTTCTTCTAATATCATTTATTAATAATAAACACTCGTTCAAATACAAATAGACACTTAAAAAAATATGGGTGGTCGTTGTAATACTCACATGATATAAAAAACTAAAAAAAAATAATATGAAGTTAATGAATGGCTTTCTCAATAGGAACCATAATTCCCATTTTTATTTGAATAACTACAACAACAACAACAATATTATTTGTTACTACAACAACTTGTATTCAAAGTCTTGAATTGAGGGTCTTGAATGGCATTCAAACTCCACTGTGTGTGCGTTTCAACTGACTATATTAAACAAATTCAACCGCTTGCAGCCAACAATGGTTACAAAATAACACAACAAGACACATGCTCATGTGTCAATATCAATTGATAGTTTCTGTTAAAGATGTTTGTAGATCTGTTATACAGTGAGTGTCAAAAGAAACTGTACAATAAAAAATGTATACATTAATAAACTACCGTTAATTTTATTTTAAAATTGTTTCATTGCCAGCTTTTAAAATTGAAACAAAAAAAAGAAATTTAAAAAAATATTTCTTCGGCGATTTGCTCTCAGCCCATTTCTGGTGAAAATTCAGAGTGATATATAATTGCCATGGAAAGTTTCGGAGTTGATTTTAAACTGTGGGTACCGCCATTTATGTATAAAAGTAACACACGCAGCATAAGGTGGTGTGAGAAACTAGGTCGTAATCCTCACTGAAGGGTTGTAGTGGTTAATTATGTATGTAAAGTCAGTTGCACATATTTTTTTTAGTAAAAACATGCTGTCAGCGCCTATTTTCAATATCACAACAGTGTGAGAATGGCAATCTGTAATGGCTTGAAGCAGTATTTGTGCATTGCACGATAGTTTAGGTTAGGTCAAAGTGTTAGCTAAGTGGGTCGTTGAAATGCCACGGGAAAGCGCAATCCCTGTACTGACCGAATTCCACCAAACTACGGAAGAAGTTGGTCAGCGCAAGGGCTGCACATTAAAGCACGACTACCCTACACTGGAAAATCAGCCTGAAGGTTTAATAAGCGAAGCTATATCCTTGACATCAATGGACGATAACTCCGTGAAGCTGACCAAGAATGGAGAGCCAAATAACCTATCTATATGCACTTTGCAAGAGATGGGCAGTGACAAAGAATGTGGATAACAGTTTCCTCCTCTTTTGCAGATCTATACCCGCGGCAGAAGTCGTTAGATGTGACCTGCTGTCTTTCTGTTGGTCTTCATATAACGCAATGACCATGGCCACTGTGATCGAGATGACATTATGGTCAAATCAGAGTTGTTGGTTGGAGGGCCAAGTGAGTCTGGCAGTGGAGCAAGATTCCTCATTGACCCAGCATTTATTGGCGTCCCGAAACAATTTTCGCCCAATTGCTAATTTAACCGAGGTAAGTGGCATACGCAAATGGATAGACGTAGCAAAAGTTAAGTTCCGAAAGGAGTGCACCAGTTCTGGCAATTTCGAAATATTGTCAAATTTTTTCGGACACTCTCCTTAAAGTTGATAAAAGTTAAGTTTGGTGTTTGTTAGTATTTTATCCATAGTGTACAGTTTCTTTTAAGGCTCACTGTATGAATAGAAACAGAAAACAACACCCTACAACCTGTTTATTTTAAAACCTTTAAATTCATTCAGAGTGCCGATAATCTTCTGTGCAAGATCACAACCTAACTTCATTAAGATTTATAAACAATTTGGCTGTTAATGTGTTAGAGATAAGCAACTCAATTTTATTAAAAGTGGAAATAGGAGTTAAAGTTAAGCTCCTTAATTAATTCAAATAAGTTTCATTATGTCAACAGATTACTGTGGGAGAAATCTATAAAATGCGATAATAATGCTACGTTTTACGGAATTAACAACACTATGCCGCCATGAAAATGATTGTGTGGCCAATTGACTTAGAATATCTTCTTAAAATAAATGTGTAGTTCGGCAACTATGTATTTATGTATTCCAGGGCTTCATATACAAATTCTGATAAAAGTACAGGTCAGAAATTTTATAATCGAGCCTGTCAGAAAATCCTGTGGCACATGCTTTGTGCCCGAGTTTGGCATTACTCCATTTGTTTTTTTTTCAGGCGGCAAACAAAGTTGTTCATCTTAAGATCGATAGACTAAAACTACAATCAGTTTCTTAGCACTTTTCTTGATGTCTTATCGTGAAATTTCGCAGCTGTTTCGACGTTCTCTCTGGGCGCTTTAATGTCTCACTTGTCCAAGTCCCAGGGAACACACATTCCAGGCAACTCCAAGCTCGACCAGCTTGCCATAACTGGTACACTCTTTTCGAAACCCAGCTTTCGTTACATCTAACGATTTGGGTATGCCACTTACCTTGGGCGAAAATTCTTTTGGGACGCCAACTTATGCTGGGTCAATGAGGAATCTTGCTCAACTGCCAGTCGTACTTGGCCCTTGATGAATAGAAGGCGCACCAACCAACTACTCGGACTTAAAAGGAGCCATGGTCATTGCATTATGCGAAGACCCACAGAAAGACTACAGCTCCCATCTAACGACTTCTGCCGTGGGTGCAGATCCGCTGAGGAAGAGGAATCTGTTATCCATTTTCTTTGTCAATGCCCATCTCTTGCGAAGTGCAGATTTATGTTATTTGGCTCTAAAATCCTTGTCAGCTTCATGGAGTTATCATCCATTGATGTCAAGGATATAATTTCGTTTATTAAACCTTCAGGCTGGTTTTCCAGCGTAGGGCAATCGTGCTTTTAATGTGTAGCCCTTAAGCTGACCAACTTCTTCCTTAGTTTGGTGGAAGTACAGGGAATGAGCTTTTTTGTAGCATCGAAACTGGCCACTGTGCGTATTCAAGTGAGCTTTGGTAAACAAAGCTACCACTTCGACTTTGTGCAATGCACAAATACGCCCTTAATTCATTACAGTTTCCCATTCTCACACTGTTGTGATATTGAAAATAGCTGCTGACAGCATGCTTTGTATTAAAAAATATGTGCAACTGCCTTTACTTACATAATTGATCATTACAACCCTTCAGTGAGTATTACGACCTAGTTTCTCACAACACCTTATGTTCCGTGTGTTAATTTTATAAATTCGTGGTGGGACCTACAGTTTAAAATCGACTTCGAACGACAGATTTCTTCTGCGAAACTTTTCATGGCGATTTTATGTGACTCTCAGAGTTTTCGCCAGAAATGTGCGGAGAGCAAATCGCCGAAGAAAAATTTTTTAAAATTTAGTTTTTGGGGGAGATATTTGACCTGTGTTTTGAACCATGGCCTTAAGTCTAATAAGCCAACACATTAACTAGACTACGGGGACTACAACAGCTATTACGATCATTGCCATCGGGCATCAATTTTATCGAAAAATCATCTTCAGCGATGAGGTCTCTTTCTGATTGTATGGGTACGTAAACAAATAAACTTTTTGAATTTAGGACGATACCAATCCAAATGAGATCCATAAGCGCCTAATACATCGCATAAGAGTTACTGTTTGGTACATTACTTTGAGGATGACATTGGCCGGGCCATCACCGTCGTGCTATAGCTTGGTGATTATTATGTTCTTTCGGCCTGAATTGGATGATTTGAGTACCAGCAGCACTACGTGGAACTCCGATCATGCCACATTGCATAATTTGCACGAACAATTTGATGGCATGGACATCTCAATTGAAGGTGATATGAACTGACAACCGAGATCTTTCGAGTTAACTCCTTAAAATCTTACGGGGCTTATATTCCACACAAAATGATATAAAAATTTTCGCTGATATCTCACACAGCAGCTCCGAGTCGACAAATTTCCTCTATGAGTTCGGTGAAATTTTTTCAGTACTGGGACTGAGCTTAACCGCGGTATCACAACGGGCCGTTATGCGTGCTCAAGTGAGCTTTTGGTATCAAAGCTTCCACTCCAAACTACCAACCTACCCCACACTTTTATTAAAATTTGAAGATAGGAAGCCTTTCATTAAATATCAGGTGCTTCCAAGTAATGTGTGTAAAATTATTTCAATTGATTTGCTTTTCCTGTAATTATATTGAGAATGCGACATAATTAATCTCAAATAAATGGTCTTAAGTCCTTAGAACACGTTGTAAAGAATTCTCTCTTTTTAAACTAAAACTAATGAATTTCAAGTGAAATCAGGAAGATAGAAGTGAAAACCAGTTCAAAAAATTCTAAAAACTCTTATACGCCCTGATATTACATAAATAAGCGAAGAAAATCCTCCTATAACTTCTAGTAATTTTTGCAAAAAAGCTAAACCCTAAAGTCGTTAATGACCGTCTGGTTTCATTACAAAACAAGAAGAAGAAGAAAAAATTGCCTTTCATTTGTTGCACACTTTGTGGTCACATTTTATTACAAGCGCTGTAAATGCAAATTAAAAAAACAAAAAAAATAGTTTTTCTTTGTCGGCGTATGCCATTTCATGTCCAACTTAACATAGCGGGGAGTGAAGACGTATGCAGTATTCAACGTTTCTTTGTTTTACCAGTCAGTTGGTCATTATTTGTCAAACAGACAAGACTAGATCAAGCGATGCCACACACACGCCGTATCATATCGCATTATAGTGAAACAACGCTCCCTTTTTTTCGTTCTTTAGGTTTTAGCGATGCCTGGTTTTACTTTTTTCTTCCAATGCTAATGGCTTTATTCTATGCAAACTTGTTAGCATGGCGTTTGTGTTAATCATTTCAGATATTATGGAGCCTTTTTAAATTGAATTTTGTAAGGAAACTAGAAAATTTTTTTCACAGAACTAAAGTGAGGTTATTGTCATTATCATAACCACATTGTTATTGAAATATTTTTCCATGTTTGGAAATTTTTTCATAAATTGGTGACCTTAACATCAAAGAATGTACAAGATAGTTGGAAGGAGTTTGAACACCATAAATTGGAAACATTACTCGATCAAATTTCGTGTCAAACACAACAAAAGCTTGCACAATCATTCGAAATGATTAAAGCTGACATTTCAAAGCGTTTAAAAGCAGCAGGATTTGCTAAAAAACAAGGAAACTGGATGTCACATGAACTAAAGGCGGGAGATGTTGAAAGATGATTTTGCATGTCTCAAATGCTGTTTGAATGCTTTAAAAAAATCATGTTTGCCTCGAATTACCACCGATGATGAAACATGGATTCATTACGACAACACCAAGCGCAAAAAATCATATGTGAAGAGCACAAAACGAGCAAAGTCTACAACCAAATAACATATCCATTGCCCCAAGGTAATGCTTGTATTTGGAGGGATCTCTGCAGTCTAATAGGTAGTAAGTTAGCTTGTTAGACGTGAAGCCTCAATTCAAACTCCAGGTCAGACATCTCTAACAAAACGAAATACAGTAGGACCTTGATTATCCGTGATTCGATTATCTGGCAACATCAATTATCCGGGATGGAAAAAGAAAATTTTTTGCATCGACTTAATTTTATTTTGGATCGACTTAAATTTTTCTGCATTTTTTAACCGTGATTACCTCTATTATCCGTGATTATAAGCAAAACTTTTTTCCTATTATTTTGGACAAACAAACGAAAAAGGGCAATTCTCTCTTCAGTATACGATGAGTCAGAAGCATACATGTAAACCTGTTAAGTTTAATTTAGAAATTTGAGAAGTGCGATTTTTTTTGTATTTTTGAAACATGTATGTATACAAAATCCTTCAATTATTTAGTTTTTATATAAATATGTACATATTCATTTGTTAACTAATAAAAATATCTATTAAAAAACTAGCCAAAATTGGTACTCAATTAAACGGGAAAATCGATTATCTGGAATGCTTCCGGTCCCGGCCATCACGGATAATCAAGGTCCTACTGTATGACAGAATATTTTTTGGGTGACTTCCGCTCAGCAGATTTCTGGCAAAAACTCTGAGAGTAAAATAAAATTGCCTTGAAAAGTTTCTCCAAAAAATTTTGTTGTGTCGACTTTAAAGTGTATGTCCCGCCACTCATGTATAAAAATTAACACACACAACGTCAGTGGTTTAAGAAGCTAAGTCGTAATCCTGACTAAAGGGTTGTAATGAACAATTATGTGGAATTAGAAGCGTGTGATCCATAATGAGTTACTAAAAACGGATCAGACTATCACGTATCACGACTATTGGCGTGAAAACGTACTAAAATGTAACAAAATACGAGATTTTAATTACCACTTACGCTCTGCCACGTATAGCAACCTCTGTCGAAAACTATTTAGAAAACACTGGATGGCAGTATTACAGTATGTTGCGTTACTTTCTATAAAATTAAAAAATATTGGAGGTAACTTATGATGTAAAAGGTCTAATTGAACGAGCATTGTAAAGGGTGAGCCATTTAAAAGTTTAAATTTCAAAATTTAATAAAACGAAAACGGTTTGAAATTTTGCCACACTTATTTGTTTGCTGTGAAGTACAGATGTTTCAGCTAGAAATGAAATATTATTTCATTCATATGCTGCTGGCCACAGTATCTCATTCGATCCGACCAATTTTCGTGCACTTTTTCGAGTGTATGAGGTCGTATCTCAGCAATGGCATTACGAATGTTGACCTTTAAATGCTCAATTGTCTCTGGTTTGTCGGCTTTACACCTTTCTTCAATGGCGTCCAACAGAAAATAGCCCAACAGTATCAAATCGCTTCTTGCCGGCCAATTGACATCACCATTTCGACTAACTAAACAGCGACCAAACGTTTCACGCAATAAATCCATTGTAGCATGAAATGTGTGGCAAGTTCCACTATATTGTTGAAAGCAAACAACGTTCACATCACTGCCATGAAGAACGGGTACAAAAAATCGGTTTAGTGTGCTATAAGCGTCTCCATTGACAGTAATGGTTGCGCCGTCCTCACTTACAAAAAGAAATATGGGCCAATGATGTCCGCGTCAGTAGCCGAACCAAACAGTCACTCGTAATGGCTGCACTGACTTCTGTAAGCCAAAGTGTGGGTTTTGTGAGCTCCAAATACGGCAATTTTGCTTATTGATGTACCCACTAAAATGAAAATGAGCTTCATCCGAAAATATGATTGTTTTTGGCAAAATCAACATCATCGTGCAGTTTCTCGTAGGCCCATCTATTGCTATAAATTCCAACGTTGCTCAATCATAAATCGATTCATTATGTACAGTAGAGATAATATACTGAATTTTGTGGGAGAATAGAATGACATACGTATTGCCAGATTCGAAATAAACGATGCTTCAAATTTAAACTGATAGATGGCCTACCTGTTGCTCTAGACTGAAGGCAATGTCTATTCAATGTATGAACTTTAATGTGTCTATTAGAGATGCTCTTCTTGATTTTTCACTAATTTTTTTCATTCCTCATTCCCCTTGAGTAAATCATGTCTTGCTTAAAAATATTAAAAAAAATTTGAATTTATTTCTGTTCAATCATGCAATGTATGTAGGCCTGTTGCTTTATTACACCCATGCATGTTTTTTTTTATCAGTCAGTTCATCCATTTATTTGTATTCATTTTTTGTTGTTGTTCTCTCTAAGCATGCGCAACAGTTTTCCATGATCTGTTTTTCTTTTTTCTTTTGAATTTTCGTCTCGTTAGTCTCTTTCATCTTTTCATTTCTGATAAATGCCGTGTGACATTTGCATTATAAATGGTCTGTTAAAGAGCCGTAACCGAATTTAGATACTGTGTCTGATTTCTTTATGAATTTCTATACAAATGTATTGCATGATATTTTATTTTATTTTTCTCAATTCATCAACACTTTATTTATCATAAATGACGGTTTTGATCAGAAAAAGGGAGAAAACAAAACACGCAAGGAAGTTTAATAAAAATATCGTCTCTTTTTATTTTTAAGTTATATTCTCCAATTGATGCATTTGGTATGCAAGAATAGCTTTAAAACATAATTTCAGGGAAAAAGAAGTACATTTTACTTACTTACTTACTTAATTGGCCATTAACAACCCGACTAACGGATTTCGGCCTGCCGTAACACATCCTTCCAGGCGCCTCTGCCTCTTGCACGCCTACACCAATTGGTCACACCAATCAATGGCAGAGCTTGCTCAATTTCCTCGTCCTCTTCGCCGACTTCTGCAGATCCCCGCATCAAATACTCGTCTCGCCGGAGCATCCTTCTCCAATCCAATGACATGTTAATACACTGCACAACGTCCATGTCGTTGAGGTGCTTATACAGTTCACTGTTGGATCGGATGCGGACATCATCGCCAACTTGCACTGCATCTTACGTAAGACTTTTCTCTCGAACACTCTCAAGGCTGATGCATAAGTGCTTAATAGGGTCCACGAGTAGGATGAGCTTATTGTTGAGTATTATTTTTGTCGTACGAGAGCTGTCTCTGCTATTCAATTGCCTATTGAGACCATAGTATCACCTGTTGGCAAGAGTAATCCTGCGCTTGACCTCCAGACTGACATCATTTTTGGTGGTAACGATGGAGCCAAGATAAATAAATTCCTTGACTGTTTCAAAAGTATAGTTATCGGCAGTAATCTCAGAAGCTATACGCCGCACGTCTCTACTTGTCGATAACATATACTTTGTTTTGACCTCATTTACTGCCGGACCCACCTTAGGCTCCCGTTCAATAGCATTAAAGGCAGCAGTAGCATCTCGCTTGGTACGCCCTATGACGTCAATGTCGTCAGCGTATGCAAGCAACTGGACGCTTTTTTGAAAAATAGTGCCATTGCGATGCACTCCCGCCTTTCGCAGAACACTTTCCATGACGAAGTTGAAGAGGTTGCATGATAAGGGATCGCCTTGTCTGAAACAACGCACGGTACTAATAGGTTCTGAGGGGTCCATTCCTACCTTGACGGAGCTGCTGGAATGGCTTAACGCCACTCTGTATAGCCTTATTATATACCGAGCTCAGACATTGTAGCAAAAACACGATCCCTTATGGGGCTATCGAAGGCTGCCTTATAGTCTACAAAAAGATGGTGTGTGTCGACTTATTTTTCGTGGGTCTTTTAAAGGATTTGGCTTAGTGTGAATATCTGGTCGATGGTGGACTTGCCAGGTATGAAGCCGCACTGATAAGGCCCAATCAGTGTTTTGACGAATGGCTTCAGTCATTCACACAATAGGCCCCTAAGAGCCTTTTCCATAGGAATTATTAATTGTGCATTCCGTAAACAGGATATCTCACTTAGCTGTTTAACAGTAACGCTCTAGCATTTTCCAGAAAGGCTGTTTGCTTGTAATTACAGTGAACAGACCAATTGATATTGAAGGTTTGAAAATATATTTCAAATCTATATAAGACTAAACCTTACTTACTTGATTGGTCATTACCGACATTTAGACAGGATCACAACCTCTCACACCAACCACGTTGTTTGTATTAATTCTGTTCATGAGTGACCAGACCTTCTTGTATAATGTCGCCTATGAACGATAGTGTTAAATTTATCTATGACTGATGACACCTACATCATAATGTCGACTTCATGCGATAGACTTTCGAGAAATTTTTTATAGCAGTTTTATTTACTTTCAGAGCTTTCGCTATCAAGGTTTTTTTTCAAGTTGAGGGGAAGTATCCTTTAGAGATATTTTTTTTTTCATAATTAGTTTCATTCAAGCCAATATACTGCCTACCAGAATACGACGGCTTCAAGAGTGCAGTTTTTCTATAAAATTCTCTTACAGTCCTTGATAAGCATTAACTTGTCTTTTCAATCTGGCTTCCCGATTAACAACCACTGAATTAGTAATGATATGGAGTACCACTAAGTAGATTTGATCGTTCTAAAGACCTCCATCTCACATATTTACGTGGTAGGCATAAATTCATTTGATTTCTGTAGTAATTTGCAGAGCATTCTTCGAGAACGGTTTTTGAACCACTTAAAGTGCTAGCACTTACAGCTTATCAATGGCACCATGTTATCCGACTTTCCTACCATTTTCTCTATACACGCTACCAAGATGTTGGTGTTTACTAGAGGGTCACACTCTACCTTGCCATCTGACTATATTACAATGTATGCCTCATGACTAGCCAGAAATGGTTTTAATTATGGAGAACAGAGAGAATGTCTAATCGCTTTACCAAGCCCCGCATAACAACGTGCACACACAGAGAACCGGTCTACAAATTAACTTTAAGGTTTCCCCCATTAGAAGTGTCGTAGCTACCTCGACGTTCACTCTAAGCGCTTAAGTGTTTTACATGGCGTGGCGAATGTTAGGCCGATGAGCTCGGCAGAGCATATACACTTCTTTCGGAGACCTCGCCAATCGAATTTGGTATGCCACTTACCTCGATTAAATTGACCTAAGAATGGCAATAATACTTTCGGGAAGCCAACCTATTCTGGTTCAGTGAGTGATCTTGCTTCACTGCCAGACTCAATTGGACAGGAGGCTCACTACTACTACAACTTGTTCGCAGTGTCATCATGATCACAGTGGCCACGCTTACAGGTCATTGCGTTATCGGAAGACACGCGGTAAGAATGCAGTTCCTATCAAACGACTTTTGCCGAGGTTGCTGAAGAAGATGAAACCGTTGCCCACTTTCTTTGTCAGTGCCAATCTCTTGAGAGGTGTAGATTTAGGGTATTTGGCTCTCCATTCCTTGTCAGCTTAACGGAGTTATCATTCACTGATATCAAGGATTTAGCTTCGTTTATTACGAGTAAACATTCAGGCAAGTTTCCACCATAGGGGAGTCGTGCTTTATTATGCAGCCCCCACGCTGGAAGACACCCTCGATGAGCTGAGTGGAATTTGGCTAGCATAAGAACCGCGCTTATCTGTGGCATCACAATGGGCCATTATGCGTGCTCAAGTAAACTTTGGCATCAAATCTACCACTTTAACCTATCTATATACACAACAGTTTCTTTAAAGTTTTTACTTGTTAAAAAGAAGTCTTGGAAAAGTCATTCATACAAACTTTCTCTAAGAAAGCTCCCAAGCTTTGCTTGCAGTTTTAACGGTTAGATCTTGCAACAATAATGAAGACCTTAATAAATAGATTTCTTGGTCCTGTTGGCAACAATTAATTCTTACAACAAATGCACAGATTTGAAAGTATTTTAAGGAACACCTTTCAAGCTTAGACCAGTAAATTTCAAATAGTGGTCATGCATACAGTCAATCTTTATCCATTCCCAAATAAAGCTCTCAAGCTTCGCTTGCAGTTCTAACGATTAGATCTTGAAACATTAATGAAGACCTTAACAAATGAATATCTTAGTCCTGTTGGAAGCAATTAATTTTTACAATAAATGCGCAATTTTGAAAGTTTCTTAAGGATCACCTTTCAAGCTTAGACCTGGAATCAAATAAATTTCATATAGCTGTCCTGCATACCGTCAATCTTTAATCAATAGGCTGCTGAGTGTTATTTTTATTTTACTTCGTGTAATATTCTGTGATTTCTTCTTATTTTGAAAAATTATCAGCAAAAGAAGCCGATGAACTCAAGGCAGTTGAATTAAAAGAAAGTCATGTCATGCAGTGTCATTTTAAAATTTTTTTTTTTTTTTGTTAATAATCATCGAAAACTTTCGTATTTGTTGTTACAATATTCAGAATAAATTTCCTTGAAAGCAACAAATAAAATTACAAAATGCGTGGTCACATATTCGTTTCTATTCATGCCTTTGTACAGCGAGCAAGTATTTTGTAGAGCGAGAATTGAGACAATAAACCTTCGATTTTCTATGTTGGTTTTATTCTTCTTTTTGTTTTCGTTTCTTTATATTGTGAGATATTCATCTTCTATTGCATTTCCACTTATTAATTTGAACTCTTATGCTTCATAAAAAATTCATGATTGACGGTCATGTATGCCTGCATGATGTGATTGCTATACGTATACTTGAATTCTCTTACAATGTAGGAAGGAATAGTTGTTATCGCATGATGATCGTTTATTTCGGTACTCATTAAATCATTCAGTTGTCAGTCAAAAATGAATTCTTCTGTAATACAGTACTGTTAGTGACTGTTAGACTTTACACAAGGTGGGCTGCATACATAAGAGAGTTATCATTACATGAGTCATGGACATATTAGACGCTGACTTTAGCTTAATGATTATGTTAATGATTGAATATGGATATGCTTTGCTTACCTTGGAATTCTTTCAATTTCAAATACATACCCAAGAAAATATTTTATTTTATTTTTAAATAAAACAACGTGTCATCCACTTACTTACTTACTTACTTAATTGGACATTACAACCCTTCAGTCAGGATTACAACCTAGTTTCTCTCACCACCCTTGTTGTGTGTGTTAATTTGATCAATAAGCGGCGGAACCTGCAGTTTGAAGTCGACTAGAAACGACAGATTTTCTGAGAAACTGTTGACAAATTTGGGTCGATCTCAAGCCACATGAAATCCAAAACTTATTTTTTAGTATGGGGTTTTTACTAGCGGCGTCTTTGATACATATTTCTTTGAAACAACGTAAAGTAGGCTAATAACACTGTCAACGGTGAGCACTATAGAACACAGATTTCTAATTTTGTTTGAACTGAGTTATACGATCTTGATACCCACTACAAATGGTTTTAATAGGACGGCGTTGCATGCTACACAGCTGATGCAACATTATATATCCTGCAATAGCGGTATGATGATTGAAGGCGATGTGAAGTGATTACTCAGATCGTGCGATTTGACTCCGTAAGACTTATATGCTACACAGCTTATGCCACATGAGCGATTGGATGAGCGAATGTAATGTGAAGTATCCACCAGAATCATGCAATTTAACTCCGTTACACTTATATGCTACACAGCTCAAGCCGCATTGGATATTCTGCAAGAATGGTTTGATGCTTGAAAGTGATGTGAAGTAGCCACCAAAATCGTGCTATGTAAGCCTGGTAGACTTTTTCTGTAGGACTTATATTCCAGACATAAGACATGAAAAGGTTTTTCAAACGATTGAAAAATGTCGAAGATATCTCAGACATACATACATATTGTAACGAAAATGAAAAAATTTAGATACTGTTGTTTTTCTTTTACATCATTTAACATTAAAATTATAAACAAAAGCTACAAAAAACAAAACAATGCAATAAACAAACCTGTTTACAAATTATCGTACTGCTTAATATAACAACAAGCATCAGCATAAAAAATGGTAAACAAGTAGACAAAAATATACTAACAACACTACAATAATAAATGTAAATAACGATGTTATATTTATAGACATTTCGAGAAGGCGAAGTCATGAACTTTTGCCTCCAAGAACATTCATCAGACTATTTACTTTGCCATGTAAAAGGCAAGGCAACACAGGCGACTGAGTGGGTGAATTTCAGTATTGTGTGAAGAATAATCGTGGTTTGAAGATATCCGTTACAAAGATCTGTCGAATAATTGTCTAGTAATTGTTATTGTGTATGGAAAGGGTATAAACTAGTCCAAAGAAAAGCAATTGTTGTTGTTTACATCAAGTTGTGAACAGTCGCACACAGAATTTTGCGAATAGTAAAGAATTTTAATTAAAACTAAACACAAATTTATTTTTATTTTATTTGAAATCCACGAGCTCATATTTTAAACGTTTTTAAAAGGATCATAATGTCATCTCGATCATCCCACAGAAAGACTACAGCTCCCATCTTACGACTTGCCATGGATGTAGACCTACTGAAGAGGAGCAAACTGTTATCCATTTTCTTTGTCAATGCCCATACCTTGCGAGGTGCAGATATAGGTTATTTGGCTCTCCATTCCTTGTCAGCTTCAAGGAGTTATCATCCATTGATATCAAGGATATAATTTCGTTTATTAAACCTTCAGGCTGGTTTTCCAGATTAGGGCAATCGTGCTTTTACTGTGTAGCCCTTAAGCTGACCAACTTCTTTCCTAGTTTGGTGGAAATACAGTGAATGCGCTTTTTTATAGCATCAAAACTGTCCACTATGCGTATTCAAGTGAACTTTGGTAAACAAAGCTACCACTTCGACTTCGTGCAATGCACAAATACTACTTTAACCCATTACAGATTGCTACTCTCACACTGTTGTGATATTGAAAATAGCCGCTGACAACATGCCTTTTTCAAGAAAATGTGTGCAACTACATTTACATACATAATTGCTCATAACAACCCTGCGGTCAGGATTACAACCTTAGCTTCTCACGAGACTTATATTGTGTGTGTTAATTTTATACACGAGTGCCGCGGACGTGCAGTTTAAATTCGACTCCGAACGACAGATTTTTTGAGAAATTTTTTATGGCAGTTTTATTTTTAATTTACTCTCACAGATTTTCCCATAAATCTGCTGAGCGGAAGTCGCCGAAGAAATATGTTTGACCTGAAGTTTGAACCGAGGCCTCAACACATTACCTACTAGACTACGGTGACTTCAACAGTTATATCACACACTTTCTTTTATTGCACTTTAAAGAATGAAAGCGCTTAATAAAAGACCTGTTAATTCATGGACTCGTAGGTGCTGTTTTCATTTTTCATAGTGACATCTTTTTCCAAACAATCTCATAATAATGTATGTATTGTGCATACATACATACATATGTATGTATGTAGGTACATAAATAGTTAGTTGACTGTCATGTTGACAGTTCGTTCGTTTTTTTTTTTTTTTTTGTTAGTTTTGTTAAATTTTTACTCTGTAATAAGCTTAAGGTTTCAGATTTTGCTGTTTGTCGAAGAAGTTGAATAAACACACATGCACTCAGGTGCAGATGCAACAGCACCACCAACAGTAGCAAATATATTTGTATGTACACAGTAACACAAGTAGAATAATGAATGACTGAAGCGAAGTAAGAAATATAAGATGAAATGCGATGTATGGTTGGATGGATGGATGAATGTTTGTTTATTTTGTTTGCCGTAGAGACCTGCAAGGTGTCTCTTAAATTTGTTTTTCCTGCTTTTCATGTCATTAAGAATAAAACAACAAAAACAAAAATACATGCCTCATGTAGTTGCATTTGCATAGTAAGAGATAAGTAACCAAAAAGTAAATTTAGATTCTGGTAAATATTGAAACAAATTTAGGTTAAAAAGAGAAGAAAATTATGTCTCCTCTTCTAAAATAATAAAGCTGACATCATGTGAACATATTTGTATGGTTTTTGGGCAAATGTTTGAAAAGAAATATTTTTTTTGAAATATAAAGGGTGAACCACTTAAAAGTTTAAATTTCAAAATATATTGAAACAGAAACTGTTTGAAATTTTGCCAAATTTATGTATTTTTTATTGTGAAGTACAATTATTCCGTTTAGAAACGGAATATTATTTCATTCATATGGGTGCTGTGGCTGGCCTCACAGTATCTCATTCGATCGGACCAATCTATACGTGCACTCTTTCGCGTGTATGTCGTCGTATATCGGCAACGGCATCATGAATGTTGGCCTTCAAATGTTCAATTGTAGCTGGTTTGTCGGCATAACACTTTTTTAACGGCGCCGCACAGAAAATAGTCCAACGGTGTCAAATCGCAGTTTCTTGGCTGCCAATTGACTTCAACATTTCGGCTGATTAAATAACCACCAAACGTTTGACGCAATAAATCGATTGTAGCATGAGATCGCCGCAGTGGCATGAAGCCGCCGTAGTCTAATAGTTAGTGTGTTGGCTTATTAGATGTAATGCCACGGTTCAAACCCCAGGTCAGAAATCAAAACGAAAGAAAAAAATATTTCTTCCTCTCAGCAGATTTCTGACAAAAACTCTGAGAGTAAATAAAATTGCCATGGAAAGTTTCTTAAAAACCTGTCGTTCGGAGTCGGCTTTAAACTGTAAGTCATATATAAAATTAACGCACAAAACATAAGTGGTGTGAGAAGCTAGGTCGTAATCCTGGCTGAAGGGTTGTAATGACCAATTATGTATGTATGTATGTATGGTATGAAATGTGTGGCATGTTGCATCATACTGTGAAACCAACCAACGTTCACATCATTGCATTACTCTACATAAACAATTTATTTTATTACCTCAAATGCTTCAATTGGCAATACTGATTTGAATGCTTTTGAACATAATATACGCAAACAGTCGTACATAATCAGCAAAAGAAAACAATATTTGAATATACATATGTGATGCATATTTGATAACAATGAGATTGACTAGCTGTGTTCATTTCTTTAATATTATTTACCAGTAACTCCAGATATATTTACTTGCAATGTGTATGTAAATAACAAGTAACTCTATAAGTAGTTGATGTAAATCATTCACAGCAGCTTCAAAGAATAACAAATAAACAAGCAAACGTACATATATGATTACAGAAAATAGAACAACATCACACATACGTATGTATGTACATGGAATGTTTGGAACCGAATATATATTACCAGGGAGATGAGTGTGATTGCCACGTTCAAATGGAAGTATGTTTTTACCTCCTAAACGTATAAATAAGTACCTGGAATATGAAAAACATTTCTTAGGCGACTTTCTCTCAGCAAATTTCTGACAAGAACTCTGCGAGTAAATAACATGACCATAAAAAGTTTCTCAAAATTTTGTCGTTCAGAATAGACTTTAAACTGTAGATCCCGCCACTCATGTATTAAATTAATACACACAACATAAGTGGTGTGAGAAACTAGGTAGTAATCCTGACTGAAGGGTTGTAATCTCCAATTATGTATGTATGTATGTGAGAACGTGAACAAATAAAATTTTCGAATTGATGACGACATCAATGGATGGATATGGATTTTGGGAACGTTTAAGTACAGTCAACAGGGAGCGCTAAAGGTCTGAAGTGGATGATCTGGACTATCACAGCATGAGATTTCAACGGAACAGCGCTAGTTGGCACATAATGCATACCATGTTGGTTATTGTACGCTAGCGATTTGTAGGCAAAGTCATCCCAGATGGAAAGGAAGTGAACCATCACATCAAGATCTTGCAATTTAGCTCGATCAGATTTTGTCTTGTGGGGTTTTATTAAATCGCTTATGCGAGCGTATAAGTGTCCTATATATTCTGAAAAAGTCACTTTTTAATGTGGGTTTTGGCGTGGCGACGTCATGGGTCCATATTTCCTTGAGAACTACGTTGGCCAGGTCATCACTGTTAACAGTGATCACTATAGGTCGCTGATTACTAATTTCTTTTTGAATTGAATGATCTAGAGACTAACGAAATGTAGTTTTAAAGGCTGTGAACTGGACACCTAGAGTGTGCGATATAAACTCTTAAGACTTTCTTTTGTGCCACAAATCACAGCAGCCCTCAAAGTCAATATAACCCATGTGGGCAAGGGAACAATAATTCAAACGATTACAAAATATCGATGATATCTGATACACACATTGTCTTATATAAATTTAAAGAGCATTTTATAAAAGACTTTTTGGACGTCCCAATAAATGTGGAAGCTTGATTTATCTTTTGAAGACAGCTTTGCATTTATTTCTCTTTGGAATATTTCAAAGTATATTTTTATACTGTGACATTTTTACCTTTTAAAAACATTTAAAGTATGAGCTTTTAGTTGCAAATAAAATAAAAGTAAATCTGTGTTCAGTTTTAATTAAAATTGTTTATTATTTGCACAATTCTGGGTGCCACTGTTCTCTTTTTAGTAGACAATTATTCGACAGATCTTTGTAAAGGAGATCTTCAAACCACGATTACTTCACACAAGACTGACTGAACTTTTACTAACTTGAAGGCGAATGTTAGCAGCTTCGCCTTCTCGAGATCTCTATAAATGTAAATATCGTTGTTTCATTATTGTTGTTTGTGTATGTTGGTTACATTTATTTTTGTAGTGTTTGTTGTTGTATTTTCGTTTGTTTATAATTTTTTTATGCTGGTGCTTGTTGTTATATTACGCAGGGGCGATAATTTGTAAACAAGCTCGTTGTTTTTGTTTATGTAGCTTTTGTTTATAATTTTAATGTTAAACGATGTAAAAGCAAAGTACCAGTATCTAGATTTTTCGTTTTCATAACAATATGTTCAAAAACATACAAATATGAACAACTACATACATATGTAAACTGACATATACATGCCATATATATGCACTTAAGAGATGTGTTCATATAAATCTGATACCCTCCATCTGTATTTCCATATGATAAGCGTTCACAACCATCCATTTGATGTGAAACCCGAAAATAGCGTATTTCTGTCACTTCATCTTACTCTGTGTAGTTAGCTATTTTCGATTTCATATGACATTTTTTTCTCTCTTGCCATAATGTTATTTCACTAATTGCATTTAATTATTTAAAGCTACCACTGCAGTAAAAAGTACCACGTCTCCATTTTATTTTTATTTCGATTTGCAAATTCAATTCAAATTGGTTTTCTTTTTTGTCATGAGTGATGTGTATATTTGGCACAAGTTACCAGCTCACACATATTATCTGAAAGCACATATTTGTACCTATACATATAGGTAAACGTTTGTTTTATCACTGGTTTGGCGTAATAATAAATAAAAAAATATATTTTGATGATGGTGTTGATGATGATGTTACGCTTGGTATTATAAATCAAGTATCACATAAGCTTTATGTACCATATACGGTAGAAAAAGAAATTTAATTCTCTGCAGGCTGGCAACACCAATTTATAGTTTTTGGTGAAAATACGTAGAACAGTTTAGTGTGTTTATGTACTTCGCCTACATTTTTAAATTGAAATTTTTAAATTGTTTGTCACTCGCGAATCTTTTTCTGTAGAAAGCAATGATGCATCTGAATCTGCCCTGTCAAAAGACTGGCTACCAAACTGAGGTTATTCCGGGATAGTCTAAATGATGGAAAACGCCCTAGTCAAGTAGGTAGTATGTTGGCTTATTAGACGTGAGGCCATGATTCAAACCCCATGTCAGACATCTCCAACAAAACAAAACATGGAAAATAATTCTTGCGTGGCTTCTGAGAGTCTTTCAAAAATCTATCATTCAGAGCAGATTTTAAATTGTAAGTCCCGCCACCAATGTATAAAATTATATAACTGATAGACTCAGTCTGCCCCACCAGGTTTACTGCAAAAGCTGCCAGTGAAAGAAATCGGTACAAAGCCTTTTATGCGAGTGCCCTGCAAGTCAGAACTGACGTCATTGGTTTTTGGGTGACAGAACGTTTGAAGATCAGGGCACGGTGGCGAACGCGCCACTAAGGAAACTGGCCGGTTTCATCCGGAGCTCGAGATGATTTAAACCCACCACAAATGGATCATGACAAGCGGGATTACCTCACACTGGGTAACACAATGGGCCACAGAGTGAACTTGCCTGTGGGAAATTTGATCGTTTGTATCCTGTTTAAAGATTTGTATTGACCAATTATGTATGTATGCGTGTGTACTCTAAGGTATGACCTTTATTTTAATGACCTTATGATTCCTCTTATTTTAGTGACTTAACTAAAGTTTTGATTGAAACCAACTTGGTTTGAAAACAGTCATTTCCTTTGTTTGCTCTCCCTTTCATTGAATATAGTACATGCGTACATACTTAATTGGGCTTGACTTTGAATTGAAGGACGCGCCACTTATGGATGAAATTAAGCGACACCACATAAGTAGTGTGAGAAGCTAGGTGGTTATCCTGACTGAAGGGTTTTAGTGACCACTTATATATGTATATATATATGTGCGGTCTAAAATATGACTCAAGTCCCTCTTATTTTAATGTCACAATTAAAGTTTAAAAAGCGACTTTGCCCCTCTTTATTTTCCCTTTCATTGAGTATACCTTTAGATATATGTATCAACGTCATGGAGGCCCCCTTTTTATAAGCTGGTCTGCTTGCTTAAAGACGAGAATGCCCACATGACTTGGAACCCAGCAGAGGTCCTACCTCTCTTCTATTTAACCTCATAAGAGCTGAGTGGCAGCTTGACTTCTGCAACAAAATGCAATTTTCAAACAATATGTCAATTTATCCAATTTGATTCCAGCACGTGCTGTAAATAAATTAGAGGCGGCATTAAAAAAGGGATTTAAAAAAGACCAAAAAAAAACAAATAAAATGTTTTTAAATGATAAATTGTTCGCAAAGAAATCCGGTTGTAAATGTTCAGAATATGGTATGTTCCTAGAAATGATACATATGTTCCGAGAAACTGTGTTTTGAATTAATTTTTCAGTTGAATTGGTTTCATTTAATTAAAAATTAATTTCGGTTTTTTTTCTTTTCTATGGAAAACTTTCTAACATATAAAATTAAAATAAATGTTATTTTAATAACCTCTACCCCCTCCCTCGATTGTTATTTATTTGGTCTCATTTAATTAAACAACATTTGTTTTCTGCATTTCAAATATAAATTCAACATCAATACGATACACTCATGTACATACTTATGAGTTTTTGAAGTACTTGAGCTTCAAACATAAAAAAATTATTTGATTTACGCTTAACAATGATGTATTGAACATGAAAATACAACAACAGCAACAGTTAAAATTAAAAATTTTTACGGTTTAAAATCTTTGCTACGATTGGCATTTAATGTTAAATTTTACACTGAAAGAAGTTTATGATCAATGTGAACGGAAAATATAGTTTTAACAAATCGTGTCTGCTTTACATTCAAAAAAATGATGCAATCTCAAGAGATTGTCTTTTTAGAAGCTAATAGATTATAATAGAATATTAGATAGAAAGGGTATAGAACCAGATGGATTGCGGAAACTTACACAGCGAATGAGATAATAAATGTTCAAAAACTCAGTTATATTATTACATAATAGTCATTACAACCCTTCAGTCTGGATTACAACCTAGTTTCTAACACCACTTATGTTGTGTAAGTTCATTTTATGCATGAGTGGCGAGGCCTACAGGTTTTAAGTTGACTCCGAATGCTAGATTGTTTGAGAAATTTTTCAATGCAGTTTTATTTACTCTCAGAGTTTTTGCCAGAAAACTAATGAGAAGTAGCTGAAGAAATATTTTTTCATATTTCCTTTTGTTTGAGATGTCTGAGCTGGGATTTGAACCACATACTACTTACTAGACTACGACGGTTCCGCTGAGCTGAGAAGAAGCCGTCGAAGTTCCGAAACAATTTTTTTTATATGTAGTTTGATGTGTCTCTTTTTGAGAGAGAGAGCGAAAGGGAGTAAGCTTGCTTCGGAACATTTTCAGCTCGAATTGGTTTAATTTTAATTATAGTTCCGAAACAATCGAACTGTGCGGTCAGCTACTGAATTTGTTCCGGAACAAGAATTTTGTTCCGAAACAATAGGTGAATCTAGCTTAAGAAGCCTACACACTTCCTATGTACCTATTAGCTACGGAGGCAATAAACTGTTGCAAAAACAGAACAAATTTTTGTTATGCGAAAGGTGCAAGACCGGATCTTGAGACATGAATGAAAGGTTTTAATCCTAGAATGAAATATTCAAAGTTCATAAGTAAACACGGGAGAATATTCCCAGCAGACGGCGATGACATCGAAAGATGTGCTCAATTCAAGTTTGATAGAAGGTGCAAAAAACAAGACATAACAGTACTTGATAGTCAGGCATGTCACTGATTTTCTGTGGATTAAGTAGGACAAATAAGATTAATCTCTGCTGAGGTCATGTGGGAAGTCATGAAAATGTATAGTGAGATGACTTTACACGCTGCTAATGCCACCAAAACTTTCCTGTTAAGAGTGTCAAGTTATTTGGAAAGTTATACTGAACGAAAGGGAAGATAAAGACCGAAAAACCTAACGGTTTTTTGGGGCAATTAAAACTTTTGTTGAGAATTATAATACAGGGAGATTTCTATCATGTATCAGAACAGGAATAACATAAGATTAGTAACCGGTACTATAAACCGAATTTAAGATTGTTCAGAGTTTGGATGGTTTTAAAATGATGTGAATAAATAATCAAAAAGCATACTTAGAACCTGTAAGAGATCAATAGCTTGAACTGCCAAAAGCAATAGGATTCAATTGTGAATCTGAAGTGAGAGTAACCAGTA
Source organism: Sarcophaga subvicina (assembly GCA_936449025.2). NCBI lineage: Eukaryota > Metazoa > Arthropoda > Insecta > Diptera > Sarcophagidae > Sarcophaga > Sarcophaga subvicina. The sequence continues at coordinate 83,707,589 of OW388084.2, forward strand.
TCCTCTTACAAGAAGGGAGAATAGGTACAGTAAGCCTCCTTAATAAACCTGATCGATTTTTTTTTAATAAAATGTTGCATAACTTGAAGTCGCCGCGGTCTATTAGACGTGAGATTCAAACTAAAGTTCAGACATCTCCAACAAAACGAAACAAACAAATATTTCTTCGGTGACTTCTTTTCAGCAGATTTCGGGCAAAAACTCTGAGAGTCAAATGAAAAAAGCCATGAAAAATATCTCAAAAAATTTTGCCGTTCGAAGTCGACTTTAAACTGTATGTCCAGCCGCTTATAGATAAAATTGACGAACACAACATAAGTGGAGTACGAGAAGGTGAATTATAATCCTGTCTGAGTGGCAATAATGGCCAATTATGTTACCTATGCATGTTGCATACAATAAACCGACTGCAAAACTTACTCTAAGCTTAGTTTCAATACTGAACTTTATTATTAATTAGCTGTAGCACCAACTAAATACACATGCTTGCTAATCATTAAATTAAAACAAGTAAACTGGTCTTAATGGAAAATACAAACAAGAAATTCCCCAAAAGCACTGAAAAAGTTAAGCCGATAAATAATAATGTATTCTCTCTGGAGTATAGGACAGGAATAATTTATGTGACACCAACTTGTAGCCATGCATGCCCTTCGATGGAATTAATATTTGAACTAAACGCCACAACATAAGTGATGACACTTGTTTTTTTGCTGTACCACAGGCAGCACTAATTTAAATGCTTCTTCTCTGAATTTCTCTCCGTACTAAACATTTTTAATGCATAGTGAGCGTTAAACAGAATCATGTTCGTTTTTTTCTTGACATACGAATTCATAATGTTTTTAACAAGATTCCTTTAAGTACCCTATGAAGGCCACTTTTTTGCTGCAGTTAAAATTGATTTTTTTTTTGCTTTTTTGGGTACGATTTTGTTTCTTTTGAACATATTCCGCGAATATTCATATCGAGTGGTTCATAAAAATTATTATTTATGATCGAGAAACTGACATGTCAGTTTTGCAAAATTGAAATTTTGAAATGGTGCTGAAATGGTACTTTTTTGCACCAAATGGTACTTTTGTAAAAAAATATTTAATTATACTTAGTGCACGTACGAAATGGAATAGAAAAACTAACGTACGTTCCATGGACGTTTGGCTAACCGGGGCTAAAGATTAAACTCCACCTTTAGCACCTTTCCACCACTGAACATGTTGCGAACATATTAAGAGTAGAAAAGCGCAAAACATAAAATATGTAATAATAAAAAAGTACTGATAGCGTCGCGTGGGTACTGTGGTATTTTTGAAATGGAAAAGTACCAAAAAAAGTACTAAAGTACTGAATATTTCAACACTGGAAGACTCTCAGTGGTTTGTTTTACATTTTTTTGTTGTGTAATGCGGTATTGATCTTGTAGGGAGATAAAAAAGGAAAAACTTCTTTGAATTATGAAGTTGAAGTATTATGCTGTCAATATCTAGTTCGATAAGCTATGATGAGAAGTCAAGAACAAACTATTTCGCAGATGCGCATGAATTTCATGCTGTATGTGCCAATGATAAATGTGCCCTGCAATGGTAAACACCGCCAAGAGTATGTTGCACAAAACAAAACCTGGTCGTGAATTTGATCATTTTTCTAGTTAAGTGAAGTAAAAACTAGAGGGTAAAGATTAGTGGACACCCCTCGTTATTGGTTATTGTTTTTTTGCTACATTTTAATTTAAAAAAATTCAAAATTATACGTGCAACATAAGAAATCATTTTAACAAGATGCTGGAGACAGTCAATATTTTCAACATTTTCTCGTTTATTATTTGCTGCATACAATATTGATACTTGCAGCATATATTAGCGTAGACAGAGGCAAAACGAAATATGTGCAACAACAACAGTATTGTTGTGGTACATAAATTTCCACATACACATTTTGTGCAACATGGGGGTGCAATTTTTTACATAGCTTGCTGCCTGTAAGTCAATGCCTTTATTTCGTTTTCTTTCTTCCATTCACACTTCAAAAAAAAAAAAATAATAAAAAAAAATAAAAAAAAAATTGAAAACAATTCTTAGAATTATATTGTAGTGCTGCAACAGCTCTGGCAGTTGTTATTGTTGTTGTCGTAGTTGTTTTAAAGCTTAAGGCAATTTGAACAATATTTCAATTTATTTACTCAACCGTTTCTTAACAGTCATTGTCTTTATTTATTTCATCCATACATTTTACTTTTGTTTTAGTTTCTTCTTCTTCTTGTTTTATTTTTTTTCTTGTGTTATACTTGTCGCCTTTCTTTGTTTTCCTTTTTCATACTCTACGCTTTTCCATGCATATTAATGGCCACTTTAGTAGAGTAGCTCGTATAGAGTGGAAGAAATCTGTGATATTTTGTAGAGAAGCAGTTTCTGCAAGATGTCGCAGGCTCTCAATATTAGGGAAGCCATTCTTCAAGAAAACATAAGGCTTTGCAAAGCAAAACTGCAAAAATTCTTTGGACCACAAAGTGATGAAATAATGGAAGTAAGAACTAGTGAAGATGCTTAATGATGATGAACGTAGTTATGTTAAGAAAACAAAATCCTGCCACGCTTGGTTAAAGGCCTTGAATATGTTTACAATATGTTTATGTTTACAAGCAAGAGATATTCAATTCATCGTGGTTACGCAAGGATCAGTTAAGCCATTGAAACAATGGAGGATATTTCATGTTCAGCCTTCGTTAGGTTAGGCTAGGTTAGCTGGTAGCTTGTCGTTCACCGGCAAGTTCACTCGGTGTCCATATGGTCCATTGTATTGCCCTTGCCATTGTCCGTATGTAGTGCGTTAGAACCACCCCAAGCTCCGAATGAAACCGGTCAGTTCTCTTAATGGTACGTTCGCCACCATGCCCAGATCTGCAAACGTTCTGTCACCTAAAAACCGATGACGTCTGTTCTGCAGTGCAAGTCACTCGCATAAAGGGTGTTGTACCGATTCCGTTTCCCATATATCATGGCAGTTTCTTCAGTAATCCTGGCGGGGCAGAGACCTTTGTTTTCTGTTTTTAATTCCTTCAAAGAGCAGAGGCCTGCATCAAAACATCTACACTGTAATGATCAATGAATGCTTTGAAGGGGCTATTCACTAAAGGAGTTATGAGCGGCCACACGTAGGCCACAGTGTCCCCTAGTGGATGCTTAATATGGAGATAATTCTTTGTCCAAACGACTAAACTCTACATACTACATACAAACATAATTGGTCATTTCAACCCTTCAGTCAAGATTATGGACCTAGTTCTCTGCATACTACGGCAGATACAAAGATTCGTGAGCATCATTATGCTGAGGCATTACGTTAGAGGCAATTTTACGTTTATTTTCGCTGAACCTTTATTGCAGGGACACACATCTCGGTAACTGTTCAATGACACGAGTGGAATATTGGTTATGCGGTGAACCTAATGAAAGTGGTGTCCTTCAGAAATGTTGATTACATGATTCCGCACAATGACTTCTCGGGATAGTTCAAGGCTTTCAAAATTGAAAAAAACGCAACTAGTACACGACCAGTTCCCCTAGTGGCATGTTTGCTACCATATCCAGATCTTCAAACGTTCTGCCACCCAAAAACCGATGAGAACTGTCTTAAAATGTACGGTGTAGAGAGTCCATGCAACTCCTGATGTCCTTGGATTTGAAGAGATGGGATGCCAGCCCTTTCAAAGCTGCTTGTCTGTCTACACATATGACCACGTTTAAAGGATGTAGGTTTCTGGTTTCCGCCCGAAATACGTTGGCCTAGTTAGGTAATCTGTATGTCCCGTTCATTGCCAGTTTATCGGAATAGATGCAGTTCCGTGTTCTATTTTTGAGCCATCGATTCTGCCTTTGTTAGCTACAGATTTTAATTTTCTAGGGAATGTTAATTACCAGACATAACTCATCTCAGAGAAGTAAACTTGAAAGAGGGCAGGAAGTTTATATCGGGTCTTTCATTAAGCGCTTCCTTTCTTAATAAAAAAACGATATATTCAAAAATTTTTATTCGTTTGGCAGACCTGCTGATGCTATTATGTTTGGAACATTGTTTAAATATCCGCGACAGCTTTTCTGGATATAGCGTACCTGCAATGTCCAATTTTCGTAAAACCTAGCTGGATGTGACCGATGGCATGGGTTACGTTGGCTGTGAGGACCGCTGATCTTGGTGGCCAGTTTATATCACCTTCACGAGAGAGGTGATCATGCCCTCCAATCGCTTGTGCAGGATATTCGATATTGCACCACAACGCTATCGTGTTGAAACTACATGTACTTAGTGTCCAGATCACTTAATTTGGGTCAAAAGAATTTCGTATTCCTAATCATTTTTGGCCCAGCAGTTTTTTTAAACATCTGGCATCCCTGGCATTTAGTTTGTTTATATATTTCATACATAATTTTTGCACTGCCTTTGTATTGTTGTCCTTCTTGTAGTGAAGTATTCTATGCCGTTTCTTTTTTTATATTTCGTTTCCTTTATTTTCATGTGATCATAAGAAAACTAATTTAGTTTTCCAATGAAATGGAGCCAGTTGTTGTCGTTATATAAATGCTTGAATGCTTCAATGCCTGAAGTTTGTAGGAGTACTCCTTTAGCTGTGCTGCCTTTTGATTTAAACACTCTACACTATGACCCGAAACGAAAGGTTAAATTAAAACAAATTAGTTTTCGTTAAGGAAAACGAATTTAAAATGCAATTTCGAGGATGATAATGATGATTGAAAATTGACTTGAGCATCAGTAAATAAGTTACAAAATAATTTTTATTCCTTATATTTATGCAAAGAAAAGAGCTGGAATACATTGTAACACTTTGTGTACCCGAGGATAAATCCTAGAATAAGGCATACAATTGAGGCACAATAAATTCAATTAAAATTTGTAAAAAAGGGGGACAGAAAGGAAGAATATTTTGAGTTTTCTATGTTTTTAAGCATCTTGTTTCTTAATATCTTCTTCTTCTTAAACCAAATCTATAGACGATAATTAAAAGCCATACCTGCAATAGGACCATTAAGTATTTTTTCACTGGGCCAAGTAAATCTTTTAACCGCAAATATGCCCATCTGGCCTCTAGCCTTATGTAGTTTCTTGTATTGACCCAACTTTCAAGTGAACCTATCTTAATCTGGTTGATGTTGTTCACAATGGATCTTTCATTAAGCGCGTCCAATATTTAAATTTAAATAAAACAAAGTAAGTGTGAGAAGTCAACGTAGTCTAGTAGGTAGTGTGTTTGTTTATTAGATGTAAGGCAAGGTTCAAATCCCAGGTCAGACATCTAAACGAAATATGAAAAAATATTTCTTCGACGACTTCCTCTCAGCAGATTCCTATCAAATGCTCGGGAGAGTAAATAAAAATTGCCATGAAAAGTTTCTCAAAAAAATATGGCGTTCGGAGTCCCGCCACTCATGCATAATATTAACTCACACAACATAAATGTTGTTAAAAGCTAGGTCGTAATCCTGACTGAAGGGTTGTAATGACCAATTATGTATGTATGTACGAGTATGTACTTACTTTGTGTTATATACGAGTGGTGGGGCCTACAGTTTAAAGTCGTTTCCGAACGCCATATTTTTTTGAAGAACTTTTCATGGCAATTTTTAATTACTCTCAGAGTTTTTGCCAGAAATCTGCTGTCGTCGACGAAATTTTGTTTCCATATTTCTTTCGAGATGTTTGACCTAGGGTTTGAACCGTAGCCACATATCTAATAAGCCAACACCCTACTTAATACACTATGGAAACTTCAAAACAAAGTACAACAACTTGTAAAAAAGACTGTTCTGTTCCGGCAACGTACTTCATAGTGCGCCCATTTTACGATCGTCATAATCATACTAGCGAAAGGACTATTCCCAATATTCGAGTCCAGTTGTTATGTAAACAATCTACCATAATGTACGTTGAAGAAATACTAGAAAGTGTTTGGAGGAGAATTCGCAACAAGTAAGTTATATATTGGCGAACTGGCTCTCTTCGTAAAATGGTGTGATTGATGCATGATTTCCTGTGCTAGTTTAGCCTAAAAAGTCAACAAAGACTTGGAGAAACAAGTAGACATGATGTACCAATTTTTGTTTAAAGATTTGATTCAGCACAATTGTTTTACAAAAAAAAGTTGAATTAAAACTAACATTTCATAATAACAACATTGAATAGTAGAGCACACAAAAACTAATACTCGTACAAATAATCAAATAAAATCACATGATGATCACACAAATAGTTGTATAAAACTAAAGTGAAAAAAGAATTTTAAAAATAAAAAACCAACAACCTACACAATGTTGATGTATGTATGTTTGCATAGCCAAGCTGCATGCTGCCATACAAATTATATGCAACTCTATTTAGACAAAAAGACGACAGCTACCTCAACTCTATCGCTGTTATCTTAAAATAAAAATCAAACATAAATAAGTAAGCATTGCACAGTAGTACTATGCTCTTAACAACACCACCACCAACTCACTCACTCGTACGGTGAGTTGTTAAATCTAAGAAACTTTACTTCATGTTTTTCTGTTTGTATTTCAAACTGTTTTGTTTATGTTCTTTTGTTGTTTGATGGTTTGTTTGGTAGTCATTTCTCTAATAGTTTAACTGTCATATTCATAATAATAAGCACAAAACAACTCTTTTTTTTTTTTTTTTGGACAAGATAAAGTCTTAAAATATCCAGAAGAAGCATATACACGTGTGCTTGCGTGTGTGTAGAGTGAAAGGTAACCATTATGTGGGAAATGCTGTTGTCTGACAGTAGCTTAGCTTTCAAAAAATCTACTCAACAAATAATCATCAAAACGTCAGACATTCAAGTCTGTCCGTTTGTTTGTTTATAACCCAACTACACAAGTTTTCTATTCCGACTTGTTTTTTTTTGTGTATAAGATTTACGAGAGATTGTTTAAAGCAATTGTTAACATTAATTTGAACAGTTTTTAACGGTTTCTGTTAGCGGTACACTACAGCAGCAGTTCAACTGAACATATTTTGACCAGAGGTATTTTTTGACATTTGGTGCCTATGGCTGTGGACATCTCGAAATTAAAATACTATCAGCCAGCAGTCGCATATAAAATTAATACGCACTACATGTTTCAGTCGCCGTAGTCTAGTAAGTAGTGTGTCGTCGTTTATTAGACGTAAGGCCACGGTTCAAACCCCAGGTCAGACATCAAAACGAAAACATCAAAAAAATATTTCTTCGGCGACATCCTCTCAGCAGATTTCTGGCAAGAACTCTGAGGGAAAATAAAATTGCCATGAAAAGTTTCTCAAAAATCTGTCGTTCGGAGTCAACTCCCGCCACTCATGCATAAAAATTAACGCACACAACATAAATGGTGTGAGAAAATAGGTCGTAGTCCTGACTGAAGGGATGTAATGACCAATTATGTACGTACATGGGGCTAGGCTATAATCCTGACAGTTGCAATTACCAACAAACAAACAAATGTTCGCCTCTGCTTCTATGTCTGGAGCGTGTCCAAAATATCAAATTTTTCAATGGCCTTGGCGGATAAATCTGGCAGGTTATGTTGGGTTTGAAGACCACTGTGATTTATGGCTTATTCGCGTACACCTACGATTTAACACAAGAAAAAGTCTAACGGGGTCAAATTGAACGAATTCATTAACGAGTTCACAACACCTACATACAATCGAATCGCTTGTTCAAAATATCCAACGTGGCATAAGTTGTCTGATGCGTAGAGCCGTCCTATTGAATCCACATTCAATTCAAGCTAAAAGATGTTGTTCATGCATTATCGCCTTTGACAGTGATTGCCTGTGTCAACATCGTTCTCTAATAAATATGGACCGATGACGCCGCCAGCTAAAAGTCCATAAGAAGCAGTGGTTTTTTCAACATCTATGGTCCAAATTGAATGACTTTGTTTGTGCTCGGTCCAGATATTTTTCAATGAAATCCATAGCCTATCTACCGAACACACGTCATTGTTTATAGTCGTTGACCTTCGTGTTCCTACGGTACTTTAATTTTGTGTGATTGCAGGCCCAGGTTATGATGTAAAAATCAGCCAATTGTGGGCTGCTAAAGGCCGAGTACTTGTGTGTGACGCGAAATTGTTTGCCTCGAATTCTCCGGCACATTCTCATGAACAGTGGTGATGTTTCGCACAGATCTTGCGTTTCATCGACGTGTTGGTTGATCATTTGCTGAACCATAGGTATTAAACTTGTGTGTTAAACACCCTTTTGTTTGAAACTAAGTGTGGGTATTTCATGTCATGTGCAATATTAGTCCTCTGTAATCCATAGCTTGTGTGGTAATCAATGAGATTCTCTCATATGTTATGATACACTGCATAGGCTGTATCGACCATAACCTCACTGGTTATAATCTCTAAAAAGTTGACTTGCAAAAGAAGTTTATCTCATTAAAATCTGTTTTTTTTGTTTGTAAAATTTTGTATTTTCTTTGTAGACTCAAGTGGGTTGTTTACTTTTAAGCGTTTTAACGTTTGCCCATAATGGCTTATTCTCAAGCGTGTATTGTTGTCGTGGACAACAACTTATTTAAAATCAAATTCAACTGCTGGTGACGTATTTTTTTCGTTTTTTTTTTATTTAAATATATGAACTCTTTTAGATAACACCGATAACAATGGTTTTTTAAATGAACAACTTAACTGGGGCAAAGTTAAATTGGTAATCAAATGATTTTTATGGGAATTTAATTTGTATCGTATTCAAACGATGAGGAATAAAACATTTGATACGAGGGAAAGATTATCAAATCTAAGGTAAGTTTACTCCAGCATAGAAGCTCATTTAATTAAAGTTGGTCAAACAAAGTATACATACATACATACATAAATGATCATTACAACTCTTCAGTCAGTATTACGTCCTTTCTTCTCACACCACTGTTGTGTGTATTAATTTTATAAATGAGGACCTACATTTTAAAGTTGCCTCCTAACGACACATTTGAGAGATTTTTCATGGGTATTTCTTATTTGATCTCAGAGTTTCTGCCAGAAATCTGCTCGTTTTAATCGTGATGTTTGACCTAGGGTTTGAACCGTAGCCCCACCCTACTTACTATACTACGGCAACTTCAAAACAAAGTACCACAACTTGTAAAAAAGATTATTCTGTTCCTGCAAAATACTGCATAGAGCGCCCATTTTACGATCGTCATAATCGTACTAGCGAGAGGACTATTCCCAATAATCGAGTGCAGTTGTTATGTAAACAATCTACCAACATGGATGTTGACGAAATGCAAGCAAGTGTTTGGAGGAGAATTCGCAACAATTGATTGCGTGTGGGTCTTAAGAACTCGACTTTTCTTAGACCAGAACCTGGCGAATTTTATATCGTAAGTTAGACCAACAACTGTAAAAATTCTGCAGGGGCTAACTGACTTAGAAAAAAAGGTGTGTTCGCCAATACGGACTTCTCTTTTCATCGAAAAATAATTTTCAGCCTTGAGCCCTGGATGAATGGGTACGTGAGCAAATTTGTTATGATTCCAATTCACTTGTCATTTTTATTTTTTTTTTATCATTCATAGCTTTCCAAGAAATTAATAACAATGGGGGAGAGTAACATAAAAGAAAAGCAGCACAGAAAAACTATTTATAAATGTCCTTTATACGATCACATATCGAAAAAAAAAGAAAATATGTTTCATTCCAAAACCCTATGTTGAGATGCTTGAAATTAGCAGTGAACATGGGGAGACAGCATGACATTTTCATCATTGTTGGTGACTTCTATCAAAACAAATACTTCTCTAAAGTCAAAGTTTCTTTGGAATAGTACTGGTTTATTTGCTACCCATAACAATCCATTCTACTTTTTCTCCCAGCTATTCTTCTATTCTATTGTGCCACAATGCCAGTGACATAGCCATGCGTTTGACAGTGTTTTACTTCAAAAAAAACCTGAAGTGGGAGTCACCAAACAAAATGAATTTTGCTCTGTATGGTGTAAGATGTCATCATGTATAGAATTTTTAATTTATCCTACAAATAGTAACTGGAATAACGTATACACACAGGATTATTATTATATTTGATAAGACAGAAGGAAAATTTTCTATTTCTTTAACTTGTCTATTTTGTGGGAGTAACTCTGTGTCGCCAACTATGTGACATTTGACAAATTGATAAAATATTTACAAAAAACAACAAATGAAACTGCTAAAAATACGCATGGATCACCTTAAAATAAAATTTATAAAAAATTTTATGCCATCATAATTTCGAAAATCTTCCATACAGTCCCATCTCTGGAAAACTTATTTCAGCGTATGTACTTCTATAAATACTTCAGTAATCCAAATAATTTCATTGTGTTTATTATCGTTCACATATAAAGAAGCCGTGGTTCTCTGAATGCCAATGTTCAATTTTAAATCAGACAGAATTTGGTTGAAGGCATGGGCTATGAGGACCGCTGTAGTTTATAATTTTTTCACATACTTGTTCTGCTTAAGGAAACTGCACAAGAAAATATCAATCGGGGTCAAATGGCTCGATATCGTCCACAACACTTCTACGTAATATGACCATGTATATCCAATTTGACAGAATATTCAAAGTGGAATAAGCAAAGGGGTATGTTGTGCCGTAGTCTAGTAGTTAGTGTGTTGGCTTATTAGACGTAAAGCCAGGGTTCGAGCCCCAGGCCAGACATCAAAATAAAATACATAAAGTATTTCTTCGGCGACTTTCTCTCAGCAGATTTCTGGCAAAAACTCTGAGAGTAAATAAAATTGCCATGAAAGATGTCTCAAAAATCTGTCGTTCGGAGTCGACTTTAAACTGTAGGTATACCACCACTCATGTATAAAATTAACACACACCACATAAGTGGTGTGAGAAACTAGGTTGTAATCCTGACTGAAGGGTTGTATTGACCAATTATGTATGTATGTAAAATTATGTATGAAACCATATGTCGTTGGTGTCCAGATCCTTCAATTCAGATCAAAAGAATTTAGGAATCATTGACCAATAGTGTCTGCCGTTGGCAGTGATCAAAATCCACAAGAAACTGTGACTTTTGCAGGATATTATACGCCAGTGGATATGCTTTCCCATATCATGTAGAAATTAATCTCATAGTTGAAGATGATTTTTCTTTGGAAATGAAAAATTGCTTCTGTGCTCATGCATCAAATACACGGCGTTATTTATTGTCGTTTACGTTCAGTTCCTGGGCCAGTTGAATATTGCGAAGGTGCAGCTGCAGGACATCGAATGATGTTGGAAATTACCAACCTATAGTGGTCGAAATATGGACCAAAACAATGACTCACCAAACAGTGACTTTTTTGTGATACATAGACTTCAAGGCAGATATCTCCAACAAGATTAAATAAGAAAAAATTATTTCTTCTTCTTATTATTATTGCTCCTGGATATCAAATGAAGTGATACTGTTCCAAATTTGGAAATTTTGTTTGTTCACGTATGCATTCATTCAGAAAAAAATCTCATCGCTAAAGATGATATTTCGTGCAAAATGAAAATACATATGTTTCAGTGCGCATCCAGCGAACACATGCCGTTATCTATGGTCGTCTACTTTCAGTTACTAGGAGTTAGAAATCATTGACTTATAGTGGTCGTCATTTAAAGTGATGGCTTCGACAACATCGTATGTTGCCGTCAGCCCAAGATTCCTATTAACCCATTCGGATACCCTGTCAAAGACGAGTATACTCGTCCTACTTTAAATATATTATAACATGCACGCTTTTGAATTAGCAATTTTTTTTTGTCACAAACATAATATAAATATTTAAAAAACTTGAAAAATACTACAAATAATTATTTTTTACAAAAATAATACTTTATTTCTTATAGAGAATGATCTTTCACGCAATGTTTATAGCAACTGAATCACTTATGATACCATATCTTCGTGATAGGATTTGTAACAAAGTTGAATGACTGCATCATTCAAAATATAAATGGCAATGGGAATGACTTCATATAATTTAGGCTTGGTAGTTAATGGGTTAAACACTGATATTTTTGGAAGGCATTAGAATCTTTTGAAGTCAATGCAGTCCAATAGCCAGAGTGTTGACTTATTAGAGTTAAGGCCAGGATCGAAACCCCAGGTCAGACATATCGAACAAAACGAAGTATGAAAAAATATTTTTTCAGCGACTGCTTCTCAGCAGATTTCTGCCAAAATCTATGCGAGTAAATAAGAAAAATTGCCATGAAAAACTTTCTCAAAAATCTGTCGTTCTGAGTCGTCTGTACAGTAGGTTCCGCCATTCATGTATAAAATTGACTAAGCAAGGTCGTAATCCTGACTGAAGGGCTGTAAAATGTCAATTATGTATGTGTTGGACGCTCTTGATCCTCGTGTGGATTGGTTTCTTTCCAAATTCGAAAATTTTGTTTGTTTACGTGTCCCTTCATCCGGAAATTGGCCTCATAGTTGAAGATTATTTTCACATATTTTTGTGTGCTATATTCGACCGTAGTAGTCTGGCAAAACAGATTATTTCAACAATACGGTCGTTATCAGCTGTTAATGTTTGTCACCTTTGTAATATCCGATATAAAGTTGTCATATTTCGTTTACAAAAATGGTTTTACTTGCTACTTAACAAATAAATGCTGCGGATGCCTCCTCCCTGCAGAAGTAAACAAATGTACATTCCCATAGAAAATAAATCTTCGAATCAAACGAAAGAGTCTAACAATATAATGATAATGATGATGGGGATAATAGTTATACCCACGAATACTTGCATGAGAACACAAAAGAATGTGTGTCTCTCTTTTTAGCCTTCAACCAGTAAAAGACAATTTTTTTATTTCTGGTCACAAAACAAACAATCGTCATCGTTTAACATTTTCCGGCATGTCGTACTAGAACGGATTGCAACCGTTTGAGAATTGTTAATCCAACATTTGCATTTCGCTAATGCGTCTCATACTTCTCTCATACATGGTCATACATGGCATGTTGTATGCCTACTGCCTGATATTGTTTCAATTGTTATTTCTGTTTGCCTGTGGCATGTAAAATAAATGGCCAACAACTTGTTTGCCAGTGTCATTAGCCAAGGTAAACTAAATGCTTGTAATGTTGGCGAATTAGTGGTAACATTTAACGACACGACTGTATTATGAATTAATAAAACGAATGAATAATGAGCCACAGATACTGTAAGGTTTAGGAAGCAACGAAAATTATACGTTGTATGGTTGTTTTGCAAAATGATGATGAATTTTTTCATGCATTAATTATGATAGCCCTTATGGTGGACTTTTAACTGGTTGTACTGGTAGTTAAAACAGTTAAAATTTAATTTAATTTGATGAAGTTGTGGGCAAAACTATATTAGGTGAGGGGTATTGGAATGGCACTCAGATCTAATGCGACAGCTTTTATAAATTTAGTGGAAATCATTTAGGTGTCCTTATATGTGAAGGAGGTGACAATTTTTCAGCATAGAAGCAGCCAGCAATTAGAAACTTATAGTCAGCATTACGACCTAGCTTCTCTCACCACGTATGTTGTGTGTGTTATTTTCAGACTTGAGTGGCGGGACATACAGTTTAAAGTCGAATCCGAACGACAGATTTTTTTTGAGAAACTTTTCAGGTCAATTTTCTATTGGACTCTAAGAGTTTTTGCCAGTGTACTGGTTGGACGAAGCACCCGAAGAATTATTTTCTTATATTTCGTTTGGGGTTTGAATCTTGGTCTCATCTATTATTTTCTTCTCACAGTTTTTGCCAGAAATTTGCTGAGAGAAAGTTCTCAAAGAAATATTTTTTTTTATTTTTTTTTTGTTGGAGATATTTCACCAGGGGTTTGATGTGGTCTCACGTCTAATAAGCCATCACACAACCTACTTGACTACAGCGTCCTATTAGACTATTACTAGACTAAGGCACCATACGAAGTCATAAATAGGGTGTTAAATACCACGCCCTGAATGGTAGAGATCTTATGCCGGCAATGTTCGAAAACTTACGCAAGTAGCGTGATAACAAGGATCAACAGAATCACGGGATACTCTTAGGGTGGTGGCGTATGAAAACAGCTCAAACGAAATCGTACAACATAAAGAAATAGTCAGGCTAGTGTAATAGCGGCAATGAAGACCTATACTACAGTGGTCCTGGAAGCTCTGTTTGATTTAATTCTGCTTCACATGGTAGTGAAGACCAAAGCTATGGAGCTTGTTGGTCGAATAATGAGAGACAAATGTAACATGATATTCATCGTGACTTTATGAAGCGAATGTTTGTCAGCTCCCTCCTTAATTATCCTCTGTACAGAACCAGTAGACAGTAGACGAGACATAGTAATAAAAATGAATGAGTACAGAAACTCCTTACAGTTTTTAAAAGGGACACATTTTGTGGTATACCGGCAGACTTGTATTAGAAGCGGTAGTTTTTGATCCCTGAATAAAATATTCTGAAGCTATGGGAAAACTTGCTGATATATTCCAAGCGGATATCGAAAGATGTGTTCAATTCAACTGGGATTGAAGAAACAAAGAACGGTACATAACAATACTATCCGACAGTCAGGATGGCCTCCAAGCACTTCGCTCCCTTTGAGGGTAAAACGGAAATAGTGTAGCATTATTTGGGGAAAATTAATCGACTGAGACAATAAGCTCTTAAAACCTAGTCGAACCATTAATATAGATAGCTAACAACATCAAAAGACCAATTTGAAGCATACATTGAACGAGAAACGAGCAGAATGGATCACAAGTCAAGGTAATTTTGCAATAGGACAACGCAACTTCCCACAAAGCAAAATCGGTCCAAGAGATAAGCAAAGCATTAGGCTTGGAGGTACTAGGCTTGACTATTTCCGACTTTTACTTGTTTTCATCGATGTAAAGCAAATTAGCTGAGCAGTACTACGATTCCTAAGAAGTCGAAAATGGTGTGACTAATTGGTTTGCTTTAAAAGACGAGCAGTTTTATTGCCTTGGAATTCACAAAATGCATGGTCAACTTTTTTTCTTAATTGGCCATTACAACCCTTGAGTCAGGATTTCGACCTAGCTTCTCACACCACTTATGTTGTGTGTGTTAATTTTATACATGAGTGTCGGGGCCTCCAGTTTAAAGTCGACTCCAAACGATAGATGTTTAAGAAACTTTTCGTGGCAATTTTATTTGACTCTCTGAGTTCTTGCCAGAAATCTGCTGAGAGGTTGTTGCCGAAGAAATATTTTCGTTTCCATCGAGATGTATGACCTGGGGTTTGAACCGCGGCCTTACGTCTAATAAGTCAACACACTAGCTACTAGACTACGGCGACTATGTGGTATACGGTTGGGTTAAACGCGGATCTGAGGACAGATCTGAAATCATTGGGAAACTTGCTGGTATTTTCCAAGCGGATATGGAATAATACATGTGTTTCGTTCAACCTGAATAGAAGATACAAAGGATGGTACATAGGAATACTTTCTAACAGTCAGGACGCCATTCGCGCACTTAGTTTTTATGATGTTAAATTGAAGATAGTGTGGAATTAATTGGGAAAACTTAATCGACTAGGTAGGTACTCCTCTGTTGAGTAAAAAAAAATCCTCATTTGAAAATACATGACAATGACCAGGCACATGCATAAATAATTGGTCATTACAACCCTTTAGTCAAGGTGGCCAGTTCACAGCCTTTAAAAATACATGTCGTTAGTCTCTAGATCATCCAATTCAAGCCAAAAGAAATTAGTAATCAGTGACCTATAGTTATCACCGTTAACAATGACGACCTGGCCAACGTAGTTCTAAAGGAAATATGGACACATAACGTTGCCACCACAAAACTCACATCAAAAAGTGACTTTTCCGGAATATATTGCACACATAATCGCTAGCGATTTAATAAAACCCCACAAGACAAAATCTGATCAAGCCAAATTGCACGATCTTGATGCGTTAGTTCACATACTTTCCACCTGTCTCGAGCGCACAATATCCAATGTGGTATGCATTGTGTGCCAACTAGTGCTGTTCCGTTAAAATCTCATACTATGGGAGTCCAGATCATCCAATCCAGACCTTTAGTGCTCCCTGTTGACTGTACTTAAACGTTCCCAAAATCCATACCAAACAGAGACTTTATCGGTATGCACTCAACGCACTTTGAATATCATGTTGATCGATTTTTTTTGTCGTTGTAAGCATATGGCTTCCATGAAGCATTTTTGCCTTGTTTCCATTTCTTTAATCTACTTTTGTTATTTCAGCTGAGCTGGTGATAGGTCTGTTGTGGCAAGTGTTAGGATAATGGGGCTGCCATCTATCGTTGCCTAAAAACAACGTCCTCCGGATATTTGGTGTAGTGCTGAGGAATTTTGGTATGTACTGATATCGTCACTAATTCGACAATTTTATTTGTTCACGTTCACGCATACATACTTACTTAGTTGGTCATTACAATCCTTCACTCAGGATGACAATCTACCTTCTCACACCACTTATGTTGTGTGTTAATTTTATACATGAGTGGCCGGACCTACAGTTTAAAGTCGACTCCGAAATGTAGATATTTGAGAAGCAATTTCATTAAGTATTAAGAGAAAAAACAATACGCATTTAAAACATAAAAATTTATCTGAAATGATTGGTATTATGACCCTCCATAAAACATTAAATTTTTAAACATCAATTCGTTTAGAATACATCAAGAAATATACAACGGGAAGTCCTTGATTTTTGGTTTGATCTTTAATGATTTACACTGTTCAAGTAGTTTTGTAATGAGCAGCCTAGCTGGCTGTCTGTGACTATTTGTGTGTGGTATTCTACTGTGTTTTGCTCATCAACTTTATTAAATTTATTTCCATTGTTTGATAATTTATGTTGAATATTAAATTTATTTAATACAGCGCATAATGCATGTGTCGCATACACCATAGACAGTCGGTTAAACTTCTGCTCTAAAAATTATACTCGTATGTAATAAATAGTGTCGTGTAATAACGCTGATGGATTAATAAGGTGTCATTAAATTCTTGAATATAATTTTTAGAAAAGGTTTACTACGGTCCTTAGGTTAAGATCAAAACTAGGGATACAAATTGGGAAATAACCACCTAGACATACGCCATGTGGGGAAATGTGATGTGGGGAAATGTGAAGTAAGGAAATTGTTACCACCCTTATATTTATTTATATTTCAGTGTTCAATGCCTTAGAGGGCTTAAATTGCATAGCTTTTTCAAAATTTATGACATTGTCATGTCAATTGTTAATGTGGCGCCAATGTGTCATCATTACTTGTACGTTTATACATACGTTCAAAAACTTATTCATTGACTTGTAGCCCTTTAAACATTTAACTAATAATTTTTAAATCTATAATTTCGAATTCCCTTTTAATCTTTACACTAAACGGCTTCTAAGCATTTGAAATTCAATTTCATTTACTTGATTAATCATATGCGTGTGTCAACTGTCACTTTCTTTGAAACTCTGTTAAGATAGCGTATTTGTATATCCCAACAGCTGCTAAAAACACTGAAGTACACATATTGAGGTTTTAACAACAAATAAATTGAAAATCTTTTAACAAATTTTGCAAAAAAGGAGAGAGAAAGTGTTGACATTTGATGAATGCTTACAAGTGCGTGCATGTGACCCAAAACTAAATTCGTTAAGAATCTGTCATTAACTACACAATGCAGGCCAAGCAAAACAATTGAATTTGCTGTTAAAAATTTATGGGGCATATGCAGTTATTGAAACGCAAATATGTAGCACAAAAACCCCAAATGCAATAGGTATTAAGCATGTATGGTCGAACAAAATAGTTCATCATGTCTACAAAATAAGTGGTACATTTCATCAGTAACAAAAAATTTAACAATAAATGAAATATGAGTTACTGCGCTGATAGCATACATACATACATAATTGGTAATTACAACCCTGTAGTCAGGATTACAACCTTAGATTCTCACACCACTTGTGTTGCTCATGTTAATTGTATACATGAGTGGCGGCATCTACAGTTTAAAGTCGAGTGCGAATGGCATATTTATTGAGAAACTTTTCATGGCATCTTTATCTATCTATCAGAGTTTTTGCCAGAAGTTTGCTGTGTGCAAGTCGCCGTAAGAAATATTTTTTCATATTTAATTATTGTCAGAGATGTTTGAGATGGGGTTAGAACCGTTTCCTCACTTCTAATAAGCCAACACACGCCCTACAAGTCTGGTGTCTAAAAATTAAAGAATTCAACGCACTTGTTACTTATCTGATTGGTCATTACAAACCTTTAGCTAGAAATGCAACCTAGTTTCTCACATCACCCATGTGCTAAGTATTCATTTCATACATGAATTTAAAATTGTCTCCGAACAACAGATTTTTCTGAGAGACTTATTCATGGCAAATTTATTTTATTCCCAGGCCTTTTACTTGAAATCTGTTGAGAGGAAGTCGCCGAAGAAATATTTTTTCATATTTCGTTTTGACGTCTGACCTGGGATGTCACGACTCTAAGGCTGTCTAATGCACACTCTTATGGACTATGGTCATGTTTTCTTCAGATTTTTTGTTTCCTATGGGGGTTGGACGATTGTTTACACAACCAATGGACTCGTGTTTATCCACCACAGTGTGAATAATATTTTCGGTAAGACAGTTATGGCGATCATAAACTGGATGATACGCGTTTTATGCTGGCCGAACCGATCTCTCAAATTAAAAAAAAAAATTAATTGTACACGTGGTTGAATGCACTTTCAGTCCACAATGATTTTGCAAAACAGAGTGCATAAATAATAAGTAATTTAATGTCTGCTATCAACAACAGTCACTATCATAACAACCGCACTTTACTAGAAACACGTCTCCAAGAATAAACTGCTGCCTAGTAATTGCTTAACCCTGGTGTCCTTTAAATTACGTTAACTTTTCTTTAATTCTAGTCTGCTGCTCAATTGCCATCAGAAGAAAACTGTGTGTGCATGTACTACCATTTCTGAAAAATTTACATGCACCTGAGTGAATGCCCACCAGTGTGTTTACATTATAAGGCGAATATTAAATACGTAGTGTTTCACTTTAAACTCCTTTTCATCTTCTTAATGCAAGATGTGGTTATTGTTGTTGTTGTTATTTTTTTATTTGTTTTTGTGGGTGTTAAGAGTTATTAAAGCGTAAATTTCAGGCGAATTTTAAATGTTTTTCATCTGCGTATTGTTCATCTGTTGTTCGTTTAGTTGGAGATGTCTGACATAGGGTTTGAACAAGTCAACACACTACCTTCTAGACTACATACATATATAATTGGCCATTACAACCCTTCAGTCAGGATGTCGGCCTAGTTTCTCTTACCACTCATGTTGTGTGTGTTAATTTTATACACGAGTGTGGCGACTTACAGTTTAAAGTAGACTCCGAACGACAGATTTTTGAGAAACTTTTCATGGCAATTTTTTATTTACTCTCAGAGTTTTCGGCAGAAATCTGCTGAGAGGAAACCGCCAAAGAAATATTTTTGTCCGTGTAGTTGGATAGGGTTTGAACAAGACAACAAACTGCCTACTAGACTACGGCGACTTCAATATTAACATCTATCGGCCCAAAATTTTCGTGGAAATGAATTAATCTAGGCAACGAAATTTGTCGACAGCTGCCAAAGTCAACATAGGCTCCTGATTGTAATACACCAGGCCGGTATAAAAAATATTGTGAGACTGCAAAAGTTAATGGCAAGACTGACGAAGCTTTCTTGCTCATAGCCGATACAGCTGATGGAGAAGAACCTCCTTCTAAACACTTGTTGTACTTGTCTGAGGTATAGTAACTGTGGGCGTAACACTGGCATCATTACTGCTTGGGGCTGACTCCTGTGTTGAGCTACCTGTACTAACAGCAGTTGCTGCCAATTTATCGGGATTCCATTTGTTTTAGTTGTAGTAAATTTCTCATGCAATATACACATGCAATATACAATATACACATGCACATGGAATCTACTATATTAGTTGGCATAGGTGGTTGAAGAACTCGTTGTTGCAACAAATTGATGACGTTTTGATGAGTTTTTTTATAAACGTTTAAAAATATTTTTTTTTTCGCTTTGAAAACTTTATTGATCGTATCTCTAATTATTTCTAAGTGGGTGTCACTGGTTATCATTTTTGTTTTGTTTTGTATCCCCACAGATTTATGAAAATCTTTGTCTTTCTAAATCATTATGATGGTGAGCAAGTGTTTCAAGTGTTCACAACCAATGTTTATTACTTTTTTTTTCTTTTTTTCGATTTCAAGTTCCTAAGCTTATTACACAGTTTCCCAATTAAGACCATAAGTGCTTAAGCGCTTGCTTATTAGACTCTTCACTAGAATGATTAGAAAAACTAATTTTTACAATTTTAATTGTGCATCATTTCCTGTAACAAAGAACAAAAATTGTTTGCTTGCCTTCTAAGCGGATTTCTTGTGACTTTTTTCTATCTTGAGCATGATGAAGTACCTGTTCAGCAATAAATATTTATTGGCCGTTAAAAGCAAACAACATTAATCCCTTTAAAGCGATCATTAAAATCATTATTTTTTTCTCTTCGAGTTTTTAAATGTCAAAACGTTACGTTAAAGAGTTTTTCTATCCGCAACTAGAGTAACAAAATAGTGTGGATTCTTAAAACTAAATGGCCAGCGAAACATCCCGCTAGCCTAAGAGAACGTGACCCTTGCAGTTTACGCACAATTACGACTCGTTTTTCATGCGAATGACTAACTAAATGATTGAATGGTGTGCAATAGCCAGGGAAGAGGTTGCCACAGCAGAGACCATTTCTAATTGTAAGTGTTGAGCTTTTTTGTTGAATTTTTTAAGCTGCCATGGCAAATCGTAGGCACGTGTGCAATATTAGATTTTAGAAAAACAAATGACTTTTCATTACTTTGGGACGTTTGAATTATCAATTCATTACTATGTTACAAACGTCAGCCGGCAACTAAAAAGCATGAATTGATATTAAAAAGAATCAAGGAAGTCGTAGTAGCTAGTGTATTGACTATTTAGGCGAGAGCAGGTGGTTCATCTCAAACAAAATGAAAATTTTTACGGTAACTTCCTCTCATCAGTTTTCTGGCAATAAAGTCTATCGTTCTGAGTCGACATTAAACTATAGGCTCCGCCACTTATGAATAAAATTAACACACACCACATACAGTGGACAGCAAAAGTCTTAGTACGGCAATATATTTTGACAAAAAAAGTCCCCAAAGCCTTAATACTCTTGCACAAAGTTCCGATATGATTTCAAGAGGGTATTTAGGAGATCATTTGAAAGAACGGTTACGTAATCGCTAAACCTCAAACAAAAGTCAACCGAAAAACTTGGTGCCGCCAGAAAACACTAAACAAAACTTGTACATTCATTTCCAAATGGGTTAAATGGAGTGGTTGACCTTAAGGGATATTCCACTAAATACAAGGGATTACATTTTTATATATTAGGCCTTTGCATTTTAAATTAACTCAGAGTTCTCCTTGGGGGTGCCTATGGAGTCATGTGAAACCTTCCTTATTTTTCTCTTGTTTTATGAAAAACATTAAAAAATTGTTTGTTTTATAATAAAATAGAAATAAACTAATAAAATAAATATAAAAACCTTAATTTTTTATACAAACTGTTGGTTAAAATTCATGAAATTTCTAAAATATATTGCCTTTTGCTATCCACTGTAGATGATGTGAGAGACTAGGTTGTAATCTTGACTAAAGGTTTGTAATGACCGATCAGGTAAGTTACAAGTTCGTAGAAGTTGTGTTCTTTAATTTTTAGACACCAATCATCAGGACAGTTAGCGACCGTAGCCTAGTAGGGCGTGTGTTGGCTTATTAGACGTGAGGTCACGGTTTAAACCGCGGCAACGAAGAAATATGAAAAAAATTTTTCTTACGGCGACTTCCTCACAGCGGTCTTCTGTCACAAAAACTCTGAGTCGAATGAAATTGCATTGAAAAATTTTCTCAATAATCTCCCGCTCGGAGTGGACTTCAAAACTGTAGGTCCCGTCACTCATTTATAAAAAATGAACATACACAACATGAATGGTGAGAGACTAGATTGTAATCCTGACTGAAGGCTTGTAATGACCAATTATGTATGTGTATATATTATTATAGTCATGAAAAAGAGCCTTATTCATAATGTGTCTTCCAAGCCTATTGCCCTGACAAACTTCAGAATGCTGCTTGAGGTCAATAATGCCCAGCACGTGGTTTGCAAACAAGTGTTTCTTTCAAGGGTGCTTTAATACCTGACAATTTCCAAGAATATGTTCCCATGATTCATTCCTATTGGCAAAGAATCCATATGTTGTGTAGGAGACACCCCTCCCCCATTCTAAATAAGTGTACTTTGAGCCTACAGTGTCCCGTTAAAAGACCACTTACCAACCTTTTGTTATTCTTGGTTATCCTTGTGCACTCAGCTCGCCGCTTATTGTAGTTTCCATACATTGAGCATACATTTGCTAACTTCCTCATCCACTCCACAGAATGACTTTTGCCCTATCAAAGGCAAATGAAACTGATTTAAAATTCTCATGAAATTTACGCTTAAATAACTCTTAACATCTACAAAAACAAATAAAAAAAAAACAATAGCAACAACAATAACAACATATTTCATTATGAAGATGAAAAGGAATTTAAATAAAGTGAAACACTACGTATTTAATATTCGCCTTATAATGTACTGGCGAAGTTAAGCGTGAACACACTGGTGGGCATTCACTCAGGTGCATGTAATTTTTTCAGAAATGGTAATATATGCACACACAGTTTTCTTCTGATGGCAATTGAGCAGAAGCCAAAAATCAAAAAAAGTTAAAACGTAATTTAAAGGATAGCAGGGTTTAGGGATTATTAGGCAGCAGTTTACTCTTGAAGACGTGTTTCTAGTAAACTGACTGAAATGAACTGTGACTGTTGATAGCAGCCATTAAATTACTTGTTATTTATGCAGTCTCTTTTGCCAAATCACTATGGACTGAAATTGCATTCAAAAATGCGTACAAATAATTTTTTTTAAATAGAGAGCTAAGTGATGCGGCAGGATAACCAAAAATAACCTAAGGTTGGTAAGTAGTTTTTTAACAGGGCACTGTAAACTCAGAGTACACTTATTTAGAATCGGGAAGGGGTCGTCTTCTCCACAATAACATAAAACGCGTATCATCCAGTTTACAATCGCCATAATTATCTTACCGAAAAGATCATTCACAGTGTGGTGGATAAATACGAGTGCATGGGTTGTGTGAACACCAATCTACATCCGTAGAAAACAAAAATCCTGAAGAAAACATCACCGCAGTCTGTGAGAGAGTGCATTATATTCGTAGACCATCCATTTCGAGTTTCTTACAAGAACTTTCCGCAGATTTTAATTTCGCAGATTTTGTGTCATGACTTTAAGACTTACTTACTTGCTTACTTAGTTGGTCATTAACAACCCGATTAACGGATTTCGGTCTGCCTTAACACATTCTTCCAGGCCTCTCTGCTTCTTGCGCGCCATCGCCAGTTGATCATACCAATCGATGACAGGGCTTCCTCCATTTGGTCCTTCCAGCACAAACAAAGTCAGCCTCTTCGCCGACTTCCACATGTCCCTACATTTAATACTCGTCTCCGGAGCATCTTCCTCCATTCGAACGACATTGCTGAGTAAGCGCAGCCGCTGTATGTTGATACGCAGAGCAACGCCAATGTCGCTGAGAAACTCACACAGCTCTTTGTTGGATCTGATGCGAAAATCACCGCCAACTTGAACCGAAGATTTTACGTAGGCTTTTCCTCTCGAATACTCTCAAGGCTGCTGCATCTGTGCTTAATAGTTCTTAATGTCTCTGCGCCGTAGTCAACTAGGTAGTGTGTGAATTAATTAGACGTGATCAAACCTCAGTCCACACAACTCGAAAAAAACGGAAGAAGAAAAATATTTCTTCGGCTACTGCCGCTAAGCAGATATCTGGTAAAAACCCTGAGAATAAATAAAAAATTGCAATGAAAAGTTTCTCAAAAAATCGGTCGTTCGGAGTCGACTATAAATTGTAGGTGCCGCCAATCATGTGTAAAATTAACACATACAACATAAGTGGTGTGAGAAGCTAGATCGTAATCCTGACTTATGTATGCATGTATGTAATCCAAGTTTCCTAAAAGATCTGAAAGTCTTCCACATTGTTCGATAACGTTTTTTCAGCGGTTCTTTTCGATTTTTTCTCAGCATTCATAAACTTATTGGTCGATGCCTTATTCTTCGGCTTGATTTTTGGTTTGACTTCAATGTGCACATAAATGATAGCCCGCTACTATAATCAGGACAAATATTAACACAGCTTTCTAAAGCTATTTCACATGTGTCTGTTCCGTAAACTCTGTTCCTGAATAACTTACGTGTGAGCGTAATTTATAAAGAAAAACAAAACAAAGCTTCTTATACACCTAAACACTCCAGGAGAAATTAAATATGTCTCGTTGTTTGTGTATTTATAAGAAATAAATACTGGAAGTGAAACACAATAATGCCATCGTCATCATCATCGTCATTATAATCGTACTCGTACGGTTCGCATTATTTCCTTCAATTTTATCCACACACTTGATATTTTGCATCTTAAAATTCATATTTTCTTAAGTACCTTCAGGGCAAATAAGCTTTCTTTACATATGCAAAGGTATGTCTGTGTGTTTGATTGTTTATCTGAATGTAGTCACGTATGTATGTGTTCTAATAAATACTCAAAACGATGGCAATAAAATCAACAGGGTCTCTAAAAAAAATCAAGTTAAGCAAATTTGTATGGAAGTTAAAGAAGAAGTCACAAAGCAAATTAAACAAAAACATCAACAAAAGACAGCCAATAATAACAACAATATGAAAGGAATAAATATTTGAGTCAAATAGTTAGGGTAACCAAAAAACAATATGTTTTAATTTTACAGTTTTGTATCTTAATTCTAAATTTTACTTAAGTTGAGACTCATCTAAGCCCGGATCTGGGAGCAGCATGAGCCAGACTTCATTGGATCGATTTTTTTTTCTCAAAATGTATATTCTCTAAACACAACATTTACTACGAAGAACTATAAACACATACAACCTTTGCAAATGAGACTAATTTTGGTTCCGAGCACGTGGTTCAAACCTTAGCTCAGGCGTTCGGTTCAAACAAAACGAAGTTTTGAAAGAATATCTCTTCGATGACTTCCACACAGCAACCTGCTGGCAAAAACTCTGTCAAAGATCTGTAGGTACCGCCACTCATGTATAAAATTAACACACAACATGGGTAGTGTAAGATACTAGGTCATAATCCTGTCTAAAGGGTTGTAATAACCAATTGAGTTACTTACTTATCATGCACTGTGTAATATCTCTAAGGCATCTGAACATATTGTTACGTTTGTACCTTTTTAAAAACGTTTAAAATATGAGTTCGCTGATTGCAAACAAAATAAAAATAAATTTGTGTTTAGTTTCAATTAAACTCTTTATTGTTCGCACTACTTTTATGTGCCACCGTTTACAACTTGACGAATACAACAATAATTGCTTGTTCGCTATTATTCTTTGCTTACAACGCAGATCTTTTTAACGGCAATCTTCAAACCACGTTCTGTTCTCTTCAAAAGCAACGCGTCTTCACAAAAGACTGACTGCTCGTTGCTTTCTTTGTCTTGGCTTTTTATATCCCCACGTAAACAGTCTGATGAAGGTTCTTGAAGTCGAACGTTCGTGCTCTCGAAAGCTCTATCGCGACTTCATTGTTGTTTGTATATTTTTTTCACATTGCTTGTTGTTGCGTTCTCGCTTACTTGTCTATCCCCTTTTCTTTCATACTGATGTTGTTGGTTTACTTGTAACAAGTTCGTTGTATTTGTTTGTGTAGCTTTTGCTCATTTTGATGTTAAACGATGAACACCGTTTCCATTATCGTAACAATTCAATTCATTTGGAAGGAATGTATAGGAAATTAAAGAAGGTTTTAATGACTTTAGTGGAGACCTTTGGTGTGATAACTGCTTCGTTTGTTTCCCCGTAGGCGGATGATGTATATATGTATCATCAAAAAACTACCCTTCAGTCGTACCTACATAACCATTGGAAACGATTAGGGAAACATCCGCCTTCAGGAATTTGCTGTAATTGGCGTTGATAATCTGATGTTCCTTCTGGCAGGAGGAGAAAACGTGTGACCAACAAATGTAAGGAGAGGAACTTATACTGATTTTCGTGTACGATTTTGTGTAGATTTGCTGGCTGCGATTTAAATTTACTCCCCTCTAGTGGAAAGAAAATGTTGGCTCAGCATATGACACCAAATACCTAGCTGAAGACCTATCCTGAGTCGCCACTCAGCCTCTACAGTTATTCCCTTGACTAAGGATAGATATGCGAAGGCAATAGCCTGACAAATACATTGCGGAGTTAATACATGATGAAATGGTAGTTTCTCAACACTCCATCTCTTAAGTAAAGAGTAAGGTTGTTGTTGGTAAGGTGAAGAAGAAGCTAACTGGGTCTATCTTTAATGAATAAGGCGTACCACCTTCTTAGTACTCAACAAACGCTTCCCGTAAGGAGAATATCATGAATGCCTTCCTCTGGAGCCTAATGTCTGAAAGATCTCATCGTTTTCGTTAATATTCTTTAATTTAATGGTCGGATTTGAACAGATTGGACCTGGTTGAATGGTCGTGATGAAAAAAGTTGTACCGGCAGTATTGACTGCATCTCCTCTATCAGATAGTCTACACTGACTAGAGTATGAAACCAGTCACCCTAATAAACATTAAATGGTTTTTGCATAACTTTGAAAGTGAAAATAGCTAACTTGACATAAGTTTTCCTTTTAAGGCCAGAGTTGCGTCCTTCTTGATTTATATACTCTATGGAAACAGTAAAATCAAACGAAATTATTTTTTCAACGTAGAAAGTAAAATTTCTTCTAACGAATATGCGGAAATATTCACACCTAAAACATTCATCCAATTTTCGTTGCTTGTAATGCCATTTCCCTGTCAGTAAATTTATGCAAGATGTCCTTGCTGTTGGCTATTCCTGTTTTTGTGACAAATAAAGTATGGTGATGAATTTCTGTTGTTGTCGTTGCTGCATAATAAATTATTTTCCTTTTAAGTTGCTTTTTCTTTTTTTATTAAATTTTTTGGGACGAAATATGTAGGAGACAACAATAATATTTTGATTTCATTTAGTATTTGGCCTCGTAATGTTATGAAGGCGTGTATATATTTTCAAAAAAGTAGTTATTTAGACACTACATTCTATTGGGAAATAAAATTAAAGGAAAAAATAACAAATAATTTTAAAAGAAGCACTTATAAAATGATACCTTGTCCTAAAAGGAATTAAGGCTCATATATTTCGAAGGAATTGTTTGCTTTTAGTTCACAAAAATTATCTTAAGAAACCAAGGCCTCTACATAGAAAACCAAGAAAACTTTGCGTTGGATGTTCCAACAGGGGCTTCCTAACAACTAATAACAGATATTTTGTTGAAGTTACATCTGCTTATTCAGATAGGATTACAACCTTAAGTTCTTACACTACTTATGTTGAATCTACAGAATCTACAGTTTAAAGTGGACAGATTTTTGAGCAACTTTTCATGGCAATTTTATTTTACACTCAGAATGTTTTCCAGCAATCTGTTGAATGGAAGTCGTTGAATAAATATTTTTTTACTTCGTTTTATCGACGATGTCTGACCAGGGAACTCACGCCTAACAAGCCCACACTACACCTACTAGTTGCCATTTATTCAGTGTGTTTTTTAAATCACCTTAGTTGGATATAATACTCAACAACACGTAAAAATAATTGAATTGTTTTTATGACAATGCGTGCTCTATTCGGGGACACTATCGCGTGCTGCGATCAGTTCACGATCTCTATAACTATACAGAGAGGACTATCCCTAGTGTTGGGGATATGCTCAAGCGCACTGGCTCAGCAAACGGTCACCCAATACCCTTGTGTCTATAAGGCACATGATAATCAATCTGCAGAGAAAGCTAACCCGAATGTTGTGAATAAACTCGTGCCCATTGGTTTAACCAGCGATCTCCCAATACTTGTATGTCGATAAAGCACAAGATCTGCTGAAAACATTACCTTCAGAGAAATACGAGGCAGTCAAAATTGCATCGCTCACATATATTCGACCTATTGTGGACAAAAATTTGTTGCATTTTTACGCCGTCTTATTGACCTGCACTATATAGACAACGAAGTGTGTTCGTTGAAAGGATCCTGGAGTCGTAATTAGTATTGAAAAACTAATTTTAGTCATTAGGTCATTTCGGTATAAATGGGTGTGTTTACAAACAAAATTATAAAATTTGAGATGATACCAATATTGATATGAGATCCAAAAAAGTTGTGGAGACGTCATCGGCGTTGACTAATATTATCATTGTCTTCAGCGACCACTTTCTTTCAAACTTCCCAAATTTTCCAAAATTTTGTCCTTCGTAGCGCAAGTACCCTTGAAAGATATTTCTGTTTTGGGGTCTGGATACTGACGATTGGATAATAGCAGCCTATGTACGTTTGTAAGAAATTTCAATCTTGGAGTCTGGGAGTCTTTCCTAGATACTGGCGAATGGATACTGACGACAGGATAATCATAAGCTTTTTAAAAACGTTTAAAATATAAGCTTGTAGATTGCAAATAAAATAAAAATAAATTTGTGTTTAGTTTTAATTAAATTCTTTATTGTTCGTACAATTCTGTGTGCCACTGTTCACAGCTTTATATAAATAACAACAAGTCCCTTTCTTGTTATTCCTCTGTTTATACCTTTTGCTTAAACAATAACAATTACTAAACAATTATTCGACAGATCTTTGTAACGGAGATCTTCAAACCACGATTACTCTCTCCAAACACACCTCGTCTACACTGACTGAACTTTTATTGAATCCGTTGCTTGATTTGCATTGCCTTTTATATGGCAACGTAAAGAGTCTAATGTTCTTGAAAGCGAATGTTCGTGACATCGCCTTCTCGAAATCTTTATACATGTAAACATCGTTGTTGACATTATTGTTATTTGTGTATTTTGTTTACATTTATTCTTGTTGTGTTTGTTGTTGTATTTTTGTTTACTTGTTTACCATTCTTTTATGCTGCTGTTTGTTATATTAAGCAGTATGATAATTTATAAACAGGTTTGTTTACTGCATTGTTTTGTTTATAATTTTAATGTTAAGCGATGTAAAACCAAAACACCAGTATCTTGATTTTTCATTTTCGTAACAATATGTAGGATCCGATGGCTTCTCAGTTAATCAACCTAAGATAGTTTTGTTTCTCTGCGTTATTATAAGTATATTTTGAAGTGGGAGATGTGTACAAAGAAATTATTTACAAGACGTAACTGCAGGCTGTACTTGCCTTTCTTTAAAGGAATCAATAAAGTTGTACACAGAACCAAATATACTCAACTACTTAATTGAATTAAAATGGGATATCTGAAAGCCTCTATAACAAACTCTAAATTCCTATATTGTTTGAATTTTTTTGATCTTTACAACATTTCTTATGACAAACAAAATGTACTGCCCCTTGATGTCAATTCTGATTATTTATTATTTTTTCCCCTTTATTTACTTTGTTTCTTTCTACTTACTTTCTTACAGGAGCAACAGTTTCATAAAATCTTGTTTATTTTCTTTTGGTCCTTTATCTTTGGATACTTTTCCATATTTTTGTCGTCCCTAATTTCTTTTATTAGCTGCGTTATTATTATGCTCGTCGTATACAAAAAATATAATTTTTGTTTTTGTTTTTATTTTTTTTTAACCTAAAAAAATATATATGTATATATAAACGGCTCTTGGCACAATTTCTCTTTTTCATAGTAAACCTTTTCATATATGCTTGTTGGCTTTTACAAGTACCAGCATGAAATTTGAGAAAAAAAACGTAAAATTTTTTAATTTTTTAAGAAGAAAAGAGTTGAAGTTAATACTTCAAAAAAAAACTTGAAGTGAAGTGCTTTGCCAAATACTAGGACATTAGGACTTCACAAAGTTTTTTTTGTTATTTCTTATTAAAAAAACAATACGAACCTTTCGAGTGCATATATTTTTTTTTTTTTTTGACAAAACAAGCAATTGAAAATAAAAACAGGGTCACGGTCGACCATTTGGCACAGATTATGCAAGTAAAGTAGCCCCTAAAAATTTAGTGTGACATCCTGGCATATTATTAGCCACTGATTTCGGAACTACCCACCTTGAGCAGACCATAGGATATCTCTCCGTTTCCATAAGTAATCATAAACCACGCTGTGGAACTGATCTTGTGTAAAGGATCTCTAACTACTCCCATTTATATCATCTTTAACAGCAAAGTGGTTATCATATCGTACCATAAGCATCTGCAACGATTCTCTTGTTTAACTCTCCCGAAAGTTTTGCTTCAGTCTCATGGAGTAGGCACAAACAGTTCCTTTCAAATAGATTGTAGATATTTAGGAAAGTCGCCGTAGTCTAATAAGCAGTGTGTTGGCTTATTAGACGTAAGGCCACGGTTCAAAACCCAGGTCAGTCATGAAAATGAAATATTAAAAAATATTTCTTCGGCGACTTACTCTCAGCAGATTTCAGGCAAAAACTCTGAGAGTAAATAAAATTGCCATGAAAATTTCTCAAAAATCTGTCGATCGAGGTCGACTTTAAACTGTAGGTCCCGCCACTCATGTATAAAATTATCTCACACAACACGAGTGGTTTGAGAAGCTAGGCTGTAATCCTGACTGAAGCCCATTAATGTATGTATGCATGTATGTATGTATATATTTAGCTTAAGTGAGGTTAGGTAGGCGACCATTTGCGCCCATTGTGAAACAAAAAAAAATAATTCTACAGTAATCCTTCGATTTACGTCGCTTCGATTAACGTTGTTTCGATTTACGTCGTCAAATTTTTTGATCCCTCTAACTTCAATTTGCGTCGTCATTCGATTTACGTCGCCTTTTTTGGAACCAACCGCGACGTAAATCGAGGGATTACTGCAACTTTTTTATGAGAGAAAGCCATTACGTGTTCAAAATAAATGTTGTTACAGAAATCTTTATATTAGAGAGCTCGGTCAATGATGTCAGGTCAGAAACCTCCATCTCTTCATGACAAGAACATGGCACTGACACATAATGTGTAAGACAATCTCTTCCTCCTTCTCAGACCCATAGCTCCTGCATTAGTTGGAATGCCGAGTCTTTCAGCATTCCTACCAAAAGAACAATGACCCGTAAGGATCTCTGTTTAAGTACAGAAGAGAGCCAGTAATCTTCCAGAGTTTGGCCAGTTCGTCAGCAATGCAATTTCCTATGTCCCAGAATCCATGTATGATCCGAAATATTCCCAATCATCGGCGTTCATGGACATGAATTGAAATTACGTTCGTTAAGCGCTTAATTACAATATGGCTATCAGATTAAATGAAGAGATTTTTTGGAAAAACTAGCATCACCAGCCTTTGGAAAACACTGCCGCTCATCTTAGAGTCATCAGTGTAAACTTCAAGGTTCCCATTGGAAACCTGCGGTAGTCCATATTAATTATAGATTTTTGGTTCAACTCAGACTGCTGTCATTTGACACATTTTTCTTCTGTAGTTCAATTCCGAATTTTTTGGAAAATATAATCTGACGTTTTGTGATAGAATGATTGATGCAAATGTTTGTAGAATCGATAACCATCAAACAATACATCTATTTATGTTTTATTATGGATTAACTGTAGATCAAACCTTAAAAAACTTCATAATTCTAACTTATGTATCACTTTTGATACATACTTGTAGTACATGGAATTGTCACGATTATTGATAGATTTTGTTTAAAAATTTTAATATTTTAATTCATTTTAACAAAACTATTTATTTACTATTATTACATTTTATTATCACTTTTATGAAATTTGTCCCAAAATTTTTGACATAATGTATGTACATTGGCATGGTTTTTAACATAAAAATCAAGATCTTCATGTCAGCTTGGTTTTATTTCTTTCTAAATGGTAATACTTTGACGTCTAGCACCCTGCTTTGTGGTGATTTATAAGTTTCCAATTGCTAAGATCGGACAGCTTATTGGCACTCGCATCAGTAACACTCTCAGTTGAGGGCTTGCTGAAACCTGATGGTTCCAACCATTCTTGTGATTCATCAGAAATATTTGTTGTCAACGTCATGTGAGGTAGAAAAGTTTCCTGTTGCAATAGAAACATCGATTTAACAATAACAATAACAATTTTCTTTCTTTGATTCCTCTCTAGTTTCCCGGTTACGGGTTTCTTCAAATACTGTAAGTACTTGAATCTAAAACTGCCAATTCGACTTCGGTGGACCATGAAATTTATAACGACCATCAAATTCAATTAGTCACTAATCTACAGCGACAAAATTAAATATGAGTTTAAAAGGTAATAAAACAAAACAAAAGGAAAAAGGAAATCAATACCAAGCATTACTCCGTAAATCTCTCTATGAGGCCTGATTTATATAAATATCCTTAAATTAATTTCCCTGACAATAACTGTAAGTATCCCATCATTAAGTATCAACTTTCAATTAAAATCACTGGTGGTAATTTTCATTTTCCACAATAAAACTAAAAAGTTTTTGAATTCTGTTGCTAAAAACTTTAATTTGAGATGAAAATATACCCAAAAAGGAACATAAAAACATAAGCATCATTATTTAAATATATTGTCTTTAATTTTCTTAGCTTTTAGGCGAACAAAAAATTAAAATTTTTAAAAATCTTAAAAAAGGATATATGGGCTGCTCTGAAAGTATGATAGCTAATCCCAAAATAGTACAACAGTATTATTTCTTACATAAAACTACAAGTTGTGTGATAAAAGTTTTATGAAAATGGTTAAAATTTTCTAACAAAAAATTAAGATAAATATATATATATTTTTTTAAATCCTTTTCATTCGAATTTCAAAAAAAAAAAGCTTTAAGCATGATTATTAAAGGCTGCAAGAGTTTCAGCTCATTTTTCGAAAAGGCGTAATAGGTGTAAATATATCATTATCAAAGCGAATGATTCTGTTATCTCATACGTACGTAGTTGTTTTATCATCTGTAGTAAAACATGGGACGAAACACCTTTTTCTAAAGTTTGTCTGTCACGTGAGATAAATATGAGAAGAGCAGTAAGAAAAACTCTTCAAGATTTCAGGAAACAGCTACTAGCAATCTGCGTGAAAATTGGCAATATTTTCTTTTCCCAAACTACAAAAGGCATACAGTTCTCTGTTCCAAGTAGTACCATCTTTGGCGATAAACATCCTATTGTCATGTTTGTTGCTGCCAATACTTTCTTCAGTTCATAAGGCGAGCTTCTATTTTCTTCTTCTCCGAAGTCTTTAGCAGCAGGAATATTACATATATAATTAATATATAATCGGTCATTACAACCTTTCGTTATTAATTGGAAATGTCTCACCTGAGGTTTGAACCTTGGTCTGACGTCTAATAAGGTAACACGCTATATACTAGACTACGACTACAATCAATATCAAGAACATATCATGAATAGAAAATTCAATCTTTTCACTTTCGTCCCACACTTAACTTTCATTTTTTTTTCTCAAAAACCATAAATAACGTACTATTTACGATAAAACTTTACAAAATCTTTGAAATCTTAAAAAAAATTGCATACACCTCACCAAAAAATCTCCAGGAAAGTCGTATGTATCAAAAATGATACCTAAACCGGAATTATGAAGTTTTTAAATTTTTTAACGTGTTTGAAATTTTCTTTTTTTATTTGGTTTAAAATAATGGCAACAACAAAACTAACGAATTATAAAAATATCAGGCATCTAACTTTTTCTTAATTAAAGTTATATCGTCTCAAAATCAGGGTTCAGAAAAATTCATGTATGAACACATAAATTTAAACATTTATGATAAATAGACACGAGTGTACTTTTCAAACTTTTTGTTTTATGCTCACTTTTCACAAATGAGCATTCATAAATGAAAACATTTATTTTTTATTTTGGTACATATTCGCGAATATGAATTGTGAGAAGTAAGAAATGTGAAATGTACAAATATGAGAGGCCTTCTCATCGCTCTCATTAAAGTACATACTAATTAACGTTGTTGTTTTTTTATCATATGTTTTCGGACTTTTTGTGGTTTGTTTCTTATTTTCATATGTGCGATGTATGTTTTATTTGCTACATTACAAAAATGAATGAAAATGAAAATGAAAATTTTTCATGACACAAATGTGCGTATTGTAATACGATAATGGGTCACATGTGACTCATTTCTTTATACAATTTATGTGATGTTTCTGTAACACAGGCTTTTTTACTTGCCTGTCTGTTTGCATGGAAAACACAAACAAAAAAACCCATCATAAAAATTCACAAAATTTTTGTTTTACCCACTGTGCACATATTATTGTTTTTTTCTTGCATGCAAAAACCCGAACACTCAACATTGCAAAATAAATCTTTATGCTTTTTCATTTGTGAGATTTTTACAAAAATGTTATTTCTCAAAAATGTGCATGTGCATGAAAAAATGTTTTTTTTATTCTCTCAATTTTGAATGAAAATAAAAAACATTACTAACAGTATAATACATGAATGAATAAAGCAAACCTTTATTTTAGTTAGTTTTTGTTCACGAATGGAAGATAACCAAACAAAATTCTTTTTCTTTTTCATGAGCGTGAGTGATAACTTTGGTACCCTGCTCAAAATTGAAATGTATCATTTTTGATACAAAGCTCGATCTACGGTTAACTTAATTTCATTGGCATTCGCTGTCATTGTTTTATTCTTTTAAGTATTGATTTTAAGGTCCTACAAAGCCTTCTTATATTTACTTTTATAAATGGTTTTCATCCTTAACTAAGCGTTTCACTATTTTCTTACAATTATTCGTATGAGTATATCAAATACAAACTCCTTATGTACACAGTAATAAAGAAATCTTTCAACCATTCGTGACCCACTTAAAGAGACTGCTTTTGTAGTGAAAACCTTCTCAAATTTGGCAGTGATGTCCACATCACTTTATTTACCTCATTTAGTTGTCCGTACAAGGTTAGTACTTTTATTTTTCTTATTTTCATATAATTTTATTTTTTTAATTTTCTGCTTCTTTGCTTTGCCACATAATTAGGAAAGTAATGTTTAAGTGACCACAGCACTCTGCAACACAACATCTGCAGTCTTAAAAAGTAAAATTTAATAAACGATGCGACAAATTTCTTTCTCTATTTATTTTTTTCTTAAAATTTTGACCCACAAGAAGTTGAGTTTTTATTCTTCTTTTCTTTGCAACGTTATAACAGTTTGCCTACCAGTTCCTTGCAGTATGAGTATCATTTGAGAAATTCGAATCTGTAGCAAGAAAAAGGTATGAATGTGTTAAAAACGATAATAAATAAGGTCGCAAGTCATATGTATAGTAATAAGTAGTAATGTACAACAGAGAACAGCAATGAATCGCTTTTTCGCTACTCATAAGTATGTATTTGAGTATGCGTGAGTCAACAGTATTGAAATCCAACTACTCTGATTCATTCGTACTCAGTACAACATTGATTTATAAGTACAAGTTGCTATGAGTATGATTACAACGCTGGCATCAAACTCATAACATTTGAACTTGATTCATACGCCTACTCATTCAGGTTCATAAATTTAGAAAAATACTTTTAATACTTATAAATGATTCGAGTGACTCCAATCTTTCATCAAAATTTACAGTCTTAGTTGTTGTTGCATTTACAAAAAAAAAGAAAAAAGACAGAGCATCAAGCAGAGCAAACGCACAACCTTTTAGTGAGTATTTTAGGGTTCGCACTCGACTCATACTTATTTTGTGATTCGTGTATACGATAAGTCATGGAGAGTCGAAATCAATAACATCATGCGTATTGTTAAGTATGAGTACCATGAGTATTTAAAACTTTGAATATGAGTAGTATGAGTATGACATTAAAATAAGTATGAATGCGTATAAGTATCAGAAATTATAAGTATGATTCGAATCTATTATTCTTTTTGAATACTCATTGCTGACTTCTGATGTCAGACAGATGAGCCTGCTTTAGAATTCAGAAACTTTCTGTGGAGTGGATACAAATGTTTGTAAAGGTATACTCAATGAAATGGAAAATACACAGAGCCAAAGATTCTTCTCGAACCAAATGGATTTGATGCTATCAAAACATTTGCAAGCAAATATTTGTGAAGATTTGAGTCAAGAATAAGACTATCCACAAATCGCCGCAGTCTAGTAGAGAGTGTGTTAACTTGTTAGACAACAGCCTCTGTAATTCAAATACCAGCTCAGATATTCCTAACAAAATGAAAACATGAAAAAAAAGCATTGCTTTCGGTGTCTTCCTGGCCGTAAATAAATTTGTCAAAAAAACTAAAGGTGCCTCAAATAATGTGAGGAAATAAACTCCCACATCATGTGTGGTGTGAGAAGCTAGTTTGTAACCCTGACTAAATGGTTGTAATGAAAAATTAAGGAAATAATAAGTTTATCCAGGAATCAAGTCAGCATAGTCTAGTAGGTAGTGAATTGGCTTATTAGACGTGAGACCACGGTTTAAAATGAAAGTCAGATTTCTGGCAAATACTCTGAGTGTCAAATAAAATAAAATTGCCATGAAAAGCATGGCAAAAATCTGTCGATCGGATTCGGTCCCTCCGCTCACGTACAGAATTAACACACACAACGTAAGTGGTCGTAATTCCGACTGAAGGGTTGTAATGAGCTCTTATGTATGTATGTATGTGTGAAGCAAGCGGACATTTTACATGGCACTGTAGACACAAAGTACCCTTCTTCAAAGTGAGGATCATCTCGAACCTAACAGCTATATTTTGTGATATTGAGAATAAATCATCAGAACACATTACTTGTACCTGTTAGTCAATAATACATACGAGAAAATAACACCTGAGTGAGTTGATGAACAGGGGTTTACTTTTGTTGACTTAGAACAGCATCCTGAAGATTTTAAATGCAATAGGCTTGTACCATATATAGTTTGAGGGACATCTCCTTACGGCAAATTGACTAAGTAAATTTTTCTTCAACCCTCGTATGTAAAATATTTTTTTTGTTCTGTTTTAATGTTTTTTTATTTAAATTTTTCATTTCCTCCAACCAAACAAAAAAAAACCAACTGTGAATTAACCGGTTTCATTCATTTCCATCTCTACCTTTACGAGTAGAATTTTCGATTTCAGTTGCATTCTTTTCAGCTCTTCTTTTCTGTGTATTTGTAAGTAAGTTAGTGTGTCTGCTTATTTTCGTTTTCATTTTAATTCATTTACTTACGTTTTAATGAGCTTAAAGGAAATACAAAAACTCTTTTTAAAGAGTGTGACGGGGTTCATTCGTTTGTTCTTCTTTTTCTGACACAATTTTTCTTACTTCACGTTCATTGCAGAGCGTTTGGCATTGGGAAATGTAAAGATCCGAATGCCAGCTAGTGAAGGCAGTTCAAGTGTGAAATACCTTTTCATGATTAAGTTTAAGAATGTCTGTTTGTATATATGTATTGCCGTAAGGAATTAGTTGCTATATACGTACATTAGTACATAAACCTTTACAAATAAGCCCAAACAACCTTCCATACAAATAAGTACTTCTCATACAGCTAATTTTATCCAATTAAACTTTAATTATTTTCCATTTCAATATTTTCTTTTGTTGTTGTCTGGCTATGCTTTTTCCACAGTTCTTGTGACTGCCATATATTTCAATATAGCAATATCAACAATCAAAACGAAGGATAAAAATCAAAAAGGTTTAAACGCCAAACCATTTTACTTTATAGAGACTGAAATGTTTGGAAAAGTATGGAAAGTTTAAAAATCAACATATATACCCTTCCTAAATCGGGATAAAAGCCATGTTATCAAGGATTCCAAAACAAGTTTCCTTACGGTCGAACGTTACTTGGAACAGGATATCTGGCTGGCGAATCTAATTGTTTTCTTCAAATGAGCAAAAAATTGTCTCCATATATAAATAAATATAGTCGCCGTAGTCTAGTAGGTAGTATGTTGGCTTATTAGACGTAAAGCCAGGGTTCGAGCCCCAAGCCAGACATCAAAACAAAACTACAACAAGTATTTCTTCGGCGACTTTCTCTCAGCAGATTTCTGGCAAAAACTCTGAGAGTAAATAAAATTGCCATGAAAAGTTTCACAAAAATTTGACGTTCGGAGTCGGCTTTAAACTGTAGGTCCCGCCACTCATGTATAAAATAAACACACACAACATAAGTGGTGTGAGAAACTAGGTCGTAATCCTGACAGAAGAGTTGTAATGACCAATTATGTATGTATGTCTAATACATCACAAAAATAAGTGTTCAATGGGAACTTTTCAACGAAGCCTCTCACCGACCGATATTTGTTTGAGAACGAAGTTGTCCCAGCCGTAGCTATCAACTGCAAACACCAAACGTGGATGAATACCAACTTCATTCCGAATATATTGAATGACCTGTACGCAGGACGACTCAACTTGCCACACATCTTATGACGCATTAAATATTCTGCACGAGCGATTTGAAGGCACAGTCATCTCACGTATAGGTGATGTGAACTTCCCTTTGAGATCAAGCGATTTGACCACATTAAAATTCTTCTTGTAGAGTTTTCTGAAGTTTCAGGTGTATGCGAATAAGCCACATGCAATAGCTGTCCTCAAAGCCAACATAACCCAAAACCCAACAGT
Organism: Sarcophaga subvicina; assembly: GCA_936449025.2. Taxonomy (NCBI): domain Eukaryota; kingdom Metazoa; phylum Arthropoda; class Insecta; order Diptera; family Sarcophagidae; genus Sarcophaga; species Sarcophaga subvicina. The sequence continues at coordinate 83,746,434 of OW388084.2, forward strand.
TCAATTCAGTGTAATTTATATGCCAGGATCATGGAACATTTTGGATGCGATACACTCTGAGAATTTGTAGCGGATATTTAGACGATATTTTATTCCAAATTTGATGGCATTAATAGGCCTTTCAAGCGAATAATAAAAATTATATGATATGTCACACAGATTTTGTTTTACAAAAAACGTAAGAGGTATAGATAAGTGGACCCAGATGATTGTTGCAAAGTGTTTGGTTTTAGTTTGATTAAAATTAATTTAAATTAAAATGTATTAAAGTTTAAAGAGATCTGACTTAAAGGAATGGTATACTTCATTTTAAGCTTTCATAGTCAACATAGTTGTGATTAACAACTCAAGCCATTTGAGGGCTTAGTAACTTGAGTATTAAGTTACTATTCCTGCAACCAAGCTGATACTGAACCCATCGATATAAAAAATGAGGCACTAATATAGGGTATTAAAGCCACAAGACATCCATTCTTGTAAAAAAAATCTATCATTCGTCATTAGATTTTATCTCTAAAATAACATCAAATTTCATAAAATTTCAACAAACTTGTATTGAATCCAGCTTGAAGTATGTACGTCTGTCTGTTTGCCACATATTTGCTACAATTCGCATAACTACTGTGAGAACAATTCGCAAAGCAACTGCCTCACATCGAAAACATGCACACTTATATACTCAAACATTGATGCACATATGATGCTGCCATTGCAGCAGGAGCCCTTTTTTCTAAATCCCGGTTATAAAAATATTGTTTGTCTGGCATCAGGTAGAGAGACGACAGCAGCAACACGTACTCGTTAGCTGTTAACCAGATTTTTATTTTATGCTGTCATCACACCGGTATGCTATTAGGATTACTTTTTCTTTTTTATTTTAGCAGCCAAAAAAACCTTGTTTTTTGTCTCTTCCTTCATCACCAGGAATAAATATCTTGTGGCTTTAAATATACGGGATCACGTTACATGATTCGATGGCAATAAACTTCTGCCAGGACTAAGCGATTTTTACTACATTCGTTAACATTTGTGAGTGAATATTTGAAAATTGTTAGCCGAATTCCATGTAGGCTGGCTTATAGGCTGTAGGTTGGTTGAACGTTTCAAAGAAGGATGAGTTGGTTTAACAAATAGCGAGTAGCAGATGGTCATGGCTGGCTGTTTAGCAATTTTTTTTAATGGCATAAACAGCTTTGAATAAAAAAATTGGTGGCTGCAACAAAAAAAAAAAAACTTGAAAGAAATGGAAAATATACTGAAATTTTTAGAGAGCAAAAACGTAAATTTTTAATTATACTCAAAGAAAATAGCAATTCTAATGAATTCATTTTAATGTAATTAAAAAAACCCCTGAATAAAAATGTTCCTACATGCATAGAAAAAAAATCTCTTAGACTACCCGAGTCCAAGTAAAAATAGATTGAGCAGTTCTTCACTTTAAATTTCAATAAAATAAAGTATATGTGTGAGATATCATCGAAAATTTTTATTCGCTTAAAACACCTGTTGATGCTTGTAAAAATTCGGCTTATCCGAAATGTAAAATGTTCCACGATTTTGGCACATAAAGCAAACTAAACACTTATTCACATACACCTGCGACTTACGAAAACTCCACAAGAAAAAGGGCAAACTGGGTAAAATCCACAATCTCGATGTCCAGTTCCCATCACTTCCTCTTGAGGTAACCATGCCCTCAAATGACTCCTGCAGAACTTCCAATGTGGCATGAGTTGTATGAAACGTAGCACAGGTTTCTTAACCGCTTATCGTTGGTGTCCAGTTCATCATTATTGTAGTATTTTTTAGTCTGAAATGCTGTCTACTAAAGTAGCCGTTATACAAATTCGGTTTCAGAGCATATCGTATGTTGATATACGCATATTTCCCGACAGTAAAGCGACCAAATAGAGCCCTAGAGAATGTGTATACCACATCTAAGATTGTCCAAGAATGCCAGGTGACTATAAAGGAGATAGCGAGACATTCAATATTTACAATCACTTGTACTCGTGAGCACGGCAACATCGAGGTCAACAACAAGGCCGATACATACGTTCATACATAATTGGTCATTACAACCCTACAGTTAGGATTACGACTTAACTTCTCATACCGCTTTGTTGAGTGTGTTAATTTTACTCATTAGTGGCGGGACCTACAGTTTAAAGTCGAATTCGAAAGACAGACTTTTGAGAAATTTTCTCATGCCAAAGAACTATTTTTTCATATTTCATTTTGTTGGAGATGTCTGACCAGGGGTTTGTACCGTGACCTCATTTCTAATAAGCTAACACTAGGCTACGGCGAAGTATTACAGTATTTAATTTTTAAACCACTTAAAAATCAATAAGTATTGAACAAAATTACCATTATTTTACCGCAAATTCAATACGCCTCCAGGCCACTTGCCTAACAAAATCAGAATAATGTACATGGGGGTGTACACTATTACAGTTCTCAACAAGATTTCGATTTAAGGTATTAAAATAAGGTTAGGATTTTATTAAGCTGTTAAATTCAAAGTGAAATAAGGAAATAAAAAATCTCAGAGTCAAATGCTATGGCTCATATTGAATGAATGAACGATTTTCAAATGTTTGCTCATGAATATAATCTTCTTTTTACTGGTTTAGAGTTTTTAGTAAGAATGTGCCTTTGCCTTTGTAGGCTTTGTTTTCGATGTATTTAATGTTTAAAATGGTTTTAATAATTATGTGTTTATGTAATATATTCTATACACACTTATTCATTAAAAGTTTTTCAAATTATCTTTTAAAATCATTCCATCAATGCGTCTGTTGAGTAATGAGTTTTGTTGTGTGTTAGCCTGTGTGTAAATTTGTTAATAATATAAGAAACGTAATCTAAAACGTATTTAAAATTTATTCAAGCATGAAATTAAATTCTGTTGTTAATTTATTAATTTTTTAGAATGCCATTGTTTATGAAATACTATGATTGTGTGCTTTAAATCTGTTTCTAATTATATTTGCTTAAAGAAATTTTAAAACAAATTTAGAAGACAATTTACTGACCTTCACTGACTTTTAGTTTAATATAGTCGTGTGGAAAATGGGGTAAGAATGAATCAAAAAAAAAAAAATCGTCAAAGTCGTTCATTGAAATCGTTAAAAAACGTTAGAAAAAATAAGTAAATAAATTGAAACGTTTAAAAAACATTATTTTTATTGTAGTAAAACACATATTTTAGTTCAAAAATAAAACATAAGAACACATTTAACAAAAAATTTAGCAAGTAATTATAAAAATTATAATAATAAACGAGTGTTTTATGTAATATATTTGTATGTTAAAAACATATAGCTACGTGTATTAGAATTAAACATTTTAATCAAATCAGGTACAATATTAAAATCGAAGCGGTTACAATTGCTAAGTTTTAAATAATTACAATGTATATTTTGAGACTTCTTAACCGGATACAGGAGAGGGCGAAGGTTCTTATTAATGACGGTAGGGTATCCAACTCCTTTGATTCATTAGCGCATCGATGCAATGTGACTTGTGTTTCACTGTTGTGCAACTCCCTTCCTACAGAGGTCTTTCTTATCATTATTATTTCCACAAACACTTCTCCTTCTTTCCTCCTTCCCATAACATATTTTCCTAGTTCCAACACGATGCACTGCACAATAGGGCCATCCCCTTTGGTCTTCCTGGGGTAATATTAGAGGTTATATTTGAATCTTTAAAAATCGTCTGCAACGGCGAATGGTAAATTATGCTCAAAATTCTTGGTATTGCTATTATTTGCTGGGTCATGTTAGGGTATTTGTAGATATTTGAAGAAATTATCATTTTTCTTTAAATATCTGATCATTTATTTTTAAGTTTCTTTTACTAATTGGAGCTTTTATTTACTTAGGTTATTTAGAATTTTTGTAGTATCATCACAGGTGTTCGTAAATAATTTAAAAATATGTATAATACTTTACTCCTTGTTATTAGTAACCTAAATTTGCAAAAGTAACAATTGCAAATCAAATGCAAAGCTTACTTTAAATGTACTAAAATAAAGAAAATTATATAAATTTTTAATTTCTAAAAATCGTCAAAATAAGGGTGTATATCGCCAAGTCGTAAATATGACATTTTTGGAGCACAAACTCGTTAAAATGACGATAAGTCGTCAAATCTGGCAGCTATGGTCGTAACGACCAATAGATCTTGTTTTATAAAGGACCCTATATTAGTAATTATTTACCAGAAAATTGGATTTCCTCTAAATTCCATTTTAATATAACAGGACCATTCAATTATTCTACCATTATCTAAAAGTAGCATATAAATAGAAATTAATTATGATTTCAATACAAATAATCAATTTAAAACCATTAGACAGCAACAACAAAATAAACTGATATTATTTATGAGCGTATATTCGTATCAGCAACGACATCCCCAAACAGAACTAATAAATGGGCATCATTAATGTCTTATAAGATATTAACATGAGCATTTGGCCAATAGACAATTTAGGTGGTACATAATGTACTTCAATATAATGTCATCGTATAAACACACATACATACATACGTACCTATAAATTAAGTTTACTACCATACAATTAAGTTGGGAATAATTTATAGAATATGAGAAGTTTACTTTAGTACGTAATTAATAAAGAAAATAAAATTTCGAATTAAGTTTTTATGATGATTGCAGTTCAAGTGTATCGTTTGAAATATTGTAATAAATTTTTAAATTATTTGAGGTGGTTTCAGACTGTTTTTTACAATTTTGAAATTAATGTTATGGAATTTTTTTAATTCCATTCTTCGCGACAGTTTTTCCTTAAAGAACATGGGCGTATTAAGTATTCAAAAACACGTGCAAAAATATGTGTACACGGTCTGACCCTAATTTTTATCGTACAATTAAAAAGAAACAATGAATAGGAAGTTTTACCTCACTCGCCGTATAACCCAGATTTTACTCCTTCTGAATACCATTAGTTCCGAACCAGAGATCAGCAATGAGTATTTAAAAAGATGAGTAGAATCGAATCATACTTATAATTTCTGATACTTATACACATTCATACTTCTTTTAATGTCATCGAAAGTCCACTCATATTCAAAGTTTGAAGAACTCATCATATTCGTACTTAACAACACGTATGATGATTTCGACTCTCCATGACTCAACATTTACAGGAATCACAAAATAAGGACGAAACGCGTACGAAAACTAAAATACTCACTACAAGGTTTCTCTGCTTGCTGCTCTATCTCTTTTGCTTATGTGTCTTTCTTTGTAAATGCAACAACAACTGGGACTGTAAATTTTGATGAATGATTCGAGTCGCTCGAATCATTTATAAGTATTTTTCTAAAGTTATGAATCTGAATGAGTAGGCTTATGAATCAAACATATTTGTACTCATACTCATTGCAACTTGTACTTATAAATCAACGTTGTAGTGAGTACGAATGAATCAGAGTAGTTGAATTTTAATATTGCTGATTTAATACACTTTGTGTATTCAAAATTTCATGAGTGCTTATGAGTAGCGAAAAAAGGTTGGTTGGTGATCTCTGTTCCGAACCATGCAGAGCACTTCTCTGGAATACGCTTTGGTTTAGAGTATTTTTCTCAGCTTCCAAAGATGTTCTTTTTTTCAGAAAGGAAATCGTAAATTGTCTAAAAAAAGGGAAAAGGTTGTAAACATTTGTGGTCAATGTGTTCTATAACATTTGACGAGAGGTTTGTTGGATATTTGCTTTGTACATCATTTTGAATGTAAAGAATTCTATTTAAATTAAGCTCACATCTTTTTAATTTGCAAGAATGCATCGCAAACACATACTGTCACTCATAGCCTCACTTTTCCTATGTGCAACTTAACAAAGTTGATTTTCCTGTAAGTAATGTCCATCGACCGGCAGGCCATTTAAACTACCTGGTTTTTAAAATGAAACCTGTAATAGACAAGACAACTTTTAATTAATGCCTACAGCGTTGGCAACGTTTATATCCATTTGTTTACAATTATGCTTGCCGTAGTCTAGTAGTGTGTTGCTTATTAGACGTAAGGACACGGTTCAAACCCCAGGTCAGATATCAAAACGAAATATGAAAAAAATATTTCTTCGGCGACTTTCCCTCAGCAGATTTCTGGCAAAAACTCTGAGAGTAAATAAAATTGCCATGAAAAATATATCGTTCTGTATCGACTTTAAGCTCCCGCCACTCAAACTAATCCACTTGTAGATTACACTGAAGTGTTAAGCCAAATACTTGACATACTATTTATAATTAAATTCACAAATTCAATATTTTATGGCAGTTTGTTCACATCTCTTACTTATTCACCACTTATTTCGTAGTTTAATTATTGAAGGCGACAAACAAATAAATATAAACACCCTTACACAGCTGATATGCTGGTAAATATACCCTTCAAGTTAACGGTAATGATTAAGTGTTTAAGTATTAATGCTCGCAAGAAATAATTTATTGTGTCATAAATATTTAAGCCAATACTAAAAGCATTTGTTAGGAATACATATGAGTTTAATTATCCTTTGAATTAAAAAGAAAATGCAAACGTCTAAAGCACATTTCCGTATAACCCTTGGAGTAATGATAATAATAAATTTTTTTAATATTAAAACGATTGTAATTTTAAAACTTACTGTTACGAAAATGAAAAATCAAGATAATGGTGTTTTGCTTACATTAAAATTTAAAAAAAGGTACAAAAACAAAACAATGCAGTAAACAAACCTGTTTACAAATTATCGTACTGTTTTAAGCATAAAAAATGGTCAACAAACAAACAAAAATCCACAGACAACACTACAATAATAACTGTAAACATCGAGATTTCGAGAAGGCGAAGTCATGAACATTCGCCTTCAAGAGTACTTTCTCTATTATAGACGCACAGTACTATGACCATTGAAGTATGATGTATTGCACTGCCGCAGTTTATGTATATGAGGTGTTTCTATTGCTCTAACAACTTTCATAATTAAACTCGGTCTTAACAAGGATAATACCATGTCTAGTACTGACATGTACACAAGTGATTCATTCTGAAATGCACTAATGCACGCGACTACAAACCCAAGTAATACAGGTTAAATCATGGATAAAATAAAGAAACTTCCGATCCCTTCAAAATAATCCATTTATTAAACAACCTGTCTATTAAATAGATAAATAGACCGCTATTGACAGATAAAACATGAGGTAAATAAATATCTTGTTGTCCTCTGAAGAAAAAAGTCTACATACCACTTGAATTTCACATTAATGATCTACATTCACTATTGAAATAGTCTGAACTTTTGAGAACTCAACAGAGCTGTCGAGACCAATGTCTCTAAGGAACATATTGTTACGAAAGTGGAAAAATCTACATTTACCACTTAAAATTATAAACAAAAGCTACAAAAACAATGAACTTGCTTACATATTATAATGCTGCTTAATATAACAACAAACACCAGCATAAAAAATGGCAAACAAGTAAACAGAAATACAACAACAAACACCACCACAAAAAATTGTGAACAAGTAAACGAAAATAGAAAACAAACGCTACAAGAATAAGGAATTTCGAGAAGGCGAAGAGCATTTATCAGACTGTTTACCCTGCCATGTAAAAGGCAAGGTAAAGCAGGCGAATGAGTTAGTGAAGTTCAGTCAGTCTTGTGTGAAGACGCGATGTGTTTGAAAAGAGTAATCGTGTCGAATAATTGTTAATGATTGTTATTATTTATGTATATAAGTGTATAAACAGACGAATAAAGAAGAAAATAAATTGTTGTTGTTTACATAAAGTTGTGATCAGTGCCACACTGTGCAAGTAATAACGACTTTTAATTAAACCTAAACACAAATTTATTTTTATTTCATTTGCAATTTACGAGCTCATATTTACACGGTTTTAAAAGGTGTAAACGTAACAATGTTCACACTAAATATACCGAAACCTATCAAAACTGTTTTTAGACAAGAACTTGACTTCAGAATTAACAAATGAAAATATGTATCAATTATATAAAATAATATGTTTATATTTAAATTTGTTATGAACATTTGCTATTCATGGAAAACAAAAAATTCTATTCGATTTTGTTTTATGAAACGGCAATAACGACCTATGTTTCCATTAAATACCGAAGTTTGAAATGTACGGTCTGAAGATCTCATTCCCATTTGGTATTCAACGCAAGAGATTTTTTATCGTTTTCTGTTCACTCATTCCCAAGTTCTTCAGTTGACTTTTGTTTCTGGTTTAGTGACTAAGTAACCGCTCTTCCAAATGATCTCCTAAATACTCTCTTGGAGTTATCAGGACTCTGTGTAAAAGTATTACGCATGTGAGAACTTTTCTAGGCAAATCACATCTTCACATTAGCAGCCGTATGTTTGGGCTCATTGAATTGTTATATATTGTTGGAAGTAATAAATTTTACATAGTAAATATTATAAAGTGATCCATACGGGAACCAGATCTGATCAAGACGTACATGGAAAAACAACAACAACATTAAAGCCATAAATAAGTGAGAGACGTTTTAGTAGTCCCAAGTATGGTATTTCAGTTTAGAAACCTCTCACTAAGTCGACGTATGTAGGTAGGAGAGTCCGTGGTTTAAGCCAGAGATCAGCAATGAATCGTTTTTTCGCTACTCATAAGCACTCATGAAATTTTAAATAGTAGTGAGTCAACAATATTACATTTTAACTACTCTGATTCATTCGTTCTCACTGCAATGAGTGTGAGTACAATGTTGACATCAAACTTAATTCGAAATATGTTTGATTCATAGTGAATCATTAATCAAAATTTACAGACTTAGTTTTTAGGCATTTAAAAAAAAAGAAAATAGACACATAAGTGAAAAAGACAGAGCAGCAAGCAGAGCAAACAAACAATCTTCTAATGAGTATTTTAGTGTTCATACGCGAAACACGCTTATTTTGTGATTCGTGTATATGTTGAGTTATGGAAAGTGGAAATCAACAACATCATACGTGTTAATAAGTATGAATATGATGAGTGCTTCAAACTTTGAAAATGAGTAGCGGTTCCATGATATTAAAATAAGTATGAATGCTTACAAGTATCAGAAATTATGTGCATGATTCAAATCTACTCATTTCTTTGAACACTCATTGCTGAGCTCAAAACCTAACTCAGACATGTGACGGCGACTTATTCTCAGTAGTGTTCTGGCAAAAATTCTGACAGTAAATAAAATTGTCATGAAAAAAATTTCTCAAAAAATCTATTGTTCGGAATAGACACTAAACTGTAGGTCTTGCTACTTAAATATGAATAAAATTAACACACGCAACATGGTTGGTATGAGAAGCTGGGCTGTAATGACCAATTAAATAACTAAGTAAATCCATCAAACTTATGGCAAAACATAATTCAAAATTTATTTTTAATCCAACAAAAGCATTTTCACTTCATTCTTCATTGCTCATTACCAAATACAAATTTTCTTCGAAATGGAAAGCGATTCAAACAAAGTTTTTTACTTGAATTCCTTGTTCGTTACAGCGGTTTCTTGAAAGCTAATCATAATGTTTTTATTCTCAAAATTTTACGATTTGCAATAAACATTTACAGCAACAACACGTACCGAATCACTACTCATTACATATTTATCTCTTGCAATCAATTCAAAAAACAAAATAAAAATTACAAACAAATCTTCGTACAATGGGTCAATCCGACCACCGGGTACTGTACTTGTCTTGACCGACAGGTACACGTCCTCTAACCTAACAAATCTTATAAAAATGCAATAAAATTTAAAAAAAAAGTATTAATGTGGAAAACGTTTTTATAAAAAATACCAAACAAAAGAATCCAATGGATTACAATATAAATAAATCTGCTGATGCCATGCACCAGTACTTGATTCTAACCGAAGCACACATACTATCTTCTCTTTCTATCAATATATATTCTATATATATTAAAGTACTTAAAATCTTCAAGTATTATTACATTTTATCGACAACCCCTTCCAGAACAGGGTACACAAAACACGCAATAAACATTATGTAAACCATATTGGAGCTTTCCATGAAGACCATAAAACAACGACTGGTGTAAACAAGTTGAAATAAAAAATCACCTACTATTGACCACGCTAATAAAATTGTAAACGACACTAAAATATGGTCAAATTGTGTTCGAGGGTAGATATATTGGTTTACTAGCACTTGAAAACGATTAATTGGAAACGGAGTGAAATGGTCATTTCGTATATTTTATCCCCTTTTGTTGTTGAGAGAGATTTCTGCTATCTGCTGTCATATGTACACCTAAGCTTCGATGAACCAGATTAAGAAATAGGGTCAAAGTAAATTTGCAAAAGTCAGAAAAACTTAACAACTTGTGATATGATGTTTTTGATTTCGACTCTTCATAACTCAACATTTACAAGAATCACCAAATAAGTATGATTCGCGTACGAGCGCTAAAATACTGTTACGTTTTTACCTTTTTAAAAACGTTTAAAATATGAGTTCGTTGATTGCAAACAAAATAAAAATAAATCGGTATTTAGTTTCAATTAAATGCTTTATTGCTCGCACTATTTTTGTGCGCTACTTTTTACAACTTGGCATATACTTATGACAATAATTGCTTGTTCGCTATGCTTTCATGCTTACAACGCAGATCTTTACAGCGGAAATCTTCAAACCACGACTGTTCTGAATTCTTACTACTCGTTACCTGCTTTGTACTGCGTTTTTATGTGCCCACATAAACAGTCTGATGAAGTTTCTTGAAGTCGAATGTTCGTGGCTGTGCCTTGTCGAGTACACTATCGTGGTTTCATTGTTGTTTGTGTATTTTATTTACATTCTTTGTTGTTGCGTTCTCGCTTATTTGTCTATCTCCTTTTCTCTCATACTGATGTTGCTGGTTTACTTGTAACAAGTTCGTTGTATTTGTTTGTGTAGCCTTTTTTATCAATGTTAAACGATTTTACACGGTTTCCATTTTCCTAACAATACTCACTAGAAGGTTGTGTGTTTGCTCTGCTTGCTGCTCTGTCTTTTTTGCTTGTGTGTCTTTTTTCTTTTCTCTTGTAAATGCAACAACAACTAAGACTGTAAATTTTGAGTAGGCTTATGAATCTATAATATTTCGAATGGTATGCGTTTAATCTCAACGTTGTGCTTATACTCATTGCAACCTGCACTTATAAATCAACGTTGTAATGAGTACGAATGAATCAGAGTAGTTAAATTTCAATATCGTTGACGTTGACTTATATTCAAAATTTCATGAGTACTTATGAGTATCGAAAAAACGATTAATTGCTGATTTTTGTTAGTAAATTGCTCAGTTTTTTGGATACTTTAAAACTTACTAGTGTTCTTAAGTAACTAATTTGCCACCCATAATACCTACTAGCCTACGATGATCTCATCTCTACTTATGGGGCATCTTTTTATTTACGATTTTAACCAATTGGGTCAGCATCCAATTATAATTAACGCCTGCAATTGATGCTCAATTGTCTCTGGTTTGTCTAATCGCCATTTTGACTAATTAAACGGCCATCAAAAGTTTGACGTAATAAATGGGTTGTGGCAAGTTACTCCATGCAGCTGAAACCAAACATAGTTCACATCAGTGAAGAGCGGGTACAAAAAAATGGTTATCATGGTGCGATAGGTGTCTCCATAGACCGTATTGGTTGCGCCGTCCTCATTTTCAAAGAAATATGGGCCAATGATGACTTTGCTCTACAAGCCGTCATTGGGTGTCGGCTATAAGCTCATGAATTAAATTAACACAAACCGCAACAAAAGCGGTTTTGAGACGGTTTTGACCCTAAATTCATTATCCTGAAGAAGCTCATATTCAAGACAAAATTAGTAGCTTGAGACAGTAACCAGATTATGTTTTTTAGTGGCAACTCCAGTAAATCTGATCCAAAATCTCACATAAAGAAAAGACATATACTAGAGATCAGCTATGAATCGTTTCTTCGCTACCTACAAGCACTCATGAAATTTTGAATGCAAGTGAGTCAACAATATTGAAATTTAACTACTCTGATTCATTCGTACTCCCTACAACATTGATTTATAAGTACAGGTTGCAATGAGTATGCGTACAACGTTGACATCAAACTCATATCATTCGAAATATGTTTGATTCATACTCATTTAGTTTCATAACTTTATAAAAATACTTATAATACATATAAATGATTCGAGTAACTCGAATCATTCATCAAAATTTACAGTCTTACTAGTTTTTGTTGCATTTACAAAAAAAAAAAAAAGAAAAAGAGACACATAAGCAAAAAAGACAGAGCAGCAAGCAGAGCAAACACACAATCTGCTAGTGAGTATTTTAGTGTTCGTACGCGATTTATACTTATTTGGTGATTCGTGTATATGTTGAGTAATGGAGAGTCAAAATTAACAACATCATACGTATTGTTATATATGAGTACGATGAGTACTGCAAACCTTGAATATAAGTATAGGTTCCATAATATTGATATAAGTATGAATGCGATTATCGTATAAGTACCAGAAAATATGAGTATAATTCGATTCTAATACTCATTGCTGACCTCTGACATGTACCATAGGTAAATTTGAGTTGTCCTATTAGCTTCGGACGAAGTGTTGCATAAGTGCAAAGTAGTGGTTTCACATAGAGTTTCTGAACTGGCGAACATTATTCTACACACCAACGTCAACTCGAATCCAATTATCGAAATAGCGTACAATACTTATGCGTTGTCAAGGAGGAGAGGAGTGTTGGAACATTGTTTAGCAAATTATTGACAGTTTTGCCTTATTTGTGTTTTAAATACATAAACTGTTTAAATATCGAAGAAAGACTGAGTTGAGGAAAGTGTATTGAAAATAAAATGAAAAGAAGCGTATAAGTTAATGACTATAATGACATAAATTGCAACACTAAGGAAATACTAAGCTACACAAACATTTTTTAGACTTCCATAGAATTACCCTAACTGATGTCACCGCCCGCAACGTAATTATTTACCATCTCCACATACATATTAATGCCGCAAAGCGGTAAACGAAAATGCTTGACAAAATCCTCAAAATCTAGCAAATGTGACCAACTATTTTTTTATATTTGAAGTGCAAAGAAAACAAATGAATAAGAAGGAAGAGAAGTGAAATGAAAAGATAATAAAATCAAATTAAAGAATCTTTTCAATGTAAAATGTATTTGCATTACAGCACGTGTCATATTATTTATGAAGTCGCTGTAGTCTAGTAGGTTGTGTGTTGTTCCTCCGTGGAACAAACCACAACTCAGACAGGTCTTAACTCAGACAGGTCTTTAACTTCATTTTTGACAAAATCCTCAAAATCTAGCAAATGTGACCAACTATTTTTTTATATTTGAAGTGCAAAGAAAACAAATGAATAAGAAGGAAGAGAAGTGAAATGAAAAGATAATAAAATCAAATTAAAGAATCTTTTCAATGTAAAATGTATTTGCATTACAGCACGTGTCATATTATTTATGAAGTCGCTGTAGTCTAGTAGGTTGTGTGTTGTTCCTCCGTGGAACAAACCACAACTCAGGCAAAACGAAATATTTCTTGGCGACTTTCTTTAAGCAGATTTCTGGCAAAAACTCCGAGAGTAAATAAAAATTGCTATGAAAAAGTTTCTCATAAAAAAATTTCGTTCAGAGTCGACTGTCCCGCTACTTGTAAATAAAATTAACACACAAAACATAAGTGGTTTGAGAAGCCAGGTGCTAATCCAGGCGGAAGGGTTGTAATGACCAATTATGTGTGTATGTATGTTATTATTCTAGGTGTCGCTGTAGTCTAGTAGATCGTGTGTTCACTTATTAGACACGACTCCGTGGATCAGACTCCAGCTCAGACAACTCAAAGAAAACAAAATATGAGAAAGTAAACGAAAAAACTTATTCACAAAAGTGATTTGGCAAAGATTCTGAATAAAGTAAGTAGTATGTTTTTGTATGTTCGGGACCACTTACTCCATACAAAATTTGGCTCATGCATAGCTGTAAAAGAGTAAGAACATTGTAGAATTGTGAAATGAATTGTGTGCAATCGGTCTTTAGGTTTGTAACATGTATTATGAAAAGGTAATGCTTTTTAATGTGTATGTGTGTGTGTGTGTGTGTTAAAATTTGTGAGAATGCATATCTGGAAAAGAATTAAATCATTTTAATTTTAAATTTTTCCATACAAATTTGGGATCATACCTGCTTATTCTTGTTCATTTTATTTGTATTACTTTTCAAACGAATGGTTGGACGGACAGAATGTGCACGTTTCCTCATCTACATCCCAGAGTATAAGTAGACTGTAATGTGAAAATGTATGTACGTATGTACGAATGTTTGGACGAACAGAATGAGTGTGTGCGTAACATGTAATGCGTATGATCGTTTTTTTTTAATAGTAAATTCTTGGCACGTATTGCTCATGATCACAGGTAGAAGAAATAGAAATATAAACTAATAAGAAAGGGTAGGTTGGTTGTGCGGTTGTTTTTAATTTTGATGAGAAAGAAATGTATAGTTGTGCCTGTGCGTTTTTTTTTTTCACGTATAAGTATAAGTAATATCTGTTTTCACTAATTGAATTTACTGATTGATCTACAACACCCCAGAGTATAAATAGACTTGTTTTTAAGGATTTAGAATTTTTTAGTTTTACTGTTTTAAATAAATGAAATTATAGAATAAAGGGATTAATTGAAACAAATTAGTTTTTTATTTTTTTGAAAATTTTATTACATATTTCTTTTTTTCAGATTTTTACAGATTCGAATTTAAAAATACGTTTATACAGATTAAATAACTTAAGTGTTAACAAATATTGTGTATAGAATGTTTGACATCGACAAATGTTGAAAGATTGTGAATAAGTATTTTCACAATAATACAAACGTATGACATATTAATAAATAAAAATGGATTACTTATTTTACTAATGTTACATATTCTTAGTTCATTTATAAGTTTCATAAATAAATCTATATGTTTTATTAATAGTTCTTCCAATACAGCTGATGTTACCATTTTTGTTCCCCTTCTTTAAAAATTTAATAGTAGGTTGTGTTAGTGCGGGACGATGTACTCTGAATTATTTCATTTTAATTTATATTTATTGAATAAAAATTTTAAACACAAGTGTCCACAATTAAATGTATTAAATTTTTGTTTTCGTTCATAATTATATTCAATAGGAAATTTTAAGTAGTTGACAATCTCAAGTGGTGGTTGTAAATTTCCAAAGCTATCAAAGTATTCCTTATAGTTGTGGTTTTTATAATATGCTACCCAATGTGTTCCCATACCATTTGAATCATCTAAATTAACAATGCCGCATTCTTGTTTGAATGGTTTTTCAGGTAAAGAATCACGCATGAAAACACCCCTAAAATGTTTGAGATGTCTTCCATATTTATTCAAATCCAAATCTGTTAATGGGCGATTGGGAAGGTTATCTAATAGTTTTTTGGAGCTGG
Organism: Sarcophaga subvicina; assembly: GCA_936449025.2. Classification (NCBI taxonomy): domain Eukaryota; kingdom Metazoa; phylum Arthropoda; class Insecta; order Diptera; family Sarcophagidae; genus Sarcophaga; species Sarcophaga subvicina. Next base: position 83,761,959 of record OW388084.2, read on the forward strand.
ACTATAATAGAGACCATATCCAGTTTTATATGGTTTGAGGTACAACCCTTTACCCATTGCAATTGATTCCATATATCTATTATGACGGTTAGCTTCAGCCAATTGTTCTTTTCCATTTTTGATAGCATTTACTGCTTTGACAATAGCGGATCCTCCACTTGCCAAACCACCAAGCGCTGACAATGCTGTTAGTACGGGAATAAGTGGAAGAAATCCTCCAATTTTCGGTACAGGTATAACTCTCGGTATTATAATGTCTGCTCGCTTTTTCCCTTTAAAATTTGAATGAATAGCCTTTTGAGCTATTTTAACAGCATCATTTATATCAAGGGGTTTCTGTTCTTTCAATTGTTTTAAAGTTTTTCTCACAGTAGCTGTGAATAATTTCTATTACACTTATTCATTTTTCCTTTTCTTTTCTTATGTCTCTGCTCCTTCAAACCTAATCCAAATTTCACTTTAGCTTTCATAGCGTTTGTCACAAACCACGCGTTAGCACGTTCTTTAATATCACTATCTTTAGATTTAACTCGTTGCCAGGCTTTTTCAGCTAATATTTGATCTGCTTGATGTCTTGTGTCTATATCTTTTGATTGTGAATATGCAATATCGTGCTCTCTACAAGCTGCGTCTAATAAATTTATACCCTTATCTCCTCTTGCTAAACGTTTTTCAAGTTTTGTACCAGGTCCACAAAACTGATAACCAGGTAGTTGTAATTCAACAGGTACTTTATTTATTAAGTTGTTTACAAATCCTCTTCTCATCTTACACTGGCTGGGGTTTTGTTTTGACTGTAGATTATAACAAATTTTTTCGTTACTTTTATACCTCTTCGCAAAAATAGCTGAAATCAAGACGATCTCCTATATATACAGCAATTTATATGATTTCAGTATGTTAATTTTTTGATATTGATTTTGATCTGCTTTGTATCTGATCACGATCTACTTTACATCTGATCACGATCTGCTTTGTATCTGCTCACGATCTACTTTATATCTGATAACGATCTACTTTTTTTGGTTTTTGGTTTTGTCTATTTTATTTTAATTTTTTTTTTATTATTATTTTTTTTTTTTTTTTGACATTACCATGTTTTAGATAAACATGTTCTACCTCAATGTTGAAATTGTTTATTTGATCAGCTAGATCATCATATATTTGTGTTATATATTTTTCGATTACAATATTTTTGTTTTTATGGTTATATTTATTAAAACTTTCTCCAAATTTATTAATATAAGACATCTCTTTCACTCTTCTAATAAATTATGTTAGATTCTTTAAGTTCTTCGATAATAGAGATTATTTCGTTTTGATGATTGTTGTGACCAGCACCTTCCGATGAGAGAAGTAAACGTAGTCTGTCAACTAATTCATTAGGATCATCCCAATGTATGTAATTTGATTTCAGATTATTTTGTAATTTTAGCATTAAACCACTGCCTTTTGTTAAAATGTTTGTTGTTGTTTCGAATAAATGTTTAATTATTCGTATATATTTGAAGGCTCGTGTTCCTTTCACTTGTTCATTAGGTTCATAGCGACGTTTATGTGCATTGGTATTAATTAAAATCTCTTTATATTTTTTCAAATCATTTTTAGAATAATGGAGAGGTATTTTATGAAATACTAGTTCAAATAATCCAGGCGTCATTTTCAATTTCATATTCACTATCTGCATAGTATTATCTCTATTAAATATTAATTTTTCCTTGCCATATCTCCAACTACCGTCTACATCTTGATTAAAACCATAAATTTTATCCAATTGCTTATTATTAATAAGTGTTTGTATATTTTCAAATAATGGAGAGCTTTTCGTCAGCTTTAAACATTGTTTTCTTTCCAAGTTTTTGATACATGTACTTGATACAGGTCTATTATGGTCATAGTTTTTTTCACCATCATTATCATCAGTTGAAATATTTTCATACTGAAAATCGTTATTATCACCGTTTACATCATCGTAATCATCGTCATAATCAATAGTGTTGTCTGTATCCTTATGCTTATCTTCGAGTTTTCCAATGATTTCATTATCACCATTTACATCATAATAATCTTCCTCATCATCTATAGTGTTGTCTACATCCTTATGATTATGTTCAAGTTTTGGGATGTTTTCATTATCATCATTTACACCATCATAATCATCGTCATCATTAATAGTGTTGTCTATATCCTTATATTTATCTTTAAGTTTTCCAATGATTTTTTTAAGTGGTTTTGTTATTGGTTGAAAGGTATCTTCTAATAAATTAACTCTATCTATTTGATTCAATTTAATATTTTTTAACTTTTTCTTTAGAACAGCCCTTGTCTTTACAAGATCTTCCAACACTTTATTATGGTAATTTTTAGACATTATAATAATTTTTTTATTGAATTTGATCTGGTTATGATCTGCTCGCTATCTGATTATGATCTGCTTTGTATCTGATTACGATCTGCTTTATATCTGATCACGAACTGCTTGCTATCTGGTCACGATCTGATTTATACCTGATCACGATCTGCTTGATGGCTTGTGTCTATATCCATTGCTTTTGAGTACGCTATATCGTGCTTTCTACAATCTGCATCCAATAAATTATCCCTTTATTTCCTTTATTCTTGCTATTCGTTTTGAAGTTTTGCATCAGGTTCACAAAACTGATAACCAGGTGGATGTAATTCAACATATAATTTGTTTATTAAGTTGTCTACAAATCTTCTTCCAATCTTACACTGATTAGGTGTTTTTCTTTGACTGTAGTTTATAACCATTTTTTTTTCATTACTTTCATACCTCTTCGCATGAAACACTACACCAGCTATACTAGCAAGCTATACCAGCTATACCAGCTATACCTGCTATACCAGCTATACCAGCTATATCAGCTATACCAGCTATACTAGCAAGCTATACAATCTGTACTAGCTATACTAGCGAGCTGTACAATCTGTACTAGCTATACTAGCAAGCTGTACTAGCTATACTAGCAAGCTGTACAATCTGTACTAGCTATACTAGCAAGCTATACAATCTGTACTAGCTATACAAGCAAGCTGTACTAGCTATACCTGCTATACCAGCTATACCAGCTATACCAGCTATATCAGCTATACCAGCTATACCAGCTATATCAGCTATACCAGCTATATCAGCTATACCAGCTGTACCAGCTATACCAGCTATACCTGCTATAGTAGTAGTGATAGCAAGCTGTACCAGCTATAGCAGGTATAGCTGGTATAGCAGGTATAGCAGGTATAGCTGGTATAGCTGGTACAGCTGGTATAGCTGGTATAGCAGGTATAGTTGGTATAGCAGGTATAGCTGTTATAGCTGGTATAGTAGGTATAGTTGATATAGCTGGTATAGCTGGTACAGCTAGTATAGCTGGTATAGCTGGTATAGCAGGTATAGCAGGTACAGCTGGTATAGCTGGTATAGCAGGTATAGCAGATATAGCAGGTATAGCTGGTATAGCTGGTATAGCTGGTATAGCTGGTATAGCTGGTATAGCTGGTATAGCTGATATAGCTGGTATAGCTGGTATAGCAGGTATAGCTAGTACAGCTTGCTAGTATAGCTAGTACAGATTGTATAGCTTGCTAGTATAGCTAGTACAGATTGTACAGCTTGCTAGTATAGCTAGTACAGCTTGCTAGTATAGCTAGTACAGATTGTACAGCTTGCTAGTATAGCTAGTACAGATTGTACAGCTTGCTAGTATAGCTAGTACAGCTTGCTAGTATAGCTAGTACAGATTGTACAGCTTGCTAGTATAGCTAGTACAGATTGTATAGCTTGCTAGTATAGCTGGTATAGCTGATATAGCTGGTATAGCTGGTATAGCAGGTATAGCTGGTATAGCTGGTATAGCTTGCTAGTATAGCTGGTGTAGTGTTTCATGCGAAGAGGTATGAAAGTAATGAAAAAAAATGGTTATAAACTACAGTCAAAGAAAAACACCTAATCAGTGTAAGATTGGAAAAAGATTTGTAGACAACTTAATAAACAAATTATATGTTGAATTACATCCACCTGGTTATCAGTTTTGTGAACCTGATGCAAAACTTCAAAACGAATAGCAAGAATAAAGGAAATAAAGGAATAATTTATTGGATGCAGATTGTAGAAAGCACGATATAGCGTACTCAAAAGCAATGGATATAGACACAAGCCATCAAGCAGATCGTGATCAGGTATAAATCAGATCGTGACCAGATAGCAAGCAGTTCGTGATCAGATATAAAGCAGATCGTAATCAGATACAAAGCAGATAGCGAGCAGATCATAACCAGATCAAATTCAATAAAAAAATTATTATAATGTCTAAAAATTATCATAATAAAGTGTTGGAAGATCTTGTAAAGACGAGGGCTGTTCTAAAGAAAAAGTTAAAAAATATTAAACTGAATCAAATAGATAGAGTTAATTTATTAGAAGATACCTTTCAACCAATAACAAAACCACTTAAAAAAATCATTGGAAAACTTAAAGATAAATATAAGGATATAGACAACACTATTAATGATGACGATGATTATGATGGTGTAAATGATGATAATGAAAACATCCCAAAACTTGAACATAATCATAAGGATGTAGACAACACTATAGATGATGAGGAAGATTATTATGATGTAAATGGTGATAATGAAATCATTGGAAAACTCGAAGATAAGCATAAGGATACAGACAACACTATTGATTATGACGATGATTACGATGATGTAAACGGTGATAATAACGATTTTCAGTATGAAAATATTTCAACTGATGATAATGATGGTGAAAAAAACTATGACCATAATAGACCTGTATCAAGTACATGTATCAAAAACTTGGAAAGAAAACAATGTTTAAAGCTGACGAAAAGCTCTCCATTATTTGAAAATATACAAACACTTATTAATAATAAGCAATTGGATAAAATTTATGGTTTTAATCAAGATGTAGACGGTAGTTGGAGATATGGCAAGGAAAAATTAATATTTAATAGAGATAATACTATGCAGATAGGGAATATGAAATTGAAAATGACGCCTGGATTATTTGAACTAGTATTTCATAAAATACCTCTCCATTATTCTAAAAATGATTTGAAAAAATATAAAGAGATTTTAATTAATACCAATGCACATAAACGTCGCTATGAACCTAATGAACAAGTGAAAGGAACACGAGCCTTCAAATATATACGAATAATTAAACATTTATTCGAAACAACAACAAACATTTTAACAAAAGGCAGTGGTTTAATGCTAAAATTACAAAATAATCTGAAATCAAATTACATACATTGGGATGATCCTAATGAATTAGTTGACAGACTACGTTTACTTCTCTCATCGGAAGGTGCTGGTCACAACAATCATCAAAACGAAATAATCTCTATTATCGAAGAACTTAAAGAATCTAACATAATTTATTAGAAGAGTGAAAGAGATGTCTTATATTAATAAATTTGGAGAAAGTTTTAATAAATATAACCATAAAAACAAAAATATTGTAATCGAAAAATATATAACACAAATATATGATGATCTAGCTGATCAAATAAACAATTTCAACATTGAGGTAGAACATGTTTATCTAAAACATGGTAATGTCAAAAAAAAAAAAAAAAATAATAATAAAAAAAAAATTAAAATAAAATAGACAAAACCAAAAACCAAAAAAAGTAGATCGTTATCAGATATAAAGTAGATCGTGAGCAGATACAAAGCAGATCGTGATCAGATGTAAAGTAGATCGTGATCAGATACAAAGCAGATCAAAATCAATATCAAAAAATTAACATACTGAAATCATATAAATTGCTGTATATATAGGAGATCGTCTTGATTTCAGCTATTTTTGCGAAGAGGTATAAAAGTAACGAAAAAATTTGTTATAATCTACAGTCAAAACAAAACCCCAGCCAGTGTAAGATGAGAAGAGGATTTGTAAACAACTTAATAAATAAAGTACCTGTTGAATTACAACTACCTGGTTATCAGTTTTGTGGACCTGGTACAAAACTTGAAAAACGTTTAGCAAGAGGAGATAAGGGTATAAATTTATTAGACGCAGCTTGTAGAGAGCACGATATTGCATATTCACAATCAAAAGATATAGACACAAGACATCAAGCAGATCAAATATTAGCTGAAAAAGCCTGGCAACGAGTTAAATCTAAAGATAGTGATATTAAAGAACGTGCTAACGCGTGGTTTGTGACAAACGCTATGAAAGCTAAAGTGAAATTTGGATTAGGTTTGAAGGAGCAGAGACATAAGAAAAGAAAAGGAAAAATGAATAAGTGTAATAGAAATTATTCACAGCTACTGTGAGAAAAACTTTAAAACAATTGAAAGAACAGAAACCCCTTGATATAAATGATGCTGTTAAAATAGCTCAAAAGGCTATTCATTCAAATTTTAAAGGGAAAAAGCGAGCAGACATTATAATACCGAGAGTTATACCTGTACCGAAAATTGGAGGATTTCTTCCACTTATTCCCGTACTAACAGCATTGTCAGCGCTTGGTGGTTTGGCAAGTGGAGGATCCGCTATTGTCAAAGCAGTAAATGCTATCAAAAATGGAAAAGAACAATTGGCTGAAGCTAACCGTCATAATAGATATATGGAATCAATTGCAATGGGTAAAGGGTTGTACCTCAAACCATATAAAACTGGATATGGTCTCTATTATAGTCCAGCTCCAAAAAACTATTAGATAACCTTCCCAATCGCCCATTAACAGATTTGGATTTGAATAAATATGGAAGACATCTCAAACATTTTAGGGGTGTTTTCATGCGTGATTCTTTACCTGAAAAACCATTCAAACAAGAATGCGGCATTGTTAATTTAGATGATTCAAATGGTATGGGAACACATTGGGTAGCATATTATAAAAACCACAACTATAAGAAATACTTTGATAGCTTTGGAAACTTACAACCACCACTTGAGATTGTCAACTACTTAAAATTTCCTATTGAATATAATTATGAACGAAAACAAAAATTTAATACATTTAATTGTGGACACTTGTGTTTAAAATTTTTATTCAATAAATATAAATTAAAATGAAATAATTCAGAGTACATCGTCCCGCACTAACACAACCTACTATTAAATTTTTAAAGAAGGGGAACAAAAATGGTAACATCAGCTTTATTGGAAGAACTATTAACAAAGCATAGTAATCAGATTGATAAAGAGCATATAGATTTATTTATGAAACTTATAAATGAACTAAGAATATGTAACATTAGTAAAATAAGTAATCCATTTTTATTTATTAATATGTCATACGTTTGTATTATTGTGAAAATACTTATTCACAATCTTTCAACATTTGTCGATGTCAAACATTCTATACACAATATTTGTTAACACTTAAGCTATTTAATCTGTATAAACGTATTTTTAAATTCGAATCTGTAAAAATCTGAAAAAAAGAAATATGTAATAAAATTTTCAAAAAAATAAAAAACTAATTTGTTTTAATTAATCCCTTTATTCTGTAATTTCATTTATTTAAAACAGTAAAACTAAAAAAAAAAATCTAAATCCTTAAAAACAAGTCTATTTATACTCTGGGGTGTTGTAGATCAATCAGTAAATTCAATTAGTGAAAACAGATATTACTTATACTTATACGTGAAAAAAACTATACATTTCTTTCTCATCAAATTAAAAACAACCGCACAACCAACCTACCCTTTCTTATTAGTTTATATTTCTATTTCTTCTACCTGTGATCATGAGCAGTGCGTGTCAAGAATTTGTTATCATCTTAAAATTACAGATCCTTCTAATTAAATCACACAAAAAATAAAAACAACCGCACAACCAACCTACTCTTTCTTATCACATTTAAAATTAAAGATCCTTCTAATTAAATATACAAAAAAAAAATAAAAAACACACAACAACTATATAGGTGTAGATCCACATTACATGTTACGCACACACTCATTCTGTCCGTCCAAACATTCGTACATACGTATATACATTTTCACATTACAGTCTACTTGTACTCTGGGATGTAGATGAGGAAACGTGCACATTCTTTTCCAGATATGCATTCTCACAAATTTTAACACACACACACACACACATACACATTAAAAAGCATTACCTTTTCATAATACATGTTACAAACCTAAAGACCGATTGCACACAATTCATTTCACAATTCTACAATGTTCTTACTCTTTTACAGCTATGCATGAGCCAAATTTTGTATGGAGTAAGTGGTCCCGAACATACAAAAACATACTACTAAAGTAAATAAATTTGCCCTGAAAAGTTTCTTAAAACTGTCGTGTGAAGTTGGCATTAAACTGTAAGTCCCACAAATATTGGAAAACATTACTGCACTCATAATGGATGGTGTGAATGCTAGGTTTTAATCCTGACGAAAGTGTTGTAATGATTCCAATTAAGGGCAGTTATTACAATCCTAAAGGGAGGATTTTAACGGCCAGCTAAATGGTTTTTCATTATTATAAGTGGACGATAAGTTAGAAGTAAGCGTTAAGCTAAAGGGAAGATCATCCTAACAGTAAATTTTAAAGTTATGTTTATGTTTGAACTTGCCATATTATATATTTTTTTAATATGGCAAAAAGTATAAACAAAATGAGCAATTACAACAAAAAAAGAAGTAGGTATGTCGATGCCACAGCGTTTTTGAATCACTTGTTTAATTTGAGCAGTGTTATCAACATTGCTACGGCACTGCCGTAGTTTTGAAAAATTTAACTTTATTTTATCTGCAGGTTGTAATAATGAAAATAAGTTAAATGTGAATGTAAAAGTGAGTTTCTGTTTACAAAAACTACAAATTAGGGTATTATTTTCAAGCAACTTCACGAATTTTAACAGTTGGTCACACTTTATATTCGAACAATTACTTGGCAATAACATAATGATAAATGAAGTTAAAGCAACATTTTATAGCATAGTCAATAATAAGTTTTATTTTTTTCTTTTTCGTGCAATTGTTTTTATAGACTTTTACAACAGTTGTGGGTGTATACTGGAGGCACAATACAAGTTTGTGAAAACTTTAATTCCATGGTAATTAATGTCCATGGAATGGTAGGAGTTATCTTTTTTGGAAGACAACGTATTTTATTGTGTTTTATTTTACAGCTTCTTGTGTCTGATACCCTACTTAACGATTTAAAACTGAGGTCAAAGTTCAACTATAAAGAGACCTAACGATTTCAAATCACGTTTCACATTACTTAAGTAAATGTTCATAACTCTTTTTGGTTTCACAGTTCAACTTAACTCCACAACACTACAAATATAGAAGGCCCTTATGATAAATTTCAACGGTGTAGCTTATCACGCAGTCGGTTTTAGCTGCTCATAGCTCTTTAACTTCATTTTTATTTATTATTATTTCTGTTGTTGCTTTTTTTCGCTTCAACAATTCTGGAGTCGCTTCATTTGTTTTTGCTGGTGGCAAGTGTTAATCGGTGAAGTCAAGCACACAAGTCATCAATAATTTTTCAAACAGCGAATCGTTGTGCAAAAGAAGTCGTCATAAAGGAGGCGATATTGTGTACTCCTTAATGCCTGGTAATGAAATATTCATTTCAGCCTTTAGTGTGAATTCGAATGCATAGGAAGAAAGTTTCTTAATTTATTATCCGAAGATCAAAAGTTCTTGGGAAATTTGTTATTCATTGGGTGATAATGAAATCCTTAAAGTTTTTGGTGTAAGAAAATGGAAATTTTAACGGTTTTTCTATAATGTCTGACTAAGCTGTTGTGTTCATAATGGTATGCGGTGAGAGTACTTTGAGTGGAAGCCATTTACAGGAAGGTCAAGAAGATGTGAATGACGGCATTCACCCTGCACAACATAGAACATCAATAACCAATGAAAATATTGAAAAAGTGAAAAGAATATCGTTATGAAGAATCGTGGAATCACAGTTAGGGAAGTTGTTTAGGATGTAGGCATAAGCACTCATGAAATTTTGCATATAAGTGGGTCAACAATATCGAAATTTAACTACCCTGAGTCATTCGAACTCACTACAACATTGATTTATAAGCACAGGTTGCAATGAGTATGTGTGTCATGGAGAGTCGAAATCAACAACACCATACATGTTGTTAAGTATTAATATGATGAGTACTACTTTTTAAATATGAGTATGATATTAAAATAAGTATGAATGCGTATAAGTATCAGAAATTATGAGTATGATTCGATTTTACTCATCTTTTTGAATACTCATTGCTGATCTCTGGTCGGCATATAGCTTGGCAGATGCCATGGATTTTTTTTTTTGAAATTTTAAGTATGAGGCGTGTGGCAGCGAAGATTGTTCATAAAATAAATAAATTCAACATATTTTTTGAACAGACCTCGAAGAGATGGGCTTGTGTTGGTATAACCATGACACTGAGAGACTGCCCTTTAACGACACTGCTGACTCTGTTTGATATAAACTTATTGCATAAATGGTTAAGACAAGTATATAATGCCCTATAAATCAGGAGTCATCCAGACATACCAAATAGGATTGTTTACACTTCGTTACTTAACTGTCACCTAAACATTACCAGTAAACACACACAATATAAGTTGTGTGAGAAGTTATTACGTAATCCTGACTAAAGGGTTGTAATGACCAATTATGTACGTATGTTATGTGTAATCATCGCTATGGGATGCATTAAGTAGCAAGGGCTCGCGATGAAATGACTCGTAACGAGAATGGGTGTTAAGAGTGAAAAAATAATTTGTCTCCTAAATACTATTTTAGGAGACAGACGAAAAAGCAAACATACTGTTACGTTTTTACCTAATAAAAACGTTTAAAATATAAGCTCGTAGATTGCAAAGAAAATAAAAAAAATTTGTGGTTAATTTTAATTAAAATTCTTTATTCTGTGTGCCACATGTTCACAACTTGATGTAAGCAACAACAATTGTTTTTCTTTGTTCTTCCTCTGTTTATACCCTTTGCATAAATAATAACAATTACTAGACAATTATTCGACATATCTTTGTAACAGAGCTCTTCAAACCACGATTACTCTTTTCAAACGCACCTCGTCTTCACACAAGAGAGACTGAACTTCACTAACTCAGTCGCCTGCTTTGGCTTTTCTTTTACATGGCAGAGTGAACTGTCTGATAAATGTTCTTGATGGCGAATATTCATCACTTCCCCTTCTCGAGATCGCTATAAATGGAAACATCGTTATTTCATTATTGTTGTTTGTGTATTTTGTTTACATTTATTCTGGTAATGTTTGATGTTGTATTTTTTTACTTATTAACCATTTTTTATGCTGGTGTTAGTTGTTATAGCTTTTGTTTATAGTTTTAATTAATAATTAATAATAAGTTTTAAGCGATATGCAAGCAAAATAGTACGTAAATAGTACAAGCATGTATGATTTAGCACGTTGCTAAGTGCAACAAGTCACAAGTTTCCCAACACTTATTATTTAAATCATATTTTTGATAATCTTTTAAAACTATTTTCCCCCTAACATTCTATTCATAAGTCAAGTACTAACATAACAAACCAATATCCAAGAAATATACACAAAAATGTTAAACGTTTTCAAAGCAAAAGTTTTTCTCACATAAGTTTTAAGATGAATTTTCGCGGAGTCTGGCTGGCTGGTTTGCCTAAAGTCAGCTTCGCTTAAAACACAAGTCTGTCTGTATATTTGTTCCGTTCATTTACTATATAAGAACATTTATAAGAATCTTTAAGTCATTCTATCATTTCCACACCATCAATTATGATACTGGGTAGTAAGCATGAATGCAAATGTGAAAATTGTTAAAAGTTTGCGAAATAAAAATAAAAACATAAAAATAATTCAACACAAATAGTTACTGATGATGTTAAAAGAACCACCACCACTACTCGTAAAGCTGCAGCAGCATTATTGTTCACTTATTTCACTTAAGCTAAAGCAGCAGTAGCTGTCAGCGATTTAAACACTTTTGCTAGCCAGACAATTTGTATAAGAAAAGGAAAAAAGAAACCAATAAATTAAGAGTAAATAGGAGAGGGGAAATGCATTTCAATAAAAAAAATACTGTTTTTCAAATATTAAAATTTTTTTCAATTTATATAAAGAGATTCCGGTTAAAAACATACCTGTTAAATTTCGATTACGATTAGTAATCAATTACATTATTTTATAAAAAGAATCGTAATAATTATATAATTCTATGAACAATTTTTTCGAACTACTAATTGATTACGATCACCCAATAATCAAAAAATAATCAGGATTACTGGCGATTAGTCTCATAATCAAAAAGAATCAAAAGTAGTCTAAAAAATAATCCAATTGTTTTAAATAATTATTTTTGATTATTTTCAAATATTCAAAAAGAATTCAAAGTAATTCTTGAAAATAAATTGATTACTTTTGGATTACTTTTGGTTCTTCTTGATTATTAGACTAATCGCCAGTAATCCTGATTGTTTTTTTGATTAATTAATTTATTTAAATTTTTCTATTAATGCTACTATCACAACAATATACACGAACATATTTTTAGAACCTTCTTTATATGCAAAATAATTTAACAATAAATGCAAATTATATGGCTGTAAAGATGTCTAAAAATTATGAGATCAATAGAAAGTGACGGTGCTATTTACATAGTTTATACTACAGGCATTATTATTACAGGCAGTCTACTATTTCTCCTATAAAACTCATCTTTAAATTAATTTTTCATCCAAAAAAAAAAAGGAAAATAATAAATAAATAAAGAAATAAATAATAATAATAAAATAAAAAAATAAAAAATAATAAATAAAAAAATTAATAAAGAAAGAAATAAATTAAGAAATAAATTAAATAAAGAAAATATGAGTTAGATAAAGCATTTCAAATGGGTATCACTTCCCATCAAGAGAGTTGTAATTTATTTGATAAGGAGTAAATGTTTAATTTCAAAATGTGCCAAAAATAAAAAGAAACGCACGATATTTTCTTTGACTTAATTTGAAAACCATCACCACCACCCATATCTCTATTTTTGGGCATATATATTAGGAAACGATCTTCTTTTCCTTGCTTTTCATCAATCCAATTTTCACCGGGAAACACGCTATCAGTTCAGTATTTGCCTCCAAAGTACCAAAATAGTCTTCATCATCGATTTCCGTACCATCAGAATCCAAATGTATACGCGGTAATTGATCAACTTTTGCAAATTTCGCCGCAATCAAAGAGCGTATCTCCTCTAATTGGTTTCTTTATGCTGCGCGTAACATCCTTGATCATAAAAGGCTTTTTGTTGTCAGATTCCATTTTTATTATTTTGTTTTTGTTTTCTAAAGTGTTAATTTAATAAAAATGCACAACACGGATTAAAAATGTTGTCTCCTCCTTAGTTTGTTTATTTCTGAGTACCCTCAGAGTTTTTGCCAGAAACCTGCTGAAAGGAAGTCGCCGAAGAAATAGTTTTTGTATTTCGTTTCGATGTCTGATCTTGGGTTTGAACCCTGGCTTTACGTCTAATAAGCCAACACACTACCTACTAGACTACTGCGACTTCTACTTACTTATACTTATAATACTTATATAAAATTTACAGTCTTAGTTGTTGTTGCATTTACAAAAAAAAGAAAACAGACACATAAGCAAAAAATACAGAACAGCAAGCAGAGCAAACACACTACCTCATGAGTATGATTCGATTCTATCATCTTTTGGAATATTTATCTCTGATCAGAATAAAAAAGTCATCTTGTAATCATTCTAAACTTTACATTTTTTTCATTTGATATTTAAATTGAAATTAGTTTAGTTAACAACTGTAAAATACGTATGTAAAAATGTATTCTCGAATAATATTTACAAAGTAATATTGCAAATATAAAATGCATGTACATATGTACCTCTGTATTTTATGTACATTACAAGACAGCATTATTGCAAATATTGTACGGCAACTATAAAGTTTTTAAACACTTTTCTCATTACTTTCCTGAAAATAGAGAAACGACATTGAAGTGTTCATTTTAATATTAAAGACAAGAATTTCTGGAATTCCTACTGCAGAGTATTTTTTATTTTCTACATGAAAGATTGAATTTTTTTTTTCAAAAATTTACTTTTCAAATACGATAGTCTTGCCTTTTATTGTTATTGGCATATTTTATTATTACAGTTTTAGGTATGTATATGGGTGCACATACATATGTATGTATGTCATGTGATTTGTATGTCAAAATTTTTCTTGTTTTGTTTTCTGACATTTTCTGTCATTTAAAATATTTCCTATACAATCTTTCTTTTGACATTTTTCACGTTTTAATGTCGTTTTTATGACAAGAGTTTTGCAAATCATTTTCCAAAAGCCACTTCTGTACTCAAATCATATTTTTCTATTAAAAGTTTTAATAAAGTTTAGCATGCTACCTGCTAGGCCATAGGGACACACAATGATATAATGTTTTTGTATAATAGGGACAGTGACAATCATACAGCGGCGATGAAAGCTATGACGAATTTAAGTTCAAGACAAATCTAGTGGGATTTCGTAACCAAAGGAATCGAATGCCTGACATCGCACTCTCCTTAACTGTCCCCTGGATAGAATAGGTAGACTCTTTGATTTTGTTAAGTGCTTTGTGGTATACAGCTGGGTCAAGAACGAATCTTGGAATAGATCTTTGTGACCAGCTATAATGCTTTTTGCGTTAATCAGGGCCGTCATCGATGTGTCTTCTTCTTCTGGGCAAAAAAAAAAAAACTTAATTTGTTTATGGTTTTAATTACCTATAAATGGTTGTGAGGATATCATATTTAAACTGCACCAAATAAAATAATATTTTTTTATTTTTCGCTGCATATTTTATTGTTTTAATAAATAACGTGAACCATATAATCTATATGTGTTCATATTGCACACTGATATAAATATTTATGTACACAAAAGCTATTTAAACGTTTAATGTTTTCAAAAGGACATAAATTCAGAAAAAATAGCATAATACTGTTTAACATAACATATTTAACATAAGCGTTATATGAGATGCAATATTATTAAAAAAAATGTATAGATACTGTTACGAAAATGGAAATGCTGTTTTGCTTTTATATTGTTTAACATTTAAGCAACAAAAACAATGGATACATGATAAACAAGTAAACAAAAATGCAACAACAAACTCTGCAACTATAAATTTAAACAAAAATACACAAACAACAATAATGAAACAACGATGCTTACGTTTCTAGAGATCTCGAGAAGGCGAAACCACGAATATTCGACTTCAAGAACATTCATCAGACATAGTATGAAGACGCGCGGTGTTTGAAGAGAATAATCGTGGTTTGAAGATCTCCTTTCTGATGATCTGTCGAACAATTGTTATTGTTTACTCAAAAGAGTGTAAATAAGAATATCAAAGAAAGGTAATTATTGTTGTTTACATCAAGTTGTGAACAGTGGCATACAGAATTGTGCGAACAATGAAGAATTTAAATTAAAACTAAACACAAATTTATTTTTATTTTATTTGCAATCCTCGAACCCATATTTTAAACGTTTTTAAAAATTAAAACGTAACAATACAATTTTTGGGATTTTTATGCCAATATGCATACTTTGGCAATGGTAGGTGAGTACTCAGACTTAGTCGACACGAAGGATAGATTTTTGAGAAATTTTTCATGGCAATTTTATTTACTCTCAGAGTTTTAAAACCCTGCCAAGAAAGAAAAAAAAATTTATATGGTATATCCGCTGAGCGTTATCTATCAAAAACACAGTGTATCGAATAATTAAACAATAAACTAAAAATTATGGTTTTGACAACTTAAGACAGAGAGCGTCCAGGAGAGTCAAAAAAGATTGATTAGAATAATTTAGAAACGTTGAGCACACTGCGGAATCTCCACGCCGTCATCATCGATCGGGTTCGGTACATCATTTCTAAAGGCGGCGTTGGTGTCGTCATCGCCTTGTAGCAGAGTAAAGACGTGTTTCCTCCACAATCTCACTGTTATCAAACTGTTATCAAGTTTCCATTTTCATTTTTGCGGGAAGACATTCCGGTCTTAAAACATACGGTTAGACGCTTAACCTTTTGATAGAATTTTCGAGCGTCATTCCTACATCTATACATCTCGACTTCCTAACGCTGTCGCCTTTCCTGCTCCCTCTTCCTGCGTCTGAAATGGCGTCAGTCATCCTTGTCCTTTCTCCATAGTTCATGACAGTGGCTCGTGTAGCGGCTGACTGTAACGTTTTTTTTGTATGCGGCGTTTTTCGCTGCAGCTACCTCGTGACACTCCCTATCGTCCCATTGATTTCGTTGGGGTGGGCGTTCAAAACTAAGGACTGTTTCAGCTGTCCTTTGTGATCTCAGCTTCTTAACATCCAGCTTACGCAATGCAGTAGTGCGCGCAGACCGCGAGGCGATTATACGCAATCGAAACTTGGCTGCGACAAGGTAGTGGCCCGAGTCGATGTTTGGACCTCTGAATGTGAGCACATCTAGTGCACTGGATACGTACCTTCCGTCAATCACAATGTGCTCAATCTGGTTGGATATTGATCGATCGGGGGACATCCAAGTGGCCTTATTAATGTCTAGATGCCGAAACTTGGTGCTACATACTACTACGTTACGCGCCACGGCGAAATCGATCAACCTTATACCATTAGAGGTAGTGGTCGCGTGGAGGCTGAACTGTCCGACAGTATGGTCAAATCCGCATCCGAATTCGTGCTTATCCTCATGACAGCTGTAATATACATCGCAAGATGCAAGCCTTTTGCATCCTTGTCCTATTCATCCCATTTCCTGTATGGCAGTGATGTCAGTCCTAGATTTCATGAGGGCAATCACCAGCTGGGCGGAAGCGCCTACCCAGTGAGGGGTGCGGACGTTTCGTGTGCCTATACGTAAATAATTGTCCTGTAAACGTTTGCCGTAGTCCACAAGTTTTGAGGGGATCTTTTTAGAGACTTGTGTATTGGTTTTCATTCGACTTTTATTTTTACGTGGTTGGTTCCAAGCCCTACGCAAAACCCAAATTCGCGTCCTGGGGATTGGACATCGCTGCACGCATTACTTAACATGTAGCGGGTGCTAGTATGCCAACCAGAAGGGGGCACGTGGAGGCTGCGTATCAACTTGAAGACAAGGATCGTATTGGAGGTCACCACGATGACCGTAGTCAGAAACTTTACCTAGCACTGACCAATAAAGCCTTGAATATGCAATTAGACCCGCCGTAGTAACTTTTCCATCAAGACGACGTTCACGCACATAGTATGCCACCGTTCAAAGACTATTTTGATAACAGTGGATGAGATGTTCTACCTGACTTGCGGTATGACAAAGGCCTTTTCCTTCAGACTAACATTTGTTTCATATGATGCAGAGCGCTCTGACTGGAATGCGTTTCACCACAGAGCAAAGTATCAAAATAGCAACTTTCTTCTTTGGATTATTTTTACTTTGTTTTTCTTTTTTATTTTTTTTCATTGAGTTAAATTTAATTTTTAAATTTATATAATATAATATAATATTTTATATAATAAAATTTTTCGTGTTATTATTACGCTTCGAATGCATGTTTTTTCTCTGATAAGAATTACTCTTAATATGATATACGATGCGTCAGCATAATGTTTTTCCATTTTTAAGATTTGTTTGTAAGATACACTCAATAAATGTAAGTGAGTATCACAAGGCAATTTAATTAATTCGATTCATATTAGAATCCAATATTGTGTTCAGACTAACCAAATTTCTGAGAGTGTACACGCCATAGTATCCTTAAAATTCTTAAACACACGCCTTAGAAATAAATCAAATAGAAAAAGAACAAGAAGGAAACTCGTACGCTTTTGCATGTTTTACCAGGACAGCAGACACAGTAAAGTTTGTTGTAAAACATGGCACATTTTTTTTATTTGTTATTAGCAAATGTTGCAAAATAATAAAAAAAGAGTGTTTCAAACATTAAAGTTTAATAGTAACTCATGTTGTTGTAGTAGTTAGACAAACTTATGTAAAATAAGCTTTTAACGTTGGAAAGGAAAAGGAATATTTTAAAATACATTTTTTTATTATTTTATATTATTTCATTTTACGATTTAAAATTCATTTATTACAACATTTGCAGCATCTATGTGTGGTTAAATGATTTACGACGTCTGGAATGGTTAGTTCTGATATCAACTGAACTTGAAGGAAAAAAATGCGCTTCTCGAGATGAGGTAATTTCTGCAACTAATTAGGCGTAGAACGTAGAATTTTTTGGAAGGAATGGTAAGGAGTCGACACTCACTTCTTAAGATCTGAACATGAACATTATATATTGTTACGAAAATGAAAAATCAAGATACTGGTGTTTTGCTTTTATATCGATTAACATTAAAATTATAAACAAAAGCTACAAAAACAAAACAATGAAATTATAGCACTGCATAACATAACAACAAAGACCAGCATAAAACATGGTAAACAAGTAAACAAAAATACAAAAACAAACACTACAAGAATAAATGTAAACAAAATACACAAACAACAATAATGAAACAACGATGGTTACAATTATATATCTATATAATATATATTATATATACATTTTATCGCTGTTACAATGATCGAACAATTGTCTAGTAATTGTTATTGTTTATACAAAGGCTGTAAACAGAGGAATAACAAACAAAGCAATTGTAGTTGCTTACATAAAGTTGTGAACAGTGGCACACATAATTGTGCGAATAATAAAGAATTTTAATTAAAACTAAAAACTGAACTTTTCGGGACAGGTCCACTTAAAGTCAAATTTTTATTAGCATTTTGATTTGCAATTACAGACTATAACAGTTTACTGTTTCCCACCCTAATAAAATATTTTCGAGAAGGCAAATATGCAATCACTCTTGGAAATTTTCTTTTTATCACAGTTTTATTTCAAATTATTTGTAATATGCATTTGATTTGTATTTATACACGCAGTTAAGTTGTTAAAACGGTAATCATAGCCAACACAATGCAATCACTTTGCAAGGCAATATGTATTGGCATTCAAGAACAATTTGACTTACATTCAGATAAAATTATATCGGACAACATCGTTAACTCTATGGCACATGTAAATTTCAAATTTCAAATTTTTTTGCGTGTATAAGTGTTCTAACTAGTATAACCGTATAAATCAACTTATAACGGCAATTTTAAACAATCTAAAAGACTTGCCATAATTTGAAACCAATTTAAAAAATAAATAAATGGCCAAAGGCGTATAAATGAAATTTTTCATGGAATTTTTATATTAAAATAGGAATAACGTCGAATTAATTTAAATTTCAAAAAAAAAAATTTTAAATTCAGTTCATTTTAATTTTAAGAAAAACAAAATTATTTTTGACAGAAAATTAAATGAAATTGTTTTTAATAATAACAACTACCGACGTGTGAAATGGTTTTCAGGAAGCCTTAGCAAGATTTGGCAGCCAAACTTTGGTAGCCAAGCTTTGGCAGTTAGTAATGGGTATCAGAGATCAGCAAATAGTATTCATATAAGATGAGTAGAATCGAATCATATTCATAAATTCTGATACTTATACGCATTCATACTTATTTTAATATCATACTCATACTACTCATATTCAAAGTTTGACGTACTCATCATATTCATACTGAACAACACGTATGATGTTGTTGATTTCGACTTCCAATAACTCAGCGTATATAAGAATCACAAAATAAGTATGATTCTCGTACGAACACTAAAATACTCACTGAATGGTTGTGTGTTTGCTCTGCTTCCTGCTCTCTCCTTTTTGCTTAAGTTCCTTCTTTTTTCTTTTTTCGCAAATGCAACAACAACTAAGACTGTAAATTTTGATGAATGATTCGAGTCACTCCAATCATTTATAAGTATTATAAGTATGTTTATAAAGTTATGAATCTAAATGAGTAGACTTATGAATCAAACATATTTCGAATAGTATGAGTTTGATATCAACGTTGTACACATACTCTTTGCAAGCTGTACTTATAAACCAATGTTGTAGTGAGTACGAATGAATCAGAGTAGTTAAATTTGAATATTGTTGACTCACTTATATTCAAAATTCCATGAGTGCTTATGTGTAGCAAAAAAAAAACGATTCATTACTGATCTATGGCATGGATTTCGAATAAGTACAAGGGAACTGAACTAATATAATAATAATAATCTAAATAAATCCCAGATAAATTTAGAGAGTTACCAAATTTTTTGCTTAAATTAAAACCAATTTGTTTGTATTCCCAATTGTTTAAGAAATATTTAAGATTAATCATTTCTTTCGAAGATGCTCTGCATTTAAAATTACTGCAAAACCATTTGTCTCGTTTGGCTGTATTTTTTCAATTACAATAAAATCTTGTTTTTGTTTTCGAATAAAATAAATTAAATAATATTTTTAGTAAACTAAACAAAAACACTCGAGTATTTAAATAAATCCTAAGAATAATATTTTTACTCACTTTATTACATTAAATCCACAAAACGAACAATGAAATTAAATTAAATCTGTGGTCAGATATAGACAAACAAACACTTCTATTGCATTCTTAAAAATAAAAGGAAAACTGCAATAGAAACAATAGAAAAATGTAAAATAAATTGTGGCTTTAATACGTCCAATATAATAGAAAAATCTCTAGTTAACCAACTAAAATAATAAAAACAAAATAAAGAGCAACATGACTACAACTACGGCAACGAAAGATTTTTAAAAATTTCTTTCACACTCTAAAATATACACATGAGGGTGGATAGCTTTAATACAGCGAAAAGAAACATAAAAACCAAACATTAAGTATTGCGATATAGGAATGTTAAATTTGAAGCAGTGGAGTACATGCATGAGTAGACATGGGCTATCATTTTAAAGCAAATAGAGTGTGAGTTGCAAAACATTTCCCACAATAACATGTTATTCAGTGATATTCTTATTAAGTGGCTACACAGTTTAAAAAACGAAAACTCTTTGCTTTAGTGATAGTATTTCTGATAGTATTCTGCTATCGTCGTAATATAGTGAGTAGTGTGTTGGCTTATTAGACGTAAGACGTAAGGCTCAAACCCCAGGTCAGACGTCAAAACAAAAATTTAAAAAAAATATTTCTTCGGCGACTTCCTTTCAGCAGATTTCTGGCAAAAACTCTGTGTTCCTCAGAAATCTGTCGTTCAGAATCGACTTTAAACTGTAGGTCCCGTCACTCATGTATATATAAGCTAGGCCATAATCCTGACTGAAGGGTTGTAATGGCCAATTATGTTATGTATGTATGTTATGTATTCTGCTCCGATTCCATACATTGCAATAAATAAGAAGTCGCCGTACTCCAGTAGGTAGAGTGTCGGCTTATTAGACGTGGGGTCACAGTTCAACCCCCAGTTCTGACATTTCCAATAAAACGAAATAAATGAAGAACATTCCTACGGCGACTGTCTCTCACCAGATTTCGGGCAAGAACTCTGAGGGTAAAACAAAATTGCCTTGAAAAAGTTTCTCAAAAATCTGTCCTTTCCCTTTGGGGAAGCGAATGTCGGAAATTATGTAAATTAATCATTAACTAATCATGGCAGATACATAGCTTAGAATTTTCAAGCGAAAAGTTGCCTTGTTGTTTGAGTTAATATTTACTATAATATATATATATATTTAATATTTATTTAATATTTTAATATATATTTATATATATATTTAATATTTTAAGTCACTGCATAACAAGGTACTTATATACGTGTTATATTACTAAGCATGTATAAAATTAACAGACACCACATAAGTGATGTGAGAAGCTAGGTCGTAATCCTGACTGAAGGATTGTAGTAACCAATTATGTATGTATGTAGTTACACATTTGTTATAAAATATATTCTTTTTTTCGATGCATTGATTGATTGTTGTAACAACATAAAAATGAAACAATAGAATGTAATTATTGCTACTTAGGATATCACTGCAATGTGTCTCCTAATCCTGACAAAATTTAGAATGCTGTTCGGAAGCAGTAGTGATAACACCGTGCTTATTACTTAATAAATCCCCAGGTGTTTACTTCTTAGCCTTGTTTTACCGCCACATGTCTTCTGCCGATTCGTTTTTCTCGTCATGTGGTCGACATATAAAGCTTGAATCGATTCCTATTCCAAAACAAATGTTCATGGGTGGTGTGAGAAGCTATGTTCTAATAACGACTAGAAAACTGTAGTGATAAGTAATGGAGTACATCGTTCACCACTAGTTCCGATTTAAAAGTTAAAAGGGCTTGACGTTGGATCAAAATACATACAGTCAGAGAAAAAAGTCTACAAATTTCAATGTTATCAAATTGAAAAATATGTCATAGCGATGTTATAGCGAAGTCGCCGTGATCTAGTAGGTAGTGTGTTGGCTTATTAAACGTTAAGCCAGGGTTCATACCCCAGGTCAGACATCACAACAAAATACAAAAAGTAGTTCTTCGGCGACTTCCCCTCAGCAGATTTCTGGCAAAAACTCTGAGAGTAAATAAAATTGCCATGAAAAGTTTCTCAAAAATCTGTCGTTCGGAGTCGACTTTAAACTGTAGGCCCCACCACTCATGTATAAAATTAACGCACACAACACAAGTGGTGTGAGAAACTAGGTCGTAATCCAGCGTTTTTAAAGGCATTTACAATTAAAAATTTTTGAAGAAAAAGCGAATTTGAAAAAATATAACGCTGAAATTATTGGGAAAACAACATACAAAACTCTACATACAACGGTGTGAGTAGACTTTCTTCTTTGACTACACAAATAACATTTTATTTACCATCCGCATGTATTCATAGCGCATTTATTTGAATTTATCGGTCAAAACGGGAAATGTAATTTTACATTTTAATCACAAATAATATATCAACTTTCTTGAAGAAAAAATAAAAACAACACTTAATCTTTAATTAGGGTGCGGGTACTTTATAGTATAGGGTGGGCCATCTATCGGTTTAAATTTGAGCCATCGGCAATACTTATGTCATTCTATTCTGTCACAAATTTCAGTATATTTTCTCCCCTGAACGTAATGAATCGATGTACGCTTGGGCATTGTTGGGATTTATTGGGCCAACGAGAAACTACACGATGATGTTGATTTTGCTAAAAGAAAAATCATCTTTTAGGTTGACGGTCATTTTCACCTTGGTGGGTACGTTAGTAAGCAAAATTGCCGTATTTGTGGCTCTGAAGGCCAATGCACCCATTACGAGTGAGTGTTTGTTGTGGCCTTTGGAGCCCTTTTGGCCCAATTTTCTTTGAAAATGAGGACGCCGCAACCATTAGTTTGATCGAGACGCCTACCGCACCATGATAACCGATTTTTTTGTACCCGCTCTTCATGATATTCATGAGAGCGATATTCCGTTTCAACAGGATGATGCATCTTGCCACACATCTCATGCCACAATCGTTTTATTGTGTCAAACGTTTTATGGCCGTTTAATTAGCAGAAATGGTGATGTCAGTTGGCCGCCAATAAGCAGCGTTATGATACCGTTGGACTATTTTCTGTGGGGCGCGGCTAAAGAAAAGTCTAATGACAACAAACCAGAGACAATTAAGTATTTGAAGGCCAATATTCGTGATACCATTGCCAAAATGCGACCCCATACACACGAATAAGTGTACGAAAATTGGTCCGATTGAATGAGGTACTCTGAGGCTAGCCACGGCAACCATATGAACGAAATAATATTCCATTTTTAACCAAAACAATTGTACTTTACACCAGAAAAATTAATTTGGCATAATTTCGACCTGTTTCAAGGCAAAAAAAGTCGGTTATCATATGACCATAACGCTCCGAATTGACGGTCACAGTCGTTCCATCACCGTTTTCGAAGAAGTAAGGTCTAATCACACCTTCCGACCAAAGAGCGCACCAAACAGTGACTTTTTCTGGATGTAATGGCCTCTCTTCAATTACTTGAGGATTCTCAGAACCCCAAATACGACAATTTTGTTTATTAACATACCCACCGAGTGTGAAATGTGCTTCATCGCTGAAGAAAATTTTGTTCGAAAAATTGCCGTCTACCGCCTGTTGTTCAAGCACCCATTCCACGTATCTACAACGTTGTGAATGGTCAACTGGCTTCAGTTGTTGCGTGAGCTGTAGGTGTAGATCTAAATGCAAAATAAGCCATAATGTGCCCTAAGACAGTCCTAATTCGCGAAAACGACGAGGAATCGACACATTCGGGTCTTCGTCAACACTTTCACTTACAATAGCGATATTTTCAGCGGAACGAGCGAAACGATCATGCACAGGCCTTTCAATATTTGTAACCACTCCAGTCTCTTCAAATTTCTTCACAATTTTGCCAATTGCTTGCGTAGTTGGACGATTATGTAAACCATAAACTCCTCTTAAAGCACGATACGAGGCTGTGGCAGAATCACCATTTTTGTAGTAGGTTTTGATAATTTTTATGCGTTGTGTGATAGTTAAGTGATCCATTTTCGCCAATGTCAGACTTTCAACTGAAAAGAAAAAAATTCGTTTCACAACTTAGTTTGACAGATGTCGAATTCCAGTCCCATACTTTTGAAACCACGAAATGGATAGCCCTTTATTTAAAAATAACTTTTAATTCCTATCGTAAAAGTTTTATTACACAATGAAAAACTAAATTCATTCAACATTTTTTTGTTTATTTTCCAACAGATACCACAATTTGTATGTGTATTTAGAAAATACGGAAAAAGTAAACCTAGTAGAACATTCGCAAAATGTCACTCGTGCTGTAGTTTTCCTGTGCTTGTCAAATATCCTGTTCTCTCCCTATGTTGCGGCTGTGACGTTGCTAAGCTCAATTACTTTCGGTCGTTATTTGAAATTAATTTCACTAACATCGCCATAAGTCCCACGGGGTAGTTGAAAAGAACGGTTATTTGGTTATTTTGCAGAGAATAATTTCAAATTGAAAAACAATTAAAAAGGAGAGCACCGGTTTCAAATGAAATTTAATGACCCAACAGAGTGCGGTTTAACAAACAAATTGTTAAAGTACACACGAAAATAGGACAGGCAATAAAAATAAAAATGTAGTAAAAAGAGGTAAAAAGCCATTTTAGTGTTACAATTAAAGCTCTTTAATCAATAACAGGTGAACTGTACAGTAATGCCAAAGGGAGGGAATAAAAATATTCGAACTAAAACCGAACAATATGTACAGTGGATAGCAATATATTTTTTGAAATTTCAAGAATTTTAATCAACAATTTGTATAAAAAATTTAAGTGTTTTATTAATTTATTTACATTTTATTATAAAACAAAAAAATTTAATGTGCTTCACAAACCATAAAAAAATAAGTAAAAATGCATCGTAAAAGTGTAGATACAACCAAGAAGAACTTAGAGTAAAATTAAAATTCAAAGACTCAATATATTAAAATGTACCAGTTTTTTTCAGCGTTTTTTGTTGATATTTGTCGCCATGCAGTTGTAAACAAGTTTTAAAATTTGTTTACAGTAGTGGGTAAAAATTTCGATGATATCTCGCATATAGGAGATAGGAAGTGCTTAAAAAATATCCGATTAGAAACCAGAAAGTCCCTGTTGGAAGACCTTATACTAAAATTATAAATAAGGTACTTTGAGACTTGCTTCCTATGTTTCTGAAACGAAAAAAAAAAGCTTTTCCTAGTAAGACTTTTTCAATATAAATAGCAGCTGCTGCTCTAATTACACAATTAAGTCAATGGACCTGATTGTGAAGAGTTGAACCGCATTGCTCCATTGATTTTAAAATTTTATCTGAATAATCTTGTTGGTTAACCCATTCCCAATGAATGAATTATTCGACAGATCTTTGTAACGGAGATCATAATCAAACCAAGATTAATCTCTTCAAACACACCGCGTCTACACACAATACTGACTGAACTTTACTAACTCCCTCGCCTGTTTTGCCTTGCCTTTTACATGGCAGAGTAAACAGTGTGATGAATTTTCTTGAAGGCGAATTTTCGTGGCTTCGCCTTCTCGAAATCTCAATAAATGTAAACATCGTTGTTTAATTATTATTGTTAGTGTATTTTGTTTACATATATTCTTGTGGTTTTTGTTTTCTAGTTTATCACTTTTTTATGCTGGTGTTTGTTGCTATATTACGCAGTGCAATAATTTGTAAACAAAATCATTGTTTTTTTTTTGTTTTTGTTTTCGTAGTTTTTTTTTATAATTTTAAAGTTGCAAAAACACCAGTTTCTAGATTTTTCCATTTTCGTAACAATTTAAAAATATTTTTTTTCGGAGACTTCCTCTGAGCAGGAAATAAAATCACCATGAAAAGTTATTCAAATCTGTCATTTGGTTAAACAGTAGGTCCCCCCACTTTTGGATAAAATTAACACTCGTAGCTGCTGTGTGGAAACTAAGTTCTACTTCAGACCAAAGTGTTGTAATGACCAAATTAAGGAAAGTAAGTAAGTAAGTCCGGAGTCTTATTACATATTCAAGGATTTCTAAAGACAATAAAATGTATTTCTTATAAACTTTTATATTCTGATTTTATTGCTCTTTTATGCATAGCAGGTAATTATCATAAAATAATATGTGAAAATTTATATAAGCAATCATCTATTCGTAATCAAATATAAAATACTAAAAGTAATCTAATTTTGCAACTAAGTTTATGGCGTTTAACCAGACTAATAATTTTAAGAATTAGGATACCAAAAAAATTTTTTTGATACATTCACCGCTTACTTCGAATAAAAACTAATAGCAGTGACAATAACAAAAGTAGTTTTTTGGCCGTGGAAGAGAAACCTTACACAAGACACTGACAAATGACAAAAAAACTGACAGTGTTTGTTTGTTAGTTTTTCTTCCATTATTACATCAGCATAAATGCAGATAAACAGAATGAAGAAATACTCGTTTACAGTTTAAAATATAAACCCACAGACTTATACAAATAAAGCAAGTAGAAAATCAGGGAAGGTATCCCTTCTTACTTGATCACCTTCCTAGATCGATTATTTTGAAGTGATAAACCCACCTAATTTTTAGAAATTTGATAACTGTTTTTGGTTTCTCATACGCTTAACTTTAGGCTACTAGAATTTTTAGTCAAGCACTACACCATGCCAATTCAGTTAGAGTTGTCATAGCATAGCGTACACTAAACAATACAATGAGGGTTTTCCCCTACCGAAGTATGCTGAAGAATGTCTTCGTACGATTTAAGCCTGATAATCAAAATAATCCCCAACTAAACAAACGTTAACGCGTCTAACAATGCAATGTTGATGATTATGATGACAGCGATACCCAGTAACTGATACGCAAATTTAAGTCAAGAACATTTTCTTGAGAAAAACAGAAACAATTTTTTCTTGTTCTTGAAACTTTAAACCGGTTAAAGATTATTTTCTGTTCCTGTCTACAAAACGGACAGTCATTATTTTACATTTTCTGGCATTGTGAATAAAACGGATTACAACTGTTCGAGAATTCTAAATCCAACATTTGCGTTTTCCTGTTGAGTTTCTTACTTTTGTCAGTATGCTTTCTGTTAATAGCGTCATTTGGCGTTGTTCGTTGCCTGTGGCATATAAAAGAAATGGTCAACAACTTGCTAACACTGTCATTGGCTAAGGTAAGTTAAATGGTTATAATGTTAGCAAATTAGTGGTAACATTATTACGAGTGTGTTATTAAATATGAATTATATAGCGAATGAGTCATAGATACCGTGGGTTTGAAAACAAACTCTGATTAAGCGTTGTATGACCGTTATGGGGAATGATGAATTTCATTTTAATTGCAATGAATTGTTGCAGATGTTTAAAAGTATAAGATTTTCCAAAAGGGATTTACGAACTAATAGCCATCTTTTTGGAACCGACTTTAATTTTCTGAAAAAAAAAAAATCATCTTTAGCGATGACGCCCAAACAAAATTTTCGAATTCGCAATCCACAGTGATTCTAATGCATCCCCAAAAAGTCACCGTTTGCTGTGGATATTTCATATTTCCATATATCTTTGAGAATCGACGCCATTTGATTTCAACAAGACGCCTGTACGTGTCATACAGCCTAAGCGATTCGAAGGCATGGTCATCGCATGTGAATTTGATGTGAATTGGACACAGAGATCTTGTGATTTGTCTTTGTGATTTGATTTGTGGTCACAAGAGTCGCAAGTTAACATAACCGAGCTATCAGTTATATTCTGTCTGTTTTGTCTGACAGAGTGATGTAAATTCTACATTTCGGATGGGCCTCACCCAGAGCCGTAGTGGACATTTGAATGATGTTAAATTCCGGCCTCAGTATGGCCTCAGTACGACATTCAAACGAATCAAAAATTTCGATTCTTTGACTTAAATTTAAAGATGGAGAACGCTTAATAAACGACCCGATTTAAATAGATACAGTATTATATCTTCATGCAGAATTTCTTCTTAATTTCGAAGTCAGCGGTTCATATTTTATTGGGAACTGCATTGGCCAGCCTATTATTATCATTACAGGCTGATGATTATACACTTTTTTGGCCTGAATTGGATGATCCAGTTCATCAACGACATATAGTTTTAATAAAAAAATAAAATTATAAGGGCGCTAGATTCCTCATAGCTCATGACGCTATGGATATTCTACATGAGTAATTGGAGGGCATGCACGCTCATCTCATTTAGAAGTGATGTGAACAGGAGTCATGTAAAACGAAATATTTCGGATGCGCTCCACCTAAAGGAGCAGTGGCGGATATTTCGACACATAATGACAATGCATAATAGCTATTAGAAGTAAGGCCACGATTCAAACCCCAGAACAGACATCTCGAATAAAACGGAATATGAAAAAAAATATTTCGTCGGCAACATACTCACACTCTTTTGTGACAAAATCTATGAGAGTAAATAAAATTACCATGAAAAGTTCTTCAAAAATCTATCGTTCGGAATCGACTTTAAACTGTAAGTCCCGCCAATCTTGTATAAAATTAACACACAGAATGTCAGTTACATAATTAATAACAATTCCCATACATTTAAAATGTCATATTTATTATTTAATTTCAACTGTATTATTCCAGGCAATCAATGTGATTGTAAAAATGTTCGTTAATTTCAAATCTCTTATTAAATTGGATCCAGAATTATAGATCTCTGTCTTTAATCAGATACAAAATTACATTTCTTTTCTATTGACAATAAACAAAATGGCAATTTGATACGACTCCATAATATTTTTGCTACAGTGACAACTTTCACTACACGACAGGCATTTGTAACCAACAAAGAACAAACAAAAATAATGGAATACACTATAGAGTGCAATGAAGAAAAAAGTATGGTTTTACTTGTTAAAAATTGTTCTGTAAAAATCCCCTGTGACCGCAAAAAGGTCACGTAATACTTTAAATTGTTTTGAATGCGTTTTCTGCTCCTGTGGATAATGATGATAATCTTTGACATGATGTTGCAAAAAAGTCACTGTATTATTTCTACTTTTATCACATCTTTAGTTTTATAGAAAAAATCATGTTTTTTAGAATGCCTTTATAATATACCCCATGTACTAGGTTAGGTAGAGCAAATATGATTTTGATGATGAAAAGTATGATGTGATTGCGGTGACTTTAAGTGTGTAACACAAAAGAAAAAATGGACAACACTTTCGCCCTATGAACTTAACGGTTTTAAAATGTGTACTGGTGGTGTAAAGGAAAGAGGAATTATAATAGGAAAAGCCTCCTGTAGTCTAGTAGGTAGTGTGTTGGCTTATTAGACATCAGACAGGTCAGACATCTCCCACGAAAGAAATGTGAACACATATTTCTTCGGCGACTTTCTCTCAGCAGATTTATGGCAAATAATCTGAGAGTAACTTAAATTGCCATAAAAAATTTCTCAAAAATTTGATGTTCGGAGCCGACTTTAAACTGTAGATCCCGCTACTCGTGTATACATTTAACACTCACAACATAAGTGCTGTGAGAAACTAGATCGTAATCCTGACTAAAAGGCTGTAATGACTAATTATGTATGTGAAATTGGAGCAGTGATTCAGAATTTCACTGTCAGTGCGTAACAGTTCCACAAAATCATCTATATAATACAAACAAGGTGGAGAACAATCTCCTCCTCTTCCTCATCGCTACAGGTTTTGCAGAAATCGCTTGCTAAATGTGCAAAACCAATGCGACTCACATGCTTACTATTAATTCAATGCCCAGTAATGACCCCAACAACTCTTTGGAGTTTTAGAAGTCTTCGAATGAGTCTCCCATCCAATTTTTGCCCGATTTTCTGTACCTTTCTGATCGGCGTTTTTGGAATTCATGATAGCATTCTCAGTTATTAGCTCACTGCCCTTTAAAAGGATTCCCGATGATGACAGGTTTGCCGCATTTTGCCAGTTCATCTGCTCTACATGCGGCCTGGAATGTCACTGTGTCCCTGTTCCCACTTAATACGGAAATTATATCGTTTCGCTAAGTCTTTGAGATGTCTGTGACAGTTAAATACCGTCTTGGAGCTCATTATGTTGTAATTTAGAGCTCTGATAGCCGCTTAGCCTTTAAAATGTATTGTTACGAAAATAAAACATGGTTTAACATTAACATTATTAACAATAGCAACACTAACAAATACAACAAACATGTTACAAGTAAAGCAACAACATCAGTATAGGCAAATTACCGAGAATGTAACAACAAACAATGTGAACAAAGTACACAAACAACAATGAAGTCGTTATAGTGTTCTCTAGAAGGAGAAACCCCGATCGTTCTGCTTGAAGAACCTTTATCATTATTTATATGCGTGCGCATATAAAAAGGCAAGACAAAGCAGGCAATGGGCAGTAAGAATTCAGTCAGTCTGTGGGAAGATGCGTTGCGTTTGAAGAAAAGAACAGTCGTTGTTTGAAGATCGCCGTTGTAAATTTCTAGCGAACAGTGCAAAAGTGCAAGTATTGTTGTAACTTCAAGTTGTAAACGATGGCATATTATAGTTGTATACAGTAGTGCGAACTATAAAGAGTTTAATTAAAACTAAACACATATTTTATTTTGTTTGCGATCAACGAACTCATATTCTAAACGTTTTTAACCCTTTCATGCCCGATGTTGCCTATAGGCAACATTGTACATTTTTGTTCATAAATTCCGTTATTTTTATTTTTTTCAAAAGATTTTTTTTTTGCAAAAAAGTTTGGTTAAAAACGCGTATTCTACAAAAATATGAATGAGTTATCACTACTGGTGTTCAGTTAATCGGTGTTTGAATTTGCATAGGAACATGCCAATGCCAAAGTGAAAAAATATAACTTTATCAAACATAAAAAATAACGGTTAATTTTATAATTTTTTTTATAAAAAGTGTGTGAATAATAAAAAAGCAAGTAGGAGAAGATTTATAAGCAAAAAAATTGGAAAATATGTTTTTAGTTTTATTCCAATATTTTTTTAAACTCAATGTTGCCTATAGGCAACATTGGTCCATAATATATAAAATTTACTTTAAACTTTTTCTGCATTAGGAATGCGTCCAAAAGGCTTGTCTCAAAAAGAAATGCAAAAATTTGTGGAATTTGACTTAAATGAGTCTGAGGATGATGATGTTGGTGACAGAGGGGAAGAAGAGGAGGAAAATATTATTGAAAAGAATCTTGAGAGTATAAAAAGAATGGAACTAATTGAGAGTGTAACGATTAGTAAAAGGGTTGATAGAGAAATTGAAATCGAAGCAGAAGAAACAACAGAAGCATCAGAGATAGTTTTTGAAAAAGTTAATGTAGAAAAATTGAAGTGGAGGAATAGAAAAATTATTCATTTTGATACTACTTGAAAGGGTAAAATCAGTTATGGTCGGGTGAAGTAACCAATTGAATACTTCTCTCAATTTTTTGACGATTAAATAATTCAAAAGATATGTGATGAGACAAACAAATATGCAATTCAAAACAGTGGCACAGAATTAAAATGCAAGGCCTCAGAAATAAAAAAGTTTATAGGCATTCTGTTGTATCTTGGTGTTATTACTATATCCAGAAATCGTTTTGAGAAAATAAAGGAAAATTTTCACATAAATGATAACGCTAAGCAGGCCCAGAGAGGCCATCCTTCTTATGACAAATTTTATAAAATACGCCCATTATTGGAAAAAATAAAAAAAAATTAATGAAATATCTCAGGAGGAATATTAGAGTGTAGACGAACAAATGATAGCTTATAAAGGCCGACATGTTTTAAAGCAGTATGTTCCAAAGAAACCTAACAAGTGGGGTTTTAAAATGTTCACCAGAGCTGGAATTTCTGGTATAATATATGACTTTTGCCTTTATGTTGGAGATGGAACATGCAAATCCTTTGGTCTATGGGTGTCGTCAGATATTGTTTTGTATTTATCTACTAATATTCCACCCAATCAAAACTACAAGCTTTTTTTTGATAATTGGTTTACATCCCTTAGTTTATTGATTTCCTTGAAAGAAACAGGAATTTTAGCAATTGGTACAACACGATCCAATAGATTAAAAAAATTTACTCTAAGCGATGAAAAGGTTCTTCGTGCAAAAGGAAGAGGATCAAGTGCTTTCAAATATGAAACGACTTACAATTTAATAGCTTGCAGATGGTACGACAATAAAAGTGTGCAACTCGTATCTAACTATATGGGTCAAGAGCCGATGAGTGAGTGCAAAAGATGGTGTCGCAAGGAAAAAAAATATGTTAGCATACCACGTCCAGCTATTGTTGAATGCTATAATAAGCATATGGGCGGCGTTGACCTTGCTGATATGCTCTTGGAATTATATAAAATTAATTACCGATCCAAAAATGGTATATGCGTATAGTTCATTGGTGCATAAATTCTGCCTTAGTAAATAGTTGGTTACTGTATCGCCGTGAATTAGAAAACTCCTATGGGACTAAGCACATGACACTTGTAAACTTTCAGTTAGATATTGCTAACGAATTATTAAATACTAATGAAGTAACTTCAACACGGAAGAGAGGCCGCCCTTCTACACTGCAGGCAAAACTGAAGAAGACTCACAACGATCAGATTCATTACCATCAACGGCTACCAAAAGAAAGTACGTAGCTGCTTTTGATGGCAAAAGTCATTGGATAGAATGGGGGGCAAAAGGCCGATGTAGACTGTGCAAAATCGGAATTCCGGGATCAAAATGTACTAAGTGCAATCTACATTTGTGCTCAAATCCAAAAACAATTGTTTTCTTTTATTTCATAAGAAATTAGAATAAAAATAAATTAAAAATTAGAAATATATAAAAATAAATCTTTCATAAAAATTTTCCACTACTGCCCAATGTTGCTTGTAGGCAACATTTTATAACTATAAAACCAGAATACGTAGGACTCTGAATTTAATATCACTTCATATTTAGGCCATGACTAACAAGCACATGTCATTAAAAAAAATTTAGCTCTGGCCCAAAAAATTCGGGCATGAAAGGGTTAAAAAGGTAAAAACGTAACAGTATGTTAATTGCAAACAACCGAGAATAAAATCAAGGACTAGATTTGGAGGCTAGAATGAGTGGAAGTTTTTAGGACCATCGCATATGACTTAAGTGGAGATATTTCACAGCTACCGATTTCTTTTTATGGTAATAAACTTATACTAAAAAGCGAAACCATACAACACCCGATATCTCACATTGTTCTACATTGGAAAAGTGGAATTTTTCCAAAATCATGTGAGGTGTGTTTACTGCTGATAAGATGGGCTAGGTGGGCTCTTGTGTCCCACTTGCAATTTGATGCTACTTTGTCTTGTCTAGCATCAGAATGTATTGCAGTCAGGAACCTTGTGCTTTTTAACCAAACAACAATTTTATCTAATTCAACACTTTCCCTAGTTTTGCTTGGCGATTAGGCACCAGTGAGTGATTTATAGTTATGGCCCCTAGTAATATGTACAAAATGATAAAAAGTGCGTAGAGGCACCTGCAAAGCTTCAAGAAATTCTGAAATTCAAGAAATTTCTGATTTCCATGCAATCTGAAAGTTCTGGAGGGGCTCTTATATAATTTATTTTCTTTTTCAAAAATATCGAATAAATTTTAGTTTAATTCTCACTAAAAATCAATAAATTCTAGCAATTATTTAAGCAATTATTATTATTTATTTTCAAAAGAGCGGTAACACAGTTAGTAGTTATTGCATCCGGAATCATCTTGTCTTGGCAGCTTGCCTTAACCGAATTAAAATTTTAACACAAAAAAATATTTTTCACATTTCTTATTTTTTTTTTTTTGGCAGAGTGTCTGTAAAATATAGACTTTAATTGCTTTACATTAATATCAATTAAAACAAATAATAGTAGTTCATTAAAGTAAGAAATGATAATAATATAAAATAATTAAATTTATTTGGACTATTCATGTACTTTTGGCAAACAGTCAGTAATTCATTGCAGCTAAACTGAAATAAAAGAAACTCAGAGAGAGAGAGACAAAATTATTAATTGAAAAATATATATATTTCATTATGAATTTTTATAAAAGAAAGACACAAAAGAAATCTCTATCCTATCTTATAAACAAAAATCGTTTACCAATGCCTTTGAAAGGTTAAGAAAGTAGGAAAAGAAATGAAAAGACAACGGAAGAAAACTCATAATAATACAAAATGTTTCGCCGTATTCTTTGGATTTCAAATACTGTTTTACCTTTTTTATCTGCCTCTTTATGTTGGACATCTTTCACTGATATGTTTAAGCCCTGTACTATGGGCCATGTTTCAAGACTGCTTGAAGTAGGCCCAATCACCTAGGCTTAAGATGTGACTACATGGCACCGGACGAATATACAAAACTCACACTCCCACACGGAAAGAATGTGTTGCAGAAGCTATCATCAGTGACGGTATTCAAATGAACTTCACCAATGGTTCAAAAATGGAATGTGGAACTGGATCTGGGTTCTATTCCGATAAACTGGAACTGAGCGGGTCATATAGATTACCTAACCTGGCCAATATGCGAAAATTTTTGCTATTGAACAAGAAACCAAAGATTTACCTCCTTCGAAGTTGTGTGTGGACAGTCGAGCAACAATCAAAGCGTTGGGATCCCATTTCGTAAAATCAAGGGTCATCAGGATTTGCATTCACTCTCTACACCGTATACGGTGGATTTAGGGACAGTGGCATAGAGGGAAACGATGGATGGGATATATGCGCCTCTATAAGAATTGGAAAAAGCAGAATTTAACAGAACTGCTGTTCAGCAGTGGATAGCGGGAGAACCAGGAAACTACTTCAGTTCGACAAGAGAACTTTTCGCATTCTAACGGTATACTGCACAATTGCTAGTTTCGCTGACAAACTCGGTCTGCCCCACGAGGATTACTGCAGAAGCTGGCTCTACGATTGATTTGAACGAATTATTTTAATGAATCTTTTCTACATCTCGTTATTGCTAATGTTGGTTTGGAAAAATAATTTTCTTAGGAGAAAAACTTGATGGCGGAAAATATTATATCAAGATATCTAGTTTTGAATATGGTATCGCCTAAATATTTAGGACCACACTTGGCGGAACTGTAATACTTTGTGAAGTAGCCGTAGTTTAGTAGGTAGCGTGTTGGTATATTAGACGTAAAACCACGCTTCAAACATGTCAAACATCTCAAAAGAAATATGAAATTTATCTCAGCATTTTTTTAGTAAAACTCTGAGATTAAGTAAAATTGCCATGAAACGTTTCTCAAAAATCTGTCGTTTAGTGTTGACTTTAAGTTCTGCTTGTAGGTCCTTCCAATTACGAATAAAAATTAGCACAGGCAACAAAAGTAGTGTTAGAAGCGAGATCGTAATTATGACTGAAGGGTTTTTTTGTCTTGGGCCGGAGGTGGGAATCATCGAAAGACACTTTTGTTCCAACAAAAATGGGGCACGATTCACTATCACTGGTGCCTACGTACTTCAATCACTGGGTCACGTAGTAGTTCAGCTCACAATGTTTGTTCTACATCTAAGGGGTTATATCAGGGACAAGGTGAAATGTCCATCTTCCCTTTAAACTGTTCTCCTATTGTGACTGCCATTTGCGCATGGAAGTCCTTCTTTCCTCCGGTTTTATAGCTGCTGTTTGTCCTGGATACTCGAGACGGCGGAAGTATATCCGCCTCATTGTATTGTATTTGCCACAACCAGTACCGCTTCCTCAGACACTGTCCTGAAGCCACTTATCTGTCTAATCGCGCTTAGAGGACGGTTTCGTCCTTGTCGTTCCCACGGAAAGTGCTCCCGACTATATTATGTTGGGTGAAAGGTTGTAGCGACGAATTATGTGTGTATGTATGTATGTGTGTATTACTTTGTAGGATAGTTAGTCATATGACTGCATTACTGATTTGCTGATTTTCTCTACAGATTGTAGTGCTTTGTGAACTACTATCATTAGGAATTACTTAAAACTAATTTATGAAAATCAGGGAAGAAGGAATATTTTGCGACCGTGAGTCTCCCTCGGCAACTACGTTAGTATTTGTTTTTAGGAAAGTATTTTTTTTTTACAAACATTGGTTTTTTAAATAAATTAGTAATAGAAAATGAAAAATATATTCATGAACTATGTTATTCAAGAGGCAATATCTCAAAAACAATTTAAATGTTAACGTATGAATAAAATATAATTCTTTTTTCGAAGTATGGACGCACAAACAAAAAATTTTTTTTCTTGCGATCTTCATTTTTATGAACTAACAATAAGTGTTCAAATCTTAAGTCTAAAGTTAATAAATATTGATGTCCAGCCAGTGCCAGACAAAAATTCTAATTTTCAAATGTTAATAAAAAAAATAATATAATGCATAATTTGTGAAGAAATCATCTGAGTTCGATGGTGTCCCTCCTTCTCAAGCGGGTATGTCCACGATATTGTAGGATGTATCGAGTGAGAGGATTTGGATGTATTTCCAGCTTCTTTAAATATTTGGTCACATATTTTGAGATTTCGCTTTTGACCAGTGGGATGTCAAGATCTTTATGAATATTGCTGTTTTTAATATACCAAGGAGCGGCAGTTATCATTCGTAGGATTTTATTTTGACGACGTTGTATTTTTTCAATATTAGAAGCAGAAGCCGTGCCCCATAACTGGATACCATAACTCTATTTTGGCTTCAATATAGATTTGTAGAGCAAGAGTTTACAATCGAGGTTAAGAACGGAATTTCTACATTCTTTGATTTGGACTGCTTTCAGTTTCATTTGGGTCAGTTTTGCATCGATGTGATATTTCCATGTGAGACGTATATCCAAGTGAATACCGATATATTTAACATGAGTATGTTGCGGCACCCTCTGGTTGTTAATACTGATGGGCGGACATGTTTCCTTCCGTAGGGTAAAGGTGACGTGGACGCATTTTTGTTCATTGATTTTAATTCCCCATTGATTAGCCCATATCTCCACCTGGGTAGCATGGTACTATAATTGACATGAGGCATCTTTTGGATTTTTGTGGGTGCAAAGAAATTGCTCCTAGGATACTGCCTTGTGGAACGCCAGCCTATATAAGTTGAGGGCAACTTAAAAAATCTCCTTCTTTAATTATGAAATTTCCATCGACAATATATTTTGGGAATAGGTTGAAAAAAATCCATTGGTAAAATCTACTTCAATTTCGATAAAAGACCTTTATGCCATACTTTGTCGAATGCTTGAGGGACGTCAATAAATAGCGCTGAACAATATTTTTTTCTTCAAAGGCTTTTCTTATTTCTTGCACCAATCGGTGTGTTTGCTCAATTGTACTATGTTGTCGTCTAAAGCCAAATTGATGATTGGGAATACAGTTGTTTCGGTCCAGAATAGGTGTCAGCTTGTTAATTAACAATTTTTCGAACAATTTTGACATAGTTGGTAATAGACTTATAGATCTATAAGATTCCACTTTCGAAGGATATTTTCCAGGCTTAGGAATTATTTTAACTAGAGCAACTTTCCATGCTGGCGGGTAGTATTCGAGACGCAAAATGGCGTTAAAAATATAAAAAAGAGGTGCATTAGAGCATATGTATGTATATTGGTAGCATCATTCCTTTATCGGATATAAACGCTTTACTACGATAGTTTTTTTTAAAAGAACATTCATTTAAGCCATTGAACATCGGAAGATAGGACTTCTCCCATTTTTTTCACTGTCGGAATGAATGAATCGAGCCAATTTTTGATACCTTAACCTGAAGTGAAGGATATTATAGTAAGAGCGTTATGCATTGGTTGTAACAAATGGTAGTCAAAAGAGGCAATATCTGGAATATACGACCAGCGAGATACGATTTTCATAGTCGCAATAATCTAGTAGGTAGTGTCGGTATATTAGACGTGAGGCCGTGGTTCAAACCGCCCAGCGCACACATCTCGAACAAAACGAAATATAAAAGAATATTTATTCAGCTACTTTCTTTCGGCAGATTTCTGACTAAAACTCTTTGAGTAAATAAAATTGTCATGAAAAGTTTCTCAAAAATTTGTTGTCCGGGGCGACTTTAAAATGTAGATTCCGCCACTCATGGATGAAATTAACACACACAACAATGAGAATGGTGTGACAATAAAGGGTTGTACTGATCAATTAAATAAGTAAGTAAGGTAAGACTTCCCAACCACAGTTTTCCAAATAATTTTTCACCGTCGCCGCAATATCATGATGGAAAGTTACGTCTTCGTATCTGATTGCATATAAAGGGCGTTTTTCGGCCAATGCTCGCTTTAAACGAATTAATTATTGTATGTACAGGTCTCCCTTGTCAGACTAGCCTCATTTTAGCAACTCATAATGGATCACACCCATCTGATACCAAAAAAATACAGAGCATTACTTTGGCGTAATGTATATTCTGCTTGGTCGTAGAATTTGCTTATTGCCCACGTTTCTAATATGATTTCTTCCGGTTATGGTTGTTGTAGGAAATCGCTTTTCTGCCGCAAGTATTAGTACAATGCATAAATGATTTCATTTTTAAAGCGATCAAGCAGCATTTCATACATGCAAAGTTGTCTTTCAACAACCTTTCAGCTGCAATTCATGCATCATCAGGTTTCCCGGACGGAATTTTGAAACGTGCAAACACTGCGTTGTTGATAGAAAATGATGATGTGCATAACCAAACTAAAGAAAGCTTAGTAATCGGTGTTGTCATGTTGGTTTTCGTGATTGTCGTTTTTGAAAACCAATGTTGGTTTCATTTGGTGTAATGAAATCAAGTTGGTTTCGTTAATTTCGAACGTAAATTAAAACCAAAAATACCAAAATATTATAAAAAGAAAATTTTGTTAAGAATTGAAATTATTTATGTTAAGAAATAAATACAAAGTCAACGGCAATAGTGATATTTCTATTATTAGAAGAAAGGCGATCAGAAAGAGTGAGGAGAAGAATCCTGAGAGATTGTAGCAATCCACTGGAGCTGCCGGGGGCAATGTAAGTAGTTTTCTGATCAGGAGGAATTTTCTTGTACTCTTATATTTGACTATATTTTACAGATTTGTTTCTAATTACAAATAATAACAAAGAAGCATTTCGTATGGTACTTAATGCTATTAAAGAACATTTGTCGCTATCAAAAATTCTTGTGATTTTAAAACTTGCTGCTACGTTTCGTTTTTTAGCAGAAGGGTCATAACAAAGATCAATCGGGAACGATTTATGTATAAGCCTTGGTACAGAAGTTTCGACTGATGTAATCAAAGTCATGGAGTGGTACATTTACCGGCAGTGGGTCCAGCTGAAAATGAATGGAAATGAAAAACAACCTAGTATTAACGAGCAATTATACAACGAAAACGATATCCTTTTGCCATCCAATGATATACATACATACATAATTGCACATTACAACCCTTCAGTCAGGATTACGACCTAGTTTCTCACATCACTTATGTTGTGTGTGTTAATTTTATACATGAGTGGCGAGACCTACAGTTTAAAGTCGACTCCGAACGACAGATTTTTTAAAAACTTTTCATGGCAATTTTAGATATCCTCAGAGTTTTTGCCAGAAATCTGCTGAGAGGAAGTTGCCGAAGAAATACTTTTTGTATTTTATTTTTGATGTCTGGCCTGGGGCTCGAACCCTGGCTTTTCGTCTAATAAGCCAACACACTACCTACTAGACCACTAGACTATATCTAATGATATAGAAGAAGAAAATGTTCCATTACCACTGCCAACGTCTCAACAAAGTGAAGCTCAGGGAATCAGAGATAAAATAGCAAGTAATTTATAGAAAAATGCAAAACTTTTAGTAAAAATCAGGATGTCGTGGTTCTATCTGCAGTATATTTGTTCTTTGGATAAACCATTTTGGATATAGGATGACGATATATATTTTTTTTAATAACAACAACAACTAAAATTCAGTCTTTTTTTAATTTTCTTTTTTATTAAAACTGCCAACTGTCAGCTGGTTGGTTTATTTCTAATAAGAAAACCGATAACCTTGGTTTCTGTGACCTAAAACCGATGTTATTTCCAATTCGAACATAAAAACGATAATATCGGTTTTCATGACACCATACCATTTTTTTTCTCCTCGTTTTTAAAATAATTCTGATAAGGTTGGGTTCTATGACAACCCCGAATTACTTTCTCAAATTACGGATTTATCATTGATATATGTACCTATAAAGCAATGTATCAGCAAGTGCTGCCGGCTTGGACAAACGATCAATTTTTAAGTTATACTACAAATAATTGATCTTATTTACTGTCAGGACGCATTATATATTCCTCAACTTAAAGTCCAATCAAAAAAAACGTAATTGTATTCCCTGTGAGTCAAACCCCAGCTCAAACAACTCGAAAAAACGGAATATGAATAAATATTTATTCTAGAACGACGACAAAAGGTGAAAAACTATAGAAAACGATTGAACAAAACCATTCAAAAAATCATGTGCAAACATCGTATATTTCGCTTATGACCAATACATTTTCGTTTTTTTACCTTTTAATATTCATTTCCGATTTTAAAACGTTCTCCATTGGTATCTTCCTTTACCATTTGGTTGTCATTAATTTATTGAACTTTTGCGATTGTTTAAATAACAACAATTCAACGCCCTCGTAAACTATATGTTCTGTGTGCACACATGACTTGTAAGACCACAAAG
This sequence comes from Sarcophaga subvicina, assembly GCA_936449025.2. Classification (NCBI taxonomy): domain Eukaryota; kingdom Metazoa; phylum Arthropoda; class Insecta; order Diptera; family Sarcophagidae; genus Sarcophaga; species Sarcophaga subvicina. The sequence goes on from OW388084.2 coordinate 83,803,138, forward strand.
ATTTATGCTGCGGTCAGTCCAACATAACGATAGAATGAGAAAACATATATACATACACGTAATAAAATATGAATATACTTCATCCAGTAGATATAAATACAGGGTTATTCAAGTCGTGAGATTGTATTTTTTGTCTACAGATTTGAACCTTTTCTTGGAATATGTTTTGTTAGTCAGTGAAGAGTAGTTGCTGTAGTCTAGTAGATAGTGAGTTGCCTTATTAGACGTGAGGGCACGGGTCAAACCTCACGTCAGATATTTCCAACAAAAAACGAAATATAAGAAAAATTCTTCAGCGAATATTTTTTAGCCGAAACTTTGAGAACAAATAAAATTGCAATGAAGAAATTTCTCACAAATATATCGTTCGGAGTAGACTTTAAACTGGACCTCTCAAATATTAGTTAACACACACATAACATAAGTGGTGTGAGAAGCTAGGTTATATTCCTGACTGAAGGGTTGTATTGACCAATTATGTATGTGTAGTTGGAGCAGAATCTGAAATCTCCAACTTTCTATTAATCTGGAAAATAATCAGGTTGACTTTGACTGCTAGCATGGCTAATGTTGGCTTTGAGGACCGTTGTGGTTTAAAGCATATTCGCATACATATATCTGAAACTTAAGAAAACCCTAATAAGAAAAAGACTAACGGGTTCAAACCACGAGACACCGGTGGCTTACATAACGTCCACGTCAGAGTGTGGCATGAGCTGTGTGGTATGTAGCAGAGATTAGCAATGAGTATTCAAAAAGATGAGTAGAATCGAATCATACTTATAATTTCTGTACTTATACGCATTAATACTTATTTTAATATTATACTCATACTACTCATATTCAAAGTTTGAAGTACTCATCGTACTCATACTTAACAATACGTATGATGTTGTTTATTTCGATTCTCCATGATTCAACATTTACAAGAATCACAAAATAAGTATGATTCGAGTATGAACACTACAATACTCACTAGAAGGTGTTGTGTTTGCTTGCTTGTTGTCTTTGTCTTTTTATTTTTTTATAAATGCAACAACAACTAAAACTGTAAATTTTGATGAATGATTGGAGTCACTCGAATCATTTAGAAGTATTATAAGTATTTTTCTAAAGTTGTGAACCTAATGGGTACGCTTATGAATCAAACATGTTTCGAATGGTATGAGTTTGAAGCCAACGTTGTACGCATACTCATTGCAACCTATACTTATAAATCAACATTGTAGTGAGTACAAATGAATAAAAGTATGTAGTTGAATTTCAGCATTGTTGACTCACTTATATTTAAAATTTCATGAGTGCTTATGAATATCGAAAAAACGATTCATTGCTGATCTCTGGTCTGTAAAGCCATCCTGTTGAAAGCACATGCCAGATCATCCAATGCAGGCTGATTTCGGTAACCATAAACCTATAGTTCTCGCTGCGATTTTCCGGCCAATGGCATTCTCAAAGAAATATGAAAGAATAATGCCGCCAAATACCAGATTTTTCGGGATGTATAGGATCTCATGCGTAGTGGTATTTTCCCAATTTAATCCATAAATAGAAGAATGATTTCAATGAAGATTAGGGTCATATGCCAACTGCTTCAGATTTTATTCAGCTTATACGAGTTTGTTGTTTTTCTTCAAACATGCTGATTTGGAAAACTATTATACTGAAGAAATGACAACTAATCCGACAGATATAGGCTTCAACTAGATAGCTGCTATCAACAGCCAAAGTTCGGAAGTCCCCTTTGGAGAACTATTTAAAAATATAATATGATCTCGTAAAGCATCCCAAACTTTTAGCGGATCGTTCAAATATTTTTCAGGTTTCGTAAAGCAAAGTAAAAAACGTATCAAGTAGTAGGTAGTACGTTAGCTTATTAGACGTGGAGCCACGGTTCAAACATCTCCAACAAAACGGAATAATAAAGAATATTTTTTCGGAGATATTTCTGAAAGTAAATAAAATAGCCATGAAAAAGTTTCTCAAAAATCTGTCGTTCGGAGTCGACTTTAAACTGTAGTTCCCACCACTCGTGTATAAAATTAACGAATTTATACTCACAACATAAGTGGTGTCAGAATCTAGGTCGTAATCCTGATTGAAGGGTTCTTATGACCAATTAGGTATGTATGTATGTATGTATCAAGCGCTAGGCAATGGTTACGGTGAAAGCTTCTCCTTTTCCTTATTGAAAACAATTCCTGAAAGTTAAAATTTGGTTTTCAGATACTATTTGATTCCATTTCTACTTGGGACAATCTATTTCGTAGAGGCCATCGTTAATAGTACTTTTAGAAGATACTTTGGTGGGTGATAACGTCCACTTATGATTACCCGTTAGTTACACATTACGAGTATGTGCTATTCATTACATCCAGAGTACATTCCTTTTTCCAAGTATTATTCTTTACAAATAACGACCTGTGGCGACATTGGTTGCGGTGACAATTATTCATACAAAGGATGCCAGCGAAATAAGAATTCACATGATTTTTATAAAAATAGTTGGCGTTAGAGAAAGAAGTTATTCAATGGAATTAATAGAGAAAATATTTGCTTTTTAATGAAAGGAAAATAATTTTTAAATAACAAAGAAATTAAATTGAAAATTATGGCTTTTCAAACAAAGAAAAACATTTAAACAAAGGAAAACAACGTTACAAACAAAAGGCATTTGAAATGTATAGATAAGGTTATGGTCGAAGCTTATAATTATTTTTAATTTAGATCGCTGTAGAAACAAAACAGTAGAGGGCTATGTGCTCCGTTTTGGCAAAGTATCAGTCTGTTAAAAGTTTTACGCCGATCTGAACTCATAATTTGGTTGAAAAATTTATTATGGACTTACTGCTCTTATATGTGAATCGAAGATTTAATTATCGACCTAAAATGCTTCAGAACATTAGAGGTGTCATCAAGAGTGTGGTAAAAATGGCTACTTGAATATAAATTTAAAGCTTAGTTAGAATAAGCCCACATAGGTATTATATTGTAGATTGCAAATAAAATAAAAATAAATTTGGTTTTAGTTTTAATTAAAATTCTTTATTATTGGCACAATTCTGTGTGGCCTGTTCACAACTTGATGTAAACAACAACAATTGCTTTTCTTTGTTATTCCTCTGTTTACACCCTTTGCATAAACAATAACAATTACTAGGCAATTATTCGACAGATCTTTGTAATGGAGATCTTCAAACAACGATTACACTCTTCAAACGCACCGCGTCTTCACATAACACTGACTGAACTTCACTAACTCCGTTGCCTGCTTTGCCTTGCCTTTTATATGGCAAAGTAAACAGTCTGATGAATGCTCCTGAAGGTGAACGTTCGTCACTTCGTCTTCTCGAAATCTAAATGGAAACATCGTTGTTTACGTTTATTATTGTACTTTTGTTGGTATATTTTTATTTACTTGTTTACCATTTTTTACGCTGGTGTTTATTGTTATATTAAGCAGTACGATTATTTTTAAACAGGTTTGTTTACTTCATTGTTTTGTTTTTGTAGCTTTTGTTTATAATTTTAATGCTAAACGATATAAAAGCAAAATACCAGTATCTAGAATTTTCATTTTCGTAACAATATGTCAGCTTTTGTGCGCTGAATTGTTACAATTTCATTAAAAAAATCTGGGACGGACTATCTTTACAAGTTTCTTAAGATACACAGGAGCAGGGAATCAATGAATTTGTAAGCAAAAACAAAAGCTGGCGTTTGCTTATTCAAATTAAGCTAGTAATGTGGAAATAGGTTTGTGATGGTTAAACCTGGACACTATTTGTGTCAACTCTTAACAATTCGATTACTACTGCCTTAGCTTGACGTTGACGTTAGAGACACTCTTTTTTCAGACTCAGTTCTAGCGCGTTTCTACAGTGTTGCGATTATTACCCTAATTCAAGATGGTATTGATTTATTTGTCTGGAGATGGTAGAAGTGCTGTATATTGGTCATTAAAACCTTTTAATCAGGATTACTACCTAGTTCCTCACATCACTTATATTGGCACAGCCTTTAGCGTCAATTAAGATAGCCCCAAATGAATTCTAAATCTACTTGAGCATGTCTATTACATCTTTATAGAATATCTTGTGTATGAACTATGAAGTCGCCGTAGTCTAGTAGGTAATGTGTTGGCTTATTTGACGTAAGGCCAGGGTTGTTTTGTTGGGAATGTCTGATCTAGGATTTGAGCCGTGGCCTCACGTCTAAAGACTAAATCGACTCCAATAGCAATGGAACTGCAAGCACTCCAGAACATTTTAATATCCTTATCACTCCTTGTTTCTCTTGATTTTTAATGCCAGAAACTTAAATAACTTACTACATAAACTATCATGTTCTTACGAATCTTTGGTATTCATGAGATACTACTGTGAACCACTACTTGCCCCAGTAGCTTAATGTACCAAAAAATTTATCGAAAGTATATCATTCAAGTAGGGAATGGAAATGAAGTCACCGTCGTCTAGTAGGTAGTGTGTTGGCTTTTTAGACGTAAAGCCAGGGTTCAAAGCCCAGGACAGACATCAAAACAAAATATTAAAAGTATTTCTTCGGCGACTTTCTCTCAGCAGATTTCTGGCAAAAACTCTGAGAGCAAATCAAATTGTCATGAAAAGTTTCTCAAAAATCTGTCGTTCGGAGGCGACTTTAAACTGTAGGTCCCGCCACTCATGTATAAAATTAACACACACAACATAAGTGGTGTGGGAAACTAGGTCTTAATCTCGACTGAAGGGTTGTAATGACCAATTATGTATGTATGTATGTATATCATTCAAGTGTCCAATACGTTAACTGACTGATACCAGTCTATGATAATCTGCATTTATTGTTTGAGTCGCAGCAAACAATAGCAATAAATGGTGGGATATTTGGTTCTTTCTCTTTAATAAGCATTTGAATAACAACTGAGCAGAGCTGCGTTTTGGAGTTTATATTTGATATCGCATTATCAGGCGAATGTTCAAACTACATCTTTACTACTGTAAATAAATATTTATTCAGTGGAATTATCACTTATCCTACATAACACCTTTTTTGCAGTTAATAACAAGGGAAGATCTTTGGCAGATAACATTGTGTTGTAGTAGCATAATATGCAACTAAATCTTACCCTAAAGATCCGAGTTCAACTTTTTACCTCATATTCATGGTTCAGATTTCCTATGTTCTTTTGTTTTATTTTCGTGTTTTTCTCGTGTATTTACGTTTCGCACTTTATTCTTCAGCAAATACGAAATTTCCTGTTGATGACCTGCTGCTATTGGGGCAATGAAAAGTACGAAGCGTGAAAATAAATATCTGATGTGTTTTCTTTTTATCTTTAGAAATTTTTTTTCTCTATAGAAAGTGTTTGTTTTTATTAAATGATAATGAATGGAAAAGTGTGACTGACATTTACTGCCCCGCGTGTTATTAAATATTAAAAAAGTTTTTCACACTAAAGCTCAAAAAGGCACGCTAATGGAAAAACTAAATGTTGCCAGTCAGCATACGTCTACCAAAATATTAAGGCCTTCAGAATTAAAAAAGGGATGTAAAGATGTGTAAAGAATGAAACGAAAGGTGAGAATAAATATTCTTTCTGAAGTTTAAAGCTGGGGATGTGTAAAACTGCATTATACTTAACTACTCAATGCGCAAATCTGCCGCCTACAACAAAATAATCGTTAATTCAAGCCTCATGTATAGTGTGCTGTATATGTAAGCTAAATTGTATGAAATTCCTTTTATTTGTAAGGCATTCTAATATTTATTGCAGACACTTGAATACGGGAAAATAAACGGACAGTAATCTGGCGGCCTAAAAATGAAATTCAACTAAATTTAATGCCACATTTTTGATGATTACAGTAATTCCTCGTTTTACGTCGCAGTTGGTTCCAAGAAAAGGCGACGTAAATAGAAACGATGTAAATCGAATTTAATATCGCTCACTATACAAAGTAGTATGTTTTTAACAAGGAACATTAAAAAGTCGCAGTAATCCCTAGATTTACGTCGCGGTTGGTTCCAAAAAAGGCTAGGGAACAAAACATTTGACGAAAATAACGTTAATCGAGACGACTTAAATCTAAGGATTACTGTACTTTGTTGTATCCAGACCAGATGTCAGCAATGCGTATTCAAAAAGATGAGTGTAATCGAATCATACTAATAATTTCTGATCCTTATACACATTCATACTTATTTTAATATCATGGAACCTCTACTCATTTTCAAAGTTTGAAGCACTCGTCATATTCATACTTAACTACACGTATGATGTTGTTGATTTCGACTCTTCATAGCTCAACATATACACGAAGCACAAAATAACTATGAATCGCGTAAGAACACTATAATCCTCACTAGAAGGTTGTGTGTTTGCTCTGCTTGCTGATCTGTCTTTTTTGCTTATGTGTCTTTTTTCCTTTTTTGTAAATGCAACAACAACTAAGAATGTAAATTTTGATGAATGATTCGAATCACTCGAATCATTTATGAGTATTATAAGTATTTTTGGAAAGTTATGAATCTAAATACACAAACAACAATAATGAAATGACAATGTTTCCATTTATATAGATATCGAGAAAGCGAAGTCACGAACAACATTCATCACACTGTTTACTCTGCCATATAAAAGGCAAGGCAAAGCAGTCGAAAGAGTTAGTAAAGTTCAGTCTGTTTGTGTGCAGACGCGATGTGTTTGAAGAGAGTAATCGTAGTTTGAAGATATCCGTTACAAACATCTGTCGAACAATTGTTTAGTAATTGTTATTGTTTATACAAAGGATGTAAACAGAGGAATAACAAATTAGGCATGTTTACATAAAAAATTGTGCGAATAATAAAGAAGTTTAATTAAAATGAATGCTTTTGCATGGAATACTAACAAATATTTATTTTGTTACTTTTTAGGAGATGAGAACGGTTTGAGCAGCACTATTAATTTGACGTCGTTGCAAAAAGTCTAAGAAAAAATAAAAAGTTGTTATAAAATCTGTCATTCTTAGATTCCGCAACTCATGTATAAAATTAACACAGACAACGTAAGTAGTGTGACCAACTAGGTCGTAATCCTCACTGAGTGGTCTTAATGACGAAATGTATATACGTAAGTAAAAGCTTCAACAAAACCGTATATCTTTTGAGGCCATGAATGAATCGAGCCCTGCTTTGAGTGAAGTGTATTCCATTGACAGTGTTTTGTAGCGATCGAAACAAATGGCAATCAGAAGGAAGAACGTTTGGGCTACAGGGCAGGTAAGATAAAACTTGTCATCCATTGCTGTCGCATTATTTTGCCGATCGTTGTCGTGATGAAAAATTACGGTTTTGTTCTTCGTTTCAAATGAATTAATATATTGTCTATTAAAGCATCCCATCATAGTTGGGCCAGTTTTAACTAAGTATAATGGACCACACTCTTCTGATTCCATTAAATACAAAGCATTGACTTGGTGCCGTAGAATATGGTTCCTGGTGCTTGTGATTGCGGTAATGAATCCATTAGTTTTGAGGCAAAAATTATCTCTTTTTTAAAGCGATTAAAAAGCGTTTCATGCATGCTTTCGGTTTCAGTTCATGTGGTGATATCAAAATCAGCATTTTTGAAAGGCTCAATTGAATGTAAGCAATCCAAGAATGTATTCATTTTTTACAACAGCAAATTAAATTTCTTTCAAAAAATTTTAAAGCTCTTTTATTTTAAAACTCTTAATTTATCGAATTGTTTGCTTTGTTTGAGTCAAAAACTTTTGCTAGTTAAATGCAATTCTCCTTTGCTAACTAATTGACGTTATTTATAATGGACGAATAAATTACTGATTAACTACAGTATCTGTGTATTCATGCTGACATTTACTTACATTTATATTCATTTACGCATACTTAAATAACACAGTCTGTTAGAAATGCCTGAATGTCATGTCATTTAAATTAGGCTCCTCGAAATGTTGTTAGACATGAAAATATAGACGTTTGAAGCAAGGAATACATTACGGTATTGTTTTAGTACTCCATGTAATCGACAGAGTAATCGATGATAATATACAAAGTATGTTTGTCAAGTTGTGTCTATGTTCTATCATTTTGTCGTTAACTAACTGCATTTGAATGACAATAAATTATTGACATCTCTATGTGACATTTATTTACATTTAAAGTCAAACAAAAGAACGCCTATTCGTTGTTAATATTGTAAGCTTTACGGTGGTCCGTGCAGCAGTATATTTACGTCATCATGATGCGTTGTAGTCAAACGCTGAATCAAATAGTTTATGTTATTAGCATATGAAATCATATCAGATTTGAGAAATGTTGCTGCTGTAGTAGTACATCGGGTAATGCCAGCGAGGGTCGTGTGATCAGTTTCCACCAGAAATAATAACATCAAATAATTAAAAGCTGTTTTGAAGAATTTTAAAATTATCACATTTCAAAATCCACTTGCATCTAAACTCACCGTAGCCTTGTCCCTTGGTTCAACACCAGACTCAAGTATTTCATACTAAGCGAAGTGTGAAAAAATATTTCTTTTGACGAATACCTCTTAGAACACTTCAGATAAAAAAAATCTGAGAGTAAATAAAATTGTAATCCTTACTTAAGGGTTGTAATAACGAATACAGTAAGTAAGGAACCAAACGATAGAGTACTAATCATGCATTAGTTAGCAGACTGTTGAGAAACATATTTCAATAATGGCTAAATCAATTAGAAGTTCTAATGAACCCTCAAAACGCTCTAATTTCAATAAAGACTACATCCATTAGTTTAACAAGAAAAATTACACACAGGACCCCCGCATTGGACAACACAGGATATTATCAGAATATGTTCCCAATAATCTTAACTTTCTCCTTATTAATGTAAATTCTGCAGAAGAACATGTAATAACACAAGTTCAAACACTGCCTTATTGCAAAGCATTGGTTTATGTAAGCCATGCCGAAGCATACACCGTGATGAACTGGCCCATCTATCACCGACATACATATGTTCTTTTTGCTCCTCTAGGGAGCATAGGGCCGCAACTAGTTGATTCCAATGAACTCGATCATCAGCGCCATGTTTGACTTCGTACCATTGTAGACGTAGTTTGGATAGTTCGGTTATAATTTGGCATTTCCAGATTTGTGATGGTCGTCGGATGCGCCAGCTTCCCTGGGGGTTATGTCATCTAATGGCTTACGAAGAGTGTATACTGCCTAGATAGCAGAAGGACTCCACATCACTAATTTCCTTGCCGTATATTAGTCCTGCAATCTTTGCGTTTTCGCTAATTAGATTTAGCTTTGACTGCATGTCGGAGAAAGAATTACTTAGCAACCATATAACATCCACATAGTCTAAGCCTTCCATTCTATCTTGCACACCCCATGTGATCCCTCTCCTATAACTTGTTGACTTTTTCATCACTACATGGAGGACACAATTAAAGAGGAGTGGTGATAGCACAAATCCTAGGCGTACTCCGGTTTTCATTTTGATGTCTTGCCCAGTTGTTTTTCATATAATTCGAGGGATGTTGCATTGTTGTACAGTGTTTTTATACAAACATTTAAAGCACTTACGTACCTGCCTTTGAAGAAAAATCTCGTTTATAGACCGCAAACATCATTTTGGAAAATGGTACCGACAAACCAAAAATATAAATACCGTATTATAACCGCTAGAAAGGGCATCATCGAACACTTCTGATCAGTTCTCAAAAAAGGTATTGATTGTGGTATTCGAAACCTTGAGGAATTGTGGACCCTTCCGTGAACAAGAGGGAGAGGTATAGGCCCTTACGCACTAAAGACTTAGTGCACAGTAGAAGCTGAAATTACGGCCAAAAGAGATCACACAAAATACTGAGTCCAAAAAAAAGTCATAAAATTTATTATTCTTTTGATACCGTGCGAGGTTGCAGACAAGGCGATCCCTTTTCATGCGACCTCTTCAACATCGTCATGGGGAGTTTTCTGTGGAAGGCGGAAGTGTGTCGCTACAATTTTCCAAAAAAGTGCTTACATACGTTGACAACATTGTTACTATAGGGTGCACCAAGCGAGATGTTACTGCTACCTTTAGTGCTATTGAACGTGAGTATACTAAGATGGGTCTGGCAGTAAATGAGGGCAAAACGAAGTATATGTTATCGACAAGTAGAGACGTGCAGCGCATTGAATCTCAGAAAACGGCCGATAACTATACTTTCGATGTAGTCAAGGAATTTATTTTTCTTGCCTCTGCCGTTACCACCAAAAATGATCTCAGTCTGGAGATCAAGCGCAGGATTACTCTTGCCAACAGGTGCTACTATGTAAGGTCTCAATATGCAATTGAGTAGCGGAGACCTCTCTCGTACGACAAAACTAATACTCTACAAGACGCTCATCCTCCCCGTGCTTCTTTATGGCGCAGAGGCACTGATGCAGCAGCTTTGAGAGTATTCGAGAGAAAAGTCCTACGTAAGATCTTCGGTCTAGTACCAGTTGGCGATGACTTCCGCATCCGATCCAACAGAGAGCTGTATAAGTTCCTCAACGACATATACTTTGTGCAGCGTATAACATCTAGCAGCGGATGGAGGAGGATGCTCCGACGAGATGGGTATTTCAGGCGGGGATCTGCGGAAGACGGCGAAGAGCAGGACCAAATCAAGAAAGCCCTGTCATCGATTGGTGCGACCAACTGGCGTAGACGCGCAAGATGCAGTGACGCCTGGAAAGATGTGTTAAGGCATGCCGAAATCCGTTAATCGGGTTGTTATTAGCCATTTAAATAAGTAAGTAAGTACTCTGAGTGACTAATGGCTTAACTCACGAAATTCTTAGAAAAAAATAAAAAACTAAGTTTACGTCTATCCGGTTCTAGAATATCTCTGTTTATACTGACTTTAATACTGGTGCTTACACAGTTGATGAAATTACATGCAAGAACAGGTTTGTTGTAATATGGCACATAGTCTCAGCTGAGGTGTGCCAATAATCAGTGTAAACCTCAGACCTCCAGTAACGCTATAGTCTTTGGTGATACATCAATGTACTCATACAATATTTTAGATTGCATATTACAGTTCAATCGCTTAATAACTTCATTTTGTTTCTTTAATTGTTAAAAAGAATTAAAAAAGAGATAAAAATTTCAGAACTTTCTTTTATTTTCTTTAAATCAAAACCACCAAAAACGGTTTGTGCACCATCACTCCTAATTAATGAAGTTGTTAATCCTGAAAGTTAAAAGTTTATTGCCGATATTAAAATAATTGCACGCAAATATTTATGCATTTTCTGTATAAACAAACAAACACATCAACTGACAAAATGTATTTCGTATTAAAATAATTAAAAGCATTTAAAGGCAGAGCTGTTTTCGGCCGGCTTTAGTAGAATTACTTAATAAAGTAATGCATGGTATGGTAAAATAAATACAAGTACATACATACCATATGCAGTAAATAGTGCGGTAAGAGTATTGCAAAGATATTTTGTAATTTGGTTTATAAAACGTTTCCTATGGGTTACAATGATACTGAATGTAAAATTAAAATCCTGCATGCGGATATGCACTACTTTATGAATAAAAGCAGTTGGACTCAGGAAATTGTATCGAATAAATGCAACGCTACAATTTTGTAGCAACAAATTTGATTATTGTCGTGTTGCATTTAAATAATCATTTCCATATGCAATCATGTGTTCTATTTTCGAGAGATTGCTGTGTTTGCTGAATTATGTTTTTTGTGTTTAAAGCATAAATCCGAATTATTGAAATTATTAGAGGGAGATATTTGCTCAACATCTCCCTCTAACTCTATAATATTTGATAAGAAAACGAGACGTGTGATTCTTCTGATAATCGCCTAGCATGCAGCGACAAGCCGATTGCCCTCACAAACTTCAGGATGCTGCTCGGTGTCAATATATTCCAAGTCTAAGAATAAATTCTGATAATTCTTTGGGTTCGGTACAAGCCCTATTCTAAATAAGTGTACTTTGAGTACGCTTATCGAGCGACCTGTTACCAAACTCAGGTTATTCCTTAATAGTTTGATAGATAATACAGATCTCTTAATATTGTAATTCCACAACAAACTTAGTTGGTCTGAAAAGAGCATTTGTATCTTTTAATCTTCCGTTTTGTTGAGTATACCCTTCCAAAAATCTTTATCCACTCCATAGATATTTTCTGGCCTTATCAATGGCTTAAAAGGTCCTTTTATCGAAGGCTCATTTCCTGGGTCCCAGGGTAACCATACTGTTACGTTTCCACCTTTTAAAAACGTTTAAAATATTAGCTCGTAGATTGCAAATAAAATAAAAATAAATTTGAGTTTAGTTTTAATTAAAATTCTTTATTGTTCGCACAATTCTGTGTGCCACTGTTCACAACATGTAGAAAACGACAACAATTGCTTTCTTTGTTGTTCCTTTTTGCACTCTTTTGTATAAACAATAACAAATACCAGTCAATTGTTCGACAGATCTTTGTAGCGGAGATATTAAAACCACGAATACTTTCTTCAAACAAGACTGACTGAACTTTTGCTAACTCACTCGCCTGCTTTGCCTCGCCTTTTATATGGCAGAGTAACAGTCTGATGAATGCTCGCGGCTTCGCCCTCTCGAGATCTCTATAAATGTAAACATCGTTGTTTTATTATTGTTGTTTGTGTATTTTGTTTACATTTATTCTTGTAGTGTTTGTTGGTATATTTTTGTTTACTTGTTTATCATCACTATTTTATGCTGGTGTTTGTTGGTATATTTTTGTTTACTTGTTTATAATTTATAAACAAGTTCATTGTTTTTGTTTTTGTAGCTTTTGTTTTTAATTTTAATGTTAAACGTCGCAAAAGCAAAATACCAGTATCTAGATCTTTTCCGTTTTCGTAACAATATGTTTCCTATCTAGCTGATTAAACTAATCCTGATTTCAGAATTAAATTCTCAATTAAATTCTATGACATATTCAAATAAATTTTCTAAACAAATTTGTACAATATTTACAATATGAAGTAGTCGTAGTCTAACAAACAACGTAAGCAAGCTTGCTAGAAATCAAAACGAAGATATAAAAAAATATTCCTTCGGCGAGTTCCTCTTAGCAGTTGTCTGACAAAAACTCTTAAGCTAAATAAAATTGCCATGAAAAGTTCTTCAAAACTCTGTCTTCCGGAATCGATTTTAAATTGTAGGTCCTGCCACTCGCAACATGGGTTCCTGACTAAAATGATGTAACAATCACACATTCAAAACAACCTTTTCAAATTTAATGGAAATTTTTTTTTGCTGGCGTCCTTTAAAATATTTGACTCAATTTAACTTCACAAAATTATAGAACCTCGAAACTAAAATAAAAACTCTTTAAGGAAATACACATTGAAACAAACTGCAATAAAACTTTTCAATTTCTTTTACTTGAGTAAAATATATGTATTGTGTCAAAACAATAAGTATTGCCGTCAAACTAAAATTTATGATAGCACAGACCAAATAGTAAAGAAACGAAGACGAATTTTAAATTGAAAAACAAAACGAAACTCTTAAAAAACTAAAACTCATGCAACTCAAATGTTGTTTTGCACGCTAACATTGAGTAGCTGGGCTTGCAACAAAATCTTGTCATTAGTGGGGATGGTTTATGGTTTTAAAAGTTTAAGTTTTTTGCCATGTTGGTATCTTTTTTATTGTTGCAGTATGGATTTATGTATGTCTGTTCAATTCTATTTCAATCCAATTCAAGTTAACATCGGTACTTTATGATACAGAAAGAAATATTGTCATTGGCTAATGTGAAAAGTTAGCTGTAAAAAATAATTGTAAAAAAAAAACTTAAAGACAGACAAGAAGCTTTACACACACACTCATTATTCTAAAGTGTTTAAAAAATATATGAATATTATAGTTGAGAATATATAAAGTTACTAGCTATACTAGCTGCTCCACCAACTAAAATAAATTTGAAGGAAAGACATTACACATATGTCTAATAAATTTTGAATTATTTTATTGATTTTGTTTCCCGTTGTCCTGATGATTCAGATGAACAGGCCCGAGTAGTATGCATGCGAACAGTTTCTAATCTCACTTCTCGTTGTTCAAGTGGTTCAAGCGAACGGGTCTTAGCGGCATATACTCGAAGATTTTCCAGTCTCAATGCTCGTCTGATTCTGAGGCTCGTAATGCTCTTTTCTTCCGTGCTTGAAGTGCAGATCGACCAATTGCTTGTCATTCATTTTGAACAATTTTCAGTGACGCCATCCATCGGAAATTAATCGCACCAACCTCCGTCGACTCATGCGCAACAACTTTGTTAAAGAATGCACAGTTTACAATTTAATTCATTTTGAGTAAATTTCAGTGGCAGTCTCGTGCTGTAAAATCCATTCACTGGTTGGAAAAAGGTTGTTTGCGGACTATCGGTACCAAATTCCAAAACCGTAATATGATAGACTTTTCATAAAATATCATAGAACTATAGATAAAAGTCGAAAACGCGAAGAGGCTATACAAGAAATTAGTAAAATTTGGTCTAAATTGACTCCCGAATTTGCCCAAAACTTAATTAACTCAATTCCAGAAAGATTACAGGCGGTCATTGATTCAAAAGGCGTTATTACAAAATACTAGCTAAGTTTATTAACAAACTATGTAAAAATAAAAAATAAATAATTAAAATAAAGATTGCGACCGGACTTAAGTCTTGTGTAAATACTTTTGAAAAGAATAAAACGTGTGTAAATAATTTTGACAACTTATAAGCATATGGTTATTTGTTTTTTATTTAGTACTAAAAACCGTTATCTTTTCCAATTTTATTTTATTTGCTTCTGCATATTCGAGGCTAGGTAATAGTAAAAAAATTTTTCCAAAATTTACTTCCAGTAAAAAGTACTGAGACCTTTTTTAAGAAAAACGTAAAAATGCTCTTTTGTGTAAATACTTATGACTACCTCTGTATATAGACTATGGGAGTTGCACGCCCACGTCAAAGTCGTCCATACAAAATTTGATGACTCTAGCTGTTGCAGTTTATGAAATATGCGACATTAAATACTTATTGGGTATGTGGGCGTGGCACCGCGCCTACTTGTCCTTCCAGACATACAGGAAGATACTGTGAAGAAAATCGGTCCAGCCGTTTAGCCGTCTATATACTTCAAACAAACAAACAAAGCCACAAACGAATATACACACATTCATTTTTATATACATATAAGGAGAAGAAGATGTCATGAAATTTTTATTGTTTGTTTTTTCGAAATGGCTGTCTACGGATGTTGCCACTTGTGAACACTAAAATAGTAAATCAATATGAAGCATACCAAGCCAAAAAAGAGAAAACAAATGCTTTAAAGAAAAATGAATATTTATGTGGAAATGTCATAACAAAAAATTATCAAATGCACGCATTGAACTTTGCATACGATACCAACAACTCAATAAGCTTGAAACAGAAATAAATACAAACAAAAAAGAATCAAACAACATCCAAGTCTTATGACCTATTTCGTTTATGGTAACCATGGCGACATAAACCAAGTGTTTCTACCAGTGAGCAAAAAATATGAACGGACAAGGTCTTGATTTACTCGGAATTTAAATGCGAAAATTACAGATTAAAGTTTTCCTTCCTTATTCCTTATTCCTTATTTAAAAAACCAACTAAAAAACACATTAGGCTGGCTATACTACGAGGCTTATATTACTTTAGGCTAAAGAACATAGACATAGGACTGCGATTGACTTAATTCAACATCGAGAGTTCATCTCGTAATCGATTGTAGAAAGCAGTCGGCCTAGAAGTTTAGAGGTAATGATTGAGGAATGAAACTTGATAACGTACAGTTTAAATGGCTTATCTTTCCTTTTCCAATACAAAAAACTAATTGGTCACATTTATAAGACTTTGAATTATTTCTGCGGCGTCAATATTAATTGCTTGGTATTTTTTGTTTGCGTTTTGTGTTAAAAATGAATGGGAAGTTTACTCAGCAACTGCGATCAGGTCTGTGATGTTTAGAGTACTGTTAAGGAAAATTGAAAAAGTATTCATATTTTTTAGCTGCAATCATTAAATTGCTAAGCCCATTTGCTTACACTTAATCCACCCTTGTTTTTCAAAATTATCAATAATTTGATTAAGGGTTTGGCAAAAATTCTTTTCTTTCATTCGAACTAATATTTTTAAGGCGTAGAGTCGTATTTGACTGGTAGAAGGCAGGCCGTATGTGTTTATTTAATATAAATATAAGTATATTTATGTGTTATCTGGTGTTCCTCAGGGCAGCCATTTTGGTCAAATTTTTTTTCACTGTTTATAAACGATCTTTCCAACATAATTAATTTTGCCAATATCTGACGATGTAAAAGTTTTTCTCTCCTTTAATAATTTCATCGAGCACATTTATCTTCAAAGTGATCTCAATAATTTCTTTTTGTGGTGCCAGTACAACATGATGGAGCTGAATATTAGAAAATGCAAATGTATGCGGTTCTCAAAAAGTAATTTTATCTCGGCCTCGAGGTCATCAATTGGAGATAGTGGACTCTTTTATTGATCTTGGGATCCTATTGGACACAAAATTAAACTTTAATGATCATATCACTTTGACTGTAAATAAGGCAAGAAGCACTCTTGGCTTCATAAAACATTGGGCAAAAGAATGTCCTGATCCATTTATTACTAAACAGTTCTACGTATCGCTTGTCAGACCAATTTTGGAGTATGGATTCATTGTTTGGGATCCTCACTATAATGTTTACAGCGAACACATCGAATCTGTGCAGAAACAATTTGTACTCTTCTGTTTACGTGGCCTTGAATGGAAAAATTTGGATATGCCTTCATATACTAGCAGACTGACATAAATAAAACTGCCTCACAAGAGTTGTAGAACAATGTTAAATAAATCCTTTATGATTAACCTGACCAGTGGTAATATTTGCTGTGAATTTCTGTTAAGATCTGTTAAATTCAATGTTCCTCGTCGTAACTTCCGCTTTTATAATCTTGTTTATATTCTGCGAAACTAATTATGCTGTTGCTAATCCGTTAACTAGAATTTGCCATCAATTTAATTATTTGTCAGAGTTTGTTAATTTGTCTTTAAACTCTTGCGTTATAAAACGGAACATTATTGTTTTTCTCAATTCATAACTTTTCATATTTTTATTGTAACAATTACTTGTGTTTTTGAAAAAACTGTTTATAATTCTATTTAATTTTATTCGTACCTATTTTTGTTATTAGTCAGTAAGGAATTTGTCCATTGACTTAAATAAATAAATAAATACAAAGTATGGGTTCGGAATTGAGAGTCAATTTGTGGAATTATCGTTCTGAAGTCGCCATAGTCTAGCAAATAGTGTGGGGGCTCAGACATCAACAAAACACAAAATATTTAGAAATATCTTTTCGGCGACTTCCTCTCAGCAGATTTCTGCCAAAACTCTGAGAGTAAATACAATTATCATAAAATGTTTCTCAGAAATCTCTCGTTCGAAGCCGAATTAAAACTGTAGTTCATGGATAAAAATAACACACTCAACATGAGAATGGTGTGAGAAGCAAAGTCGTAATCCTAATTAAAGAGTTTTGTTGACCAATTTTTGAGCCAATATGACTTCTCAAAACCACTTGTACATCATATTGTTCCAAAGGTCACACATTTTGATATTTTCTTATGGTCTGCTATTGTATTTAGTACCACCTAAGGTGACATAATCTAACTGCCTAACGCTGAAGTCAATAGATATTATCGTTAACTAAATTAAAGTTTGACAGTTGGTTTGAGCTAATTGAGACCCTATTGTAAATTTCGTAATTTAAGTAGAGCGACTGACTTTAATGTACGCTTCTACAGCAATGAATTGAAGTAAATTATTGAGATCATCAGGTTGCCCAATGTTTCTATAAACTATCCCAACATCTATGAACCTATTAGAATGAATATGCCATTCTTAATCAACCGATATAATTTAATGTAGTTGTTTTGATTTACCTTTCTAAAGTGACATAACAAACTTATTCATTTCTGCTATCCTAAGGGTACAAAAAAAAACGAACGTTGGACATTCTAATGTTAATGAACCGTTCAGAGCAAGTACAGATATCATAATTTCTGACATGTTACTGAGTATAGCCGAGTGGATTGCTTTAGTTAAACTGGCTATCTTTAAGTCGTTGTTCAAGGCGGCTTAACTTTGTTGGCAGCGTATGCAACAAAGATCTAGATCTACTAGATTTATTTAGATAAGAATAGAAGTTTCCTATCTTTCCTTAAATCGTATAGCTATGTATATATTGCACTATTGCAGTTCAATCGACATGATATTCTTTTGTATGATTTTTGTCGGAACTATGAATATAATTCAGCAGTAGGCACAAAGAGAAGATGATTAAAATATGACTGTAGTTGTAAGAATCATGTATATAAGCCAGAGGAAAATTGTTTCACGTGTACTTACTAATCTAATGTGTAGTAAAATATAGAAAAAATGTACAGGGCTAAATCCCTAAAGCTAGCGTATTTAACTTGACAAATATTCTTCCAAAAATCGATATCATTTCTCATTAATAATAATTCCATAATAAAATAGCATCATAATAATTCTTTGGGTGTATAATTAAAACTTGAAAATAAGCGACATGAACCTTCTTCTTTAGAAACTGACAAGCAGCTGAATACATTTTTAGTCTCTTTTTTACGAACATTGTTGATTTTGTGCCGGCGTATTGATTCTCAGATTACGGCCGATACCTATACTTTTGATACAGTCAAGCATTAAGGCGATCCAGTAGGATTTAAGAAAAACTGAACTAAAATAAATATAATGGATGATTTTTTAAGAGCTATAGGAAACTTTTTCAAAAAAAAAAACACATAAAATTCAGAAAAATGCATGTAATCTTTATTTGAATCCATAGTACGGTCCATATAATTAAATGTTTGAAGATTATTTCATGCAAATGTTAACCGCGACTGCGCCTCAAATTGTCCATCCGCTTAGTCCAATTTTGGCATACTCTTTGCAACTTTTCGGCCGGTATCTCACGAATAAATGCTTCAATGTTGTCTTCCAATGCGTCAATTGAAGTGGGCTTGTCTGTATAGACATGAGTTTTAACAATTGACCGGTCCCGAACGTGAAATAAAATGTTTACCGAACTCGCCTCTCAATAAGTCCATTGTTAAGCGTGCTGTGTGGCATGTGGCACCGTCTTGTTAAAACCACATGTCATGCAAGTCAAGCTCTTGTATTTTGGGCAAAAAAACTTTGATATCATCTCACGGTAGCGCTCACCATTCACAGTTACGTTACGATTCGCAGTATCTTTGAAGAAGTACGGTCCAATGATGCCACCAGCCCATAAACCGCACCAAACTGTGACTTTTTCTGGATGCATTGGTAACTTTTGCAATGCTTTTGGCTGATCTTCAATCCAAAATCGAAATTCTGCTTATTTACGTATCCATTGAGCATAAAATGGAAGAAGCGCGCGATGAACTTTCTTAACAGAGCACGGATTTTGATAATAAAATTCAATGATTTGCAAGCGTTGTTCGTTTGTAAGACGATTCATGGTTAAATTATAGACCAAACTGAAGATGTTTGACAGTGAAATAAAACACGAAACGTGCGTGAGCTGTTTAAACCAGTGGTGCTAAAAACATAATAGCTAAAAAATCACCCGTTAGTAAGCGGACTGAAAGACCTAAACATGATAAAACTTAAATACTTGATCGAGTTTGAAAAAATAGGTTTTCAATAAAAAAACAGACAATTAAAATTATTATATATTTCGCAGCCGAACCAGGCAGTTCAATTTTGTATATTTAAATAAAAAATAAAAAATAAGAATTGTTTTTGATTTTAATTTGTTAAAAAACTTAATAAATTTTATTACAAATAAATTTAATTTATATCAGGTCGTAATCCTGACTGAAGGGTTGTAATGGTCAATTTTGTATGTATGTATGTTAAAACATTTAAACATTTTGACGAAAATTTTTTATTGAATTCCTTTGCCAATTCCTGTTGATTGTGATTTTATTTTTGGTGCATTGGCTTGTGGCCAAATGCCTAAAACATAAAACCAATCAAAAAAGTATTGTAGGTTTTTTGCAACAACCAAGGAAACAAGCATCATACATAAATCAAAAGCCGTTACGCTTTGTTCCTGTTGCCACATTTTCCTCCAATTTTTTCATCTTCTACGAGTACATGCTGTTGCTGTTGTCTCATTTTGACAATACAATTGTTGCTGATACAGTTTTTTATATCAGTATTCTGTTGAGCTGGTGTAGTTTTTGTTTTATTTTAAGTGTTTTGGTACGATATATGCCGTTTACTTTACCATGTTGCATGTGACCGCTTGACATACAAAAATTTTTTTTTAAATTCTTCCTCACTTTTTGTGCATTAACATCTAAATTGATTTAATGTCTTCGCTGTTTTCGTTTAAGTTTAATTCAGAGTTGTCGTTTTTTCTTCATTATTATCGGCTTTTTACCATTGATGGCACTTGTTACATTCACTCGAACAACATCCCAGGTGGTGTTTAACATCTACATTAATTGACAGTTTAAATAAATGATAAGAAAATTATATCCTTGATATCATCCGTTATGCTGTTGTTGATTATTTTTGTGCTTTAAAATAATTAAATGATGCGACTGAAGTGGCCGTAGTCTAGTAGGTAGTGCGTTTGCTTATTAGACGTAAAGCCAGGGTTCAAACCCTAGGCCTGACATGAAAACAAAATACAAAAAGTATTTCTTCCTCTCAGACGTCTGGCAAAAGCTCTCAGAGCAAATAAAATTGCCATGAAAAATTTCTCAAAACTCTGTCGTTCGGAATCGACTTTAAACTGTAGGTCCCGCTACTCGTGGATAAAATTTACACACACAACATAAGTGGTGTGCGAAACTAGGTCATAATCTTGACTGAAGGGTTGTAATGATCAATAATGTAAGTACAGTGTCGGTCAAAATATTTTGGACAGAAAATTGTTATATATTATGTCTTCAGAGAAAACAATACTGATTGCTTTTTAACACAAAAAATTCATGATACAAAAAGTTGCATCCCTGGTTTAAATAAATACACCACATGATAAGTATATTTGTGCATAAAAAGAAAAAAAATAATTGAACAATAAATGTCATGTAATAAGCAAGCGACAAAACATATTGGACGAAGACCTGTCAGTAGCAGACTAAATCCGATATATTGTTTCGGAACAGTTAAGCATGGAGGTGGCAATGTTATGGTGTGGGGTGGCTTTTCTGGGGAAAGCTTAGGGCCTTTACACAAAATCGACGGTAATATGGACAAACAAATATATAAAAATATATTGCTGGAGAAGATGTTGTCACATGCCGGTGATAAAATGCCACGCCAATGGATATTTCAACACGACAACGACCCGAAACACACATCCAAATTGGTGGAAGGGTTTTTAGAACAAGAAGGCGTTAATGTCATGCAGTGGCCTGCACAGTCACCCGACCTTAACCCTATAGAAAATATATGGATAATAATAAATAGAAAGGTAAATCGGGAATCGAATTGAAGTCGCCGTGGTGTAGTAGGTAGTGTGTTGGCTTACTATTCGTAAAGCCCGGCTTCGTATCCCAGGTCAGACATCAAAAAAATGAAATATAAAAAAAAAAAATATTTCTTCGGCGACTTCCTCTCAGCAGATTTCTGGCAAAAACTCTGAGAGTAAAATAAAAAACTGCCATGCAAAAGTTTCTCAAAATTTTGTCGTTCGGAGTCGACGTTAAACTGTAGGTCCCGCCACTCACGTATAAAATTAACGCACACAACATGAGTGGTGTGAGAAGCTAGGCCGTAATCCTGACTGAAGGGTTGTAATGGCCAATTATGTATGTATGTATGTAAATCGGGAATCGGCACATCGGGATCGAAATAAATTATATCAAGCTATAAACGAGGCATGGTCAGCTATTCCAATGAATATAATAGAGAATGTATGTGAATAAACGAATTTGTCGAATTTGGTATGATACTAATCCACATCATATCCAAGAGCTTCCAATGCATTCCGAGAAATTCACTTTTTGGTTTGAATTTTACGTTCATATTTTCTTGAGAACTACGTTGAGCAGATCATCACTTTTAACGGCGAGCATAATAGGTCGATGATAATCAATTTCTTTTGACCTTAATTGTATGACCTAGACACAGACGATATGTGGTCTCAGTAGAATGGTGATAAGTGCCACAAGTGTTTTTCCGTGATCATGCCTTGTATCATTTCACGTGGAGGTGATAACTGAATAACTTCGTTATCAAAGAAATATGAACCGCTGACGCAACTAGCCCAAATTCATACCAATAACTGTTTCGAAAAGCACTGGACGCACTTGGATTTCAAGTGAATTCGAGTTATTCCAAATTCGAGAATTTAGTGTGTTCAAGCACCCATTTATCAAACGATGGGCTAAAGAGTTTTCTGACCCTTATGTTACCAAACAATTGTTTACCACACTGGTTCGTCCAATTCTTGAATATGGATCTGTAATATGGGACCCTCAATATGCTGTACACTCTGACAAAATTGAATCAGTTCAAAAACAGTTCCTATTATTTTGTCTTCGTGGTTTAGGGAATGGGTGGGATCCTAATAGAAGGTTACCATCTTATGAAAAACGCCTAGCACCCATTAAATTACCATCTTTAAAAAGCCGTCGTAAAACGCTAAATGCTGTATTTCTCCTGAAGCTGATTAATGGTGTTATCAACTCTCAATTTCTTCTGGGAAAAACTTTACATAAGAGTACCTGTTCGTCCAACAAGATACTATAATTTCATAAATATAAAATATTACACAATTAACTATGGGAACTTCGATCCATTTCGTAGAATCTGTAATAATTTTAATAATATTTACCTTCATATAGATTTTAACAAAAATTTGGAATCCATTAAAGAAAGCTATAATTTTACAATTAAACTCATTTAATTAATAATTTCAATGTTGTTTTCTTTTTTTTAACTTATTTTTAACTTTTTTGTCTTGAAATCATAATAATAATAATTTTGTATTGAAATATAAAATGTAATAGTCTGTAAGGATTTTCCATAGACTTAAAATAAATAAAAAATAAATAAAAAAGAATAAAACAGTGTTCATGGCCCTAAAATATTCACAAGTGGTTTGGCATTCCTAATGTAGTTTTACTGTGAAAAAAATTTTTTCCTTTATGTTATTTTATGTGTGACTTCGAAAATGGCATATTAGTTCAATTAATTAATTTTTAATTAAAGATTTATTCAATTTGTGTTTCAAAATGTAATCTTATTAGTTTCATATGGCTATAAAAAGCACTCAAACTAAATTGTTGGCACATACTAATGAAAATCACAGAGATATAGAAGAGCAAAAACCAATTGATTTGAAAAACAAAAAATTATTTTTAAGAATTTTTACACTCTTAAGTTGGGTTTTAGTTTTGTGGTTTAGTCTCAGTAGCATAATATTTGTAAAATAAATATCCTTATGCTCGAACACAGGCACACATATATTGGCTCTCTTAAGAATAAAACCTTAAAGGAGGAGATAGTATAAACACGCTTACCATACATACATATGAGTTTAAGTGTACATTTTTGATTTACTTTCTTTGGTTTCTGTCTGTATTAACCACAGAAAAAGTTTCCATTCCTTTGCTTTACTTTGGTACTGTGTTCTTTTCTGTCTTTCCTGGTTCATTTCTTTAAAGTGATGGAGGATAGAATCCTAACATAATGTATATTGTATGCATTTGTTTAAAGTAGCAAGGGTTCTTCTATGAACTACATTTGTTTCATTATTTGTTTATTTGTCTTTATGGTATGTGTGGATTTGTGCAACTATTTTTTTTGTCCTGAGCCTGAGGTTGGGAATCTTCGGAAGACACTTTTGTTCTAACAAAAGAGTGCCCGAGTCACCATCACTGGTGCCTACGTACTAAACCTACCCCCTACACACTTCAACCACTCTCCCTCCCTGGGACTGCCGTAAGGTATTACTTCGCGGAGGGCTGGTTAGCTTGAAAGCTTTATCACATTAAGTCAAATTTCGCCTCCGTTTCTCCAGTCTTCGGAGTTCTAGCATACCTGCAGCCATTCTTTGACTATATTGACTCTATAGAATCCTACAATTCAACAGCTCTTCAATTAGCCGGTTTGGTCCTAAACTCGTTTCTCCGGGGGCTAGATAAATCTGGGGCAGCGTGTTAGAATATGATCCCCATCTTCCTCCTCATCTACACAGTTTGGGCATATAGGAGAAGTGTCACGACCAAATCTGTGCAGGTACTTCCTGAAGCACCCATGACCAGTTAGGAACTGGGTCACGTATGTGTATGCACACATAATATTTGTTTAAAAATTTATTTTTGCATTAAAATAGTTCCAAGAACATGGAAAATGAAATTCCAAACAACTGATGTGAACAAAACCGATTCGATTTTTTTTATAACAAATTAGAATTAGAAACAGTTCTGCTCTTATGCATTCACAGCTTGAAGATCTATACTTACCTGGAGTAGATCACTGGAAACAATACTTGACTGGTATGTATTTGAATACACAAGAAATGTATTGGATCGGCTTTAGAAGCTGTGCCACCCAGCAGACGTTATGAAGGTTGTTGGTGATACTGCTCATCTTTTGGACAACTTCAAGTCAAAACTATATTCTTCAATCATGGATTGTCGTTCAAGGCGACAAGCAGTTGGTTGCGGCTAACGGCAGGGAAATTATGCGCTCAAGAAGTAAACAAATATTAAGTCTGGTTATCAGAAATACTTCAATATTTTGGTTCCAGACAAATTAAGACTAGAGATCGTCATGGAAACCAAAATCAATGGAAATATTGAATTGTTAAGCTGGCTTCACATGACTGTGGTTCAGACAAAATATTTGTCCGAACAAGGTTTTTTATGTTGAGTTTGTCAGCTGTCTTCTTGAAAGAGACAGAAAGAGAGAGAGAGAAAAAATTTTGTATACGAATAGCTCGATTTAGTTTAATTTTATATTTTGACGAACCAAACTTAAGCAGGGCTGCCAATTTGGTATATTTTTAATACAAAATTGAATTCAATTGCCCATATAAATCCTGAAATCGTCGTAGTCTAGTAGGTAGTGTATCTTCTTATTAGATGTGAATTAACGTTTCAAACCACAGGACAGATATTGCAAACAAAACGAAAAATTAAAAAATATTTCTTCGGCGACTGCCTCTCAGCAGATTTCTGGCAAAAACTCTGAGAGTAAATAAAATTGCAATGAAAAGATTCTCAAAAATTTGTCGTTCAAAATCGACTTTAAACTGTAGGTCCCGCCACTCACTATAAAATTCACACACACAACATAAGTGGTGTGAGAAGCTAGGTCGTAATCCTGACTGAAGGGTTGTAATGACCAATTATGTATGTCGTGGTGTAGTAGATAGTGTATCTTCTTATTAGATGTGAAGCCACCGTTCAAACCACAGGTCAAACATCTCAAACAAAACGAAAAATTAAAAAATATTTCTTCGGCGACTGCTTCTCAGAAGGTTTCTGGCAAAAACTCTGAGAATAAATAAAATTGCCATGCACAGTTTCTCAAGAATTTATCGTTCGAAGTTGATTTTAAGATGTAGGTTGCACCACTCATATATATAAATTAACACACACAAAATGGAATATGTGAGAAGCTAAGTAGTAATCCTGACTGAAGGATCGCAATGACCAGTAATGTATGTATGTACATGTGTATACAAATCGGATAAAATTGGTATCTATTTTAATAGCGTCATCGGGCGGAGTTGATTCTGTGAGTTGTGCTGTAGAAAAATGGATAAAGTTCTGAGCTCCACTAAGTTGCTTTCGACTATATTCCCTGAAGATCTCGTTGTCTTCCATGCTGGCAACGTCTTACGCCATATTTGCACCCTTAGAACGTTTCTGTTAAAAAATGCGGATTTTGCAAGTTTCGGTGACATTGAAAGAAATATTAAGGCCAATTAAAAATCTGCCCAGCGAATTTTTTCGGACTTAACTAAACGCACGTTCTATTGGATTGAAATGGGCGCTGAATGTATTAATTCTTTGTATAATCAGCATTCTTACAAAAGTGTACTTTAATAGGAATCCTATGTTCCATACGCAATTACTTGTAAAATTTCTGAACATTTGTCTACATGTGCTTACATAGAAATAAAAGTGAACAAATGCGTTAATGTATTCCTTTTTTAAGAAACTATCTTTTGAGAAGTTTACTTGTACATCTAAAAAGGAACCATTAAAGGAATTGTAGGAGAGTGTATGCTTCTATTACTGGCAATTTATCTAAAATACTTCAAAGTAAGTTAAAGGAATATTCATTCTTATCAAACACAAAATGTGTGCATTTTGAATATGGAAGAGAGGACGTTGTGTGTACAATGTATAATGGATTACATAAATTATTATAGAAATCTAATCTATTCAGAAGCAACTAAAGTATCTGCACAATGTATTCATATCAATAGTTGTAAAATAAGCAAAAATAAATCCAGTTTAAGTGCCCTGAATTAGGCCTCGTGTGTCTATAACTCGGTACAGAAGTTAAGTTAGATAAGAGGCGACTTAACGACTCTATAACATGTCGAATATTACGAGTCCTCTGTCACCTCTGTCCAGCTCCTCAGCAATACAATTTCCACCGATATCGTTATATGCCATATACCCATATTAAAGTTAGGTTACGTTAGCGGGTGGCTTGACGTTCACAGGCAAGTTCACTTGGTAGCCCATATGGTCCCCTTGTCGTGACCCGTTAGCGGTGGGTTTGAACCATTCCAAGTTCCGAATCAAAGCGGTCAGTTCCCGTAGTGGCACATTCGCCACCATGTTCAGATCGACAAACGTTCTGTCACCCAACTACCGATGACGTCTGTCCTGAAGTGCAAGGCACAGGCATAAAAGGGGGTTGTACCAATTCCATTTTCTCCGCATGACGTCAACTTCTGGTGGGGTAGACCGAGCTCTTCAGCGAAATTGACAATACCGCAGTGTCCCTTTAGAAATCCTGTATTCATGTCGTTTCCTGGTTCTTCGGCTGTCCACTGCTGGAAACAGCAGTTTTGAAATATGGCAACCAGGTTTGTTGAATTCCATTCTGCTTTTTCCAATTTGGAAAAGTATCCTTGAGGGGCCCTTATATCCCCTTTATCGTCTCCTCCAACTTCTTGCGTGCCACTTCTTTGTGCTCGGAACACAGTAGAGGCAGGTATTGTGTCGACATATACTGTGTAGAGCGTCTATGAATTTCATGACGCCCTTTGATTTGACGTGATGGGATTTCAGCGCTTTGATTGCTGCTTGACTGTACAAACATATGATCAAATTCGAAGAAGGTGGGTCTCCGGTTTCAATAGCTTGTTAAATATCAAAAATCTCCATGTACGACCCATTCAGTGCCAGTTTATCGGAATAGACCCCAGATCCAGTTATAAGAATTACCTTTAAATGGTCCGAAATATTCCTAAGAAAGCTTCGGCATTCATGGACAAGGATGAACATTAAAACTACGTTCCTTAGGAATTTAATGGCAGCCTAGATGCCCAAATAAATCAATATGTTTTCAGGGAAAATCCCGCCAAACAACAAGCATTGTGCCACTTTCAAAATAGCCATAAGTTCTGTTTGAAAAACACTGCAGTGATCAGTAAATATACCACAGTCAACTCTGTCATGCATCTTAGAGCCCTCGGTATAGAACTCATGTGCCTACACCAAAAGTGTTCATTTGGAATTCGATAATCAGAAAGTTATAGAGAACCATATAATCGATTCTAATGATCAACAACAGCTTCCGATTAAGGTGACATTGATGAAGGTGGAGTGCGTGAATAAATAAAATTTGTATGCCAAAGCATTCTCAATATTCCACATCAAGCAGCTTAGTATTGTGTTGGTGGATCTGTTTATATTTTAGGCGAGTTGAGTGCTACTAGAAAGCGGGGAAAGTGATTAGATTTTATTTCATGAATCGGAATCCTATCCACGATTTTAAGGACGAATTAGATTAGACTAATAGGTCTGAGGTCATTCGCTGTGGTCATCGACAGTATTTTCAATCCTCTTTCCACACAGCAGGTACATGCGAGTACTTAAGACAAGCATAATAGATTCTCTGCAGCCAGTAGGATCACCATAGCAGCTGTCTCCTGTATATCGTATGTATAATACCAATAAAGCAGTTACGAATAGAAAAAATACTCAAATTTTTGTGGCATTATCTGTGTTATTGAAGTCGCCGTAGTCTAGTAGGTAGTGTTTTGGCCAACTGGACGTAGACGGCCACGGTTCAAACCCCAGGTCAGACATCGACAACAAAATGAAATACGCAAAAATATTGCTTCAGCTGATAGTAAGTAAAAGCTACCATGAAAAGTTTCTCAATAATCTGTGGTTCGGAGGCGACATTAAACTTTAGGTCTCGCCACTTGTGAATAAAATTTAACACACACAACATAAGTGGTGTCAGAACCTGGGTCGTAACCCTAGCGGAGGGGTTGTAATGACGGATTAAGTATATATTGTTACGAAAATTGAAATGGTTTTACATAGTTTAACATTAAAATAATAATCAAAAGCTACAAAAAAAACAATGAACTTGTTTACATGATAAACAAGTAAACAAAAATATCAACATCAATATAAAAAAGGTTATAAACGAGTAAACAAAAATGCAGTATACAAACAATGTAAACGAAATACACAAACAACAATGAATCAACGATGTTTACATATATGGAGATCTCGAGAAGGCGAAACCACGAACATTCGACTTCAAGATCATTCAGCAGACTGTTTACGTTGGCATACAAAAGGCAAGGCAAAGCAGGCGACGAGTGAGTAAAAATTCAGTCAGTCTTGTGTGAAGACGCGTTGCGTGTGAAGAGAATAATAATTGTTTGAAGTTATAAAGATCTGCAGAACAATTCCTAGTGTTTACGCAAAAGAGTGTAAAAAAGAATAACAAACAAAGCATACACAGAATTGTGCGAACAATAAAGAATTTATCTAAAACTAAACACAAATTTATTTATTTTTATATGTAATCTACGAACTCATATTTTAAGCGTTTTTAAAAGGGTAAAAACGTAACAGTATGTATGATGCCTGATGTCGTGACTAATTGTTACAGAGAATAAGTCATATCTAATAAACTATACGTTTCGATAGTTTTGTGCATAGCCTGTTCTTATATGAAATCCATTCAGCAATCTTTCAAGTTCTTTCTTTTCGTATTTAAATTGAAATTAGTTTATATAACAAATGTACAATGCAAACAAATGTAAAGTATATAATATATACTTTATATATATATATATATATATATTTATATACTATATATACAAGCATTTTCGAATAATATTTATGAAGTAATATTGCAAATGTAAATTGTATATAAAATGGAAGGAAATGCATACATAAATATTTGGTATGGTATGGTAAGTACATTAGAAGATAGCTTTATTGCTTACACTACTACATATTGTGCTGTATGTATAAAGAGCTTTAAAAGAGTTTTATTAGTTCTTTATAGAAAATAGAGAAATAATTCCATGCATTTCTGAATTTCTTGTCTGAATGGTTTTTCTTTTCCTTATGAAATATTGAAAGTTTAAAAAGTTTGTACTTTTAAAATGCATGAGTATTTTGTTTTTATTATTATTGTTTTTTTTATTATTATTTTTAATATCATGGGTACTTGGTACATATGCATGTTGTATCTCAAAATATTTCTTGAGTTATCATTTTTCATAGCATTTACTTGTGATTTACAATATTTTCGAAACAACTTTTCTATTCTTTTCTCTCTGAATTTTATGTCGTTTTTATGACAAGAGTATTCAAATTGCAAAGAGTATTCAAATTGTTTTTTGAATCTTCAAAGTGATGGACATTAAAATAAAACATCGATGTTTGTTTTCGATGCAATGCATTGAAAATATGGTTCGATTTTATATCGATTTATCGCAAATTCATCGATGTTTTCTGCACATCGGTTGATTTGCGTAAAAAAATAAAAGAAAACAGAATGCAAGAGAATTAATGCGTAGAGGTAATGCTTTTCAGCGACAAGACGATTTGTTTTCCTGCCCTCAATCTACATACATATATACACACAGTTACTAAAGTATACATACGGTTAACAAATTTCAGAAATTTTTAACCAATCAGTTTTCGTTTAAAATCTTTATAATTGTCTGACAACTTTCTTCGATTTTCATAAATAAAGTGGGAATACTTGGCTACTATCTTTAGCTGAAATTTCTAATTAACTGCAACCATTACAATTATTTATTGGTTTGTTCGGAAAGTAATTTATTTTTTTTTTGTGGAAATAAAAGATAGATTTCGTATAATATCAATCGAGTGGTCATAAACTGCTGAATTTGATAAATTTAGCGTTAATCAAATCTCACGTGTTGGCCGGTTCGCATCAACTAATCCCTTTTTTGAATCTTTATCAGCTTCAACCGGCCTTCCCGAATGTGGTGCATCTTCGACATCAAAATTGTCGGATCGAAATTTAGCGAACCATTTCTGGCACTGGCGTACTGTCAAAACACCTTTTCCATACACATCGGCCAATTTCTTTCTGGCTTGAACAGCATTTTTACCCTTTCTGTAATAAAACAGTAAGATATATCGAAAATGCTGCTTATCGCTCTCCATATTTAAAAGGGCACCAACCAAAAACTACTGCGTAGAATTAATTGGAATTTTTCACACACAAGCTTTATTATATTAGCTCTCAAAGCATATAAAAATTATTCGGATTAGATATGAAGTTGGGTGCAAAAAATTACAATTAAATCCTCTGACGGAAAAAAATGAAATTACATTCCGAACAACCCAATATATTTAAGTCTCCGTAGTTTAGTAGGTACAATATCGACTTGTTAGACGTTAGGCCACGATTCAAGCGCAAGGTCATTTTCAATAAAATGAAACAAGAAGAAATATTTCATCGGCCAATCCCCTTCATCAGATTTTTAATAAAAACACTGAGAGTAAATAAATAATTGCTATGAATAGTTTCCCAAAAACAGCCATTTATGGATAAAAATGAGAAGCAAGGTCTTAATCCTGTCTAAAGGTTTGTAATTACCAATTATGTCATGTACAATTACATTTTTATTGCTGCCGATGAAATTCTTAGCAAACTGGTAAGCAGACTGCATATCTATTTCATGTCAGCTAGGCGGACGGATCTTAAATCCTCTATGGTTTATCAATTTAAATTGGGAATATAATCTGCGACAATCGATGAAAAATATAAGATAACCTAAGCCTAAGCAAAACGAAAACAATTTTATGAGCTTCACGCCGAGCCCCCCAATTTCTGTTTAATCATTGACATTCGCTTCAAACCTAGCTTTTATTAATTTTTCCATTTCTTTTTTTCATATATTATTTATTGAATCTTTCCTTTCGGAATTTACAATAAGTATTCAAATCTTAAAAAATCTTATCTTAGAACCCTCTTGAGACGCCTGTGACCCTCGAATACAAGTAAGTCTCTTACAAGATTACATGGGATATTCTGTAATCCTAGAGCCGTAGTTCACACTTGCTATTGTTATTTCCTCTCGAACTAGGGGCACCTTCAGATCTTTGTGGATGTTACTGTATCTCATATACATAGGAGCACCTGTTATTATTCTAAGAAGTCTAGATTGCCGCCTTTGAAGCTTCTCCACATTGGATGGTGAGGCTGTTCCCCAGAGTTGGTAACCTTAAAGCCAAATAGGTTCCAATACTGATTTATACAAAAGCAGTTTTAATTCTAAATCAAGGGTTGACTTAGGTCCAATAAGCCAGTAAAGTTGTGCTGTTCTGAGTTTGATCTGTGTAATTTTGGCAGCTATATGGTGAGCCAAAATAAAGCGAAAGTCGAGATGTATACCCAGATATTTTACACTGTTATGTTCTGGTACTGTCACACCATTAATCTTGACGGGCGGACAATTTTCCCTTCTCAGTGTAAACGTAATGTGCACGCACTTAGAAACATTGACTTTTATCTTCCATTTCAGCAGCCAATTTTCGAAATCACTAATATTAAATTGAAGGCTTTGTGACGCAACTCTAGAATCTCTATGAATACTTAAAAACGCCGCATCATCCGCAAAAGTAGACGTGTGAGTCACTACACTTGTAGGCATATCTGCAGTGAACAATAAGTATAGGAACGGCCCTGGAATACTTCCTTGAGGTACGCTAGCAGATATCTTTCTGCGGGAAGAGGTGACATACACATTCGTTGGTAAAAAATGAGTGATTTCAAATAGAAGTCCTTCGCGCCAGACCTTATCGAAGGCTTGAGATATATCAGTAAATAGTGCAAAGCAATACTGCTTGTACTCAAAGGCACGTCTAATTAAATTGATAATTCTGTGGATTTGCTAAATCGTGCTATGTTTTCGCCTAAAGCCAAACTGATGGTCGCGAACTATGACGTTGGCATCCATATGCGATACTAAACTATTAAGCAGCATTTTTTCGAACCTCTTAGAAAGTATTGGCATTAAACTTATTGGACGATATGATGATACTTGCGTGATGTCCTTGCCTGGTTTGGGTACCATCACTAAATCAGAGAATTTCCAAGATGTAGGAAAGTAGCCTATTCGCAACATAGAGTTAAAGATAAACAAAATAAAAGGCACAGCCGATGTAGAAATTTTGCCATTGCATTAGTCACTGTAAACCTAATGTATTTTAATAAAACTTATATTAGAACAGGTCTCATTTCCAATAAAATGTGATAATGGTGGGTTATAGCCACACACATATATACATATCTATTGTTTTCCATATAAAGACTGACATTTACAGCTTTTATTTTCTTTATCAAATAAGAGTAACTAACCAAAAATTCAATACCAAATATTGTATACTGGTATGCTGGTATAGCAGCTAGTCGTTGCCACACCGTTTGCTACAGCCATTACACCAGATTACATTAGTTTACGGAAGTTTAATACCAATACTGACACTGTCAAAATTATTTCCAATTAACTGAAATAATTATCAATAAAAGTATTTATAAATAATAAATAAATTCGTTTATGGAACTCATTATCCATAAATGACAGTGAAAATATCAAATTTAAGCTGCCACAACTAAAACCAATTGTTTGTGCAGAAAAATAATTTTTTTTTTAATTTTTCATTGCATATTTCTACTGATATTCTGTACCATTTACTGTTTCCATAAATATCGTGAATCATATAAACCGCATGCAGCATGCTGGCATACATATTTATGTACATAAAAATTATTTAAACGTTTAATGTGTTTTAATAATATTAAAACAAACAGAACATATTCGAAAAAAATAGCGAAATAATGTTTAACATAAAAGTAATATGAGGTGCAATATGTTTGTATATTATATCGGGTCCTTCATTAAGCACCTTCTATTTTTAAATTTAAATGAAACAAAGTGTTTATGGGATATCATCAAAATTTGGTATTATTTTGAAAGACCTATTGATGCCATCACTCAAATATACTCAAGCGCATCTGAAATGTTAAATTTTCTATAACTGACAGGCTGAATTCAAGCACTGACATGAGTTACGCTGGCTTTCAAGACGCTGAAGTTTGCGGCTTATTAGAATACATCAGCAATTTAGTAATTCCCCTTCATTTCACATTACTTCCACGTTAGATGATCATGCCCTCAAATCGCTCTTACAGAATATGGAATGTGGCATGTTGCCCACATGTTTATTGGAAATCACTCGCATGGACTTCATCAGAAATATGAACTGATAACGCCGTCAGTATAAAATCTAGACCAAAAAGTGACTACTTCGAAGTGCATTAAATGCTTTTGGATTTCAAATGCATTTGGTAACGTCTCAAAATGAACAATTATGTTTGTCTACGCAACAATCCTACTATTTATGGTTAAAATTAAAACCCTCAAATAAATTGTGTGAAAAGCTAGGTTGTAATCCTGATTCAAGAGTTGTAGTGTGAAGTACGTAAACATTCATTCAGAAATGGGCCTCAACTTTGAAAGTTGTTTTCCACTCAGCGAGCACACTTTCTTGTCTTCGGTCTTTTACCTTCAGTTCTTGGATCATTTGGTTTTTGTACGTGAGCAGGCTCAAGTCACAGATCAAAATTCCTCAAGTTGTAGTCTGCGAAAATCGAGTTTTTGTAACCGACGCGGAGTAGACTGTCTCAGATTCTTCTGCACTCTCTTACGGACATCTTTTCGGCAACCAAAGGGTGGTTGATCGTTTACTGAACCATCGAACTCACAGTTTTCCAACACATTGCGAATAGTCCTCTCGGTAGAACGGCTTTCTCTATCGTAAAATTTGCCTAGCGCGCAACTCCTAGGCAACTCGACGCCTGAATAGAAAACTCATCATAAGAAGATAATTTTTTTATTTGAGAGAGATGTATTTTCAACTTAGAAACACTTGGACAACACAATATAACTGTCCTATATTTGTTGTTCCATTTATGGAGGACAAACTAAGTATTTAGTCGTACACTAAGGGAAATCCTATGCACTGATTTGAGGAGCAGTTTCTGAATTATTTGAAACAATTCGAAAAATTTACGCAAGTCTCCATTCACTTATTTAACGGATATGTATTTTGAAATACGTATCGTACATTTTTTTAATTGTCTTTACATACATACATAGAGCGTCAAAAGAAACTGTACATTAAAAAAATACATTAACAAATTACCATTATTTTTATTTGATAATTGTTTCGTTGCCAGTTTTGAAAATTGAAACGAAAAAAAAAATTTCGAAAAATTATTTCGAAATATTTTCAAAATTTTTCGTGCACATTCCTTAAGTAGTAAAAGTTAAGTTTGGTGATTGTTAGAATTTTATCCTTAGTATACAGCTTCTTTTGAAGCTCACTGACCCATATTTATTTCTTCTATTTATGGAAGTATATTTAAGTCGTATACTAAGAGAAATCTTATGAGTTGATTTGATTAGCAATTTCTAATTTTATTTGAAATGCATGCATTCCAAAAAACATATCGTATTTTATCATTAATTTTACATAAATATATACGTTAATATCGAACTTCTATAATATGGACTATTACGTGAAGTTTCTATAAGTTGAAGCACATCTCGTGGCAACAGCATCTAGATCATTTGTAAATTTACTTCCCAAAGTTGAAGTTTCTATAAGTTGAAGTTTTTTTCTGGATAATGGTGACTCAATTTATAGAAGTTCGACTGTAATTGGTTATTACAACCCTTCAATTAGGATTACAACCTAGCTTCTCATACCATTTATGCGTGTGATAAATTTATACATGTGTGGCGAGGTGTACAGTCTAAATTGAGAAAGTATATTTTTATATTTCGTTTTGTTGGAATTGCCTGACCTATGGTTTCAACAGTGGTCTCACGTCTAATAGGCTAACACACTACCCACTAGACTACTAGTATGGCAAAACGTGTTTGTTTTTACATACTGTTACGAAAATGGAAAATTTAGATACTGCAGCTTTGCTTTCACATCACTTAACATTAATATTATAAACAAAAGCTACAAAAACAAAACAATGCAATAAACAAACTTGTTTACAAATTATCGTAATGCTTAATATAACAACAAACAGAAGCAACAAAAAAATGGTAAACAATTAAACAAAAATACACGAACAACACTACAAGAATAAATGTAAACATTGTTGAGATTTCGAGAAGGCGAAGTCATGATCATTGAACTTCAAGAACATTAATCAGACTGTTTACTCTGTCATATAAAAGGCAAGGCAAAGCAGGCTACAGAGTGAGTGAAGTTCAGTCAGTCTTGTGTGCAGACGCGGTGTGTTTGAAGAGAGTAATCATAGTTTGAAGATCTCCGTTACAAAGATCAGTCGAATAATTATCTAGTAATTGTTAATGTTTATGCGAAGGATATAAACAGAGTAATAACCAAAAAAAGCAATTGTTGTTGGTTACATAAAGTTGTGAACAGTGGGACACAGTATTGTGCAAATAGTAAGGAATTTCAATTAAAACTAAACACAAATTTATTTTTATTTTATTTGCAATCTACGAGCTCATATTTTAAACATTTTTAAAAACGTAACAATATTGAGTACGATTATTTTATAAAATTTTTACAAGTTCATAAAGACACTCACCCACTAACAGGTTCGTATTTACAAATTATAGCCATGTCTACATGTGTAATGCTCTTATCCCTCTACATAATATTCAATAAATAAATAGTGTGTTGGACATGAACGTCTTTATGTGTAGTGTATGTAAACATACCATTTGTCGTAGTTACAGCGTATTTTTTTTGTTCATATTATATTCGTACAATATTGTTAAAATTCATTTTAAAATTTTATTAAATCAAGAAAACATGAATGTCTGTCTCAAACTCTGTAAATGTAACACAAATACATAAGCGAACAATGTATGAAATTATTTATGAAATGCATTAAATTTTATGAACGAATTGTATGCAAAAGCACTTACAACTTTGTAACTGCTATTGTTGATGTTGTAATATTTTTAAATGTATTGCAATCAATTATTGTAAATTAAAAAAAAAACATGAACAAAACCACAGTTCAGAAATCAGAAGTTATGAATAAATAATGGCACAAAGTAAAGGGTTTGGATAAAATACTTATGCTTTCCTGAATGAACTTTACAGCCAGTTTAATCCTTCAGACTTACTTACTCAATAAACCATTAACAACCCGTTTACCTTATTTCGACCCGCCGCAGCACATCCTACGCCAATTGGTCAAACCAATCGATGACAGTTCTTCCTCAATTTGGTCTTTCCAACGCAAACAAGTTCGTGCTCATCGCGGACTCCCACAGATCGGCGCATCAAATACCCGTCTCGCCGGAGCATCCTCCTCCATTCGAACGACATGGCCGAGCCAGCGCAGCCGTTGGGAGATATAACTATAATTGATAACGTCGTGTATCAAATCAACAACAGATGGTGTTGAAAAATTATTAACACTTTTGTGTCAATTTGGTACCAAACGTGTATAATTTTAAAACGTCTTTTTCCCTCTTTTTTTCCTTGTACAAAAGGACCAAAAACCACTTACCGCTAAAATTTTGTTTTAAAGAGTAAGTTCTTATTCATTTAATTAAAGGTTTTACACAAGAAAAAGACATTTCTTTCAACTTTCCAATTTTTTCTTTTCCCTTTTTATATTCAACAGTGAATTTTTTAAAAGTTCAACATGAAATATAATAGCGTGTCGAACTATCTCTTACTTCCTCATAGTCTTTATATATTGTGTCTAATATCCTGTAACTATTTTTTCCTTTTTTCTTCTTGCATAGAAACACTATGCGGACATCTTATTATTATTCCTTCTTTGTATACAGTTACTTATCTCTTTTGTGTCCGAAATGACGGAAAAAAGTGAAAATAAACATCATTGAGTAGAAAATGGTTGTATTAAATTATGCTTATCATAAATTTCTTAGAAACGAAAAAAAAGGAAAGAAACTTACAAAAATTATTAGCGAACATTATTCATAAATACCATCAATAAATATTTTTTAAGCATTGGAATAGAATTGAAAGAAATTGAAAAAAAAATAGAAAAAGATGAAAAATGTTGAAAGGAAATGGTCTACTTAGGAACGCTTTTATCGTAAAATACAACAATATCTCTGGTCTTCGAGAAGGGACTTCCAAATTTGTATAGTTGTAAACGGTCATCTTGTTGAAGCGGCCATCTTGTAAATCACCATACACGAATTAAGCATTCAACAACACGTGCAAATAAAAATAAATAAAAACGATCGACTAACATCCATATGGCTAGAAATTGCGCAATCTGTCGATAACATACCAAAAAAGCCGATTTCGCGTCGGTCACAAGGACTCTTCATTTCGAAGATCCCAACTTGGTGAATTCTTCATCGTGACTTGGGCCTACACCCGTATTAAATTCACTTGGCATTCAAACTAAAGGCGTACGTTCCACACAACTCGCATTTGGTATTCTGTACGAAATATTTGAAGGCTCGTGAAGGTGATGTCCACTGGTCATCGAGATTATGCGACATCAGGCTTTGTCTTGCAAGGTTTTCTTAAGTCTCAGGTTTATGCGAATAAGCCACAAACGACAGTGATCCGTTATGTTGATTACATAACGATCCTAAAATTAAAATCAGCGTGATTAATCCCCACAGTCATATAAAATTGAAAAGGTCGAATGCGGACCACCCAGTGGAATTATATTCCACACATAATGGCATCAATAGGTTTTTCAAATCAATAAAAAATGTTGATGATATCTGAGGCATACACTTAATTTTACTTAAATTTTAAAATAGGAAGCGCTTTTTGAAAGACTCTGTATAATACTGGTATTTTATTCAACTTTATTTTAAGAAAAAAAAAAATAAAACTGAGAGAGTGTGGTAATGTAAACTTTATCTCCATTTAAAACTTCTTAAACCATGAAAACAAATATCAGTCTAATTATTTGAACCACACGCATTTGTTGAGGCTGAGACTGGGAGTAGGACAAAACTTCCTAACCCAGCATTGTTAGAAGCGAAAATGTTGAAATCATATACTTACTTACCTTAAGATGACTATGTTTTTGAATTTAAAATCACCGCAGCGCTAGCAATTCTGGAGCTATCAATATCAGTCAACAATATTTGGTTTGGGTGTGTACAACAAAATATTTTTTCACGATGGAAAGTCTATCAAACTGCCGAAATTACAGCATTTGTAGGGAGTATTTTACAGTCGAAGAGGGTTAGAGTTTGCGGAAAAGTCAAAAAAGTTTAAAGATCTTAAATCGGAAACATTACTCGATCAAGATTGGTATCAGATGCGTAACTACTAGATGTGACTCTAGCAGCCATTTGAAATCGTTTAAAAGTAGCAGGATTCATTCAAAAGCATGCTCATCCTACCCGTTCTTCTTTACTTTACTGATGCAGTAGTCTTAAGAATATTCGAGAGAAAAGTTCTACGTAAGATTTTCGGTCCAGAGCGAGTTATCGATGATTTCCGCATTCGATCCACCAGTGAGCTGTATGAGTTCCTCAACGACAGATGTTGTCCAGCGTATTAATATCCAGCGGCTGTGCTGTATATGCCATGTCATTCGAATGGAGGAGGATGCTCCTGCGAGACGGATATTTGATGCAGGAATCTGCGGAAGTCGGCGATGTGTTGCGGCATGCCGAAATCCGTTAATTAGCCAATTAACGGCCAATTAAGTAAGTACGTAAGTAAGAATAATTATTGCATCAAGGTAATGATTTGTATGTGGTGGCATCAGATGGGTGTGATCCATTATATGGTGCTAAACACAAAAGAAAAACCTGTACATACATAAATTCATTTGAAGCGAGTATTGTAAATCATAACTTACCATAAAACCGCTTAAAAACTATTTGGAAAACAGTCCATGAAGATTTTTAGTTTAAGCTCAGTATAGCCCAAAACTTGCCTCTTCTGTGACTGGAGACGATTCAGTTTAGAAATTTTCACTTGACGTATGTTATGTGTGTTAATTTTATTCATGAGTTGCTGGATCAACAACTTAGCGTCAGATTTTTTTAAGGTAATGCTGAGAGGAGATAAAAATATATATTTTATATTTCTTTCAAGATGCCAGAGCTGAGCTTTGAATCCTTGCTCAAACGTATAGTAAGCAAACATACTTTTTAATAGAACACTCTAACTTTGAATACCACTACTCAGAGGATAGCCCACATTCATGAAGTGCATCGAATTAGGAAAATAGGTTATGTGAAGAAGGATAGAGAGAGTAGTGTTTGTAGGTATTACAGTTTAGTCTTTTTATGTTATAAGTGGCAGGAAAGACCTCTGCAGGTAGGGAGTTCCACAAACTGAGAGTCCGGCTAAAGATCGGGTTCTGTCTGTTATGAAGTGTGCAATAAACTGACAATCGAGCCAAAACGGATGTGTGCTGCGAGAAAGGCGGGTTTTACTTAAGAATACACGATTTTCGGCAACAGGTCAATTCAACAGTGAAACACAAGCCACGATGCCAAAATGAACCAATAGAGCTGGATATGCTAATTTCGCCCTCTTCTGTACACGGTCAAGAAACCTCAAAATAGACTCTGTGCAACCTGCCCATACATAAGATTTGTATTATATTCTCGATTGAATATACATAAGTGGTTTAAATTGTGAGGAGATCAGATGAAGTGAAGTATTT
The DNA here is from genome assembly GCA_936449025.2 of Sarcophaga subvicina. NCBI lineage: Eukaryota > Metazoa > Arthropoda > Insecta > Diptera > Sarcophagidae > Sarcophaga > Sarcophaga subvicina. The sequence continues at coordinate 83,843,394 of OW388084.2, forward strand.
TTTGCACCGTCTTAAGAATCCGAGGCAGTTGAATGTTTCTTTCCACACTTGCTCGCTGGTTGCAGCGAATATCACACTGAATTTTCATGCCCATAACATTAATTAATTAATTTAATTCATATTTACACCACCCAGATGAGAAATGTTGTTGCTGAGCTTGTGTGTAAATAAACAGCATTGCGTTTTTCGCGCGTTAAAACCAATTGTGGCACTTTGTTATATGCTTGGATATAATGTCTTAGAAAACTGACAGCATATCCTTCCATGATGTTCGCACTGCTACATTCCAGATGCGTGACCCATAGAAGGTGTACAAATTGTAAAGTAATGGGTGTTAAATATTAAATTAAAAATAATTCGTATTACATGATTATCAACCTTTAAGGTGGCAACTGTGGTGATAAATTTAATGACAAACTATTTAAACTTTTTACGCCATTATTTTCTACTTGAATTGTATTGGTTTTCTACGAAATAAGCATTTGAAACAGGGAGCCTTAACTCATAATAGCGTAACTGTTTGTAAAGAAAGAGATGCTTATAATAAATAAACAAATTCCTCTATTGCAAGATAGAAAAACTTAAAAAGAAAAAAAAGAGTAGAAAACTCAATAATTGTTCCTAAAAAGCTGTTGTTTTTAACGCTAGACTTGCAATATGATTTACGATCACCATTCAGGGAGATTATCAGACAGTGCATTTAACATTCTGATATTCAGTGTTAAAATGACGGACTAAATACATAAGAGTCGGTAGGAATAACTTGGTTGACTTGTTTGCTTGCAACAAACTACTGAACACAATAACTAAGGCAACAACAAAGGCATTTAAAAATACATGATAGTTTTACAGTAACATTCATCAATCATTTATAGAAAAAAATAGCAAAAATAATCTGTATTATATCAGAATGCATAAATAGCAGCCTAAAAATAAAAGAAAAATGAAAGTAAATTTAAAACTGCTGTACTCCCATATATTTTGTTATTACTCTGCAGTGTATTATGCATAGTGTGAAGGATAAAAATAGAATCAAGAGATTTTATATGAAAAAAAAAAAATAATTACTTCGTCGTGCTCAAAATTTCAATATGCGATATCGCGAATACGGTTTATAGATCTTACGAAGAATACAATTTTGATTTCGAGATTAAAATTACAAAGTCTCCCCTTTAGAGTAGCCATTATATGAGAATTTTATTCCGCTTCAAAGAAGCAGATTATAACTGCCAAAGGCTTTTTATATACACTTCCATTTGTAATACCAGTCTTCACAACAGCCTCATTTTTTTTGCCTTGCTACAGGCACTATCTTTATTCCAATAGGGTAAGAGTAATTGACCTTTATCTTCATTAGATTTCAATATAAAAACCGAATCACTCCCAAATTAATTCCAAAATCTCTGGTATTTTTGTGGACATAATTCAGAATGATCACCATTACAAATTTTCCATTAGAAACCCATTATCAGTATCAGGATATGCCACAAAACACATTTAAGACACAGTAGAATGTAAGTATAATAATCAAATTCAATATTCAGAAACAAACTGGCTCAAATAGGCTATAGTTTATAAAGCTTGGGGGCAAAAATAAAATGTGTGAGAGATATCATCGACATTTTTAATCGTTTGAAAGACTTATTGATATCATTATGTGTGGAATATAACATACATACATATGCCACTTAGACAACCCCAAAGAAAAAGCTAAACAAAGTCAAGTCCCACGATCTCGGTGCCCAGTTCACATAACCTCCACATGAGATGACCATGCTGTCAAATCTCGCGTGTATTATATCTAACCATGAGCTCGATGACACGTAGCATCGTCATATTGAAACCACATGTCGTTGTTGTCTAGATCATGCAATTCAGGCCAAAAGAAGTTGGCAATCATCGTTTTCGTTCTCAAAGAAATGTGGACCGAATACAGCGTCTGTCAAAAATTCACACCAAACAGTGACTTTCTTATAATTAATTGGACGCTCTTGAATGTCATGTGAGTTGACATCTTCCCAAATTTTACAATTTTGATGGTTCCCGTAGCCATTAATTTAGAAATGACCCTCATCGCGAAATATGATTTTTGAATGATAAATATGATCAGTTGCTATTACAATAAAAACATTCTGTTATTTGCACGTTTTGTTGTATGCTATATTCGTCCATGGTAATTTGGTAACAAGGTGGCTTTCGTCACCCGACAAATTTCGGAAGGCCAGGCCATGGCAATATTCCTTTGGCCTGAATTCGGCGATGTGGGTACCAAAGACAAGTGGTTTTAACAAAATGGCGTAATGACGGATGACCAAACCATCATTGTCAACGGCGGTCGCTATTGGAGGATGATTACCAACTTCCTTTGGCCTGAATTTGATCATTTGGACATACATCTAGCTTCCACAGAATGCCACTACACAGCTTATGCCACTTTTCATATTCTCCATGGCATAATTACAGTTTTTTTGATGGATTTTTAAAGATGCAGTTGTATGCGAATAATCCAAATATCGTTACAATTCAACCAACATAAGCCAAGTCAAATTCAGCTTGATTAATGAGTCAGAGTCATGGGCAATTGTACAATTCCGATGCGTTCAAACCATAGAAATTGTAAATGACGTTTGAGCGATGTTATATCCCACGAATGTACGTAAGACGTAGCCTAGTAGGTAGTGTGTGAGCTTATTAGACGTGAGGCTGTGGTTCAAATCCCAGGTCAAACATCTTCATCGAAACGAAATATGAAAAATGTGTCCTCTCCGCAGATTTCTTGGAAAAACTCCGAGAGTATATAAAATTGCCATGAAAAGCTTCCCAAGAAATCTGTCATTCGAAATTGACTTTAAACTGTATGTCCCGCCACTAATGTATAAAACAGACACAACATAAGTGGTGTGAGAAGCTAGGTCATAATCCTGACTGAATGGCTATAATGGCCAATGATGTACGCATGTATTTCATCAAGTGAACAGAAAATTTAGAAGATACGGCGCACACACTTTATTTAAATTTAAAGCGCTTAATGAAAAGCACGGTTAAGTTAAATATTTCTTTATGATTTTCGGTGAATTATCATTTCGAATAAGTTACCAACCCCAGTTGTAACTTCCATGTCTCTTGCTCTCAATAAATAATTTGATTTAAAGAAACATTTCAATAATAATCTTCTTCTTCCCTTCTTCTACTTATATTGTAAATAATTAACATCTGAAAATTGTACGTCTTTAGTTGAAATCTTCCTTCCAATTAAGTTGCCATTAATTTGCATAAGCCCTCCATTTGGCAGATTGCCCTCTCTCTACTGGCGGTTTATTATCTCCGCTTCTTAAATATATTCCACACAAAGTTTTAAATAAAAGCACAATTACTTAAATACCAAAATGAGTGTGTGTGTATTATATCATATATGTATTTAAAGCTTATATAATATATTTATAAGCATTAAAAAAAAAAATTTCTTTGTGAATGCATATGTATTTATAAGCAATCATGTGATTACACAGATTCAAATTGTATCAAGAAACTCATTAATTAACAAAACTAGCTGCTTCTCTGCCAAAGGACGAATGTATATATGCATTCCTACATATGTTACACAGAACATGTATGCAAATGACATGATGGCAGCATATAAAACGAATGATAATTTGCGTAATTTATTTGGTGGTCATTTTACAATTTCTGCAAATGAAATGCTATGCACTGAGATACTGAAGAGAAGCACTGTGCAAATTGTTGGATAAAGGCAAGGAAAACTGTCACAAGGTAAGATGTTGATGGTCATTGCAGTATAAGCGACAATTTTATAGCCGACAATTATACGAAATAATTTAAAATGAATAAATGAAATTAATTTGAATGGAATTGTGTCTTAAATTTCATATTCACTAACAGATTAAGCGCAAAAGGTAATGAATACAACCAAACATTTAAAATGTTTTAAATTATAAATAATGCTACTGGGTTATTTGTCGAAGGACGTTTATCATATTGTTACGTTTTTAACTTTTAAAAACGTTTAAAATAAGAGCTCGTAGATTGCAAATAAAATCAAAATCAATTGTTCGACATATCTTTGTAATGGAGATCTTCAAAATACGATTACTCTCTTAAAGCACACCGCGTCTTCACACAAGAAGGACTGTACTTTACTGACTCACTCCACGGCTTTGCCTTGCCTTTTATATGGCAGAGTGAACAGTCTGATGAATGTTCTTGATGGCGAATATTCATGACTTCGCCTTCTCGAAATCTCTATAAATGCAAACATCGTTGGGCCATTATTGTTGTTTCTGTATTTTGTTTACATTTATTCTTGTAGCGTTTGTTGTTGTATTTTTGTGTACTTGTTTACTATATTTTTAAGCTGGTATTTGTTGTTCTATTTTTATTTACTTGTTTACCATTTGAATGTTAAGTGATGTAAAATCAAAACTCCAGTATCTAGATTCTTCATTATCTTAACAATATCAAAATATAGATACAAGGCCTATCATAAGATGTCATAACTTAAGGAATAATATCCTTAAGGGCCTATTTTGATACGCGCAATTTCCTAAATTTTACAAACCACTCTACGAACACGTTTAGATGAATAAGAAAGTGCGGCCTCCGCGAAATTCAGCATTTTATCGATTTCAGCTTTAGGGTTGTCAGTTTTCGGTACCTAATAACTTATTAAGACGGCAAAACAACGCTTTAGTTAGGATTACGACATAGTTTCTCACACCATCCATGTTGTGTGCGTTAATTTAATCATAAGCTGTGGGACCTACAGTTTAAAGTCGCGTACGAAGGACAGATTTTTAAAAAACTTTTCATGGCAATTCTGTTACTCTAAGGGCCATTATTACAAGTTGCCGTTAACTAAATGGAGGACTTTAAAGGGCAGATAAATTGTTTTCCAGTATTTTAAGTGGACAATATGGCCACTTCAAATATAAACCACATGAGCATATACAATAAAAAAAACGAAGCCCGTCGTTGCCATTGCGTTTAAAAAAACTTGTTTATTTGAGCAGTGTTATCGACATTGCTCCGGTATTGCCATATTTTTGAAAAAGCAAAATTTATTTTATCATTAGGTTGTAATAATGAAAAGAAGTCAAAGGTGACTTGAGCTAAAGTTATCTTTAACTAAACCCAACTTTAAGGGGAAGTTGTAATAATGGCCCTAAGATTTTTTGCCAGAAGACTCCTGAGAGACACAGTCGCCGAAGTAATATTTTCGTTGTTTTACCCACTATGAGGTACGTTCGCCACCATGCACAGATCTTCAAACGTACTGTCATCAAAAAACCTATGACATCTGTTCTGTTATACCAATTCCGTTTCCTCTACTTCATGGCAGATTCTGCAGTTCTGCAATTCTGGTGAGGCTGATCGAACTTGTAAGCGAACTGACAATAGCGCAGTATTCTGTTAGAATTCCTGTTAGAATGCGAACCATTCTCTTGTCGAACTTAAATAGTTCACTGGCTCTCCCACTGTCCACTGCTGAATACAACAGTTTAGAGGTGCATATATCCCCTCTATCATCCGATTTCTTCCGTCTGCCTTTTTGTTTCCCTTTTTAGACTTAATATGGATGGATCTCTTTATGGAGTTCTCTTAACAGTTGAGAGTCAGACAGGTTTTGAATTATATAAACGAGATTTAAAGCCAATCATCTACTGTAAGTTAATTTCTCAAAGAAAATATCCGTTTGTGGTCGATTGACCTATAAACCAACATTTTCTCTTGTAAAATATTTTTTTTTGTTTTGAAATATTCACTGTTTCGAGTAAATTCTATGGGCATTATGGCTCGATGTTACGAATCTTAGTGCCCCGTGTGTTAAACTTCAAGTTCCGAGGTCGTGATTTCAATTCCCAACAGAGACTCGTGGTCTTTCAGAAGCCAATGCAGCCATTACAAGTGACAGTTTGGTGCGGCTTGTGGAGCGGAGGCATCATTAGATCATATTTCTTTGAAAATGAGAACGGTCAATGGAGACACCTATAGCACCATGATAACAGTTTTTTTGTATCCGCTGTTCATGGTATTAGTGTGAACTATGCTTGCCACACATCGCATGACACAATCGATTTATTGCATCAAACGTTTGATGGCCATTTAATAAGCAGAAATGGTGATGTCAATTGGCCGCCAAAAAGGTGCAATTTAACACCGTTTGATTATTTTCTGTGGGGCGCCCTAAAAAAAATTGTTATGCCAACAAACCAGTGACAATTGACCATTTGAAGGCAAAGATTCATGATGCCATTGCTAAGATACTCGAAAAAGTGCACGAAAATAAGTCCGATCGAATGATGTACTGTAAGGCCAGCTGCGGCAGCCATATGAATGAAATAATGTTTCATTTCTAACCGGAGCAATTGTACTTCACAACAAAAAAATTAATTCGAAAAATTTCAAACGGATTTGTTTTATTGCATTTTTGAACTTAAACTTTTAAATTTCATTAATTGCAATATAAAAAGAAAGTGGGAATTATTACAAAGCAATTCTCAAAAAAATTTCTATGAAATTAAGGCGTAATCCTGATAAAGGGTTGTAATGATCAATTATGTATGTAATTGTCGAAAAAAAGTGACAAAGGTTTTACACATGGTCATTAGAGAAAATAATTTAATGCACACTTCTTCTCCTTCCTTTCTTTCTCTTACTCTTACTATCATTCTTTTATTCCAACGCAATGTACTGCACGAGTGGGAGTCATCCCCTGGAAATTGGCCGTAATTTGAAGCTATTTTTTATATCAGTATTCAAGATTCCAAAACCCCTCGCTGCTGCCATGATACAAAAATACATTGTGATACAGACTTCTGTATATAATTCTGGTTATCCTTTTAAATTATTTTCCAAAAAGGAGTATATATTTGATTTCTTTATATTTTCATTCACTTTCAATACCATTTGCCTAGAATTTCCGCTGCTGTTTTATTATTCCGATGTCTGATAATAAGAAGAAATCACACAAGAGTAACTGATGCATTATTGAATGCTCAGTGATCCCAATGCTTAGTGTTTCAAATGGGAAACAAGCGCTGCTATCTTCACATTTTGTATATGTACATATGCTCCACCTTGAACAGCACACAATTGTTACAAAAGCCCAACTACTAGATGATAATTGCATGGCTGCTGAATAGCACTACACCGCCTTTAACTTTTTTTGTCTGCCTTAATTGTTATCATTGCCAGTAGATTGAGTATTGCTTGCAGTAGCGTCATTGTAATTGTATGTATCAAGTCAATAATCAGTAGTTGCACAATGCTTGCTATTTGCGTTACACTTGTAAAGTAATATTGATTGTCATTTTTATACATATGTATGTAGCAAATCGCACAGTCATAAGATGACGTTCAAATCCTTGCAATAACGATATTGAAGGTGAGGGTCAATAAGAGATGTGTAATGTTTTTTGTATTTTACCTTCGCCGCGACACTCAATTGTCTTTTAATAACCTTTGACAGCCTGTTTATACAAAAGCGCTGGTTTGTCTTGTTGTATGTATCATATTAAGGTGAGTTTATTGATACTTATACTCCTGAAGACAGGAAGAGTTAAGACATTGCGGTAACTTTTATTTTAAATTCTTTTGTTTTGAATGCTCCTTTTTGTTGTTTGTTTTTGTTTTTTGTTTTTTCCTCTTTTTTTTGTCATTTTTATACTCGATATCAGAATTCCTAGTTAGTCATGTTGTGAAACTTACTTAAGTGCTTAAAATGAATGATAAAGAAAATAATAAATAGCCAAAAATAATAGCCAAATAGTTTATGTAAATACGTTACATACATAATTGTTTATTACGACCCTTTAGTCTGGATTACAACCTAAATTCTCACACCATTTATGTTGTGTGCATTAATTTTATACAAGAGGGGCAGGACCTACAATTTAAAGTCGACTCCGATCGATAGATTCTTAAAAAATTTTCATGGCATATTTTATTTATTTAGAGTTTTTGCCAGAAATCTGTTGAGAGGAAGACGCCGAAGAAAAGTTTTGTCTAGAGTCTAATAAAGTCAAGAATACAGTTATATTTATCTTGTTGTTAATATGATCTGAGAAAACTTTAACGCTAATCAGACATCTGCGAAGTAATACCAAACGGAGTCTCTTGGAGGGAGAGTAGTTAAGGGATATGGGAAGTAGGTTAAGTACACAGGCACCGAGGATTCTGAATCATGCACGCTTAATGTGAAACATACGTGTCTTTCGGAGATTTCTACCTTCGGTTCAGAAAAAAAGTTTCTGTTAAACCAATCAATACAAAAATGATATTGAGAGTTCAGAGCATACAGTTGTTATTGCTCTGTAAGAAATGGTATGCACATGTGCTTCACATGCTTAGTGCTCAGCTCATTGTACACTATTTCTACAGTGAATGTCTTTTCCCCTACCGGGCTGGATGCAAAGATTTTTGACGAAAAAAAAAGAAAAAAATAAGCCAACAATCAAAAACAACAAAGTAAGTCAGAACTTCCAGAACACTATAAAAGAATTGCATGCACTGCACTATTGTTGCAAATTGTTGCATGACAACAAGATGTGGTAGATGTAGTAGCGAGCATTGGTAAACCAAATGAAAACATATTATTTCTACGTCGTTATTTCAGCTGAGTACGGGATGGTTGCGTAAAAATTTCCTGTCAGCTTGATTTGATTTCAAACAGTTTTCAGAAGTAAATACACACAACCACACCCACACATACACACATTCTCACTCAAACTAACAACAAAATCGGAAAAAATCAACAAACAAACAATACGGAATGGTGGTAATTTTGATGGGTGACTGAATGAAGGAGCAAGAAAAATGAACGAAAAAACTGGATGTGAAAATAAAACATGTCAGTAAGAGCCATTGACGTTAAAGAAAATTCAACGGACGGGGGAAAAATGCAATTTGGCCATAAAATTTTTTGTATTTTGTGTGCAAATTTTAACACAAACTATTTATTTTGTATTTTCCCACAACAATAATGTAATTCCAAACGAAAAAAAAGAAAACCTCAGATCAGAATTATTCTATCGTATCAAGGAAATTATTTAACCCGCAGCTATTAAGAACATATTTATGACACTTGACTTGAAGTCCCTATATTTTCCAATAAAAGTCCGCATTCACTTGTTTGCTTTCAACATAACCGTAACACAATAATTATTGCTGGTATTATTGCGGCATGCTTGAAAAGCGTGGCTATAGTTGTTGTCTATTATTGTTGTAGTTGTTTGTGTATCTAAAGTTCACTAGATCAGCCATTAATTCCATTGAGATTTTGCGATACAATTGCTTTTCTACAAAACAATTCACATTTGATTCCATGGATGGTTATTGTTTTTCTGTTTAATTTGTGTTTAATAGTCGGCATAGATTACTTTGGGGAAACAAAAAAGAAAAAAATATTGCTTAAATATGTGTACGAAACCAAATGTGTGTCACAGTGAATAGAAAATAAAATCAGATAAATTTTTTAAATTTTAATTCATAAGTTCTATCGCATTTAAATTTTTAATTTGATTCTTCTTGTCGTTGAACTATATAATGCACTTCATTTTAGTTTAATTTTTGTATGATATTTTCAAATGATTATATGGTGATGTTATACAAATAATATTGTTACGTTTTTACCTTTTAAAAAAGTTTAAAATATGAGCTCGTAGATTGCAAATAAAATAAAAATAAATTTGTGTTTAGTTTTAATTAAATTTATTTATTATTCGCACAATTCTGTGTGCCACTGTTTACAACTTGATGTAACAACAATAATTGCTTTATTTGTTATTCCTTTGTTTACATCCTTTGCATAAACAATAACAATTACTAGATAATTGTTCAACAGAACCTTGTAACCTAGATCTTGAAACCACGAATACTCTCTTCAAACGCACCGCTTCTTCACTCAAGACTGACTGTACTTTTACTGACTCAGTTGCCTGCTTTGCCTTGCATTTTATATGGCAACGTAAACCGTCTGATGAATGTTCTTGAAGGTGAGTGTTCATGGCTTTGTCTTTTCGAGATCTCTATAAATGTAAACATCGTTGTTTCATTATCGTTGTTTGTGTATTTTGTTTACAATTATTCTTGCAATGTTCGTTGTTGGTATATTTTTGTTTACTTATTTATCATTTTTTTAATGCTGATGTTTTGTTTTTGTAGCTTTTGTTTATAATTTTAATCTAAAAGCAAAACACCAGTATCTAGATTTTTCAGATTTTTTAGATTTTTTTTTTTAATAAGTCTATATTGAACTTTATATATTAGGATTTTGACCATATTTGAAAATAACCTCACATAAAAAAAGAATGATATCTGTAGCCCATTAGTATAAATCTTCCACTGTCAACATTACACATTTCAGATCTGCCAAACAGTTCCACTTAAGATATATCTCTTCTTACATGAGCTGTATTACCAGTATGATTTCTTCAACAGTTTTATACAAACAAAGTTAACGAATTTGAGACGATACCAGACCACGAGCATTTAACGCAGCCCGGAAAAGTCATTGTTTGGTAAGAATTTTGCACTGGCGATATATTTGATCGATTTTTTTTTTTAAAGAACATTGGTTATGCCATCACTGTCAACCGCGAGCATAGGTTGATGATTACCAAATTTTTGGGCTTAAGTTGGATAATCTGAACACTAAGGGCTTGCGGTTTCAATAGCTCCACGCAGCTCATGACACATTGGATATTCGCGAACGATTTGAATGCATGGCCATTTCATGTGGAATTGATGTGAATTAGCCACCGAATCTATTAATAATATTTACTATGATGTTTTTTTATAATTTTGCTACATAAATATAGTATAAAAGTGTGCATAAATAAATTTTTTTTTATTATTTTATTCAATTTGAATCCCAAAACGATACTGTCTATAATTCAATTAAATTTGGAATTTTAATTAAAATTTAAAATTAGTTTATTTAATTTTTTACTATAATTATAATTCACATAAACGTGAATACAAAAGTTTTTTTGGTATAGAAAATATAGAATAAATGTAATTAAAATTTATTCAACTCTTCCTTTATAATATGATTTAATAATTACGATTTATTTTTACAATTATAAATTAAAATAACTAAAAAAAATGTATGTTGTCAGAACTGACGAATAATTGGGATCAGAACCAAAATTTAAATTTTCACAGGCATATTTTCCTATCCATGAACTTGTTGACATTTATAGTTGTTGTTTGAGAAATTAAATGGAATTATTTGTAAGTCGATTTAATATCTAGTTCAGGATAATTTTCTTGTAATAGTTTATGGACACTTCTGTTTTGGATTGGTCAAGCAATTGGAAGACAATTAGAATGTTGTAAGCTAAAGTAGGTTAAATAATGCTGCAACATATATCAGTATTGTCTATACTTCGTAGTTCCAGAAGAAGTCCTCTGCATACTAGATGTTGTTGGAATGTTGCTCAGAAAGCACTACTAAACTGCTTACTGATGCCAAATTACCTGGAGCACAACTAAACTATATAATACTAAACTATAAATAATTTTATTTATTATATAATTTTAATTATTAAATAATTTTAATTTAAAATTTAAATCAAGTTATAATTACTAGTCAACACAGCACACCCACACATAAAATTGTAGTTGAATATTTCTTTCTTTTTATTTAATTTAACATTATTCAAGAAGAATGTTTTTAGGAGTAGAGAATGTAAATTCAATCGATTTGACTCTAATGAAGCAAACAATATGTGACGTCCCTCGATTCAAGATTTAAATCCAAGCTATACACTTAAACATCGAGCATAGGCACTAACAGTGCCGATCGCACTGTATCGGTGACAAGTTCACAACACCTCCACTTTAGAGTTAAAACTATTAAAACTATATGTTGTTGGTGTTGCGATCATAGGACTCAGGTCAAAACAAGTTTTTTATTGCGACGTATAGTGCTCGCATTGATAGCCTAGCCAAAATTATATAATGCCGCCATCCCCAAATCTACATTAATGCATTTGACGCTCTTGGATTTCATATCAGATTGTTCCAAGTTCGACAATTTTGTTTGTTCAAGTACCCGTTCATCCAGAAATGGGCTTCGTTGCTGAAGATGACCAGAGTCATTCATCCAGCACACGGATTTGCACTTGGTCATCCGTGTTGATTTGGTCAAACGGACTGAATAAATGACAACTAATTTGTCAGATATAGCTTCAACAAGATGACAATAATCAGATACCGAAGTATGGAAGCCCCTGCATGTGCGAATTTGTTACAACATAATTTCGCTTACTTTGCAATTGAAATCCATTGCGATAATTCTGTAACGTCTATAATCTCTGAATCCTTTCATTATTATATTAAACTACAGTCTACTGCGTATTTATAACCAACCACCATTTTTGAAAAAACTCTCCAAAGTAACTTTATCCTTTCAAAGTTATCCTAGTCTTCGAATATACGGCGATTACGAATACGGCTGTTAATTGCGATTCACATGAAAGCAAATACTCATCTAGTATATGCATATAGAGAGTTCATTTACTACTCCTATTAGTAACACGTTGTTTATTAACTTCTAGCCTTTAATTGTTATGATTTTCTGTAATTGGCTTGCTGCCCTATTAATTTCGTACCCTAATTTCTTTTAAAAATTAATGAATAAACGCTAAAATATTTTTAAAATAATTACAACAAAATCAATCATTTCTTAATTCAATAACTTTCACTCCTCTGACGCCATTTATGTGCATGAATAAGTGTTGTGAAATGATTTCACATTCTCTCACCCAAATTTAGGAAACACTCAGTATTTTAGTAGGTAATTAAACTGATTTACTAATTTGTGGCATATTCTTGCATCAATAAATTTATTGAATAATCTGTATCTGGGATGCCATACAAAGATTTTTCAATGAAGTATTTAATGAATTATTTGAAATTTCACCCTCTAATTATTATACATTTTTTTCATTATTTAAGTGTAATATAAAAAGGGCCCATATATTATAAGCAATTCTAAAGAGGTATAGAGATACATGTCCTGTATTGAAATTTATATTTCAAAAATAGCGTAATTTTTTCATCGTAATAATTACTTTATCGTAATTAATAAAAGTTCTTTGGTTCGATTTCGAAGGCTGTCGTAGTTGATAAACAAAAATTAGAAATTAATGTTCGTAACTTATACATCCTCAGGAAGCAAAATTGCCTCTGCATATTTTTTCTTAACCCTTACACCACAGTACTGTTGTCTATTGAAAATACTAGGCTTATTAACTTTTGATGAATACAGAGGTGGTTTTTTAATTAGCACACCTTTTTGTACGACCTTTTTCCAGCAAAACAGAGATGAAGTAAACTCCTTAAAATATAACACCAATTAGTGGCTGTGTATATATGTATGTAGTAATGGTATAATACCAGATTTATAATATGCATGTGGGTGTGTATTTCTACACAGTATATGTGTTAAATGCACCCGCTTATTCGACTAATTCTTATGTCATAATTTAAGCCAGACAACCAACCATTGTAAACTTAATAATGAAACTCTATACAATTGTCTATCTAGTAAATGAATACTGCAGTTAATATGATGGGATGTGGTGAATATAATGCTCGTATGTCTTTCAGTTGACTACAGTGGAATTCAAGTCGAAGAAAAGTTATACACCTTAAGGAGAATGCTCGAAACGAATGAATGCGTTATACTTCATGACTGAGAATGTTAATCAAAAATTTGCAATATAAAAGGCAAGACGAAGCAGGCAACTGCGTTAGTAAGTGTCTAGTAATTGTCTAGTAATTGTTATTGTTTATGCAAAGGGTGTAAACAGAGGAATAACAAAAAAGCAATTGTTGTTGTATACATAAAGTTGTGAACAGTGGCACACAAAATTGTGCGTATAATAAAGAATTTTAATTAAAACTGAACACGGATTTATTTTTATTTTATTTGCAATCTACGAGTTTATATTTTAAATGTTTTTAAATGGTAAAAACGTAACAATACAGGCAAGGAAGAAATTATATGGTACATGTGTTTTTTCTAAAAATCTCTTTGGTTTTAAAGCTAACTTATAAGTTTATGTATTTTTTATATTTATTATAGAGAAACAAAAAATTAAAGTAAAAAATTTTCAGAGTTTGTTTATTTTTACTAAATATTTCTTATAGCTAATTCAAATTCTTAAAGGAAATATTTATATGGTACAAAATAAGAAAAAATTTAAAACTTAAAGCTAATTAAATATATTCAAATAAGATATTAATTTTAATAATGCGTGTATCCTCCTCGATTTTTAATTACTTCATTTAACCGAATTGGCATAGAGTTTATTAATTTTTGTAACTCATCTTGGGGAATTTCGTCCCATTTTTTTATTAAAGCTTCTTTCAGCTCTTTTAAGGATTTATAAGTCATCCCACTCTTGTATATTTCGGCACTTAAAATTCCCCAGAGGTTTTCAACAAGATTTAGATCGCGACTAAGTGGTGGCCAGTCCAAAACAGTTATATCCTTTTCTTCAAAAAATGCTTTGGTCCTTTTAGCTACATGTATAGGGACGTTATCTTGCTGAAAAGTAAAATTATTTCCATAATTTTCTTCAGCAAATTCAACGAAAACATTGTCCACAAAAAATGATACCCAAAAATGAAAAAATTATACAAAAAATGAATAAATTATACAAAAAATGATACCCAAACCACGATTGACCCCTAGACATAAGGCAGACAGATTGGTTTTCGCTGAAAAATACAAATCTTGGGAAGAGGAGTGTTTTGGACTGGCCACCACTTAGTCGCGATCTAAATCTTGTTGAAAACCTCTGGGGAATTTTAAGTGCCGAAATATACAAGAGTGGGATGACTTATAAATCCTTAAAAGAGCTGAAAGAAGCTTTAATAAAAAAATGGGACGAAATTCCCCAAGATGAGTTACAAAAATTAATAAACTCTATGCCAATTCGGTTAAATGAAGTAATTAAAAATCGAGGAGGACACACGCATTATTAAAATTAATATCTTATTTGAATATATTTAATTAGCTTTAAGTTTTGAATTTTTTCTTATTTTGTACCATATAATTATTTCCTTTAAGAATTTGAATTAGCTATAAGAAGTATTTAGTAAAAATAAACAAACTCTGAAAATTTTTTACTTTAATTTTTTGTTTCTCTTTACTAAATATAAAAAATACATAAACTTATAAATTAGCTTTAAAACCAAAGAGATTTTTAGAAAAAACACATGTACCATAAAATTTCTACCTTGGCTGTATATTAAAAATAAATAGGGATCTCCTTTCTTAAAGAATTATACATCAATCACAATACCTCATGCTGTAATCGTTTTTGCTACAATCTTTTGTGAGACTGGCAAATTTATCGACAATTCTTCATTTCGATTCCTAAATTGTTGACTGTTTTTTTAGTATACAAATGGGCCATGAACGAATTTTGGTACAGGAGCATGAACCATATTCCGAGGCCATGGAGAAACTTTAAACGGAAGTCTATCCTAGCGAAAGAAGTGCTCAGTTTAAATTCTAAAGGAGGTACAAAAGGCAAGACATAGCAATGCCATCGGAGAGTCAAGCCATTATTCGTGCACGCGACACTTAGGGCCACTTTTTGAATACAAGTTTAAACTCGAGATTAAGTTAACCTCCAGTTAAATTTAATCTTCAGTCAACTCAGTTTACATTTCTTGAATGGGAGTTTAACTGGAGATTAACTTTGTAGAGCTGCCGTACTTATAAGCAAAAATGGGAAGATTTTTTTCGTTTATTTTGTTTTGTTTACTACTTTTGCAAAGAGTTTCACAACAATTTGCTTTTGTATAGAACAACAACAAACAAAAAAAAGCTGAATACTATTGATCTTTATGTAAAAAATTATTATCTTAAAATAATAAATAAATTAAGACTGTCTATTGTCAATTTGTGTTTTATATAATTCATAGTCACTTAAATAATTGTCTTATTCGGCTTACACTGACTTAAAAGCTTTTTTTTAAACACTATTTGTCAACTACTTTTCATAGTACCACCAACATAGCTGGTTTAAACTCGAGATTAACTGCTTAACCGTAAGGTTGAACGCAAGATTAAGTAAATTCAAAAACTGAAAACGAAGTTTAACTGTAGATTAACTTAATCTCGAGTTTAAACTTGCATTCAAAAAATGGCCCTTAGAGATTAAATCAAAGACAGTATGTACATAACTGTCTGGTGAAGATGAATTAGCTAATTTGCGAAAATGAGGTTGCCATCTGATGAATCCCAGGTCATGTAGTAATCCTCGGCAATGAGTAAGCAGACGAGATTCTCGCCGTTGATTGTGTTGGAACCCTTCTGTGGAGTAAGTACAAGTGTTTGGAGAGATACGATTTTGGCTTCCCATTCCTTTTCAGCTTAGCGGAATTATCATCCATTGATATCGACGATAGGGCTTAACTCATTAAACCTTCAGGCTGGTTTCCAGCATAGGGGAGTAGAGCTTTAGTATGCAGTCGCTCCGCTGACTAACTTAATCGCTGTGTTTCGTGACATCACAAGAGTGAGCTTTGGTATTAAAGCTATCACTCCAACCTAACTAAAATAAGAAAAGATTTGAGAAATACATCGGACTATCAATAAATAACCTGAGTTTGATAATCAGTCTTTTGATAGGACACTGTCTCGCTCAGGATACACTTATTCTAAAGGGGGGCTATCTCAAGCCCAACATGTAGATTATGCCACGATAAGAATAAATAATCGAAACATATCCTTGGAACCTATGGGACATTGATAGATCCTAGAAGTAAACACTTGAATGCATATCAGGTGCTAGGCAGGGTATTGTTCCTGCTGACACTGAGCACCAAGTTTGTAAGGGCAACAGACTTGGAGAAAACTACTACTACTACAACTATTCACGAATATAATAATAGTCTCCTTAGGAAATTTGCAGATATCTGGTTAAATTTTTTAACCGGCCATTCTTATATATTCAGTTCATGACTGCCATGATGACCATAACGTCAATTTGAGTAAAAGTTTATTTCCTGAATAGCAGTAATAGAAGCAGTTAGGGTATTATGTGAAAGGAAGGAGAGAAAAAGTAATAGTTGTTCGTATATTATAGGCTTAGAAAAAAAATAAAGGAGAAATGCGAGAACGGATATTAGAATTGCAACAATATTTTGATGAGATTAAAGTTTGTTTCGTTCCACTGTATATCAACGTCAAGTTATTGTTTCTTTTGTTATTCATGTGTGTATAGAATACTGTGTGTATAGTGAAGTGCAAGGATATTAGAATTAAAACAATATTTTGACGAGATTAAAGTTTGTTTCGTTCCACTGTACATACATCAACGTAAACTTATTGTTATTCATGTGTGTATAGAATACTGTGTGTATAGTGAACATTTTTGTTGCCATTGAATCATTTCTTCATACAATGCCTTTAAGCTTCTTAAATAAAGTTCATTAGCTTCACTTTGGTTTACTTTAAACCAAGTAAAGCATCAAACTTTATGTAATAAGATGAACTACAGTTTATAACAACTTTAAGAAAATTCTACAGAGAAAATGTTTTCATTTTCTACTATTTTAACAAACTTTTAGAAGCAAATGTTTTGCTTTAAAATTTTAAGCAAAAATTAAAATAATTTAAGTCTTAAGCATCAAAGTAGTTAAAATACAATGCATAGGGTGATGTTCTAAACAAATTATGCCATATGGACAGCTAAAATTTGCTGCTTAACATGTCTTCATTCATGAAAATCTAATACTGGTTCAGGCTATAAACGCAACGCAGCAAACCCAGCAATTTTTAAGAACAATTTGCTTGTTGCCGCGTTGCCTTTAAAGTAATCATTACCGTATTGAATCTATTTTAGAGAGTTTGCTGTGCTTACTGCCTTGCGTTTATTGCGCTTACAGCATTACAATATGCGAGTTACAGGCGCCATTTACAAGACTTAAAATTTATAAGCAAACAAAAAATAATTTCTAATAATAGTACAACAAGTTGAAAAAGATTAGAAAGAGTTTCTGTTATCTTAGCCCTTAATAAGATTCACATATGTGGAAGAGTGAAAGATAGAGGGAGATTGAAAGTCTGGCACACATTTTGTGAATAAGATAAAGGAACTGAACTAATATTTACACCGTTATGGTATAAACACAATAAACGCAACGCAGCAAGCACAACAATTTTTCAATTGCAGCCTAAGGTGAGCTGCATGCGTATTAATTATAATAAAGACAGCTTATAATAAAGACAGATAGTGTGTTGACTTATTAGGCGTAATGTCACTATTCAAACCCCAGGTCAGACATCTCCAACAAAACGAAACATGAGAAAATATTTATTCGGCGATTTCCTCTCTGCAGATTTCTGGCAAAACTCCTGACAGTAAATAAAATTACCATGAAGTTACCCACCGCATATTTATAAAATGAACACACACAACATAAGTGGTGTGAGAAGCTATGTCATAATCCTAACTGTAGGGTTGCAATGACCAATGTTGTGTGTATATAAAGACAGTGGCAGCAAAGCTTCAAAAAATTTTTCGCGTTATATTATACATCGCGTTTTTAAAACCTCTATTGCAAGCATGTGCAAATCCTCTCACTGTAAGCATTAATTCTCTCACTGCGATGAATAAAAATAGAAATTAGCCAAAAGTAAAGCAGCATCTTTGCTTGTTGTCGCGCTGCCTTTAATGTAATCAGTTCTATGTACACCCATGTGTTATATTTTTGAGAGATTGCTGCGTTTGCTGCATTGCGTTTATTGTGTTTATAGTTCTAGGCTTTAGATCCTAGACTACTACTGCCATTTCGAGCAATTATTCTTATTGGGCTTATTTCCAATTCAAACCCTTAAGATCCCCTTTATTTTTTAAAGTTACACTGCTTGGTTACTGCAAAATTTTTTATCTCCCTCGTTGTTTTTATACAGAAAAAAAATACAAAAAATTTCAAAAAATTATTTCTAGTAAATTAAACAAAAATAGTATTTAAATAAATCCCATAAATAACATCTTCCCTCTCTTCATCCAAATTGTACCACAAAAAGGACAATAAAATTAAATGAATTCTATGGTCAGACAAAAGCAAACACTGCTATTGCATATAAAAAACGAATACTCCAGCAGTGAGAAAAGAAAATTATAATAAATTTTGGCTTCAATACAATGCCAATGTAATGGCAAAATCTCAACTAAAGCAACAAAAAGAATAAAAATCTCGACAACACTCAATGACTAATGCAACTATAAAATGTACATTCAACAACGGAAAGCTTTTTTGAAAATTTATTGGCAATCTACATACGATTGTGGGCAGCTTCTTTAACTCAATGAAGTACTAGACTACAAACGAATTGGCAGTAAGAAGTATGGCTTAGAACTCTTAGACTATGCATGAACAGATATTGGTTAACAATTTCAATAAAACAGAGTATGGAATAATTAAACATACACACATTCTATTAAAACAACTTAATGTAATCGCGAGAAATGTCTGAAACCATTTGCTACATTCCAATTAAAGATTTAAGTTGCAAAACTAAAATTCTATTCTTTAAGTGTCAAAAGTAGTGCGTGGATTGTTGCCCAAATATCAGCCAAAAGTAATTCGCACACATATTTGAAAGATAACATTTCGCGTTACATGCGTAGCATCAAAATTATATCAAAACATAGAATTTTATTGAGTAGGCTCTCTTTTTCAATGATTCCAAAATACCACTTAAGCCTTTGTAATCTGTAATCTTATTTCACCACTTTCTATCCGACTTGCATGAGGTGCGTTTTTGATAGGTCTTTCAAACGGAAAAAAAAACTTGTGCGATATCTTCTTATACAAGTTTTGTTTTGTTTAAATTTAAATATAAGATACTCTTAATGAAAAACCAAATAGTTCTGCAATATAACCATTGGCCGTTTAAATGTAAAATAGTCTTTATAAAAAATATGGGTGGTCGTTATGGTTAACATACATACTTACATATGTTATTGAAAAATATAAAAAATAAAGTTGACAAAAGAATTTATGAAGAGACATCATAGAGGAGCTATAATGCCTATTGACATTCGACTTGATATTTCGACTTGACTTCAAACCTTTGAATGAACTGGTTGTGTAAATAGCATTCAAACTGTGAATTGCATTAAAGCTACAATGTGCGCCATGCACTGAGAGCATTAAACAAATTCAACTGCTAAATATCAACAAGAGTTGAAATATAAAAGACTCATGCTCATGTGCCAATGTCAATTGATAGTTTGTTTTAAAAATAGGTTTAATTTTCATTATTTATTATAAAGGGTGTTTTTTATAGAGGTATAGAACTTTAAGTTGCAATAAAACAACGATGGATTATTCGATTGGCTTGAGTTTTATTTATCCGAAAGATAATCTTGTGGCATTACATTTTAAATATGATTTCTGGCATATGACTGCCACGGCTGGCGCGGATGTAATCCAATCTGGACGTCCAATTTTCGCTGACTTTTTCCAACATTTGTGGCCGTATATCGGCAATAATACGGCGAATGTTGTCTTCCAAATGGTCAAGTGTTTGTGGCTTTACCGCATAGACCAATGACTTTACATAGCCCCACAGAAAGTAGTCTAACGGTGTTAAATCACAAGATCTTGGAGGCCAATTCACAGGTCCAAAACGTGAAATTAGGCGGTCACCAAACGTGTCTTTCAATAAATCTATTGTGGCACGAGCTGTGCGACATGTTGCGCCGTCTTGTTGAAACCACATCTCCTGGACATCATGGTTATTCAATTCAGGAATGAAAAAGTTAGTAATCATGGCTCTATACCGATCACCATTGACTGTAACGTTCTGGCCACCATCGTTTTTGAAAAAGTACGGACCAATGATTCCACCAGCCCATAAAGCGCACCAAACAGTCAGTTTTTCTGGATGTAACGGTGCCTCCACATACACTTGAGGATTACCTTCACTCCAAATGCGGCAGTTTTGTTTGTTGACGTAGCCATTCAACCAGAAGTGCGCTTCATCGCTAAACAAAATTCGCTTATGAAAATCGGGAACAACGGTAATCTCGTTTTGGGCCCATTCGACGAATCTACGTCTTACTTGATAATCGTTTGGCTTCAAATCTTACACGAGTTGGATTTTGTAAGCACGCAAACCAAGATCCTTCCGCAAAATCTTCCATAAAGTGGATGGACTCAGATCCAATTCCAGTGCTCGATGGCGGATGGACTCATTCGGGTCTTCCTCAATGCTACGCTCTACAGCAGCAATAGCTTCTTCTGTACGAACCGTACAGCGTCTCTGGGGATGCGAGTTATCAATAAGAGTAAACGTAGTGCGAAAACGTTAAATGGTTAATCGAATTAACTGCTCTGATGGACGATTTTGTCGGTGACGTTTTCCGCACAGAACCATTATTTTCGAAATAAAATTGCATTATTTGCAAGCGTTGTTCAGGCATGAGTCTATTCATGATGAATTGCCAAACCAAACTGAGAATAAATCACTTGACAGCTGTTAAATCGGTCGCCATCTTGAAAAGTAGTGCCAACTTAAAGTTCTATACCTCTGTAAAAAAACACCCTTTACTAATAAGAATACCCTACAATCAGTTTTTGTTAAGCATTTAAATTTTGAGATCTTTACCTATATTCTTTCGGATTTATTAACTATTTAGAGGTAATGCGCCAAAGATAAAGAATATAAATCTTATTAGAACTCAAAATTAGGCGTAAAAATTAAGTCTCTTAACTATGGCGCAAAATATTAGTTTGAGAAAATACTCCAAAATATAGGGTGGTCGATCAATCGGTTTAAATTCGAATCATCGGTTATTTTGAATCTGATAATACTTATGTCATTCCGTTCTGTCACAAAATTCAGTTTGTTATCTCCACTGAACGTAATGAATCGACTTACGCTTGTGCAACGTTGGGATTAATTGGGCCAAGGAGAAACTGCACGATGATGTCGATATTGCAAAAAAAAATTATCTTTTCGAATGAAGCTCAGTTTCATCTTGGTCAGAAAATCACCCGTGGTCTTACAGAAGCCAATGCACCCATTACGTGTGCCTGTTTGGTGCGATTTGTTAAGCGGAGGCATCACTGGCTCGTATTCCTTTGAAAATGAGAATGGCGTAACCATTACGATCAATGGAGACACCTATCTTATAATGATAACTAATTTTTTTGTACCCGCTCTTTATGGTATTTATGTGAACGATGTTTGGTTTCAATACGGTGGTGCAACTTGCCACAATCGATTTATTGGGTCAAACGTTTGATGGCCGTTTAATTAGCCGAAATGGTGATGTCAATTCGCCGCCAAGAAGCTGGGATTTGACACCGTTCGCCTATTTTCTATGGGGCGCCGTTAAAGAAAAGTGTATGCCGACAAACCAGAGACAATTGAGCATTAGAAGAACAACATTCGTGATGTCATTACCGAGATACGACCCCGTACTTTCGAGAAAGTGCACGAAAATTGGTGCGATCGAATGTGAAGCCAGCCGCGGCAGCCATATTTCTTTTATAACCGGAACAATTGTACTTCACAATAAAAAAAAATAACTTGGTTAAATTTCAAACTGTTTCTGTTTTTTTTTTTGCTTTTATAAAATAAAACTTTTAAGTTTCCCACCCTATAAAATCAAATATTTAATAAACTTTCATAATTCGTACAAAACATGTAAGTCGTTAATGATCGTCTATTTATTTTAGAATGCACTTTCCTTAGTTGCTCACTTTGTGGTCACATTTTGTCACTAACCTTGCAAAAACAAATTAAAAAAGAAAAAATTCTCTTTGTCGGCAAATGCCATTCCGAATATACTTAAAGGGAAATGAAAACGTATGCAGTCTTCAACTACATATTCTTTGTTTTACCAGTCAGTTGGTCATTATTTTGTTAAACAGACTGGACTCTACACAAGGCTAAGCCATACACAGTTGCCTTAAGCTCTCCCTTTCTTTATATTCTTTAACGTTGCAGCGGACTCTGTTACTACTAATGGCTTTATTCTATATACACTTGTTTGCTTGTTTGTCATATTAATTACTTCACATACTAGAACTCTTTTAAACAGAATTTAATGTGAACATTTTCAACATTTTAGGGAGTCAAAGTAATGCTATAAACACAATGAACGCAACGCAGTAAGCACAACAATTTTGTAATTGCATCCTAAGGTGCATATGCAATAATTATAACGAAGGCAGCAGCAGCAAAGCGTATACAAAACAAATAAACAATAAGCAGTTTATTAAGTCTTTATCGACGGTGCCGCTAAAACATACTTTGGCGTTATATTACATACATCGCGTTATTAAAGCCTCTATTTCATGCAGATTATCGTATTAACAGCATAAATTCTCGCACTGTAGGCACTAATTCTCTCATTACTGCGAATAAAAATGCAAATTAGCTTACAAGCAAAGCGACAGAATCGTTGTTTGTTGTCACGCGGCTTTTAAAATAATCACTTCCATATATACATACATACATAAATACATACATACCATTACAACCCTTCAGTTACGGCCTAGTTCCTCACACCACTTTTGTTGTGTGTGTTAATTTTTACATGAGTGGCGGGAAACTTTTCATGGCAATTTTTTATTCACTCTCAGAGTTTTTGTCAGTAATCTGCTGAGATGACGTCGGCGAAGAAATAATTGTTCACATTTCGTTTTGCTGGAGATGTCTGACCTGTGGTTTGAACCCTGGCTTCGAATCTAATAAGCCAACACACTACCCACTAGACTACGACGACTTCGCTTCCATATACACACATTTATTCTATTTTTGAGAGACTGCTTTGTTTGCCGCTTTGCATTCATTTGTTTATTTAACAATTATTGCTGGTGTAGAAAATCAACAGCCTTTATTGGATTCGAAATACTTTTTTGTTAAACATTCTTGCCAATTCAAAAGTTATTATTTAGTGAACATGAAACATATTTTTATAGTGAACCTAAACTTTAAACGGCACGCTAATGGTTGAAATATGTACATGCAATAAATAAAACTGTTTTGTTTCAGATTTTTCAATTTCCTAATGATTTAAATGTAACTACTGTTGGCTTATATGTAGTAAGTGGAATTCAACAATTGAACGCCAATAAAGTCATCTGAAATAAATCAAAGCCAGTTTTTGGTAGACTAAATTCCCGTTTAATTGCAACTTATTGAGTGTGTCATTGCAACCCTTTAGTCAGGATTACGATCTAGCTTCCGACACCAAAACTGTTGTGTGTGTCAATTTTATTAATTAGTTGCGCCAAATACAATTTTAAGTCGACTCCGAGTGACAGATTTCTGAGAAACTTTTCATGGCAATTTTATTTTACTTCCAGAGTTTTTGCCAGAAAACTGCTGAGACAAAGTCTCCGAAGGATTATTTTTCTTTCTTATTTCGTTTTGTTTGAGATATATGGGCAGGGGATAGGACTACGGGCTCACGTCTAATAAGCCAACACACTACCTACTCGAATAAAGTTATTTTATTTTATTTTATTTAAAGTTATTAAGTTCGAAGTAACGGCTAGGTCGTCAATGTCGGTTGGGTTACTTGTTTTAAAACCAACATAGAGTCAAAGAAAAAGGTCAACATACATCTCTGAAAGTTGACTTCTTTCCCGGTGATATTTATCAAATTGAAAAAGGTGTTATAGCGTTATTTAGGACAGTTACAATTAAGAATGTTTGAAGGCAAAAACGAATACAAAAATATCACATAGAAATTATTAAAAAACAACAAAGAAAAAAAATAAGCAGGAAAAAGTCTTCACACACCGCTGAAAATATTGATAGAAATGGTTGACTCAATTCCCATCAAGGATGGTGCACTGCCTAGCTTTTTATTGCAGTTTCCAAATCTTCAAGTAATAGTAGCCATTTGCTGTTTTCTGTATTCTGTATACATAACACATTTATTAGGTTAGATTAGATTTAATTGACTACAGTTTCAATGGACATATCTTAGATAAGTTCAATAAGGTCCTTTGTAGCAAACAGATTATCTACACCATCAAATTGTCAGAACTCGTGGTTGGCATTTCTCAACCATACCGGAAGTTAATTTTTTCATATCGTTTTTGGCTGCACATGTTCTGTGAATAAATTCTGGATGCCCTAGAAATCTTCTTCTTCGGTTCTCAAACGCTGGATAATAACAGAAGATGTTCTGGAGTCTCCTCTGCTGAAATGTCGTTACAGTTTTTAAAGAAGATATACTCCCAGTTTCAGGGCATGTTTACCCAAAGTATTCCAGTATTCTGAGGGAGGTGTAGATCATTATTATCCGGTATCGTCGATCCGTAGGTCCTTCGTATTTTTTTCTTTGCTGGATTATACAGAATACATAGCTGATCATTATGGGTTCAGATCTCCAGCACCTAAGGACATATAAATTCAATCAACAGTTCAGTTAAGCAACTTTAAATGGATTTAAAAAAGATTCATTCAAGAACTTTATGGCTTCATATTTAATTTGGATTTATTTATTTGATGAAATGTCCAAATTCAAATAATTATGTGCGCTTAAAACGTCATCAAACTCTAACAGGAGCTTTTTCTTATTAATCCGCATATTCCATATGTCACGCTGCACACAATTTTTTTGGTCAACTAAACTTAATGCATGTCATACCGCATGCATGCGATCATTATTTAAATGTGAATGGTTATGATTATTTTATTCATTTCAAATGCTTATTTATGCTGCATGCATGTGGCACCAAATTTCATAATTAACAAAATGTAAAGGCCATGACATTATTAAGTTAGGATTGGTGCCAATGCAATGGTTTTCGTTGCTTCATGACTAAAGTGTACCTTTATAATTTTACAAGCTCTAAAAGGTGTTTTTATACCACTAATACTGGGAATATATTTTCTTCGTTTAACCTTTTGAAAAATAGATTATGTTGTGGAAGAAGTGGGTGACTGTTCATAATCATGATTAAATCTCTTTGTTAGAAACAGGAAGACTGCTGTAGGGAATTAATCTAACATACATATTGTAACGTTCTTACCTTTTAAAAACGTTTACAATATGAGCTCCTTCTTTATTGTTCGCACAATTCTGTGTGCCACTGTTCAGAACTTGATGTAAGAACAACAATTGCTTTGTTTGTTATTCCACTGATTACACCCTTTGCATAAACAATAACAATTACTGGACGATTGTTCGACAGATCTTTATTACGGAGATCTTCAAACCTCGATCACTTACGTTAAACGCACCGCATCTTCACACAAAACTGACTGAACTTTTACTAACTCAGTTGCCTGCTTTGCCTTGCCTTTTATATGGCAACGTAAACAGTCTGATCAATGTTCTTGAAGGCGAATGTTCGTGGCTTTGCCTTCTCGAGATCTCTATAAATGTAAACATCGTTGTTTCATTATTGTTGTTTGTGTGTTTTGTTTACATTTATCCTTGTAGTGTTTGTTGGTACAATTTAGTTTACTTGTTTATCATTTTTTATGCTGATGTTTGCTGTTATATTACGCAGTGCGATAACTTGTAAACAAGTTCACTGTCTTTGTTTTTGTAGCTTTTATTTATAATTTAATGTTAAACGATGTAAAAGTAAAACACCAGTATTTAGATTTTTTCATTTTCGTAACGATATGAGTACCCGAACGCATTCTCTCTGAAATGGTTAGTTGACCCACCACTCATCTACCACTATTAGAAGTAAAATAAATGAAAGACGAATACTTCGAAGAAGAAACAATTGTCAGCCACAAGTCTTGAATGATGGTTCTCTAACGAATTTATATATGGGGATACATTAGTCCCATTATGGAGTACGTTTGCCTTCTGCTGTATGCGATACACTGGAATTTTATTCCATTATTGATATTGTGAAGTCGCAATAGCCTAGTAGGTAGTGTGTTGGCTTATTAGACGTGAGGGCATGGTCAAACATCTGACCAGGTCAGACAACTCGATCGAACCGAAATATGAAAAAATATTTCTGCGGCGACTTCATCTCAGAAAATTTTCTTGCAAAAACTCTAAGAGTAAATAAAATTGCCATGAGTCAAGGTAATATTGACATACGAAAGTGGTTTGGTGTCGGGGCCCTGCGCGCCAGACTTGTTCGTGGACATATTCGAAGCAGGATTGGAGGTAGATGGTGCCTCGGTCGAAGGTGCCAGGGCGGAAGGTGTGGCGACACTAGGGACTAGTTTCGCGACTGATGTTTTGTGTGCCAAGCCGAATGTTGCCGAAGTAGACACTTGGGTTTTGACTTCAAAGGTGGGGGGGGGGCAGTTAGGTTTCTGGCAGGAGCCTACCTGGAGTGTTTCGTCCACCGGCTAGAGTGGATGCTTTGTGCTCACCGACTTACGTTAGCGAGGGTTTGCTCTTGGGGTTGGAGTTTGAATTCATTGCGAAATGGGTCCCCACTCAAAGCCGCTATCCTTGCCCACGATGTGTAGTTACCCATAAATAAATCCAGTTTTACAAACTTTGTATTACAAAGAATTTGTCGTAATCCAGTAGGTAGTGTGTTAGCTTATTCGACGAGAACCCGTGGTTCAAAAGCCTGCTTAGGCATATCAAGCAAAACGAAATATGAAAAAAATATTTCTTTCCGCGACTTCCTCTCAGAAATCTTCTGGCAAAAACATTGAGAGGAAATAAAATTTTCCACGATAAGTTTTTCAAATTTGTCATTCGGAGTCGACTTTAAACTGTAGGTCCCACCACTAATGAATGAAGTTACCACACACATCATTCGTGGTGTGGGAATTTAGCCTGCTATCCTGCCAGAAGGGTTACAATAAACAATTAAGTAAGTAAGTAAGTATGTATCTTGAAGTAAAAGTAAATTACAAAAAAATTAAATTTATTTCTGTTAAATCGTTATTTGTTTGTTTTCTATGTTAAATGTGTAGGCCCGATGCCTTTTTCTACCAGTGCAAGCTGACTGACTGATAAGTGCATCCACTTATTTAAATACACACGGTTTTTTGTTGTTTTTATAAGCAAGTGCAACAATTTTCCATGATTTTTTTTTCGTCTTCCATTCCAAGACACATTAGTCTCTTTCATATTTTCATTTCTTTAATATACTGTGTGGCTTTTACTATATGAATGATTTCTTAAGAGCCAATTGCAATAGAATGGAAGAGACATTCACTATAAAGTTTTCTTACTGACATCCTTTTCCACTTTCTCTCATAATAATAAACGTACATACGTATGTACATATGGTTCATATTTATTTGACTGCCATGCTGACAGCTTCATTTATACTCGTAACAAGTTTAAGGTTTCAGATTTTGTTGTCATCGTAAAGGAGAACAAACAAGAAATGCACTCAGCTGCAGCTGTATCTGCAACAGCAGCTAATATGTCTCCAAAACAAGATGAATGAGTGGATGGATGTATGTATGTTAGTTTATTTATCGTAGAGACCTGTAAGGTGTCTCTGAAATTTGTTTTTCTTGAGTACCACATGATGCAAAAAACAAAATAAGAATGTTTGTTTAGTAGATACAAAAGCACCATATATGGGCATTAGAGTAATAACAGATACGTTGGCAGAAAGTAAATATAAATTTTGGTAAAGTAAACATTTTGAAAACCCATTCAATTTTAGTTA
This sequence comes from Sarcophaga subvicina, assembly GCA_936449025.2. Lineage (NCBI taxonomy): Eukaryota > Metazoa > Arthropoda > Insecta > Diptera > Sarcophagidae > Sarcophaga > Sarcophaga subvicina. The sequence continues at coordinate 83,872,035 of OW388084.2, forward strand.
AAGAACACTTAAATCATAAAAAATATGTCCTGTACTGCAAAAATACTCAGGCATTATATAAAATATTTGAATAGTTTTTGAGCAAATATTGGAACAGATTTTTTTGAAAATTTATGGGAAAACATGTTTTCTTTTTACATTCAAGTTACCAAAATTTGTTGTTTTGTGGTGTATGATTACTTCCTTGTGTAGGATAAAATAAAAAAACTAAAAGCAATCATCTTTACAAATTTTATCATAATATGGGCCAATATTTTATATTCATTGCTAAGGCAGGTTTTGCTTGTATCCACAAGCGTTCTGAAACTTTTCAGTGATCATAGTATAATTGATCTGAATACTCAAACTATACATACATCTTATTTCCCCTAGGAAAAGAAAGAGCTTTAGCACGAAAACGCTGCTCGAATAAAACTTTCTCACTACTTAGTGCTGTGGTACACGATGATCTCGCCTCCTTGTGAAATAAATCAATTTATATGCAGTTATTATTGCGTCAATTTGTGAATGCTTTCTCTCTGGATCTGACTGCAAGTTCGCACGTCTTATTAAACCAAAATTTGGCTTATTCAAAATGGTTTTTGTATAAATAAAGCTTTTCATTCCTAATCTTTTAAATTTTTTCAATTTTTGTCATGGCATCAACATTCTGATCGAATGAAAAAAAGAATTGAGAATTATTACTAAAAGGCAATTATGGAAAAAAGGTGGCGAAGGTGTATACACTGGTCATTAAAATAAATAGTCACTATCCTCTCTATCCTTTCTCCTATAAACTATCTTTAATGTGTTCCAAGACAATGCACTGTATGAATAGGAGCCATCACCTGAGCATTGGTCTCAAAAAAAAAAAAAAAAAGATTTAAAAACTGAAAAATAGATTTTTATATCTTTTCTTCTGTGATTACGAATGTTTTAATTATGTGGCAACCACTCCTTAATAAAATTGTGCCGAAGTAGCAAACGGTTCTATACAAATTGTGAAATTACAGACCTTCTTCCATTTTACCTCCTTTAATGTCATCCTAATTGGTAGACTAATTACCTGAGTGTATTTATTATAGATTTTCTTGTTTAAGTACTAAATTAAATAGAGAAAATTATTGTTTTTTAGGTGTTTTTCCGAGAATATATAGGGTAAAACATCCTTCGAATAGATTTTTTCGTTTGTTTTAATTTTTATTTTTTAAGTTCAAATAGACAGTATTTCATTCCTCCAATGAACACTTCGTATTACTTGCTCACAATTATACAAATACAAATAACTAGACGTATAGCTAAAACATAGCATATATACACGTATTATAGGTATGTTCGGTAAACAAATCTGATGCTCTCCATCTACATAGCTGCCAGATAAATAAAGCATCAAATCATCAAACATTAGAAAGAAAATCGTCAAAATCGTCAAAGATGAATGTCTTTTGGAAATTGTAATAAAATCGTCAGAAATAATAAGTAAATAAATTTAAACATATACAATTAATTCCATATCGTTAGTCTCATTCGCAAATGTGTTAAGTCCCTTTTTTCAAATTTTACAGGAGACACAAAAAACATTGTGGCTCCTTCAGTTTTTAAAATTTATAAACTTTCTAAACGCAATTATTTTTACAAAATAGCTCTCTTTCAATGACCTAGATCAAAAATTAAAAATAATTAATATTCGCGAAGTTAGCACGTGCTGTTAATATTTTTCGTAGCTTTGTGGACTTAGTGTTTTTTGCAAACCTCAAAATTACAACAATTTTAAACTACATACTGACATTATAGTTTTGCATTGAAATCTCAATTTTGGAAAAAAGTGGACTTAGCGTCTTTGCGAATTATACTAACGATATACGTACTTTATTTCGAATATAAAATATATAAACACATTTAACAAAAAATTAAACAAAAGTTTTTAACACTTTAATTGTAAAAATAAACTTAATAAACGATTGTTTTATATAATATATTTATTTGTACGTTAAAAACCTATAAATGCGTAGCTATTATTATTATGCGTAGAATTAAGCAATTTAATGAAATCAGATACAATATTAAAGTTGAGTGCTAAGTTTTAAATAATCTTTTCATACAAAATCGGCCGTTGTCTCAACGTCTATTTTGAGACATCTCGAACGTATACAGGATAGGGCGAAGGTTCTCATTAACGACGTCAGGGTATCCAACTCCATTGATTCATTAGAGCATTGGCGCAATGTGGCTTGTGTTTCACTGTTCTGTCGCTACTACAACGGATTTTGCTCGAGCGAAATAAGGGGACTTGTACCCGAGTATCATGTATTCCTACGTAACCCTCGTCTTTCTCGACGAGCATATCCGTTTGTGGTCGATTGACCAGTGGATCACACACTGCATTACAGACAAAATTCATTCATAAGACAAACTATTCGTATGTGGAAATCCCTTCCTGCAGAGATCTGTTCTGTCACTTATGGTAAGAAAGGTTTCAAATCTAGTGTCCACAAACACTATTCCCTCTTTCCTCCACAATTTCGTAACACAATGCATAAGTAGGAGCTATTAGCTCTTGGTAGTACAAAAGAAAAAAGATAATGGCACTTGCCTTTGGTCTTCCTAAAGTAATATTAGAAGCTATATTCGAATCTTTACAAATTTTCTGCAACGGCAAATGGTAAATATTGGTCAAATACGAAAAGTGCCAATCTTATTTAAAAATTCTTGGTTTTGCTGTTATTTGTTGGGTCATGTTAGGGCAGTTCCAGAACTTACCATTTTTCTTTAAATATCTGATCATTTCTTTTTAAATTTCTTTACTACTTTACTATACTTTATGTAGTATCATCACAGGTGTTCGTAAATAATTTAAAAATATAATACTTTACTTCACGTTATTACGAACATAAATTTGCAATAGTAACAGTTGCAAAGCAAATACAAAGCTTAAAGTGGCTTTGAATGTACTAAAGTAAAGGATATGATGTAAATTTTCAATTTTTAAAAATCGTCGAAATAAGGACATAAATCAATATGATATATTTAGGGCACAAAGTCGTCAAAATGAGGATAAATCGTCAAATCTGGCAGCTATGTCCATCTACCATATATTCACATCTAACCATTTGATACGAACACCATAGTGATAACTAACATTAGAAAAAAGAAAAAAATGTATTTATTTCGTTGTGGTATATTCTGTAGATATTTGTTTTTCCAGTTTTTCAAACATTTGCTGTCATATTGTTATTTGGCTAATTGCACTTAATTATTTAAAACAGCCACTGTAGTAGAAATTATTCTGTACTCTGTGTTTTTATTTTTAGTCGGAATAGTTAAAATTCGTTTTGCACAATTTGTTCATTTAGCACAAGAATCAGCTGCTAGTACACATTTGAACATTCTGGTTTAGTTTTGGTTTTGGTTTATAACAACAAGATTATGTTAGAAGTTACAAATTACTACACATCATAAAATATTATCAGTAGGAGAGTCATAAAACGAATTTAAATTTAAGTTTAATTTACAATTGCATGTAGCAGGTTTATATTTAAATTTCGCTTTTGAAATAATATTCCTGTAGTACTACCGAATCTTCCAACAAAGACTGATCGAATAATTATCTGCAGTGACGAGTAACATTTCTTGATAAATGGTATGGGAGCAAACAGAAGTTTCGAATTTGTGACGATGCCAGTCCACATGCGATCCAAGAGTGTCCAATACACCCCGAAAAATCCACGGTTTGGTAGCGATTTTCTACTGGACCGATGACGCCGTCCTTACTTCTTTGAGAACAATGTTTACTATCACTTTCAACAACGGGCACTGTAAGTCGATGAGTAACAGCTTCTATGAATAAATTGGATACTAACGAATGCGGTTTCAAGAGTATCTGCCACACAGTTCATTCCACATTGGATATTCTGCAAGAGCAATTTGGGAGTATCGTCATCTAACGTGGAGGTGATGAGAACTGTCCACCGATGTCGTGCGATTTGATGCCATCCATCCATCTTGTGGAGATTTCTTAAGTGGCAGATGTATGCAAATAAGCCATTAATTGTGGTCCTCAAAGTCAAGATAATTCAGCATGTCATATTATAAAATATCAAAAAGGTTGATAAATCCATGAACTGTATGGGGGGGGGGGGGGGGGGTGAAGAAGAACACACAAAAAAAGGCTGTTGCTCCAGACACTAAAAAAGGAACAAAATTAAAATAGTTCCAACTGAAGCACAAAAAAAACACTCCTTTTTTGAGATGAATTTAATCACTTCAGACTGATTTTATTTCCTTGGAAAAGATAACACCGTTCACTTTTTGGTTTCCAAATTTTATTTTTCCTCTTTTTGGTTTTATTCTCCTTCACAGAATTTTTCTAACACGAAATGTTTATACATAATTACATATACACAAAATTTAACACAATTTTAGATTAAATATAACAATTTATTTGGCTTAAGGCAAAATTGGTTGTATCCCTTTTGATGTTACAAGAAGAAGTAAAGACTTGTAATAAACAAAACAAATTTTTTATTCCAAAAACAACACTAATATTAAAATACCAAAAAGCTTAATTTTACATTGCAGCGCCATCTGTTACCAATTTGCCATCGTTTAAACAATCTTGTTTATGTCAGCAGGAATGGGAACTATTGATCGTCAGACATAAACAAAGGTGGTGGTTATTATATCCGTGTAAACTCGTACTGTTTAAAATTTTGTGATGATAGTGTCCGAAACTCTCGCTACTTGCTCTCAACCCAATTAATCCTACTTCGTTATATTCGCTTTGTTCTTGAAATTGAAGAGTTGGAGTTTTTGTAGATATTGTAAAAAACCTGAAGACTTACTAAGACGACTTCAAAGAAATAGTGGACCCTGGATGTATACCCACAAAAATTAATTACAAAGAAACTTGTTGTATATTTTGAAACATCCTGTTTTTAACAATCATAGTCACAATAAAAGTCCATTTGTTGCATTGTTAGCAGAAAAAGCTACAAAACAAAGAGAGGGAGGTATAAACGACTTTACCTAGATTAATTATACCACAATTGACAATAACGACTTGTTTTATTTTGATGTAGGTGAAGTGACATTGCAAAAGTACGCAAAATGACAAAATGCAACTTTTTTGTTTGCTTGCTAAATATCCATCCAATAATCCATCAGACTAACTTTTCTAAATTCGTACGATACAATACATCTGTAAAAGTTATTGTTTGTTTGACAGTCCATCATTGTCAATGGCGAGCACTGTAGATCGATTATTGCCAACTTCACAAATAACATGTGGGTTCAAAAGTTCGATAACTTTCAACTTCCTCTGATCTGAATTGTATGACCTGGACACCAACAATGTATGGTTTAAACAGGACGGCGGTATGTAAAGCTGTGTGGCATGCTTTTGCCACATTGGTTACTATGTACGAGCGATTTGAGGGCTTGGTCAGATCAAACGAAGGTAATATTAACTGGCCACCAAGATCATGATATTTGACACTGAAGATGTGAGAATAAGCCCCAAAGACAGGGGTCTTTAAAGTCAACAGAACCCATGGCATCGATCATATTCAGCCAAACTAATGCGCCTTGGAAAATTAAACGGTTTGAATGCGCTCCATCCAAAGAAATCGTGGCGGGCCTTTACACGATGTTATATGCCAAGCATAATGGTATCAATAGGTTTGTCAAGCGAATAAAAAAATATCAATGGTATATCACACACAATTTATTTTACTTAAATTAAAAGCTTAATACACTTAAAATTATGTGCCGCCTTATATGAGAATACATTTTCATTTAATTTCATTGATTAATAACATGTGGCGCCAATTGTCACTTGGCTTATAATTTATACCAAAGTTCTATTCGCTAACACCTATGGTATTGTTCTGCTCGGCCAAAGCAAAGAAAAAATTTATATTTTTAATGAGTTTTTAAAGGGTCATAGGGCAACAAAAATATGTGGCATTGAAACACTTACATAATGAACTACGAACATCGCTATTACTTGGAGTTATTAGACCCCACAATAAACAAAAAAAAATATTCCATCATTTGCATTATAGCCTTCCCCCATTTTACCTTTAATGATTTACGCTGTTTGAATACTTTTTGTAATGAGTGACTAGCTGGCTGTCTATGATTGTTTGTGTGTGTGGTAGTATTTTATGTTTTATAGCCATTTTTATAAATTTATTGCCATTGTTACATAATTTATGGTGAATATAAAAATTTATTTAGTAATGCGTATGATGCGTTAGTCATACAGATAGTCAGTCAGTTAAACTCCCGTCTCAAATATTATATATTATGCAATAAATAATAAATAAAGAGTATTGGGTTCTATTACTAATAGATTAGTAGGGTGCTGTACATTTTTAAATTAGGAAAAATTTTAGCAGAACTTTGCTTTGCTTACGTAAAACTTATGAAATATTTGGAAAATATTAACGTATAAATAAGTAAATTATCTCCTAGGAAATTGCGAAAAAAAATTATTTACTGATCGGTACTAGTCCTTCCTTTAATAAGAATGAGTGTAAGTTTAACGGCTCTGAACATTTTCAAGTCAGCTGCAGAAATTTTGTTATTATTTTTGTTGTTGTTGACAGAAACTTTTATTTGTTGTACGCCGAGTTTTCTCAGTAAGAATTCTGAACAAGTTATTCGAAATTGGGGGAGTAAAAAATAAATTCTTATGTAATAAGTTATTCACTTATCCGTCTCAAAATTAAAATTAAATAAAACATATTTTTTAATTACTTAATTGGTCATTGCAATCATTTAGTCAGGATTACAACCTAGCTTCTCAGACCACCCATGTTGTGTATCTTTATATTTTTTTGCAAGTGAATAGACTTTTTGCTAGAAGTCAGTAGGAGATAATAAACAAAATAGAGTAGGACGAGTTCTATTAAAACACAAAGAGAGCAATACATAATTGGTCATTACAACCCTTCAGCTTGGATTACGACCTGGCTTCTCACACCCCACTTACGTTGTGTGTGTATTAATTTTATGCATAAAAGGCGGGACCTGCAGTATAATGTCGACTCAGAACAACAGATTTTTGAGAAACTTTTTCATGGCAATTTTATTAATTTTTAGAAATATTTTTTCATATTTCGTTTTTTCTTTTGGAGATATCTGATCTAGGGTTTGAATACCGGCCTCACATCCAATAAGCCAACACTAATTTAACACACACTGAGTTATAATAACGATTAAACCTTAATTTCATTGGAATGCTTGGTCATTGCCATTAAGCATGAAATACAATGTCAATTAAAATTATCGCCTGTAGACCATTTGCATTTAAACCTAATTTTGCTCATCTTGTTCGGTATCTTGGCTATAACTTAACGACTATTGGTTTTCAAAAGCTTTAATATTAGTTGAGTATCAGCGTATACAAGGTCTTCGACGTATCACCACAAAAAACACTCTAACGGAAATTGTAAACGTCTCATGCAATCAACACAAAATCGGTTGTATTATGTATAGTAACCCCGTTATGTTAAAATCATATATCATCCTTTCTAAGCAGTAGTTACAGGCCAAAAAATTCGTTTATAATACGGCCATCACGCTCTGAATGGTTCATACATTGTTATTCTCGATAAAAAAATGAGCCAATGATACTTGTATACGACAATATCTACGATGCAAATACTTTTCGCATTTCTGCAATCACGTTGGGATATAGCGACTGAGAAATGATCTTCACCGCTGAATTCTTCTTTTTCACTAAGGTCAATAATACAAACCCATCGCTATAGTACCCAATCAATATTTCTACTGCTCTATGAATTGCCATTGACCGTTTTATTTTTTGTTTTTCATGAATTTGTTTTTATGAATTGAAAACTTTATATGGATGGGGGTACAAGTATTAATGTTTAATACGCCATAATGTATAGAAATGATTCCTTTCCAGTTGCAGAAAACATTTTGGTTTCCTCAAATTCAGATTGCCAGTTATACTTTCTCTGATAAAATCAATATCGGTAGTGTTCACATTACGATGATAATTAAGCTATACCAATCTCTTCAAATTTCTCCTATCAATCACTTGAATAGTACCGAGAATTGCAAGGATTATACTTAGTTCTACAGGCACGAAAGTAGGTAAAAAGAAGCAGACTATCTATTTATTCATTAGAGACCAATAGTAAAGTGTCTTGTCTTTCTCTGTATTATTGATATTTTTACGTTTTTACCTTTTAAAAACGTTTAAAATATGAACTCGTAGATTGCAAATAAAATAGAAATAAATATATGTTTAGTTTTAATTACAAATCTTTATTATTCGCACAATTCTGTGTGCCACTGTTCACAACTTGATGTAAACAACAACAATTGCTCTTCTTTGTTATTCCTCTGTTTATACCCTTTGCATAAACAATAACAATCACTAAGCAATTATTTGACAGATCTTTGTAACGGGGATCTTCAAACCACGATTACTCTCTTCAAACGCACCGCGTCTTCACACAAGACTGACCGAACTTTTTCTAACTCAGTTGTCTGCTTTATCTTATCTTTTATATGACAACGTAAATAGTCTGATGAATGTTCATGAATGTTCGTGGCTTCACCTTCTCGAGATCTCTTTAAATGTAAACATAGTTGTTTACATTTATTATTGTAGTGTTGTTTATGTTATTTGTTTACATTTAGGACGACTATTACAACTTGCCGCTAACTAAAGGGAGGAATTTAACGGGCAGATAAATTATTTTTCGTTATTGTAAGTACCCAATAAGATAGAAGTGATCGTTAACCTAAAGGGAGGATCATCCTACCTTTAACATTTAAAGGTCACTTTATGTTTGCACTTGCCATATTAAATATTATTTTCATTATGGCAACTCCAAATTTAAACAAAATGAGCATATGCAACAACAAAAAACGAAGCCCGCGGTTGCCACTGCGTTAAAAAAAAACTTGTATAATTGAGCAGTTTTATCGACATTGCTCCTGCACTGTCATATTTTTGAAAAATTTTATCTGTAAGTTGTAATAACGAAAATAAGTGAAAACTAACGTTCCCTTTAGCTAAAGGTACCTTTAACTAACACCAAGTTTAACGACAAGTTGTAATAATGGCCCTTAGTCTGGTAGTGTTGTTTGTATATATTGTTTACTTGTTTATCATTTTTTATGCCGGTGTTTGTTGTTATATTAAGCAGTACGGAAATTTGTAAACATTTCCATTTCCATTTTTCTAACAAAATTGCACCTCTAGCAAGCTTAACAGTTCGTTGTCATGTAAGACCATATTTGATAAAGAGAATTAGCACTCTTTTTAATGTTTCCTCAGTATACATTGAAGTAATGTTGTCTTTGATGATGAAAAAAATGTTGATAGAAAATTCATACAAGATGATTGATACAACTGAAATTAGGGTCTTGAACTGCAGATATGTAACTAATATTTGATACTGCATGACCGGACAGACATTTGAAAGTAGAACATATTAAACAATATTTTATTAAGGATAAACAGCTGATGTAAGTAATAATTTGAATTTCAGGAATCAAACATCAATTTGTATACAAAAATCGCAGTGTTGGAATACTGTACTTCATTTCATAGGAGATTATCGACTTTTGGAAGGCCATGCAGCACTGAATTTTATTAATGACTGACTCGATGGAGTCGTAAAAATTGGTTTTTAAATTCTTGGTTTTTGGTCCCAGTAGTGATTACGGGAAAAAATGTTAACCCCTCTCTATAAAAGCTTAGAATCTTATTAATTTTTTCTACATGGAAAATTGTTAAAACATTTCTAAATCCAATAGAAAACTTTTAACACATTAACCGCCTTGTCAGTCACCAGTGACTGACACTGAGTATCTACTGTAACTTGCCATTCAGTGCTGTCAGTCATGTTATGAAAAAATTTTTTGACGGAGAATGTGTTAAGGATTGTTAAAAAAAAACACGAAATTAATGTCACCCTAATATTTGTTTACCCCGCATATTCAATGCCTTAGAATGCTTTAATTTTATGCCTTTTGGAAATTTATGGCATTTGCGTGTCAACTGTTAATGCGGCGCCAATATGTCATCATTACTTGTACGTTCATTCATTCGTTCAAAAGCTTACTTATTGATTTGTAGCTCTCTAAATAGTTTTCTCTCATGTAGAATTTCTGTTAAAATCTCAATTAACTGTAGTATACTAAAAACAAATATTTTGAAATATTAAAGGCCTTCTAAAAATGTTCAATAAAACATCGTTCACAATAATGTCAATAATGCAAATAGCTTGCCAGTAACTTTCTTTGAAACTCTATTTCTACGCTTAGCAGCTGCTAACAATACAAAGCTAAACTTGAATAAGAAACCTTTTATCGAAATTTAAAAATGAGACAGCGAAAGTGTTGACATTTGGTGAGCAAACAAGTGTGGGAATGTGTGTGTACGTATTGACCCGAAACTAGATTCGTTTAAAATCTGTCACCACTTACGCAAGGCAAAGCAAGCAAAACAACTGCATTGGCTGTTAAAAATTTATGATTCACATTCAATTATTGAAACGCAAATATGTTGCACACAAAACCCCAATGCTGTATATTGCATGTATGATCAAACAAAAAGTTTCATACCTACAAGTGTCATAAGTTGTATAATTGGCCAGTGTCACAAAAATTAAATAAAATTAAATTTCAGTTCGTACGTCTGCGGTGATTAAACAATCCTAAGCTTTAATCTCGAATGTTATTTTCATTACAGTAAAGTTCTCAGTAGTCTAGTCGCCGTAGTCTAGTAGGTAAGGCCTCGGTTCAAACCTCAGGTCAGAAATATGAAAATATTTCTTCGGCGACTTGCTCTCAGCAGATTTCTGGCAAAAACTCTGAGAGCAAATAAAATTGCCAAGAAAAGTTTCTCTAAAATCTGTCGTTCGGAGTCGACTTTAAACTGTAAGTCCCGCCACTCATGTATAAAATTAACACACACAACATAAGTGGTGTGAGAAACTAGATCGTAAACCTGTCTGAAGGGTTGTAATAACCAATTATGTATGTATGTACAGTTCTCAGTATATTCCAGCAAATAACAGTTCTGTCAATCGTTTTATATCCTCTACAATCCTGTCAACTCAATTTGCGTTATAAAATACAAAGTCGTTCTATTTTAGTGATTTGCAACATTCAAATTTCTCTTCACATATTGGCATACAATATCACACTACAAAAGGCATACAACGGCACCTAAATGTATTTTGTTGTGACGTAAGGCATTATGGTTAACGCAACAAACGCCTGACGATTGTGCTAAAAAAAACAATAACAATGCTATTTGACCGTTAAAGGGTATTGTAACTATTTCGTTGAATTCATCGTTTCCATTTCAACTTTTTGATTTCACTGTGTTGATAATGGCACTCATGTAGAAATGTTACTTACGGCAATGGTCATTGAATGGAAATGGAAAGCAATTGAAAAAAAATAATAAAAAGCAACACTGACCGTGAAAAGAGTTGAACCTGCATAGATTTGAAACGAAATGAAAAGTTTACTGAGATACCAAGTGATGAGATATATGGCTGCCTTCCAAAATGTGTCAATACAAAGTTTGTATGCAGTTCTACTACTGTATATAAACTGTGTAGATATGCAAAGTAACCAAACAATGCATCAACTATAAACCCGATGCCTGATTGCTTTTTGACTGCGTTAAAAATACACATTGACGACGTTTTGAAGTAGAATACATTGTACATATTTTGTACAGCGGCATTATGAAACAAGATACTTTGTTCAAACACAAAGCAACTAACATTTGCCATAAAAACCCAAATAAAGGATTCAAATGTTATATGTGGACAAGTTGTTTTTATAAATTATTTAATTTATTACAATAATATTTGATTTAATTAAAAAAAAATTTAATTAGAAGAAGTTTATTTAAGTTTCAAGAATCTCTTATTTTGGGGCAATAAAATAGATCTTTGTATTGCAGCTCTGTCGCTGAGTAATTCTGTGTACATGTTGATGCAATTGTTTTTTTTTGTTTTGTGAATTTGCCAGTGTTGAAATTTAAATCTCCAGTTTGCGTTTGTCAGTTAACGTATATTTAGCGTACTTCGAAAAACCGCTTTTATATCCGCTTTATTCTTATTTTATCTTTACTCCTTCTGCCCTAAAAAATTTCGAATCGTTTTATTGTATTAGTGACAGATTCTAAACTGTGGTGTTGCGTATTTTGACTGGGATTTATTTTGTTTTAAATTTTTTTTTTATTTTCCAGGGACATGTTCAGTAGCATCAAAGGATTTGCCTTGGTTTACGCTATGTTTGCCTGCAATTTAAACGTTAGTGGTATGGAATTTATAAAACCACAATAGAAAAGATTTGCAAATTTGTTGCTGTTTTATTTTTATTCTTCAACGTGGATTTAATGTAAATGTGTATTTTTTTTTTCAAAACTTGAAACCAATAATCTAAAAGCAGTGGAATTGTCGATGGTATCAAAAAAGTTTATTGATATCTTCAATGAAATTTTATTTTATTTATTAACTATAATACAATTACAAATTATATTTAATTATTTAGGACCTGAGTAACCTAGACCTTATGCTTTTTGTAGAGCCTCTGGTGGTAATTGAACGGACTACCCTCAGGTTAATAGTTTAGCACTACCCACTAGACTACCAGGGCATTCAGCTTGAATTAAATTATAGAGAAAATTAAATAAAAATTAATATAAGGTCTTCCAGCAGGGACTTCTAAAGTTTGGCAGTTGTTAACGGCCATTTTGTTGAAGCTACATTGATCAAACCAATTGCCATTTTTTGGTGCCTTTATTTTGACAAATCACGATGAACATATAAATCGATGCCTGTTCGCTGAATCAGCTCTGAAACAATTGGCAACTGAGCCTAATATTCACCGAAAATTTATTTTCAACGCTGAGGCTTATTTCAGGATGAATGGGTACATGAACAAACAAAAATTGTCGACTTTGGGACGACATGAGATCCACGAACTACCAATGCATCTCGAAAAAGTCAGTGTTTGGTCCAACGGCCACTAGCAAAGGTCGATAATTTCCAATTTCCTTTAAACTCAATCTGGTGATCTGGATTCGAACGACCTGCGGTTTTAACAGGACAATGCTAATTGTCACACAGCTCATGCCACATTAAGTATTTTGCATGAGCAATGTGAGGGCATTGTCATCTTGAGTAGGGGTGACGAGATCGTTAGAATAAAATATTGAAATAAAGTTTTAAGAATTGTAAAGGCGAGTATCAATTAAGTAGTATATAACTTACTCTACGTTGAGTTATGGCCCGAGAATAACAATAGTGAACCGCATAGAATTAATTGATATTAAACTGAACAATTTTACGGCTTTCGCTCGAAATAGTGTAGTACAATACTTACTTAATTGGTCATTACAGCCCTTTAGTTAGGATTACAACCTAGCTGCTCATACCATCCATGTTGTCTGAGTTAATTTTATCCATGAGTGGTGGAATTTAAAGTTTAATGTCGACTTTGAACTTTTCATGGCAATTTTATTTACTCACATAGCTTTTGTAAAAGTCTATTGGAAGTTACAGAAAGGAACAATTTTTCATATTTCGTTTTGTTCGATACGCCTCAGCTGGAGTTTGAATCATGGACACTCATCTATTAGGCGACTGCGCATTTCTGCATATCCAATACAGTAGTGTCAATATTAGCTGTCCTGACACCACTCGCTGAATGAAATTTTGGAAATGAGAATGCTGGCAGGCAGATATAATGGCTATAAATAATGCCACTGTCGAATTCGTTATCGGAGTATAACGAAAGAAGATATTTTCTTACAGAAAAGAACCCATTAGATCCCTACAGAGGTACATCGCACAGCTTCTTTGGGTGTATAACTCAGGCTGAATTGGACCTATGGGTTAAGTTATGATTTCTTTAACGACCGCTAGGGTTTGTGGCTTATTCGCACAATCTTTGTCAGTTCTCATTACCCCCCCCCCCCCAGCGGTGAGTTGCCCATTCCCTACATCACTCCTGCTGTACTTATAATATTGAAACCACATGCCATTCACGTCATAATAGTCTAATATAGGCCAAAAGAAGTTAGTAATTATCAACATATAGTGCTTGCTATTGACTGTTATGGCCAGGCCAATGTAGTTCTCAAATAAATGAGGACCGATAACACTGCCAGCTTAAAATCCTCAGCAATTAGTGACTTTTCGTGTTGCATAGGACGGTCTTGGATCTCATGTGGATTGGTATTGTATAATTTTCTATTTGCCAACGAGTTACATATTTATTTAAGAATTCCCCAAAATCGATTTCGTCCAGTTTGTCTTGACAAGATTTAAGATATTTTGTGGTGAATGATTAAAGACATTGAATACAATTTAATAAACTTAACACATTTTAAAACACTGCTTTTTTAATATGGTCGAACCCAATTTAAACGTTAAATTAATGAAGTAATACATTTAAGTATTAAATCGTGCCCGACATCTTCATCGACATTTGTCCTCCATTAAAATTACTGTGACTCATAAAGATTAAAAAAAACAGCTCTCCACCTGTACATCAATTTCTGAAATTTTGGAAAACCGTTTGTATTAAATAGGGAGAGGTATGTTGGGGAAAAGAAAAGAAAGAAAGACACTTAAATGATGACAGAATTTGTATATATTTGTATACGTACGCTTTACAAATAAATGCAATCAAATAGATTTATTATTACATTTTTAAATCATGAGACAGGCGTCTAAAAATAAACATAATCCCATAAAAAAAAAAACAAAAAACAATCTTTGAAAATAATTTATGAGGCAGGTATAGAAGAATGAAATAAAATAGCAAAAAGAAAAAAAAAAGAAAATATGAAACTGAAGAAACAAAATTACATTTAAAAATAATGGCACATCAGCGTTTACATATTTTCTTGTAGACGTCTGTTTATTTGAACTCCCAAAAGTGCAATGAACTGATCGATAAAAAACAAATAAAAAGTGTTCTAAAAAAATAAATATTAGAAACATACATATGGAAACAATTTAAAAAAGCAAATAAATACTCCCAACTTTAAGCATTGGACACAGCATTTAACACACGATTTAAACAAATTGAGCAATATTTTAGCAGCGACTTGATATCTGTTTAGATTAGATTTTAGAACCTTTATCATGACGAACACAAATTCTCTTCCAAATTGTAATCAAACTTTAAAGCTACAAAAACATATTGTTGCCATTGACTTACAACCACTTAAAGTCACACATCATAGATTTTAATTTTGGAAATCTTTTTTAGTTATTCACATTGAATCTGTTTGTGTAACATATTTTTCTAGTTTTTTAGCTTTCAGTTGCTCTTATCAAATATTATTTATTACTTGATCACTTCCACATTGCACACTTGAGAACAACTTTAATCCGATTAGTGTTTGTTAATTTTGCTAGCATACCAACTTTGTGTGCTAAAGGAAAATAATGTATTGGATTAAAATACATTTTTCCGAATAATATATTTCAGTGTTTATCATAAAATAAAGAACTTTTATTTAAAGTACCATTAAAAGGTTTGCACTTACTTAGTTGGTCATTACAACCCTTTAGTCACAACATCCACTTTGTGTGCGTTAATTTACCCATGGCTGATGGAACCTCCTATTTAACATCGAATCTTAACGACAGTTATGATAAACTTTTCTTTAATTTACTCTCAAAGTTCTGCAGAACACTGCTGAGAGTAAGTCGCCGGAAGGTTTTCTTTTTGGTCGAGATGTCTGAGCACAGCTTTAAACCACGGTCTCAGTCAAAACACTACCTTCGAGGTAACGATGACTTCATTG
Source organism: Sarcophaga subvicina (assembly GCA_936449025.2). Lineage (NCBI taxonomy): Eukaryota > Metazoa > Arthropoda > Insecta > Diptera > Sarcophagidae > Sarcophaga > Sarcophaga subvicina. The sequence goes on from OW388084.2 coordinate 83,887,846, forward strand.
TACAGATCCTTTCTATTTTTAAATGTAAACAAAAAACTTAAAACCAAGTCACATAGAATTCGTCGGTTTTTGTTGTCACAATTCCTAGAACATTAATTACAATCACATTTTTAGTTTCATAAGCCTTTTTGAACTGATAGCGGCAGTTCAGTTTGTTAACTTTTTCTTAATTACTGTACCTGCTCATATGAATTTTTAAATGAGGTTTTTTGAATAACATAAATTACATTAATAACAGCGTTGAATTTATTAAGCGTTATGAAACCTATTTTCATATGTAATATATTTTTTTTAGAAAAGAAAGCATTCGATGTAGATTTTATTTTTAATTGTATTTAGAAGCTAATTAAGGCGAATTAAAATTTGACTCTACCGCTTCACAACGTATGAGTTTTACATAACTCATACGACTAGACTGCCACGAAATTTAATTTGTGTACTCTGTATGGTTTTTTTTTCAGTTTTTGGCTTTTTGATAAAGGATTTAAAGACCACAATTCGAAAAATATGGATATGAATAATGGCGTATTTAAATTTTGCATGGAATAAGAACATACTTGAACACATTTTGCAGTAGTCAGTTTTACTTTTTAATAACGATTAACTTTCGTGGATTGGAGGATTTCAAGTTCTAAAAATAAAACAAATTGTTCACTACGGTTTGTTATTAAACATTATAATAAATATTCAATTAAATAAATTCATTATTTATTTGAAATAACTACATATATCAATATAAATAAAATTTGTCAATACAAACCTATCGTAATGATTACGTCCTAGCTTCTCACACGATTTATGTTGTGTGTCTTACATTTACACCGAACGATCTGCTGAGAAGTAGTCACCGAAGAAATATTTTTCATATTTCTTTTTGTTCGAGATGTCTGACCAGGGGTTTAATTGTGGCCTCACGATTAATTAGCTGTCACGCTACTTACTATTTACCTACTAGAACTACGAGTACAGATCAGATCATATACAATATAAATAGATAGGTAGATCGTAATAATCGAGAACATAACTTTAATTGCGGTTACCAGCATTGATTTGGATTATACCGATTAGACAACGATGTTTCTCAAATATTACAAAGGTGACCTTTTACGTTGATGGTGTTGATGGTGTTTTTATTATTTTTTTTTTAATTTGTAAATCGAGAATTTTCTACAATTCCCAATTTTCCCCTTTTTTGGTAAACTAATCAATAAATTTAAAATTTTCTTTATCATATTCGCAAATCTTTCATATCCCACCGCATAGAAATCCATTGTGGAGATTGAAATGATAATTAAAAATAAAACGTTTATAGTTTCAAGCTCTTCTTTTAATTAACTTCTGGTGACAATAAATTATTGCCACAGTAACATGAAATGTGAACACGATTAATTTTAGGATGACGTTATCAAAGTGTTGTCAAAAAATTTTTGAAAAACGAACTTTAGTTTTATCCTCCCTGCGAGCCAAAAGTTTTTATTAAAGTTTTTTTGTTTACTTAAGTGAAGCCTTTAATAAAACTCAAATGAAAAAAGTTGTGCCTATACCTGCTTCCTTGCTGAACTTATGTGTACTTATGATAAGATTTTTTTTAATAATACAATGGCTACTGGTATTTGAATACAATATTAATTATAAAAAAAATAAAAACTAAAAAAAGAAGAATTAAAACCAGTACCTGTTATAATTAAATTCTAAGGATGAAGTAGCTTTTAGAGCTCTGTTCATTTAATCTAATATGCTTTGTGCTGTGTAAATTAAAGATTTAAAGAAAAAGCCAACGATATTTCAAAAACTTACAATCTATACTCAGGTTTTGTTTAGTTTTATTGGATTTGAGTTTTATTTATTTTGCTGGAGAGGCTTGAAAAACTTCTAGACTTGCACATTGCTATCTGACTGGACGGATTTTATTCTGCTTTGTATGAAGTGGCACTTATACGGCAATCTGAAACGCGATAAAAGGTATGACAAAGGGATCAATTTCCGAACTTCTGTTATTCTCTCTGTATAGTATTTATTTACCCTATGTGATCGAGCACTGCAGCATGCAAATGGCCTATATGAGATGCACAGCAAATGATATTGATTGTGTGAGTTAATTTTATTCATGAGTGGCGGGACCTACAAATTAAAGTCGACTCTGAATGACGGAGTTTTCGCCATACCTTTTTTTGTAAATTTCGTTTTGTTCGAGTTGTTTGGGCCGTGGTTCAAAGCGTGGCCTTGCATCTAATAAGCCAACACACTACCTACTAGACTAAAACGAATTCTTCTTGTACTACTCTCATGACTAATAAATAAAACCGTTTAAGATGCAATTAAATTTTCGCTTAACCGTTAAAACAGTATGCAGTGGAAGGAACGTATTAGATTACGGATAACCAAACGAATTTAGTTGCCATTTAACTACGCTTACAGAGAAATAAATAGTTTAGTGATGCAAAAATCTTTTTTTTTTTGCGAAAACGATGATAGTGCTGATGATGGTTTTGGCACCATCATCATTTTACGCACTGATTCCATTAAAATATTTTCCTTTGTTGCTTCTGTTGTTTCTTATGACAGAAACACGTTTTTCATGTTTAACATTTGAACATTTGGCCTCTTTCTGTTAATCATCCATTAACAACTTTGCTGAAATAAAGCATGTAACGGGAACAATCATAAAAAGAAGACAAGAGCTAAGCTGGCTAACGCTGATAATACAAGTAAAGTGTTATTGTTTTAGGTTGGTCTCTCAAACTGTGGTTGTTAAACTCAAATAGTTCCAGACAAATTGAAGGAAGATAGTCTTGTTTTTGAAGTCGCCGTAGTCTAGTAGGTAATGTGTTGGCTTATTAGACGTAAAGCCAGGTTTCGAGCCCCAGGCTAGACATCAAACCAAAATACAAAAAGTATTTCTTCGGCGACAACCTCTCAGCAGATATCTAGCAAAAACTCTGAGGATAATTAAAAAAATGGCATGAAAAATTTCTCAAAATCAGTCGTTCGGAGTCGACTTTAAACTGTAGGTTCCACCACTCATGTATAAAACTAACACACATAACCCAGTCTTCTTTATGGAGTTGACCGGTTCAAAAGTTTTATTACTTTGATCCAGAAGTGGTTTCCTCCATGTCGTGGCGGGTCAAAAATGCAATTAGTAAAAGACATACCATCATCTGGTTGATTGTCACAACTGTCTGCGACTTGTGCAGCAATACCAGCACAAAATCTTTTGGGAAATCTTTGTCAAACTCCAGAGAGCATCATAAAACGTGGGCCATTTAAAAGTTTAAATTTTAAAATGCAATTTTAAAATAGCAAATTTATTTTTTGTTGTGAAGTACCGGTTAGAAAAAGAATATTATTTCATTAACATGATTGTCGGACGGATTTTCGTGTACTTGTGTGTAAGTGTATGGGGTCGTATCTCGGTAATAGCATCACGAATGTTGGCTTTCAAATGCTCCAGTTTGTCGGCATAACACTTTTCTTTAACGGCGCCCCACAGAAAATTGTCCAAAGGTTTCAAATCGTAGTTTCTTAGAGGCCAATTGACGTCACCATTTAGTTCAATGAAACGGCCATCAAACCTTTGATTGTATAAATCTATTGTGGCGTGAGATGTGGGGCAAGCTGCACCATCTTGTTGATACCAAACATCGTTCACATCAATACCATGAAGACCGGGTACAAAAAATCGGTTATTATGTTGCGATAGGGGTCTCCATTGACCGTAATGGTTGCGCCGTCCTCATTTTGAAAGAAATATGGGCCAATGATGCATCCGCTCACTCACCATTGCCTTTGGAAATCTCCAGAAAGCATGAATTTGTACAAAGAAACTTGGTTGCCAATATTTCTATTTGCAAAAATCTGCTGATGTCCAGTGAAACCAACTAAAACCTTAAACAACTTCATAATATTCATTACTTTATGGCTACAGATTAGACTCAAATAACAAAACAAGTACACAAAAAACATCGCCTTTCAAACGATGTTCTCTTTATTCTTTTCAACAATAGTTCCTGTAAAACACTTGGGTCATACCGTAACAGAGCGAACAAAACCACCCACAAAACTAATAGAAAAGAAAAAGAGAAAAAAAATTGTCCATCTATTCTTATAAACACCCCACACAAGTGCAAAAGCAAACACCAGCGACACCAACACAAAAAAGAATGCAAATATGAATACAAAACATCGTTCAATTGTGCTAACCTTGACAGCCATAACAACAACATTTTTCCTACAATATCAGCCATCAGTCAGTATGATGCAACATATATAAAAAATATGTGCACAGATGAATTTTAAACAACAACCCTAACAAAAAATAACAACAGATGCAACCACATTGACAGTAACAATAATACGAAATTACAAAAGCTGGCAACATGTGCATGTGCACAGTAACAATGAAAATATCAGCCAAATCAGTTCAACTACAAAATATTCTAACGTACGTGGAAAGTTTAACGAAAAAAATTATTTAATTTCCCGTCTCTCATAAAAACTCGGACTTTAGCAGACCATAACTTGGCGAATTTTGCAATGTAATTTGGGACTGCATCCATAAAAAATTTAATTCAATCTAAAACTAAACGGTGAGCTTTTTAGGTCGATGACATCTTTTGGCTTCATTTCGTTAATGTGTCACTCTGCGTACCATACAGTACATGCCACATTGGATATTTTGCATGAGCAATTTTTTTTGAATGGTAACAAGCCAAACCAAGTCAAGACTAGTCATGGCGGTTGTATAGGCGTGGTACTATGCCCTAACAGAACACCAATTTTGATAAAACAATTTTATTATTTGCACGTGGTGTTGATTTAGAAAAACAGACGATTTAATAAAGTATTGAAATGCATTGTTGAATAATATTCCTACAAATATAGTGTTTTATCATGTTAATATTTTCAAATATTATTTTATTATATGATTTTTTGTGCTCAATACAGACAAGAATAATAATTTGTTAATGTTTAGAAATCGAGTATCCCGCATTACTGAATGCTCCTTATCTTACATGTAGAAGCATTTGAATAAAAATCCATTAATATTCTAATACGAATAATTAACTTCCAACATCTGACAACATTATCATGTACTAACATTATTTATGAGCATATTATCCGTATTAACAACGATGAATAAGCCACTTTTCATCACTTGTATCAAAATATTATTAAATATGTATCAATGATGATTTATAAAATATTAACATGAGAATTTTACCAAGAATTAATTCAATATGAAATTCTAAAATGGTATAAATAGATATATGTATGTAAATACATACATACATATAAATACGTTGTGAATAATTTGTATGAGTTGAGAGCCTTACTTATTATTATACTAAGTATTTAAAGAATAACAAAATTGGAATTTATTTCGAACGTTCTTTTTAGTTCCAATGTTTCATTTGATATTCGAAAATAAAATATTTTCCACAGAATTATTTGCTGTACATTTAAAATTTAATGTCACGAATTTAGGTTTATTCCACTCCTGAAGACAGTTTGTTATTTAATGACGGAGCCTAGAGTTTAAATTCAAATCCGAACGACAGATTTTGTAAAATTAACAATTTTTTTTTTTTAAATTTTTATCGAAAAATATTTTCGGCCATGAGGCCCATCGTGTAAAACTTTGTTCCAGTCCAGTCCACATTCCTTTGAGAACGTCGGTGGCCATTACTGTCTTCGTCGAGCATTATAGATTGATGATTAGCAACTTCTTTTGGCCTAAATTGGATAACCTGGACACCAACACGAGGTGGTCTTCACAGAGCGGCGGAACACATTGGAAGTTCCGTACAAGCGATTTGAGGACGTGGTCACACCATGTGCACTTAATGTTTACTCACCGTGATCGTGCGATTCAAACCCATTAGACTTTTTCTTGTGAGGTTTTTTACGTCGCAGATAGATGTATACGAACCAGAGCGGTCCTGAAAGCCAACATAACCCCAGTCATCTATCAAATTTGTCCAGAGTCATGAAAAAATTTAATATTTTGGAGAATATGTTTAACCTATAATGGCATCACTTTGAAAAATGTTGCTGATATGTCACAAATACATTCGGTTATATTTTAACAGCTCAGCAATAAGCCTAAGAAAATCAGGTTTAAATACCATAGAAACTTAAAAAAAGCGGATACATCCTAACTTCCTAGTGTGGGGAAATTAAAAATGTCACTTATTGAAAGTGTGTTGGCTTTAAGCTACTTCCTACTACAACAAGCATAACATATATACACTTTGCCACAAAAGTATACATACGGATAAAAAATTTCAGAAATTTTTTAACTAATTCGTTTTCGTTGAAAATCTTTATAATTGTCTGAAAACTTCCTCGATTTTAAGACGGACTTTTTGCATTGGTTCAGAAATTTGTTAAATTTGTTCATCGTATGTATACTTTTGTGACCCTGCACAGGCCTGCCCACAAAAGTTAACAAATTTCTAAACATTTTTAACCGTATGTATACTTTAGTAACTGCGTGTACATACGTAATTGGTTATTAAAACCCTTCAATCAGGATTACGACATAGTTTCTCACACCAATTATTTTTAAAGTCGATTGCAAACGACAGATTTTTTTGAGTAGCTCTTCATGGAAATTTTATTTACTCTCAGAGTTTTCCCAGAAATCTCCTCTCAACAGTCGCCGAAAGAAATATTTTCGTTGTATATTTCGTTTTATTCGAGTTGTCTGCCCTGGAATTTCAACAACGTACTCACTGCTAATAAGCCAATACCAACTGTAGGTAGCCACTTCACAGCCCTTCTTCAGCAGTTTTTTTTGCACTCAATTTGTCAAAAATTCTTGAATGTAAATGAGTTTATATTCGAAATCAATTACAACAATTTATTTAAATAAAACCGTATAACAGCGTTGAAAAATGCGGTACTTTTGTACTTTCATCAGTATTTTTGCATTTAAAAAATACCGCAGTACCCCTGCGACGCTTTCAGTACTTTTTTATTATTATATATTTTATGTCTTGCGCTTTTAAACTATTAATGCTTTAGCAACGTGTTGAACGTAATGCTAAACGTAGAATTAGACTTTAGCCTCGGTTAGCCAAACGTCCACGGAACATACGTTGGTTTTTAGAATACGAAAAGCTATGAAAACTCTTGCCGATACGTAATGTAATTTCAGTAAGCATTTGAATTGCTCTTCACATGCTAAAAACAAACGTATATTACATTTCGTTCCATCGAGGTTTGACTAAACGGGGCTTTTACGTTTTGTTACGTTCTGAATCAGCTTTTTTTGTCTTGTATGTGACTAACAGCAGTCTGTAGTTTTTCTGTTCCGTGCTGTATGTGTATTAAATATATGTAAATAAATAAATAGTTTAGTAGGTAGTGTGTTGACTTATTAAAAGTGAGCCCACGGTTCAAACCCCATGTCAGACAACTCCATGAAAATGAAGCGACTTCCTTTTGACTAAAACAAAATTGCCATGATTAAGTTTCTCAAAAATCTGTCGTTCAGAATCGACTTTAAACTGTAGGTCTCGCAGCTCATGTATATAATTAACACACACAAAATAAGTGGAGTGAGAAGTTAGGTTGTAATGATTGAAGGGTTGTAATGATCAATTATGTATTTATGTATTTTCTTTTACAAAAGTACCATTTGATGCAAAAAAGTACTCTTTCAGTTATAGTTCATTAGGTTAGGTTAGGTTAGAGGACGTGTACTTGTCAATTAAGACAACTAGAGTACCCGGAGGTCGAATTGACCTATTTTGCAACGTCCTAGTTTCTGACACCACTTATGTTGTGTGTGTTAATTTTATATATGAGTGGTGGAACCTACAGTTTAAAGTCGACTCCGAACGAAAGATTTTTATTTATTGAGAAACTTTTCATGGCAATTTTTATTTACTCTCCGAGTTTTTGCCTGAAATCTACTGAGAGGAAGTCGCCGAAGAAATACTTTTTGTATTTTGTCTTGATGTCTGGCCTGGGGCTCGAAACCTGGCTTTATTTCTAATAAGCCAACACACTACCTACTAGACTACGGCGACTTCATATAGTTACCACCTCAAAATTTTAGTTTTGCAACACTCATATAATCAACTAAGTCATATTCAATGTATTTAAAATTCTTTTTATTGTGGAAAAACTGAAAATTGACTTGTTCATTACAACCCAACTTCAATGTATAGCTTAATTTCAATGTATAATAAAAACTTTAGGCAATGTAAAGGCATACGATTATTTCACAATCGTATGCACAAGAGGAAAATCTTTTTCTTGCTTTTCAAATGCTTACAAAACACAATTCATTCAACGGTTTACCATTTATTGGCTTTAACTTTTCAAATTTATGTTCTCTTGCTGCTTCTTTTTTTTACTTATTCGTACGTAAAAACAAAAGCGAAGAACTTTACTAAAGTACAGACGTTTTTTTCAGGGTTTGTTTAACTTGTCTGGATTGGTTACAATTTTATGTTTATTTTCGGAAAAAATATTTTAGCGATTCAAATATGTTCATAGCAAAAAATTCAATTTAACATGATCTTTGAATGTCTTTTGAGGAGAAAAATATGCTGGTTTTAGTTTTTATTTACGATTATGTACCGCAAATATTTACACATGTAATATTAATGCCAGAAATAAATTTTTTCTTCGAATGTTTTTAATGTTTTCATAGACTCAAAATGAGGCATAGAAACAGAAAATATTTTTATTGAGTTTTTAAAGGAGTGTCTTACAAAGGGCTACAAACGAATTGACTCAAAAATGTATCTTATGATCAAATGAATTAATTTTTTTTGAAAGTCAACCATCACCGCATAAACATATTGCGTGTTATAGCAACGGAATGGTGTTCATCACCACTGTATCTGTGATTCATAGCATTAAGGAAGCCTTCGAAAAATTAATTCTAAAGTTAATGGAAAAATTTTAATCCATTTTGTTGACCTACTTGTTGAACCATCTTTTATAAGAGAAAATATTATTTTCCTTTTTACGGCTGATATTTCACCCGTTATTGCATAAGTATCGTTATCATATTGCTGACTACAATACATAAAAAAAACAAGTTTTAAAGCCGCCGGTTTATTATTCAATGTCATTTGACAGGTGATGACAATGGCCTTTTTTGTATATTTTAAAAAATTCAGCTTGTCATGGACAAACAGTTTGAACACGTGGATTGCCAAGGCAAAAAAAGCCTACATTAGAGTTCTCCCGTTGTCCGATAGTCAAGGTGTAATTATAACATAACTGTCAACAAAAACTTCACTCAACTTTGTATAGAATAATGGAATTATTTTTTAACGTATAACTATGAATTGTTTTCATGTGATAAATTGAACGACTTTCTACGCCAGCTTATAAGGGTATAATTAAATAAAACATTGTTTTAATAGTAAAGTGTCTTTTATACAATCCTGATAAATAATTTGACGTCAATAATTATCTCAATAATATCGATTTTGTCACGTTTTAATTAAATTTTTCGTTTCTTGCTATTGATTATAGAAAAATATATTTTTGATTGAGACCAGAGGCTGTTAAGTTATTCTTTACATGGTTTCCTTAATTTTGCATTTTTCCCTGGTTTTTTCCAGCTTAAGGATAATAAGCAATATCATAAAGCGTTCCAAATATTTTTTTTTGTAGTCGCCGTAGTCTAGTAGGTTGTGTCTTGTTTTATTAGATTTGAATCCACGGAAATCCATCCAAACGAAATAAAAAAGAATTTTCTTCGATGAACTCCTCGCAGCAGATTTCTGGCAAAGACACTGAGAGTAAATAGAATTTCTCAAAAATCTATCGCTCGGAGTCGACTTTAAACTGTAGGTCGCACCACTCATGGATAATATTAACACACACAACAGGGGTGGCGTGAGAAGTTAGGTTGTAATGTTGACTAAAGGGTTGTAATGACCACTAATGTATGTATGTATGTATGTATGTATATTATTTTTAATTAATTGCAATTAGTCTCAAAATACAGATAAACAATCAGCAAAACGAATTTTCATTGTGATACACGATTTCACATATCGACGCACCAAAGTTAAATTTCCAACTCTAAAGTTAAATCCACATTATTGTACGGTTGCGAAACGTGGAATATGGCACTGTGCGATTCCCAGTCTCTTCAGATATTTGTTAACAAATGCCTGCGTAGAATCTTGCGTGTTTACTGGTCCTCCATAATATCCAATGCCCAACTCTGGTCAGATACAAACCAGCAATCAATTGAGAGGGAAATAAGGAGCCGCAAGTGGGAATGGCTTGGGAGCACTATTCTCAAGCCATTATGTGACATCAAAAAGAAAGCCATAGACTGGAAAGCAGCCGCATCGAACGACCATTAGACACCTGGAAACGCCAAATCACAACCGAACTATCCAAACTACGTCGACAGTGGAACGAAGTCAAACATCGCGCTGATGATCGAAGCCATTGAAAGAACTCGTTTTGGCCCTATGGTCCCTAGAGGAGTAAAAGGAACATATGTATATTAAAAGACTGGTAAGAAATTTGAAAAAACTGGGTTGATTATGGAAACTAAAACACCTGTTCGTCAAAGTATCATTCGTTTTCCCAATAATATTTAATTCAGTAACGTTGTAATTAATCGCAAATTTCATGAAGAGTTATGCAGAGACTTTTTACAAGAGAACTTCCTCTGCTTGGGTAGAAATGTCAGCTTAGTTTTGAATCCGATACAAATACCATGCAAATTCGCTCTATGGCTAATACAGTCACGCCATTTTTTCGGAAAAGGTCGTCTTCTTCGACGAAGTTCCATATGAGTCCATAAAAATTGTCCAATCCAATTTACATACGCGTGATTGGTTTAATCTTTTTAAAATGAGGTATAAATTATAGTGGCTTTGAACGGTGTTACTTAGTTTTTGGTGGAGTTATTTGTGGATGCAATAAACGATTTCTTGAGGGATGGTAGATAGGTAGATTGGAGTGGATTTACAAAGCTCATTGAATACGCATAACGTCCCGTTGTACACCGGTATGATCCGTTTTTTTTTTCTTTTTGGTTTGGTTTTGGGAGTTTGTGCGAATCTTAAATCTAAGACCAAACATGTCATCGGTAAGATACAATCAGATCAATGCTAATAATGTATGAAAAATGTCATGGAAAGATTAATGGCTGAACTGAACTGTGGCGAACATCCACAATTAATCGAAACATGAGTTTTTACAATCTATTAAAAAAAAATCACAATCACAAAGGGTACCCGTTTTTAATAAAAAAAAACACATTCTTTCCTCTTTTAGAAAACGCCAGTATAGTTGTCTATTGACTCCAATTTTCATCGAAAAATATCTTCAACGATGAAGTCCATTGATGAATGGGGACATGAATAAACTAAATTGTCTAAGGGCTGTTATTACAACTTCCCGTTAAAGTTTGGCTTAGTTAAAGGTAACTTTAGCTAAAGTGAACTTTAAAGCAACCTTTAACTTCTTTTCGTTATTACAACCTAATGATAAAATAAAGTCAACTTTTTCAAAAATATGGCAGTCCCGGAGCCATGTCGATAACATTGCTCAATTAAACAAGTTTTTTAAAAGCAGTGGCAACAACGGGCTTCGTTTTTTTGTTGTGTATGCTCATTTTGTTTATATTTGAAGTTGCCATATTGAAAATAATTTATAATATGGCAAGTTCAAACATAAACTTATCTTTAAAAGTTACCGGTAGAATGATCCTCCATTTAGCTTAACGCTTACCTCTACCATATTGTCCACTTATAATAATGAAAAACATTTTATCTACCCTTTAAAATCTTACCTTTAGTTACCAGCAAGTTGTAATAATGGCCCTAATTCTAATTAAGGCTAAAAGGTATTGGTTATCATCATTGGTAGTGATGGTCTAGCCAACATTGTTGTTAAAGAAATATGGAAATATGCATAAAATTCAAACCAAAAAGCGACTTTTTGGCTGTGCGTTGGTTGCTCTTGTATCTTACTCTGGTTGATGTCGTTGAAAATTCGAAAATTTTGTTTGTTCTTGTATCCTTTCATCCAGAACTAATTTTCAATAGAAATTCAGGTCAGACACGAAATTTTACTATTTGCAAGTGGTAAAAGTACCTTCGTTTTCTCCCGACAGAGGATTTAATTGTATTTTTGTGCACCCAACTTAAGCCGTATAATTTTTATACGCTTTGAGAGCTCACATGTGAAAAATTCCAATTAATTTTACGCAGTAGTTTTTGGTTGGTGCCCTTTTAAATATGGAGAGCGATAAGCAACATTTTCGACGTATATTACTGTATTACAAGAGAGAGGGTAAAAATGCTGTTCAAACCAGAGAGAAATTAGCCGATGTGTATGGAGAAGGTGTGTTGACAGTACACCAATGCCAGAACTGGTTTTCTAAATTTCGATACGGCAATTTTGATGTCGAAGAAGCACCATGTTCGGGAAGGCCGGTTGAAGCTGATAAAGACGCGTTAAAGGCATTAGTTGATGGGAACAGGCGAATAATAACACGTGAGATCGGATTGAGGTTAAATTTATCAAATTCAACAGTATATGACCACTTGACTGATTTTATACGAAAACTGTCTTTCATTTCCACAAAAAAAAAAAAAAAAAAAACCAAATTACTTTCCGAACAAATCAATAATTCAACAGATGTAGCTTTGACAAGATCACCGTCATCAACTGTTAAAGTTCTAAAGTTCCTGTAAGATACTCCAATATGTGCATTAGTTCTACAGCTTGTTTGGATATTGTAGCAGTTGTGGTCAAATCCATAGGAAAAAATGTCCAGCTGAAAACATCAATTGTCATATTTGTAGTAAGAAAGGTCATTTTGCAAAAATGTGTTTCGCGAAATTAACGCAACATCAAACCAAAAAATTTGTCAAACAAATAGAAAGCCAGGTTGATAACAATAATGAAGACGTCAAAGAATTTTTTGTTGGTACCCTATTAAACTCCAGGTGCAGTGTGGTAGCAAATAATGAGTGGAATGTTCAGGTATTTATAAATAACATGACAATAACTCTTCAAATTGATACCGGAGCCCAAGTAAACATACTATCAAAAGAAACGCCAAATATGTTAAATATAAGCCATATGTTAAGACCTAGTAACACAAATATTTTAACCTTTAGTGGTGAAAAGTTACCTTTAATAGGAAATATTGATTTAGAATTTTTTTTAATAACAATACCTATTTGAGTACATTTTTGTACTAAATTTAAAATGTAAAAACATAATTGGATTAGAATTGGCCAAACAAATGAATCTAATTAAGACTGTAAATTCATTAACATCTGATAAGATTATCGATAATTATGCGCATGTATTTAATGGTTTAGGTCACATGAAAACAAAATGTAGTTTCAAACTCAAACCTAATATAGTACCTATAGGTGATGCTCCAAGAAAGATTCCCGTTAGCCTTCATGACAAGTTAAAAACTGAATTAGATAGAATGGTGAAGCTTAATGTAATACACAGCCGGAAAGAGAACCAACAGAATGGGTCAGTTCCATTGTACTAGTTACTAAGCCTAATGGACAGTTGAGAATTTGCTTAGACCCCCGTAACTTAAATAAAGCCATACTTCGTCCTCACTATCCTTTTCCCAATGTAGATGACTGCAAGGCAAAACTTATTGGATCAAAATATTTCAGCACTTTAGATGCCAATAGTGGTTTTTGGATGATTCCATTAGATAAAGCTTCATCCAAATTGTGCACATTCAATACACCATTTGGCAGGTATCGATTTTTAAGGTTACCATTTGGCATAAATGCTGCCCCAGAGATATTTCATTCTGATAGTAAATAGTTAAATGTTTTGGCGACATTGAAGGGTTAGTGATATATATTGATGATTTTTTAATCTATGCGAAAACGGTAGATGAACATAATAGAATATTACAGAAAGTTCTGCTACGTGCAGAAGAAATAGGTCTTAAATTTAACAAAGATAAATGCAAATTCCTACTAAATGTAATTAAGTTCCTTGGACACATTTTTAATGACTCTGGTATTAAGCCAGATGAAAACAAAATTAAGGCAATTTTAGATATGTCTGCTCCTAAAAACGTTTCTGAGCTGCAACGTTTTTTCGGAATGGTTAATTATTTAGGAAATTTTATTCTGAATTTATCATCAAAAAACAAACATTTAAGAGAATTGCTAAGAAAAGATATTCAGTGGCACTGGGATAAATCCCAAGAGGATGAGTTTATAAATTTAAAAGCTGAAATTAAAAAAGTCCCGTCTTAACTTATTTTGACCCAAATAAACAATTGATTCTAAGTGCAGATGCCTCCAAATTTGCCGTCGGAGCTGCCATTTTGCACAATAACCAACCAATAGCCTATGCCTCACTTACAACTGCACAAGAGAATTATGCCCAAATAGAAAAAGAGTTATTTGCTATTCTTTTTGGTTGCACTAGATTTCCCCAGTATACGTATGGTACCAAAGTGTTAGTAGAAACTGATCACAAACCATTGGTTTCTTTGTTTAACAAACCTTTATACAAAATTCCTGCTAGACTTCAACGGTTTATGCTTCGTCTTCAGTCATATGATCTGACAGTTACCTACAATTCCGGTAAATATTTGTATATAGCTGATACGCTGTCAAGATGTCCATTAAAAGCAAACGCCTTAGCTGATATTCATAAAGACATCACACTTCATTGTAATTTTCTTAAGTCGCATCTTGAAGTTCCATTTTCAAGTATAAATGATATAAAATATCATAGTAATATGATACAGTTTTTGCAAAAATTAAAACGTATATACTAAATGGGTGGCCTATACATAAAAAACTTGTATTGTAAGAGGTTATGCCCTATTACAAGATAAAAGATGAAATTCATATCATTGATTATATCCTTCTTAAAAATAACCAAGTTTTAGTCCCAAAAAGTCTTCAAAGTTTGATTTTGGACAGAATCCATGAAAGCCACATGGGAATACAGAGATGTCAAAGTCTTGCTAGACAATCTGTATACTGGCCAAACATATATTTAATAAAATATCAGATTGTGAAATTTGTATGAAATACAAAAATTCAAAATCTAAACAAGAAATTTTGACGCATGATATTTATAATATACCATGGTTTAAAGTCAGATGTGATCTCTTTGAGTTCAATAAAAAATACTATATACTAGTAGTTGACTATTTTTCAAAATTTATTGAAATAGAGTTGTTAAACTCTGGTTATTCGAGTAGACATGTGATTTTGAAACTGAAATCCATTTTCGCTAGACATGGCATCCCGAACATTTAATATCTGATAATGGCCCACCTTTTAATTCAAATGAATTTAAGGAATTTCTTGTTCTTCACAAAACTTCGAGTCCATATTTACCAAGATCAAATGGTCTTGCGGAACGCTCTATTCAGACAGTGAAGAAACTTTTAAGTGCTACTGATCCATATATCGCGTTATTAAACTACCGCGCTACACCTAAGGAAAATTTGCCAATTCCTTCTGAACTGCTAATGTCGAGAAAGTTGAATACAAGACTTCCAACACTTTCATCAAACTTAAAACCAAAACTAGTTGATACAGATAAATATCAAAAAGAAATTAATAATAGAATTCAAAAGTCATCAAATCATTACAACTCCAATACAAAAGAGTACAAATCTGTTAACACAGGTGATGAAGTAATGTTTAAAAGAAGTCCTAGTTCTTTTTGGTTTCAAGGAGTAAAAGTACGGAGCCCAGATCATTTGTAGTTAAAGATAAGGAAGGTTCTTTGTTTAGAAGAAATGAACAACACATATTCTAAAAACTCATAAAACTCTGATGATACAAATGAACACACATTCGAAAAATCTGAGAACTCTAATAATGAAAATAGTAGTAATACAGTAAATACTTCTGACTCGAATTTACCAGTTAAAACTACTAAAACTGAATCTGATAGTGCTTATAGAACTCGTCATGGAAGAAAAATTAGAAAAACTAGATTTACACACACTAATTTCTAAACCGTCAAAAACATGCACTTGTATCTTAACAAATAATTTTATTATTAATTTATATCTATATACGTATGTATAATCTTTATGATTTAAATATTTAAATATTTGAAAATAAATTGAATTGAAATTATTATAAGTACATATGTAATTGAAAAGGAAGATGTTGTGTAAATAATTAAAGTTATATTTACAATCATATTATTTAAATAGAACATGAAATAACCACTTGTTATTATTAGCTTTTAAGTTAGATCAGTAAGCTTTGTAATCAGTCTTTATATTGAATACATAAAATAAATTTAGTTTTTCAAACACATAATAGAAACGTGCACATTACAGTTCACATAAAAAATTGAAATTCTCTTAAAAATTTTATTTAATTTCTTTTCTTTTGTTTCTTCTTTTATGTGAGTAGCTTAAATGAAATCTGCCTTCTAGCATTCGACACCCTTTTCTATGAATTCTAACTTTATTGGATTCAACTTTGGTTTTAATTTTGTTTTATTTAATTGTCTCTGTTTCTCTGCCGTTTAGTAATAAAGAAAGAAGAGTAAAATTTGAAGGTAAACAAAATCAAATAAAAAAGTTCATAAATACAAACAAACACAACAAAATATTTGAATTTGAAAACAAAATAAAAAGTTTAGAAAAACTTTTGTTTATGATTTGCAATAAAGTATAAAAAGAAATTGTTTCATTGGGAATATTGGAAAGCATAAAACACTTGGATTTTGAAAACAAAATTCAAAAACAATAGTAAAGAAGGAAAAGAATATGTACATCTACTCAGGGCATAAATACCCACCAATTGCTGTTGTTTTAAAGGCAAAACTAGTTTTTGAAAAATTAGAGAAAAAAGAATACATTTTTCAGCTTATGGCATGGCTTTTAAAAATAAATATTTAAACAAACTCTATACAAGCGTGCTGAATCTAAGATTTTTTATTTAAAAAACACTCGCACTTTGCCATACAAAACTTCACAAAGGCCCATCTAATCTAATAAAGTGCTGACAGCTTGTATTTTTAAAGCCTCTAACCCCAGAGACTTTGTAATGACAGTGATAATTATAGGTGTACGGCATGATAAGGGTACTAAAATGTTGGTAGAATTCTGTTGAAAAAAATAGTACTTTTGTGCTCCATTTTCATGATAATATTTACAAGTGGGTGGTCGATAACAAATTGATACTGTTACGAAAATGGAAATGGTGTTACACCGTTTATCTTTAAAATTGACTTGTTCCCATGATCAACAAATAAACAAAAATATAGCAACACCAATATAAAACAAGTAAACACTGCAAAGATAAACATAAACAAAATAAACAAACAATGGTATCGTATACAACATGTTTGCATTTATAGAGATTTCGCGAAGGCAAAGTCATTAATTTCAAGAGCATTCATCAGACCTTGCGTTATAAAAGGCAAGACAAAGCAGGTAATAGGACCAGTAAAAATTCAGTCAGTCTTGTGTGAATACGCGTTGCGTGTTTAGAGAATAAACGTGGCACTATGCGGCATTTTGCCTGAAAACCTGGCCAAAATTAGTAGAAGTGTTTTATGAGTTAATTGCTGGAATTTTTTGATAATTAGGCCCAAGGATGAACCCAACTAATTGTGGTTCAAATCGGTCCGTGATTTCGCCTAGCCCCCATACAAATTCCCCTCGAAATTGCATTTATTTCCCCTTTAGAAATTCACGTTTGCGCTTATAAATAGCTTAAAAACTTCGGTATCGTGATAAAATTCGGTATGAACGAGTATTTTGTAAATCTAAATCATATTACCAAATTTTGTTATGGTCGGTCAATAATTGCCCCTTGGTCCAAAAAAGGGCCGATTAAGAAAATATGTTTAGCAATTATAATTGGCTTAAAAATGTTATTACCTCGATGAAATTCAACATGAACATGTTTAATATGAATGTGAATCATTTATGATCACATTTTATTATGATCGGATCATAAGTGCCCCTAGGTACCACATACGGCCCATTAAGAAAATCTAACATACAACTCATATTGTTAGAATAGTCGATATACATACATATGTAATTAAGTTTTTAAGCTTCTATGATAATTAATATTTATTCATATTATTCATTTTACATTATTTAATACTTAACTTAAAAATACCTAAAAAGTGAAACTAACTACAATCGTTAAAATCGTTATCATTTTCATCATTAATGTCAGGAAGGAGTAATTTAATAGTATCTGATGAAAATGCTTTTCTATTCCTTCGCGATTTTTGTGTACTGCAACTTATAAAAGGGTCACTGCATTAAAGTAACCTATTCAGGACATCTCGATTGGTATCGCTTCTACTGAATTTCCTCGCATAATTCGTACGCCATATCGCTTTATTACACTGCGTCTAAAATTTTAAATTTTTCAAAAAAAAGTAAAATTTTCAAAAAATCGCCAAAAATAATTGCGCAAATTTGCGCAAACTTTTTTTTCCCCCGAATATAGAGAGTTCATATTTTCTTGTGGTATATAACATTAAACTACTAAAAACTACTTTTACCTTTAAAATCCTTATTTTTTTTAGGGAGGGTAAAAAATGTGAAATTTTTATTATTTTTAAATTTTGAACGAATAATTTTAACATTAATATATGAGATATATATATATATATATATATAAAACTAAAAGTACCAGTTGTTCATACATTTCAAATAAAAAAAGAATCAATATAAAACCTCTATTTGTGTAGCCACAAAAAAATATCATATAAACCTATTAAAATTTAAAAAAAAAAACCAAAAACGCATTTAATTTTCTTCACTTTCCTGACTTTGACAGCGTCTCAAATCTACAAATCTCAACTTAAAGCCATGAAAATTTACTATATGATGCAAAATTTTGTTGTCTATCGAACTGCAGTTTCTTAAATTTCTTTAAATTATTTTGGCCTTTTTGGCCAGCTTTTCAGGGTAAATGCCACATAGTGCGTGGTTTGAAGATCTCCGTTGTAAAGATCTAACGAACAATTGTTAGTGTTTACGCAGAAGAGTGTAAAGATGAATAACAAACAAAGCAAATTGTTGTTGTTTACATCAAGCTGTGAACAGTGGCACACGGAATTGTGCGAACAATAAATAACACAGCCCTGCAAATTTGGACTTTTTTGTGTTTTTTGTCAATTTCTAACAATAGCGATTGTTCTAGCACGTCAGTGTTGAGCTCTACAATGTTTCAAAAATGGCCAAAAACGCTATTTTTAGGGTTTTCAACCCCCTTTTTCTCGAAAACCTGACGTGATGGAAAATTTTTGAAACCAGATTCGTGTTTAGCGCACAAAATGCCTTCGGAAACACCTGGAGCAATCTTAATTGCAAAACCCATGCAGGGCTGTGTAATTTATCTTAAACTAAACATAAATTTATTTTTATTTATTTGCAATCTACGAACTCATATTCTAAACGTTTTTAAAAGGTTAAAAACGTAGCAATACCTTTTAAATTTTTAAATGTATACATACATACATACATACATACTTAATTGGTCATTTTAACCCTTCAGTCAGGATTACTACCAGTTTCCCACACCACTCATGTTGTGTGTGCTAATTTTATACATGAAAGTCGTCTCCGAACGACAGATTTTCGAGAAACTTTTTGATGGTAATTTGATTTACCCTCAAAGTTTTGACCAGAAATCTACTGAGAGGAAGTCGCCGTAGAAATATTTTTTTGTATTTCATTTTGTTGAAGATGTGTGTTCTAGGGTTGAACCGAGGTCTCACGTCTAATAGACACTAGACACTACCAACTAGACGCTACCTACTAGTCTTCGGCAACTACAATTTTAAATAAGATTTAATTAATTTGGCTCTACTTTTAGAATCACTTTAGAAAAACTGCTACTCACATACTTATTACAATCACCGTCACCAATCGCTATACTTGGCTTTGTAACAGACGACTTCTGTAACAAACGGTTCATCTGAATATTTGTAAGCTTCTCCATATTGGCTGTAGTCGTCCGAATGCCGCTATCTTTTAATTGAGGCTGTTGATAACGTCTGTTTCTGCCCCGCCATCTGTGGTCACTATACTGCCTAGATAGCAGAAGCAATCTACATATTTGACTGGTTGGCCTTGCGGCGCGATGTCGTTGGTACTTACTTAGTTAATTCTCATGGTTTTGGTTTTTTTAATATTTGTCTCAAGTCAAATATTGCGCGCTATTCTTTCTAAGTCTTCTAGCTATGTTTGCATGTTGGAGATCTTATGCGAGACTAGATAAATGTCATCAGCATAATCCAAATCTTCTAGTTGACGGAAGAGACTCCATGTTCTATCTCTTTTCTCACAACAGACTTCGTTCATAATAACATCCAGCGCGATAGTAAATATCTGAGATGATAGAAGGCACTCTTGTTTCACTCCAGCTTTTGTTGAAATAATGAAATGTTTGACTTATATTGCTGTTGTGAAAAACTAAGAGTTCTGCATCCTCGTACATAGCTCTAATGTAATAGTATCTCTGTTATCTTCTGGTACTGGGGTACTCATTTTCTTCTCAATGCCTTCCATATGGCAGTTGGTATGATGGTATTGAAGGCTTTCATGAAATCTACGAACTGGAGGAGTACGCTATTCAAGAGATTGTTCTATCATAATAAGTACAGTGATTGACTTGATCTACTTAGCGCCTGTTTGGCCAGAAACCTATCTACTCGTCTCGTAAATTTTCCTCGATGTTGCTTTAAAACCTTCCTGCAGGGCAGTCTATGAGTATAAAAGTATGAATACATCAAATTGTGGGTTGCACGCATACACCTTAGATTTAAGAAAACCATCACCAGAAGAAGTCTAACCAGATCAAAACGATATCGTTGCCTAACCACGCCTTCAAATCCGATGGGTTATCTGATACTTAGTGACTTCCTGTTAAAACCACATTTCATTGGTGTCCAGATCGTACAATTCGGACAAAAAGAATTTGGTAATCATCGAGCTATGGTGCTCGCCGTTGACAGTGATTGCCATACCAGCCTCGCTCTGAAAGAAATACGAACCGATAAAACCGCCAGTCTAAAATCGACATCAAGCAATAATTTTTTAGGCCTTGTAACGAAACAGCGTTCGTACTGTGATTACGAGTTCAGAAAAAACACTGGAAATATTTATTCTGGACAGACTAACAAAAGAGCGTTGAAAAAGATACATAATATACACCATCGCTATATAGTGCACCGCTTTTGGTTGACGCATGGCCGTTTCACTTGAACATATATACAAGGCCGCCTTCCAAAATGTATCAATATAAAGTTTGTATGAAGTTCTACTACTGTAACCAAACAATGCATGAACTATAAATCCGATGCCTGATTGCATTTTGACTGCGTTAAAAATACACATTGACAACATTTTGAAATAAAATACATTGTATATATTTTGTACAGCGGCATTAAAAAACACGATACTTTGTTCAAACACAAAACAACTAACATTTTGGAATGCAGCCCAACAAGTATCAATACAATGTGCGATTTAGGGGAACCCCAATACTACCGCGTAATACTGAAACAGCGTTAAGCGGAGTAGCGTTAAGCGGGGTTTGACAGTATTCATGCACTCTGAAATGTGCCTCATCGCTAAAGACGATTTTTCGATTATTTAGGGTTAGTTGCCAGTTCTCCAAAGCTCATTCAGTAAACCTTGTCTACAGTTAGGTTAGGTTAGAGGACGTGTACTTGTCAATTAAGACAAGTACAGTACCCGGAGGTCGAATGTCACGGTGATTTGGCAAAATCGAATGTATTTTACAATTATTTTGACATAAAATGTCAAAGATCGAAAGTTTCTGATTGAATACTCGATATAAGCCAATCAAAATGAAAATATTTAATACATCACCCCTAATTCCTTACGCTTTCAATACAATAAACGCAAAGCAGCAAGCACAACGATTTTGCAATTGCAGCCAAGGTAAGCTGCTTGCGCCTTATTTATAATAAAGATGATGGAAGCATACGCAAACAAATAAAAAATAAAACAATTCATTAAGACTTTATGGATGGTGCCACTAAAACTTTCTACGTACGCATGTTATTGTATTGACATCATTAATCCTCGTCGCACTGCCAGCACAAATCCTCTCACTGTAAGCACTCTTGTTGCTGCTAGTAAAAGCAGCAGAACCCTTGATTGTTAGCGGGCTGCCTTGAATATAATCACTACCATATACACTCATGTATTCTATTTTTGAGAGATTGCCGCCTTACGTTTATATGAAATGATTATTATGCATGAAATGATTATTATGCCATAGAAATTATTTCATTAAAACTGTGTTTTAAATTAGCACCATTGGCCAAAACATATTCCCTAATGCGTAATGGCATTGAGAAACAATTTGTTTTTCAACAAAACATGAGCAAAAATTCTGAAATTAAACGGAATTACATTATAATTTTAGGCTAAAAAAATTATTTTTTTCAATTTTAATTTCATTTTATGTGGAATAACACTGGGAATTATTTTAATTCCAGCGTGATAACAGACTGAAATTTTAATTTTGTGATGGTCATATAGAAAATTTTTCTGCCAATGTACACAACATAACACATTTCTTTCGTGGATAATTATAAGAAAAAAATTGCATTTTTAATCGCTAATTATAATGTGGTAAATTTTTGTTTTTTATTTGTAATATTTTTACACGTTTCCTTTGATGTATATTTTAGATAATTACTTAGTTAATCTAAAATAAGCATAATACAAGTACATGTGTAAATGAGTACTTAGACGGAATGTCTTTACAGCATAAATTGCTATATGTAAGGTAGAATTCTATTTTATTCTGGATAATATAATTATAAACCAGAGGTATTCCTTTT
The DNA here is from genome assembly GCA_936449025.2 of Sarcophaga subvicina. Lineage (NCBI taxonomy): Eukaryota > Metazoa > Arthropoda > Insecta > Diptera > Sarcophagidae > Sarcophaga > Sarcophaga subvicina. The sequence goes on from OW388084.2 coordinate 83,910,679, forward strand.
GAACATTTTCTATAAAACTAGTAGACCATTCGTTAAAGAATCTGAGCGACATAACTTAGTATTTTAAAATTTAATTCAGATTAAGTCTAATTCTAAATGTAATTGAACATAACTATAGTCTGATATCTTGCTAAGTTCAAAACAATTATTCCCACTTAGCATCTCTGTATGTTATCCAAAACCCTCAAGTTTTCGAAACTGACAACAAATCGAAGACGTTTATAGTATGAAATAAAAATAAAAAAATGAATGAGTGATTAACCAATGGATAAGAGTTATTGTACATTATGCTCAGAAGTAATTCAGCACGGGAGAAACTGTGTAATACGATTACTTTTTCAGTACTTTGAAACTGCCAAATTTGACAAAAGTCAAATAAACTTGGAGTATATGAAATAAATATGCTTTGCGTTCACTTGTACTGAAAACGAAATTTCAGTGAAATTGGAAAGAAATCGCAAATCGACAATGAGTTTAACAGTTACGGATTATTTATAATGAGATTTAGTGAGACTTGGTGGTTAAATAGTGGTGAGCATAGTACATCGAAAGGCTATTTAGTTTTCTTATTTATTGTACTCTATTCTGGAAAATAAAGAGATTAATCAACAGTAAGCGGAGTAAGTGATACGACAAAACATGCTCTTATTGGATGGCAACTACACATCGACTTATACTAAGGAAATGAAAATAACGAAACGAATATGCTTTGTGTTCATTTGTACTGATAACGTATAAAACTGTTTCCAGTACAATACTTATTTATTTGCTTAATTGGTCATTACAGGTCTTTACTTCAGTATTACGACGAACCTTCTTATAACACCCATATTGTGTGTGTTAATTTTACCCAAGAATGGTGGAACCTACAGTTTAAAGTCGACTCCGAATGATAAATTTTTGAAAAGTTTTTCATCTAAATTTTATTCCCGTTCACAGTTTTTGTCAGAACATTGCTAAGACGAAGATCGCTGAAGAAATATTTTTTCATACTTCACCTTGGTAGAGATGTCTGAGTTAAGGGTTGAACCTCGAGTTAGCGTCTAATAAGCCAGCATATTACCTACCAGACTACGGCGTTTGCCAGTACATTACATTAAAGAAGTATAATTACTTCAGATATAACAGATATAGATGGACGAATGGATACAATGCACAAGTCGTTCACCATTGGTCTGGTTTTACAAGGATTTTAAAGTGGTTGGGATTGAGTAGTAACATATTGAATGATGTGATTTGTACTACTGTTGCAAACGGAACAGCTACTCTTAAGTTAGACAATACTATAAAGTTTGAAAAAATATTAAATTTCCGATTCATTGCTTTTCACATCCTTATCATAACAAACTTAAAAATCTAATGTAGTAATTGTGTTGTCCTTCAATAAAACTCCATAAGCCAGGCTAAAAAAGTAACAAAGGGACTTTAAATTAACATCCAACATATTGTATTACTTTTCTTATATGAGTTACATTGACTTAAGCAAAAACAATTTTCTCTTGCTCTCTTAAAAAAAATATATGTTTTCCTAAGCATTTAGATTTTCTTAAGCATTTTGTTTCTTTATTTCTTTTGATTCTTCACAACTTTTTTAACTGAAAAGAAAAAAAGAAAATACAATACGACTGCAATACTTGAGCTCCACTAGACATGAGTACTTACTTGGTAATGCAGGACTTAAAGTTTATAATCACATTTAACGTATAGACTTCCGTTGAATATACAACGACAGGAAAGTAATCAAAATGCAAAATGCATTCTTATGGTAATGGAAAAGCAAACTTCAAGATAAACTTGTGAAATTGAAAACAAAATAAATAGGAAATCACTAAAAGTGTATAACATTTTATATGTAATACATATTCTCTTCTAAATGCGATGTCTATCAGACCATGCCGACTTTAAGACATTCAAAACGGTGAAAACACTTTCCGGCCATTATACCCAGCTGATCTAAAGGTTTATTGCACTGGTCAAGTGGAGTCAGACAGTCAGGCCCAGCTTTATCCTCTTCTCTACTTTTAGCTTTCCGTTCAGCCTGTTGTCTGGAATGATTGTCTGGAGTGATATGAAATGAACAGTAATGTCTGCAGACCATTTAACTTGGCTATCCTGAAAATATAATTTCTGTACCTACAAAAAATATTCGTTACGTCTTGTTAACGTTTATACCTAGACTGCATTTGGCAGCCTATGCCAACCTCACCCTCAACCCTCAGGGAGGACTCCATTAATCTTGAAAGTATGGATAGGTATTTATTCACTATCCGAATAAACATATCATAGGCATACTATACAAACGTAATGTTCCTACTTTTCTAGCATCTTCAAAGGTTAATTACAATCAAGAGCCATAGGAGCAGGTAAAGGATGGCAAGCTTGGGGTGTTCAATGAGGGGATCCGCCCATAATGTTTCACTTCCACATGTCTTTATCTCTGTTTCGACCATGGTGATTTGTAAAAACATACTGAATTAATGACAATTGATTTGACAGATATAGCTTCAACAAGATGGCCGTTATTAACCGTCAAAGTCACGGAAGATCCCTATATTAGGTATAGAATTCAATTCCTCCACAGCTATCTATACAGTTCAAGACAGATGTCATCGGTTTTTGGGTGACAGAACGTTTGAAGATCTGGACATGGTGGAGAAGGATAGACAGTATTACGTCCGATGTTCTTTATAACGGAGATCTTCAAACCACCATTATTCTCTTCAAATACCGCGCGTCTTCACACAAGACTGACTGAATTTTCACTGACTCCGTTGCCTGCTTTACCTTTTATATGGCAACGTAAACAGTCTGAGGAATGTTCTTGAAGGCGAATGTTCGTGGTTTCGCCTTCTCGAGATCTCCATAAATGTAAACATCGTTGTCTCATTATTATTTTTTGTGTATTTTTTAATTTACCATATTTTATGCTGGTGTTTAGTTGGTTGGAGAAACTAGGTCGTAATCCTGACTGAAGGGTTGTAATGACCAATTATGTATGTATGTATGTTTAGTTGGTATATTTTTGCTTACTTGTTTATCATGTAAGAAAGTTCATTGTTTTTGTTTTGTAGCTTTTGTTTATAGTTTTTATGTTAAACGATGTAAAAGCAAAACCCCATTTCCATTTTCATAACAATATTAAGGGTTTTGACTAAATCTCTCAATTATTATTATATTGTATTTTCAAAATTATTCTCTCATCCTAAAGTCCAGTTAAAGTTTATGAATACAAAACAAATATTAAAACAAAATTATTTTACTAGTATTACGTGCTGGTAAAAGATTTTGAATTAAATTTCCAGCAAAATATTTAAAACTTTCGTAAAACTTGGTTGTATACATAGTCAGGATGCACAAATTTAGAACAAAAAGAAACAAAATTTATAAAAAAATAATACATTTTTTAATGTATTGATCCCCAAAGATTTGGAAATTTTTTGCAACCTGAAAATAAAAATTTTTAAAAAAATATGAAATACATGGAAATAAATGAAAATATTATTATTTTACAACAACATTTATATATTGGATAGAATGTGTTTTTGTTTAGAAACATAAATAATTATGTTCTTCTACAACAATGCTTTTACTTGTCACATATTTGATCACATATTCAAACAAATGTTTGTATGCAATTTTTCAGAGGCAAAATATGAAAACAGGCGTTGTTGGCTGATGGCTAGAATTGAATGAAAAACAAATGAAACGTCATATAAGTAAGTCATATAAGTATCGGATTTTTTCTTTGATTTTCTCTCTTTCTAATAAAAGTGAAACAGCAGATACTGCCGGGTATTTTCTTGGCACCTCCGGTTTAATTTTGCAACCATGACAACCATTATTTGTATTTGCATTTTTACGACTATTTGTTGCTACAATCATTTATTATTCGAATTTCATAACAAAGATAGAAAACAAAAATAAATTTTTAAAAAATGTATTAATGAAGCACAGGAGATAATAACCCGTAAATGTAAGAACAGTACGAATTTATGAACATATGAATAAATAAAGGACTATGAAAATGAACAATTTTAATAATACTAGTGCTTCTCTACTTATTTCGAAATATTATTAAATTTTAGAAAATAAATGAAAAGTAATATTTTAAAAGCATAAACATGATAGTTTAGTATTCTAAAATGAATAAATCTTTACATTCATTCCAGAGTAATATTTACGAAATCTTTTATTATTTGATACGAAATTCAAATACAATATTTTTAAGCCGCTAACATATGCTCTAATGTGCTTTATGAATGGTAAAATAATTCATTTCAAACAATTCATATTTAATCTACTGTTACGTATTTATCTTTTAAAAGCGCTTAAAATATGAGATCGTAGATTGCAAATAAGATAAATTTGTGTTTAGTTTTAATTAAAATTCCTTATTATTCGCACCGTTCTGTGTGCCACTGTCCACAACTTGATGTAAACAACAACAATTGCTTTTCTTTGTTATTCCTCTGTTTATACCCTTTGCATAAACAATAACAATTACTAAACAATTATTCGACAGATCTTTGTAACGAAAATCTTCAAACCAAGACCACTCTCTTCAAACTCACCGCTTCATCACACAAGACTGACTGATCTTCACTAACTCACTCGACTGTTTTGCCTTTCCTTTTTTATGGCAGCGTAAACAGTCTGATGAATGTTCTTGATGGCGAATGTTCGTGGCTTCGAAATCTCTATAAATGTAATCATCATTGTCTACATTCATTATTATTGTTTGTATATTTTGTTTACATTAAATCTTGTAGTGTTGTTTTTGTATTTTTGTTTACTTGTTTACCATTTTTTTATGCTGGTGTTTGTTGTTATTTTAAGCAGTTCGATAATTTGTAAATAGGTTTGTTTACTACATTGTTTTGTTTTTGTAGCTTTTGTTTATAATTTTTAAATAAAATCTATGAATACGAAATAGACAACTGGAAAATTATTTTTTCAAAACACACCAAACAAACAACATCGTGCTAGGAATTTAAAAATATTAATATTTCATGATTCAAATAGAAAACATTAAATTTTTTTATTCTAATACAATTACTATAGTCAGGATTACGACCTAATTGATGATACTAGTTTAAAGACGACTCTGAACAAGAGATTTTTTGAGAAAGTTTCAAGTTACTCTCAGAGTTTTTGCCAGATATCTACTGAGAGGAAGTTATTCATATTTCATTTTGATGTCTGACCTGAGACACTAGTACTAGACTACAGCATGCTCGGTAACAAACAACCGTCACTGGTTGAAAACTGATCTATGACCATCACACTGGTAGACTATCATATTATCCACTAGACTACCGGCACTTATTTCAAATTTAAATTTCATGATTTCCACAATATTGTCGGGTTTGAGAAAATACTAATTTACTCGAGATCCTAGAGCGTTCGAAATACATCACGAAAAAATCTGTGTTTTGTGTCGATTTTGCGCTGGCGACGTCATCTGTTTATATTTCTTTGAGCACGCTTTTGGTGACAATCACTGTCAACAATGAGCACTATAGGTCTATGATTACCAAATTTACATACATATACACATTCATAAATATACATACAGTCAGAATTACGATCTAGTTTCTCACATCACTTGTGTTGTGTGTATAAATTTTATCCATAAGTGGCAGGACCTACAGTATAAAATCGACTCCGAGCAACAGAATTTTTGAGAAACGTTTCATGGCAATTTTTATTTACTCTAAGAGTTTCTGATAGAAATATACTGAGGAGATGTCACCGAAGAAATATGTTTTCATATTTCGTTTCGATCGAGATGTCCGACATGAGGTTTATACCGTAACCCCATGTCTAATAAGCCAACACAGTCCTTTACTAGACTACGGCGACTTACCGATTTTATTTGGATTTAATTAGATGATCTGGCGACTAAAGACATGTAGCGCTTTAAAGGCATGGTTATCTAACATATAGTTCTATTAACGTGCGATATTATACTAGATGGGAATAAGCCACAAACTGTTATATAGCATGGAAATAAATCACAAACCACAAATGTCTGCAATGTCATCGGCCAAATTGAACTTCATTTATATGCCATACCTATTTTACATTTCGAATGCGTTGCACCCAATGAAGACGTTTCGACGATAACTTACACGTACTTTATTTTAAATTTATTTTTAAATGTAAAGACAGGAGTGCTTTAATAAAGTACCCGATATATACAACAAGCCTCCTGTTTGAAGAACAGAATTCACATTGCTGTTATTGCTGTAGTCGTCGTAGTCTAGTACGTAGTGTGGAGTTATTAGACGTGATGCAACAGTTCAAACCCCAGATCAAACATCTCCAACAAAACGAAATATGAAGAAAAATTTCCTTCCTCTCAGCATATTTCTGGCGAAAACTCTGAGAGTAAATAAAATTGCCATGAAAAGTTTCTCAAAAATCTGTCGTTCGCAATTGACTTTAAACTGTAGGTCACTCCTGTATAAAATTTACACACACAGCATGAGTGGTGTTAGATGCTAGGCCGTAATGGCCAATTTCAAAATACCCGGTATGACGTTTTTGGATGCAGCACATCAGAAATGCCTAATTTTCCATTATAAACTAAACCACAATCCACAGCGATACCCAAAGCCAACATAATACATACCATCGGTTAAATTCAACCTGATTTATAAGCCCTCCACCGACTAATGTTTGCGTAAACCGAAATAATAATAAAAAAATCTCAAATATTACCCGATTTCTGACAGTCGCTCAAACGTGAAAATGACGATTTTTTTTAAACTATGATCCATCAAAACTTTTAAAAATATATTTAAAAAATATGACTCGAGTTTTATAATGATTAAATGATAACTAAGTTTTGTTCGATTTTATCAAACAATGTGTCAGTCTCTTCACTAGAGAATGTACTTTAAGAATGTCAACACTTATATTATGATTTTTAATTAAATTTGCCATTAAGAATGGTCCAACTTGTGAAAATAAGGAAAAAAAAAGCATCTATGTATTCCAGATATCAAAACTACATAATACCATATAAGTTTGAACAATATGTTTATGTATACCATTTTAAAGAGTTATCTCTCCCCTTTCCAAAAAACGTTGATCTTTCAAAAGTAGTTTAAAAATATTTAAATAAATCAATAATTTTAAGTGAAAAGTTCAAAAAAAGAAGATTTTTTATCAAATAAAACAATTTTGGAGAGTTCGAGAAATATAAAAAAGTTCTTTTGGGTTCAGCTTAACTAAATGTACCACCTAGACTATATATTTAATTTTTTGTCTTTTATCGTATATTAAAATTAATTGATTCAATTAATTTTTAAAATTAATTTTCTTTTTCCTAAAAAATTATTGTTTGAAAATATATGTTTATAACACATATTCTATTTAAAATATTAGCGTGAATGGTAATATTAAAAAAATAGACTGGCAACACTGGACAACATGTAGTAATTTTCAATTAACGGTAGCCATTTTAGATTTTTCAATCGTAGTTAGAATACCACGCCCATATTCATCAGGCCGCTAATCCATCTTCCTGTTATTGTTTGTATGCATGTATGTATGTCACACAATAGGGAAGACCAAAGTAATTAGAATTGTGCCTCTCTTATCAAACATTTATTTGAGTTTCACTTACTAAACTGGGCAAAACATATGAGTTTTCAGATATTGATTAAAGTGTGCCTAACCGATAAAAAGTAAATAAAAGAAGAAGAAAGTAATCATGATTACTAACATTATAGGCATTCAGGGTTACCGATTTTAATACATATATTTAAACAAAAATAGATTTTTAAATTAAAAATTATATAACATGAAAGGGGTTTTGGATGGACAATAAAATTGACTGTTGAAACATAAAAGGGGTTATAGAAATCCTATAGAAATACTGATATAATATGGTAACTTTTATGAATTTCTTTGGAATGTCTCTCATTCCGACCATACTGGAATATACGTATATTTTTCCAATAAACTCTTAAGGTAGCTTATAAAGCAAAATCGGAATGGAGATCTTGACCATTTAGATTCGGAAACGGAATCAGTTTAAAGGTTAAAACTAACGGCGAATCAAGCGTATCGTCACCTTTGAAATTAAAATCTTACAATTGGAGAATACAGGTAGAATACAAGTAATTTAATGATTTTATACACTTTTCTAAAATCACGGTGGCATTAAGCGTAGATAAAAACATTTGGTTTTCGGTAGGAACAAATCTAAAAGTGAAGAGAGCCATAACAGGGCAGCCTTTATCACACAAAAATCTTATGAAAGATTGAAGGTCAAAGTGCTTTATAGCTCATAACTAAAACATGTGATATCCATAGCCGTTAGTGCCTTTAATACATTATATTATATTGAGGGAAATCGACATAAGGTATGCCATTTATGAAGTGAGAATAAATGCCAAACGTCTTCCTTCCATTGAAACAGATACACAGTGATAACAATATCATGGTTTTGTTTGCTTGCTACGGAAATATCAGGTTTAGTGCCAAAAGTAAAATGGTAATCTATTCTGTTTAAAAAAGATTTTAATGAAAGTGGTCTTAGTCTGCTTTCCTTAATTTAATAAGGTTGTATATTTTTTTCTTTATGTAAATAAGTCTTTAATATTTCTTTACCCCTTCTACCCTTCTATACTATTTAACATAATTTGATTCTTGCGGATAGTTTTTTCAGTTGATTGCTTATAAATATTAATAAATAAAAAGAAAAAAATAATAATTGGCAATTCACACGACTTTGTATCGTGTATGTTGTATTGAACACACTTTTTGTTTGTGAACGCTAAATGTTATTTGTATTGTGTATTTCGTATTCCAAACGTCAAAAGGCGATAAGAAGAAGAATAACATTATTAAAAATTTTATTTTTAAGCAGCAAAATAAAAAATGTTGCTGAAAAAAGTTAGTTAAATAATTATCTGTGCCAAAAATATTATTTTGAAATGTTAATTGTTGACTCAAGTTTCATGGAATATATTTTGTATTTTTATTCTTCTTCTTGATTACTGCCATTTACATAAACTGATATCACGAAACCAATGCAACTTTTGAAAACACATGACAAAAATGTGTATAAGTGTATCGGATTTTTATATGAAAATTATTAACACAAGCATACACTGTTGTATTTTCGTCCAACAATACGCGCCATACAACGATACAAGCGCTTGTGTGAATTGCCCAAATATTTATACCTACAAAGAAAAAGTATTCATACATGAATGGAAATGAATATAGGATATGATTTGTAAATATAAAAAATTAACTTTAAGTTAACGTTTAGGTAATTAACTTTAAATTAGTTCAAAGTAATGCAGAGTCGGACCATGACTACTTCCTAGAACTACAATCCTTGTGGAAGAGTCAAGTAACGTTTACCATTTAAGTCTTTAAGATATTAACTTGGTAAATTGGTAAAAATAACGCTTCAAACATCCGATTTAAGGGACGAGTTTATTCGATTTGATCATTAGTCACCCGTTTGTTTTGAGTGTCCAATTATTTCGCAATATGTCATCCCTAATCATGCAGTTTTGCGCCCTGAAGGTACTTTAAGAAAAGTTAGAGTGTTCTAAATGTCCAAAAATACAACAAAAGCTGATAATAACAATATTATCTTTTGTTTAAACAAGATAGCTTTATCAGTTGATATTTGTAAACTGTACGGACAATTCTTGGTCGGTTTATGACCAACTATCAATTAATTTGACGTAGTAAAAACATAAATGAATTAATTACGTCATTTAAGTTAAATTCGGTAACAAATGGCACAACCTTTTCTTGCTATACGATTGCAGATTTTTTTTTGAAAAAAGAATTTCCCGTTGGTTCTGAGACCCTTAAACAAGATCTCTACGATGACGACCTGCTCTCGGAGCAGATTATATTCCCGAACTTTCAGTAAAGAAGTATAAAATCACAGCAATTTTACAAAAAGGTGGAATGTAATTATCGAAAAGGATCTCCAATTCTGATGGAGAAATGCATTTAAAAACAAACTTCGAATACATAAAAAGCTCTGGGTTTAAATTTTCGGTCATCATTCCTCGTTCTTTTCACTTTTGTGGTCTGGTTGGTATGGATTACGTTGGCTTTGAGCACCGCTGTGGTTTGTGGTTTATTCAATAAAATCTCCTTCTCGTAAGATGAACATGCCCTCAAATCGCTCATGCAAAATATTTAATACGTCATGGGCCGTGTGGAACGAAGCGCTGTCCTGTTGAAACCACATGTTGTTGATGTAAATAAATAAAAATAATAAAAAAAGTCTCGAATTTACTTCTTAAACGAAAAAAAAAACAAATTTAAAAGCCACAATTTTGTTGGATTTTAATTTAAAAAACTTAAATAAATTTTATGATTGCTGTGAATCTAAGTAAAATAGATTTTTAAGTAAAATTCTAATAGTTGTATTCTAAAAAATTAGAGTGTCTGCAGGACATCCAGAAGTTCTTCGCCATTAGTAAAAATAACTTACTCCGTATTAGTTGACAAACACCCAGGTGTTTCCTTCGAAAATACATTAACGCCACACATCCTTATATCGGAGTCTGTGTATTAGGCTTGAATACGTCTCGATTCTAAACAATTACTCTTTGAGTCTAAAAAGCAGGAACTACTCCTTGGTAGTCAGCTTCATAACTCAAATCATTTGTCATTGTAATTACCAAACAAAAGAACAGATTATCTCTAAAGCGTTTGACAACCTCACTTAATCTTTCCCTTCATCGAACATGTGTTTTCAAGTTCCTTTTCCTACTGCACAGAAAAATTTTGACTTAATTAGCGTTGTAAGAGCAACTCTCCTCGCATGGTGATTGCCTGCTGGGAATTACAATATGACTTAGGCTTTATCAGAGCATTACTCTATTTCAACTGTCTATGTAGTTCAGATTTTCATTATAATTTCTAACAGCCAGATATTATTGCTACAAAGAAGCATTTTCCAAAATCATTGTGTTAAGGCAACAGTTAAGATAGAAACTGGCATTCGATTTAACAGTTAACAATGTCCACTGAATTAACTCGCGTTAGTTAGTTTCAATCGCTAAGTGGCGGGAGTAACAGTTTAAAGTCGACTCCAAACGACAGATTTTTGAGGAATTTTATTAATGGCAAATTTAATTACTCTCAGAGTTTTTGTCAGAAATCTGCTGAGGGGAAGTCGGCCAAGAAATATTTTGTCATATTTCGTTTACTTGGAGATGCCTGTCCTGGGGTTCTTACCGACGCTTCACGTCTAATAAGCCAATACACTACCTACTAGACTATGGCGACTTCAAGCTTACGATTTTATATTTAAGCTTCATGAAAATCAGGTTAGAAAATTTAATACTTTGTTCGAAAATATTTATTGTCCTTTAGTTTATTTTAAATAGAAGTATGGTGGTTATAGTAAAAGCAACATTAGCAATAAATTCTTGATTTAAATTTCCTAGAAAATAAAACTGGTATTCATTACACCATACGCCTCCCAATCAACTGCCGGTTAACCTAATTTTATAAAAAATCATTAAAAAAGGAAAGAAAAAAGAAAACAAATAAAGAATTCTAACTCCATACATACCAAACACTTCAGTGTTGTATACATTTATTGAAGTACTTAAAATCTTTAAGTATTTCTACGTTTTATTGACAACCACCAGCAGAACAGAATATTACATACCACGCAACAACAATTCTATAAACCATATGGGAACCTTGGATAAAGAAGACCATAAAAATGGAACGCAGAGGTAAAAAAATAACCTTCTATTGACCATATCGTTAAAACTGTTAACACCAACAAATGTGGGTAATGTATACAAGGATACTGATGTTGGCACTGTTGCTTCATTACACGTGCTTAATATAATTTGCGGTACGTCATTATCCTTTCTCATTTACAAAAGGATGAACTGAGCATGCGGTAAAAAGGTCATTTGTTACATTTGCTGCTTTTTTTATTGAAGAGGATTTATTTAACCACTTAACCTCTTGCTGTTTCTCCTGAGGAACAACTAACGTGTGCCAAAGAAATTTCTCAAGTTAAACTTCTTATCTGCGCGAATATCTCATCCACTTCTAGTGGTGATGGTTTTGCACCCGTAAAAAATTTAATTGACCCACGAAATGAAGGTAAACGACAATTTAGACAATGCTTTATCCAAATGGTAGTCCAGAGGGTGCTCTTTCCAACCGTGGTAGTGGGATAGCTGAACTAATTTTGTGAGTCGAAATTTTCAATTTAAAAGAAAATTGATTTTTAGCCCAAAAAATATATGAAAATTCTCTAGGAGATCAGTGTCCATTTTTGAACATATAAGATATAGTACACCATACAAACTATATGCAAATGGTAGTCCAGAGCCTAGTTGGTAGTGCGCTAAACTTCAAGTGTCGAGGTTCTGAGTTGGATTCCCCTCAGAGACTAAAGGTGTTTATGATTGTCTGATTCTTTGTCTGACATATTATATATGCTGACCCACAATAGAAAAAAGGAAGTGAGAATTATTATTAAAAAGCAATTATCGAAAAAAAGTGACGAAAGTATTAAAAAAGGGGTAATTTTCCTTCCTCCTATTAAATATCTTTCTAATATTCAAACAAAATGCACTCCATGAAGAGGGGTCATCTCCCGAGTGTTGGTAACAAAAAAAAAATAATAATAATTTAAGAACTATGTGCTTACAATGTACTGTTACAACAACATCCCCTACATGCTCAATTTATTATATTATTTTTATTTATATTTAAAATTTTATAGTAATATTCTACAGGAGAGTTTCTGTGTTTGGAGATGGAACCTGTTCTTATTCCCATAGATTTTTTAATATTTCATACCCATATATGATTACCGTGGGTTTAAATTCGTTCAAGGCCAATAAGATCATATCATATATGTATATGGACTCATTTCTTTTTTTATTTCTTTTTTTCCTGTCTTTTTCAAAATTAGGAAAAATTGCTGCATTAAGCTTAACAATGTTCTTCAATGTTTGAGCAGCAAAAACATTAAAAGAATACATGCTGATGTCATCTTATATTTTGCTTTTCTAATTACACAGCACAAGTACAAAAAGACAAAAATCTTTGCCAACTTTAAGCATCAATAGATTTCAAATCTCAGCTCATTTTCATTTGTCTAATGGCATAGTCATAATGTCGTAATGGATAAGTAATTAAAAACAAATACGAACGTTACATTGTAGCAAATATTGTAGCCTATTTAACCGTAGATCGAGCTTTGTATCAAAAATGGTACATTTCAATTTTTGAGGACATATAACTTTAATTCAGAAAAAGTTAGAAGCCTGATATTTTTTAATTCGTTAGTATTGTTGTCGCCATTATTTTAAACCAAATAAAAAAAGAAAATTTGAAACAGGTGTTAAGAAATTTAAAAACTTCATAATTCTGGCTTATGTACATATCATTTTTGATACATAAAACTTTCCTAGGGATTCTTTGGTTTTGTGAATGAAATTTTTTTAAGTTTTCAAAGATTTTGTGAAGTTTTATAGTAAATAATACATTATTTATGGTGTTTGAGAATGAGTTGAAAGTTAAGTGTTCAAGGAAAGTGAAAAGGTTTAATTTTCTGTTCTGGACATATTCTTGAAATTAATTGAAGTAGCGGTAGTCTAATATGAAGCGTGCAAAATTATTAGACGTCAGTTCAAACCTCAAGTCAGACGAAAGGTTGTAATGACAGACTATATATATATATATGTATGGATGTATGTAATATTCTCGCTGCTGAAGACTCTGAAGAACAAGAAAACAGAAGCTCGTATTATGAACTGCCAAAGATGGTACTACTAGGAACAGAGAACCGTATGTCTTTAGTAGTTTGGAAAGAGAAAATATTACTAATTTTCACCAAGATTACTAGCAGCTGATTCCTGAAATGTTGTAGAGTCTTTCTTACTGTTCTTCTCATATTTATCTCACGTGACAGACAAACATTAGAAAAAAGTGTTTCGTCCTATGTTTTATTTCATAGATATTACAGATGATAATATTTCGGCTAACTACGTACGTGTGAGATAACAGAATCATTCGTTCTGATGATGTGCTACTCGGAAATGAAGATAAATTTACACACCTATTAGGCCTTTTCGAAAAATGAGCTAAAAGAATTTCAGCTTTTAATAAACCCAATAATTTTGACGCTGTAGATGAGTAACTAATTTAATTGTATGGTCGTTATAAATTTCGTGGTGCACCGAGATCGAATTGGCAGTTTCAGGTTCAAGTACATGCTATGTGCGTAGCAACTACTTACATCCGTAATCCTGTATCCGGGAAACTAGAGAGGAATGAAAGAGAAAACATTGTTATTGACATAATCGATGTTCAATTGCAAAGGAAAAATTTTTTAGCTCACATGACGTTGACAACAAATATTTCTAAAAAAATATAACAATGGTTTGTACCATCAGGTTTCAGTCAGCCCTCAAATGAGAGTATTATTGATGCGAAGGTAAGCTGCCCCATCTAAACAATTGGAAACTTATAAATATATAACGAAGCTGAAATGAAGTGTTTTATTTTTATGTAAGAAACCATGCTGCAATATACATCATTTCAAAAATTTTGGCGTAAATGTCATAAAAGTGATAATAAAATGTAATAATACCAAATATTTTAATTAAAATAAATTAAAATATTAAATATTTGTAACAAAATCTATTAATAATCGTGACAATTCTATGTACTACAAGATTGTATCAAAAGTGATTATGAAGTTTTTTTAAGGCTCGATCTACGGTTAAGGCATAACAATGAAACATAAGCCTTATTGAATGACAGTATCTTACCGTCATTGATATCTTCCATGTATTGGTTCGAAAAACCTCCCATGCTTGACACCATTATAAGGCGATCAAATGAAATTAAATAATTTTTGTTCTTTTTGTACGAAATAAATGCATTTTAAGGCTTTATTTATTTTTACAAAAAAAAAAAAAAAAAAAAATCATTGAACTTTCATACCCAATATATGAAGAGCTTCAGATTCCCAATATTTACACAACCTGTAGTTACAAACGAGATTTTATTAATGTCAAGTAAGCAATATTGGATGTTTTGTGTACAAAAATTTACCCTATCCCCCCAGATGCAAGTGCGACTATCACATACATAACATAACATGACACAGGTTTGAACCGAGGCCTTATCACTACTACTAGTACTGCGAGTATAACATGAAGTCTTATTTCCAAACGGTTTAATATACAGTTAGAGAAATATGACTTCCTCTCAGCAAATTTCTGGTTAAAAAAGTTTTCTCCTGACTAAAGGGTTGTAAAGACCAATTATGTATGTTATGTATGCCATATATGACATGACTGATAGCTGACACCCGTTTTGTACTCAAGCCTTTAACAAAATTGTGTGTCAGTGGCAAGAATAACTTCCATAACTTTTTCAAATCAAGCCTCTTTGATATCCTTTTCGTTCCCAATAAATCTAAAATAATTTTTTGAAACCAGTCACCCAATAACACGGTGTCCATCAATAACTCCTCTAATGATAAGTCAACAATTCCTCTTCAACATTTTCCTCGGTTCCAATACATGTAGAGATCAAAGAGATTTCATATTAGGCTATGACTCTCTTTACTAATCCAAACTTAGACCTCTTGAGAGTTGAACGCATATTTATTTGTGTTGATGTCTATATCCACAACACTTTAAAACAGTTATGGCGTTGGTTTTGACCTGCTATAGCTCCTTCGTTCATTTTCATTTATAGTAATTGTCATTCCATTTTGCCGCTTCAACACTTGTAAAGTCACTTCATTTGTTTTTGCTGGTGGTAAGTTTTAAACGGTGAAGTCAAGCGACAAAGTCATCAATTATTTTTCAAACTGCTAACTTTTAATCATTGCAAAGCAAGTCGTCACAAAGAGGGCGATACTGTGTACTCCTCTAATGCCAAGTAATGAAATATCCATTTCAGTCTTTGATGTGAAATTGAACGCTTTGGAAAAAGTTTCTTAATTTATTATCGAAAGATCAAAAGTTTATACAAAAATTGTTACTTGTTGTATGGTAATGGAATGCTGAGTTTTTGTAATAGAAAATAGAAAATTTTATTGTTTTCTTTAATATTTGATTTTTTTATTATTATTTGCTACTTAAATTTCTGATACAATAATATTTATAAAGGAATAGATTAGAGAATTGTAGTCGCCGTAGTCTAGTAGGTAGTGTGTTGGCTAATTAAACGTAAGGCTAGAATTCAAATCCCAGATCAGACATCAAAATGAAAATATGAAAGAATATTTCTTCGGCAACTTCCTCTCAGCAGACTTCTGACAAAAACTCTGAGAGTAAATAAAATTGCCATGAAAAGTTTCTCAAAAATCTGTCATTCGGAGTCGACTTTAAACTGTAGGGTCCCACCGCACATGTAGAAAATTAACACAAACAACATAAGTGGTGTGAGAAGCTATGTCGTAATCCTGACTGAGGGGTTGTAATGACCCATTATATATGTATGTATGTAATAGATTAGAGAGACTAAATAAAGCGTTTAAGTTGTAAATGATAAGTTTCCAATATATTAGACACAAGCAAAAAATTACCCTACGATTATTTCCGTTACTCACACAGACTAAGCTGAAAAGTGGATTATTATTTTCGAGCAGAGATGCTTTAGTTCTGTGACTATACGATATATTGTAACCTCCTCATATCTTATAAGACACTCCTATTGCTCTGACAAACTTCAGTATGCTGATCGGTGACCAAAACAAAAGTTTTGATTGCCTCAAATCCACTTGGTTTGAGAAAAGTCTTTGCCTCTCTTTATTTTCCCTTTAATTGTCCATATATTTCACAAATATGGGTTCTTAACCAATCAAAGTAGTTGAATCTCCCCTAGTCACAAGCTCCTTTGCTTACTCATACCCGAGAATTCTCACACGGCCTGGGACGTAGCCGAGAGTAAACTTATTATTCCAATCTAACTGATTCAGCTTATCCAGACAGTAGCCTACTATCTCCGATTGGACCTTTTTAAAAGCTAGTGTTCAAATGACTGTTAGTTAGATACATAATGACATGACTTTTGTATTTACTTTATATACCCTAAACTCCCATATGAACTCATTCTGTTACCAAAAACTCCAAATTCTGTCTTTTCTTTGTCCATCTGTGTAATAGAAAATGGTCCCTATTTTAAAATAGTATGCAGATTCCTCATTACTCCATCCTTTTGTGTCACTAAGTCCATAGAGTCTGCTGGTTTTGTCCAGAAAAGTTAAATAGGAAGCTACTCGAATCCTTAGCATCCAACGCCACTGTTCGACAGGTTCTCATTGCCCTTATAACACCAACACATGCTAGTCTCAGTATCTTGTTTAGGGTTGCCAGCCTGGCTGGACTTGGCTGGATTGTCCAGCTTTTTTGATGCTTGTCCAGTTTCAAGCTAAAATTTAATTTGTCCAGCTAAATAGAAATTTTTTTAGTACACCGCAATAACTTGGGCAATAATTTTCATGTTATCTTTGTCAAATCAGTAGCTTATTACAAACGTTTTTTTTACCAAAGCACAAACTAATATAAGCAAAATCAAACTATACTGAATTGTTATTTTTTATTGTTTTGTTTATTCTTCGATTTTTTTTTTTTGATTTTAGTATTTAATTTTAATTCTTACTTACATATGTATATGAAAATATTTATATGTCGGACGGAACGGAAAAAATTTAAGTTTAGTTAAAATTTTTTTAAAGAATGCAATGAATTTATTTAATTGTAATATTATTAATAATAATAAATACATATGTTGATATCAATGGATATTTAACTAAAAATTATTTACACAAAACCAAAATTAACATTTTCTCAGTATTTTGTATGTCCAGCTTTTTTTTTTGTTTTGTTCAGCTTTTTAAAACCCAATGTCCAGCTTTTTGCCAATCGGAATTTGGCAATCCTAATCTTGTTTAACTCGATTTTAGCTGTTTTCAGATTTATTGTCTATCCAGACAATTGCCACTAGTTTGACCATCATGGATTTCTCTGCAAGCTTTTTCTATATAACCATTTCATGTCCAGTTATATTCCCTAATATTAAACCCCGTTTCCTGTGGTATTATCGTACCTACGAATCAAATATGCTTACATAGTTACGTACTTAATTGGTCATTACAGGCTGGTAGAATATACCCATGGCTGTATTTATTAGGAATGGCAATTTTTGCGTTCCCGGAGACCTTCATAAAACAATTATAATCTGATCAGCGTAATTTAAGTGTATCTTAAAATACTGTCTGATATTTTTCGAGCATCAGTAATGTTGCAAATAATTCACATATTTCCCAAAATTGTTTTTATTGAAGATTTAAAAATTTTCGATAAAATCCATCATTTTTATTATAAAGAAGACACTCAAAAAGTTTTTCTCATAAATGTTTCGAGACAAGTACTTGCGTACAACAAGGAGACTGGCTGGCTGACTGGTTTATGTTAAAACACTAGGATGAATATTCAATGAAAATTTGTTTCTATTTTTTTTTTTTTTTGTAAGAATCTTTCTATTATTTCCACACCATCAATTATTATGCCGGGTAGTAAAAATAAATGCAAATGCGAAAATGTTTAAAAGTTTACAAAATAACTCACTTTCACAAATAGTACTCATAGTAATTGGTGACGCCAAGATACGTCTCTTATATTAGAGTTGACGGCGATGCTGTAAGTGGCAGCAGAAGTATTGTTGGCTTAAGCTAAACTGGCAGTAACTGTCACTGCCGAAAAAGAAATAAAACCCAGTAATTATATTTAAGATAAGAGTCAGGAATTGATTTCCCTTCGATCTTAATCAAAAAATGTGTCATGCCACAATAGATTTATTGCATCAAATTTTTGATGGCCGTTTAATAGCCGAAATGGTGATGTCAATTGACTTGTCAAATGCATTTTTTAATTACAGTAATTATAGTATTAAGGGTTTTTAAGCCCATTCTTCATACGTCTTCGGACGTGATTTGAAAATGTCGAATTGTTATAAAATTTACTTCAGATAGAGGTGCTTGAGCAGATCGGAAAACTCCACATTAGCTTGAAGTAAATTTACAGGATTTGTTTTCATTTCTAAATACCAGATCGCCACTATTTGATTTCTGTAAACTACACGGTAATAACATTCCTGTCCAGAATTACCTGATAGCCTATAGTCTACAGTGTATAGTCATTACTCTAACAAGCGTCTCGAACATCTCTGGCATGGCATTATTGGAAAATTTAGTCTTTCGTAGACCAAATTGAACTTTCGATTAAGGGTGTTGTTAACGTTTATTGGTTTCAAGTTTTCAACACAACTCATTGGACAGCTACTAATGGATTAAACATTAAATCATCCGTGGATTGTAATACTCGAATGCATTTACTTCTAATTGGATTGGCAAAAGCAGCCCGTACCACAACGAGATTATTAATTCCTGGGGTGTGGAATGCTAGTACACCACATGTGCAACCGATTGCTGTACTCCTGAACTCGATATAGAATCGGGGTGACGGCTTTGATACCGCAATCAAAGTTGTTTAAATTAGCAGTCGCCGTAGTTTGCTTATTAGGCAAATCCTATGTCAGACTTCTCGAAAAAATTAGAAATCGGCGACTTCCTCCCATCAGATTACTGGTAGAAACTCTAAGAGTAAACATAATAGCTATAAAAATTTTCTCAAAAATCTGTCGTTCGTAGTCAACTGTAAGCCATAGATACCGCCACTCATTTAAAAAATTAACACACACAACAGAAGTAGTGTGGGAAGATAGGTCGCAATCTTAACTGAAGGACTGTAATAACCAATTATGTGTGTATATATGTGACGACTTCGATATCAGGGTCTTCATCGATGTCTCAAATATAAATTGTGATGTTGAATCCAGTGTTTTTTCAGTCACTCCTAAATTGATCTTTTACTGTAGTTTGACTCGTAGCCCAAATATTTTTCAAATGAAAATTATGGATTTTAACTAAGGGAGTGCGCGCAACAAATTTGATTTGTTGGACATTCAGATACTCTTGCCCCCCTATCGCGCTTTATCACTTCTTCATAAATCTCGCAGCTGAACCGAATTGAATATCCTAACCTTCTATTCTCCAACAATGTTTATGGAAATGAACGACGAGGCTAATTGGGATGCATAGGCTCTAACTCAAGCAAAAGCTATTCGGCCGCTGTGTGATCTATTAAAAGCGGTATAATCGACTGCTACAAGGAAAGAACAAACTGCAGGTGGAAGTTTATAGGAATTGGAGACTCAACTGATCATAATATGATATCACCTACCTAGTTCCCAAAGAGGGTACAACAGGAAGAACGTACGGAACGGTTAGAAATCATGCGTTATGAAATCGACTTCAGTTTTAAAACCACTGTTGCGGCTGTGATAAAGCGATAGAGAATATATTTGATCACTTGCTTTGTGATTGCAGAGTTCTTGAAAACTATAGCGAGAGCATCTTGTGTAAGTGGCCCTAAGCGTCCGGTATGGTATTTATTAATCCAAGTAACCTCCTCACATCTGACAAAAAGGTTGTTTGGTTTGTTATCTTAAACACTTTTTGATGCTCGTGGTTGTTAAAATCGGCTTAGTCTAATAGGTAGCGTGATTTATTATTAGAAAAGAGCCAACCGAGACATCTCCAACAGAAGGAAATATGAAAAAAATATTTCTTTCGGTGACTTCCCCTTAGTAGTCTTCTTGCAAAGGCTCTGAGAATAAATCAAATTGCCATGAGAAATTTCTGAAATCTTTTGTTCGTGCCGACGTTAACCTGTAGGTTCCGCTACACGTGGAGATGTTTAACACGCACAATTTGAGTGATGTGAGTATTCCTCATTAATATTGGTGACTGAAGGATTGTAATGCCACCAATCCTTATTAGAGGACCATTAGGTAGGTAGGCAGGTATAAGTGGCCATCCCCCCAAATAAATTCTATGGACGCACTTAGGCCCCATGGGACCCATTGTGATACCACAGTTCGCGTGTTCCATCCCCTAGTCATGGAACCATCCAGAGCTTATAATGAAGCGACTCAAACTGCCGACGTAAATGCTCGACAAATCACTCAGATCATCAATGCAGTAGGCACCAAGATGTCTCTTCCTTCTCTGACAAAGTGCCGGGCATGTTCCCAGTAGATGAAGAACCGTCTCTTCCTCCTCTTCGTCCCTGCAGCTAGATGACCATTAAGGAGAAATTAAAATTTTACTCACTGTTTTCTCTGTTTAACATGTTTTAGCGCAACTAGAGTTTATGTCACAAGATGTAGGACCAGCACATCTAGTACCTTTATCTCCAATAAATCAATATTTTACCAGTTTTAAGCCAAACCTTATACATTTTATTGGTTTGAAGTTTGGCTTTTTGGCATGATATTTACTCCCAAATTTGTCCATAACATTTTTTACGTTTGATATGACGCCATATCAATAACCATAATGGATGTAGGGCATCAGACCATTTGAATATTTCTTTGAAATTTTTTTCTGTTTCCACATCATTGCGTTGGCGGTATCGTAAGCAAAGCTCAATGCGTGCATTTTAGTCTCTTTGGCATACCATTTTGATAAAAGAAGTTTATCCATATAAATACAGTGGAGGACATTAGGTTAGCACACTTCTAGTTATGAAAATTAAGTAAGTTAGGTATTTACCTATACACATACATTGTATACGATGTAATCATTATATACCGTAATTTTTTGTTTGTTTCTCTTTTGCGATTCTTATTTTATTTTGTATAGTTTGCAAATAATATGTAATCTGAACTGGACACTAATTTAGCACATTTCAGAAATTTTGATACATAAATATTTATTATATTATTTTTCGTAATTAAAACCTCTAATTGGTATGTTTTATAAATGCTTTATTTAAGAAATTTAAATGAAAATACAAATTAATCATTAGAAATTGCTAAAAATTACAGCATCAGGTAATTTAGCAAATGACCTCGAAAGGATACACTGTTGATAAGATTGCATCCACATTGAACTGCTCCATAAAGATGGTGTACAATGCATTAGGACATATTCAAACCTATAGGACGTAAAGGGTCCGCCAAATAATTTTTTTTAAATGCTTTAAAAAAAGCTACTGAATATTTTCTCAAATTTCTTTTTTTACTTGAAAGTATAATCCTTCCGGTTAATAATGGCAAATAATTTTGTTCAAATGGCTGCCTCGGCTGGCCATGCAGTAGCCTACACCAGAAGATGCCGATTTTGGCAAAAAAAAATCATCTTTTCAGATGAAGGTCATTTTGATCTTGGTGGGGCACATTTGGTAGCATTTGGGGCACAGAAAACCCGCACGCATACATTGAAAAGCCGACGCACCCAAAACGAGTCACTGTTTGGTGCGGATTTTGGTCCAGAGGCATAATTGGGCCATTTTTTCTTCGAAAATGAGCAAGGAGTGGCCGTTACAGTCAATGGCGATCATTATCGGGCCATGTTGAACGAATTTTTGTTCACAGAAATTGAAGAGGAGGATATTGGCAACATTTGGTTTCAACAGGACGGCGCTACGTGCTACACAGCCGAAGCTACGCTCGATGTTTTGCGCCCTGTTTTTGAAGATCGCATTATCAGCAGCAGAGCTGCTGTCGTTTGGCCACCTCGGAGCTGCGATTTGACACCGTTGGACTATTATTTGTGTGGTGCCGTCAAAGACAAGTGTCACGCCGACAAGCCAGAGACAATTGACGCTTTAAAGGACAATATTCGTGAAGCCATTGGTGAAATACAGCTGCACACAATCAATAATGTGCTTAAAAATTGGACCGGTCGTGTAGGCTACGGCATTGCCAGCCGAGGCAGCCATTTGAATAAAATTATTTTCCATTATTAACCAGAAGGATTGTACTTTCAAATAAAAAAAGAAATTTGAGAAAATATTCAGTAGTTTTTTTAAAGCATTTTCAAAAAAAAAGTTATTTGTCGCACCTTTTACAAAAATGTTACACAGACCACAAGACCTAGTAAAACCATCAATAGAGAAGATTCCTTCATTTATAGAGCAGTTGTTCCATTTACAACTTCCAATGAAATTCATACATACATAATTGGCCATTACAACCCTTTAGTCAGGATTACGGCCTAGCTTCTCGCGCCACTTATGTTGTGTGTATTAATTGTATGCGTGAGTGGCTGGACCAACAGTTTGAAGTCAATTCCGAACGACAGATTGCAGAGAAACTTTTCATGGCAATTTTATTTACTCTCAGAGTTTTTGCCAGCAATCTGCTGAGAGGAAGTCGCCGAAGAAATATTTTTTCATATTTCGTTTCGATGTCTGACCTGGGCTATGAATGGAGGACTTGCGTCTAATAAGCCCACACACACTATTAGACTACAGCGACTTGTGACTTGTTACATAAAAATAAAACAAAGTCGTTGCAAGGAACAAATCTCTGATGTAAAATAATGCAACGTAATTCCTGATCCGAATGGCATAGGAATTATTAGAGAATATCTTACTTATTTAATTAATTGGCTATTACTACCCCGATTAACGGATTTCGGCCAGTCGTAACCATCCTTCCAGGCGCCTCTGCTTCTTTCGCACCCACGCCAGTTGGTCACACCGATTGATGACAGGGTTTCCTCGATTTGGTCCTTCCAACGCAAACAAGGTCGTCGTTTTCGCCGACTTCCGGATATCCCCGTCTCGCCGGAGCATCCTCCTCCATTCGAACGGCATGGCCGAGCCAGCGCAGCCGCTGGATGTTAATTACGCTGAATAACGCATCGGTCGTTGAGGAGCTCATACAGTTCACTGTTGGATCGGTTGCGGATATCATTGCCAACTCGCACGGGACCAAAAATCGTACGTAGGACTTTTCTCTCGAATACTCTCAAAGCTGCTGCGGCTGTGCAGTCCATATCTCTGAGGCATAAAGAAGTACGAGGCGGATGAGTGACTTGTAGAGTATTACTCAATTGCGTATTGAGACCGTAGTAGCACCTGTGGGCAAGAGTGATCCTCGGCTTGATCTAACCATATAAGCATATTTTTGGTTAAGAAGAGTGTATATAGCTAATGTGTTAACCTAATGTCCACCACTGTATTTATTGCTTTAAAACCATTTGTTTATCTTTTAGTCCTTAGTGTACTGCATGTTGATTTATTATTTTGGTGTGCCAAAACTGGCAAAATCCATAGATGGGTCACCTGAAAAAATTGTAGAAAAATCGTGGTATAAATTTCTTTGTTTTTTTATCTTTTTATAAAATCCATCTATTTTAATAACACTTTAGAATAATGCGTGTGTTTTTGTCCTCATTTAAATTTAAAAACAAAAAATAATTTTTCAACACGTATTTTTTGGAGCCAACTTTTTCCATTTGCCAAACCTATGAGATGCCATTATTTCTTTATATGTCATGAAGTGTGGAATAATAACTTGGATTGAAATAGAATTGAATAGACGTACATTAACCCATATTGCAACAAAACAAGAAACAAAAATAAAAACCATAAAAATTCAAACTTTTACAACCATAAACTATCCCAACTAATGGCAAGATTTTGTCCAGCCACTCAATGCTGGAGTGCAACACAACATTTTGAATTGCTTGGTTTTTCTAAAGGTTTTTAAGTGTTTCGTTTTGTTTTTCAATTTAAAATTTTATCTTTTTTGTTTTTAACTACTTGGTCTGCGTTATCATAAATTTTAGTTTGACGACAATAGTTATTGGTTTCTCTACACAATACATTGCTTAAATAAATGGATTTGAAAAGTTTTATTGCAGTTTGTTCCGTTGCTTCCTTTGGTAAAAAGTTTTTTGTTTTTAGTTTCAAGCATTTTCAATTCTTAGAGTTAAATTGATTAAATACGTGTGAATAAAATAAATTAGAAGCCGCCAGCAATAGGAAAAGTTGGAAAAGATAGAGAAAATAGTTTGAAAAGATTTCTTGGATGTGTCATAGAGAAGGAATTTTGGTTTGACAGCACTTATCAAAAATGAATGATAGTTTTAATCATTACTTGTGTCCAGCAGTGGTAGAACGATGGAATTACATCGGTTTGCTTTCAAATTTCAAATTGGAAAAAGCAATATAAAATTCAATAAACCGCAAGAGGTCCAATCTATCTGGTGACTGAATTTTAAAACTGCTTTGTCCAGCAGTGGGCAGCGCAAGAACCAGAGAACTACTTGAGTTCGAAAAGATAACAGTTCGCATTCTAATTGGAATTCTAGAGAGACATATCGCTATTAGTAGTTTCACTGACAAGCTCGATCTGCCCCACTAATGCAAAAACTGCCATGATGTGGAGGAAACAGAATCGGCGCTTTACCTTTTATGCGTGTGATCTACATAGAAGTCCTCGGTTTTTGGGTGACAGAACGTTTAAAAATCTGGGCATGATACAGAACGTGCCACTAAGGGAACTGGCCAGTATCATCCGGAGCTCGGGGTGGTTCAAACTCACTACTAGCGGATCATGACAAGTGTGCTTACCTCACATTGGGTAACACAATGAGCCATATAGGCCACTGAGGGAACTTATCTGTGAGCGGCAAGCTACCCACTAACCTAACCTAAACTGTCCTAACCTTATACATACATACATAATTGGCCATTACAAGCCTTAAGTCAGGATTACGGCCTAGCTTCTCAACACCACTCTTGTTGTGTGTGTTAATTTTGTACATGAGCGGCGCGACCTGCAGTTTAAAGTCGTTTTTTACTTTTAAACAACGTTTAAAATATAAGTTCGTAGATTGCAAATAAAATAAAAATAAATTTGTGTTTAGTTTTAATTAAATTCCTTATTTTTGGCACAATTCTGTGTGCAACCGTTCACAACTTGATGTAAACAACGACAATTGCTTTGTTTGTGATTCCTCTTTGCATTCTTTTGCGTAAACAATACTTACTAGTCAATTTGTTCGACAGATCTTTGTAACGGAGATCTCCAAACCACGATTACTGACAAGACTGACTAAAATTTTACTATCTAGTTTATTTGAGAAAGCCTCAGAATTGTAGAAGGCTTTATACCATGGCAAAGTTAATTGCCGAAGTTTTAGAAAAATAAGAACAACTATTTTTGAAGTCAGAACTATTTCTAATTTTATTTATAAACTACTTCACCTATATACTATTTCTTATTCTATGTTTCTTACAATAATCTTAAACTATTTCCCCTACTTATTCTCATTCTATGTTTTCTGTTTTCTTTTCCCCTTAATCCATTATTTGTTTATAGTTTAGTGACCTAAATAATATTAATAGTAATATCGAATTCATTTGTAATGCAGTTCTAGTGACCCATATTAATCAACATAAGCCACTTCAAATTGCATACTCTGCATATTACGATTATAATTTTGTGAAGTCACTTTGCATTTGTTTACTTTTATTTTTGTTTATTTTAGTTATTTCATTAATTCTATATAATGGTGAATGCATACATTACAGCCTGCTTTGCCTTGCCTTTTATATGACAATGTAAACATTCTGATGAATGTCCTTGAAGGCGAATGTTCGTGGCGTCGCCTTCTCGACATCTCTATAAACGTAAACATCGTTGTTTCATTATTGTTGTTTGTGTATATTATTTACGTTTATTCTTGTAGTGTTTGTTGTTGTATTTTTGTTTACTTGTTTATCATGTAAACCAGTTCATAGTTCTTGTTTTTGTAGCTTTTGTTTATAATTTTAATGTTAAACGATGGAAAAGCAAAACACCAGTATATAGATTATATATTTCAAAACAATATTGATCCACTTAACAGATATTTGTATAACGGCATAAAAATCGACGCCTAGTTTGTATGCTTCAAAACGCAATATTCCTCCATAGCCTATGTAGGTGTTGATTTAAGTAAATTTAAAATTTTTCTTCTTTTCTCTACACTCAAATTTTGCAAAATTTTCGCTTAAACTTAAACCTTTCCTTCCTTTCCTTCTTTGCCAACGATTTATTAAAACATTTCCAGTATGCTTCACCGGCAGCAGTAATTCCTCAATACATAGAAGTTCAACAATTTTTCGACCATATTCTCTCACATAAAATATTTACTTGGGTGTGTTGTTTTACTAATACAAGCATGTTTTCTAAAATTAAGATTGATGTTAGCCGGACAAACTATTTTGTATTGCACACCACAACAACGCTTTTAACCTCAAAATAGGATCAATGCTTAAATCGATGGTTTTGCTGGTGTATACTAAACCCACACGTAAATTCATACATAGAGACATGTTTGAAAATGTATTTTCTCTACATTTTTAACTATTCATGTTGTGTAGCACAACACGTGTAAGATTTTCAGATTTGTGTGTTCAAAATATGATTTAATGGCTAATGCCTTCGAAATATATGCGTTAAGAAAATTTGTATGGGTATGTAGTAGTGGTTTATTGTATGAGTTAAAATCATGGTACACAAGAAACCAAACTTTTGAAATGTTTCACAGGCACTGCGGTTAATTAAAGAGTTGTGCGCTAGTCCGCCAATAGAGTAATTTTGGAGACGATAACCACAGGATATTGTGGTTTTTTACAATAGATGTACATATTATACATACATAATTCATATATACATTACAATCTTTCAGTCATTACAACCCTTCAGTCAGGATTACGACCTAGCTTCTTATACGACTTATGTTGTGTGTGTTAATTTTGTTCATAAGTGGCAGGACCTACATTTTAAAGTCGACTCCCAACGACAGATTTTGTGCGAAAATTTTTATGACGATTTTATTCACTTTTAGAGTTTCTGACAGAAATCTGCTGAGTGGAAGTCGCCGATTAAAATTATTTTCATATTTCGTTTTGTTGGAGATGTCTGACCTGAGATTTGAACAACGTTTTTACAACGTATAAATTTTCCGCTATAAAACTTTTAAAGCTGAGCTTTGGAGTAATTGAAGAAAGCAATCGGCAAGAAGCGATTGACAACTAGTGTTCAAATACGACATTATTAGACTACACCCAGCAATACTGACTTGGCTTTTCTTCCCGGAGTGTTTATTAGGAGGTTCACTTGTAAATGATTACAACTTGTTTCTGTCCGTATTCACCGTAGGTTAGTAGGTAGTGTGTTGGGTTATTAGTCGAGGAAACGTGAGAAGCTAACTTGTCATCCTAACTAAAGAGTTGTAATGACAGTACATACATCCATAATTTCAATTTACATGTAAGATTATCGTTTTTTACTCATCATTCAGAAATTTTTCAACCCATAATAAACACAACATAAACCAAATTGAATTTTTTGTTTGTAACACTTTTATACCATTTAATGCATTACTTTATTAAGTTATCCTGCTATCCTTTGCCTTTAAATATTTTTAATTCGAAATACATTCCGCGTGTTTATTTGTTTCTATAGAAAATGCATTAATATGGGTGTGTGGAATTATTTCAATACTGGCAATGAAGTCGTTTAGCATTAAATACTTCATTAAATAGGAGATAGGGCACTTTTGATGGTTTTGATTTAAGGTAATGTAAAAAAAATATGATATAACGGGTCTGTAATATAAGCCTTAATGCTTGGCAGAATATTATTGTGTTCCAACTGATGTGTTACTTATCAATAACAATATCTGATATTACCACATAGCTATTCGTGCTTTATAGTCACATCGACTGTATATAAAACAAATTTTCCTTTATCTCCTAGCGACCGACAAACGAAAATGTATTTTCTCTTTCATCATTCCTACAGAAATTATTATTGATTGCGAGTCAACAGTTAATGAGACTAAAGGAGACTTTGAAAACCAGGTACTGCATAGAGTAGTCTCTTAAAATGTTCATACGTTGTAACTCAAATTATAGCAAATTTTCACTGAAAATATATATTTCAGTAACAGTTAAAGAAGGAAATGTTTTAAGTTCTTCTCAAGCAATCAACTGCGGTGTTGTTCAATGTCGCATTCTAAATGCAGTTTTAAATTTGATATACACTTTTAATAAGCCAATAAAAGAAAACATCCACCCTTCAACATTTGCTAACGAAACTGCAGTTTCATCCCGCAGAATTTGCATTAACAAGTATTCCTTTTAGAGAAATGTTTGAAGAAATGGAGAATTAAGGCAAACAGATGAAAGTGTACCCATATAATTTTATAGAGGAACTTGTTATGTCAAAATAATATTCTGCGAACGCACCATGTTATATCAAAAATTTTAAATTCCATAAAATTTTTTTCGAACCGCCTGTTATAACGGATTACTTAGATTATCTCGAAACCCACCCAAATCTTTAATCCATGAAAGAAGAGATATTCTTGCACTCAGTCGAAGATGAAACTAATGGACGTGGTATTTATTATTATAATTTTTTGGTAATTGAAAGATATTATCTTATTACTGTTAGTTTTGCCATTCAAAAATATTTTTCTCAAAAATGTCAACGTATGTCTACAGTGTTTGACAATGTCACATGATTAATAGATGATTACAGTACAATGCTTTCATACCAACAACGATAGTACAACCTTTCACTTTAACCTTTACTATTTAACTGTCTATATGTAATAAATGTCACAGAGATTTGCTGATAATTTATTGGCACGGTTGTCATTGATGTCAATGCATTGCAGTTAGTTAACGACAAAATGATAAAAGAAAGATACGAGTTGCCCAAATATACTCATCTTTGTACATTGTCGTTGATTATTTTGTCGGTTACATCGAGTACTACAACAACGGCATTCCTTATTTCAGCCTTCAGCCTATTTTGTGTTTAACACGATAGCTAATTCAGAAGACATGACATTGTGACGTACTCTAACCGGTCCTATGTATTTAAGTATGTGTAAATTTACGTACATATACGTGAATAAATATAGGGTGAGAAATTTAAAAGTTAAAATTTCAAAACGCAATAAACCAAAAACAGTTTGGAATTTTGCCAAATTTATTTTGTTGTTGTAGAGTACAATTGTTTTGGTTAAAAATGGAATATTATTTCATTCATATGGCTGCCACGGCTGGCCTCACAGTACCTCATTCGATCTGACAACTGTTCGATTTCGTGCACTGTTTCGACTGTGTGGGGTGTTGTCGCGGCAATGGCATCACGAAAGTTGGCCTTCAACTGATCAATTGCCTCTGGTTTGTCGGCATAACACTTTTCTTTAACGGCGCTCTACAGAAAATAGGCCAACGGTGTCAAATCGCAGCTTCTAGGCGGCCAATTGACATCACCATTTCGTCTAATTAACGGCCATAAAACGTTGTCACAATAAACCGATTAAGGCATAAGATATGTGTCAAGTCGTACCATAGTGTTGAAACGAAACATCGTTCATCGATTATCCTGGTGCGATAAGTGTCTTCAATGACCGTAATAGTTGTGTCGTCCTCATTTTCATAGAAATATGGGCCAATGATGTCTCCGCTCCACAAACTGCACCGAATAGTCACTCGTAATGGGTGCATTGGCTTATATAAGGTCATGCATGTCTTTTCTGATCCCCATATACGACAATTTTGCTTATTAACATACCCACCAAAATGAAATTGAGCTTCATCCGAAGAGATGATTTTTCTCTACGATTACGTTCAGTGGAGATAATATACTGAATTTTGTGACAGAATAGAATAATATAAGTATTACCAGATTTGAAATTACCGATGGTTTAAATTTAAACAGACAGATGGCTCACCCGATATTTAAGTATGTGTAAATCTACGTAAATGTGAATAAATATTTGCTTGTATGTACAAGTTTTTGTGTTTGTGTCTGTGTATGATTGCTATAATCTGTAATTAAGCTAAAATGAGTTCTTTGTAAATAAAGTTGCTTAACTTACACAGCAGAATTTCATTACGTTAGAATGAGCCAAAATCCACACCAAACAGTGACCTTTTCAGGATGCATTTGATGCTTTTGGATCCGTCCAGAAATGGGCTAAATCGCTGGAGATGAGTTTTTCATCAAAAAAAAAAAAACACGTTAACTGCTCTAGAGAGCAATCTTGAGCTTACTTCCAATCTGAAAGTATTGAGAAAAATTTTCTGAGCACGTAAATATGTACGTAGTAATATGTAATTAATAGTAATTATTAATAGCCACACAAAGCTGAGCTCTTGGAGATTTATCCCTTATCTTCAATATTGAACTGTAATTTATTACTCTGTCTGGTGAATAAGAAGTTTTGCAAAGCCTGTAATTTTCCTTAAAATCGTGAGTTAAACATTTTCCTTTTAATATTGTTACGTTATTACCTTAAAAGGTAAGAAAGAGTTCGTAGCTTGCAAATAAAATAAAAATAAATTTATGTTTAGTTTGAATTAAATTCTTTATTGTTCGCACAATTCTGTGTGCCACTGTAAGCAACAACGATTGCTTTGTTTGTTATTCTTCTTTACACTCTTTTGCGTAAAGAATAACAATTGTTCGACAGATCTATATAATGGAGATCTTCAAACAACGATTATTCTCTTCAAATACCAAGCGTCTGCGTACAAGACTGACTGAATTTTTACTAACTGCGTTGCTTGGTCTTGGGTTTTATATGCCAACGTAAACAGTCTGATGAGTGATCGTGAAGTCGAATGTTCGTGCATTCGCCTGCTCGAGAACTCCATTAATGTAAATGAAATCGTTGTTTCATTATTGTTGTTTGTGTTTTTTGTTTACATTTATTCTTGTAGTGTTTGTTGTTGCATTTTTGCTTACTTCTTTATCATGTAAACAAGTTCATTGTTTTTGTGTTTGTAGCTTTTGTTTATAATTTTATATAATGTTAAACGATGTAAAAGCAAAACACCATTTTCATTTTCGTAACAATATCTTCAAAAGAATAAAATTTCATCAGCTATCTCTGTTATCTAATCCTTAGGTAAGTACAAACACGTAAACGAAGAAAACTAAAGCAAAACTTAAAACTAAAGGGGAAAAAATACCGTCTCCGTTTTCATCACCAACAAAAGCAACGAAAAGTTTAGGGATTTTTCATATAACTTCATACATGAGTGAAGCTACAAGGTCTCTTTTAACCTTTCGTTTATTTTGGTTGCACAACAGTTCACAGGATTTATCTTCATAGCGGACATACATGTTCATGTCTATACTATCATGTACTTTGATACAGACAGTATTGCACATGTGACAAGTGCTTGTCAGGTAGATGTGTTGAAAGGCTATCTGAAGTAGTATTACCATTACAAACAGTTGATTACATTCCAAGTAACTATATTTTGCTTGTTAGTTGATTACGTTTTACTAGGATACCATAAATATATGCCTTAATTGCTCTTTTTCTTAGTAATTAAAGGAAAATTCCACTTTCTTTATTTTTGGTTCTGCAATATTATCTTGAACTAGTCTTTGTTTTTGGGGTATAAGTATATGTATGTAGTTTGATGGAGTATGGCTCTATTCCTCATTTTAAGGCTTTTTCATTTTTAATTTAGTACCTATGGCTTAAAGACATTTTGAGTGAAAATTGAATTATGATAAGCAACTCTACTATTTTCTATTCTACTCTACTTTTCCATTTCTCTCATTACATTTTGTGTTAAAAAATCCACTGTATAATCATTTTATGAAACCCAAAGCATTCTAGCACTTCCTGTTACTTGAACAACATTTTTCTGACGCCACTTCCCCTCTCCTGTACTCCATCTGCCATTTGAATATTATTTATTCAAATATTATTACAATAGTAATGCCGAGCATGATAAATGAATTTTTATTGCAATTTCAACTGTAATTTTAACAAACAAATATTGTTTTAACGTCATACAAATGGATAAAAAAGAACAGGAATGGAAATGCTGAATAATGTAATTGTTCAGAATTGTAGACAACTTACATTTGACTTCGTTCCTGGGCACAATAAAGTTTTTCGTTTATTTGAATGTTACTTTTTATCTCGATTTTCTCTATTTCTGTCTGCATTATTGTTATGGCACTTTGAAGACAGGTTAAAGAAAAAATTCTTATTTTTGTAAATTTAGCATCAAATAATAGAAGAAATATATGTATGTATGACTGACAGACTATATATGAAAAAAATGGCAGAATTTGAGAATAATGCTTGCAATGGGTATAAGTGTAATTGCTGCAGTCTAGTAGATAGTGCGTTGGCTACGGTTCAAAACCCAGATCAGACATCTTCCACAAAACAGAACATGAAATAATATTTCTTCGCCTACGACTTCCTCTCAGCAGATATCGAACAAAAACTCTGAGAGTAAATGACATTGCCATGAAAAGTTTGTCAAAAATCTATCGTTCGGAGTCGACTTAAAACTGTAGATCCCAACACTCATGTATAATATTAACACATACAACATAAGTGGCGTGAGAAGCTAGGTCCTATTTCTGACTGAAGGTTAATTTTTTTTAATTTAATTCTCTCCGATTCTCCTCAATTTTTAAATATAGGTAATATTTTTTACATGATACTGATTTTTGCAGTTGCATGACAATCATGCCACAGCATCCTATTAACTATAGCGGCATATCAACGAGCTATGGCCCCACAAGTGGAGTCCAGGTCCACCTATTCACACAAAATTTTAACTCAGCCGTATCCAATATTTATCTCTAATAAGGAGAAACTATCGACAGTTAGGATATAATATGTTGTCCTACAAACAGTCTTCAAATCAACTTGGACACATACACACATACATAATTGTCATAAAAAACCTTCAGTCAGTATTTCGATATAGCTTCTTATACAATATGCGTTGGATGTGTGAATTTTATATATGAGAAACATACATACATTATAACATGGATTGGAGTCTTATCGCTGAATATGATTCTTCGCTATTGTCGATTGCTAGCAATTCCATGAGCTCAAGAGTTGTAGAGAACACATGTCCTTGACTATGGTCATTTATTTTCAGTTCCTGGGATGAGCTGAATTTTCTATGGGTGAAGATCTAATTAACGACGCAAAATTTGCCAAGTGTTGGTTTGTAAAAGGCCAGGTTCTAGGTAGTTACGCTAAATCGACTGCCTCGGATTCTCCTGCACACTCTTATGAACATAGACAATGTTTTCGTTTAATGGACCTACATGTATTGGTCGATCGGTAATACAGTAGGACCTTGATTATCCGTGATTCAATTATCCGGCAACATCAATTATCCGGGAAGGAAAAAGAAATTTTTTTGCATCGACTTAATTTTATTTTGGATCGACTTAAATTTTTCTGATTGTTTAACCGTGATTACCTCTATTATCCGTGATTATAAGCAAAAATGTTTTTCTATTATTTTGGACAAACAAGCGAAAAAGTGGAATTCTCTCTTTAGTATACGATGAGTCAGAAGCATACATGTAAACCTGTTTAGTTTAATTTAGAAATTTGAGAAGTGCGGTTTTTTTATATTTTTGAAACATGTATGTATATAAAATCCCTGAATTATTTAGTTTTTATGTAAATATGTACATATTCATTTATTAACTAATAAAAATATCTATTAAAAAACTAGCCAAAATTGGTACTCAATTAACCGGGAAAATCGATTATCCGGAATGCTTCCGGTCCCGACCATCACGGATAATCAAGGTCCTAGTGTAGAAACAGCGGACTTGAACTTGTGCACCACATTGCGAATAGTCTTTTGATAGGACGATTGTTATGATTTTAAATTGGGTATTGCGAGAATTGCATTACATTGCCGAAACTTATTTTGAGTATATGTGTGCATTGTGTTGGAATACCAAAAATATAGTCATGGGAGAAAGAAAAGAGGGAGTGAGACAAATTTATTCTTAAAACATTTTGTTAATGACCAATGTAAAAACATCTTCACTTTATTTTTCTCGAGAATTGCCATGTAATAATTTTCACTTTATTTTTCTAATCAAATATAATGTCAGCCAGGGTGGTGGAAATCGAATTCACTGCTTCGACACTTGAAATTTAGCACACTACCAACTAGACAATCGGGCATTTATTTTTATTTATTTATTAATTACAATACTATTACAAATTATATTCTGATTATATACGAACGGAGTAACTTGACCATATGCTCGGTGTAGTGTCGCAGACCATATTCTCTGGTGGGAATCGAACCCACAATCCTCACGCTAATAGTCTAGCACACTACCCACTAGACTACCAGTGCACCCTGAATTCAATACACTTTCAGTGATTTGTTAAAAAACTATATATATTCAGGCTACTAATTTGACAGATGTTGCTTCAATAAGACTGCCGTTATAAAATGTAGGCTTAGATTAGAAGACCGATGGGTATTTTAATTTTTCATATGAAACATTCAATAACGATGCAGATAAGATAATTAATTTTACAGCATAACTGAAAACTAAACAATTTTAATATTTTTCCATTTGTTTACCATTGCAGAACAAAATCATAAATTGGCTGATTTCACTATAATATTTTGTTGGAAGCGTCAAAATTGAAGAAAATTAATGCAATGTAACCAGAAGGCGATTAACGATTATGATTGAATAGCAATTTCTTTATTAAATATAGTGAGGACTGTGGTAAAATAGTCAAAGTCTCTGTAGTCCAGTTGACAGTGTGTTGGCTTATTACACGTGCTGCCACGGTCCAAACCGCAGGGCAGTCATCTCCAACAAAACGAAATGTGAAGAAATATTTCTTCGGCGAAAACTGTGAGCAGATTTCTGATAGAAACTCTGAGAGTAAATAAAAATTGCCATGAAAAGTTTCTTAAAAACCTGTCGTTCGGAGTCGACTTTTAACTGTAGGTCCCGCCACTCATGTATACAATTTACACACACAACATAAGTGGGTCGTAATGCTGACTGAAAGCTTGTAATGACCAATTGTGTATGCACAACGTGTGGTAAAATATATTGGGTGGTTCGGAAAGTAATTTCTTTTTTTACCGACAGAGGATTTAATTGTATTTTTTCCACCCAACTTCACACTTAAGCCGTATAATTTTTATATGCTTTGAGAGCTCATATAGCAAGGCTATAATTCTACGCAGTAGTTTTTGGTTAGTGCCCTTTTAAATATGGGGAGCGATAGGCAGCATTTTCGATACATATTACTATTTTACTACTGAAGAGGTAAAAATGCTGTTCAAACCAAAAAAAATTGGCCGATGTGTATGAAGAAGGTGTGTTGACAGTACTTCAGTGGCAGAACTGGTTCGTCAAATTTCGATCCGGCAATTTTGATGTAGAAGATGCACCACGTTCGGGAAGGCCGGTTGAAGGTGGTAGAGACGCAAAAAAGGCATTAGTTGATGCGAACCGGCGAATAACAACACGTGAGATCGGATTGAGGTTAAATTTATCAAATTCAACAGTTTGATTGATATTTTACGAAAACTATCTTCCGTTTCCACACAAAATAATTAAATTACTTTCCAAACAACCCAATAATTATTTGATACTTTGCGTATTGTTGACGGGCTTCTTAATTCATTTGGCTTATCAAAATAAATTTCCAGCAATGACTTTATATGCCAGTACATGACGTAAACAAAAAAAAATTTAATAATTTACGTTTTCTTTTTTAATATTTTAATTAGTATGAGAATCCTTTTTTTCCTCCAACCATTTCTGTGGAATCCTTAAATATTTTCCAACAAAAATATCGACAAAATGCATTATTTGCTATAAAAATTTCTGAGAAAACTGTAAAATGAAAACCTATAAAAAATTATACGAAAAAACGCAATAAAAAAATAAAACCATTAACAAATAATAAAAAGCCGTTTGCAAGAAAAGAAAAATAAATAATATCATGGAAAAAAAATGAATGGAATGCAACATCATTCATTATTATTTTTCATTATAAAAAATTGCATTATAATTTCATATTTTCCATTTTGACTTATGGCTTGTTAAGTAAATAATGGGATAATGCAAAAAAAGAAGGAATAAAGGATAAAAAAATAATGGCAAGTAAAACAGACACTGGCATCATCAATCCCAGCTCTGAAATTCAAGGATAATGATGATGAATAAGTAAATATGCATACCATATATTACAATTATTATCAGACAACAGAAACATGATAAAAAAAAGTCATAACAATTTTTGTTTAATGCAGAATTTTAATAATTATATATTTTTATTATAATAAAAAATAAAATAAGCATTGAACTACAGTGCACTGCAAAATTCTGGGTATCCCAAACCAAGTAAGCAATTTTATGAATTTTAAGCCAGAATTTGTAAAAGTAATTGCTGTTTTTTATATTTATTTTATTAATTTATTTATATTTTATTGTACAACAAACACATTTTAAGGTTTTCCACAAGAAATAAGGAAAATATGGAAAAGTTTCTGACGACCCCATATTTTTGCACAACACAGTATAGGTACCCCCAATACCCAGAGTAAATTTAAAATTCAAAGGTTCAATATGTTGAAATGTTACACCCAATTTTTATTTGGTTATCCCTTAAGGTCAAGCACTCCATTTAACCTATTTGGAATTGCATGTACCAGTTTTGTTTAGCATTTTCTGTTAATATTTGCCGCCATGCACTCATGATTTAAGTTTTATTTGAGATTTAGTGGGTACATAACCATTCTTCCAAATATTCTTCTAAATATTCTCTTGAAGTCGTATTATTACTTTATAGAAGAGTATTAAGTCTCTAGACAATTTGGTAAGCACGCCACTTCTTCACATCAGCAGCAGTATGATTGCTTTCATTGATTTGTTGGAAGTAACAATCATTACAGCGAAGGCTAAATATTCAACGCATAAGAAATGACACGTTAAAGTTCTTAAGAATCTGAGTATACAACCCCGGTGAGCGTGCAATGAGAGCGATTTGCGAAACGTAATGTAATTTCCGTAAGCACATGCTAGTGTAGCCGAATCCGTAAGGCTACCGGATTACTGCAGTGTTTTCCAGGCGGAGGTGTTAGCAATACAAGCTGCAGTTAAGATTATTTGGTATGCTAATGTCCACAATGGAAACATCACCATACTCAGCGATAGCCAGGCGGCTATCAGGGCTCTGGTTCCTATGTGAGGAACTCCAGGATGGTCTACGGCTGCCGAAAACAACTAAATAGGGTGACGGAGAGGTATAATGTACACATCATTTGGGTTACGGGACACAATGATATCCCGTGCAACTGCAGAGCGGATGAGCTGGCCTGACACGGCATGACAATCGAACTCTCCGATGAATTCTTGGATATTGGGACTCCTTTGAGACCTTGCAAGCTCATGATTACCAACGAGATCATGGACTCTGTCAAACGCAGGTGGGCAGCTTCGAATAAGGGCAGAATAGCGCGCATGATCTGGCCGAGGCTGGATAGAGGACGTGCTGCAAGGCTGCTTAAACTCCAAAGAGGCGTGCTCAGTATGGTCATTGGAGTCGTGCCGGGGCATTACATTGTGGGTGTCCACGCGAGGCGCATTGGTGTGGGACACCTGGCAAATGATTTCGGCAGAAGCTGCAGGGACGAGGAGGAGAAAGAGACTGTTCTTCATCTATTAGGATCATACCCGGCACTATGTCAAAGGAGAAAGAGACATTTTGGTGCCTACTACATCGAAGATCTGGGTGATTTGTCAAACATTGACGTCAGCAGTTTGAGTCTCTTCATTGGAAGCTCTAAGTGGTTCCAGGACTAGTGAATAATTGACATGCACTGTGGTATCACAATGGGCCCCATGGGGCCTAAGTGCGTCCATTCGATTCCTTGGGGGACGGCCACTTATACCTACCTACATAAGCATATGTTTATAACGTTCCGTGGACGTTTGGCCAATCGTGGCTTACCTGTTACACGGGTAAGAAATGAGCGTATATTTTGTGAAAATATTGGCGCATTTTTTTAAACTTAAAGGTCATCCACTTTTCGAAATAATGCTAAGCCAGAACGTGTGCTATCGATGAAAATCAATAGTAGTCGGAGGGAGTAAAGTCTAGTGAATACAGCGGGTGGGGTAGTAGCTCCCAGCCTAATGCTTTGTTAGTACCAAAACGGTTTTTGCTTTGTTAGTACCAAAACCGTTTTTGCTTTGTATTATATTGCAAAATTACTTTACCGTGGCTTGTGGCCCATTTTGGTAGATTTTCAATCAATGCATGGTTCAAATGAATTATTTGTTGTCGCAAGAGATCTTTGTTAACGGTTTCACCAGCTTTTAGGAATATATGGTACACCACACATTTCTAGTCCAATCAGACCCATCGATCTGGTTTTGCAGCCGAAGTTGATGGTTGTCTCGTATTAATTATGTTTTCACGTGATCTGCGACAAATTTGTTTGAATTTTTGATGAATATTAGGATAATTTGCCAACTGTTTCAGAGGCCACTACCCATAGTGATTTCGTAAAATATACTCACAAAATGGAAACTAATTTGACATATGGAGATCCAACAAGGTAGGCGTTATAAACTGTCAAAGTTATAAATTACCTGTAGGAAGACCCTTTATTTCACTGGGATTATAAATTCCTTTTATTGTGGTGTTTTTATTATTAGTAAAATGGGACTGCCAAATAAGAATTATTCACTATTCTCTTGTTTTTAACATAATAGTGAGACATTTTTTTTTTATTTATATGATGACATATAGACGGACTGATCCGGAGCCTCAAATTCTCGGCGTTAGACAATAGACAGTCATGAACTAAGCAATTACGATTAATAAAGATTTGTGACCAAATAGGCTGCAGCGGAATCCAAATAGAAAGCAATACAATCAGAATATAATCCTTATCGCTTTCCAGCTAATATAAGATGAACTTAGCATAAGCAAAACCAAAAAATGTGTATGACAGATATCGTGGTCTCAATCATTATAGCCAATTATAGTCAGTAGGATTACATACATACATGTCTTGTAGTACATCACATAGAATACAACAAAGATCAGCAATGAATATTTAGAAAGATGAATAGAATCGAGTCATACTCATAATTTCTGATACTTATGCGCATTCATACTTATTTTAATATCCTGGAAACGCTAATCATATTCAAAGTTTGAAGTAATCATCATATTCACAATAAACAACACGTATGATGTTGTTGATTTCGACTCTCTATGACTCAACATTTACAAGAATCACAAAATAAGTATGATTCGCGTGCGAAAAGGAAAATACTCACTAAAAGATTGTGTTTGTGCTTTGCTTGCTGCTCTCTCTTTTTTCTTTTTTTGGAAATGCAACAACACTATGACTGTAAATATTAATGAATGGCTCGAGTCACTTGAATCATTTATAAGTATTATAAGTTTTTTCTAAAGTTATGAATCTGAATGAGTAGGCTTATGAATCAAACATATTTGCAATGGTATGAGTTTGTACTCATACTCATTGCAACCTGTAGTTATAAATTAACGTTAAAAAAGTCAGAGTAGTTAAATTTGAATATTGTTGACTCACTTATACTCAAATTCTCATGAGTGCTTATGAGTAGCGAAAAAACGATTCATTGCTGATCTCTGACACACATTCATTTTAATTCAGAACTTTCATAAGTCAAATTCGCCAAATACAATATAAAAATGTTTTAAAAATTATTTCCTGATCCTTAACAGCTCTCTTAGTCATTTGGCTTATATAAAATCGATTTTTAAAGCGTTACATTAGTCACCTTACCTAGGCACTTGGCATACTTTGATATATAAATGGCGGCAGAGGTTTACTTCACAAATGTGGCAAGGGTGGGTCATAGCCAGGAGTAATATTTAAGCACATATCTATTGCTAATCATATGCAGACTGTAAATTCCAATTTTCGTTTTTGTCAGTCAATTGTTGCCAGGCTATCTGTTACAGCCATTACATCAGATTACATTGGCTTAGTGGAGTCTAAACCAATACTGACACTGTCAGATGTCAATGAGCAACCAATAACAATAAAAATAAATGAAATGATTATCAACAAACATTTTTAAAAATAAGAAAAAACCAAATAAATTTCTTTTGGGGAGGTTTTATTCTCTACTGGTGTAAATGGTAGTGAGAATATCGAATTTAATTGCGCCAAATAAAACTATTTTTTTTATTTGTTTTGTTGTTATTTTTTGTTTAACTTCTTTACCCGTAATCTGTACCATTTATTGTGTTAATAAATACCGCGAACCAAGTATCCTGCATGTATACATAGTGCATACTGGTCTTAATATTTACGTTCATAAACATTATTTAAACGTTTAATATTTTTAATAACCATATGAAACGTAGTAGGGAAATAAATTCAGAATTACCATGAAATAATAGTAAAATTATATTTAACACAACCATATTAGATGAGGCGCAATATATTAAAAGATTAAAACAAAGGAATTTGTTTAGAGATAAACACTTTGATCTAACAAGTTTGAGCCATATTGTTAAGTGTTTAAAATTTGAAAAAAATTGATTTATCGTATATTAAGATAAAAAACTTATTTATTTTGATCACTATTTACTTTTTTTTATAATTCAACGTATTTATGTAATTCTGTGTACCGTACAATATGTGTATTTTGTTGTTGTTTATTTGTCTTGTTTACTTACCTTCGTCCAGATATTAAACTCTCCTATAAGCTGCCCGATCAGTGTAGTATTTTCAAAGCAGGGGTCATTGCATTTCTGAAAGCGATGCAGAGTTTGTTGAGTGACGAGAATTTCTCTGAATATCTCTTGATTTACTTGTATAACCAGGCTGCGATTAAGTTTCTAATGTTGAATGCAGTTTCAACGTCCGTCCTTGTTCATGAATACCGAGAATTACTCGGAAAAATTTCGGATCATTTAAATATAACTTATATATGGTTTCTGGGACAGAGGGATACTGTTAGAAATTGCATTGCTGACGAGCTAGGCATCCTTTGCGATGTTTTCGACTTCTTACGCGGCTCCTTTAGCTTATTTTCTAACACCTTCGTTTTTGGTAGCATACTGCTCGAAGTTTACTTCCCTTTTCTACTGCTTCTTCCATACTAGACCTTAACATCTCTTGGACAGATTTAATCGCTCTTAAAAGAACACCGTCACAATGTCCATCCAAGCAGGTGATTTTAGTCACAATATTGAAGTAACGTAGAGAATTATACTGTCATCCGCTGACCGATTATAAATTCGTTTGTTTTTCTAGATTTTTTTGTTGTTTGTTTGGTTCGCTAAATGCTCGTATTACATTTATGATTGG
Organism: Sarcophaga subvicina; assembly: GCA_936449025.2. NCBI lineage: Eukaryota > Metazoa > Arthropoda > Insecta > Diptera > Sarcophagidae > Sarcophaga > Sarcophaga subvicina. The sequence continues at coordinate 83,952,768 of OW388084.2, forward strand.
AATCTATGTTCCTTTCTGAATTATGTTATGTCAACAGTCAATTTTTCCACTTTCAAGATTTGTTTGCATGAGCGTAGGTATTGCCAAAAGGCAATAGACTCCAATAATTTAATTAATTAGATTCACATTACAATCCTGTATTAACCTTACAAAAATAGCAAAGGAAAAGAGGAAAACTCGTACACTTTTACATGTTTTTCCATGACAACAGACAACGAAAAGTTCATTGTAAAAACATACCACATTTTTCATCAACAAATGTTTCAAAATAATATGAAAAAAAATGTTTTGAACATTAAAGCTAAATTGTTACTCATGTTGTAATAGTTAGGCAAACTTAAGTAACGTAAACCTTTTATGAATATATGATTGAACCTTTTTGTGTTTCAGCCTATAATTGTTATTGTGTGACTTAAAATTTAAATTATTCCCACATTTACAAAATTACTTATTTAATAAATCATTGCAACTCTTCGACGATTTCGACGTAGTTTCTCATACCAATCATGTTGTGTGTGTTCATTGTATCCATGAGTGGCGAGACCTAGAGTTTAAAGACGGGTCCGAAATACAGACTTTTTAAAAACCTTTCATGGCAATTTTAAGAGTTTTTGGAGACTACGGAGACCTCTACAAGGTTACAAAATAATTTATGTGGCTCAGTTATTTACGTCACTCTAAAGGGATGTCCGACTTCATAATTATACAACTAACCAAGTCTGTAATGTTGATTTTTTGTACAAGAAATAACAGTGAGCAGTTTACGTCTCAATTCGACTTACATTGTCATTCGATTAAAGTCAACTTAGGTGTTTATCAATGACTTGCATTTTCTACAGCAAATTTGTTGATGACCTGAATATTTTTAAGAAAATTTGTCAATGACTTTAATTTTCTCAATTTGTTGGCAACTTGCATTTGCTATTGTTAGTATATTTTGACGACAATGGGGAATGCACTAAGCAGAAAACCTCTTGCACTTGAATTCAGAACAAGACTACTCCATAAATATACGTAAATATGCATACCTTTTTGTTGTAGATTTACACACACACATTTGATATATGTTTTGATAAGATGAGCAAAGCTTAGAAAGTTTTTGATTTCTAAAGGGAAAATTTTCAAATGGGTTTCCAAGCTATACACACAGAATCATATCTTTTTTGATGTAGATTAACCGAGAAAAAGTATTTTAATTTGATTGTAAACGGACTGAATTCGTCGTAGTCTAGTAGGTAGTGTGTTCACTTATTAAACGTGTGGCTACGGTTCAAATCCCAGGTCAGACATCTCCAACAAAACGAAATATGAAAAACTATTTTTTCGGCGACTTCCTCTCATTAGACTTCTGGCAATAATTATGAGAGTAAATCAAGTTGCCAAGATAAGTTTTTCCAAACATGTGTCGATCAGTGGCTACCTTTAACTGTTTGCCCCGCTACTCATGTATAAAATAAACACACATAATAACGGGTGATTTTTTAGCTATTATCTTTTTGGCAACACTGGTTTAAACAGCTCACGCACGTTTCGTGTTTTGTTTCACTGTCAAACATCTTCAGTTTGGTCTATAATTTAACCATGAATCGTCTTACAAACGAACAACGCTTGCAAATCATTGAATTTTGTTATCAAAATGCGTGCTCTGTTAAGAAAGTTCATAGCGTGTTCTTTTATTTTATGGTCAGTTTAATCGACCCACTGAAGCGGCTATTCGGGCTATTGTGACTGAATTTCGCACCAAATTTACATTGTTGGACATTAAACCACCAACACGCTTACGTAGAGTGCGAACTGAAGAAAATATCGCAGCTGTATCGGCCAGTGTCAATGATGACCATCAATTATCGATTCGTCGCCGTTCGCAGCGATTGGGCCTCTGTTACTCAACAACGAGGAACATTTTGCGGAAGGATTTAGGTATGAAGCCTTTCAAAATACAGCTGGTGCAAGAATTTAAGCCGAACGACCTACCGCAACGCAGAATTTTTGGTGAATGGGCTCTTGGAAAGTTGGCCGAAGATCCACTTCTTTATCGAAAAATTGTGTTCAGCGACGAAGCTCATTTTTAGCTCAATGGATACGTACGTAAATAAGCAGAATTGTCCATTTTGGAGTGAAGATCAGCCAGAAGTATTGCAAAGCTACCAATGCATCCAGAAACAGTCACAGTTTGGTGCGGTTTATGGGCTGGTGGCATCATTGGACAGTATTTCTTCAAAGATGCTGCGAATAGTAACGTAACTGTGAAAGGTGAGCGCTACCGTGAGATGAGCTTGACTTGCATGACATGTGGTTTCAACAAGACGGTGCCACATGCCACACAACTCGCGTAACAATGGTCTTATTGAGAGGGGAGTTTGGTGAACATTTTATTTCACGTTTGGGACCGGTCATTTGGCCGCCTAGATCGTGTGATTTAACGCCTTTAGACTATTTTTTGTGGGGCTATGTTAAAGCTCATGTCTATACAGACAAGATTTAATTTTCCTTTTCGTAGATTATGTAACGATTTTAACATATATTATGATTTTATTGATTTTAATAGTAGTGTTTGTAATATAAAACGTAGCTTATATGCTGACGTAAATTTGTAAATTATTATATAAAAATGTATTATCGTTCTTGTTATACGTAGTGCATGTTTATTGTAACTTTATTTCAGCTTGTGATTAATTTCTGTAGCTGTTTTATGTTCTCGTTGCCATACTTTTCCCTTACCCGCTATAGTCCGGACTGTAGTGTGTACGTGTCCCTACGTAATGGGGACGAGCCCTCCGCGGTCGGGTGAGGGTGGGTTAGTGTGAGGCCGGGGACGTTCGAAAAAAAAAAAAAAAAAAAAGCCCGCTTCAATTGACCCATTGGAAGACAACATTGAAGCATTTATTCGTGAGATACCGGCCGAAATGTTGGAAAGAGTATGCCCAAATTGGACTAAGCGGATGGACCGTTTGATGCGCAATCGCGGTCAACATTTGCATGAAATAATCTTCAAACATTAAATTATATGGACCGTACTATCGATACAAATAGAGATTTCATGATTTTTCTGAATTTTATGTGTTTTTTTTTTGAAAAATTTTCCTATAGCTCTTAAAAAATCACGCATTATAAGTGGTGTGAGAAGCTAGATCACAATCCTGAATGAAGGGTTGTAATGACCACTTCTTTTTGAACAAACCGCGATTTAAATTGGGGATTTATTTTATATGGAATAGTGTATCATATGACTACAGAGTTTTAAAATAATAAAAAAAAAAAAATTAAAATTAACATTTCCATTTTTAAATATTTATACTTGATTATTTATTTCCTCGTGTACTCGTACTTTAGATTTATTGTCCTCTTAATAATTAATCTTGGAAAATTGTACGTCTTGGCTTGAAATCTTCCTTCCAATTAAGTTGCCATTAATTACCATAAACCAGCATTTGGCACGTTTCACTCTCTTTATTTGGGGTTTCTTATATTTTCTTGTTAAATATATTCCATACAAAGATTTCACTAAAAACACAGATAGCTATTGAGTGTATGTCTGTGTTACAGCACGCATGCATTTAAAGCTTTTATAATATGTATTTATAAGCATTTAAACAAAAACACTGTCTGTATACAAGCATGTTTATATACAGTAATATGAGTAAACAGATTCAAATTATATTCAGCAAATCATTAATTAAATAAAAATAGCTGCTTTTAAGCCAAAGGACGAATGTATGTATATTTGCCTCTATATATGTCACACTGAACATGTATACAAACGACATACGGTTGCATATGAAACGAATTTGCACAATTTATTTGGTGGTCATTTTACAATTTCTGCAAATGAAACAAAATATACATGAGTAAAGATACAGGAGGAAGACACTGTGCATATGGTTCATATAGGAAAAGAGAACTGTCACAATGTAAAAAGATATACAGCGGCCAGTCACAGTATAAGCGACGATTTTATAGTCAGCAATTAAACAAAATAATTTCAAATGAATGAATGTAATTAATTTGAATGGAATTGAATCTGAAATTGTATATTCACTAACAGATTAAGCATATATTATTATTATTATTAGTTATAAATTTTTAAATAGTGTTACTAGCTTATTTTTCGTTTTAACCCTAATCAAGTAACATGTGCCTCTCAGACACATATTTCACTTTGTCATGTTGTAACTTCCTTAAATATAGGTTCTAGTCCTTACTGCTTCTTGAATTCCTACTTTCAATTGTTTTATTTAGAATTTACAAATTTCAAGTAATAAATTAATTTCTTTTTATTTTTTATTTTGTTTCAATCAAAAATGTCATGAAAATGTCAAAATGTGTCTATGAATCACATATGGCAAAGCTAACTGTTACTTCTATTGCTTGTGAACACCAAAATAAAATTAGAGAACGAATAAGTTAAGTTACGAAGTGTTCTGACACCCATTATTTGTTTCCGAGCCCGCATGCCAAAACACAGGTTCGTAACACTACTGCGCTATATTCGATTTGATGACCAATCTACACGGTCCTAACGCAAAGCAAAGGCCAAGTTTGCTTCTATTCGCAATATTTGGCAACACATCAATAGGAACTTGCTTAAGTCCTATAAACCTGGTGCATACTTGACAATTGGCAAGCAATTGGTGCCATTTAGAGGACGAGTGTCGTTTCGACAGTACATACCATCAAAGCCGGACAAATATGGTCTTAAAATTTTTTGGATTTGTGATGTAGATACTCGGTATCCTCATCATGGAATTCCTTATCTAGGACAAGAAGGTCCTGAAAAAGTAAAGATGTGGATGAGAGAATTGTTGAAGAACTGTGCAAACCATTTGAAAACACAAATCGAAACATCACATTCCACAATTTTATTACTTCGTTTGAATTAGTAGAACGGTTGTTTTCGAAAGGTCTAACATGCGTTGGCACATTGCGAAAAAATAAAAGATGCATTCCACCTGATTTTCCAACAGCCAAAACAAAATCAACGGAATGTTCCTTACATGGTTTCAGGAAAAATATGACACTTGTAAGTTATGTTGCAAAAAAAAATAAAGTAGTTTTGTTACTCTCATCACTACATTACGATTCAAAGATAAATTCTGACAACAAAAACTTCTACAATCTAATCGATATTTCAGGCATTGAAGCCTTTGTTATTTGGACAAATAAGTTTCCAAATTGGAACGAAAGTCAAAAGCAACTACGACGAAAGATATTTCTGAAAGATTTAATTCAGGACCTTGTTGTTTCAAATATAAAACGCCGTAGTCTTCTAAAATTAAATAAAAATAATTTGTCCAATGTTCGTTCCATAGTAAACGGTAATGAGTTCTCAAATCAGCCAAGGCAGATAAATGTGCAACGGAGATGTTATAAGTGCCCACCGAAGATATACAGAATGTGTAAGCAGTCTTGCAGTATTTGCCACAAACATACTTCCAACGAGCATTGTTCAAAAGTTGTAGTTTGCTTAAAATACGAAAATAAATAAATAATATTTCATTTATGTAACTGAGAAGAAAAAATTTAATGTAATAAAAATAAGTTAACAAAATTAATATGTAAATTCTTTGTAAGTGGCTATGAGACACATTTTGACTGGATTTGTAAAAATTTTTCCTGACTTGATTAGGGTTAAAAAAGAAATAACGCCCATGACAACGAATTGTATAAACAATGGTACATTGTAGTATTGTATATTGTAATATTATCATGTTTGAACACACAACATAAGTGGTGCGAGAAGCTAGGTCGTAATCCTGAAGGAAGGAATGAATTGTTATGCATGTATGTAATATTACACCCAGTTACCTTATTGAAGATATATTTCGCTTAAATGTATGGTAGAGTGGAGTATTATAATTTTATTGAGATTTTCACGAAATTTAATTCTATACTGCCAGTTTCAATCCAAGAAGATGAAGTCGAACTTGAAAAATTTGCATTTTGGTTATTGGCTCACATCATCATCGTCATTCCATTTGTGATTTGTAATACGATTATGTACGAAAGTTCTTGCCAATTTTCACAACTTTTAAAATCTTCATTTAAAAAACGTTCGTCACAGTAAAAAAGGACAACAAATTACAGAATTTGAAATAGAAATGCCTCAAAAATGCTCATTTTACGCCGATAGTAAGAGCTTAAGATCTTAAGGTGATAGTACAAAACAGAAATATTGCTGAAATTGTTTGCTATAAACTGGGATATAATTTCATGGTATTTTTTTAAGCCGATTTCCGGCTTAGAACCGCTGAGGCTACCTTTTCCAATAAATCTGGCTAATGAATGTCAATTGTAGCTTGAATATTGACTTACAGTGCTTCAAAAGTTGCTAGCTTGTAGGCTTTAACCAGTGCAGCCCTTGCGCTGACCAACTTCGTCCTCTTCCCTGATTTTGGTGGAACTCAGTCAGTACAGGGACTGCGTTCATCCGTGGTATCACAACGGGACGCTATGCGTGCTCAAGTGAGCTTTGTGATATCAGAGCTACCACTCTGACCTAACATAACCTAGGCTTAAACCAATGATTTAACATAGTCTTATACAAGCGTAGATATAGGCATCAAATCACACGTACGAGAGGGCCAGAGAAGAGGACTGCTGAGGGGAAGAATTATGTTTTATTGATTTTGAACGAATGTTTAAGCGTGTTGTATGTTCAGTTCAAAAGAAGTTGATAATCATCAATTTATAGCTCTCGACATTGCAAGTGATCTTCTGACCAACGTCTATCTCAAAGAAAAATGTACTGATGAACCCAAACAAAATTGTGACTTTTTCGATAGGACTTGGACGCTCTCAAATCTAATGGAGTATCGATCCAAATTCGACAATTTTTTTGCTCACGTATCCAAAAATGAATCTCATTGCTGAAGACGATTTTTCAATGAAAGTTATGATCTGCTCTAGAGCTAATACATCGAACGCAAGTCACCATGGTATCCTACCTTCAGTTCCTCGGTTATTTAAATTTTGTACGGATGCAGGCCTAAGACATAACGCAAATTTTGCCAAATTGTGGTCTGTGAAAGGACGAGTTCCTGTGAGCAACGCGAAATTAACTGAATGGGATTATCCATAACACTCTCATTGATAGCGGCGATGTTTTCGCCATATCTTCCATTTCATTGGCGAACGGGTGATGGTTGATCGTTTATTGAACCAGTGGAGTCGAATTTATCCATTAAGTCGTAAATTGTCCTGTCGGCAAGCGAAATATGGCGATGACAACGTTTATGACGTACGTTGATCGCACAGAACACTAATTTTTATAAAACAACTCTATTACCTGGATGTATTGTTGTGTGTTATGAATGGTACCAAAATAAACTGTTTATTCAGTTCAATTAATTTCTCATATGTAGTTCTGCAAGATTACCGTTATCAGTTGTCATATTCTCAGAAATCTCTTTGAAAAAACCCGAAGTTCTGATCATTTATTATTTCTTTCTGATAACCTTTAGTTTTGGCAGATGAAACAAAATTTTATCAATCATACTCTTTTGACCATCACTCAAAGCAATTGGAAGTTTAATGCAAATGACTTTCTCACATCTGTACTACCAGCAATCTCCGAGAGCGGTATTCTGATTCGCTTAGTTAGTAAATTGTTTCCAGATATTACCGAGATTTTCAAGCAATCTTCTACAATGCCTTTCTTTCATATAGAAAACAAGCGTCGATGCACGATTACTTACTTAATTGGCCATAACGATCCGATTAACGGATTTCGGCCTGCCGCAACACATCCTTCCAGGCGCCTCTGCTTCTTGCGCGCCTACGCCAGTTGGTCACATCAATCGATGACAGGGCTGCCTCGATTTGGTCCTTCCAACGGATACAAGGTCATCCTCTTCGCCGGCTTCTGCAGATCCCCGCATCAAATACCCGTCTCGTCGCTCCATTCAAACGACATGGTCGAGCCGCTGGATATTAATACGCTGCACAACGTCTATGTTATCGAGGAGCTTATACAGCTCATTGTTGGATCGGATGCGGAAATCATCGGCAACTCATACTGGACCGAAGATCTTACGCAGTACTTTTCTCTCGAACACTTTCAAGGCCGCTGTATCAGTACTTAATATGGTCCATGCCTCTGCGCCATAAAGAAGCAAGGGTAGGATGAGTGTCTTGTAGAGTGCTAGGTTTTTCGCACGAGAGAGTCTCTGCGACTCAATTGCCTATTGAGACCATAGTAGCACCTGTTGGCAAGAGTGATCCTGCGCTTGATCTCCAGACTGACATCATTTTTGGTGGTAACGGCGGAGCCAAGATAAATAAATTTCTTTACTGTATCAAAAGTATGGTTATCGGACGTAATCTGAGAATCAATACGCCGCACGTCTCTACTTGTCGATAACATATACTTTGTTTTGCCCTCATTTACTGCCAGACCCATCTTAGATGTTCAATAGCACTAAAGGCAGCAGTAACATCTCGCTTGGTACGCCCAATGATGTCAATGTCGTCAGCGTACGCAAGCAACTGGACGCTTTTGTGAAAAATAGTGTTATTGCGATGCACTCCCGAATTTCGCAGAACACTCTCTTTGACGAAGTTGAAGAGGTCGCATGATAAGGGATCGCCTTGTCTGAAACCTCGCACGGTATCAAAAGGTTCGGAGAGGTTCATTTCTACCTTGACGGAGATGCATGAATTGCTCAACGTCATGCTGCATAGCCTTATCAGCTTCGAAGGTAAACCGAGCTCAGACATTGCGGCAAAAACACGATCCCTTATGGGGCTATCGAAGGCAGCCTTATAGTTGACAAAAAGATGGTGTGTGTCGACTTGTTTTTCGTCGATGGACGATTGGCTAATCAAATGGGTAACAACATTTCCCCGTTCCTGTCTATTGTATGTGAAAGATTCCTTCTCCACCTCCATCTTCCAACTACATTTTTCCTAGCATATTCTAAAGAGTAAGATGTTGCCGTTTATAAAAAACCTGGTCCTAAACCTTGTATTGATTTGGATAAATTCCTCTATAGAAACTGTATATATGCACATATGCATACATATGTATGGTATGTATTTATAATATGTTGTGCAGTATAAGCTAAGTTATTCTTTTTTCAATAGTTATGCTTCCGTTTTATTTTTTATACATGTACAAGAACATTTGCTGGAATTTCCGTTGCTGTTTTATTATTCTCTTATCGGATGACAAGTAAAATTGATGCATTATTGAGTGCTCAGTGATCCCAATGCTTAATGTTTCAGATGAGAAACAAACGTTGCTATCTTTACATTTTGCATCAAGCAACACACAATTGTTACAAAAACTCACCTACCAGAAGACTGCGCGATTGTTGAATAGCACTGCACCTCCTTCAAATTTTTTTGTCTTCCTCAATTGTTATCATTACCAGTAGATTGAGTATTGCTTGCAGCAGAATCTGTATAATAGTATGTATCAGCTCAATAATGGGTCAATAGCTGCACAACTAACGAACTGAAATTTTAAATGCTTTACACTCGTAAAATAAAAGTGACTGTCATTCACGTAGAAAACCGAACAGTCATAAGATGACATCCAAATCCTTACAATAACGAACGTGAGTCTTTATAAGGAGGTGTAGTGTTGAAAAGTGTTTTTTTAATATATTATCTGCGCCGCTCATTGTCTTTTAATACGTTTTCCCATCCTGTGCATATTAAAATTCATGTTTGCCATTGACAGTGCATATTGTGTCGCGTTAATAGACACAGATACCGCTTAAGACGATGCCGAAATGCACTTGGTTGGGTTAAGACAATGCGGCAATTTTATTTTTTTTTATTTTATTCTTCCGATTTTTTTTACTTTGTTCTCGATCTCCGTAGGCAGATTGAGAAATGTAGTGACAGTCGCTAAAGCGTTTAAAATTAATTGAAAAGTTTTCGAAAAGTTGGATTATAAGGTGAAGTAAGTGTATTGATAAAGGAAATGGTTATGGGTTAACATGTTGCAATAAATTCTTTACAAGACATTCATATTCATTCGACATTAACATATTCCCTTCAAAATAATCTTTGTTAAATTCGTTTATGTAAACTATTCACCAATATGTAAACTATTCAAAATTCGAAGTCGCCGTAGCCTAGTAGGTAGTGTGTTCGCTTATTAGACGTAAATCCCGGGTTTAAACCACAGTTCAGACATCAAAAGGAAATATGAAAAATAAAATATTTCTTCGGCGACTTCCTCTCAGCAGATTTCTGGCAAAAACTCTGAGAGTAAATAAACCTGCCATGGAAAAGTTTCTCAAAAATCTGCCGTTCGGAGTCGACGTTAAACTGTAGGTCCCGCCACTCACGTATAAATTTAAGACACACAACATGAGTGCTGTGAGAAGCTAGGCCGCAATCCTGACTGAAGAAATGTAATGGCTAATTATGTATGTATTCACCAAATCCTAGAAGTACTTCTAATGAACTTTTCACTAAAGGTTTAATCTTGCAATCTTTACAGACCGTATTTATTATTATATTCGTACAAAACTTTGGATAAAAACAAAGAAATATGAACTATTTTTGGTTTAACAGGCTCATTATCGCATTAATAAAAGCCTCTATAAATAGGTCTTGCAATACACCACAAGTTAACTGTATAGACAATGCGCTGATCAACTTCTCCGATGAGTTTGTTGGAATTCGACCAGTACACCTCAACGGGCCGCTATACGTGCTCAAGTTAGCTTTGGTATCAAAGCTACCACTCCAACCCATCTACCTAACAAAAGCTAACGATTGAAAATATATTCATGGTTCCAGCAGCATAGTTGCCAATCTGTTTCTTATTCGATAAGTTTGATTTCAATAATGCCTTGTAGTTCTCCTGTCGGTAAAATAATAAAAATTTAAATTTTATCGATTGGTGTTAGTCACAAGCTAAATTTAAATCCTACTAGATTTTTCCTACTATCCTGCTTTTGATCTGTCTTTACGTTAACACTATCTTAAAATTTATGTACAATCAATTTATGTAAAAACCAAAAATCATAACTATCCATTGGAAACATTTTCCAAACATTTTTTCCCACTTCTTCAGACATTAAATTTAGATTAAGTGCTCTTGCAATGAATTTTATTTATCTGCCAACTAAAAATATGCAATATCACAATGAATTGTATTTAAAAACTTTGAAACTAACTTATACAACAACACCAATAAAATAAAAAATAAAAATAACAATAATAACAAAGTCTATAATTCCATTTCTTCAATAAAATTTCTTTCCAAGACAAAAACTCTTGAAGAGCAGCAGGCAACGAAAAAAGCACAATAAGAATAATAATAATAAAAATGCAAAAGAAAAAAGAAGTGTTTATTTACGTAAATAATGTTCAAAAAATAAAATATTGCTGTTCAAACCATCAACCGTTTGTTTCATTTTTTTCTTGTGCCATCACTATAGCGTAAAAAACTGAAATACATCACCTGATTCGGTTTAAAAGTTGTAGAAAAGATTCACTATGGCCTGGAATTGCATAATTGAAGATATTATTCAACCAAATAACGAATGTTGCCCAAAAATTTCTTTACCAAGGAATTTATTTTTCTTGGGAAATATTGCATACATACATACATACTTACATACATGCATACAATGACGAGGATGATGCCAAATATTGGAGGACCAAATTCATTTAAGAGGAGAATAATATCGAGGATTGTAACGTCGATAATGTTATATGCTTGACCAATATGGTCGGAGGCACTCTCCCTGGGGACGACAAGGAGGAAACTGTCCTCGGTGTAACGTGTAAGCGCGATTAGGCATATATAGTGAGCGTCAAAAGTGAGTAAACACCACTGAAACAATTCATTTTTTTAGGATAGCGAGAAAAGTAAATGAGAATAGTCGAATAAATTTCCAAAAATAAAAACGTTTATCTATTACTTATAAAATGTTAAAACAAAAACAACAATTCATGACAAAGAAAATTTTTTTATACTTAAGAACATAATAAAAAATTTAAAATTATAGTGGGTGTTGACTCACTTATGGCGCTCACTGTAAGTAGCTCCAGGACAGTGTCTGATTATACTTGTATTGGCAAAGACAATACCGATAGACATATTGGCGGATGAAATGAGGCGGATATACTTTCACCGCCTCGAGTATCCAGGACAAACAGCAGCTATAAAAGCGGAGGAACGAAGGACTTCCATGCACTAATGACAGTCACGATGGCAGAACAGTTTAAAGGAAAGATCGACATTTCACCTTGTCCCTGATATAACCTCTTGGATGGAAAACAGACATTGCGGGCTGAACTACTACGTGACCCAGTTCCTAACTGGTCATGGGAGCTCCAGGAAGTACCTGCACAGATTTGGACATGATACTTCCTCTATATGCCCAAACTATGTAGATGAGGAGGAAGGTGCGGAGCATATTCTAACATGCTGTCCCAGATTTGGATGGCCTGGGGAAACGAGTTTCGGACCAACTCGGCTTATGGAAGAGGTGTTGAATTCTAGGATTCTATGGAGCCAATACAGTCAGAGAATGGCTGAAGTTATGCTAGAACTTCGAAAGCTGGAGGAACGGAGGCGAAATTTAACTTAGTGTGACAAAGCTTTAAAGCTAACCATCCCTCTGCGAAGTAATGCCTTACGGCAGTCCCGCGGAGGGAGAGTGGTTGAAGTGTGTAGGGCGTGGGTTTAGTACGTAGGCACCAGTGATGGTGAATCGTGCACTCTTTTGTTGGAACAAAACTGTCTTTCGAAGATTCCCGCCTCCGCTCTAAGACAAAAAAAGCATACATACATACATACACAATTGGTCATTGCAACCCACCAGTCAGTATTAAGTCGACTCCGAACTACAGATTTTTTTGGGAAACCTATCATGGCACAATGGGTCAATTCGACCTCCGGGTACTGTACTTGTGCACGTCCTCTAACCTATCATGGCAATTTTTTATTTACTCTCAAACTTTCTGTCAGAAATATGCTGAGTGGAAGTCGCTGAAGAAATATTTTTTCAAATCTCGGTTTTGTTGGAGCTGTCTGTAATGGTCTTTGAACCCTGGCCTTACGTCTAATAAGCCTACACACCACCCACTAGACTACGCTTACTTCTTCTTAAGAAATATTCCCTCATTTAAAAGACAAAAAAAAGAAATTTAATGGGACATTTGTATTCATTATAGAATGAATGGTAAAAGGGAAAAAACTCCAATCGAATTGGAGGGTTGTGAGTGGGCTGATTTTGTCTCCTAGTAAGTTGACAAGAAAAATGTGAAAAATTTACAAAAAATTTTGGAAAATTATCGGAAATTACAAGAATTTACATTTTTTGACAAAAAATTTATATCTCAAGCATCTTCGCTGTTTACACTGCTCTCCATTGCAGCTATTCTTTGAACAAAATTAGTCTCTCTGAGACTAACATTTAGGGATTTAGTGAAAACGGCACAAGTGGTTCGACTTCATACATTCTGTTCTGCAAAAAATAGAAGGAGTGATAATAGGTCATTAGTGATAGTGAGCATTTTGTTGGTTGGCTGCGCCCATGCACAACGCCCATATAATCCTAATTGATATTTTCCCATGAAATGTTTCCTATCCAAGCACAAGCCTTCATATTTGAAAAATAAATGGCATGCATGTGGCATATAAAGAAAAATATACTCGCTTTTCACATTTATTGCGCAACCCATAGTGCACCATTTCTTCTGAAAGTCTTCTCCTCTATCGAGCTTGTTAGACAAACGTTTTCAGCGTTCAAAACAACAAACAACCAAAAACAACAAAGTAAGGCAGAGTATCCCTGAATAGGTAGCACTAAAGAAAATAAAAACAGTATAAAAGTATTGCACATACTGCACTTTTACTGCAAATTGTTGCATGACTCAAAAAGATGCAGCAAGTAGCAGGTAAGAGCATCGAAAACATTATTTCAACGTCGGCAACAACTGAGTACAGGATGATTGCGTTAAAATTTTTTGCCACTTTTATTTGATTTCAAACAGTTTCACAAGCAAAAATATTCAACCACTCATACAACACATACACACATAAATTAAGAAGAAAACTCGCAAAAAATGTTAACAAACAAACAAACAAATGTAGGGAACGATGGAAAATTTGATGGGTGTGTGAATGAAGGAGTTGAAAAATAAAAAAGGAAATCAAAACCAAATGAAATGACAGTAAAACAAATGCACGTTAAAGGAAAGCCAATAGAGAACACACACACATTCTTATTACGCATAGAACCAACCGCAGAAGATGTGGACTGGAGAGTCCATTGTCTAGCGCCAGTCTCTAATAACGCTTGAAACGTTTCGATAATTTAAGATATCAGTCCATAAGTTAAGCTTAAAATCCGTCTGGTGAACATGATGTATTGAAAAATCCTCTTGATAGGTAATTGAGTAGCAGAACAACACCTTCTTTAAGAGGCTCAATCATAGACGTTGTTACATATTGTTGGTCATTACAAACCAGGGTTACGACCTAGCTGCTCACAACATAAAGTGGTGTGTGTTAATTTTATACATGAGTGGTGGAGTTTACAGTTTACAGTCGAATCACAGGTTTTACCGGACATCAGTAGAAAAAGTCGCCATAAAAATACTTAAAAAAATATTGTTACGAAAATGAAACATCAAGGTACTGGTATTTTGCTTTCACATCGCTTAACGTTAAAATTATAAACAAAAGCTACAAAAACAAAACAATGCAGTGAACATACCTGTTTACAAATTATCGTACTGGTTATTATAACAACAAACATCAGCATAAAAAAGAATGGCAAACAATTAAACAAAATACACAAACAACACTACAATAATAAATGTAAACATCGTTGTTTACATTATAGAGATTTCGAGAAGGCGAAGTTCTGAACATTCGCCTTCAAGAACATTGATCAGACTGTTTACTATGCCATATAAAATGCAAGGCAAAGCAGGCGACTGGGTGAGTGAAGTTCAGTCAGTCTTGTGTGAAGGCGCGGTGCTTTTGAAGAGAGTAATAGTGTTTTGAAGAACTCCGTTAAAAAGATCTGTCGAATAATTGTCTAGTAATTGTAATTGTTTTTACAAAGGGTATAAAAAGAGGAATACCAAAAAAAGCAATTGTTGTTGTTTACACTGGCGTGCAAAAATTAACAAAATATTTTAAATCCAATATTTTTTGTATTTATTGCAGTAAGTAAGAAATTGTAAACAAAAATTTCAGACGTTGAAATGGCCAGCACAAAGTCCGGATTTAAATCCGATCGAGGATTGTAAAACGAAAATTGGCACAGTATGAAAACCCTCCAAATAACCTTAATGAATTGTGGCTAAGAATTGAGGCGGAGTGGTAAAGTATAAACAGCGAAACCATCAAAAAACTGGTAGAAAGCTTACCAAAACGCATTAAATCAGTAATAAAGAATAAAGGATTATAGACAAAATACTGAATTTTTCATTTGAAAGGAAACGAACAAAATTGGATAAATGCTACTAAATAATATTTAAGCTGTATTTTATATTTAAAAGGAGATAATATTACTGAAAAGTTTTTGTTTTAATTAGAGGATAGTCTAAATAAATGTTTAACATATGGATTGTTTTTTTTTATTTTAATAAATAAAGTACAAATATAAATTTTATATTTTTTTAATATTATGTATCCCTTTTTGCTCGCCAGTGTACATAAAGTGGCACATACAGTGTCACACAGAATTGTGCGAATAATAAAGAATTTTAATTAAAACTAAACACGAATTTATTTTTATTTTATTTGCAATCTACGAGCTCATATTTTAAACGTTTTTAAAAAATAAAAATGCAACAATATGTTCTTCGTAATATCTTCGGTCCTGTGCGATGATTTATGTGTCCCAATGGACAATGAGTTATATGAATTCGTCAACGACACGAATATTTCAAAAGGTATCGAATAACAGCAACTACGCTGCCTTAGTCACGTCGTTCTATTATAAGAAGATGTTCGGAATGATATTGATCAGCCGACGTCGGTGAGAGGATGACCTTGGCGGCATTATAAGACCCAATATGAGAATGCCTACCATGTCATAGGCAGTAGACAGGCCGTACTCCAAATGACGGATTGTTAAAGCCTATTAAGTAAATATGAATTAAAAATACAAGTGGAATTAAAATTTTGTTATATTCGAAGGTTCTCTCTTCAAACAGCAAATTTAAACTACAGCAACTTTTAATATGAAGCTGAAATGTCTTGAATTTAAAGGCAATAAACTGCAATAAATTTTCGAGCATCGGAGTTGCAGGCGCATAGTTTTTCCACTTCATACATTGTTTTTGCAAAAAAAATAGAATCATTAAAAATTGATGCTGAGCTCTTTATTGCTTAAGTATTCATCATTTATTTGACAACATCATCTAGTTCTGAAAGTTGTTTATGAGGTTTATGAGGATGAGTTCTTTATGAGGAAAGCAAACGATGAAAAACACAGTATTAATTGAAGTTCTGTTAGACTATTCGGAAAACATTTATCTATACTTCCTGTTTCCTCAGTGAGTATACCAATAGAAAGTATTGCTGCGTTTAGCAATTTGGACATCATGATAATAGGTTGTTCTAGCAAGATCTCACCGTCGGACACCGAGGTGATTTTGATGGCTGGTAGTTCGACACCCACAATGGCTTTCAAACTACTTCATACCTCGAAGGAAACTGAAGTAACTTAAATAGCCCTTGACCCTTGACGATAATTATCTTCAACCTAAGCAAAACCTCCACCCATTCCATACGTACATAATTGATCATTATAACCCTTCACTCAGAATGATGATCACCCATGTTGTGAGTGGCGGGAACTACAATTTAAATTCGACTCTAGAAGACAGATTTTTGAGAAACTTTTTCATGTAAATTTTATTTACTCTCAGAGTTTTTGGAATAAATCTGCAGTCACCGAAGAAATATTTCGTTTTATTGGACCTGTCTGACGTGGGGTTTGAAGCGAATCCTCATGTCGGCGACTATATGTTCACCTATTACTAACAAAAAAAAATTCAATAATCGTGGAATCACCTCAATTACTCCCATGTTTTGTTTATGATTCATGAAATCTTTGTGATTAAAGTAGAGTGTATGCGATTACATTTGTCATAAATTTGTTTCTTTTTGATCTTTAATTTTTACCTCCACACAATGGTGTAAATAAATGTCATGAAAAAATCGTTTTTGTTTTTAAAACAATTGGACATAAGATTGACGTGCGTTACCATCAACACGATACACAAGATACGACTGCGACACAATCAACCTATTTTGAACAGCCTCACCCACCAATTTTTAATCCGAAACGAATAAACAAAATATCGTATCGCATCAGTATTATTGTATCACGATAATTTTTTTTTGACCCGGCTATTAAGAATAATATTTATGACACTTGATTTCAAAGCCCCCATATTTTTCAATAAAAGCGAGCGAGCATTCACTTGTTAGCTATCAACATAACCGTACCACAATGATTATTGCTGGTATTTTTGCGGCATGCTTAAAACGCGTGGTTAGTTGTTGGGGATTGTTATTGCAATTGTTTGTGCATTTGAAGTTCACTAGATCAGCAATAAATTCTTATAGATTTTACAATAGAATGGCTGCACAACAAAAAAATTTACTTTTGGTATCCATTGTATCAGATGGTTATTGTTTTTCTGTTTAATTTGTATTTAAAAGACGGCATAGATTAATTTTGGACAAAATCGTGGATAAATGAGTATAGAAAACAATGTAAATGTATGTCGCAGGTATTGAATAGTTACCAATAAAATCGATAATACAGCTTAACTAACTTTTTATGTTTGTAATTTTATACAGGGAACAGAAATAAAAGGAAAATTTCCAGATTTTTCCAAATTACCAGAGGTCAACAATGAGATGAGTGGAATCGAATCATACTTATAATTTCTGATATTTCATACTTATTTTAATATTATACTCATATTTAACAACACGTATGATGTTGTTGATTTCGACTCTCCATGACTCAAAATTTACAAGAATCACAAAATAAGTACGATTCGCTTACGAACACTACAATTCTCACTAGAAGGTTGTGTGTTTGCTTTGCTTGCTGTCTTCGTCTTTTTCTTTCTTCTTTTTTTTTAAATGCAACAACAACTAAGCCTGTAAATTTTGATGAATTGAAGTCTAAATGTTATAGGTATTTTTCTAAAGTTATGAATCTGAATGTGAAGGCTAATGAATCAAACAATCAAACATAAACTCATACTTATAAATCAACGTAGTGAGCACGAATGAATCAGTTATTCAAAATTTCATGAGTGCTTATAAGTAGCGAAAAAATCATTCATTGCTGATCTCTGGTTTGTACCGAACTTTAGTCTGATAACATAAATCAACAGACAACAACAGTATAAAACCAAAATACTTTCAAATGATTTGAACCACCAGAAGTGGAAAATTGTAGATTTTATAGAGGTCTGATAATAATTTCTATAAAATTTGATTTTAAATTAAAGTCGTTCTTGTGTAATAAAAAAAATGATACATAAAAGCTGAGACGAATATTAAAAAAAGTGAATCTCAGTTAATTAGGAACAGATGGATATCATTGACAAATGATGAGGGCATTTCTAATGATTATAAGACACGGGTTACAGTATCCACTTTTATTAATAGCTTCCCATCTTTAAATGTAAATAAAACAAAGTTTGTGTATGATATCATCGAAATGTTTATTCCTTTGAAAGACCTTATTGATGCCTTAATGTATGGTATACGAGTTCACTCAAATGTTTGCCACGTTTTCCCTGGCAAAATACATACGAATTGTTGAATTCTAAATTCGCAGGTGGGTTTTGCTGGCTTTGAGGACCACTGCGTTTTACAGTGCTCTGCGTTGGCAACGATGATCTGTACAACATTTTTTTCAGGAAAATGTGGATCGATGAAGGCGCCATTTCAAATCCCTCATCAAAGAGTGGCTATTTTGGTAAGTTCTTGGATATCATGTTGATTGGCATCACCTTAAAATTTAACAATTTTGTTTGTTCATGTACCCATTCATCCAGATATGGGCCTTGCCGATTAAGATTAGGGTCAGATGCCAACTGCTCGATAGACTTTTCAATGAACACATTTCACTCTGTGAGTAAATAAAATTGCAACGAGAAGTTTCTCAAAAAAAAAAAATCCGTCGTTAAAGGCCGACTTTAAACTGTAGGTCTCGCCACTGATGTATAAAATTAACACACATAACATGGATCGTGTGAGAAGCTAGGTCGGCATCTTCCCTAAAAGCTTTAAACCAGTGAAAGTAGTTGGTGACGCCTTTAAAATACTTAAACTTCAGTAAAAGCCTTACATATTGTTCCTCAATTTCTGCTGTTATACTGACTTGCATTGAAATTTTAATTATTTTCTAACTAACAAACCGTCCTCGTATTTGCATCATACTGCAATTTGCTTGCAATTTGGAGTCAGTAAAGATTCAGTCAGTCTTGTGTGAAGACGCGCGTGTTTGAAGAGAGTAATCATAGTTTAAAGATCTCCGTTATAAAGATCTGTCGGAGAATTGTTTACGCAAACGAGTGTAAAGAAGAATAAAAAACAAAGCCATTGTTGTTGTTTACATCAAGTTGTGAACAGTTGCACACTGAATTGTACGAACAATAAAGAATTTTAATTAAAATTAAACACAAATTTATTTTTATTTTCTTTGCAAATTACGAACTCATATTTTAAACGTTTTTAAAATCTTTGAATCTTATATACAGATTTGGGAAGTTTTCATGACAATGGACTTACTGAAACAACCTTTGACAGAAAACTGCTAATCACTTTTTTTCTATAAATGTTTGTTTAATTGTTGAATTGTTAGAAATAGTATAACAAACGTGCTTGTATATCATTGAAGCCATTGTAGGTAATAAAAAACTATTTTCGCTTCGCCACATAGATTATGTCCATATTACTACAGGTCCGTTTATTAACCTTTGTAGTGCAATCATGCTGATAACACACATGTTAATGTAATGAAAATTCCATCGATTATTTGTATTAGGATAAGAACATGCATGGAATGCATACAACACAAAATACATTTGAATTCGGATGAATACTCCTCCATAAATATTCGCAAATATGCGTGCATTTTCGTTATAAATTTGCACACAAATTCATAAAACGTTTTGTGTATCCAATGCAATACGGCAATTGAAATAGGTTTTGATAAGATAGGCGAGAAAGAACTACCTGGCTTAGAAAGTTTTAGATATCTGAAGAGAAAATTTTCAAAATGGGTTTTCAAGCTACACACACAAAATTATCTCTTTTTTGCTGTATATTACTGTGAATTCTTTTTTTTTATTTTATTGATGCTAGGTCATACATCTCGAATATCTCGAACCCCTCAGCTGATTTCTGGCAAAAACACTGAGAGTATATAAAATTGCCATGAAAAAGTTTCTCAAAAATCTGACGTTCGGGGTCGACTTTAAGCTGTAGGTTCCGCCACTCATGTATAAAATTAACACACACAACATATATGGTACGCGAAGCTAAGTCATAATCCTGCCTAAGGATTATAATTCCCGTACTGTACGTACATATGCGTCTACATACTGAAAGTATTTCGCAGATTCCTTAGTTCATGTAGTTTTGGTTTGACGTTGTTTGTTTATTTATGTTTTATTTATGTACATGTACACCCAATAATCGTGGTGATTACATTTAAATTGAATCTATTTGCTGCAAAATCGTCAATTTTATAGAACGAACTCATTTATCACGTTCTACTAAATTCGAAATGGTACCTTATGCTGTTTTTGCTTTTGGTTTTCAGTGATTTGAATAAAAAAAAATTAAATCAAAATAAATGCAGTAATATATGTTATGGTGCACGTACGCATACATAAATTTTTCAATTAAACTGTAGAATGTAACAAAAAAAAAGGATACCAAAAAGACCAAAAGCGTATATATACTTTTTAATGGATTTAACACAAATTTATGTACGTATATATAAGATTGAAAATATGGGACAACGGAAGTCGGCTAATGCCTTTATGGCAAACCTTCCTGTAATAAACTGTGTTTGTAAAATGGTTTCATGTACACCAAGTTTCGTCAAGGAATCTGATGTAATCGTGTCAATCAAATTCTACTCATAGAAAAGAAGTCATGGGGTCAATTTTTTGACATTGGATTTTACGTCCTGGCCTATAACAAAGACCAACAAAATTAAAAAGCTGCATAATTGGTCAATACAATCCTTCAGTCAGGATTACGACCTATCCTCTCACATCACCCATGTTGTGTTTGTTATGCATGAGTGGCGGGACCTACAATTCAAAGTCGATTCCGATCGGCACATTTTTGAGACACTTTTTCAGAGTTTTTGACAGAAATCTGAAATCGCCGAAGAAATATTTTTTTATATTTCGTTTTGTTGAAAATGTTTGACTTGGGTTTAAACAGGTGACCTCACGTCCTATAATTACTTACTTACTTAATTTGCCATTAACAACCTGATTAACGGATTTCAATCTGCCTTAACACATCCTTCCAGGCGTCTCTGCTTTTTGCGCGCCTACGAAAGGGCTTCCTCAATTTGGCCCTTCCAACGCAAACGAGGTCGCCCTCTTCGCTGACTTCTGCAGATCCCAACATCAAATACCCGTCTCCCCGGAGCATGAACGACATAGTCGAGCCAGCGCAGCCGCTGGATGTTAATACGCTGCACAACGTCTATATCGTTGAGGAGCTCATACAGCTCACTAAAGGATCGAATGCGAAAATCATCGCCAACTTATATTGGACCAAAGATCTTACGTAGAACTTTTCTCTCGAATACTCTCAAGGCTGCTGCAGCAGTGCTTTATAGTGTCCAGTCCTCTGCGCCATAAAGAAGCACGGGGAGGATGAGCTTCTTGAAGAGTATTGTTTTGTCGTACCAGAAAGGTCTCTGCTACTCAATTGCCTATTGAGACCATTGTAGCACCTGTTGGCAAGAGTGATCCTGCGCTTGATCTTTAGACTGACATCATTTTTGGTGGTAAACGGCGGAGCCAAGAAAAATATATTCCTTGACTATATCGAAAGTATAGTTATCGGCCATTATCTGAGATCCAATACGCTGCACGTTTCTCCTTGTAGATAACATATACTTCGTTTTGCTCTCATTTACTGCCAGACCCATCTTAATAGACGCCCAATCAATAGCTCTAAAGCAGAAGTAACATCTCGCTTGATACGCCATATGATGTCAATGTTGTCAGCGTAAGGAAGCAACTGGATGCTTTTATTGTTCCGCAGAACACTCTCCATGATGAAGTTGCAGAGGTCGCATGATAAAGTTTCCCCCTTCCTGAAACCTCGCACGGTATCAAAAGGTTCGGAGCGATCCATTCCTGCCTTGATGGAGCTGCAGGAATTGCTCAACGTCATTCTGCATAATCTTATCAGCTTCGCAGGTGTACAAAAACACGATGGGGCTATCGAAAGCTGCCTTATAATCGACAAATAGATGGTGTTTGCCGACTTGTTTTTCGTTGGTCTTTTCCAGGATTTGACGTAGTGTGAAGGTCTGGTCGAAGGTGGACTTGCCATGTCCAAGTCATGATGAAAAATTCAGGCGAAAAAACAAATTTGAGGAATTTGAGCCAAGAGGAAGGCCTTCAGTATCAACCGCGAGAACAATAGTTCGTAGATTACAAGGTTAGGTTAGCTTAGAGGACGTGTACTTGCCAATTAAGTACAGTACCCGGAGGTCGAATTGACCCATTGTACAACGTCCTAGTTTCTCACACCACTTATGTTGTGTGTGTTAATTTTATTCATGAGTGGTGGAACCTACAGTTTAAAGTCTACTCCGAACGACAGATTTTTGAGTAACGTTTTCATGGCAATTTTATTTACTCTCAGAGTTTTTGACAGAAATCTACTGAAAGGAAGTCGCCGAAGAAATACTTTTTGTATTTTGTCTTGATGTCTGGCCTGGGGCTCGAACCCTGGTTTACGTCTAATAAGGCAACAAGCTACCTACTAGACTACGATGACTTCAAAAAAAACTGAAGATTTTGAACTGAATTATACTGAATGATACAACAACAGCATGTAGTTTCAATAGGACGACACCATGTGATATACACGTCCTGACACCTAACCACCCAGATCGTGCGATTTGCGCCCAGTTATACTTTTTCTTGATGGGTTTTGCATAAGTCTCATGTCTATGCGAATAAGCCACAAACAACAGCGGTTCTCAACATAAACTACACCATCCGTCAAATTCAGTCTAATTTCAACGCCAAAATCATGGAAAATTAAATGTTTCGGATGCGTTTCACCCAGAGAATTCATGACTGCCGTATATTTTAGGCTGAATTTAACTGGGCATGGGTTGCGTTTCTGTCTAACAGTCTCAAATTTTGGTGGCCAGTTAACAGCACTTCCATGAGATATGACCATGCCCTCAAATCGCTCGTAAAGAATATCCAATGTGGCATGTAGCACAACCCTGTTGAAACCAAATGTCATTGGTGTCCAAATAATTCAATTCAGTCCTAAATCACATTTGGATTGGTATCGTCTCTATTCGAAAATTTTGTATATTCAGGTAGCCATTCATTCAAGAACAGGCCTCATCGCAGAAGATTCGAGGAAAAAAGCGTCAATTGCAAACTGCTACAGCGTTCATTCAGCCAATAAGGTCAAATTAAGTTGTACGAAATGAGCGAAATGCACGTCGGCTTGTCCGAACAGAACGCCCATTTCTATAAAATAATTCTAGTATTTTTGAGGGCTACTGCATGCTATATCCATTCATTGTGATTTGGCAAAGTAGACTGATTAAACGACTGCTAATGTGGCAGATGTAACTTTAAGAAGATGCCCATTATCAATTGCCCAAAGTTCGGAAGTCCCTGTTACAAGACCCGTTATATTTTTCCGTGTATGTATGATAGACATTTTTTCGCAATTATGGTAATGTATGTGTTGATGCTAATATTGTTTTATTATTTTATTCAATTTCAATACAATTTAATTTAATTAATTTGGAATGTTAAATGATTTATTTTAACATTTATAATACAAAATGAAAACGAAATTTATTGGTAGTCAAGATCGCCTAGAGGGTAACCTAAAAAGCTATTTCGCTTTACAAGTGTTTTCAATAATACTGTTACTGTTTAACATTAAAATTATAAACAAAAGTTACAAAAACAATGAACTCGTTTACAAATTATCGCACTGCTTAATACAACAACAAACATCAGCATAAAAAATTATAAACAAGTAAAGAAACATGCAACAGCAAACACTGCAAGAATAAATGTAAACAAAATACACAAACAACTATAATGAAACAACGATGTTTACATTTATAGAGATCTCGGGAAGACGAATACGTTAACATTTAACTACAAGAACATTCATCAGACTGTTTACGAATTGAGCGAATAATAAAGAATTTTAATTAAAACTAAACACAAGTTTATTTTTATTTTATTTCCAATCTTATTTAAACGTTTTCAAATGGTAAAAACGTAACAATACTTTAGCAATTTTCGGTAACAAAATATATGAATAAATTGAACCAATTTTACATCGAGTTAAGACAATTTGGTTATAATTTCTAGTTCTTGGAAAACCTCTGGTATTGGATTAGGTATACTTCTTGAATAGTATATGTGAAGTGAAAGCCTCCTGGATAGAGTGTCTTTAGATGGTAAAAACGTAACAATACCTTATTAATTTTTGGTAACAAAATATTTGAAAAAATTGAATGAAATTGGACAACTTATTTCTTTCTTACTCCCTTCAGTGGGGCTTATGACCCAGTTTCTCACACCAATTACGTTGTGTATATTGACTTTATAGATAAGTGTGGCGGGACCTAGAATTTAAAGTCGACTCCGAACGACAAGTTTTTGAGAAACTTTTCATTGCAACTCTATTTTCTCTTTACTTGTCAATAATTAGCTGAGCAATGTTGCCGATGAAATATTTTTCATATTTCGTTTTATTCGAGATATTTGATCTGGGGTATGAACCGTAGCCTCATGTCTGATTAGCCAACACACTACTTACTAGACTTCACTACTTGTTACAGGTCAAATAATTATTTACAATAAAACATCCTGTATAAACTAAGATTACAGAGTCCTATGATTAGATAGTAAAACGTAGTCTAATAGGTACACTGTTGGTTTATTAAACGGGAGCCCATGGTTCAAACAAAGCTTCCCAAAAATCTGACTTTTGGAATCGACTTTAAACTGTAGGTCCCGCCAATCATATATAAAATTAACGCGCGGATGGTGGGATCATAATTCTGACTAAAGGGTTGCAATGGACCAATCAAGTAAGTAAGTAGGCAAGAAAGTATAATACGTTGAATCATGTCCCACGACTTATTGAAATTCTTAATTTTTTTTTTTTTTTTTGAAAAGTCATTTGTTGCTAATCCTAATTTTTATGGAACCAAAGGGTCTAATTCTATTCTTATTAGAATTTCCTTCTCAAAATATAAAATTTTGCATGAATGTTATAATATTTTAATTGTAGTCAGTAAGCCAATCTATTCCCTAAATTAATGTGTGTGTAATTTGTTGCAAACATAACTGTACTACCTTATCGTAGTATAGGAAAATAACTAAAAAAAGCCGTTAATAATGAATTGTTTGTTTTATTTTAATTAATTAAATTTTATTAACACTTCTGTGAATAGTGTAGTATTCTAATGAAAAAATATCAATAAATAAATGCAATTAAAAATAAGTATGATTTGTTATACAAATTAAATTACAATTATAAACAATGCTTGCTGGCCAATGGTCAATACAAATATATTGTTACGAAAATAAAAAATCTAGGTACTGGTGATTCACTTTGACATCGCTTAATATTAAAATTATAAACAAAAGCTACAAAAACAAAGCAATGCAGTAAACAAAGCTGTTTACAAATTATCGTACTGTTAATATAACAACAAGCACCAGCATAAGAAAATGGTAAACAAGTAAACAAAAATACACAAACAATACTACAATAATAAATGTAAACAACGATGTTTAAGGCGAAGTCATGAACATTCACCTTCTAGAACATTCATCAGACTGTTTACTTTGCCATATAAAAGGCAAGGCAAAGCAGGCAAGTGAGATGAAGTGAAGTTCAGTCAGTCTTGTGTGAAGACGCTGTGCGTTTTAAGAGAGTAATCGTGGTTTGAAGCTCTCCGTTACAAAGATCTGTCGAACAATTGCTTAGTGATTGTTATTGTTTATGCAAAGAGTATAAACAAAGGAACAACAAACAAATCAATTGTTGTTGTTTACATCAAGTTGTGAATAGTGGCACACAGAATTGTGCGAATAATAAAGAATTTTAATTTAAACTAAACACAAATTAGTTTTTATTTTATTTGCAATCTACGAGCTATTTTATTTTAAACGCTTTTTAAAAGGTAGAAACGTAACGATATTTTATACACATTCGGTGTCGTTTGTTCCCCATAATTTTGTAGCGGGTTGCATGACAGCATAGCGCTAACATTTCAAACATGCCTGTACAGTTATTCAACTAACTATGCCTGTTAATACCCCATATTTCGTAAAATATATAATAAAATACCTCCCTTTAAACCTATTTCATCTATTTCACTCAAACAAAAAGAAAAATATTTATTAATAATATTAGGGTGAACCTCCCTTTCATTAATTCATAGCTCCCTCAATATCTTGTTGTCTCATTCAAGCTTAAATTTCTTTCATAAAGTAACAGGTGTAAAACTAGGCCATCAAGCCAATGAAAAGCAAGCAAATTACTTTAATTAGTTTTTAAAAATATTTCAATACAAAACGTTCAAAACAACTATTCATCCATAATTTATGTCAACACAATTTCATTTCAAAAATTATTGATTTTGTTTTAAAATATTGTTATTACAGAGTTTTTCATTAAACGCTTCGTATTTTCAAATTAAAGTGAGATATCATTGAATTTTTTTATTTGCTTGAAACACCTATTGATCTCATTATGTGTGCAATATAACGTCTCTTAAATGCCTGCAACTTTTTTTCTGGTTGAAGAGAGTAAATAATATTACCTTGAAAAAGTTCCTCAAATATCTATCGTTTGGAGCCGATTTTAAATTGTAGGTCCCTCCACAGTATATACAAAATTAATGCAAACAACATACATAAGTGGTGTGAGAAGCGAGGTCGCAATACTGACTGTTGGGTTGTAATGACCAATTACGTCTGTGTGTACGTATTGGATGACTCTCTCGAAGAATAATATTTTTTTGGTTTAGAAAGGGATCCGATCTCGTGCCAGAAAAATATAATTTTACTTCCTTGAAGCAGATTCTAAACTGATTTAAGATTGGGGCTCTTTTTATTTACGTGATTGGATATTGCAATGCTTTCTCAGAAATACAACTTAGCTTCTAACACCATCCATTTTGTGTGGTTCGGAGTAGACATTAACATGGCTCTATGTATAAAACTAACACACCTCACGTGGGTAGTGTGAGAAGCTAGGTGGTACTCCTGACTAAAAGTTTGTAATGATTAATTAAGTAATGTATGTAAATAATTTCAATTAATCAGTACTATTTACTATTACTCCAATTAATCTTCAACACAGAGTGACCTGGTAGTGTATTGTGTAGTGTGCTAGATTATTAGCGTGAGGATTGGATTCCCATCAGAGATTCTGGTCTGTTGCACTACACTAAGCATAATTTCTACGTTACTCTGCTCGTAATAGTTACAAAACATTTTGTAATTGTATTCTAATTATGTAAATAAACAAATGAACAAAATCTTCTACATTGTCTACGGCTGATCAAATTATGCAGTGTCTGTATGAATTTAGGCTTTACGTCTTACGTTGATGCATGATTGAGTAAGATTCCTTCAACAAAAAGAAAACGGCATTACACTTATTACATTATTCTCCATACATTATTCTCCTTTTGATAACCGCTATAACGGACTTGTTCATCGCGTGACAGATCTTCTCAAATAGCAATATCTTTCCCGCTGTATTTTTCAATTCTCGCTTCAGAATTATTTAAATCGCTAACATTTCAAAATAGCGTGATCCGTACTTTCGTCAGACAATTTTTAAATAATGTTTTCCTTATTGGCACAACCATTCCTTTACAAACGTTTTTGCTGAACACGAAAAATGTCATCTGCGCTCACATAAATTTCAGTTTGTAGCAAAAAAAAAAACAAAAAACTTCTTAACAAAACTGAATAAATGAAGAAATTTATGCGTAAATTTTTGACTTAATTGTCATCACTCAGAATGAATATTAATTACATGCAATCCATCTCATGAGCCATTTATTTATTTTTCTTTTTTGCTTTCTTGCGTTGATATGTTACAATTTTTTTTATCCCATCGTTAAATATTAACAAAATGATTTACGGAATAATGACACAGAAATATTTGCGTTAATCTTCTGTGGACATATGAAACTTTTAAAAAAGCACATGAATACTGCGTAGGTTATGTGCGTAATTATAAAACTTTAACAAAACTAAAGAAATCAGCATAAAAGCGACATACATATTTTTAGCCGTAGGCTTTAATAAACACAAACGGAAGACATGCAATTTATAACTGCTCAAGAGAAAATAGAGTTGCCAGCAAATAAAATAATTAAATAAAGTAAGTGGTGCCGTAAAATTCTGAATCGAAACAAAAGTTATTTTTATCATAAACGTACAATTCAGCACAAAAGTCATAACCCTGTGAAGTATGCCATAAAGTTTGAAACTATCGGTATGCATCACTTCTGCTTTAACATTTGTGAAGTAAACAGATTCATAATACTCGTATGTCATATATCGGGTCTTTCCTTAAGCGTTTCCTGTCTTTAAATTTAAATAAAAGAAAACATGTGTGATACCGTAGAAATTGTTTATTCGTTCTAATGTCCACCTTGCCTTCTCTAAGTGGAACGCATCGAAATTATCTAATTTTCCATTACCCTAGCTATGAATTATGTTCTCATTGAGAACCGACGACTAATAGGTAGTGAGTTGACTTATTACACGTGAGGCCACAGATCAAACCCCAGGTCGGACAACTCCAAAAAAACAAAATGTGAAAAAATATTTCTTCGGCGAAAACTCCGAGCGGATTTCTGACAAAAACTGCGAGAGTAAATAAAATTGCCGTCCCAAAACCTATCGTTCGGAATCAATTTTAAACTGCTGTATGTATGTATGTATGCTGAGAACCGGTGTGGTTTGTGAACCAGTGATTTAAGAAAACCTCATAAGAAAAAGTCCAATATCGATTGCCAGTTTGAATTACATTCACGTCAGATGACAGTGTTCTCAATTCGCTCGTGCAGTTTACCTAATGTGGCACATAACACCGTCCTTTTGAAACCGCAAGTTGTTGGTTTCGAGATCATCCAATTCAGATTACAACACTATGGTAATCATCGGCCTAAAATGTTCGCCGTCAGCCAATGTCATTCTAAAAAATATGGAACGCTGATATTGCCAGCACAAAATTCACACCAAATAGTGACTTCTTCGGACTGCATTGGATACTATTGAATCTCATTTGAATTGATATCGCCTCTAATACGATAATTTTGTATGTTCATGTAGCCATTCATACAGAAATAGGTCTCATCGCTAAAGACGATTTTTCGATGAAAATTAGGATCAGTTGCCAACTACTCCAAAGCCCAATTAGCAAACAATCTTTGGTCGGTTACCTTCAAGTTCGCTCTCAGTAGAA
This sequence comes from Sarcophaga subvicina, assembly GCA_936449025.2. Taxonomy (NCBI): domain Eukaryota; kingdom Metazoa; phylum Arthropoda; class Insecta; order Diptera; family Sarcophagidae; genus Sarcophaga; species Sarcophaga subvicina. Next base: position 83,982,490 of record OW388084.2, read on the forward strand.
TTTTGTGAGGTTACATGCTCAAATTAGTAGCGGCCATAGTCTAGTAGGTAGTGTGTGGGCTTATTATATATGATAATAATAAATAAATAAATAAATATGAATAAATATTTCTTCGTCGGCTTCCTCTCAGCAGATTTCTAGCAAAAACTCTGAGAGTGAATAAAATTGCCGTGGAGATTTTCTCAAAAAATCTGTCGTTTGCAATCGACTTTAAACTGTAGGTCCAGTCACTCATGTATAAAATTATCACACACAACATAAGTGGCTAGGTCTTAATCCTGACTGAAGGGTTGTACTGACCAATTTACGTCATAAAATTCACCAATTTGTGTTGCCGAATTCGTGTGAGCAACATGAAATTGCACACTCTCACGGACAACGACGATATTTTGGACATATCTTCCCTTTAGTTGACATTCGGTTGTTAGTCGATCATTTATTAAACCAGTAGACTCGAATTTGTCCACCACTTAACCGATAGCCCTCTCGGTAGGACAAGTATGACGATCGCAAAATATCTAAAACGCTTGGCACGCTGCGGCAACAGAACACCCATTTTCATAATTTGTAGCTTCAAGAAGATGACGGTTATCAACTGTTAAACTTTGAAAGTGCCTTTTGGAAAATGCAATATAAGTCGCAATACTTTCCAAGGTTTTGGTTTTTTTACCGTATAATTCATCAATATATTGTTACGTTTTTACCTTTTTAAAAACGTTTAGAATTTTAGTTTGTTCATTGGAAACCAAGTAAAAACAAATATGTGTTTTGTTTCAGTTAAACTCTTTATTGTTCGCACTACTTTTGTGTGCCACCGTATACAACTTTACGATACAACAACAATTTGCTTGTTCACTATTCTATTTCACACTTCTGTCCGCGCAAACACTAACAATTGTTCGTTAGATCTTCTCTGCTTACAACGTTTTTGCAAGCAATACCACTTGTACGTTCAAACCGTAACGCGTCTTTACACAAGACTGACTGAATTATTACTGACTGACTTGCTTGCCTTGTCTTGCCCTTTTATATACGCACGTAATAGTATGATGATGGTTCTCGATATGGAAGGTTCTTGTTCTCGCCTTCTCGAGAATTTATCGCGACTGTATTGTTGTTTGTATCTGGTTAACATTGCTTGTTTGTTGTTGCTTTTTCTCACACTTTATTATACTAATGTTGTCGGCATATGCAAGCATGTACGTTGTATAGTTGTATATGTTAGTGCAGCTATAGATAATCAACATGTTCATTGTATTCTTAGGGTTAGTGTGTTTGTTAGCATTTTAATGTTAAAAGATGGTACACTGTTTCCCTTTGAGTAACAATATTATGGATATATTTCCCGATTTTTCGATATCCACTGGGCAATCACTACTACTATTCGAATGAGCATCATGCAACACAAAATTCCGTAAATTGTTGTACTAATAATATAGCGATTATGACTGAAGATATTGCAGGTGACTATAGGCGACCGACTAGAAAAGTGATCGCAGACTGTTTTAGTTTGAGTATGGGTCAACCTTAAATATTTATTAGAAGAATTATTGTATTTCGTACTGTACTTTAGGTTCTGGATATTTTTTAACCATGCATTGCAACAAGAAAAAAGAATTAACAGAGGATATAGTTTGCAAAAAGTGCAGAAAAAATTAATAAAGCGTCAGAAAATGCACAAAAAAAAGCAGAGAATGAGCAAATTGAAATAAATGAAATTAAAAAGGAAATCATAATGAAAAGTAAAGGAAATAATAATATAAAAACACCATCAAGAGCTTTGTTCCTGTTCAGTATGCCAGCAATTTACAAGTGCACTCGTGCAGTAAAGCAAAACTCTACCAACAATACATCAGATAAGTTGACCATGGCATACACGCAGAAACGACGATAAAATATCTTCAAAATAAAAGCAAAGCAAAAGCAGAGAAACATAAACCTGATGACGGCACACACTTAGTTGTTAAAAAAAGAATTAAAGTGGCTTTCTCTAGCAATTCATTTATACTATTTGCTGAAATTCCCGAAAGGAATGAAGCAACAAATGCAAGATTAAAAAGAAAAAGTCACAGAGGATTTGGAGCCGTCACTACTGTTTTTTCCTTTTGAAGAGCCTCAACTGGTACAGTAATCTTCGATTTACGTCGCCTCGATTAACGTTGTTTCGATTTACGTAGTCAAATTTTTTGTTCCCTCTAACTTCAGTTTGAGTCGACATTCGATTTACATCGCCTTTTTTGAAACGAACTGCGACGTAAATCGAGAGATTACTGTAACTTTTGTATGTTCCTTGTTAAAAACATACTACTTTATAGCATGAGTAATATGAAATTCGATTTACGTCGTTTCGATTTACGTCGCCTTTTTTTTGGAACCAAACCTTTTTTTGGAAAAACCGTAAATCGAGGGATTACTGTAGTCTGCTCTGAGTCGAAATTCAATATTTACAATGCCAGCGCCTGGAACAAAAATTGTTTTAAAGTTCAATTCAAATAAAATCAACGTTTACTGAGAATACATCTCATATTTGTTTTCGTAATCGTATTCGATTTGCTGTTCTGTCCTGTTCTATGTGCTGCTGTTGTATTGTGTGTCCCAAAATATCCAATACGATATCTCTGTGAGTCATTGAATTGATAGTGTTTTCACACTCTGATTTCATTTGTTTTTATTAAACTCGGTAATCTTTTATTTGCGGATGTGTACTGGCAATGATATCCTTCAAGTTTAAAAAAAAATTTCAACAAAAAACAGGACGAAAGAAAAATTCACAGAATTCGAGTCATAATTGTGCTGTAAAAAAAATTAAACACAAAAAAGTTAATTTGGAACAAAAAAATTTAATCAAATATTAAATTAAATATTAAAATACGTGCAATTATGCTTGTAATAAATAAATAAAATAAAAATATGCTCCCAATCACCACTCCGAATGTGTACGTTAATTTTCCTCGTACACAATTCATGTGCTTTAAATAAAATTGGAGTAAAATGTAAGTAAATTATTTATTAATATTATTATATCAACATTGCATTATTATATATATATTGCAGTTCCACCATAATGTCAAACAAACCACCAACCAAACAACAGGGAAATCGATCTGAGTACATTCGAACTTTTGGTAGTAAAGTTTGGTTGTTTTTTATGATAACATACTGACATTAATTGGCCGCTACAATTTGCAAGTGTTGTAAATTACAAATATAATTATAATATAATTGCTTATTAGTTTCGTTTTTTTTGTGTTGCAAAATTTATTGCATCGACTTTTGATTAGTTGTTGTTGTTACATATATATACATACATAATTGGCCACTACAACCATTCAGTCAGGACTACGGGCTCGCTACTCAACACCACTCATGTTGTTTGTGTTAATTTTATACATGAGTGGCCGGACCTACAGTTTAAAGTCGACTCCGAACGACAGATTTTTGTGAAACTTTTTCATGGCAATTTTATTACTCTTAGAATTTTTGCCAGAAATCTGCTGGAGGAAGTCTTCGAAGATATAATATTTTGTTTCATTCAAAATGTCTAACCTGTTGTTTGAGCCGTAGTCTCATGTCTAATAAGCTAACACACTACCTACTAGACTACAGCGGCTGCATACAATGATGAAATCCCTGTACTAAACTAAGTAATGAAGGTTGCGAAACCTAATTGGTAACTAACAGACATCTTATGTCTACTTACTAAAGACTGGAAGAATTAAAGATTTCAGTTCTGTTGGCAGTACATTTTCTTTTCGATAGAGCGAATACCGTTGTCTATGAGTGCTTTCTTTTGAAGCCAGTATATAGTCAATTTTCGAATTACGCCTAGTGACGATCTACAGAAGAAATATTAGCATACTTTTGTATAGCCAGGTTACTGAAGGAGTTCTAAGTTCTTATGAGTTGGCCCCTAAATTGTGTAGCTTGATAAGCGAATTTCTGGATAACTACAGATTAATTATTTTCTAATTATAACGAGCTAAGTAACTAAGATCTTATGCACTGTCTTGTGTTAGTGAAAAGAGTCTCCGGTGGGAACTGAATTCAGAACATTTACATTAAAAGGCATGAACACTACCCCTTGGACTTGCAGAAATCCCAGCCTTTTAGTACTTTATGGATTTTAATAAAAATCTATTATAACTGTTCTATACTAAATTCCAAAATAATGTATTAATGTGGGGATATGTATTAATGGGGATATTTTTACGAACATCTTTCTCTTTTTATTACTCATTAATACTCATCATTATTTTGTATTATCATTGACAAGCTGTTGTTGTCTTGTTTTTATATGTAAGCAGAATCCAAAGTTGATGATATTGATGATGATATTTTTATCATCAAATAATTTCATCATTGTAGCTGCTGTTGTGTTAAACTTTATTATTCTTTGTGCGGTCAGCCCATATAATGGTCTTCCATTTGTTTTTATTCTCTCTCTGTATTATGTATACAAAGCGTAATTTCTTAAAACATTCTCGCCTAGAAGCTTTAAATTTTCTGCAGGTGGCAATCAACAATTTTTTTATAGAACTGAACAGAATGCATTGTAGCTTTAGTTAAAAAACAACAAAACAATTTACGATGACATAACTGTCAACAAGACACTTTGTAAGCAAAATACAGTTAGGCGCTATTGTGACTGGTTTTGCGAACGGTATTAAAAGTTAAATTTGTATACGGTTTGGCCAAAATGCTAAAGAAAGGCAATTATTTTGCAAAAACTAATACTACATACATACATAAGTAATTGTGAGTGGCGGAACCAACAGTTTAAAGTCAATTTCGAACGATAGATTTTTGAGTCACTTTTCATGGCAATTTTATTTACTTCCCAGTTTCTGCTGAGAGGAAGTCGCGCAAGTAACATTTTTTATATTTCGTTTTGTTGGAGATGTCTGACCTCGGTTTCGCATAATGATAATGGAAGAAGTCAATTGTTATACAGGATATACTTTTTCATTCTTTAAATGTTGAGGCACTATTACATTGTTTCTGTTTCAAGGAAATTCTATTTCATTACTTTTAAATTAAGTTTCTCTTAATTTCTAATGGCTTTATTGCCATTATGTGTGGAATATAGAATAGTTCAAATGTCCGCCACGTCTTCTGGAGGTCTAGCGAATCCGAAATGTTACATTTTTCATGACTCACATAATTAAGCTTAATTTGGGCAATAGCATGGGTTATATTGGCTTTGCGTACCACTGTGTTTGTGACTTATTCACGTACACCTGTGCCTTAAAAAACCCTTTAAGAAACAGTTTAAGAGTATCAAATCTCAGTGACCAATTCTCATTACCTCCGTGATCTTGTAATCAATTCGACCTGCAAAATATCCAATGCGGCATGAGCTGTATAGCATGTAGTAACTTCTTGTTGAAACCTCATGTCGTTGGTGCGGATCTCATCAAAAGAAGTTGGTAATCATCGACCTACTGTGTTTGCCGTCAACAGTAATAGCCTGGTCAAAGTCATTTTCTAAGAAGTATGCCTATTCATCCAGAAGTAAGTCTTATCGGTGAAGACGATTTGTTTAAATTAGGGTAGGAACAGAACTCGAATTTCATTATTTGCAAGTGTTATTGATTCGATTTGATCACAAAGACTGAAGTGGCAACTAATTTAGCAGCTTTAGCTTCAATAAGTTGACCTTCATGGTCTGATGGTTGTTTGTTTGTATTTGTATTTTATTTTTAAAGCGCTATAAAGGACAAAAGAGTTCACATTATTGACCATACTGTATATACTGTCTATAAACATTTTATTAAACCATTTAAATAAAATTTATTTTTATTGAAATCTTTTAAACGTTCGCACTGAATTCGAACCGAAAAAGCGGAAATATAACACAGCCCTGCATGGGTTTTGCAAATAAGATTGCTCCAGGTATTTCCGAAGGCATTTTGTGCGCTGAACACGAATCTGGTTTCAAAAATTTCCATCACGTCAGGTTTTCGAGAAAAAGGGGGTTGAAACCCCTAAAAATACCGTTTGCGGCCATTTTTGAAACATTGTAGATCTAAACACTGACGTGCTAGAACCATCGCTATTGCCAGAAATTGACAATTGATCTTTGCTCTTCAAAATGAGCCCAAAGCCAAATTGTTTGCATGCACCCTTAAAGTTGGGGGTGGGTTTATGTCAAGAGGTGCAAGGGAAAAAGAAACACATTACGGAGGTCCTTAAAAATTAATCAGATTCACTTAATAATTGTTACTCAGGGGTTTTTGGGGTCGGTGATTACAGATCTTCATTCAGATTTAAAAAATTGAAAAAGGCGGATCCAATATGGCGGGCGAGGGTTATAAAAATTAATCAGATTTACTTGACCGCCATAAACCAGATTCGTGTTCAGCGCACAAAATGCCTTCGAAAACACCTGGAGCCATCTTATTTGCACAAAAAAAAATGCATGGCTGTGTAATTTATAGTGAAATAAAATGGCAAGTGGACTCATTAGTTTTTCTGTGAATATTTTATTATAAATTTTTTGTTTTTTTTTCGTAAACCACATTTAAAAAGATTTGCTACAAAATTTTGTATATCGTGTATTTAAACAGAGGGAACGTGCCATGCAACAAAAGAAAATATTTTGTTTTTCCGCAGCAACAATAATAACATGAAATGAAAACAATGAAAACAGAAATTTGCATTAAATAGTATTGTTTACTATGGAAATAAGCATTAAATCTTTGTACACGAAAAAGCTGTTTACACTAGCAGTGTAAAAAAATTAATATCGAGTGAGGTATGCAGAAATGGATTAAGAAAACTGTACTTCTCATACCACCTATGTTGTGTGTGTTAATTTTATTCATGAGTGATTAGAATGTTGAATGTCGACTCCGAACGACAAATTTGGGAACCCTTTGTATGGTAATTATTTACTCTAAAAAGAAGATTACTAAGAGGAGGCCGCCAAGAGACATTCTTTGTTTCCTTTTTATAAAGAAATGACACAGTTAAAGTTCGAATTCAAAACCTCTGGTCTAGTAGTACTAACGCAGTTAACTATTGAACTGTCTAGGCAATCGCCTACAAATGGAAAGGAATTGTATTTCTTTAGGATCTAAGTAACTGAAGCTTAGATATCCTACGAAAAAGATACTTATGCGTCCACTTTATAAATCAAGTCTGGCTTGAAGTGAACATTAGCATCAGCATATGACAAGCAATTTTATTAGCGACAAATTTGCCTCAGTAGAATGGCAATACGAAAGTGAACTGTTATGAGAGAGATAATGTCACGTTTTTACCTTTTAAAAACTTTTTAAATATGAGCTCGCAGATTGCAAATAAAATAAAAATAAATCAGTGTTTAGTTTTAATTAAAATTCTTTATTATTCGAACAATTCTGTGTGCCACTGTTCACAACTTTATGTAAACAACAACAATTGCCTTTTTTGTTATTCCTCCGTTATATTGTCTAGAATAACAATTACTAGACAATTGTTCGACAGATCCTTGTAACGGAGATCTTCAAATCACGATTACTCTCCGCGTCTTCACACCAGACTGACTGAACTTCACTAACTCAGTCGCTTGCTTTTATATGGCAAAGCAAAAAGCCTAATAAATGTTCTTGAAGGCGAACGTTCATGACTGCGCCTTCTCGAAATCTTTATAAATGTAAACATCGTTGTTACGATGTTTATATTTATAATTGTAGTGTTGTTGGTGTATTTAAACTTATCCAATTTTGGTTGTGTAGGGTGAATACATAAAGTCTTTCAGTTGCTAACGGAAATCTTGTTGAAGCTACATCTGTCAAATTAGTTACCATTTTTTCAGTCTGAAGGTAATCGACAATAGACGGGCTCTGGAACAGTTGAAAACTGAAAATTTTTAATTGAAAAATTATCTTCAGCGATGAGGTCCATTACTGAATGAATGGGTGTGCGAACACACAAAATCCACATGAGATCTAGGAGCGTTAAATGCATTCCGAAAAAATCATTGTTTGATGTAGATTTTGGCCTGACCGAATTCCATGAATTGCGAAAAAGTCACTGTTTCGTATGAATTTTGTTAAATAGGCCATTACTTCAACGGCTAGCGCTGTGGGTTGATGGTTATCAACCTATTTTGGCCTGAATTGGATGATCTAAACACTATTAAATTAACGTTTTAAATATGAGTTCGTAGATTGCAAATAAAAATAAATATGTGTTTAGTTTAATTAAATTATTTATTGTTTGCACAATTCTGGTGTTACTCTTCACAACTTGATGGAAACAACATCAATTGCTTTGTTTGTTATTCTTCTTTACACTCTTTTGCGTAAACAACAACAATTGTTCGACAGATCTTTATATAGGAGATCTTCACACAAGACTGGCTAAATTTTTACCGACTCCGTTGCATGCTTTGTCTTGCCTTGTATATGTCAACGTAAATAGTCTGATGAATGATATTGAAGTCGAGTGTTCGTGGCTTCGTCTGCTCGAGATCGAGATAAATGTAAACATCGTTGTTTCATTGCCGTTTGTGTATTTTGTCTACATTTTTTGTTGTTGCATTTTTGTTTACTGCTTTACTTTTTTATACTGACGTTGTTGGTATATTTTTGTTCACTTGTTTATCATGTAAACAAGTTCATTGTTTTTGTTTTTGTAGCTTTTGTTTATCATTTTAACGTTAAACAATTTAGCACCATTTCCATTTTCGTAAAAGATTGTTGTAGACTTTAATCAAACTACATTTACTAAGTAGTTCAATGTTAAATGTAGGGACTAGACCTGAAGCAAGTATTTTTTTGACAAGAAAAACGTCAGTAATTGAATAACTCTAGGTCTTAGTGTCGGTTAGTTGAGTCTGAAATATCTTCTATTAGCTAAAACAGATTGAATAGCCATAGTGTTAAATCTCTTAATCACTTTCGTTGTATGGTGAGTGGCTATCAAATGAGGGGTTGATTTCCTTAAAAAATTGATTTTCATAATGCAACCAAAATTTGTCTTCATACATGCATACATATATACATAATTGGCCATAACAAGCCTTCAGTAAGGATTATCCTAGCTTCTCACACCGCTTATGTTGTGTGCGCTACTTTTATACATCTGTGACGGGGATCTACAATTTAAAGTAGAATCCGAACGACAGACATTAGTACCAAATCAGTACTTAATGGATTATCAAAATGTAAGTGATCATCCATTGCATTCCAGCTTTTGCAAAAACAGACAGACCAGTTCCAGTGTTCATTTGATGGATCATGGGATATGCTACTAAACGGAAGCAAAATAAATTATTTTTTACTTGTAATTAAGTCATATTCGATCTTGTCTTTAAAGAGCGATTATTAAAACGAGTTAATTTTTATGTCAACGGCTGGGTGATGGCATGGCAATAAAGCCTAAACGAGGCAATCAAAATCGATCCATAAAATTGTTGTTTAACAACTACACTCTCAGTTGTACTTTCATACATTTATTGCCCTCTAAGGAGATAGTTTTAAGAGATTGTCTCACATTTTTTAAATACTTTTTAAATATGTATGTAAACGTTGCTAGTGTAACCACTCCATATAAGGTGATGTGTCTTCTATAGGAGATGAATTAAATCTCCAAAGGTATAATAGAGGAAACCATGACTTGACAATGAAAATAATATGCATCTCCTCGTATAAACAATTTCGGTAACTTAATATCAAATTTTAAACAAGTACACAGTACTTGTACTTTCGGTCGATTTGTGTAGATAGTAACAGCCTCACTAATGGCAACAATAATGAAAAATAAATTGCCTCTTGAAATACACTGCTGCCTACATTACATAAGTACTATTCGTCTATAGTTTCTACTGCTAAAGCTGGTGTACTGGCACATGGCCTTTGGTCGTGAATTATTCATGGTACTGAAGACAATCGTATAAACATAACAACAGGTAGAAGCAATGACAGTAAGACAAACTACTACGGCTACTTGATACTTTAAATAGTTTTGTTGTTGTGCTAACGTAATGTTGATATTGAAAATGAAAATTTCTTGTATTAATAACAACAATAACAACAACAATGATTTTAAATTATTTACAAATCAGTAGTGAAATATAACCTACTCATGAACCATAAATACTTCGGCAGAAAGTAAGCTGAGGCAGACAAGGCAACTAAAAGACAAACTAAAGCTATGGAATAAACTCAATTTAAACTACTTACTAGGGTTTCATTTAGGATTGCCAAGTGGCTTACCAAGGGTTTATTGTGTTAGAAAACCCTACAACTTTAATTGAAATCATTTCTGGTAAACCTTTTAATATCTTCCAATAAATATTCATATTCTTGGAAATCTTCAGGAAATAATAATGACGCAATGCCCACACTCTGTGTACTACCTCAGACGGCTGTTTAGGATTTTTGTCCTCTAACGGAAGGCGCTAATTATGTCGCACTATCAAAAATTGCTAATGGTACACTATGTGGCATTTACCCTGAAAAGCTGGCCAAAAAGGCAAAAATTAATTTAAAGAAATTTAAAAGACTGAATATACAGTTCGATAGACAACAAAATTCTGCATTATATAGTGCACGACTTTAAGTTGAGATTTGTAGATTTGAGACGATGTCAAAGTCAGGAAAGTGAAGAAAATTAAATGCGTTTTTGGTGTTTTTTTGAAATTTTAATAGTAGGGTTTCGTAATAACCGCATTTTCAGTAACCGCGGTTATCGGATAGTAATTTTCCAAATAACCGCGGTTATCGGTTAACCGAAAGAAAATTTAAAAAAATATATAACTTCAGTAGAAATAGTTTATTTCTAACATATGTTGCTTTAAAATACATACATAAGTACTTAAAATTATTTTTGCTGTTTTTCATGGTTAATATAATAATGTTTTAGAAACACTAAAGCATTCAGTGACTTACAAGATAAACGAGAACGAATTTTGGTTCAAAAATTTCTCGAAACTGAGAAAGTTCTCTCGGAGACTGTTGATGTTGGCTTAACCGTTTTAGAGCATTATAGATCATTTCAAGATTGGGAGTTCTTTTCAGTGTTCTTTTGAAAATGTTGAATTCTTGCCTCAAAGTGTTATCTGAAGGTTTTCCCAAGTGTTTTATATTTGATGCTTTTGTTATGTAAGAGTTCAGTTCTTCTACTAAATCAACTTGGTGATCAGTTACAGCTACTTTATCCTGACTTTCGTTGTCCTGATCTTGAATGTTACTATTCGGAAAAAGTCTTTTAATGAGAGTATTAGCAAAAGCAACCACGGAATTGGAAGAATATTTTAGATTAACAAGACATTTTATTAAATTAGCAATATTATTATTTCTCCGGGACTCAATCCGCTTTTGAATTGACTGTAACAAATCACGGCTTATTTATGTTTTGTGAGCTTTCATTTTATTGCTCAAAAACGACAAAACATCCTCAGCACTAAATAAATTTGCGTCTTTTCGACTTAATGCATCTACGACAAGTTTTATTGACTGTTGAGCAATGAAAACGTTATCGATCAGCTCCAAATCTACTTTGTCCATCAAATGAAATGAATTTAAATCTTTTAAAGCTTGTGCTATTGATGTTTTTTTAACAATTTTATTTTACTTACATTTGGTGCGTAATGCGTTGAATATTCTTTATCAAATGACAAGCATTCACCAAAACTTCTTTTACAAATTAAACAAATTTAAAACTCATGGCCTACTACATATATGTGCATATTGTTTTCAAAAAATTGAATTTCATTTCAAATTGCATATGCATTTTATGAACTCTGCTTCTAAAAAATAAAATTGCTTGCTAATACTGCTAATATAGTTTTATGTAATAACATTAGTTTTACAAATAAAAAATTTAAAAAATCATGGCTTACTAAATATGCGTATGCGTCCGATTTTCATCCGTTTACGGTTACGGTTATGAGCACAAATAACCGCGTTTACGGTTACGTTTATAAACGTTTACGAAACCCTATTTAATAGGATTATATGATATTTTTTTGTGGCTAAACGAATAGAAGTTTTATATTGATTTTTTTTTTATTTGAAAGATATGAGCAACTGCTACTTTCAGTTTTATATATGTATATATATCTCATATATTAATGTTAAAATTATTCGTTAAAAATTTAAAAATAATAAAAATTTCACATTTTTTTACCCTACCCAAAAAAAAGATAAGGATTTTAAAGGTGAAAGTGGTTTTTAGTAGTTTAATGTTATATACCACAAGAAAATATGAACTCCCTACATTCAGGAACAAAAAAAAAGTTTGCGCAAATTTGCGAAATTTTTTTTGGCGATTTTTTGAAAATTTTCCTTTTTTTTGAAAAATTAAAAAAATTAGACATAGTGTAATAAAGCCATAGGCAATAAAGCCATATGGCGTACGAATTATGCGAGGAAATTCAGTAGAAGCGATACCAATCGCGATGTCCTGAATAGGTTACTTTTAACCAGTGACCCTTTTATAAGCTGCAGTATACATAAATCGCGAAGGAATAGAAAAGCATTTTCATCAGATACTATGAAGTTACTCCTTCCTGACATTGATGATGAAAATGATAACGATTTTAACGATTGTAGTTACATAGTTTCACTTTTTAAGTATTTTTAAGTTAAGTATTAAATAATGTAAAATAAATATTATGAATAAATATTAATTACCATAGAAGTTTAAAAACTTAATTACATATGTATATCGACTATTATAACAATATGAGATGTATGTTTGATTTTCTTAATGGACCGTAGTAGTGGTACCTAGGGGCACTTATGATCCGATCATAACAAAATCAGCTAAAATGATTCACATTCATATTAAACATGTTCATGTCGAATTTCATCGAGGTAATAAAATTTTTAAGCCAATTATAATTGCTAAACATATTTTTTTAAGGGGCCCTATTTTGGACCAAGGGGCAATTATGGACCGATCATAACAAAATTTGGTAATATGATTTAGATTTACAAAATACACGTTCATTCCGAATTTCATCACGATACCGATGTTTTTAATCCATTTATAAACGTGAATTTCTAAAGAGGACTTTATATGGGGACCAGGGTCAAATTTTCACCAAACTTTACACCATGATTTCTTAGTACACAGAACTGATCCATGCTAAATTTTATCATGATTATTGCATAATTACCATAATTATGTGTAAATAAGTGCAATTTTGAGGGGAATTTGTATGGGGGCTAGGCGAAATCACGGACCGATTTGAACCAAAATCAGTTGGGTTCATCCTTGGGCCTAATTATCACTAACACTGTCAAAAAATTCCAGCCATTAACTCATAAAACACTTCTATTAATTTTGGCCAGGTTTTCAGGCAAGATACCACATAGTGTGGCAGTAGAAGAGCAGCAGTTGCGTATGGCTCTGATATTTTATGCTGTGTTAAATTGCGCATTATGCTCGTATTTTATGATTTTTATACATACACTTTTTGTATTAAATCTAGTGAATGTAAAACCAATTTATTTAAATGCTTTAAGTTTAAAGTAAAAAAAAGAGAATTATAGAAAAATATTAACGGTAGTGGTATGTTCAGATATCATATTTAATTGAACTGTTTTCGTAAAACATTTTTTTTTTTTCGAAAAATGAAAAATTAAATTTTATAATTTCCTGATCATCTACCGTGTGATAATTATTTTAATGAGATTCAATTGCCTTTGAAATACACGAAGTACTAAGAGACAATTCAACTAATTATAAGCTGTATTCATTGTATTGTTTACTTCGTTAACTTTATTGCAATTTCTTGTTCCGTTTCGTTGAAAAATCGAAAAATCTGTTCCCTTCCTCTAACTTTGTTACTTAATAGCCATTATCGGATTTCGGCTTGCTCTAGTACATCCTTATACTCGCCTCTGCTTCTTGCGAGTCTGCACCAGTGACTTCCTTCAAATACTCGTTTTGCCGGAGCATCCTGCTCCATTCGAACGACATGGCCGAGCTGCGCAGCCACTGGATCTTAATACGCTGCACAACGTCTATGTCGTTGAGGCGCTCATGCAGCTCACTGTTGGATCGGATGAGGAAATCATCGCCAAGTCGCACTGGGCCCAAATTCTTACGTATGATTTTCCTCTCGAATACTTTCAAGGCGACTGTATCAGTGCTTAATAGGGTCCATGCCTCTGCGCCATAAAGAAGTACGGGCAGGATGAGCGTCTTGTAGAGTGTTAGTTTTGTCGGATGAGAGAGGTCTCTGCTACTCACTTGCCTATTGATGCCATAGTAGCACCTGTTTGCAAGAGTGATCCTGCGCTTGATCTCTAGACTGACATCAATTTTGGTGGTAACGGCGGAGCTAAGATAAATAAATTCCTTGACTATATCGAAAGTATAGTTATCGGCCGCAATCTGAGATACAATATGCCGCACGTCTCTACTTGTCGGTAACATATACTTCGTTTGGCCCTCATTTACTGCCAGACCCATTTTAGAAGGCTCCAATTCAATAGCACTAAAGGCAGCAGTAACATCTCGCTTGGTATGCCCTATGATGGCAATGTCGTTAGCGTACGTAAGCAACTGAAAAATTTTTGAAAAATATCCCAATTTCGATGCACTCCCGCCTTCCGCAGAACGATGACGAAGCTGAAAAGGTCGCATGATAAGGGATCGCTTTGCGTGAAACCCCGCACGATATTAAAAGTTTCGGAGAGGTCGAATAATCATCTTCAGCTAAAACGTCCACTTCTGGGCGCGTAAACAAACAAATTTGTCGAATTTGGGATGATATCAAGCCACATGAAATCCAGGAGCATCCAAGAAGGCTGCTGCTTGGTATTTTATTTTGAGAACGACGTTGGCCAGGTTATCACTGTCAACGCCAAGCACTGTACAAACTTCTTTTGGCTTGAATAGGACGTTTATGACTGCAACGAGACGTAGGACGGTGCAACGCGACACCCAGCTCAAGCTGCGTTGGAAATTCTGTACGAAAAATTTGAGAGCATGGTTATATTACATGGAGCTGACGCGAGCTGGCCACCAAGATCGTGCGACTTGTCTTTGTTTGAAATTTTCTTGTAGGATTTTCTTAAGTCGCAGAGACTCAAACTTAATCTAAACCGCATTGGTGTTTAAAGCGTACATATATAAACCGTGCTATCTGTTGACCTTTGGGATGCGTTCTACCAGCAGAAGCCGCGGTGGACCAGCAAATTTTTGGCAAAAATAAAAATTGTCATGAAAAGTTTCTCAAAAATCTGTCGTTCGGAGTCGACTTTAAACTATAGGTCCCGCCACTCATGCATAAAATTAACACACAATATAAGTGGTGTGAGAAACTAGGTCCATAATCTTGACTGAAGGGTTGTAATGACCAATTATGTATGTATGTATGTAAATGGACATCAAACATTCGAAAAAATATCACTTGTGGCATGAGATGTGTGACAAGTTGCACAATACTGTCGATCACATTAATACCATGAAGAACAAAACAGTCGGTTATCATGGTGCGATAGGTGTCTCTATTGACCGTAATTGTTGAGACGTCCTCATTTTCAAAGACATATGGGCCAATGATGTCTCCGCTCCACAAGCCGTAGCAAACAGTCTCCCGTAATGGGCGCATTGACTTCTGTAAGACCACGGGCCTCTGGTGGGAATTGAAACCACGGCACTTAAAGTTTAGCACACGGGGATCTGAGATTCGTATCATCGAGCCCTAATTCCTATAGAATTTACTCGAATCAGTGAATAGTTTAAAACAATGTAGCACACTGTATAACACAGCAAGAAAGATTGTAGTTGTGAACGAAGGTAGAGAAGGAGTTTTCCACATATTAATAGATCGTCCTAGGAAAAAATGCAGGTTTATTGGTCAATCGACCACAAACGGATGTTTTTTTTTAGAAATTAAGCGTGGATGATGGCTCGTAATGGGTGCATTCGCTTTCGTAACACCACGTGTGGGTTTTCTGAACTCCAAATACGGCAATTTTTCTTATTAGCGTACCCACCAAGGTGAAAATCTGATTCATTCGATAAGACGAATTTTTTTTGGCAAAACCGACATCATCATGTAGTTTCTCGTTGGCCCATCTATTCCAAGAAGTCCCAACGAAGCTCAATCGTAAATCGATTCATTACATTTAGTGGAGATAACATACTGAATTTTGTGAATGAAGAGAATGACATAAGTGTTGCCAGATTCGAAATAACCGATGGTTCAAATTTAAACCGATAGATAGTATACACGATAGTAAAATATTTAGCGTGTCTTCAAGATGTGTTGCACCAGTTTCCTTCTCTTTTATAGCATATTCAACTTTATCTTCAAATAAAACGTGGATTGAGAATCAGGCTGAGATCTATTCTGAGTCAAGTGAATTCACTGCTATTACCTGCTCATAAAATTACATAAAAATTTTTGCGTTTTTACGTTTGCTCACTAAAAGGAGTGCCTAATAGAGCTGTTCGATGTTAATCGATGCATCGTAAACATCGATGTTTTGATTTCGATACATCGTTAAAATGTCGATGTATCGTATCACACGATGTTAATCGATACATCGATATTTTTTATTCGATGTATCGAAAAGCTGAATTTTAAATTTACGCATCCGACAGCTTTTGTTTAGATTACAACTCATTTAAAGTAGTGACAATGTTTTTAAACAAAAACCCTCTAAGAATGACTTAATTTGATTTAAAATCGCTTGATTTTTTTTTTCCAAAATGAGCCCTTTTTTTCTCAAACGAAAGCTTATACAATTTCCTTTAAGACCTTCATAATCGCTTAATGGGATGGATATCTATCAAAAAAATTATTTTTTAATTCAAGAATAAGATTTTTCAATATTTGGCTTGAAAACGTACTACCTAAATGATCTTAAAAAAGTAGTTGCATTCTAAGGACATTCGGAAATTAGTTTTTTATAAACAGTGTTAAAGTTTGGACGTGCGTTATTTACAATGGCTTCCGCTTCCAAAAAGGAAATGTTGACTTCTTTTTGTTGTAATCCCTTAGACAAAAAGAAGCACAGATCATCAGTTATGCGAAATATTTCCGACAACTTATTGAAAAAATTCCCAACGCTTTCAAAACGTTTGCTAATTTGTGGATCGTGCAGGAAAATGGTGGGAAAGTTGGACACATTACCGGTTATTCCAGATGAGAACAAAATCAATTCTGAAAATGATGACAGTTCTGCAGGAGATGATGGTTATTCTAACTTTACAGTAGAACCTATAAGACCTAATAATGAGTGCCAAAATCAACATCACAAGAATGCAGTGGAAGTTTTTGAAGAAATAAAAAAGAAGTACAAAACGTCACATAGTAGATCTGAAAGAATTCAACTTCTTCTTGCCCCATCGTCATGGAGTTGTTCAAAAATAATGACCGAGTTTGGAACGTCTCAACGAAAAGCAAGAATTGCTAAAAATTTGGTTGCTGAGCATGGGATTCATACACTTCCAAGCGAGAAGAAAGAAAAAACTTTAGCGTGCGAAACTGAAGCTCTAGTAACTCAATTTTATCATAAAATATTGAAATAATATTGAAACATCGCATCCCATTTGAGCAAAAAAAAAAAAAAAAAGGGCCCATTTTGAAAAAAAAAAATTTAAAAAAACAAAAATAATTAAAAAAAAAATAAAAAAAATATTTTAAAAAATTAAAAAAATTATTTTTGGAAATATTGAAGAAATAGCTATCTAATATCCTTTGGAAAATTTTTGCTAGGATCAATAGGTGAAAAGTTACACACATTTTAAAAAAACCCTGTATCACCAAAATGTCCATCTTTGGCCCCCTCTAACTCCGGCAGTTCTAGACTGATAGAGCTGAAAATTTGTATCTGGCATACTATCCAATAGTACTAACCTTGGTGCAAATTTCATCTAAATCGGAAGACATCGATTTTAAAAATTGGGTCACTTGACACGAAATTCCCCATATATTAAAAATTTTGTTTTTTCTATCCATATAAATATAACTTGATCTCATGTTTTACACAATTAGGACTGTAATAATCTAATAACACTGAATTTAATGAAAAAATTCCTCATAAAATAAACAATTCTTGTATTCAATACGTTAAAATAATTCGACTTTTATTCAATTAATTTTGTTAAGTTCCAGTTAGAATAAATACGATGCATCGCAAACTTCGATGTTTTTTTTAATTGATGCATCGAATAACATCGATGTTAATTAATGATGAATCGAATGGCAAAAAACATCGATGTTTTTGTTACATGAACAGCTCTAGTGCCTATGCATATGTGGCACTCTAATGGAGGCAGTAATTTATTTCTGTGTCATATTTTTGCATGTAATACGAGAGAAAATGAAATGAGAACACTACTCTACTGTAATGTTAGTTTTTATTTCATTAGAACACATAAATATTTATTTTACTTGGTTATACACAAGGATATTATTAAAAGGAACGCATTTATACACTCCTGTTCGTTTATACAAAAAATTAAAGTGACAATTTCACCAAACACACTGCCGTAGAAGAAAGGGAGCTAAGCCCTGGCAATAAAGTAATGAAACGGAAGTAGTGCGGCAGTTATAAAAATTGCTTATAAACAAAACAGTTTAATTTACTTAATTAGTGGTGGTTATACACAAGCATACCTACGTATATTGTTTGATATAAAAAGGGTTCATTCCCTATATTTTTATTTGTGTAGACAGTGATGACTACAAAAGTTCTACTCTCGAAACAATTCTTTGGATTTTGTTTTATTGCATAGAGTGGGTATGATTAAGTAAGATGGAGAGCAGAGGAAAGGACTAATTAAATTTATGATAATAATGAAATTAAATGTAAAACTATTCGTAAATGTCCCCTAAAGCCATGTCTGATAAAATGATTAATAAAACCAACAGCAACAATAACATTTTTAAAGGATAATTGCTTTTGAAAGTCAAAAGTATAAACAATTTGAATAAAAAATAATTGCTTGTTTCAACTAAAATTGACGGGATTAGATCAAAAAAGAATAAAAGAATTAAAAAATAAATATATTTACAAAACAAAATTATAGAATAAAATACGAAAAGTTCATATGGATGGAAACATCATTTTATATAATTAAAGTTTTTTTTAATTTCCTCATAATTTCCAATATTAATAGAATACTAGAAGTAAAGTTCCTTAAGGAGCGCACATTCAAAGATTTGAGTATATTGTTACGAAAATGAAAAAAATCTAGATGCTGGTGTTTTGCTTTTATATCGTTTTACATTAAAATTATAAACAAACGTTACAAAAACAAAAACAATGAACTTGTTTATAAATTATCGCACTGCGTAATATAACAACAAACACCAGCATAAGAAAATGGTAAAGAACTAATCGAGAATATACCAAAAAACAGGTAAACAAGTAAACAAAAATACAACAACAAACAAGAATAAATGTAAACAAAATAAACAAACAACAATAATGAAACAACGATGCTTACATTTATAGAGATCTCGAGAAGGCGAAGCCACGAACAGTCGCCTTCAAGAACATTCATCAGACTGTTTACTCTGCCATATGAAAGGCAAAGGAAAGCAGGGGAGTGAGATAGTGAAGTTGAAGCAGTCTTGTGTGAAGGCGCGGTGTATTTGAAAAGAGTAATCGTGGTTTGAAGATCTCCATTACAAAGATCAGTCGAACAATTGTCTTGTAATTGTTATTGTTTATACAAAGGGTGTAAACAGAGGAATAACAAATAAAGCAATTGTTGTTGTTTACATAATGTTGTGAACAATGGCACACAGAATTGTGCGAATAATAAAGAATTTTAATTAAAAGTAAACACCAATTTATTATTATTTTATTTGCACTCTATTTTAAAGGTTCTTAAAAGGTGAAAACGTAACAATATTTCTCAGGAGCTGATAAATTTTATTCAATCAATGATGTCAATGTCAGTAATTCTCTACCATGACGAGGCTGCCAAAAGTACAACAAAATAAGAAAAGGAAACAATGTCGTGACTAAAGTCCAATGTGTATAAAGTAGAGCACGGAGATCGTCTGGTTGCCTAGTTGATACCTCTCGCGCTTATTTAGGTTTTCTACTTTTTAATCTGAAAAATTTTATATTGTACGTTTAGAAAAAGAAATCTTTTTAACAAGATGTTGGAGACACTCTATATTTCCAACATTTTCTTATATACAATACATACAACTTTAATACTTGCAGCATAAATTATTGACAGACGAACAAAAGAAATGTGCAATAACAGTATTGAGGCACATACATTTTTACATGCACAATTTTGCAACATGCTGATGAAATTGTTTGTATAGCTGCTCGTAAGTCAGTGTTTTTATTTTTTTTTCGGTTTATTGACTCGGGGGCCCATATGGCCCATTATTTTTCACAGTGTGAGTAACTAAAAAAAAAATATTGAATGCCTTTCTTGGAATCGTTGTAGTGTTGCAATATTTGCAGTCGTTATTGGTGTTAGTGTTATTGTATTATTTTTAAAACTTAAGTCAACTTGAAAAATATTTCAATTTCTTAATATTATTGTCGTTATTTATTCCTTAGTTATTCTTGTCGTCTTTTTTTTCACTTTTTAATCTACCATTTACATGCATGTTAGTAGCCACTTTAGTATAATATCTCGAATAGAGTGAAAGAAATCTATGATGTTTTGTAGAAAATCAGTAACTAAAAGGTATCCCAGGGAGAATAAAATAAAAGGATCTGGAAAATAGTAAAAGGTGACACTGCCACACCACGGTTATAAATTTTTGAAAAAAGCACTCTAGAATGTATTATTGCGGATAATAAATGACTGGAAATTTACGGGCAACTGATATTGTTAATACCGGAATGATGGTACGAACAGTTAGTGCTCGTTGATGTCATTGTTTAGTCTTCGTAGGCTTAAGGCCCAAATTTTTAGGGTATGTTCCAGAGATCAGCAATGAGTATTCAAAAAGATGAGTAGAATCGAATCATACTCCTAAGTTCTGATACTTATACGCATACACACTTAATTTAATATCATACTCATACTACTCATATTCAAAGTTTGAAGAGCTCATCATATTCATCTTTAACAACACTTATGATATTGTTGATTTCGACTCTCCAGGACTCAACATTTACAAGAATCACAAAATAAGTATGATTCGCGTACGAATACTAAAATACTCAAAAAGTATTTGTTCTGCTTACTGCTCTATCTTTTTTGCTTATTCGTCTTTTTTCTTTTTTGTAAATGCAACAACAACTAAGACTAGAAATTTTGATCAATGATTCGAGTCACTCGAATCATTTATAAGTATTATAATCATTTTTCTAAAGTTATGAACCTAAATGAATAGGCTTATGAATCAAACCTATTTCGAATAGTATGAGTTTGATGTCAACGTTGTACTCATACTCATTTCAACTTGTACTTATAAATCAACGTTGTAGTGAGTAAGAATGAATAAGAGTAGTTAAATTTCAATATTGTTGACTCATTTATATTCAATATTTTATGAGTATTTATGAGCAGCGAAAAAACGATTCATTGCTGACCTCTGTCTGAGACAGCTAAAGAAATTCACTTTGGGTCTTTCATTAATACAATTAAAAACTAAGCTTATGTCCGATATCATTGAAATTTTCTATGCCCTACAAAGATCTATTATTGTCATTATGTGTGGAATATAACATGGCTTCTCTAAGTGAAGCGATTCCCAAATTGCCAATGGTCTGCCTGCCTAGAGGAGCTCTAGATTCATAACACTAAGTTGAAATATTTTACCATATCAACATATCTTTAAACTAATTCGAACGTTCAGCTTTTATGCTCAGTTGACATATTAACTTTCTGATGTTTACCTCTGACCTTAGATAGTCTATAACCAGCCAATTTGCTTCAGAAGCCTTAAGGCCTTAGTCAAGCTTAGAATACCAATTTCAGGACACTACAATTTAAGGTTACCTCCAGTGATATGTACCTATTCAATTTGATTTGGTTTAGTGCACACAAACTGTTCTATACGCAGTATTCTGAATACTTTTATTATTCTATTCATAATCATTTTTGCCCTGCATTTTGTTTTAACAGCTGGTATCTAGTACTGAGTTTGTTTTCTATAGAAAATTTTTGCACTGTCCTGTTTCTTTAGTGTCCTCCTACTTTAGTGAAGTGTTCGATGCCGTTTTCTCTTTCCCTTTATTTTCATATTGTATGATCATAAGAAAATTAATTTAGTTTTCCAATACAATGGAGACAGTTGTTGTTGTTGTTGAATAAAGGCTTCAATGCTTCAGTTTGTAGGAGTATATATTACTTCAGGTGCCTTTTGATTTAAATTACAGTATGGCCAGAAACGAAAGGTTAAATTAAAACAAATGAGTTTTCGCTAAGAAAATACAATTTAAAACGCAATTGAATGAGACGATGATTGAAAATTGACTTCAGCTTCAGTAAATAAGTTACAAAATAATTCGTATTCCTTATATATTTGCAAAAAAAACCACACTTTGTATACGGAATACATCCTGGAATACATCCTGGCACAGTAAATTTAATTAAAATTTGGAAATAAGTGGAGAGAGGGAAGAATATTTTAAAAACAGGCGTATTAGAATTTTTTTTATATTCAAGTATTATGAATTTTCAATGTCTTTAAGCTTCTTGCTTCTGAATAAAATTAACTAAAATTAACCACAGTCAACTATTTTTAACAGCAAATATATCTACCAAGTCTTCTAACCTTATGTGGCTTGATGTGAACCAAAAGAACTAAAAACCCCATGTAATTTTCATCTAGTTTCAACCTAAGGTCATCAACTACATTGACTAAAGCAATAGTGCAGCTCCTAGAAGAATGACATTGTAGGATTTAGGAATGACAATGATTTGCGACTGTTTCCAATCATCACGGAAGGAGGACATAGTTAAAACTGTTTTGAATAAATGAGCAAAACAAAGCAAAAGTCTAGTTGAAAAAGCTTTTAAAAATAAAGGATCTAATGCATAGGAACCAATCGCATTCGATTTCACCGAAGATAAGCATTCCAAAACTTCGAGCACACAACGAAAACTAAAGCAGTTGAACATTAATATTGTTACATTTTTACTTTTTTAAAACGTTTAAAATATAAGCACGCATATTGCAAATAAAATAAAAATAATTCTGTGTTTAGTTTAAAATTCCTTATTGTTCGCACAATTCTGTCTGCCACTGTTCATAAATTGATGTAAACAACAACAATTGCTTTATTTGTTATTCCTCTGTTTACACCCTTTGCATAAACAATAACATTTACTACACAATATTCGACTGCTCTTTGTAAAGGAGATCTTCAAACCACGATTACTCTCTTCAAACACACCGCGTCTTTAAACAAGACTGACTGAATTCTTACTAACTCACTCGCCTGCTTTGCCTTGCGGTCTGCTGAATGCCCTTGAAGGCGAAGTCATTCATCGAAATCTATATTAATGTAAACATATTGTACGAGTATTGTTTACATTTATTCTTGTCGTGTTTGTTGTTGTATTTTTGTTTACTTATTTACCATTTTTTAAGCTGTTGGTGTTTGGCCTTAAAAATTTTAGTTCTGACAAAAATACAACTGTCATATAGCAGACGAATATTTTCCGCAATCAGTGCCAATTGGTCATTTACATTACCTATTGAGTATGTCATAAATTTTTATTAAAAAATTTTTTAAGGGACTTACATTTTCCAAAAATTTATTGAAGCCGATTGAATGTTTTTTGAAAGGGTGGAAAATTATTTAATTTTGTACTTTTCATTAATACTTATTTATCTCCTGTAGCTGCTAAAATTTCTGTTAAAAATTGATTTAAACCATCACTTGTAGATCTCATTTATAAAAACAAATCGTAATATAAAATTTGTTTTGTTGTTGTTATAAGCAAACATAAACGTCTGACGTTTTGATGTTTATTTGTTAAGAAGATATTTTGAAAGCTAAGCTACTGGCACATAGCAGCATTTCCCACATGGTGGGTACCTTTCACTCCCTATACACAAGCACATGCATACGTCTCCCCTGTGGAAATTTTAGGTCTTTATCTTGTCCAAAAGAAAATAGTTGTTTTGTGTTTTCATATGAATATGACAAGCAAAACTATGACTACCAAGTAAGCCAGCAAACAACAAAGGAATATAAATAAATGGCTTGAAATACAAATAGAAAATGAAGCAGTAAAGATTCTTAGATTTAATAAACCGTACGAGTGAGTGTTAGTGCTCCTAAGAGCATGCTCTGCTGTGCAATGTCTATGTACGTTTGATTTTTATTTAAGATAGCAGAGATGGTAGAGATGCTGTCGTAGCTGTCGTCTTTTTGTCTAAACACGGTTGCATATAATCTGTCTGGGTAACAGAGTTGCTAACACAGCATCACTAATGTAAACATACATCAAAATTGTGTAGCTTGTTTTATTTAAAGTTCTTTCTTCAGTTCGGTTTATACAAAGATTTATATGATCCTGCGATTATATTAGATTAATTGCATTTTTTGTTGCTGCTGTTGTAATATTAAATGTCTTTGTTATGAAATGTTAGTTTTATTTCAACTTTGTTTGTAAACAAAGTCGTCTAAATAAAATCTTTACACACAAAAGCAATATGTCTACTTGTCTCTTTATTTTTCTGCCCCTATGCCTGTTTCGCATAGTGTGGCATTACTTTGTTTCCTCTAACGTCTTCTTTTTCTCTTCTTGGAATATCTTTAGACATTGAGAGCACAATTTCAAAAGGTTAAAACTTTTTCCACTCATTTCTAATTTTTTATTTGAGATTTGGGAGAAAATATTTATTTTGGCAGATTGTTAAAATTGCAAGCTTTTCTCAAATGTTTTCAAATTATTGAAATTATTTGTTTTGGTCTTCACAGAACTACGATAACTTTTAATTAAATATTAAAAAAGTGAAAATCCGAGTAACATTTAATATTTCTCCCTATACAAGTGGAATACTGTAAAAATGATGTCCACGGTGCTATTGAATATTATTAACCAGAGTATGATGCTATAAACACAGCAATTTTGCAAACAACAGTTTGCATGTTGTCGCTCTGCTTTTAAAATAATTACTTCCATATACACTCATGTATTCTATTTTTGCTGTATTCCGTCTATTGCGTTCATAGCAGGAGGCCTACCTTATTTGATGTACGTACCAATATACTACATACATACATAATTGAGATTACGAATTAGCTTCTCACATCACTTATGTTGTGTGTGTTAATTTTATACATGAGTGGCGGGACCTACAGTTTAAACTCGACTCCGAACGACATATTATTTTGGAGAAACTTTTCATGTGTAATTTTATTTTTTCTCAAATTTTTCCTAGAAATCTGCTGAAAGGAAATCGCCAAAGAAATATTTTCTTCATATTTCGTTTTGTTGGAGATGTCTGATATGGAGTTTAAACCGTGGCCTTACGTCTAATAAGTCAGCACACTACCTACTAGACAACTGCGGACACAATATATACTGGCACTCCAAATTTTACTTTCAACTCGAAGAAGGCCAAACGCAAAATAAATACAGCTTTTTTTCTAAAAAGGAAATGGAAATCTAGAACGTCACAGTATTAGGTATTTAAGAAATAACAGTGTTATTATGTCCTTGGAAAATCGTGCCAGTTTACAGGTTACAGTGGCTGAATTCTAGAAAAACACATTTATTTGAAACATTGCTTGTTGATGATAATTTGAATTTTGATAATTATAGGGTCCTACGGAGATTTGCGAATATTGTACCAAAAAAATACTTTGAGTATAAAAAAATCAAAAACCTATGAAGGTTAATTTGAGAAGATCTAAATATCGGGGATTTCATTTAAATAAAATCAAATGTGTATGAGATATCATCGATCATGTGTTTGTTTGAAATATTTATTGTTGACATTAAATGCGGCATTCAAATGTCCCCCACGACTTCTATAGATGGAGAGCATCCGAAATGCCCAACTCTCAATGGCTGAATTTAGCCAATGGTATGGGTTATTTTGGCTTTGAGAACTGCTGTGGCTTATAGCTTATTCGCATACAGTTGCGTGAACAAAATAAGCGTAAGGCGAACGATTAAGATGACTACTCGCTAGATCTCTCGTATAGTATTCAGTGTGACATGAGCTGTGCGGCACGGAGCGCGGTCTTCTTAAAACCACAAAGAAATTGGTATTCAGCGATCAATTGAGCCCACCGTTGACAGTAATGACTTCGCCACCGTAGTTCAAACTCCAAACCAAACTATGATTTTTTTGGGTATGCAGCAGACCCTCATTAATCTCATGTGGCTTAGTATTGTCCGAAATTCGACAATTTTGTTCGTTCATGCAACCACTTATACAGAAATATCTTTCATCGCTGAAGATAATTTTTCACGTGGCATGTTGCCCTAATAGAATACCCATTGTGAAACAATTTCAGTATTTGCACGCGGTGTTCAATGCTGTATCCCCTCATTGTGATTTGATAGAATAGACTGGAAACTGAAATCTAATTTGACAAATGTAACTTCAACAAGATGGCCGTAATCAACTGTCAAAGTTCAGCAGCCCCTGTTGAAAGACAGATTATTATTTTCAAAAAATATTATGTCGGCTTTAATTTCACAAAATTTTACACTTTTTAAGTGTCCCTTTGAAATTTAATGAGGAAAAGACAGCTAGAAAAGAATATGAAAATTTTTTCTGTCCTTTTTACGACCTTTCAAGGCTGCACTTGTTGTATTATATCAAGAGTATTATATTGATATTTCAGCTAACAGAAAGAGAAATTCAAAGGGACACATCTTATGAATATATTAAGAAACCTAACCCAATAAATCGATTTACAATTACCGCAATTGTAAATGTATACTTTACAAACATGCAACATTATTCCTACATTCCCACATATTTTTCTACAAAATAATTTCAGTATGACAAAACGAAGAAAGAATGTAAAAATATTGTAACGATTGCAATTACAATCAAAATACATTTGTCACATTGTTAGCAAAAATATTGTAACACAATAAAACAAAGAGAGAGGAGATAAGTGACTTTACCTAGATTAATTATACCACAATTGACAATAACTTGACATGTTTAATTTTGTTGTTTATAAAGTGACATGGCAATATACAAACTGACATAACTTTTTTTTATGAGAATAAAGTTAATTCCGGCCCTTGACAAACGGTATTTAGCAACCTACATTGAGTATGCTACACTTTTTGCGGTTGCTTCAGAATATTTTTATTCCGACCTTATCAAAAGAGATATTGAATAATACTACCGATAGTACTTTTGTGACACTTTTTGATTTTAAAGTATAGTTTAGTAACTGCTGGCAACGTAACACCAAAACCCTCTAATGTCTACTTATGATATATGACTGCAATTTTTGTTTTATGTTTTTGCAGTTTATTAAAACGGGTGTCCTTTAAACTCTTGTCATTGCTTTCCTATTTGAGAAATAAACAAATATAATCAAATGGAAATTTAAAAACAAGTTGAAAATTACTTTTGGGAGAGAACAAGCAACAAGACAATGCAAACGAAAGACTTTCTAATTGTATTGTACAAATATGTATACAGAAAAGCTAAAGCAAAAGAACTAAATATTAAATCCTGCAATTCATATTGTTACGTTTTTAGCTTCTAAAAACGTTTAAAATATGAGGTTATAGATTGCAAATAAAATAAAAATAAATTTGTGTTTAATTTTAATTATAATTCCTTATTATTCACACAATTCTGTGTGCCACTGTTCACAACTTGATGTAAACAACAACAATTGCTTTGTTTGTTATTCCTCTGTTTATACCCTTTGCATAAGCATTAATAATTACTAGACAATTATTCGACTGATCCTTGTAACGGAGGCCTTTAAACCACGATTAATCTCTTCAAACTTACCGCGTCTACACACAAGACTTACTGAACTTCATTAACTCCGGTCGCCTGCTTTGCCTTGCCTTTTATATGGAAGAGTAAACAGTCTGATGAATCTCCTTGAAGGCGAATGTAAACATCGTTGTTGTAGTGTTTTTTGTGTATTTTTGTTTAATTGTTTACCATTTTTTTATGTTGGTGGTACTAAGTATTAAGCACTGGTACTGGTATTAAGCAGTACGATAATTTGTAGATATTTAAGTTTTTGTACTGCATTGGTTTGTTTTTGTAGCTTTTGTTTCTAATTTTAATATTAATCGATGTAAAAGCAAAACACCAGTAACTAGCTTTTTCATTTTCGTAACAATATGTAAAAAGGGCAAATATCAGATAGAATGCCCAGGATTAGAGAAGAAGACTTAATTGGTCATTACAACCCTTCAATCATGATTATGGACATAGCTTCTCAAACCACTTATGTTGTGTGTTAATTTTATACATGATTGGTGGGACATAGAGTTTAAAGTCGACTCCGAACGACAGATTTTTGAGAAACTTTTCATAGCAATTTTATTTACTCTCAGAGTTTTTGCAAGAAATCTGCAGAGAGGAAGTTACCGAATAAATATTTTTTCCATATTTTCATTTTGATATCTGACTGAACCATGGCCTTACGTCTGCCTACTGGACTATGGCGCCTTCTCTTAGAAACGACACTGACAAATGACAAAAAAAAATACTGACAGCATTATTCATCAGCATTTAAGAATAGCATAAAATAGTGTTTGTTGATAAATGTAGATAAACAGAAAGAAGAAATAGAACACTAATTAAAGAAACATTTTCACGATCTTATCAAAGTGATAATAACAAGTCTCTACTTGAAAAAGTAAGTCGTTTTCATAGAATTCTGCATAAGAGACGTAGATGAGACGTATACAGATGTGTGAATATTAATTCCATTCCACCATAATATGCTCTTCAGGATAGAGTGATTGAAAACTAATATAAATTACAAAATGATTTAGAAAGGGGCTTTCATTACGCTCTACCTTTTTTAAATTTAAATGAACCTAAGTGTGTATGTGTGTATTTGATTTCATCGAAATTCTTATTCAATTGAAATATCTATTGAAGTAATTAAGTCTGGAATATAACATCGGCTTTTCTGGGTGGAGCACATTTGAGATGTCCAATTTTCCATGATTTTGGCGCTTAAATTATGTTGAATTCTACTGTTGTCATGGTTACGTTGGCTTTAATGATAGCTGTGGTTTGTGGCTTATTAACATTAACCTGCGACTTTAGAAAATCCCACAAGAAAAAGTCTAACGGGGTCAAATAGCTCATCACTCCACAGGAGACGACCATGTCCTCAAATCGCTCGTGCAGAATATGTAATGTGGATATGTGCTGTACGGCACATAGTACACTTCTCTTAAAACCACATGTCGTTGTGTTTAAATTATTCAATTGGTAATTACAGCCCAATAGTGCTCGCTTTTGATCTCGCTAACATTGTTCCAGAAGACCGACCGGTGACGCAAATGTACATATATACATAATTGGTCATTACAACCCTTCAGTCAGGATTATCATAATTTATATGTAGAGCCATGTTGTATGTTTACTGTTATTAACATCAATTGTTGTTCCTGTTGCCTATGGCATGTAAACTAAATGACCAACAACTTGTAAACAGTGTCATTAGTCCAGGTAAGCTAAGTGCCTGTAATGTTGGCCAATTAGCGGTAACGTTATTGTGAGTGTATTATTAAATGTGAATTAATAAAACGAATGAATACTGAGCCTTAGACACTGTATGCTTGGAAATAAACTTCAATTACTTTTGTTTTGCAAAATGATGAATTTATTGTGTTTTAATGAAAGTTCATTTATTTATATTGTTTTACAATTCAAAGGAATCCTTTTAATTTAAGTTTAACGAACGGGAATATGCAAATGAAAATCATTTAAAATTCTCATGAAATTTACGCTCAAATACATTTTAACACCTACAGAAACAAACAACAAAAAGTAATATAAGCAATATTAAGTAGATGAAAACGCGTTACGCATAAAATAAAACGCTACACGTATTTAATATTCGCCTTAAATGTAGGCGGAGGTGATGTGTGAACATACTGGTGGCGGTTCATTTCTGTGCACGTATATTTCTTTTAGGAGCGATAGTATTGTTATGTTTCTACCTTTTATAAACGTTTGAAATATGAGCTTGTAGGTTAGGTTAGGTTAGAGGACGTGTATTTGTCAATTAAGACAAGTAACGTACCCGGAAGCCGAATTAACCCATTGTGCAACGTCCTCGTTTCTCAAACCACTTATGTTGTGTGTGTTAATTTTATACATGAGTGGTGGGACCAACAGTTTAAAGTCGACTGCGAATGACACATTTTTGAGAAACTTTTACAAGGCAATTTTATTTACTCTCGGAGTTTTTGCCAAAAATCTACTGAGAGGAAGTCACCGAAGATATACTTTTTGTGTTTTGTCTTGATGTCTGGCCTGGGGCTCAAACCCAGGCTTTACGTCTAATAAGAAAACACACTACCTACTAGACTACGGCGACTTGAGCTTGTAGATTGCAGTAAAAATAAATTTGTGTTCAGTTTTAATTAATTTCTTTATTGCTCGTACAATTCTGTGTGCCACTGTGCACAACTTGATGTAAACAACAACAATTGCTTTGTTTCTTATTCTGATTTACACTCCTTTGCGTAAACAATAACAATTGTTCGATCGATCTTTAGTCAGTCTTGTGTGAAAACGCGGTGCATTTGAAGATAGCTTTTTCAACGATCTGGCGAATAATTGTCCAGTAATTGTTATTGTTTATGCAAAGGGTATAAACCGAGGAATAACAAAAAAGGGAATTGTTGTTCTTTACATAAAGTTGTGAACAGTTGTTCGAGTAATAAAGAATTTTAATTAAAACTAAACACAAATTTATTTTATTTGCAATCTACGAGCTGATATTTTAAACGTTTTTAAAAGGTAAAAACGTAACAATGTTTAACAATTTCTAAACCAGGCTTCCTTATAGGTCTTTCGTTTGATTTTCTCTTGACATTCTTAAACTTATTGGCCGATACCCAACAATTGCTCGAGAGTCCTTTTGTTTTGTCTTTAATCAACAACCAAGTGCGAATAAACGCATGTCCACTACTGTATTCAAGACAAATATTGACACAGCTTTTAAAAGCTGTATCACGTGTGTAGGTTCCGTAAACTGTATTAGTATAATTTATAAAGGAAAACACAAAAACAAAAGGTTTTTACACACTTATACTCATTCAAAAGGGAATAAATGTGTTTCTGTAATTACAGGAAATAAAATTAAAATTCATATTTTTGATATTTTCATAAGTACCTTTAAGGCAAATAAGCTTTCTTTACAGAAAATAAAAAAAAACAGAAAATTCAAGCGTGTATGTACATACTTGATTGTTAGTCTGAATGTAGTCACGTATGTTCCAATAAATAATAAAAAGGATGACAATAAAAGCAACAGGCCCCTAAAATCAACTTAAGCAAATTCCTATGAAAGCAAAAGAAGTCACCAAGCAAATTAAACAAAAACATTAAGAAAGACAAACAGCAGCAATATGGGGGAAATAAATATACGTTTAAGTTAATTAGATAGGGTAACAAAAAAATATGTATTCATTATCCGACTGGTGGGCATTTAACCAGTTGTAGTAGAACTAAGAAACACCGAACCACATAGTTAATCCTACGTTACAAAGCCTTAAAGCCACGTAAACCAATTTAAAATCAGATTGAATCAAAACGAAAATATTAAAATACTTGTAACATTAAATTTTTCGGTCAAAGCAATTGAGTTAATTACGCTCAGTGTCCTACACTGTACGAAATATACAAAAGCCAAGTCATCTTAAAAAGGGGTTAACTGGCTCTATATATCGAATGTGGCGTACTATTGAAATTAACTTCTTTTAAGTCGTGGTACAACTTTTTTTGTCATGATGCAACTTTTTTGTTTCACGACACAACTTTTTTGTGTCATGATACAACTATTTTGATTCGGTAGTAAAGCCTGCGTCTCCTCCGTCAGATTGTAGTTAAAATTGTGACTAGATAATGAAGTCGCCGTACTCCAGTAATAAGTGTGTTGGCTCACTAGACGTAACGCAACGGTTCAAACCCCAGGTTAGGCATCTCGAACGAAACGAAACATGAAAAACTACTTCTTCTCAGCAGATTACAGGCAAAAACTCTGAGAGTAAAAAAATGTCGTAAAAAAGATTCTCAAAAATGTGTCTTTCGGATTTGACTTTAAACTGTAGTTCGTGTGTAAAGGGTTGTAATGCCAACCTATGATTGCATGTATGAGTGAACAAACTTTAAAATTAAGACTTGATGAACTTTGGCACGACTGGTGGTGATTTCTCAATCCCTCTTCTTCTTATGGTCCTTTCTACTATAAAAAAATAAACGACTTTTCAGATTTGAGTTCAATACTAGCTCGTGGAAAATTGTCAATGCACTGACTGATAAAGAAAAGGAAAATTCCGATTGAAGGAAGACTTTGTACACAATAGCAAGCCACCATCGAGCAGACATTACTCCAGAAAAAAAATGACCAATAGCAGATAGTATTAATAGTATTAATAGTAATATTAATAGTATTAATCGATCTGCCATTAATCCAATTAAAAAAATTACCAATAGTAGGCAGTAGTAACGGTAACAGCAAGCATCTAACATCTAACGCGCAGCCATTAATCAAAAAAAAAAAATCAACAGTAGGTAGTAGTAACAAGAATAGCAAGCGATCATCGAGCAGCCATTACCCCCAAAAAAAACCAACAGTAGATAGTAGTAACAACAGTAGCTAGCCGTCATCGAGCAGCCATTATTCCAAAAAAATATGACTAATAGTAGATAGTAGTAACGGCAACAGCAAGCAACCAAGGCGCAGACATTAATCGAAAAAAAACTAACGGTAGATAGTAGTAATAACAATAGCTAGCTGCCATCAAGCAGCCATTAATCCAATAAAAAAATGACCAATAGTAGATAGTAGTAACAGCAAGCCTCCAACGAGCAGTCATTAACCTTGTATAGGGTTTGCGTATTTAATGATCTGATATCCGACTTTTGGAGATGTTTAATTCCAAGAAGAGGTTGAGAGTTGTACAGATTAATCTGTACCAATGCGAAGTCGCCCGCTTATACGTTAGTATTGCTCTTATTCAGTTAGCCTGAACCCTTAGGAACACGGTTCCGATTTTGAGTAGTGACACATCATGACACATATGAAAAATCTGACCCCTAATTGATGCTGGAGGAGGAAAAGATGTCAATTTGCCATGAGCTGGTGTCCTTAAAGATAGAAAAAGAACACAATAGGTTCCATCACCCCGAGTGTATTTTAATTTGCCGCTACACGTACTCAAACTTACCAACGTACGTTAAAAAGAAAATTAGATCTTAACTAAGATTTGGTTTTGAAAATACTTTCAATTTTTATGAAATCATCTTCAAGTCTTCTTCATCACTAAGTCCATAAGCGACTGGTTATAGACACCAGAACTTTGTACTTAAACTTTGGATGAACATGATTGCTATCGCCCTAATGTACATTAAATTTTTTTGAATCCCTTTGGAAGTGAAAACAGCATACTTGACATGCTTTTTCTCTCTCATTCCATAGTTACCTACTTCTTGATTTATGGTCTTTATTATAAAAAAACAAAATCAAACGATTTTTTTCATCCTAAAAAGTAAAATTTCTCACTCCTAAAACTTCCCAATTTTTGTTTCTTGTAACCTCCATTTCCTTTTGGTGAATGCAAGATGTCCTCGCTTCTGGCCTATGGCTATTCCTGCGTTTGTGACAAATAAAGTATGGAGATGAACTACCGTCGCTATTGTTGTTGTTGCATAATAAATTATTTCCCTTTTTAAATTTAATTTCCTTTTCTCTTTCTTGTTTTCTTAAATATTTTGAGAAAATATATGCAGGCGACAAGAATAATATTTTGTTTTCATTTATTTGGCATTGTAATGTGAAGGCGTTAATAAATTTTCAAGGTACTTATTGCTTGGCACTATATTATATTGGGAAATAAAATTAAGGGAAAAAACAACAGTTAAATGAAACACTGATACAAATTTATCATACCTAAACAGAAATAAGAACCAAATATTTCGAATGACTTGCTTATTTTAGTTCCCAAAATTAATTTCAAAAATTCAAGTTTTCTACTGAGATCATCAAGAAAAATTTGCATTGAAACTTTCAAGACGGGCTTTTGAATTTTGACAGTTGACAACAGCCATCTCGTTGAAGTTACATCTGTCAAATTAGAACTCATTTATTCATTCTATTCTTTCAAATTACCAAGGACTACCATAGATAACTATAGGTGTTTGATGAATGGGCGCTGGTGATTTGGCAACTGACCCTAATTCTCATTGAAATTTATAATTTGTATCTTTCAACAGCCATATTGTTGAATCTGCATCTGACAAATTAGTTTTCATTTATAGTTCAACCAGCAATTTTACTCATATGAAAATAGAAAGGACTTATACGTTCTTACCTTTTAAAAACGTTTAAAATATGAGCTCGTAGATTGCAAAAAAATAAAAATAAATTTGTGCTTAGTTTTAATTAGAATTCTTTATTATTCGCACAATTCTTTGT
The DNA here is from genome assembly GCA_936449025.2 of Sarcophaga subvicina. Lineage (NCBI taxonomy): Eukaryota > Metazoa > Arthropoda > Insecta > Diptera > Sarcophagidae > Sarcophaga > Sarcophaga subvicina. Next base: position 84,017,001 of record OW388084.2, read on the forward strand.
GCCACTATTTACAATTTTATGTAAACAACAACAATTGCCTTTTTCTGTTATTCCTCTATTTATACCTTTTGCATAAACAATAACAATTACTAGAGAATTATTCGACAGATCATTGTAACGGAAACATTCAAACACATCGCGTTTTCAGGCAAGACTGACGGAACTTCACTGACTCAGTCGCCTGCTTTTCCTAGTCTTTTATATGACCACGTAACCATTCTGATGAATGTCTTTAAAGGCGAATGTTTATGACTTCACCTTCTCGAAATCTCTGTAAATGTAAACATCGTTGTTTTCATTTATACTTGGAGCGTTGTTTGTGCATTTTGTTCACATTTATTTATTTAGTGTTGTTTGCGTATTTTTGTATACTTGTTTACAATTTATTTATGTTTGTTGTTATATTAATCAATGCGATAATTTGTAAACCGATTTGTTTACTGCATTTTATTTTTGTAGCGTTTGCTTATAATTTTAATGTTAAGCGATGTAAAAGCAAAAAGCCCGTATCTAGATTTTTTATTTTCGTAGCAATATTTACCAGGTTCCATTTTAAAACATTTTTATATCGAATATTTCCCCTCAATCATGGGCAGTGGAACGAAAACATGTCCAAAACCGGTGCGAGAACACTGCCGTGTTTGAGCCCGTTGCATAGGGTAGTGAAGATCGAAATCGCAATGGCGGACAGGTTGAATACGAAATTAATCTGACCTAAAAGATCGAGTACCTCCCTCCTGCGCAGAAGACGTGAGTATTGCAACTTGAAAGCTACATTTTAGAAGAGGTACGGTCAGCGGTTGTCTTAGTCTATTGGTAGTGTTTTGGCTTTTTAGAAGTGAGGCCACGATTCAAACTCCAGGTCAGACATTTTTAACAAAACGAAATATGAAGGAAATATTGCTTCGACGACTGCCTCACAGCAGATTTCTGGCAAAAACTCCAAAAAAAATTTGTCGTTCCGAGTTGAAATTAAACAGTAGGTCTCTTCACTCTTGTATAAAATTAACACACACAACATAAGTGGCGTTAGAAGCTAGGTCATAACTCTAACTGAAGGCCAATTATGTATATATTTACAAGCCAAGTATGTACTAGAAGTGGCCACAGGCTGTGCTTGCTATTATTGCAGATGAGTCAGTAAATTCGTGTAAAGTTCTTGGGTTCTCCACTACTTACAAAGATCGGAAATAGTTTACGGTAGCATTTAATTTAGCATTAGCATATCTCTAAGCCTATAGGACCTACTAGAAATTTCTTTGTTTTGATTTCGTGTTTGGGTCTTTAAAACATTTCTTATAAAAACTAAAAGAACTTCCACTTGATCTCAATTCTGATTATTTATTATATTTTCTTTTTTACTTCTTTTACTTCTTTCTTCTTACTTTCTTACAATAGCAACAGTTTCATAAAATGTTGTTTATTTCATCCTTTATGAGAAATTTTTTATTTTGTTTTGTGTCCTTTCCATATTTATGACGAGCGTAATTTCTTTTATTGGCTGTGTGTTATTATTATACTCGTCGTATATAAAACATAATTTTTTTGGTTTTGTTTTTGAACCTAAAAAAATTTAAAAAGAAACTTATGGCAACATTTCTCCTATTCGCTATAAACCTTTTCATATTTGCTTGTTGGCTTTAACAAGTACCATGAAAGTTAAAAAATAAAAAAATTAAAATTGTTGGACTTAAAAACAAAAAAAAAGAGTTGAAGTACTTGTCCTACTGTTTGGCAACGCACTTAACAATTTTTTTTATTATTTTTTAAAAAGAACAATACAAAATAGCTTTGGAGTGTGTATATTTAGCTTTTTGGTAAAAATAAGCAATTGAAAATTGACGGAACAGGGTTAAGTTCGACTACTGGATACTCTTTAATTTGTTTTGGTCAAATTATGCAAGTAACTAGACTAGGCAGATAGATCACGAAATGTTAAATCGCGCTTCCATCCCGGCATACTATTAGCCAAAATAGAATATAAAAATATTCGTAGGCTACATCTCCATCTCCATAAATGATCATAAATATTCCTCTAACCTATTTAATGGTCATTACAAACATTTAGTACAACCCTAATAAGGAGTTTGCTTCTCACACTACTCGTGTTGCGTGTGTTAATTTTATCGATGAATGGTGAGACCCACTGTTTACCGTCCGAACAATAGATTTTTTCAGAAACTTTTCATGACATTTTTATTTACTCCCAGAGTCTTTGCCAAAATTTTCTTTTAACGCAGGTTTCGATTCTTTGAGGTTAAATCGAAGATAATATGGGACTCTCTGGGCAACTGAATCAGCAAGGGTTACAGAACTTATAGAAATTCTCGAAAACGATCTGACAGATAAGCATGCGCTGCTGAAGAAGCGAGAAAGTTTCTGTGGAGTGGGGGAATGGAAGATAAAAAGAGGAAAGATTATTTTTAAACCAAATGGAATATATTTTAGTCAAGCACAAGACTATCCAGAAGTCTCCATAGTCTAGTAGGTAGTGCGTTGGCTTATTGCAAGAGAGCCCATGGTTCAAAACGAAATACTAAAAAATATTACTCAGCATTCTTCTGCCAAAAATTCTAGAGAAAATAATCTGCCGTGAAAAGTTTTTCAAATGCATCGTTTATAGTCGTGGTTAACACATACATCAGTATGGTGATGTGAGAAACATGATTATAATCCTTACTAAAAGTTTTTAATGACACATTAAGAAATTAATAACCTGAGGTTAGTAACAGGACTGTTAACAAGGTACTGTAGACACAAAGTTTACATATGTATGTACATACATAATTGGTCATTACAACCCTTCAGTCAGGATTACGATCTAGCTACTCACACTACTAATGTTGTGCGTATTAATTTTATACATCAGTGGCAGGATTTATAATTCATAGTCGACTAGCATGCGAAGAGAAATATTTTTTCATATTTGTTGTAGGTGACTACCTAGGGTTTGAACCGTGGCCTTAAGTCTAATAGGCCAATACACTACCTACTAGACTACGGTGACTTCAGGCACAAAATATACTTGTTCAAAGTGGGTGTCGTCTAGAACCCAACAGGTAGATCCTGTGATAATGAGTATAAATAATCGGAACACATTCCTAGTGGTCAGTCAGTCATAGCCTGAATGTTAGGCAGGGAATTGTCATTGTTGACACCGAGCAGCATCCTGAAGATTTTTAGTGCAATAGGCTTCGAGAAGATATTATTGTGATACTTTTTTCAGCTGAGGAGGAGTAAATGCACTTAACCGCACCATAGGTGAAGTCGTCACTATCACGTGTGTTGAGCCCTCACCCACTAAATCTCCCCCTCCGCTTTTGAACTCTTGCGACACTTTAACAATGACAATAATACAATATATTAGTATATCTGGTATCTTTAAAGACAAAAGTTAACTTGCCTAGGTGGTTTACCCTATGCTGGGTTGAAATGCTTTCTTGAATATTAAAGAAAAATCGAAACGATGGAGGTATATGTTCAATTAATTAAAGTTGTATTTATTTATATTGCTGCAGAAGTCGACTACAAAAAGAAGAAAACAATTTTTTTCAACCTTCGTATGTGAAATATTTTCTTTAAATTCTGCGTTAAATCTTTTTTTCTTTTCATTTCCTCCAGCCAAAAAAAAAACTGTAAGTCTATGAACCAGTTTCATTCATTTTCTACCATCTACTCCATCTTTAAAAGTAATTTTGTGTGTCTGATTATTTTCGTTTTCATTTTCATTCCTTTAGTTACGTTTTAATGAGGTTAAATGAATTAAAAAAAAACATTTTATAAGAGCGTTTTTTATGGGTGCATTCGTTCATTCTTTTTTCTGACTCAATTTTTCTTACTTTTCAATAATTGCAGAGCATTTGGCATTGAGAAATGTAAGGATGAGAGGGAATGAGAGTAAATGCTAGCAGTTTAAGTGTGAAATTCCTTTTCATGGTTAAATTCAAGCATGTCTGTATGGCTGCGTGTATTGGCGTAAGGATATAATTACTATACGCATACATAAGTACATAAACACATACAGCCATTCACACAAATAAATACTTCTCATACAAAGACATTTACCTAAGCTGTAATTCTTTTCCATTTAAACGTTCTCTTTTGTTGATGTCTGGATGTGTTTTTTCTACGGCTTTTGTGGTTGCTGCTATATTTCAATGACAATCGCAACAATCATGATGAAGGATTAAACTAAAAAAAATAAAAAATATTCAACGCCAAACTGTGTCAACAATTTTTCTCTTTTTTGAAGCTTTTCGGAACAAAACTCTTTAAAATTTAAAAAATACATATTTCGTCATCTAATTTGTAGTTCAATTCAAAATTAAATTTAAATTGCTTTTTAAATATTTGAAAACTATTTCTCAGGTATATTAAATTCCGTGAAAGGAAATGAAATGAAACAGAGGCTTAAATAGTAATTCAAAATCGAAATAATTTAAGAGAAAAATTTTTTTTTGCATTTTGCAAAAATTATATTAAGATTGTTTATTGCTTTCAAGTTTGGTAGTAGAAAATAAACCAAGAGTGTTAAATCAAATACAACTATCTATCTCTAAGTTTGAAGTAGCCGCAATCTAGTAGGCAGTGAGTTGGCTTATTAGATGTGAAGCCGTCAAACCCATGCCTCGAATAAAACAAAATATGAAAAAATATTTCATTCGTCAATTTCCTTTCAGCAGTCGTCTGGCAATAACTCTGATAATCAAATAAAATTACTATGAAAAGTTTCACAAAATTTTTTCGTTCGGTGTCGACTTTAAACTGTAGATCCCGCCACTAATGGATAAAATTAATACACACAACAAGGGTATTGTAAGAAAATTTATCGTAATCCTGACTAAACATACATCATTCCTTTATTTAAAAGTGGCATTAGATCAGATATATCAAACTACAGAGGTACTGCCAAAATTAATGCTACTCCTAAACTTCTTGAGAAAATGCTAACTGATCTCCTATACCATCAAATTTCGCCTCTTCTATCGCCTTGTCAACACGGCTTTCGTAAATCTGGATCATCGCAAAACTAATATTATAGAACTAATGAAGGATTTTCAAATAAAATGCAAACTGATGTGATACACTGATTTTAGTAAAGCATTTGATAAAGTTAATCATAAACTTTAATTGCACAAATTATCACTTATGGGCTTTAGGCATGAACCCTATTAAGCACTGATGCAGCAGCCTTGAGAGTATTCGCGAGAAAAGATCTTCGTAAGATCTTCGGTCCAGTGCGAGTTGGCGATGATTTCCGCATCTGATCAAACAGTGAGCTGCATGAGCTCCTCAACGACGAAGACGTTGTGCAGCGTATTAATATCCAGCGGCTGCGCTGGCTCGGCTATGTCTTTCGAATGGATGAGGATGCTCGGGCGAGATAGGTATTTGATGCGGGGATCTGCGGAAGTCGGCGAAGAGAACGACCGTGTATCCGTTGAAAGTACTAAATCGAGTAAGCCCTGTCATCGGTTGGTGTGACCAACTGGCGTAAGCGCACGAAACAGTGCCGCCTGGAAGGATGTGTTGCGGCAGGCCGCTAATCGGGTTGTTAATGGCCGATTAAGTAAGTAAATATGGGCTTTAGTGTTTCTGCTGTAGAATAGTTATCTGTCACAAAGAACTCAACAAGTCAAATTCAAAAATGTCACATCTAAAATTATATGGTGGTATGCAATATGGTGTACCTCAGAACAGTAATTTGGACCCAATTTAATTCACTTTGTTTATCAATGACTTTCCCTCAGCTGTTTTGCGATCTAAGGTACTGATGTAAGCTGACAACGTTAAAATATTTAACACTTTTAATAATGTTAATGGGGTTGATTTACTTCGTGGTGATTTTTGCAGTTTTTATAAGTGGTGCAAATCGAATTTGTTGGAATTAAATATTAAAAAATGTAAACACTTGACCTTTTTTAGACACTCAGAGGTTGATACCACCTATCGCATTGAGAATGCTGTTTTGGATAAAGTAAAAACTATTTTGGACCTTGGTATACTATTGGATCATACGCTTTACTTACGGAGTAACATATCCATGATGGTGAATAAAGCTTATGGCTGGTCTAAGGAATTTGTTGATCCTTATTTAACAAAATTGTTATTTATATATCTCGTCCGACCTATTCTGGAGTATGGTTCTATTATATGTTACCCTTGTTATGCAGTTCATATAAAAAGCATTGAGTCAGTGCAAAAAAAATTTTTAATTTTCTGTTTACGAGGTCTTGGTTGGAACTGCTATGAATTACCACCGTATCGGAGTAGACTAGCTCTGATTAAACTGCCAACTCTTAAAAGTCGTCGGTCTATGATGAGTACTCTTTTTATTCTGGGTTTAATACGAGGCGGTGTTGATTCAGAGTTCCTTCACAGTCGATTGAAATTTAATGTTCTTGTGCGACCTACACGTAATTTTCAACTGTTATCGCTAAAATACTACAGGTCAGACAGTGCTAATAACGATTGCTTTAGACGAGCCTTTAAAACTTTTGATGAATGTTATCAAGCAATTGACTTCTCGGAAAGTATGGATGTATTAAAAAAAAATTCCTAACCACATTTTTAAATTGATAAGTAAAGTTTTGTTTTTGTTCATTTGTATAAAACTGTTACTGTATATATAGTTAGTAAGGTTAGGTTAGGTCGAAGTGGTAACTCTGATATCAAAGGGCTCACTTAAGCACGCATAGCGGACCGTTGTGATACCACGAGTGAACGCAGTCTCTGTGCTGACCAAGTTCCACCAAAATCAAGGAAGAGAATGAAGTTGGTCAGCTCAGGGGCTGCACATCAAAGCACGACTACCACACACTGGAAAACCAGCCACAAAGTTTGATGAACGAAGCTATACCCTTGACATCAATAGATGAGAGCTCCGTGAAGCTGACAAGAAATGGAGAGCCAAACAACCTATATATGTATATACATATAGTTAGTCAGTAAGGATTATTGACATTAAATATTGACATTAAATAAATAAATAAATAAAATGGTTGTAATGAACAATTAAGGAAGTAAGTGAGTAAGCAAGAATAATTATCGCGAAATAAATATTAATTTTGCATTGAAACAATGGCAATCGGTATAAAACTGGACATATTTTTCCTAAATTTTAACATTTTTAGTTTATGTACCATAGTTTTATTCTAATTCCTCTTTTCTTTTATTTTTGAGTCGGTCTTAAAATCCTTTTTAATAGGATATCTCAGCTGTAACCAATTTCTTTTGTATTGTTTGTCCTTATAGTGGTAAAATCATAACATTTTTATATACGTCAAAAGCATATTTGGCGTGTGTCAAAAAAAAAACACTTTCATATCCTCTTTATTCTTATTTTATCTTTCCTTTCTCTCTTGGTTGTTGCTTTTAAGCCGCATTGTCGCATATTTTTGCTGTGATTTATTTAGGTTTTCAAGAATTTCTATTCTTTTGAAACATGTTCAGTGGTATTAAGGGATATAGATTGGTTTTTGCTATGTTTGCTTGTACCATAAAGCCGTTCTGGTATGGAATTTAAAAAAAACCTCAGTTGTATAGATTTAATAATTTCAATATTGCAGTTTGGATTTGCTGTGGTTATGAATTTTTTGCATGAAATGGTTCTATAAACAATGAAAGAGCATTGTCGGTTATTAATCGTATGTATCGTCCGTAAAAAAACATACCTTGAGTTATAACAACGAAAGATATGACTTAATTTGAAGAAAAATTCTCCATTAAACGAAAAAAGGTCATGTAGTACTTGTAGTATCATGTAGGAAATTCCAAACTTTGACAGTTGATAACAGCCATATTGTTGATGCTAATAGTCACTTATCAGTCTATTTGGCTAAATCACCATGAACTGCCACAGAGAACAACGTCTCTATGCGCTGAATTCGCTCTGGAGTAGTTACATTCAAAAATCTTTTTAAGCGCTGAAACCTAGAACGTAAATATAAAAAAATGTTCGAATTGAGATGATACAAATTCATATGAAATCCGACAGCATTCAATGCATCTCAAAAAAGTTTGGTTTGGATTAAGGGGTGGCGGCGTTATCGGTCCATATTTCTTTGAGAACGAAGTTCGCCTTCGTCTCTATTGAGTCATAGAAATATCGGAAAGCAAAGGTTCAATTGTCTGACATAATTTGTGGCCACAAAAATGTTTTTCTGAGAATCCTGTTTGTCTAGATACAAACATAAATTTTATGCTTGTTAAATCCGTGGACTGTATGTAATGGGTGGGGGGTTGTGGTGACTCCTCGAAACCAAATTTCTGGCAAACAAATTGAAAATTATCAAAAAATGGTTCCAAATAAGGACTAGAAAACAAGCAACACTTTCCTTTTTTTAGTTTATTTATTCCTGTTGCACACTGTGTTTTATATACAATATTTTTTTTCTCCACAATATTTTTATTTATTATAATTTTAATTTATCAAATTACACTTCAAATATCTGGAGCTCTCAATTCCTCCAGGCGATCAAAACACGAATAACTTAATTAATCAACAAACAAATATTTAATGCCAAAAACAACAACAATATTAAAATATAAAAAAGCTTAAATATATACTTCAGCGCCCCCTGTTGCTAATTTGCCTTCATTTAAACAATCCTGTTTATGTCGCCAAGGATGGGAAGTTTGGACTATCAGACAAACAATGCTTATGGAATGGTATATATTTCCCTGGACAGAATATAATTTTATTTTTTCGGTATTAAAATTTTATGCTGAGTTATGTTAGTTGAGTTATTTTAACTCACATTTTTTAATTTTCTTCATAAAATATGATAAAACTGCCATCCAACAAAGAAGAGCGAATTGTTTGTAGTCTACAAAAAAGAGGATTATATTATGGAAGTCGATATTTAGTGATATTTCTTTAAGTTTAAGTATTTAATTTTTATAAAATTTCATTCTAAATCGAAGATAATGCCTCAGTTTCTAATTGCCATCCGTCTGACTACTGTTTGTAAAAATGTCAGAATCTTTTTTAAACATTGTAGCGAAGATACTAAACATTTTTAATTCATTACGTAGACATTGTCCAGCATTTAAAAAGATCGCTTCATTAATATTTTTGTACCTAAATTTAGTATTAAATTAATTGCATTTTTATTCATTGCATTTTTATTCATGTTTTAATCTTCTAGACTAGGCAGGACAAAAATGAAGGAAGGAAAAAAATCAAATTTTACTTTAAGAAATCTAAATTTAAAGTCAGAATGTTTATAAAATACCAAGTTCTACATAAATACACAATCAAAAACACATACAGGTTAGTTTAGGTCGGAGTGGTAGCTCTGATATCAAAAAGGTCACTTGAGTACGCATAGCGGCACGTTGTGATGCCACGGGTGAACGCAGTCTCTGTTCCACCAAAATCAGGGAAGAGGAAAAAGTTGGCCAGCGCAAGGGCCGCACATCAAAAGCACGACTACCCAACACTGGAAAACCAACCAGAAAGTTTGATAAACGAAGCTATATCCTTGATATCAATAGATGATAGCTCCGTCAAGCTGACAAGAAATGGAGATGGGCACTGACAAAGAAAATGGATAACAGTCTCCTCTTCCTCAGCGGATTTGCACCCATGGCAGAAGTCGTTAAATGGGAGCCGCATTCTTTCCGCGTGTCTACCCATAACACAATGACCTGTAAGCATGGTCACTGTGATTGAGATGATGCCACGACCAAGCCCATGTAACTGGTTGGTACGCCTTCTATCCATCAGGGGCCAGGTGATTCCAGCGGTGAAGCAGGACTCCTCATTGACCAGGAATAGGTTGGCGTCTGGAAAGAATTTTCGCGCAATGGCCAGCTTGGAGCAGGACTCCTCATTGACCCAGGATAGGTTGGCGTCCAGAAAGAATTTTCGCGCAATGGCCAGCTTGAACGAGGTGAGTGGCATACCCAAGTCTACTGAAGGAGGAGTGGAACAGGCGCTGGAGAGCTCATCGGCTCTGCAGTTCCCCTGAATGTTACTGTACCCTGGGACCCAGACCAGTGAGACACTAAAGCGCCCAGAAAGAAGTTCGAGACAACGACGACATTACCTAACGATCCTGGAGTTATTCACAACACCCGACAGAGATCTTACGGCGGCCTGACTGTCAGAGAAGACCGAGACGTGGGTAAAAGGAGCAAAAACACATACAATAAACATTAGACATAAGCATAAAGAAATTAAATTACAATAAAATTATTTAGTCATGAGACAAGGTTAGCAGTTAAAAAATTTTTCTCAAAAAAAAAAAACAATTATAAACGCAAGTAAAGAAAAAATTAAAAAAAAAAACATAAATAAAATAAAAAATGATTTTAAAGAAACAAAATTAAATTACAAAAAAAATCCACTTAAAAATAGCTTATTTACCTTTCCTCCTGTAGCAATTCTGTTTCACAAACCTCCAATGAACTGACGGCTAAAAAACAAACAGAAAATATTCCTAAGAATTAAAGGAAACAAATATTGGAAACATATTCCGAGCATTGGATACAATATTTAACAAACAATTTCAATAAAATGATTTTTTATCAGCGATTTTCAATCAGTTTTAAGTTTTGATTTTAATGTCTCAGTATTTAAAGCGGATTTGGTTCGTTTCAAGTGATACATGTGCCACGATTGTTTAAAAATAAATGCAAAAAACAAATTCTCAATCGAATTATTAAAAGGGACTACAAAGATTTAAAAATAAAATAACATATAAAAAAAAACAGAAAAGATCGAACTCGACTATACCGTATTTGCCTGTCTCCTCCAGTTTAAGAACTATTGGGTTGTTCGGAAAGTAATTTAATTTTTGGTTTGTGGAAAAGCAAGACAGTATTCATATAATATCAATCAAGTGGTCATAAACTGTTGAATTTGATAAATTTAACCTCAGTCCGATATCACTTGTTGTTATTCGCCTGTTCGCATCAACTAATGCCTTTATCGCGTCTTTATCAGCTTCAACCGGTCTTTCCGAACGTGTTGCATCTTCGACATCAAAATTGCCGGATCGAAATTTAGCAAACCAGTTCTGGCACTGGCGGACTGTCAACACACCTTCTCCATACACATCAGAGATCTGCATGATTGTGAATCAAATGGCTTAGTTTTGTATTTTCTAAAATGAATATTGAGCTAGCACATGACAGTAAAAAAATTAAATATTCTAATACATGATTCAAATAAACAAGACTGTTGTCAAGAATTGCTTGTCACTGCTTGCTACTTCTGTTTATGATTCACAAAAGCAACGAAAAAGAATGAGTGTTTTGAATACTTTTTATAAAACTCTTCTAACACATGTTGTTTAATGTAACATTTCAAGTGAACCGAGGAGTTTTATAATTTACTATAATATAAATATTATTAAATAATACAAAATATATTTGAATTTTTATTTTATTATTTATATTTCGGAAAAAGAAGAAGTTACATAGGCTACACCCAAAACAATTTATAGGTAAATTTAACCAATTTTGTTGGTTAAAATTGCACCAACCAACAAAAATAGTAAAAATAACCAATAACCAATCATTCGTAATACTATCACTTTCCGCTACACCAGCAGAAATATTTACAGTCGATAACGCCCACTCTCCCGTTTTTTTTAAACGCTTTATTGTATTGTAGTACTTATCAAACAGTCTTCCGAATGACCTGCAACCAACTTTACGATAATATACCTCCTTAGAACATAAAGAAGTCTGGTTAAAAAGTATTTTGTACTGATGTTACTACGTTACCTTGTCGCCAAAGAAGTATTTTTCAATTTGAGCAGAAATTCTTTCAAAGCTGTTTTTTGTTAATTTAATTTTAGTTTTAACAGCCCAAGTTATTATAGCGTCTATCAATATTTTTCTAGCAACATCGTCTAGCTTATTTTTTTCATTAAAAGTTTGAAGAACATAGTCACCGGTGGGATGTTCATTCAGTATACTTTGTAAATCCTAAAGTAAAAAAGTTGATATTATTAAATATATTTTAACAATATTACACTAAACTTACAAATTCGCCAGAAGCAATACTGCGTTCACACTCTTTGAAACCTAAATTTGTAGATTAAGGAAACGGTGTCAAAACAGCCCTAGATAAATTGACATATTTTAAAAAGTTGGATAAATTTTTATTTATGTATATTTTGTATTGTAAAAAGTATGTATGTTACCTTTTCCTTCTTCCATTCTAATAAACGAAAACGAAATTCAGCCTTTTCTCCAATCTTTTCGTTTTTAAATAAGTGGTCCAAGTCGGATTCTGTTAAAAATCGTAGTCTAGTCAAAGTTACGGCTTCAGCTAGGAGTAAAAACAGTGAATATCATAGATTAAGAGTTTTTTTTTATAAGTCCAATTTAACTGTGGAAATTGTTACTTTACTGTCTATCTATAGTATGTTTACTATAAAAATTGTTAAATTACCGATATCGCTGTAAACAAATTCTAAAACACATTTTTCACTACAAGAATACACAAAAACATAGCAACCAAGAAAAATGCCGTTATGATGCTCATGTACGTCACTGTATGTACGTACATATTAAGCTATTTTCTCATTAATTTGTTAAACATAAACACTTTTTTATTAAAAAGTTTTAAAATCTAACAATTAGAACGAATTTTTATTAAATTGTACTCACATTGTAATTTCTCCAGCATGTACCCAAAATTCCATTCGTCCAACAATTTAGACAGCTCCTCTTCCTGGCTAGAAAGAGAACAGGTTGATGAACAAGAACTTTTTTCCATATTACACTGAGTATTACCACTTTTGACACTTTAATTTTATTTTTTATTTTAATTATTTCTTTTTATTAATTTAATATTTTTCACTTCACAATAATGTTAATGTAGAAAAAAGGCGCACCACAAACTGAAGCCAATACGAAATGAAATGATGAAACTCACGCTTTAAGAGTTTTCATCCTTACTTTAATTAATACAATATTCACAGATTTACAAGAGCAAAGGTTATAATCTGTACATGGCAAACTTTTCGTAAGTTTGTGATAGACAAAAACAATATAAAATCCGTTATTTCAAGTATTTAACAATTTTATTTGTTAGTTTAACCACGAGTATTGGTTAAAATTTAGCAATTAAAATAGTTACAATAAAATAACAATTTATAATAAAAGTTCTTTGACTATTTTAATAGTTATTTTAACCAACAACATCAGTTTAAAATACAACAATAATTTACATGAAGGTCCTGTAACCATTTTGTCATTGTTATTTTAACCACCAAAATTTGTTAAATTGCAACAACAATTTACATTTGCAGTTATGTTACTATTGAAAGTTGGTTATTTTTACCAATCAAAATTGTTTGTTTATACAAATTCCAACAACAATTTACATTAGTAGTTCATTTACTGTTAAAACTTGGTTATTTTAACCAATAAAAATAGTTTAACCATAAAAATTTCAACAACAATTTGCATTAACAGTAAATTAACAACTAAAATTGGTTAGATTAACCAACAATATTTTTTTGAGTGTATATCTATGTATATTATGTACATTTTGTAAATATAACAAATAAACAATTGCGCTACTCATACTAATAAACTGAATTCAGGAAAAGTAAATTTGTGGATCAATGCGATTACGCTTTTTGGTGATTATGTTACCTGCGGCGGAAAATACGAGTTCGGAAACCGCACTGGTTGCGGGAATACTCAAAATTTTTTGCGCAAGTTTGTGTAAACAGGGTATTCCGAAGTGTGGTTTTGCCACCATTGCAACACATCAAAGTTCATATCAATATTCATTCTTAAATAACTGTAACGATTTACTTCATCGGATATACTTTCCGTAGCGGATAGCTTTGCTTGAATAAAATTTGAGAAAAATAATTGGAATTCTTGTGGTGGTTCATCAAACGTTAAATAATGAATTGGACTTGGAGAAGACGATACAGACTTCGTAATTTCGGAAATACAAAACGCTTTTACTTCTTCTAAATTGATATCATTTAGGTAAGAATTGGATGGTGGATACAGGAAACAAGCCGTGCTTCTAATATTTGTGTTCTTTTTTATACGGTAAACTCCATTTTCAATATTTCTTAACAGTTCGGAACTCATTGTATTGCATTTTTTAAAAACTTTCAAATTGTTTTTCAATTTTTCGTTTAAAGTTTAATACTGAGTCAACTCAAAATGTCATATGCTTTTGTGAGTTATTTGATTTCTATACAAAACAATCAAACAACAGTAAATATTTTTTATATATTTATGCTATATTACATATATTACATTCAGTTGTTAGATAGTCAACAGTGTAAGCAATGTCATTAAACAATATTGATGTTAAACAATATAACAAAAGCAAATTACATGTGAATGGACAGTGAAAGTGAATCAACTCATGCAGTTCTCTGATACACATCGGCCAATTTTTTTCTGCCTTGAACAGCATTTTTACCCTTTGTGTAGTAAAACAGTAAGATATGTCGAAAATACTGCTTATCGATCTCCATATTTAAAAGGGCACCAACCAACAACTGCTGCCTAGAATTAATTGGAATTTTTCACTCACTAGCCTTGCTATGTGAGCTCTCAAGTGTGAAGTTGAGTGCAAAAAATTCAATTAAATCCCCTGTCGGGAAAAAACGATATTACTTTCCGAACAAATCAATAAATTCTTCCCAAAAGAGTTGGAATCCACGAAATTGTGCAATGAATATAAACCGATAGTTGAATCACAGTAATACTAAGCACAAATTTGGTATCCCCTAAATCAACGAAATGAATGTGCCGTAGTCTAGTAGCTAGATGAGACCTTAGAAGTAAGAGACTCAGGCATCTGAAACAAGACTTCCGTGTCTTCCTCTCTTCTGGCAGAAACTAATGAAAAGTTTCTTGAACCTGTCATCCTAACCCGACATTTAGGTCCTGCTACTCATGTATAAACTCATCACATCAAAAGTTTGTAATCGCAGCTCTTTGATTGCTGCTTGACTGTCCATACATATGAGCAAATTCAAAGGTGGTAGGTTCCTGGTTTTAAAAATACGTTTGGCCTGTTCACTACCAAAAATCTATGCCAGAAATACGCTTGTCTGGTTAGATAATCTGTATGACGCGTTCAGTGCCAATGCTTATCGGAATAGACCTCGGCTCGATATATCACCGTCACCGATGACAGCTCCAGCAGTCCATTCCTCCCGTGTGGGAGTGTGGGTTTTGTATGTTCATCCGAAAACAGTTTTTGACAACATGTAGACGCATCTCCTTTGATTATGTATTGTATTGGAGCGTATTGAAGCGTGTCCAACGGTCCATGGCCTAAACTTATCTGAAAACTTAAGTCTCAATGCAGTTTTAAAAGCCATGTTTTGAAGGAAGATGTCCAATGGTTGTAGAGGCAAGATGACTTCAATTCCAGCCTGTGACATGGATTTCAAAGCATCCGTGATAACCAAACATGCCAAACCTCTGTACTTTGTTCAAAACAACAATTTTAATGCCGTATAATTAAGAGATTGCAATAAATTCTAATGCCTACGTTCTCTGGGAGATTTTAAAAGAATTGTTTTTACAGATTGAACTGTAAGAGATACATAGTTAGTCTTGCCAAAGGTAAATGACCCAAACATTTCTAAAATACGTCAACGTTTTAGACTTTTCACTTTTTAATCTTTTCTTTCAAAATTACATTTTCTCTCAAAAAGTTTCTCTCATTTTGCCAAAATCCCTCTTCTTTTTCTCCATGCTTTCTGAAGCTTCTAATTTAAATGAAAATGTACTTTTTCCTTGCAGCAAAGTTTTTGATAAAATGTTTTATTCTTGCTCAACATCCCCTCAAAAAAATATTATTTTGTAAAGTTTATATTGTATTGTTGTTGTTGTTGTGCCCTTTACCATTAAATTGAATAATTTTTTTTCTTTTTTAACTGCACAAACTCTTGTAATATTTAAAGGCTTTGATGTCCATTCATAATTTTGGTTTGTGATTATTTATTCGCTTTTATTTTCTTAAATGAGCGAAAATGTTGAATTGTAAAGTGTAATCAGAAAAAAATATAGGGTCGTTTAATTGCAGCTTCCACAGTTAGCTGTCATTTATTCAGTCTGTTTCTTTAAGTTAACCTGGAGGATCATAGGCTGCATTGAGTGTTTGCTGAATGGGCTCTGAAGTTGGCCACAGACCTTAATTTTTCTTGAAAAATATTCTTCCACAATGAGTCCCATTTCTGGATAAATGAGTACTTGAACATACAAAATTGTTTAATTTCACACGATATCAATCCACATAAAATCCAAGAGCATCCAATGCATGCCTGAAAAAGTCAACGTGTGTTGTATTTCCTTGAGAAAGACATTGGCTACGCCATCACTGTTAACAGAGACTTTATAGATCGATGATTGCTAAATTCATTTGACCTGAATTCGATGTCGCCGTAGTCCAGTAGGTAGTGTGTTGGTTTATTAGACGTAAGGTCCAAACCCCAAGTCAGACATCAAAACGAAATATGAAAAAATACTCTAAAAACTCTAAACTGTAGGCCCCACCACTCATGTATAAAATTAACACAGACAACATGAGTGATGTGAGAAACTAGGCCGTAATCCTGACTGAAGGGTTGTAACGGCCAATTATGTATGTATGTATGACTATTCGATGCTCGGCATACCAACGACATGTGGTTTTAACAGAACGGCGCTATGTGCCACACAGCTCTTGCAACATTCGATATTCTTCCTGAGCGATTTGAGGGGATTTCATGTCGAGATGATGTTAAAACAAATCAGAGATCAGCAATGAGTATTCAAAAAGGTGAGGGAATCAAATCATACTCATAATTTTTGATACTTATACGCACTCTTACTCATTTTAATATCATGGAACCTCTACCCATATTCATAGTTTGAATTACTCATCATATTTATACTTAACAACACAAATGATGTTGTTGATTTCGACTCTCAATAACAAAATAAGTATGATTCGCGTACGAACACTAAAAGGTTGCGTGTTTGCTCCATTTGCTGCTCTGTCTTTTTGCTTATGTGTCTTCTTTCTTTTTTTGTAAATGCAAAACAAACTGAGACTGTAAATTTTGATGAATTATTCGAGTCACTCTAATCATTTACAAGTATTTTTCTAAAGTAATGAATCTGAATGAGTAGGCTTATGAGCGAAATATGTTTGATTCATATTTCGAATGGTAGGAGTTTGATGTCAACGTTGTACGCATACTCATTGTAACCTGTACTTATAAATCAACATTGTAGTGAGTACGAATGAATCAGAGTAGTTAAATTTCAATACTGTTGACTCACTTACATATATTCTAAATTTCATGAGCGCTTATGAGTAGCGAAAAAACAATTCATTGCTGATCCCTGGAAAAAACCACCCAAAGAGTGCAATTTGATTTCATTAGACTCTTTCTTGAAAAGTTTTCTTAACTAAGCCACCTGACCTAACGAAGGCCAACATAAACCATGCCATCAGCCAAAATTAAGCTTAAGGGCTAAAGTCAAACAAATTGAACATTGCGAATGCGCTCCACCCAAAGTTGCCGTGGACATTTGAATGGTGTTATATTCCACTCACGATGGATATAGCTCTTTCAAATAATTAATAAATATCGATGATATCTCTCACACACTTTGTTTGATTTAAATTTAAAAATAGGAAGCACTCAAATAAAAGACCCTATGCTTTCTCTTGCCGTGTTTCATTTATTTCTTTCATGTCTTTTGCTGTTGTTACCGCGAATAACCAAGTTTACGGCAGTTTCTCTTTCAGTTTGGTAATGCAATTTTATTTTGTCTTGAAGTGAACAACTAAAAAGAATAAGAGCGTACATCGTAATTGGCATATTAATTCTCTCTCCCTGAGCTTTTCAAGAATTATAAAAGAAATGTTTTTTGAATATATTTTTATAATTATATAGATAATGTTTTGTTTCACACTTTTGATTTTATTTAAAATTTGTTTGGGGATTTTGTTGTCCATAAATATCACTTTAGTACGTTTGGTGAATTAGAAATGGCTAATTTGAAAGCCTTTAACACGATAAATTACCGAAGTACCAAAATCGCTGGAATTGTAAAATGCTACGCCCGGTCATACACTCATACGAACGATTCATTCATGTTGTCCCAATTAACTTTTTCGTCGTACAAAATTTATTTTTATATATAGTTTGACAGCTCTCTTCATGTTAAGAACAACTCACAGCTCGATTTGGTTTAAATTTATATTTAATTTTAACGTGACGGCTTATTAGACGTGAGGCCTCGGTTCAAACCTCAGGTCAGGCATCTCCAACTAAAAGAAATAGTTTTCGGCGAGTTCCTCTCAGCAGATTTCTGCCAAAAACTATGAGAGCAAATAAAATTGCCATGTAAGGTTTCTCTACAAATTACTTATTCGGAGTGGACTTTAAACTCTAGGTCCCCTCACTCATGTCTAAAAATTAATTTTATACATTATTAAAAGGTAGATCGTCATTCTGACTGAAGGCTTGTAATGACCAACTATTTAGTATGTAGATTATGTAGGACCGCAATATATAGTATATCGTATATGTATACCATTCAATGAAAGAGCAAATAAAATTGTTGTTATAGTAAGTTTAAGACCTAAGCCAATAGTGAACAACACGAAACTTGGACGTAATTTTCATTCCAGTCATATGCAAAGAAATCCTAATTTAGTTCTTTTTGTGGTTCTTCAATTTAATTTGGTGCTACGTGACCGAATACATTAAGTCTACTGAACTTGTAATCCCTATGGTAACATACTGATTGTATTGCTGGTCTTTTGATTTTAAATATTGGAAATATCTTGTTTAAAAACAGATTTATTTTATTTATTTATTTATTTTATTAATTACAATACAATTAAAAATTATATTCTAATTATATACGAGCGGAGTAACTTGACCATATTGCTCGGTGTAGTATCACAGACCAGAGTCACTGATGGGAATAGTCTAGGGCACTACCTACTAGACTACCAGGGCACACAGATTTATTTTATTATTTATTATACAACTAGTAAAGCATTTATTTGATCAAAAGTTTTTATTTTTATGTTTCTTCCTTATTATAGTTTTGGTCATTATTATCTTATCTACCAATTAATTTCTTAATAACCACACAAACGCTGACCTTTAGAACACTGACAAATTTTAAAACATTTTTTAGCTCGCTCCACAAGAGTTTGGAAAGTGTTAGAAAAAATTCTCACATACAGACTCCCCCTAAGAGCAAGAAATCCTTATCAACTTATGACTATGAAGTTATAAATGTTGGATTTAATTTAGAAAAAAAATTTAATAACTAAGAAAACAACAAAAAACAAATTTAAATCAAGTCACCTGCATAATTTAGACATCAAAGTAAAACGCAAGAGGCCAAAACAAATTCACAAACAGTTGGATGGAAGAGCCTACAAATAGGAGAAGGTAAATACTATAAAAGTTAAAATAAACAAACAACAAAAATAGCGAAAGAAGGGAAGAAAGATCTTCAAACGTTAATCCCTTTAATATGAATATGAAACCAACGTGCAGGTTCATTTATCTCGAAATATGATAAGAAAGAAAAACATAAAAGATGTCATAGAATCGGGTTCACCGAAAAATGTGTTTTTCTTTTAGCAGGTAACACTTCTCATCGGGCGGAAATCGTGCTATATATGTTATTGGGAAACCCGACGTGCCCAATTCAACTTGGTCGGGCATTGCAAAGCAATAAAATCTGACAGTCCGTCCGCTATACGCACTTAGATTCTAAGAGACCTACTCGGAATTAGTTTTGCTCGAGAATATCCCTAAGGCCTGAAACTCTGTAAAATGTAAAGTGAAGTTTGAAAAGAAATGAAAGGGAAGACAAGTCTCAACTCATACAATATCTCTCTAAAGTCCTGGGTTTAAAAAATGATCGTATTGCCGATTCTGTATTCTTATTAGTATCGATTGACCTAATTATCGATTGTTTATTCTTAAAGCCAGAATATTTCTTTGAAATAGGAAATTACCATTTCAGCAACTCTGTTAGACGGCTGTAGGAGATTTTCTTGTAAAAGGTGGGCTATTTAAAAATGCTATAAAACAAAAACAGTTTGAAATTTTTCCAAATTTAATTGTTCCAGTTAGAAAAGGAATATTATTTCATGCATATGACTGCCACAACTGGCCTCACAGTACCTCTTCCTCTCTATCGGACCAAATTTCGCGCAATTTTTCGAGTTCTTTTTTTTTCAATGGTGTCACAAATGTTGGCCTTCTAATGATCAATTGTCACTGGTTTGTCGACACAACAGTTTTCTTTAACGGTGTCGCACAGAAAATATTCCAACGGTGTCAAATCGCAGGTTCTTTTCGGAAAATTGACATGACAATTTCGGCTAATTAAACGCCCATCAAACGTTTGACGCAATAAATCGATTGTGGCTTGACATGTGTGACTAGTTCCACCGTCCTGTTGAATGCACCGTCCTGTATTGGTTTAACTGTCCTCATTTTCGAAGAAAAATCGGCCAATGATGCCTCCGCTCTACTATGCGCACCGAACAATCACTAGTAATGGGTGCATTGGCTTCTGTAAGATCACGTGAGGGTTTTCTGAGCTCCAAATACGGTATTAACGGGTATTAACGTACCCACCAAGACAAAAATGAGCTTCATCCGAAAATATGAATTTTTTTTTTGCAAAATCGACATCATCGTGCAGTTCCTCGTTGGCCCATCTAGCGAATCAAAAACGAAGCAGATGGTCATGCGGCTCCAGCTCTTGAACCAATTGAACTTTCTAAGGCTTCATAGCGATATTTTTTTTTGCAAAATTCAACGATGCGTGTAATGTTCAATTCTTGATAACGATGATGAGTTGATATTGAAGAAACCGACATAAGTATTGCCAGATTCGAAATAACCGATGTTTCAAATTTAAACCGATAAATGGCCCACCCGGTGCCTTAAGTCATGAATTCCTCAGTGGCATAGCAATTGCTGGATTTAGCATTATGCGCATTAGTATTAATGCAAACTTGTATAATTATTGTGGCCTTAATAGTAATTATGATATTCATGGCCAAGTGTCTTCCGAAGATAATACCGCCAGCAGTTGTTATTATGACATTATTATCCTTTTCTTTGACTTCTATTTTTTATTTCCTTGCTTTCAAAAAATATACGATTTTTCATTTCATCTTTAATTTCTGTACACCCTATTTTATTTACATATCTTCCCTTAGTTTCTCCAACATAAATACAAAAACAAAAAAGTTCCTATAGTTGCGCTAAAAACAAAAAGTCTGTGACAAATACCATCGTTTTTATTATCCTATCCACGGCTAAATGAAGTTAATCGCTGCGATTGGAAGAGTTTGTTTTGTTGCTGAGTAACTATAGGAAAAGGCCAACGTTAGAGAAAAAACAAAATAAAAGAGAAACAAGAATGGAAATCGTAGAAAATGCTCATCAATAAACATCCTATAAAACTCTTGACATATAACAACAGACAACGGGCGTCATCAGCAACGGGCTTAAGTTTGAAGAAATAAAAAGTAACAAGAGAGTCATGAAATCAGATCAATTTCTGAAAAAAGAGTAAAGAAGCAATAACAACAGAGAAGAAACTAAACAAAATGAAATTAAATTTTACTTCTATTTATGAATGTTTTTAATCGATGAAGGGCTGTAAATAAAAAGGTATGCCTCTTACGTTTTGATAGCAAAAAAAAATAAAACGGTGATGGAGATTGATTTCAACATCTATATTCAAACAAGCAAAGGCTGTTGATGGCTTCAAATAGCTTCAGGTCGTAATTAGCGGGATATAAGTTAAACAGCCAAAAAGAAAGGATTTAAAATCAGTGTTATTGGAATGAAGTGATTTAAACATACGTTATTGGTCATTACAACCCTTCAGTCAGTATTACTAACTGACTTCTCACACCACTTATGTTGTGTGTGTTAATTTTATACATGAGCGTAGGTCCGTTTAAAGTCGATTCGGAACGACAAATTTTTGAGAAACTTTTCATAGCAATTTCATTTACTCTCAGAGGTTTTTTCAAAATTCTGCTGAGAAAAAAATTTTCAAATTTCGTTTTGTTGGACGTGTCTGACTTGAACCGTGGCCTTACGTCAGAACCTAAGCCAACACACTACCTACTAGAATACGGCGGCTTAACTACTTTAAAAAAGATTTTTGATTGTTAACCTATTTTGTAATCCCCTTTTATATACAGATGTAATAGACTCAGCGAAACTTTTAAAGTGGCTTAGAGCTCCCCCTACTCCTGTTTTTCGTAATAATATATCCATTTTTTGTTGTCGTGCTTTAGTGTGCAGCCTCTGCGCTGAAAAACTTCTTCGATGAGTTTGGCGGTAATCAGTCAGTACAGCGACTGCGCTTACATATAGTGTCACAACGAGCCGCTATTCGTACCCACATTAGCCAGAGCTACCCCTCCGACCTACCTACCTATCCATGTTTTACGATTCTATGGCTGCCTACATACATGATCCTTCAGTCAGAATTACAACCTAGCTTCTCATACCACTTTTGTCGTGTGGCTTAATTTTTATACATGAGTGGAGGAACCTACAGTTTAAAGTCGAGCCTGCACGATAGAGTTTTAAGAAACTTTTTCAAGGCTATCAAAGGTTTGACACAATAAATCGATTGTGGCATGAGATGTGTGCCAAATTGTATCATCCTGTTGAAAGTAAACATCGTTCACATCAATACCATGAAAATCGGGTACAAATTGGCCATTGACCGTAATGATTGTCTCTTCCTCATTTTCATAGGAATATGGGCCAATGATGCCTCCCCTCCACAAGCCACTCGAAACAGTCACTCATAATGGCTACACTCGCTTCTGTAGGACCACGTGTTGGTTTTCTAAGCCCCAAATACGGTAAGTTTGCTTATATACCAAGAAGAAAATGAGCTTCATCCGACAAGATAATTTATTTTTTGGTAAAATCGACATGATTGTGCAGTTCCTCGTTGGCCCAATAAATCCTAACGTTGCTTAAGCGTAAATCGTTTCATTACGTTTAGTGGAGATAACATACTGAATTCTGCGACAGAATAGAATGACACAAGTATTGCCAGATTCGAAAAACCGATGGTTTAATTTAAACCCATTAACAACCCACCCTATATCATTGCATCGCTGATGCTAACCTATACAATACAACCATTTCTTCCAAGAAATTGTTTATAGTGTAGGATGCCTCATATTCAGACTGAATCGATTTTAATTTTTATTGAATTAAATTTGATAATAAACAGACGAAATTTAAATATAAAAGCAGTCTGCCTCCAAAGATAATCTCTTTTATTTTATTACGCTGACCGTAAGCTTCCGTTCGTTAATGATAAAAAAGTAAGGCATATAAATAGTATTGTTTGGGATTAAGATAAATTAACTGAATTAAACAGTTTCAAGGTAAAATAAACAACGCCAATATGTTGGTACTGTTGCCCCTGTTGCTGCGGGTAGTGTGGAGAGAAAAAAGTGTTATACACTCAGACAATGACTGCCCTAGAAAATAAATGATTATCGTTAAATTAAATATTTAATGCGATGATAAAGCAACAGAAACTAAAAAAGAAAAATTAAAGATGCTTTAATACAGACTTTAAAGGTAACAAAAAACAACACTTTTTAAAATGACAAAGAGTCATAAAATGAAAGACTTTTTGGAAAAGGGATCAGAAGGGCAATGTTATGATTTACAGAGAAGTACGGCGGTACACTAGCCGCTATTATAAAACCTACGCCACTAAAGTCAAATCTTAGTTATTCTTCCAAGGTATTGTCTAAAAGAGAATGAAAAAAATTTAATACCTATCCTTCCTTTCGAAAATGTAATGCGGAAAAGCAGTAAAACATTGAATTTGTTAACCTCAGTATTGAATTCATCCTTCAAACGAAAGTAATTGATTTCAGGAACACTCCTTAAAATGTACGTACAAGAGCGTTGTCGTAACAAGTGCTCTGACAAATGCAGAGACGTTACCAACCTCTTAGGGAACAATCAGAAATCTTTGGCGAATAGACTTTCATTAACGGGGAGTGGCCGATACATAGCGGCGAGACTCAAACACAATATACTCTCCTTAGCCATGGGTGTAAGATACTGTTACGATTTTAGCATTTAAAAATGTTTAAAATATGAGCCCGTCGATTGCAAAGAAAATAAAAATAAATTTGTTTTTGGTCTTAATTAAAATTCTTTATTGTTCGCACAATTCACTGTTCACACAATCGCTTTGTTTGTTATTTCCCTTTGCACTCTTTTGCATAAACAATAACACTTACTAGATAATTATTCGACAGCTGTTTGCAACGGAGATCTCCAAACCACAATTACTCTCTTCAAACACACCGCGTCTTCACACAAGACTGACTGAACTTTTACTGATTCCGTTGCCTGCTTTGACATGCCTTTTATATGGCAACGTAAACAGTCTGATGAATGTTTTTGAAGGCGAACGTTCGTCGCTGCGCCTTCTCGAGATCTCTATAAATGTAAACATTACTGTTGTTTGTGTATTTTGTTTACATTATTCTTGTGGTGTTTGTTGTTGTATTTTTGTTTACACATTTTTTTATGGTGGTGTTTGTTGTTATTTTACGCAGTGCGATAATTTGTAAACAAGTTCATTGTTTCTTGCTTTTGTAGCTTTTATTTATAATTTTAATGTTAGACAATGTAAAAGCAAAATACCAGTATCTAGGTTTTTCCATTTTCGTAACAATACATACATACAGGATTACAACTTGACTTTTCACACCACCTACGTTGTGTGTGTTAATTTTATACATGAGTGGGGGGACCTACAGTTTAAAGTCGATTATGAACAACAGATTTTTGCGAAACTTTTTCATGGCAATTTAATTTACTCTCAGAGCTTTTGCTAAGAAATCTGCTGAGAAGGAATACGCCGAAGAAATATTTTGTAATATTTCGTTTTGTTGGAGATGCATTATTTATTAAAAGAAAATAAAAGTAACAATAAATTAAAAAAATTAGTTTTAAAAGTTTTACAACATCAAACCTACGATTTGCTAATAAAACAAAAATATGCAATCACTATTAACGAGCTGTATTTCCTAACCGATTTCCTCCTTTGTTGGAATTTGAAAACATAGACATCAGAAATAACAGAATCCCAACAAATTTACTGTGAAATACCACAACAAAGTATACATGCCACGCTATTAAATACATGGAAACTGAAGCACTGAGACACTGTTGCAAGGAATCACAATCGAAAGTCACAGGTGCATTGTATAAATAAAAAACGTTTGTGTTAACTCAACATAAAATAACCTGAAAAACAACAACATCAACAGCCCAGTCATTTTAACAGTATCAATATCAACCTCACGGAGAGCAAGTAAAACCGTGTTTGGTAAGCACTGAATGGAATGAACCGTAGAGACTACAAATCAAATACCGCATCATACTCTTTGAACCATAAACAATTTAATTACACTTTATGAACGGAAAGAAAACATTTATTGCCTATGGATTGGTGTATATAAGAGAGCTTCGGAGAGTTACAGTAATGGTATATGTGAATGCTGTATAGACAATGATTTAAAGCATAGATGGGGAGAGAAACAAAATCACATACATATTGGTTTCAGTAGGGAACGAAATAACAGAAAAATTCCAAAAGAAAAGAGGAGAAAAGCAGAATGTGGAACAAACACTAACTGAAAATCTTTACACATACATGCACAAGAAAAAAAATGGAATCAATTTATGAGCATAAAAATCAAAACAGCAACAACAAAAACGTTATAATCATATTGTAGCATTTTTTTCCTCAGTTTTCTATGTTTTATTTTTAACAGAAGTAGCGAAAGCGTATTAGAACAGAAAAAGGCAAAACCCATTATAAATTAAAGCCCATACATGTATGTATACTGATACTCACACTTGTTAGAAACTAATCATTTGATTTAAATTTTCGTTCCCTCTTCCTTAATTTTTTTTATAGGCGGCTCCATTGAAACGAAGAACAAGGTCTTGTAACCTAATTTAAATTGACTTAACCTTTAATATGCTTGTAGAAAATCAAACTCATCATGATAACTTCTCTTTCTTTTTTTTTTTTTTTTTTGATTGTTTACAGCCTCACCATGTTGTCTACACAGGAGAGAAAAATTAAAGAAAATTACCTGAAAGAAAATGCAGGAAAAGAAAAACATTTTCATATTAGACGTCAACAAATTTGTATAGATTGTAACACTCAAATGCATTTCCTAGTAGATATCAACAGATAACAGTATATAAATTTCCAGGTGTACCGCTATGAAATTAGCTTTTTTGTGAAAATAAATCAAAAATTTTTAATGGAAAAGTAAAAAAATATTTGTTTCAAAGTTTTGGTCATTGAGGCAATTTGTGAATATATAGCCAATAATAGCCACGGTTACTGGACCAGCACTGTTAGTTACTATCCTGAAAAATTTAACACGATATTGACTGATTTTCTACATTTACATTTTCGCAATCGATGAAGACCATGCAAGGAGTTGATGCTAAGGCGGTTAGGTATCAATCGTCAGAAGACGTACTATCACGTCTTGTACACACAATGTTATTACATTTATGGACTTATGTTGTCTATTTCTGGAACCTTTTGTGGTGATTAGCGTCATCTATTTCCGTTATATATTATGTGTGTTTATAGGTATATCGGGCCGCTTACTGCTATTAATATTGTTAAGAAAATGAAAAATCTAGATACTGGTGTTTTGCTTTTACATAGTTTAACATTAAAATTATAAACAAAACCTACAAAAACAAAACAATGAAATTGTTTACAAATTATCGTACTGCTTAATACAACAACAAACACCAGCATAAAAAATGGTAAACAAGTAAGCAAAAATATACCAACAACACTACAATAATAAACGTAAACAACGATGTTTACATTTATAGAGATTTCGAGAAGGCGAAGTTATAAACATTCGCCTTCAAGAACATTCATCAGATCGTTTACCCTGCCGTACAAAAGGCAAAGCAAACCAGGCGAGTGAGTTAATGAAGTTCAGTCAGTCCTGTGTAAAGACGCGGTGTGTTTAAAGAAATTAGTCGTGGTTTGAAGATCTTCGTTACAAAGATCTGTAGAACAATTGTCTAGTAACTGTTATTGTTTATGCAAGGGTGTAAACAGAGGAATAACAAACAAAGCAATTGCTGTTGTATGCATAAAGTTGAATTGTGTGAATAATAAAGACTTTTAATTAAAACTAAACACATATGTATCTTTATTTTATTTGCAATCTACGAGCTCATATTTTAAACGTTTTAAGAAGGTAAAAACGTAACAATATCATTAAACAATTGATGGGGTCCACTGATTGCATGTTGAAAAAATGTTGCTCCGAAATTTTTATGTCTTGATAATATCACAATTGTTTTGAAGACCTAAAGTTCTTATTGGAAAGCTATTTTATCTACATTCCTCGGCTGAAATGTATGCAGCTGTGCTCCTTTTCTGTCCACTTCCTATTGTTCATATACACGCTACGCTTAACTCCTTAATTGTAGTTTAATCTTATGGTACGGTCTAAAAAAAGAACTTGTTTCAATACAATTTTAGAAGTCGTCGTAGTGTAGTAGGTAGTGTGTTGGCTTATTAGACGTAATGCCTCGGTTCAAACCCCAGGCCAGACATCAAAACGAAATATGCAAAAATATTTCTTCGGCGACTTCCTCTCAGCAGATTTCTGGCAAAAACTCTGAGAGTATATTAAATTGCCATGAAAAGTTTCTTAAAAATCTGTTGTTCGGAGTCAACGTGAAACTGTAGGTCCAGCCACTCATGTATAAAATTAATACACACAACATGAGTCGTGTGAGAAGCTAGACCGCAACTCGCAAGAGTTGTAATGGCCAATTATGTATGTGCAGTACAATTAAAAAATAAATAAATAAAAAATGTATGACAGTCTTACACTCATTGTACAGTTGATGAAAAGAATCAACGGTTAAAAATATTTTGAAATAATAATCAGGAGCCAAAAAGCCACAACCATATTAATGTAGTTACGCTCATTGACTTTTTAATGATCGTGACGACAAAAAAATATACCGTTGTACTCATGGTAATGATAAATAAATATAAATAAAAATAAATATTATTTACTAAATATTTTCCTCGATCATTTTCCTGTACTTTCTTACCAGTTAATAAATGATTATTTAGTGCAGACTGGATATGTTAGATTGCATATCCTATTAATAAACACAGAATAAACACAAATTAGCAACATTGGCATTGAAATGAACCTTCTGAAATCTGTTCGTCAAATAAGAATAAATTATATTACAGGCAGTTTCGGAGAAATAAAACAGTTTTCGGAGCTTTTTCAATAGAACCGCATGATCGACTGTATCAAAAGCCTTAGAATAATCAGGCAGAACCAAGAACGCCACACTATTCCCATCAAGTTCCGACCTAAGTTCCTCAACTACATTTACCAGAGCGGTAGTACAACTCCTACCTTTCATGAAGCCCGACTGATTGACCGTTAAGAAATTGTGGCCCCTCAGATATTCATCGATTTGTCTGGCCATGATGTTCTCCAATACCTTGGATAAAAAAGGAAGGATTGCAATTGGCCTGAACTCACAATTAGTTTTGGGAATGGGAAGGATTAGCCAGTTTCCAACTTTCAGGAAAAGAAGACTTAGTCAGAACTGTATTGAACAAGTAAGTATAGTAAGGCAAAAGTTTAGGAGTCAGAGCCTTCAAGAATAAAGGATGCAAATCATCAGAACCAACTGCATTCGATTTTACCGCTGAAATACATTCCAAAACCTCAAACTGATTTACGCAACGAAAGCTAAAGGAATACTGTGGTGGAACACAACAGAGGTCATCATACATGTCACCGTTAGACCTTGTGACCCTAGAATTTACGAACTGGTCATTAAGCTTGTCCACATCCACATCAATATCGGCCTTTGGACATTTTCGGCCTATTCCTATTTCACGAATAATGAAAATTTCATTTGTTAGCTTGATTCGATAATATGTATTTCTGAAGAACATTTTTACAAATCCCAAGTGGTTTGTGAAGTGATTAAATGTGCCCTTGTAACTTAACAAAAAACTATACGTTTCAACCCAAAATTTCAGTAATTTAAGGCTATCCGGCATCATCAGTGTGCGGACTTTGATACTCAAATTTGTAAAGTTAAGCTTCATAACAATTTCAATACAACCATAAGAAGTTTTAATGAATTAGTGTTAAAATTTTGAAATTTATTGCCATTTTCAATAACTTGCATGTGGTGTCAATATGTTGCATCAAAATATTTAATTCCTCCTATGCTGCTGAAACATGTTGACAAGATGTAATAAAAGAAACATAAAATCGCAATGTAAATATTTATACACTCAACATCCGAATATTAGATAGACATGTTGCTCTCTCATTATGGGCGAATACAACATGTTGCTGTTGGCGTAACACATTACAACATTGCCTAACATAAACATAAAGGTGGTGAATTGAAGATGGTGCTTCTCATTGGTGATGGTTGTTCTCATTATGTGCGAAAACAATATGTTGCTGTTGACGTAACACATTACAACATTGCCTACCATAAATATTTACTGATTTCAATGCTATGGAATGTAACTTGTTACTCCGAATGGTACCATAAAAATATAGAATCCCATTTTCAACAAAGTATATTTGCTTCTATACAAGTTGCTCCTAAATATGGAGAAAACTGGAAACTTAGGAATTTAATTTCTGGATTCGAATATCCTATAAAAACATAGAATCCACGAATGAATGGATAATAATAAGTTTATAAACAACTTTCATTTAAATATGAACCAAACACATACCACAGCAACACAACTCAACATTGTTTGTAATTGTTGAATGAATACAAAGAATGTGGAACTTATAAGATGAAATAAAAGATTCCTTCTTAAACTTGTTGCTTAACAGTCTGGATGAACTGAAATGTCAGGGAGTTATTTGGTATCGAATATGAATTTCAAACTCTTACCTAGTGAGATATAGTTAAATAGCCGTTATTATATATTTGATCATATTACTCCTCCAAGAAGTAACGGGCCACAACAATATTTACTAAAATTTCCAATTGTCTGTGCTGATTAATACTCGAATACCCTTTAGTTTATCCTCAATGATGTTTCTGGTCTTTCTTCTGACTTCCTTATTGTATGATCAATTCCGTTTGTAATTAGGAGTTTTTATATCAACTTCAACTTCGATGTTCAACACCGCAATCATTTGTAGATGCAAATATGCAATCGGTTTTGAACCTCTTGCTACCATATTCGATACTTCGCATTCATATAACAGAATAGACTTAACGTTGAAACTGCGTATACTGGGGTTGACCTTTAGCTATAGGTTTGGCGAAGACCAGGCTTGTTTTTGCCATGTAAATATGTTCTTGTTGTATTCCAATAACCCACCTAATTTATTGGTTAAAGAATTCCTGCTATATATCCATATGTTGCAATTGATCCACAGTGGTTTTTTATATTTATATCTAATCTAGCTTATTTTGCAATTATTGTATAGTTGACACAATCTTATCAAACTCGTTTTTTCCTATGCAGTGTTCCTAATCAGCAGATTTCCATGTAAGACAGTGAATCCGATATTTCAGCAGTAAAGCCTTCATCAGTTAGATTAGTTTCGTAAATCCACTTCTAAATTCCAAAGCAAACCATATCACCGAGTGATAAAGAATACTGAAGACTTTTGTAAAATCGGTGAAGCCCATTCAACTGTCTGTTCTACGATTGTTTTGAGACTGCTTACATAGTTTAGGTAGTAGTTTTGGACTGAAACCAGCCTTACCATTGTTTTAAAGTCTTGTTTGCTTCTAAAAATTTTCGAATTAAAAAGATTACATTCATACATACATACATAATTAGTCACTACAACCTTTCAGTCAGGCTTACGACCTAGCTTCTCACACCACTTATGTTGTGTGTGTTAATTTTAAGCATGAGTGACGGGACCTACAGTTTAAAGTCGATTCCGAATGACAGATTTTTGAGAAACTTTTTACGGCAATTTTATTTACTTTCAGAGTTTTTGCCAGAAATTTGCGGAAAGGAGTTGCCGAAGAAATATTCAATATTCATACTTTTCTTGCTGCAGGGATTTAACCGTGGCCTTACGTCTAAAGAGGCAACACACTACCTACCCTTATGAAACTCTACTGTCATGTTTTTATAAACTCAAAATAATTCTATTGCTATTGATTGAGGATGGATGTTACAAACTAATCTTTGTAGCCCTTGCAGGATGTGATTTAAAACAGCAAATATATTCGCCATTCGTCTTAGAGACTCTCTGATCGGCGCTACATCACGAATTCACGTTGGTATATTAATACTAAGTACTTGGAGTGTGTCCTATGAATGTATGTAGAGGTTGTAGTGTTGCGGTCGTTGTTAACATCATTTTACAGCAGAATTTTTCTCACACACTAATTGGCTCTGCTTTGGCAGTGATGAATTCTTCAAATTAATTATTTGTTCGTTTTTCATTAATTTCATTTGGTACCTTTGTTATTCATTAATTTTATCAAGTATTTAAATTTGTTAATATATTGAAACATTATTAGTGAAAAGAAACATGTATCTTTTAAACTATGCAATGCTCTGTTGCATAAAATAATGTTAATTTATTTAAGTTAAACA
This sequence comes from Sarcophaga subvicina, assembly GCA_936449025.2. Lineage (NCBI taxonomy): Eukaryota > Metazoa > Arthropoda > Insecta > Diptera > Sarcophagidae > Sarcophaga > Sarcophaga subvicina. The sequence continues at coordinate 84,048,708 of OW388084.2, forward strand.
ATGAAACATTATAAAATCATGTTGATGACTAAGAGAACATGTTGCTTCTCCATAAATGTTAAATAAAAACGTACCAATTGTGTGACTGTTAAATAGTTGGTATAATTTTAAATATCACGTAGGCATGTAAAAAAACATTACAAAATCATGTTCATAATGCTTATGACTAAATGAACATGTTGCATTTCCAAAAAGGTTCAATTAAAATTTACAGAGTGTGTCAATGCTAACATAATGTTGATATAATTTTAAATATTAAACAACATGTTGATGTTCAACCTGGTTGCGGTAAACGCTATGCTGTTAAATGTTAAAAAGGGGATACTAAATAAACATGAGCATATTGTATTCATTATGTTCTTCCTCTAAATGTTAATTTGGCCTGCAATATGTTGCTTTAACGATTTTTTTAGACTTTAGGCATTATGTTAAATTTTGTTCCAATATGTTACAACTTTCTTACATTTGCATCAAACTGTCATACTTAAACGGAGGCATAATGCTAAGTAGTGGATATTTTGTATTGCAACATGTTGCTTGGGAAAATGTTAAAAAGCATGTTAATGCTATTAATGTTAATCAAACCTCCTTTTTTATTACGACAGTGTGAAGGCAAATTTAAGAAAGTTGAATATTAACATGTTAAAACAAAATTTAAAATAATGCCTAATACTTTAAAATAATCGTTAAGCAACATATTGCAGGCCAAATTAACATTTAGAGGAGTATCATAATGCATACAATAAGCCCATGTAGTAATTAATATCCCCTTTTCAACATTTAACAACTCAGCGTTTAATGCAAGCAAGTTGAACATCAACATGTTGATATATATTTAAAATTATTTCAAGATTGTATTAACATTGATAAACTCTGTAAATTTAAATTTAACATTTATGGACGAGAAACATGTTCTTTTAGTCGTCAACATTATGAACATGATTTTGTAATGTTTCTTACATGCCTACGTGATATTTAAAATTATACCAACTATTTAACATTAACACATTTGGTAGGTCTTAATTTAAAATTTATGGAAATCAACATGTTCTCTTAGTCATCAACATTTGGAACATTATTTCATAATGTTTCTTTGTTTATTTACATTTAAAGTAAAATGTTAGAAATTTTTTGTAAAGTTTGCAATACAATGGTTACAATTTCCTGGCAAAAGCTTTGTAATTGTGAAAACTTTTAAATTGAATTACGTCGGGTATTGAATGTTTAAAGTTTTTGTATAAAACTAAAGTTAATTTACATTAAAGTTTATATACATTATTAGTGAATAGAAACTTGTATCTTTCAAAATGTACAATGCTTTGTTGTATAAAATAATGTTAAATTGCAGTTTTTAAAGCAAGCAAATAATGCATCATGTTATTTAATATTTTCCTAAGCAACATGTGGTTAAACAAAATTTGCATTACTTAGCATTATACCTCCCTTTTAGTATTACAGTGTGGTGGCATATGATGGAAAGTTGAATATTAACACGTTGAAAGAAAATTTAAAATAATGCCTAATGCCTTAAAATAATCATTAAAGCACCATATTGTAAGAAAAATTAACATTTAGAGGAGGAACATTAATATCCATAACATAATATCCCCTTTTTAACATTTAACAGTGTAGCAAGTTGAACATCAACATGTTGTATTAATATTTAAATTATATCAACATTGTGTTAACAATGACACACTTTGTAAATTTTAATTTAACATTTTTCGACAAGCAACAAGTTTTTATAGTAATCAACATTAGGAACAGAATTTTGTAATGTTTCTCACATCCTTACGTGATATTTAACATTATTCCATATGTTTAACAGTGACACACTTGTTACGTTTTAATTTAACATTGATGGATAATCAGCATGTTCTCTTAGTCCTCCACATTAGGAACATGATTTAATAATGATTCTTTGTTTATTTACATTTAAAATAAAATGTTAGAAATTGTTTGTAAAGTTTGTAGTAGTTAAGCATACAAGTTTACAATTTCCTGGTAAAAAGCTTTATAGTTATGAAAACTTTTAAATTGAATTACTTCGGGTTTTTAATGTTTAAAGTTTCTATTTAAAACTAAAATTAAAAACACATCATTTGATTTTAATAAACATTGCAAAGAAAACTTAAACTATGGTTGAAATTGTAAATTAAATTCAAATAACTGAAACTTTTATATGCAAATATTTAAATGTGTGGCATTGTTGCAAAAGTTGGTCAAGTATGGTTAAAGTCTCAAATATTGATTGCTAGAATATATAAAATAAGTTAATTAATTGAAAAAGAATTTTGAATTTTTGAAAGCATACATGCATTTACTTCTAAAGATGATTAGGTTTTCCAATTGAAACGTTTGATTAAATTATTGGATTTGATTTAATTTTGAATGTTTTGTATGTTAATCGCTTAGAGAAATGAAAATTGTATTGTTTTAATTTATATTTATTAATTGCAAAAAAAAAACATTTCGATTGCCGACATTTGTCACATGACCTGCAAGCCAGGAGAGGGAAATCTACTTCCCCTGCCTATCAGATTCGGCTTTCTCAGACAGTACTATAATATTATTGATTTAACCGCCGAGCTGAGCGTACAGATGATGATCTAACTGTCAGATATTAGTTCCACGCTACAATTTAAGCACATCTTTCGCTTGGAATATACTCACGAGATTCCCCACTAGCACAGAATATTTCATTCTGGGTCCAAAAAATCCTACTCCTGTCCCAATACACGTTCTTAAGTCATCCGTATACCAAAAACTGGTACAATTTTTTACTTAGTTTTTTACTTAGTTGGGTCCAAATGCAGTTACGGAGAAAGACGTTATCAACCCCTGAAAAATTTTTTGTGAAACTTGTTTCCCGTAGTCACTACCAAATGCAACGAACTTAAATCGAATAGAGCGTCCAGTACTGCTGTAGTACAGCCTTTCATTGCCCATGCTATACCATAACACGCTGCTTTCTGAATGTTGTGCAACTCCACTTCAGTCCTTTCTAAATTTATTCTGTCTACCTAAACATTGGTGCCATAGACTCCTATTGATGTGACCATCATGGTATACATTCGATGCATAATACTTGGATAACATCGGCAGAATTTGCCAGGAAGACTTTTACATTGCATTATAGAATGTCTGACCTTTGCTGAAGTACTCTCTATATAAGCCTTCCATATCCATTTAGTGTACAATAACAGATATTTTACCTCCAATAACCTGATTTAACATGATCGATCTTTTTATCCGTTACATCCTTTTGAACTCTGAATTTTCAAAAATCCATTTGTAGCCAATTTATTTACACTGTATGTTTTGTGGTCTGACCTTTGATAGTTTCATATATTTTGTATCCATTTGTTCTTAAATTGTTGTATTAAAAACTATTACTTGAAACATGTAAGAACTTTTGTATTCAGTAGCTAAAGAAACTGAAAATAACATCAAGTTTAAGTTCTTAATACTGTACATTGTATTGCCCAAGGTCCTATCGTTTGCATGACAAAAACTGTAACATTTTTGAGGCAATAATGCCCTACATTGTTTACGATTAAATTTTTTAACATTTAATATGAAAATTCAAGAACACACCACACAGCATACAAAATAATGTTCAAGGAATTTTTACTACAGAGTTTCAATAAATTGTACAGCAAATACACATTAGCACTTGTAAAGAAACTCTCACGGAGAGTCTCTCAGTGACATAAAAAATAAATCTCTCTTGCGCTCTATCGTTTGTATGTAGACCATATAATATAAATAAGGTTAACCGAACCAAATCCACATGCAAAAGTAATGCACAAACACACTTTATTACACTGTACAGGAGGAGGATGAAATTCTCGTCTTTAGTTGTTGTTTTAAGAACTCAAACTCTCTTCGTGGTAGGAAAACGAAAGGTTAACTAAACTAACTCCACATGTAATTTTAAACACAAACACAGAGAGTTCAGAGAGAATGGGAGACAGTTGAAAATATTAACCAAATATGAGAGAAAGATAGTGTGTTGAAGAGAGCAACTATTTGTGGGTATATGGCATTGGGTTTTTTATACTGTATGGCTTGTACACAAACATTTTTATGCTCTACAATAATGTACACATTGTATGGGTCTTTTTTAGTAAAATACATGCAATTCATAAATTTCGTTAGCAGAGTGAATTTAGTATTGCCGAGCTATTCAAACGGTTTGTTACTCGTAACATAGAGAAACGTATTCAATCGCAGCTTTTTACACCACACTAAAGGTTTTACGAAAACGTTGGTTTAGAAATCACAAGAAAAATGTATAACAAAACGGTATTGAAAATCAAAAGAGTTTTCCTTTTTGCCAACAAAATAAACGAATAAATTACGCACTTTTTCGTCAATTCGAAAAAAACACGGCCGTGAAGAATTTTAAAACAAAATATAAAGAAGATTGGAAAGAGTTTATGGAAGTTTGGAAAAGAAAAGAAATAAAAGAAGCTTTGCTATAAAAAAATTTAAAGAAAAACAAGTGCTAAATTTATTATTTTTCTTAAAAATAAAAGAAAAGAAATTAAAAACAATCAAATATAAAGAGCAGTTCAATGTGTAATAAAATCCTCTATGTGTAATAATTCCATTAAAAATTTATAAAAAAAAAGAAAAAGAAATTCAATAATATTTTCCCAAAGTTAGTGCCACCACAATATATTTCCTGCCAAACAAATTATATTTACGAAAATATAGGGAGAGAGAAAACCAGCATAATAAAAAGGATTACACAATGATTACCTGCCATTATTTTACTGCAAAAAAAGGTATGTAATGTATAACAAAAAAGTAACACACATTATATCAAAACAATACATAAGTACAAAGCAAGACTGTTTAAGTTTTTAAAAATATCGTTAAGGATTTTAAGAAATTTTTTTATAAAAATAGTAAGGTTGTTACGTATCAAGATCTGTAAATTTTAAAAATTTTATGAATAATTTTTATAACAATTTTTATTGTGGCAAAATTAGAAAACGATTTAACATTTATCGTCAAACCCAACCCTAATCTTACTGCCACGAGCCTTTAATTTTAGTGTCGTGTAGTGTGTTGGCTTATTATACGTAAGACCCTGGTTCAAACCTTAGGCCAGACATCTGAAGAATATTTTTTTGATTTCCTCTCAGCAGATTTTTGGTAAAAACTCTGAGAGAGATTAAAATTGCCAAGAAAAGTATCTCAAAGAATATGTCATTCGGAGTCGACCTTAAACTTAAGGACCCACCACTCAAGTATAAAATTAATCCTGGCAGAAGGGCTGTAATGACTAAATATGTATGTATTCATCAGAGATCAGCAATGAATCGTTTTTTCGCTACTCATAAGTACTCATGAAATTTGAGTGAGTATGACTAAGTCAACGGTATTGAAATTCAACTACTCTGATTCATTCGTACTCACTACAACATTAATTTATAAGTACAGGTTGCAATGAGTACATCAAAATCATAATACTTGAAACATGTTTGATTCATAAGCCTACTCATTCAGATTCGTAAATTTAGAAAAATACTTATAATACTCATAAATGATTCGAGTGACTGGAATCTTTCTTCAAAATTTACAATCTTAGTTGCTGTTGCATTTACAAAAAAAGAAGAAAGAAAAAGACAAAGACAGCAAGCAAAGCAAACACAACCTTCTAGTGAGTATTGTAGTGCTCGTAAGCGAATCATACTTATTTTGTGATTCTTGTAAATGTTGAGTTATGCAGAGTTGAAATCAACAACATCATACGTGTTGTTAATTACGAATATGATGAGTACTAACAAACTTTGAATATGAGTAGTATGAGTATGATATTAAAATAATTATGAATGCGTATAAGCATCAGAAATTATGAGCATGATTCGAATCTACTCATCTTTTTGAATACTCATTGCTAATCTCTGGTGTTCATGTATGTTATTTTACATGTTTTGGAAAATTCTGTAAAAAAATTGAGATTTATTAAATATTTCCATTCGTTAAAGCCCGAAATATAAAATAGACACGTTAACTACTGACACAAGCGGCTTATATAAAGTAGTTCATATTTTTTTAAGTTATTGGCTGAACAAATTCAGATCTTTGTAAGGTATCTTCTATTTATAAAGATGTATATATTTTATACACAAAGTAATCTTTCATATGCAAAGTTGATTTTCCTGTTCTGTTTAATTTAACGTTGGGAAATCCCTTTCTATTTAAATTAAAATTAAGTGATTTATATACATACATACATATATGTTTACAAAAGTAAAAAACATTAATTCCGTTCAGATTTTGTTAAGGAGTCGAACTGTTTGTTATAAAAAAATATGCTAAAACATTTTTCGTAAGAAGTAGCCCGTAGTAATTATTATGAGCCTTAGAGCCTGATGTTAGTAAGATTTGTTACATTTTTACGTCAGTAAGATTAGGGTTAAATAAAATAGACAAAATAAAAATTTTTCAGAAAATTTCAAAATAATTGCAAGTTGTTGCAACAATTATGTAAAATTTCTTATTTTTTACTTTTCGTTCCAAAATTTTTTACTTTTTCTTACATATTGTTTTGAAAATATTTGTAAAAATATTTAAAAAAAAACTTGCATTTGATGCAAAATTTTAAAGAATTTTTTTCCCTTTTTCTCGAAATTTTTTAAACCATATTTTTTAATCTTTCAGATTTGCATCGATTTTGTGAAATATTTCGTTAGTATCATTCGCAAATGTGTTAAGTCCCTTTTTTCAAATTTTACAGGAGACACCAAAAACATTGCGGCTTCTTCAGTTTTTAAAATTCGTAAACTTTTTAAACGCAATTACTTTTACAAAATAGCTCTCTTTAAATGACCTAGATCAAAAATTAAGAATAATTAATAATTAATATTCGTGGAGTTAACACGTGCTGTTAATATTTTTCGTAGTTTTGTGGACTTAGCGTTTTTGCAAACCACAAAATTACAACAACTTTAAACTACATACTGACATTTTTTTTGTCGTAAAATATGTATTTGGTATAGTGTTCTCCATTTTGGAAAAAAGTTGACTTAGCGTCTTTGCGAATTATACTAACGATTTGTTTGTTTATGTTGGAAAGCTAGACTGAATGAGCAGCATCAAATTTAAATTGAATTTTTTATGACCAGCGTTGTACTTTCGTTGTTGTCACCGTAGTGTAGTATATATAGCGTGTTGGCTTATTAGATGTAAGGCCACGTTTCAAACCTCAAGTCAGACATCTCCAACAAAATAAAATACGAAAAAATATTTCTTTGGCGACTTCATCTCAGCAGATTTCTAGCAAAAGCTCTGAGAGTAAATAAAATTGTTACGAAAAGTTTCTCAAAAATCTGTCGTTCGGAGTCGACTTTAAATTGTAGGCCACCATTCCTGCATAAAATTAACACACAAAGAGTCATAATATATCATCTTTCAAGAAAGTAGTAAAGTTTATCTGATGCTGTTAATATTACCGCCAATATGATCTTTTAGGGCCATTCAGCGATATAAAAGTTTCGTTTATTTTTTCATGTACTAAGTCCATTTTTACATAGCTGCTGCAAAAAGTAATCCTGTAGTCGAGATAAATAAAGCATTTACCCAAAATTTTTGCAAGGCAGTGAAAAAAGTTTGTTTAAAACTGTGGGTTTTTACAGACTTTTTTATGCTTCTTCGTTCCATAATTCAAAATCGTAGCGGTTTCATTAGGTGTTCTCCAAAGACACACAGGGAGACATATTATGTGCTTAACCACAAACAAATTGTAAGAATAGTTTTTAAAATCTACACAACAAACTGGCATTATTTGATCAAATCAAAAAATAATCGTGTGTATGGGAAAATTTTGTTTTATTTATTTATTTATTTATTTATTTATTTATTAATTAGAATACAATTACAAATTATGTTTAATTATATACGAGCTGAGTAACTTCGACAATATGCTTGGTGTAGTGTAACAGACCAGAGTCTCTGGTGGGAATCGAACCCTTTAATTACTTTAATTACTAAAATTCGTAAGAAAATATTTTAAACTGAAAATAATTGATTTTCAAAGGTTTAAGGAAAAACAAAAATTTTTTGTGTAAGAAAGTGTCAAAAAATTTAAAATTTTTACAAGAAAATCTTATATTTCGTTTGATTTGAATTAAATTGTCCTTTAAGAAATTTCTTTTCCAATTTTTCTCTTTTATTTCATGCCATTAATATCGTTTTCTTTTTACTCCTCATAATAATTCATATTTTTTGCACAAATATCCCCTGACAATTGTCTTTTATTCGTTTTGACACTTCTGTTTAACTGTCAAACATTTTACAGCAGCATTTAACAGTTCAGACGCTTACTCTAAAGTAAAAATGTTTAAAAAACCATTTCCTTAAAAACATATTTCGTTATTTTTCTTTTTATTTTTTTATTTTTTTATAAATTAAAAAATGATAAGAAGAAAATTACAAAATATACTTGTATGAATAGAATAAATAAAATTTGATGTATAATACTTCAATTGTTGGTTACCATCAAATAACATATTTTCCCTTGTTTAATGCGCGACTAAAATGCCTCAAAATATAAACGCATTTTCCCTAATGTGAACTCACGTTTCACAAAAAATCTCTTAGGATTAATAGATCCACAACAGGAAAACATCATGAGTTTTAAGCCTAAACGCTGATGGCAGACAGTTTGAAATTGAAAGCAATGACATAGGGCTCAACACAGCAACAGTTGAACAGCAATGGCAGCAGAACTTATTAACATCAGAACGAAAATAAAAAACAAAAAATAAAAATAAATGATACGGTATTACATATAAAAGCTAACAGGAGCAAAAAAATATTATAGAAATGGGGTTTCCATAGATTTATAACAAATTGTTAATTCTTTTTATCTTTCTTCTGACAGTTAAAATTATAAACAATTTTAAATTTAATTAATTGGTTTGGTTAGGTTTAATTGCCAGATGCTCTCTGAAACACAAGACTGACTGAACTTCACTAAATCAGTCGCCTGCTTTGCCTTGCCTTTTATGTGGGAAAGTAAACAATCTGATGAATGTTTTTGAAGGCGAACGTTCTTGACTTCGGCTTCTCGAAATCTGTATAAATTAGTGTTGCAAAACTGAAATTTTGAAATGGTACTGAACTATAATTGAAAGAGTCCTTTTTGCACCAAATGGTACTTTTGTAAGCGAATGCGTACATATATATTGGTCATTATAACCCTTCAATCAGGGTTATGACCTAACTTCGCACAACATTTATTTTATGCGTGTTAATTTTATTCATGAATGGCGGAACCTTTTTTGGACAACTTTATCATGGCAATTTTATTTACTCTTAGGGTGTTTGCCACAAGGAAGGCGAACAGAAAAACTAACGACTTATTCGTGTTCCTGAGTTCCAGTTGATTCGGAACGTAATAAAACGTAAAAGATCCGTTTAGTCAAAAGTCGATGGAACCTAATGTGAACGTTTTTAGCATATGAAAGCAATGCAAACGAAATTACATTACGGTTCGGCAAGCGTTTTCACTGCTTTTCGAGTTCGAAAAACGAGTGTACGTTTCGTAGACGTTTGGCTAAGCGGGGCTAAAGCCTAATTCTACCTTTAGCGGTACGTTGCTAATGCATTAATAGTTGAAAAACGCAAGACATAAAATATGTAACAATAAAAAAGGATTGAAAACGTCGCGGGGGTACTGCGGTATTTTTGAAATGAAAAAGTACTGAAAAAAGTACCAAAGTACTGAATTTTTCAACACTGGTATAAATGTAAAAATCGTGTTTACGTTTATTATTTTAGTGTTGTTGGTATACGAACGTTAACGACTTCACGTTCTCGAAATTTGTATAAATGTAAACATCGTTGTAGCGTTTGTTGAAGTGTTTTCGTTTACTGGTTTACCATTTTTTTGTGCTGGTGTTTGTTGTTATATTAAGCAGTACGATAATTTGTAAACAGGGGTCTAATTCTTGCAGTCGTGATCGAAATTGTGTTCGAATAGAAAATAGTTTCGATAGGCAGAAATTTTCTGCTGATGTTGCTCGATACGAAACGAATCGATTTGTTGCTTAGGTGTTGTGCAACGAGTTAATTATTTCGTTTTACAGCACTGACTAATATGCAAAAATTGTAAACAAAAAACATATGTTTTCTTACAAAAATAAAAGAAATTTAATTAATCCAAGGAAGAAAAGTTTTATTAAAATTGTAATATTTCGTATAATGGATAATATATTTTGGTTTTACTTGCTTTTATTTGAGAGTTTAAATAAATAAAAAATTTACCAGCAAGTTCATACTCCTTTTAATTTGATTTAAATTCTTTGTTTTTTATTTAATTATTATTGTTTTCTTTTAAGCATTTCCTTTTGGTATAATTTATTTATTTTTTTCAGAAGTGAACTTTTGCTCTCTCTTCCTCTGACTTCAGCAATTTGTGGAGCCTTTTTTCTTTATTATTAGCTGGGGCGGAAGTTTCTTCGGCAGTATCATCTTCAAATTCTATAAAAGAAGACATGGTTGGTTTCATTTTCATTCATAACACGATAAAGAGCAAGGAGATATGCCAGGAATACTATTTTTGATGGGGTAACATTTTTTTCGCAATTATCTTTTGGACTGCCTTCTGATGTTTTTAAAGACCCAAAAGTTGAACATTTTTTAGACCCTCAACAGAATTTTAAACTAAACGAGAGTTTGTTAAACTACCTTGCGCCACATTCTTGCATCTTTGATTCGTGGGTCGGAAGCATTGAGCTTAGCTGTGAGCTGTCCCATAGCTGATAAGCTCTTGCCTTTCCCTGAGAAGTAATTGGTATAATACTCTTTGCTAATTCTGAATGCTTAACCATGAAATTTCCAAGAATTTTCTTCTGGGCGTAATTAATTTGTGAAAGTTTTGACCTACAAATACAGCAATTAATTTTTTATTCATGAATTATTATAAATTTGTTACTCACATTTTTTATATTGTTCTTTACATCAGAAAAACTTTAATTCGAAAGCTTTAGTGCTTACGAGTAAAAACTCGCAAGGTGGCATTCGAATGATAACACGTTATCGAATGCCATCATTAGAAATTTCGATACACTTTACTCGATAACGAATAAGAGAATCCCAAAACTAAAAAAACTCGCACGTTCGAGTAAAAATTCGTTCGTATACGACTGCCAGAATTAGGCGTCAGGTTTGTTTACTGCATTGTTTTGTTTTTTTAGCTTTTGTTTAGTTTTTGTTAGAAGTTTCATAGTAAAACGTTAAAGAAAGGTTAAAAAAAATTTGTAACGTTTTCCCAAATTTAAAGAGAAGTTGTACGGCTCTAAAAAACTTATTGTTGTTGAAATTCAAAATTAATATTTTCTAGTAATGAAACTACCCTCATGACCGACACAATTTATAAATAAAAATAATTAGTTTTCGAAAAATTTTCCACTAAAATAGCAACAATTACACTCATACACTTCATAGCATTATGAAATTATTTGGTTAGAAATTACTCTACGGTATTTTAATTACCATAAAACAAAATTGTTCAGAAAGTAGAAATTTTTAATAAATTATTTAAAATTTGTTAAAAAAAACACGAAAATACACGGTTTATTTAAATATTAGACATTTGTATTGTATAAATATTTAATGATGTATGGCTATAATTAAATTTTATATAGCTTACTGGCAGACTAAATTATGGTAATTATAATGCGTGACTGTTTGGCAGCTAAAATAAGTGTTCTGGACACGGTCGAATATTTTTTAGACACTCAAGCGATGGCTCCTACTTATGCAGTGTGTTGGAGTCAGGAAAATAGGCTATGAAAAGGAGAACAGAGAGAGTAGTATTTGTGAACATTAGTTTTGAATTTTTTTATATTGTTACGTTTTTACCCTTTAAAAAAGTTTAAAATATGATCTTATTGATTGTAAATAAAATAAAAATAAATTTGTGTTCAGTTTTAGTCAAATTGTTTATTATTCGCACGCTGTTCACAACTTTATGTAAACAACAACAATTCCCTTTCTTTGTTATTCCTCTCTTTATACCCTTTTGCATAAACAATAAGAATTACTAGACAATTATTCGACAGTTCTTCGTAACGGAGATCTTCAAACCAAGATTACTCTCTTCAAACACACTGCGTCTTCGAACAAGAATGACTGAACTTCACTCACTCAGTTGTCTGCTTTGTCTTGCCTTTTATATGGCGGAGTAAACAGTCTGATGAATGCTCTTGAAGGCGAATGAGCATGACTTCGCCTTCTCGAAATCTCTATAAATGTAAATATCGTTGTTGACATTTATTATTGTAGTGTTGTTTGTGTATTTTGTTTACATTTATTCTTGTAGTGTTGTTTGAGTATTTTTGTTTACTTGTTTAACATTTTTTATGTTGGTGTTTGTAGCTTTTATTTGTAATTTTAATGTTAAGCGATGTAAAAGCAAATCAGCAGTATCTTGATTTTTCATTTTCGTAACAATATTATAATTGGCAGGAAAGACCTCTTCCGCTAGGGAGTTCCATATAGAGATAGTCCCTCTAAAGAACAAATTCTGTCTGTAATGCAGTGAGCGTTTAATTGGCCAATCGTCCACAAACAAATATGCCCTGTGAGAAAGAAACGGGTGCTACGTAAAAATATACGATATTTGACAACAAGTCCCTTTATTTCGCTCGATCGAAACCCGTCCTAGTAGCGGTAGAACAGTGAAACGCAAGCCACATTGCGATAATGATCCAATGAATCAAAAGTGTTGAATACCCTACTGCCGTTAATGAGCACCTTTGCCCTATCCTATTCTACTATTGTTGTATGTACCCTTCCTACACTTTTTGGCCTTATAAGTGTTTATAATGAACACAAATTTTATAAACTTGTCGCCACATGTGTTTGAAAATTAAACGAAGGATTTTAAAAAAATAACAATTATTTTTATAGACAAATATTAAATTTTTAATGACAATATATATACGTATTTGTGTTGTGGTGTTTCGTATGCTCATTCTCTTTTAAAAATTGATAAATCGTAACGTTTATACAAAAATTATTGTTCGCCCATAAAAGTACCAATAATTTTAAAATGCTGTCATGCAGAGAATGTTAAAATTTATTACCGAATATTTCATAAAAAAAAACCGAAATTATTGTCCATATGTTATTCATTATTTGGAGAAAGTAATGTTGGAAAGCAAATCAATTGGTTTTTTAAATGTAAAAGAAATTTATTGCGCAGACCCTCTTTCGTTTGAATCCTTTATTCAATGAATATTGTTACGAAAATGGAAATGGTGTTATCGTTTAACATTAAAATAATAAACAAAAGCTAACAAAACAAAAACAATGGACTTGTTTACATAACCAATGAATAAACAAAAATATAGCAACAACATCAGTATAAAAAGGGGATAAACAAGTAAACAAGAAGCAACAACAACAACGACAAAAATTATTGTTCGCCCATAAAAGTACCAATAATTTTAAAATGCTGTCATGCAGAGAATGTTAAAATTTATTACCGAATATTTCATAAAAAAAAACCGAAATTATTGTCCATATGTTATTCATTATTTTTTGGTTTTTTAAATGTAAAAGAAATTTATTGCGCAGACCCTCTTTCGTTTGAATCCTTTATTCAATGAATATTGTTACGAAAATGGAAATGGTGTTATCGTTTAACATTAAAATAATAAACAAAAGCTAACAAAACAAAAACAATGGACTTGTTTACATAACCAATGAATAAACAAAAATATAGCAACAACATCAGTATAAAAAGGGGATAAACAAGTAAACAAGAAGCAACAACAACACAGCAAGGACAAACGTAAACAAAATACACAAACAACAATAACGTAAACAAAATGTTTACATTTATAGAGATTTCGCGAAGGCAAAGCCATTCTCCTTCAAGAGCATTCATCAGACTGTTTACACAGTGATATAAAAGGCAAGACAAAGCAGGCGAGACAGTCAGTAAAAATTCAGTCAGTCTTGTGTGAAGACGCGTAGCGTGTGAATAGAATAATCGTGGTTTGAAAAACTACACTATAAAGAGCTTCCGAACAGTTGTTAGTGTTTACGCAAAAGAGTGTAAAGAAGAATAACAAACAAAGTAAATTGTTGTTGTTTACATCCAGTTGTAAACAGTGGCACACAGAATGAAACTTAACAATACGATACGAAGCATGTAATACGAGTTTAAAAATGTATCAAACAGTAAGGGAAATTTGTTAAGTCTAAGAAAATTTACTCACTGTTGTGAAGAAATTAATGAAAATCCTACATTTTCTGTGAAGAAAGAAATTAAACCATCTTAATTACCTTAATTTAAGGATTTCAGTTCCTAATAAACTCTTAAATGAATAAAACTCTTATGAAGACGCACAACACACAAACAAACAGACGGACGGAAGGAAGGAAAAAACCAAAAGAACACTTAAAATAGAATTTGTTTAGTCATCAGAGATTTTCGAAAATTATCTTCTACCCTAGTTTAGCGCCCAAGAAAAAAATTTAATTTTTATGGCCAAAGAGCCTTTGTATTATAGGGAATATGCCTCTTGGTTGCTATTTTATTTAAATATTTTAAATTATGGCTGATATTTTAAAATCATTTAACCTTTTTGATGTTGGCATTTAGTAGCCAAAATACTGAATTGAACTTGTGTCTAAAAGTCGCCCAGACCTTTTAATTTTTAATGGTTTTTCTTTCGCTGCTCGTTTTATTTCTTTTCCTTAAGTTTATAATATCTACTAAATTTTCTTTTAAAAGTTTTTTCAATGAATTACATTTAATATAAAAAAATATTTTTTTAATAAAGAAGAAGCAATTTGTATACAGGAAATTGCTAGAGATTTGAATATACAGGAGTCACATCACAAAATACGTAGTAAACGCCTTAAAGAGGTGTTTACTATGGAAGCATTAAAAAAGTCCACAAATAAATTTGAAAGATCGCATACAGTGTAGAGTTAATCGAGATAGCGGATCGATTCTTAAGTCAGGATTAAGCCCTTGCTTCTCACACCACTTATGTTGTGTGCATTAATTTTATATATTTGGCAAGCCCTACAGTTTAAAGTCGAATCCGAACAACGGATTTTTTTGGAGAAATTTTTCTCAGAGTCTGCTGACAGGCAGTTGGTGAAGAAATATTTTCTTTATATTTCGTTTTGTTTGAGATGTCCGACCTGAAGTTTGAGCCGTGGACTCACGTCTATTAAGCCGATACACAGCATACTACACTAAGGCGAGACATACCATGGAGGATACAACAACAGTGTAGTAAATGAAACGAAAGCAATCCTCAAGCCTTTAAGGCATCACCATTACATCTATTAAAATTGACTGTTTAGTGCAGTTTACAAGCTGGCAGTATTATTGGCTTTTATTTTTTACGAAATGTGCAAATAGCTACAGTTACAGAGAATGGTGAGCTTTACATAATGAATTTTTTGTTTTAAAAAATTAATCAGCTAAACATTAACAACATTTGGTTTTAAAAAGACGGCACAGCTTGCTATATAGCAAAACTAATAGAATGACAAGTTCCTTGCCAGAAGTGGTCCTGTTGAATGCTCTCTTCATCCGTACGATTTAACACGTCTAGATACCCCTTTATGTGACTTTGTGAAGTCATTGGCTTATACTGATAATCCAACATCTCTTGAAAGCCACGATTGCCGTCATACGGTCAGAAAAAATGAGTGGCAAAAATAGTAAAAAATATGACTGCAAATACGCAGGAGATACTTTTTATAGCAATTTTATTTACTCTCAGAGTTTTTTCTATAAGATTACTGAAAGTATAACGCCGAAATAATTTTATTTTATTTTCGTATCTCGTTTTGTACGATATGTACTGGGGTTTGAATTTCGGGGCTTCATGTAATATGCCAACATATACTGCGTAATAGATTACGGCGACTTCATTCGTTTAATTTATCAATCAAACTGTTATACAAAAAATTTAATTCAATAATAATTTTGATTTATATTATTATATTAAGTTTTCAAGTTGTTATAAAAACGATATTCGCGATATTCTTAAATATACTGTTTTCCCATATTCACCGGATATAAGCACCCTAAATATAATAATGTCTCTATTAGTATTACTGAGACTTGTACTCCAGATTTTAAATTTACGTTAAAAGAAATTCGTTTATATTGTTACGTTTTTACCTTTTAAAAGAGTTTAAAATATGAGCTCTTATATTGCAAATATATTAAAAATAAATTTGTGTTTAGTTTTAATTAAAATTCTTTATTATTCGCATTATTCTGTGTGCCAATGTTCACAACATTATATAAACAACAACTATTGCACAAACAATAACAATTAGTAGACAATTATTCGACAGATCTTTGTAACGCAGATATTCAAACCACGATTACTCTCTTCAAATACACTGCGTCTTCACACAAGACTGACTTCACTAACTCAGTCGCCTGTTTTGCATTGCCTTTTGTATGGCCGAATAAACAGTCTGATGAATGTTCTTGAAGGCGAATATTCATGACTTCGCCTTCTGGAAATCTCTATAAATATGAACATCGTTGTTTACATTCATTATGGTTGTTTGTATATTTTGTTTTCATTTATTCTTGTTGTGTTTGTTGGTATATTTTTGCTTACTTGTTTACAATTTTTTATGCTGGTGTTTGTTGTTATATTAAGCAGTATGATAATTTGTAAACAGGTTTGTTTACTGCATTGTTTTGTGTTTGTAGCTTTTGATTATAATTTTAATGTTAAGCGATGTAAACGCAAGACGCCAGTATCTTGATTTTTCACTTTCGTAACAATATGGACCCATTTTGTGTAAATTTTCTTTCCAAGATTGATCCTGTTCTCTAGTTCTCTTATGGGTGCGATAAAACGTTTTAGGATTTCTGAAGTCATTGAAAACCAATATTTACCATTAACGGCATACGGCAGATATATTGGAAAAAATACTAAAAACATTTGGACAGCGCAATGCAATTCCATAGAATGTTTCTCCTTTAGGCAGAGACTGCACTCTGTTCCATCGAGAAGACATAACCAACTGAGGCAATCTCAGATAACTGATTCCTAATAGAAAACCAACAATCCACCAATGTTTACTTTTCGTAATTTGAAAAGCTTTTCTTTTACTAATCTGAACTGGTGCAGGTCTCGGGCAAGTCAACGGCCAGACTCTCACTTACATACATACATAATTGGACATTACAACCCTTCAGTCAGGATTACGACCTAGTTTCTCACACAACTTATGTTGTGTGTGTTAACTTTATACATGAGTTGCGGGACTTACAGTTTAAAGTCGACTGCGAACGACAGATTTTTGAGAAACTTTTCATGGCAATTTTTATTTACTCTCAGAATTTTTGCCAGAAATATGCTGAGTGGATGGGCCTGATTCTCTGCCTAGTTAATACCACAAGAGGACTCTTGACCGGGAGCCCTGCAAACTACAACTTTGTTCACCACACCGACCAAGCTGATTTCTGTCGAATATGAAGAGATTTCGACATACAAATTCTATGCTGATAAGTACTGCCAGCAAGTGTTTTTGATAGTGCTCATATCCGGGGAATTCAGGTGATTTATGCTGATTGCCTTGTGCTTATTGGCTTTAACATTTCTTTTTATTAAGGCTTTAACGTTTTTTTTTATAAAAGCTCACAAAACAAATTTTATTTGCGTTAAAATATTTTATGGCCTGTGGGTTTTAGGTCGGTACAGCGTGGTTGGTTGGTCAATTATGGTAAAAATTTATTTAATATATCTCTGTCATAATTTTGTTCCTTTTAATAAGTCTCCGAAGGGAATTTGTTTTCCATTTAGAAGATGGTTTATTTGATTGCTTTGAAACAGGGCAATTCAAAATATAACTAAAAGGGGAATGGAATGAAATGTTTGTACAGAGAGTTGAGACTCCTTAATATATTTTGACTATTAAAGAAATTAATATTTAGACAATATTAAGGTCAATTGATTGTTATTCCTGTATACACCACAACTTAAATAAATACGGTGTAGGAAAATTATATGCACACGAGCTTAAAATTGTATGGTACCACGGCTTGATAGCCTACTATAAATCAAAGCATTTTGATAATTTAAAAGGCATTTTGGTATTTGCTTTCTACTTGTTTGCCTATGGCAATATTTATTATAATTTGTTATAGAAAAAAAAGACAAAGTGGCCATAATTCTTTGATACTTATGATTATTTATAGTCGGGGGACAGTAATGCTTTCTATATAATTAATGGTTTTAATTGGTCGCTGTTGCTTTAATTGATATGGAAAAATAAGAGACACACGTTTAAGATTTATTACTTGGGAACAAAAATAATTTTCATTTAAGATTTTTGAAATTGAATTTAGCGGCTGTAAAAATAGATATTAGTAGGTTATCGTAGATCGAGTCTTAAAAACACTTCATAATTCTAGCTTATGTATCACTTTTGATACATACTTGTAGTACATAGAATTTTCGCAATTCTTGATAGATTTTGTTACAAAATTTTAATATTTTTATTTACTTTAATTCATTTTAGTAAAACTATTATATATTCTAACATTTCATTACCACCTTTATAAAATTTACGCAAAAATTTTTGACATGTTGTACATTGCCGTATGGTTTTTTACGTAAAAATCAAACACTTCCTGACAGGTTGGTTTATTTTTTTCTAAATGCTAATAATTTGCATCTAGCACCCTTGTTTTGTGGCGATTTATAAGTTTCCAATCGTTTTGATGGGGCAGCTTATTGTCACTCGCATCAGTAAGACTCTCAATTGAGAGCTGGCTGAAACCTGATGGTGCAACCCATTGTTATATTTCGTAATAAAAATTTGTTGTCAAAGTCGAGTGAGGTAAGAAAGTTTCTCTTTGCAATAGAACATCGATTATGTCAATAAAAATGCTCTCTCTTTGATTCCTCTCTGGTTTCCCTGATACAGGTTTCCTCAAATACGGCTGTAAGCATGTACTTGAATCCGAAATTGTCAATTCAATTCCTAAAATTATTCAATTCCAAAATTATTGGGATCATTAGAAGCTGAAAGACTTTAATTTTTCGAAATTGCGTATTAGGTGTAAATTTATCATCACTTCCGAGTAGCACGTTATCAAAGCAAATAATTCTGTTATCTCATACGTACATAGTTGACCGCAATACTATCATCTGTAATATCTATGAAATAAAACATGGAGCGAAACACTTTCTTTCAAATGTTTGTCTGTTACGTGAGATAAATATGAGAAGAGCAGTAAGAAAGACTCTACAACATTTCAGGAAACAGCTGCTACCAATCTGTGTAAAAATTGGTCATATTTTCTCTTCCCAATGTACTAAAGGCACAGATGCAGCGGCCTTGAGAGTGTTCGAGAGAAAAGTACTGCGCAAAATCTTCGCTCCAGTGCGAGTTGACGATGATTTCCGTATCCGATACAACAGTGAGCTGGATGAGCTCCTCAAAGACATAGACGTTGTACAGCGTATTAATATCCAGCGCCTGCTGCCATGTCCTTCGAATGGAGGAGGGTGCTCCGGCGAGACGAGTATTTGATGTGAGAATCTGCGGAAGTCGGCGAAGAGGACGACCTTGCATCCGTTTGAAGGACCAAATCGAGGAAGCCCTGTCATCGATTGGTGTGACCAACTGGCGTAGGCGCGCACGAAGCAGAGGCGCCTGGAAGGATGTGTTGCGGCAGGCCGAAATCCGATAAGCGGGTTGTTATGGCCAATTAAGTAAGTAAGTAAGTAATGTACTAAAGGCATACGGTTCTCTGTTCCAAGTAGTACCATCTTTGGCGATTAACAAAGGATTATCATGTTTGTTGCTGCCAATATTTTCGTCAGTTCATAAGACGAACTTCTGTTTTCTTTTTCTTCAGAGTCTTCAGCAGCAGGCATATTACATATATATATATATACATAATCGGTCATTACAACCTTTCGGTGTAAATTTGAAAATGTCTGACCTGTGGTTTGAACCTTGGTCTGACGTCTAATAAGTTAACACGCTACATACTAGACTACGACTACTTCAATCAATATCAAGGACAGAAAATTAAACCTTAACTTTCAATTACTTCTCAAATACAATAAATAATGTATTATTTACGATAAAACTTCACAAAAGGTTTGAAAACTTAAAAAAATTTCATACACAAACCAAAGAATCTCTAGGAAAGTTGTATGTTTCAAAAATGATACATAAGCCAGAATTAGGAAGTTTTTGAATTTTTTAACCCCTGTTTGAAATTTTTCTTTTTTCTAAGGTTTAAAATAATGATGATAACAGTACTAACGAATAAAAAATATCAGGCATCTAACTTTTTCTGAATTAAGGCATTAATTGGTTAGCTGGGTTTAGTTTTTGTCTGAGTCGGATTTGATAGGGATGGATGAACAAATTCAATTTGAATGTCGTCATTAAGCACAGAAAGATAGATTAAAAAGTTGAGAAAGGCATTGAATTGACAAATTCGGATTATCCACTACATAATGCATAATGCCAAAATGCACATGCCTGACTACATCAATAACCCTTACAGTCTCTTAAAAATTTTTACAATTTAGGCAATTTTTTGATGACCATAACCATCCATAATTATAATTATTTTCTGTTGTTGTTTTTATATTCTAATCAACAACAAAGACATAAAATAAAATGTATAATTCAAAACATATTTGAGGGAAACATATTTATCTAAAAAGAAGAGAAAAACATCAGTTCCCAAGTGATATATTTACTAAGTATATTTGACATTGTAATTGTTGTTGTGAAACAAAATGAAAAATACGAATCCTTTTTTGTCTTGTGGTATTTACAATAAAATATTGTCAACATTATTGGTAAGCATCCACAATATGCATACCATACCATACCAACCATAGAGCAAAAAGCAATTGGTATGAAATGACATATGAAATGTTACAAACAATGAAACTGGAAAGGACACTGTTTTATGATTCAAAGTATTCAAGGGCGAATGAGTGACATCTATACTACCAGAAGCTATTGAAAGGAATAGATTCATATCATTTACACGAGCCCTAGTGTAGTTGAGATAGCTCGACCTACGCCTGATTTCACATTTTTTTTTTAATGTACTCAATAATCTTGATCCAAGCATTTTAAAGAGACTGGCTCCCCACGATATTCACAAATGAAGACATCCGTGTTTTTTAATAATTTATGTTTATATAATTTTATAATTTTATATTTTGCCTCCCGGAATTTATGCTTCTTGTGTGTTAAAAGAAATTAGATTTCTGCGTCCAGTAAGTTGATACAGTATTCTCTTATTCTTTACGGCGTTAATCATTGGAACTGTTTAAAGTACTAGAATACATTGTTTTCAGTTTCTTCTAAGCAGGTGTACTTTTTTTGAACTCTAAACATGTTGGATATTAATGATTCAAGCGACTAATGATAACGATTTTCTTTTATGGGTTATATGTTCGGTTAGATTGTTTCGAAATTTAACTCGTAAGTTCACTCGGAGGTCGACAGTCCATTGTGATGTTATATAGATTTTACTTCTCTACGCCAGTTCCACTTACATCTCCTTAAACGTCAACCAGTTCCGCTAGAAAATCTTATCAAATTCGACAGCGTGTTCATTAGACTTAGTGACTGAAGTGAGAACTTAAATCCAGCTTCCCGTGGGGCAGCTCATTCATGTGGAAAATACTCTTTCGATTCTAATTCCTTCTTATCCAAACTGCTCCTACATTACCATAATTTGTACAAGCTAGACTCTAAAACATACGCCTAGTCCCACTGTCCAATAATTACACCCAAAAAGAATTTAGGTGCAACCACACCAAACAATGATCCACTAGTAGCACGCCCATCAACAATATCACATTGACCAAGCGGGGTCAGTAAGAGAATGCAGCTCATCTCACTACTTTGGAATAAAAACCGCAGATATCGAGATTCAGTTCTTGTACCTATCTAGCGCTTTTTTCAATGGCATTAACCTCTACCTGAAATACAGAACACTTATCGTGCTATTTAAAATAGACCTAAAGATTTAAAAATTAATAATTTATCTACTATATTTAGGTAGCTGCCAGGATCAATTCGTGGGCGTTCACTCTCCCGCCTCACTGCACCTCTTTGAAAAAGACATTAAAGGGTGGTCGGGGTCAAACTGCGGGTAAACATGACAATCAAGACAAATCATTTCGTACCTATTATAACAATGTCTTAGTCAATGTTTTATTCGTCTGGGTGCTTAGAGTTTAATACATGTCATGCCAAAAAATTACCCCACTTACATTGCAATGTACTATGTGAACTGGTTTCCCAAAACCATCACCTTTCATATTCACTGGAATTGGTTTCATATATTTAGGTTTGTAGATCAAATACGATACAGCGTCTAAACTGCTGTCTTCGGGTAAAAACTTGAGAAACTTCCAGAGAACACAACAATATATTGTTGGTTGGCTATTTGGTTCTTGTGACCGCTCAATAAGACACTGTTTTGGTGAATAGGCAATTCCTCGAGAAATAAACTTAAAACTCTGAGAGTAAATAAAATTAATTAATTGTGAGTCCCGCCACTCATGTATAAAATTAACGTACACAATATGGGTAGTGTGAGAAGCTAGGTCATAGTCCCGACTGATCTATTGATCTATAAAGTAAGTTTGAGGTCTGTTGGGCAGATTGTTAAGTTGCAATCCACTGGAATTCAAACAAAAGGCATAGTACACAAGAGACATAAGGTGTTCAATTTACTCTTGCATTTCCTCACCAGCCGAAAAGTTTGTCTGTAAGAAGGGAATGCTTGGATACCCTTGTAAAACTCGATTGCGTGTTAGCAGTCTATCTTTCCGATGTTATCTCTTGCACTTCCTCACGAACCGAAAAGCTTGTCTGCAAGAAGGGAACGCTTGGCTGCCTCTGGAAAACTCGATTTCGTGTTCTCAATCTACATGTTTTCGAAATATTTTAATTCCTTCGTAGGTGCCATGTTTTCTTCTGCATCCAAATTATTGACTCGAATTGATGTCATTCTCGTTCTGTGTCAGTGTTGTCCAGCTGACATAATATTGAGAATTTTTTTAGATTCCTTTCTGACTTAAATATTTCTGTAACCATGGCTTTCATTCCGAATAACAATTCTTCAGAGTGTATTTTTATTTTTGAAGATTTATCAGCATTTTGTTTTTATTTACATGAATTCAGTTCTTTTTTCATTTTACAAATCGCTAAGGATTTCAAAAGAGGGAGCAGAAATTTCACAATTTCAAACAGCAGCAACATTTTTGGGAAAAGCCAACTGTTGTTGTTGTAAAAAAAAAAATAAAAATTATTTTGAATATTTAACAAGGCTTGCGGTATTAACCGCAACCTAACAACATACACATGGTAAATGAATGAAAATGTTTTACTCTCCTGCAGCTTTTCGGTCTATTCAATAGAGGCTCTAAACGGACCTGACCAAAAATCCAATGCCATAGATGTGTTCCGTCATGATGTTGTTAGATTAAAAGCCATCTAACTCATGTTTGTTGCGTGTTCAGTATGTAACAACAGCCAACAACAATACCATTTTGACGGTGAACATAACCCCATTTAATATTTTGTTTTTAATCCCTAGAGTCTGTTTATGCTGTTGTGATGTACATAAGTGATGTGTTATATGTTCAAATGCTTTTCAGTGTTACAAATACAATACATGTTTCTTTGCTACAATCATATGCTGTATATTACTCGTGTTTTTTTTTTCAAAAATAAACACATTTGCTTCTAAATCAGCTAAATATCGAGTGGACCATCTATCGATTTAATTTTGAACCATCGGTTATATTGAATCTAGGAATATTTATGTCAGTCATTCTGTTCTGTCACAAAATTCAATATGTAATCTCCACTCAACCTAATCAATCGATTTCCGCTTGAGCAACGTTGAGCTTTATTGATACAACGAGAACTGCACGATGATATCGATTTTGCCAAAAAAAAAACATCTTTTCGGATGAAGCTCATTTTCATCTTGGTGGGCACGTTAATAAGCAAAATTGTCGTATTTGACCAATGTACCTATTTTGAGTGACTGTTTGGTTCCGGTTTGTGGAACGGAGGCGTCGTTGCCCATATTTCTTTGAAAATGAGGACGGCACAACCATTGCGGTCAATGAAGACACCCATCGTACCATGATAACCGATTTTTTTCTACCCGCTCTTAATGGTATTGATGTGAACGATGTTTGGTTTCAGCAGGATGACACAAATCTCATGCCTTAATCGGTTTATTGTGACAACGTTTGATGGCCGTTTAATTAACCGAAATGGTGATGCCATTTAGCCTGCAAGAAGCTGCGATTTGACACCGTTGGACTATTTTCTGGGGAACGTTGTTCAAGAAAAGTGTTATGCCGACATCACACCGTAGTCGGAAGTCGCAGTAGTCTAGTAGGTAGTGTGTTGGCTTATTAGACGTGAGGCCTCGGTTCAAACCCCAGGTCAGACATCGAAACGAAAATATGAAAAAAATATTTCTTCGGCGGCTTCCTCTCAGCAGATTTCTGGCAAAAACTCTGAGAGTAAATAAAAATCCGTTGTTTGGAATCGACTTTAAACTGTAGGTTCTGCCACTCAGGTATGAAAAATTAACACACACAATATAAGTGATGTGAGAAGCTAGGGTCATAGTCCTGACTGAAGGATTGTAATGACCAATTATGTATGTATTCGATTACATTTCAGTCAGTTCCATTCAAAAAACTCCAAACCTTTGTTGCCAGTTGAAATAATTTGTTCCGGCAATCGTTGCTGAAGTAAATCGATTGAAGCACAAACACAGGATAGTGACACTGGTTTGCTGAAACCACGTATCTTGTTGCGATCAGAATAACTCCATTATCATGTTGCTCTGATGAATACCGCTCACAGTCACTGCAATTTCGGCCTCATTTTTGGGGTTTTAATCGTGGCTTTACGCCTAATAAACCGACACACTACCTACTAGACTACGGCAAATTTGGAACATTCTTTACTTGAATTTTAGTACCTCTTGTTTCTTAACCGAAAATTATAATGCTAGTAGTCAATTTTTATTGAATCGACTGTGGTGCTTAACAACAATTAAGTCTACTACCTTATCATGAGTGGCTCGCAGGAAATCCACTTCTAACCCATTCATATACCTTTGGGAATACATTTTGCAATCAACTCAGATGTAATCGAGATTAATTATCTTACAAACGCTTCCAATTATATTTGTGTTTAAACAATATTCCTTGAACAATAATTAAGTTTTTTTTTTGCGAAATTTCAGTTTTCACCAAAACGAAGTTGGTTATAATTAATCTTGACACCCCCTGTAACAAGAAGTATTTCTATTCGCATAAGTTTATCGAAAATTACCAAGAAAACATTGAAAAATTAATTGAATTACTTTCATCGGCATAATTTGTTGGAGACAAAATAGATGTAAAATAGAAAGCCAAAATCTAATTTTCGATAAATTTTGAAGCAAAAATAAAGCAAAGGGAGCTGGACTTACAACCCACACTCTAAAAGAAAACTTAACAAAAATTTTATTTTGTAAACAAATTAAGCCTCTCTGCAAGAATAAATAGAAAGAGGAAAGAAAAACAAGAGATTTTAAGTAGAAGTACATAAATTAACCCTTTAAGTGCCATTATTACAATTTGCCGTTAAGGTTGGGTTTAGTTAAAGGTAACTTTAGCTAAAGTGAACTTTAAGGTCACCTTTAACTTCTTTTCGTTATTACAACCTAATGATAAAATAAAATCAACCTTTTCAAAAATATGGCAATGCCGGAGCAATGTCGATAACACTGCTCAATTAAACAAGTTTTTTTTAAACTCAGTGGCAACGGCGGGCTTTTTTTTTTGTTGTATTTGCTAATTTTGTTTATATTGAAGTTGACATGTTGAAAATAATATACAATATGGCAAGTTCATACATAAACTTAACGTTAAAAGTTAGAGGCAGGATGATCCTGCCTTTAGCTTAACGCTCACTTCTACCACATTGTCCACTTATAATAATAAAAACCAATTTATCTGTCCGTTAAAATCCTCCCGGCAAGTTGTAAGCCCTAAGTGCGAAAGAATATAAAATACCTCTCAGACTTTCGTTAGAAGTTACAAATGTGTGTCTGCTAAAAATATTCAATATATGTACTAAGAAGAATTAAGAAGATCATGAATTTCACGGGTTAAAATAACAAAAATTGCTTTTAATTACAAAAACAAATACGAAAAACAAATTAAAAACAAAACTTCTTTCTTAAATCAAGAAAAATATTTAACCTTGACTACCATCAATGCTACTGCCTTACAATTTTGTACACTCCATCAAACTGTTTGCTCTCTTTTATTAAGTCACACACGCACTCTGCTTACACATACAACACTAGAAACATGCAGAATTTTATAAACGTATTAATAATGAATACAAAGAGCGCTTATATAGCAAAAAAAAATTTACGAAATTATATTTAAAGCAGGTCTTTTTTTTACCACTATAAGATAAAAAAAACAAAAGTATGACGGCGACATAATAACAATAACAACAATAGCAAGGCTTTTTCACCTCTAAAAAGAAAAAATAAAAACATGGCGGCGACAGAATAACAAAAACAACTATTACACGCATATTTTAGTGGTGTACACAGAGAATTACATCGAGGACAAGTTTAAAGCATTAAAAAAGGAAAGAAATGAAATTTAAAATGAAAAGAAAGTGTTGAAGTGTTGAAAAATGATTTAAAAATGAATAAAAGGAACGAAATGAAATTTAAAATGAAAAGAAAGTGTTGAAATGTTGAAAAATGATTTAAAAATGCGATTTAACTGTGAAACTAAACAATTTTGAAAATAAATTTAAACATTTTGTGTTTCAACAACAAAAATATAAATGCTTGTACTTAACAGGAGCCTTGTAAAATGGGTCAATTCGACCTCCGGGTACTATACTTGTCTTAAATGACAAGTAAACGTTCTCTAACCTTACATAACCTAACAGGGCTAAGAATATTTTTATTGAATAAAAATATGTATCAGATTGAAAATAAAATTATTTAAGTCGAATTCTGTGTTTTTTAATAAAGCTGACCAGATTTATATCCAGTTGAAAGGAATTTATTTATGATACGTTTTGTGAATTAAACTTCAGGACTTGTTATTAAACAACTTAAAAAATAAATTCAATCTTGTTTTCAAAATAAATTTTCAACCTTCAATCAGCAATTTTAAATCATTACAGTTCTTTTTTCTCAAATCACTCATGTTTTTTTAAAAAAGGTGGAAAAATATATTGCAGAACACAGTTATATAAAAAGGGTCCTCATCTTTTATTCAAAGAGAGATTAGTACGCAGTTTCTGATTTTTAAAAATTAAAACTTAAATTGTTAAAAGTTTTTATTAAAAAATATCAGATATTTCGTGCGATCTGTTAGAGCTATCGTGTATAACAAGTAATTCATATAGATTTTAAGATACTAATAGGTTTTAGCGAAGGCGGAGAAATAGTATAAGAGCTGAAACCAACAAATCATACATTAAACAGGTCCTATTGAGGTTACCTGTCAGTGAATGAAGTAACATTTTTGGCCAACAACATCATATTCACTTATAAAGAATGTAAAATATACCTTCCGCCCTTGTGGAGTAGCCCTGGTTGCACGCTTAACGATAGAACATCCACCCAGATTCGATCGTATCAGTCTATTACCCAGCATATGAATGATAAACCATACCAGAATTTCTGGTGCATGTATATCCCTAAGTCAATCCTCAATTGAAGAAGTGGTAAAATTGTTGAAAGTCCACCCAATATCTAAGAAGGCTGACAAAGTGTACTCACCCCTGGTTAAATTCACTTCTATTACATCATGAAGACCGCTCTCATACCTTTAAGCATGTTGCGACGTACTTATCGGAGGCCCTGTTTGACCTCAAATCATGATCGATAAGTCTCTCCAGAGCTTTCAAAATAACGGAAGAAAGTGATATTGTTCTATAATTCTTTGGGCCAACGTGACTGGGTTTACCGGCATACGGCATAAACACTACAAGCACACGTTTACAACACCAGAGACAATCTCTATACGCGTCTTCCTGGTGTTCGTATAATATATCACCAGCATGCTGTAGCAGATCTGGGAAGATACCATCCGGACAAGGCGACTTAAAAGGTTTAAAGCTTATATAGCATATAACCCTACTACTGACGCTTTTCGCCTTATTAAAGAGTCTCCCAGTATAGCAGTGGAGTTTTTGAATCTCTACGTACCACCAGGCTGGCTGGTTCCTTTTACACGAGTAAATTTTTTCCAGAAACCTGTTTTATGAGAAGATAAAATTCTAGAGATTAAAATAATTTGTATCGCTCCTTTTGCTTCTGAGACAAGCTTATTGGAAAATGGCAATTCAATGGAACTGAGGATTGATGAAATGAGTATTTGCATGTCAATGTTACTTACTTGATAGGCAAACGACTAAACTCGCATCATTATTGTAATTATGCGAAGAATACTCCTTAATCATTGCATTTATTCAATGGCTTTCCCTCTCTTCTGTTAAATTATGCGGGCAAGCAATTTTGCTTCAGAAAATAATTTACATGCGTTCGTATGTGTGTGATTTATTAAAAAGCGTGTATAATAGAAACCAAAATATTTCTATCTTTTTTAATTTTAATGGTGTTAGCGTGAGTGTAACCTTTAAACTTTGAAAAAGTTTTTTAAGGATCCTGAAATTTGAAATTTAAAATAAAGATAGCAAAACAATCTTTTAAATTGACCTAGACTAACATAAAGGTTAGGAAATCAGTAACAAAAACCAGGGAGAAAGAGAAATGGGCATATGGGTAAATAATTACATGGTTAAGGCAATAAAAAATAATACTTCAATATTAAGAAGAGTACCAAAAAAGGACCTCAAGAAAAACAAGAGAATTCTTGAAAAACCAACATTAAGTTTGTCAATAATGTCAACTATTTTTTTGAAACATTTTTTCTTTACTTTTATTTTTATTGCAGCTGTTATAACAAAAAGCTACAAAGGTTTTTGACGTACATTAGCAGAAGGACATTATTTTCTAATGCTTTTCGTATTTTTCGCTTTTTTTCTTTTAGTTTTATTTCGCCTTCTGGATTGCAAACTTTAGTTAGAAGAGAGCAAACAGCTTAAGAAACAAGACAAAATAATAACAAAAAAAAAGAGAATTAGGTGAAATAGAAAAATCCAAGAAAAAAATTTTTAATTACTTTCTTTAGTAGTTCTCTAAGGTAAGCTGTGAAATGCGTAATTGTGCTGACATGCCCGGGAACATTTTTATGTTTTTTATTTCAGTTATAAACCACTCTCTCCCTTATTTTTTATATGTTTACACTTACATTCTGCCACAAACTATTATAGTGTTTCACTGTAATAAAAAATAAATGAAAATAAACGATTTAATTCAATGCCGTATTCAGGTTTAATTTTCGCATTTTATTTCAATTTCATGTTCAAAGTAAAGTGAAGTGATTTTTAACAAACCATTTTCAAGATTTTAAATGATATTGTTTTTCTACAGAAAAATGGTACAATAAGGAAAACTAACAAGAAAAGAGAAACATAAGATAGAGACGACAACTGTCAGTAATTTCATTCTTTCACAATACACACCATATGTACACAAAAAATATCTTTAAGAAAGTCATTGCCTTCAATACAATATGAGTTCAATGAAAGAATAATGATTTGAAACTGTAAAGAATAGATAACAGTTTTGATGTCAGTAGAGAATTTAAAGAAAAATTATAGGAATTTTGTAGAAGAATGTCCCACAGTACATATGCATACCTATGTTTTTAAAAGTGTGTTCCTGTGGAACAAGACTTCAACGAAGAGCTTTAACAATATTCATTCATCTTAAACTATCTTAATCACGAGATTTATTCCGAACTAAGTGAAGCCAGCTTCGCTAAAATCGTACTTAATGAACATTCTGCAGACAAGACTTTTTTGCTTCATTTTAACAGTACTAAATAAGCTTTATCTTGGATATGAATAATAATAATAATAATAATAATAAATAAATAAATAAACTATATTTGGTCTTAAGGTAGTTAGGTTGAAGAAGAGGAGTCCAACCACAGAGTTCACAGTTTCATACCTATCATTATATACCTATAAACACAATAAACGCACGGCAGCAAACACAGAAATCCCTCAAAAAGAGACACGACAACAAGCAACTTGTTGTTGGGTTTATTGTGTTTATGGCATAAGCCATCAAGACAACTTGTTGTGCGCTCACACTCATTATTATCTTTCCCGCCTATACGATTCAGGTACATACATATATGCAAAGCAGACTGTAAGGACTCTTAGTAATATATTTAAGTCGCGTCTACTCATTGGTAACATACTCATAATTTTCTTTCCATAAGTATCAACACAGAATATCCATGTCATTTTTTCCTGTGTCATCTAAGGAGTTGTGTGTTGACTTACTAGACAGATCTCCTAGATTCAAGTTCAGCTCTGATATTTTGAAAAAATTAAATATTGATAATAGTTCTTACGGCTGCTGAAAGAACTCTGCTGGTAATAACTAGGAGAGTAACTAATTTCAATCAGCTTTTCAAATTGTTTCGTTCACAGTAAACTTTTAACTTTAAGTTGGACCGGTCTGGGATAAAATTAACACACATCATCCTGACTAAAGGATTGGTAAATTTTTCTCTGACTTACTTACTTAATTGGCTATTACAACCCTTTAGTCAGGATTATAACCTAACTTCTCGCACCACTTGATTGTGTGAGTTAATCTTATCCATGGTTAGCGCGACCTACAGTTTAATGTCAACAGAATTGAGAATATTTTCTTGGCAATTTTATTTTGCTCTCAGAGTTCTTGCCAGAAAACTGCGTAGAGGAAGGCACCGGCAAAAAAATATCTTGTATTTTTCGTTTTGTTCGAGATATCTGACCTGTAGGTTGAACCTCGAAATCTTGTATAATAGGCCAGCAGTCTACGGTGACTTTATTCTTTTATTCTTTTGATCAAATTTTATATATAAGTCTTCCATTCGTGATTAAGGATAGCTCTGCCCCACACGTCTGTTCGTTCCTCGAATTTATTAACATTAACTTATAACTTACGCCTTGGTCTAGCAAGTAGTGCTATGAAAAAATATGAAAAAATAACTATTTCTTTTGTCTACTTCTAGCCTCTGAGAGTAAATAAAAGTGCCAAGAAAAGTTTCTCAAATTTGTTGTTCGGAGCCGAATTTAAACTGTAGGTCGGGCAACTTATGAATAAAATTAACACACACAACATAAGTGGTGTGGTTGTAATCGTAAGGTGTTGCAGTTGCCGATTAAGTACGCAAATTGGTGGTGCATAAATCAGGCTGAATTTGACAGAAGGTTTGGGCTACGTTGTTTTTGAGGACCTCTGCGGCTATTCACATACCTGAGACTTAAGAAAACGTCAAAAGAAAATATCTATCTATTTCACATTACCTAAAAGTTAGATGACCATGACCTCAATTTTTCTACAGAATATCTAATGTGGCAATAGCTGCATGGCACGTGGCGCTATCCTGTTGAACCCACAGCAACGACATCTGTCCCGATTATTCAAAAAAAAAATTGGAAAACATCGATCTAACTGTTCATCGTTGACTGTGATGACCTGAATACGCTGTCAGTTATGCTGACTGTATTTTCCTAAAATTAAGCATCAATGAGCTTTCCTTACAACAAGACAACGTAAATTGTTATACAGTTGGCTTAAAAATCAATTTAGTGGCAACTTTCTTTCAAAAAGTGGACTGTTCACATTGTGTGTGCGATTCAACGACTATGTTTGCCTTTTTATGGGGCTATGCTAAGTCATTGATATAGTAGCACGTCTAGAAGCATTGGAAAATAATATTTAAGCCACCATTAGTTAGATTTATGAGAAAAATTGGAGTGATCGAATGAATCGAGTAACTCGTAGATATTGTGAACGTATACCGCAAATCATATTCAAGCAATTAATACAATGAAATTATCCACTAATCCTACAATATTTTTGGCTTGTATTGCCATTTAATCTCTTGAAATATACCTGATATTTATACTACTTTCTTTACTTAGGTATATAAATTCAATTTTGACAATTATTTTAAATGATTGTAAAAACTCATTTTCTCATTTTAACGAATCAAACACATGGAAACCGTATTTAAATAGAACCACGTTAAGAAATTTAACATTTACAAATTATTTACGTTTGACACCTCCACCAACCCACAAATATTTTTACTTTTTTTTTTTGCTTACTCTTATAAAAACACCATTTAAGTCTCACAGGATTCATTGCCAATGTTTAAAACTGATAAAATGTTATTAAAATGGGTTAGGAGATATTAAAGACTAAAAGCACTTTTAAATTCATTTACCAACATTTTTTTGTATATAAAATATTTTAGGGTGCCTTGGTAGTCTAGTCTTTAGTGTGCTAGACTATTAGCGTGAAGGTCATTGGTTTGATTCCCACCAGAGGCTTTGGTCTGTGGCACTACTCCTAGCAAATGGTCAAGTTACTCCGCTCGCATATAATTAGAATATAGTCTGAAATTGTTTTGTAATTAATAAATAAATATATAAAATATTTTATTTCTGTTTTAAAAAATAAAAGCAGTTAAAATACATAAATATTCTGCATACAAATGTACATTCGAGGAAAATAATAAAGTTTTAATTCCTTTTTTTCTAGGTGTTTTATAACTGGTGTCCTTCTTGTTTATACACCCTACTCCCTCTTACCCACAAACTAACCTCCTTCGAGCCTATAACCCGTATATCCAATGGGTCCTCCAAGGAAAAAGAACAGACAATAACACATATACTGTCCACATAATACCCATTGTGCAAATTCTACCCCATCCTAAAAAATATAATCCAATAAAACCCTAAATTTAAAACTTCAATATAAAAACAACAATACAGGAATGCATTAAATATCAATGGAAAAGTGATATAAATAAACAAAATAAACACGTATGCACTAACAAAAACAGTGTAAAACATAAATCACTTCATACAAAGAACATAACAAAGTATCCTACAAACGAAAACCAGTACTCAGTAGTCAACAAAGCGAGCAAAATACTTAAATATGTACATACATATATCAATCAAAAAACAAAAATTAACAATTAACACAAACAATAATCACAAAAAATCACATAAAATAAAAAATGCATTGACAAAAACAACATATAAAACAGCAAAAAATTTAAATATTTAAAAATCAAAAATTAAAAATAAGGTACATATTTAAAAGTACAAAAATAAAGTAAGATTACATACATAGAACAATAAAAACAAAAATTAAAAGTAAATATAAAACGAAAAGAAAATAAAAATTCACAAAAGTTCATAAAAAAATAAAAACAATATGCATTTTACAATACATACGTACATAAGTAAAATCAAAAGTAAAGAAACCAAAAATAAAAAGTTCATCAAAATGACAAAAAGTAAAAAATTTAAAAATATAAAGTACACTAACAATTACATTCCATTACAGTTCACTAACAATAAACCAAAAACAATTACAAATTGTATCATAATTGACTACTAACAAATTAACATTATTAACATTACACACAAACACAACACAACACCTGTTACACAAAGAGGAATTGGAAAAAATTTGTTTGTACCCTACCATCAGCAGACAAGGTTAGTTGAAAATGTTGTTTTACATTTTTATAGCATTGTTATATATTTCTAACGCGAAAATTTAAAACGTGCGAAAACTTGCAATAGGAAATATTAATCCCTTTCTTAGATAATAATTTCCAAAATATAGGCAAAGAATGCGCAATAGGCAGTCCTGTCTGCTGATTAGTTTTATTTCAAATCTGAAAATGTTTCTGTAGATCCCGCCACCTATGTATAAAAAATTAACACATATAACTTAAGTGATTTGAAAAGCCAGGTCAATTGCTTTGTTTGTTATTCCTCTGTTTACACCCTTTGCATAAAAATAACAATTACTAGACAATTGTACGACAGATCTTTGTAACGGGGATTTCACCACGATTACTCTTTTCAAGCACACCGCGTCTTCACACAAGACTGACTGAATTCTTACTAACTCAGTCACCTAATTTGCTTGGCCTTTTATATGGCAAAGTAAACAGTCTGATGAATGTTCTTGAAAGCGAACGTTCAAGACTTCGCCTTTTCGCAACCTCTATAAACGTAAACATCGTTGTTTACGATTATTATTATAGTGTTGGTGTTGTATTTTTGTTTACTTGTTTACATACATAACATTCATTACCACCCTTAAGTTAAGATTACGACCTAGTTTCTCACACCACTTATGTTGTGTGTGTTCATTTTATACTTGAGCGATGGGACCTACAGTTTAAAACCAACTCCGAAAGACAGATTTTTGAGAAACTTTTCATGTCAATTTTGTTTACTCTCAGAGTTTCTGCCAGAAAATTGCTGAGAGAACGTCGCCGAAAAAACACTTTTTGTTTTGATGTCTGGCCTGGGGTTCGAACCATGACTTTTCGTCTAATAAGCCAACACACTACCTACTAACTACGGCGGATCGTAATCTTAACTGAAGGGTTGACCAATTGATTTTGTTTTCGTATGGTTGTTGACTTCAATAATAAATAATCCGTTTGGAGATTACGTTATCGTCATAGTAATAAAATGTATGCTTAAACAGTTCCAATCAAAAATGTTTTTACACACAATAACTTTAGTGCTTAGTGAAATGATCATTACGACCCTCTTAATCAGGATTATAATTTAGCTTCTCATACCACCCAGTTCGAATACTGTTATCCAGCCGAGGCTTGGCTCCAACATATTTTTTTTTTGCCATATTCTAATGCTTTATTAATACACGAAAGATCCATTTCAAATTATTATTATAATTACAATTTCTTTTTCTTAAAATTCTCTATCCTACAGACTAATGGCTCACACGAGTGAACGTATTAACACATCCCCAATTTTGCATTTCAATATCATCAGCACCAATACTGACATCCAATATACCAGCACCAACATCCCGAACAAATGTCAATATCCACAACCACAAACACTGAACAATCAAAGGATCAGTATTTGAAAGAGCTCCATTGAGGATGCAAGTTATACATACTATATATCCGAATTCTCACACAAAACACCTACAACTATCAATACTCACCAAAAGATCAATTCCAGATGCAACACGATAGGAAGTTATGGTATGTTTAGAGGTCGAAATTAAAAGTTATTCACAGATTGCCGGTCCGGGAGAATATTCACACGAGCAAGCGTATATACACAACCCCAATTCTGCATTTCTATATCAACACCAACACTGTCACCCAATATAACAACACCCACATCGCCAACAAACATCAACATCCCCAACATTAAAGATCTATTGTTTGCATCAGGTCCCAAATGCATCTACATGTGTGAGCAAAGGAAAAGAGATTTATTTTGATATTAAATGAAATTATAAAAACTACATATCAATAAACATAACGTATTCATTTTAAAATGTTTTAAATAAACAAACAAAAATAATATCCTAAATAGCATTTCTTATTAACATACGCTTATAAAAACATATTAAAGGTTTGTGTTCCTCTTGTATTTATTTTCTCCATTTCTCTTACCCTAACTTTTATAAGACTTTTCATCCCTAGACTTGAACACTACCTCGCGAGTTGAAGCTTGCTTTAGTTGAAATAATATCTACATCAGGCGAGGACTTTACCAAACTGGTGTCTTGTTTGCATTGTATTGTACGGTTAAACGTATAGTCGATCTGTTGTATTGCCCTATACAGGGTTACACTTAAGTGTGTTCCCAGGTGGTGTTGCCCTAAGGAACATCAAAAATATAAATCCTTTTGATGTTACGTGAATGCAAATAAAACAAAAATTAATTTGTGTTTAGTTTTAATCACTGTTCGCACAATTCTGTGGTCCACTGTTCACAAATTGATGTAAACAACAGCAATTGCTCTTCTTTGATATTTCTCTGTTTACTCCCTTTCCATAAACAATATCAATCACTAAACAATTGTTCGACAGATCTTTGTAACGGATATCTACAAACCACGATTACTCTCTTCAAACGCACCGCGTCTTCACACAAGACTGACTGAACTTTTACTCACTCGTTGGCTGCTTTGCCTTGCCTTTTATATGACAATGTAAACAGTCGAATGTTAGTGGCTTCGCCTTCTCTATCTCTATAAATGTGAACATCTTGTTTACATTTATTCCTGTAATGTTTGTTGTTGCATTTTTGTTTACTTGTTTATTCCTTTTTTATACAAATGTTTGTTGGTATATTTTTGTTTACTTGTTTATCATGTAAACAAGTTCATTGTTTTTGTAGCTTTTGTTTATAATTTTAATGTTAAACGATGTAAAAAACACCATTTCCATTTTCGTAACAATATAAATGTTTCCTTATAAAGCCATAAAATATAAATTAAATTAAATTAAATGAATGTGGTTCGAGAAAGTTCGCTAATTGCCATAACAGCAGCTACTTTCGAAAGAAATAGAAATCAATTATGAAGACAACAGTGAAAAAGCGTTGTACTGACGTTAAATGATTCAATATTGTAAAACATTATTGAACAGAAATGTCAACATTTCTCAGCTGTTATAAATAATAATCGTTGCCATGTAGAAAGAAGAGCGCCCTATAGGATCGTTGTACTGCAAAACTATATTAAACACAAATCACAACACGTTCTCAGCTATTGATTGTTCTCAATAATTTAGAAGACAGCCCTACTTCATTGACTTTCTAGAACTTTATTTTTGACTTTTATTATTAATTTTTATAGTTTTGTTGTTGTAATTTAATTTTGTTTATTATTTTAAAACTATTGTTGTTGCAATTCCATTTTACATTTATTTCTTTGTTGTTTTCTTAGTGTTCTTTTCATGGAATAAAAACTCCATGCGTATATTGTCTTCGTTTTGAAATTTTCTAAAAATGATGATTTTTGTGTTTGAAATTTTGACATAAAATTCAGGGTACTTAAAAAAGTCTAGAAAGAAATCCTTTCGCTTTTAATACCATTTATCGAATGGTAATGTAAATTCACAATTTTATAAATTACAATAATATTTCATGTAAAAAAATTATTCCGTACAAAATATCCAAACCACTCTACAGAATTACACCAGCAGCCTGAAAAATATTTACAATTATTAGCAAAATCAAAGTCAGACATATAAAGAGAAAAATGGAATAACCAAGAAAAAATAGCCATTCAAGAGTAATTCAAACATATGTACCTACACGCATTCATAAATCCTGAAAAAAATAACAACACATAAAATAATATAAAAAAGACACTGCCTGAGTGAGTGAGCGAGTGAGTGATTAAATTGAAGCTCATGCTGTT
The DNA here is from genome assembly GCA_936449025.2 of Sarcophaga subvicina. NCBI lineage: Eukaryota > Metazoa > Arthropoda > Insecta > Diptera > Sarcophagidae > Sarcophaga > Sarcophaga subvicina. The sequence continues at coordinate 84,086,149 of OW388084.2, forward strand.
AAAATTATTGATCACCACAAACAATAATAAAATACAAAAAGAGTGAAGTAAATATAACCCACTTTATGCTCTCTTGTTTAAAACATTGACATGAGATTATTACAAGTGGTGAGTGATTATTACAAGTGGTGGATTTTAAGCATAGTTCTATAAACTCAATAGACGCAACACAGCAAACAATGAAATCTCTCACGAATGAATACATCGGTGATTATCAGAGACTAGCAATGAGTATTCAAAAAGATGAGTAGAAACGAATCATACTCATAATTTCTGATACTTATACGCATTCATACTTATTTTAATATCATGGAACCTCTCCTCATATTCAAAGTTTGAAAAACTCATCATATTCATACTTAACAACACGTATGATGCTGTTGATATCGACTCTCCATGACTCAACATTTACAATAATCACAAAATAAGTATAATTCGCGTGCGAATACTAAAATACTCACTAGAAGGATGTGTGTTTGCTCTGCTTGCTGCTCTGTCTTTTTGCTTGTGTCTTTTTTCGTTTTTTGTAAAGGCACCAACAACTAAGACTGTAAATTTGGTAGGCTTATGAATCAAACATATTTCGAATGGCATGAGTTTGATCTCAACGTTGTACGCATACTCATTGCAACCTGTACTTATAAATCAATGTTGTGGGGAGTACGAATGAATCAGAGTAGTTAAACTTCAATAATGTTGACTTTCTTATATTCAAAATTTCATGAGTGCTCATGAGTAGCGAAAAAACGACTCAGTGCTTTCTCTGATGTGCATTGCAGCTTATTTGAGGCTGCAATTGCAAAATTATTGTACTTTTTGATCTCTTGCACTTTTTCTCACTTATTTCTTATACGCTTGACACTTTTCTACACTTACACTTTCTTTACACTTTCATACTTCCACAAAAAATAATTGAAAATAAACGATTTTTAATCTGATTTAATTTAATTTAATGCCGTACTCATGTTTACTTTTCATATTTTATTTTAATTTCATGTTTAAAGTAAAGTGCATTTTTTTCATATATTCATTTATTTTCAATAAACAAATTTTTTAAAAAATTAAAAATAACTTATATTATTAAGTTCCAGTGAACTTAAAGAAATAAAAGATAAATAAGTATTAATAATCGGCGTCTAAAAGGTAGATCAAGCACATGAAATCTTTTAAGCCTTCGTACCTCATCAGTATTGTCTAAAAGGGTAATAGCTAACACATTTTCATGATCATTTAGTCTGCGTAGATATTGTTCAGAGAATATGTTAACTTTCCCCTTTATTGTGGGTATTTTAAGGTCATTGTGCAAGCTATTGTTGCTTAAAGTGAAGTTAACAAATAATATTGAAAATGATTTCTAATAATATTCTAAAGAAAAATGATAAATAAGAAAAGGGAATAAAAAGAAAAGAGAAATGAAAAATAAGAAAAGGGAATAAAAAGAAAAGAGAAATGTAAAATATAAACGACAACTGTCAATATTTTACTTTTGAAATACACACCACATGCACACAAGAAAAGTGTTTAAGGAAATGTCTCCCCTCAATACAATGGGAGTTCAATGGAAGAATAATGATTTGAAACTTTAGAGAGTAGATAACAGTAGTGATGTCAGTAGGGAAATTAAAAGAAAAAAATTCATAAGAATTTTGTAGCAAAATGTCCCTCAGTGCATAATGGTTTTAAAAATGTACAGGTAGTCCACGACTTACGATCGTTCGACCTACGACTATTCGCACTTACGACCACTTTTTTCCAACTTTTTTCATAGAAATTATGTACTTAAAAAAGACGAATATGTAGTTGCGGGGAATCCCTAAAATATATGAGAAAAATTAAAAAAAACCAAACTAAAAAATTCGATTTACATATATATTTCAGTAAAAATAATACTGTTACATAAATCGAAACTAACTAACGATAAACAAAAGCTACCAGCTACACCAACACAATACACACGATACAAATACTCACTAACACTAAGAATACAATGAACGTGTTGGTTATCTAAAGCTCCACACACACATATGTACGACGAACCTGGTTGCGCCTGGTACCAACAACAACATGTATGTGACAAAAAAGTAAGCAAAGTACGCAAACAACAATGTATTAGCAATTGAGCTCTCGAGAAGGCGAGATCACGAACCTTCCACTTCAAGAATGTTCGTTAGACTGCTTGTGTCGGATTATAAAAGGGCTCGACAAAGCAGGCAGCAGTCAGCTATAATTCAGTCAACATTGTGTGAAGACGCGTTGCGGTTTGAACGTACAACTGGTATTGCTTGCAAAAAGGTTGTAAGCAGAGAAGATCTAATGAACAGTTGTTAGTGTTAACGTGGACAGAAGTATGAAATAGAATAGTGTACAAGCAAATTATTGTTGTATCGTTAAGTTGTATACGGTGGCACACAAAACTAGTGTAAAGAATAAAGAGAGTTTAAGAGAAAATAAACACATATTTGTTTTTACTTTGTTTGCAATTAACGAACTCATATTTAAACGTTTTTAAAAAGGTAAAAACGTAACAATACATTACATTACCTAATTTTTGGTAGTTTCATTTCTCCTGACCCTCAAAGTTAGTAGTACAGCATGTAATATTTTTCTTAAATTTTTTTTATATGAAATTCGACTTACGACTTAATCGGCTTACGACCGATGACCAGGAACCTGTCTCGGTTGTAAGTCTGATAATACCTGTATTCCAATCTACCAAGATTGAACAAAATCCCTTCATATCAAGCTATCTTAATCACCAGTTTTATTCCGAACCAAGTCAATCTAGCCTCGCTAAAACCATACCTTTACTAATATCCTGCAGGTTCACGCAAGACTTCCTCGCTTCCTGCTATTTTAAGGGTACTAAATAAGCTCCAGAGATCAAGAGGTCATTGTAGACAAGTAGGTAGTGGGGCCATGGTTCAAACCCCAGGGCAGACTATATACTTTTATCCTTTTGAGCAACTTTTGAGCTTAGCCTCACATTTCAAAAAAAATTTTCAGAAGAAATAGTTTGGTTTCACCAAGACTTCTGTACAGGTGATTCATTTGTTTTGCATTGCTATGTATCATGTGTATTTTCATAAGAAACTTAAGCAAAATCATATTCTTTTTTTTCTAACAAGCACAACATAACAGCTCTTGATCTTTTTGAGTAAAAATTTCCTAATGGCTTCTTCTTTTTCTCCATTTTCTACAATTCCAATGAATTTGTTGAGGAAAATGAAGCAAATGCGACACTTGCAGTCATGTGTGTTACATAAAAGCGATGTAATGACATTATGGTTTACAACCCACCACAAAACTGACTTCAATAACTCTCATAAAGAAACAAACCACGTAAGAAGGAAGAAAATGTAAAATTTTTCCAATAAATGTCATTAAAAAGAAATTTTGCCATTGAAGTTTAATTTTTTTATTTTACACAAAAAGGTGCATACACGTTTAAAGAAACTGTTAAATTTAAAAACCAATAGAGTAAATAATAATAGAGTAATCTGGAAGGTAAGTCGCCGTGGTGTAGTAGGTAGTGTGTTGGCTTACTATTCGTAAAGCCCGGGTTCGTATCCCAGGTCAGACATCAAAAATGAAATATGAAAAAAAAAAATATTTCTTCGGCGACTTCCTCTCAGCAGATTTCTGGCAAAAACTTTGAGAGTAAAATAAACTGCCATGAAAAAGTTTCTCAAAATTCTGTCGTTCGGAGTCGACGTTAAACTGTAGGTCCCGCCACTCACGCATAAAATTAACGCACACAACATGAGTGGTGTGAGAAGCTAGGCCGTAATCCTGACTGAAGGGTTGTAATGGCCAATTATGTATGTATGTAATCTGGAAGGTACATGTTCTAATCGAACAATAATTCTGTGGTATACCGATAGTTTGCGAACAAATACTGTTACTGAAGTGAAGTGAAGTGTTTTTTATCACAAAATGAAATATTCTGATATCATGTGGAAAATCTCTGTTAGTTTCCAAGCGAAAGTACTTACTGACTTACTTTCTGACAGTCAGGTCACTTATGGTTGGCCATATCGCTATTGGCTATATCGCTAGCGGCCATGTTGCTAGCGGCCATGTTGCTAGAGGCCATATTGCTAGCGGCATCGTTGCTATTGGCCATGTGCCTAGCGGCCATGTTGCTAGAGGCCATATTGCTAGCGGCCACGTTGCTAGCGGCTGTGTAGCTATTACCCATGTACTTTTGAAATATTCACAAATATTTTATGTTCCTACGCATTCTATATCCCATCCATGAAAAAATAAAATAATTTGATTCAATAACAGCTGATGCAAAATTAACTTAAACATCATATAGTTTAACAGCTTCTTCATCCATTTTTATATAAAAAAGTTTCAGATCTCAATTTTACAGATAATATATCGAATGCATTACGACCTGGCTTCTCACACAGATTATTTTTTCTTAGAGATTTTTATAGTAAAAAATTTTGAGGGACTTTGAGCGAAATACATATTTGTTTTGTTCTTATTACTTCTTTTTAAGATATCAAAGTTGAACTTTTAACTTTCGAACTCTTGTCTAATAAGCCAACACACACTTACAGCAAGAGTTAGTTCCATGATAACTCAGAATTTCGTTAGCTTGGCAATCCAAAGCCATGAACCAAAAAATTTATAAATTTTCATGATCACTAAATATTTCGCATTGTCATAACAATTACAAGAAAATGTTTTCAGTTGGTGAAACATCTTTATCACTGTACTATCATTTAACTTAAAGGCTTCGGCACTGTCACTTGAAAGAAAGTCAATCTTCGCAGTAGTTAGGATCCAAATTTGCGAGTTATTGCTTTTTTTTTTGGAAACCAAATTGGGAAAATTGTATATATAGGATGTGCTTCACTAAGAGAAACGTTGGCGGATATTTGAAAGATGTTATATTCCTCACATAATAGTATCAAGAGATCTTTAAAACTAATAAAAAATTCAACTGAAATTTCACACACGCTTTGATTTCTTAAAATTTAAAGATAGAAAGCGTTTAATGAACGACCCAATATACAATTTATATTTAGAAACAGCGTTCATCTCATAATGTTATGTACTATTGCAGAATATACAAAATTTGATTACACTGATGATAACAGAACTTATCGTTCCAAAAACGTCGAACACACAAATTTAATTTCCAAACTTACTGCAAAAAAAAAACAATATTTCTACGCGTTAGCATAAATGTCCTAATTTACAGTAGAAAATATCTACGATTATAGAAAATTTTTATACTTAAAATTTAGAGGTGCAATCAAATTCATCATTCTTCACATATAATAATGTTACGAAAATGTTTTCATTTCTATATAGTGGCATTCTTGCCTAATATACAAATTTTGCTTTTACATCGCTTAACAATAAAATTATAAACAAAAGCTACAAAAACAAAACAATGCAGTAAAAGACCTGTTTACAAGTTGCCTACTGCGTAATATAACAACAAATACAAACATAAAAAAATGGTAAACAAGTAAACAAAAAAAAAAAAAAAACACTAGAAGAAAAAATGTAAATAAAATGCACAAACAACACTACAATAATAAATGTAAACAACGATGTTTACATTTATAGAGATTTCGAGAAGTCGAAGTCATGAACATTCGCCTTCAAAAACATTCATCAGACTGTTTACTCTGCCATGTCAAAGACAAGGCAAAGCAGGCGACGGAGTTAGTGAAGTCCAGCCAGTCTTGTGTGAAGACGCGCTAGTAATTGCTATTATTTATGCAAAGAGTGTAAACCGAGGAATAACAAACAAAGCAATTGTAGTTGTTTACCGTTGTGAACAGTGGCACATAGAATTGTGCGAATAATAAAGAATCTTAACTAAAACTAAACACAAATTTATTTTATTTGCAATCTACGAGCTTATATTTTAAACGTTTCTGAAAGGTAAAAACGTAACAATAACTTAAAAAATATTCAAACCAGGCAGTATTGTATCAATTGCACACCTTTTGAGAAAAAAGTTTCTTCCTATAATATACATGAGGAAAATGTAAGAATTATCAGGAAATGTACGGCTAGACACTTACCCAATTGCCTTACTGTCTGGTCTGTCTTCTTGCCTTTTCAACAATATTTTTTAACAAACAAATTTTCTTAAAAAGACCTCCATTTTTTCGGAAATAAATTGATTCCAACTGCCACTTTACGCCTAGATTATCTAATTAAACAGGTATTTTACAGCATTTCTCAGAACGGAAACTATTTTCGTTAACTGTTTGGTTTTCATTCGTAATTAATTATCAACGAGTAGTATCACATCTGTGTAAATGAGTACAAGTCATGAAATAACTATTCTAGTGAATTCTTATTCATCTGCGTTATCACTGAAGTGTCATATACGATTGATTTCCGGCGAGAGAATTTTGTTTCTTAATGCCAGTAATTAATTACAAGCATATTCGCGAAAATAAATTTGTCTATGTGTCATGCTTTCTTGTTGCTAAAGATTAACAATTAATTACGGCAGCTGATGATTAGCTGCACAAAAAAAGAGAATGATGACGAGAGAGAGAGAGAAAGCGCGAGGGAGAGAAAGAGGGTATTTAAAAAGATTTCCACTTTAATATCCTTTGGCCTCGCATCGTATTAACGTCAACGTATTTAAATGTGTTGCTTGTTTATCCGTTTATTAATGACATTCAAAGCAGGAAGCATGAAGAAGCATGTTTCTTTACTTTGTTTATTGACAAACAAAAGTTTGTTGTTGAAAGATTGATACACGACAACAAGTCAGCTTATATCGATTTTCTTGTCTTTTAAAAATTACATTACAGCACGCCACTATAGTGACAATTTCCATTTCCCATTAACTGGGGTCATATAATTTGTATAAAAACAGTATAAATTCTAAATGAAGTCTCATCCAGAGAACAACTTACTCGACAGGACCACTAGCATATGTGTATGTATGTGGTAGGCATCGGTGAACAGAATATGCTACCTTATAATAAATCAGAAGGTTCATTAGAATGCTAATGCCAACTATCAGGGCTAAACGCATGCTTGCTTAACACGAAATTATTCGACAGAATGTTGGACAATCGCATTCAATTGTATTATTCTGATACCAGATCAGAACTACAGCACAGATAACCCCTAAACATGGATATACATATGTAGGGTGGAACTAGACATCTATATAGATGAACAAGAAACCAGATCATTTTGCAAGCGAAGAATTTGTCTTAGTCTACGAGAGCCAGTGATTCAAACCTCATACATTTAAAACAAAAACGAAATCTGACATCTGAGTAGACTTTTCACATGCTTGGCTTATTTTTAACGTGGTCGTTGTATAGTTTGGTTTTCGTAAAATTACGCTCTAATTTCACCAAATCTTCTAGTTTTACTTGAATTATGAAGAAATCTTGTGTGAGTATAGAAAAAGAAAAAATGTTCCAATAATTCAGAGTAGGCAGTTGGGGTAAATCAAATCTCTCTCCTCTCATACTGAACTATTGTAGATACTGTATTGGCTTTTTAGACATGGCTCAACGCTTATTAAGGCATTTGAAACATAGCGAGTTATGAAAAAGAATGTTCTTTCTAAGACTTCCTGGCAGCAATCTTCTGGCAAAAGCTCTGACAGTAAACAAAAATACTGGTTTGTCGGTATAGTACTTTTCTTTCACGACTCCCCACTGAAAATAGACCAACGGTGTCAATTCACAGCTTCTTGGCGGCCAATTGGCATCATAATTTCGTCTAATGAAACGGCTACCAAACGTTTGACGCAATAAATCGATCGTGGCATGAGATGTGTGGCAAGTTGCATCATCCTGTTGAACCCAAACATCGTTCACATCAGTACTACGGATATAAAAAAACGGTTATCATGGTGTCTCCATTGACCGTAATGATTGTGAAGAAATTTTGGGCCAATGCCGCACCAAACACGCGTGTGTTTCCTGAGCCCCAAATACGGCAATAATACTTATACCCACCAATATGAAATGAGTTTCATCCGAAAAGATGATTTTTTTGGGCAAAAACGAAATCATCGTGCAGTTCCTCGTTGGCTCAATAAATTCCCAGGTTGATCAAGTGGAAATCTATTCATTACGTACAGTTGAGATAATAAACTAAATTTTGTGACAGAAAATATGGTTCAACCGATATATGGCCCACCCGATAAATTGTTCTATTATAACAGAGAGAAAAATGTACTTCATCTAGCTTAACTCTGCAGTAAGCTTTGTCTGGCAACAAATTATCAACATTACTAATACTATTCTGCTAAAAATTCGTCTCTTAGCTGGAACTGGTAACGCTTAGAAATCAGATTCTTAAGCACATTGTTGACACTGCTGTTCAATTGTTAATTACAGGTTTAATGTTTCAATTGTTTGTCTTGCTATGTTTAAAAATTCTAAAATTGATTTAAGGCAAACAATAGCATCTAAAAATCCATTGTTAGTTAAACATTCAAAACGTTTAATGGGTTGCCTTCTGCTATTTGAACGCGTGCATGGAAACTGACCACATACACTAACATTTACTCATGCGAAGAGAGAAGTTAACGTCAAAGCTACAATTAGAAGAGTAGTTTCAAAGTAAAAGTAGTAGTTGTAGTGAACAAAGTACAACACACTAAACACTTCGTACATAGAACATAACTTCAATGACTGTATTTTCTCTTCACATTTTGTAAAAGAATTGTTAAAAATTTTGTTTTCATCAAAATAAAGTGGCAAATACACGAAAACATACATAAAGCACCTGGCAACTAATACTAACTAACATTTACACATTTACATACATAAGCAAACTAAATAAATAATTGTTATTGGGGAAGTAATTTGTAAAACAGAAAGTGGAAATCAACAAGAGGAGGAAGAAAAGAACACATGAACTGAAAATACATACTGATTTGAATGCAGAACTTTTTTAAATCTTGTTTTTCATTTTTTTTTTTTTGGTATTTCAGGCAAATATTTCTGAAGCGCTTCCTCTTAACCTTGTTTCACTTTTCTTTCCTTTTCCCTGTTGCGGCGTATATCGCGTGAGCCATCCATTGTTTTAAATTTTAACCATCGGTTATTTCGAATCCGCCAATACGTATGTCATTCTGTTCTGTCACAAAATTCAGTATATTTTCTCCACTGAACGTAATGAATCGATGTATGCTTGAGCAACGTTGAGATTTATAGGAATTTTGTGCCAACGAGAAACTACACGATGATGTCGATTTTACAAAAAAAACATCTTTTCGGATGAAGCTCGTTTTTATCTTGGTGTATACGTTAATAAACAAATTTACCGTATTTCGGACTCAGAAAACCCTCACGTGGTCTTACCAATGATTCCATATGATAAGTGCAGCTTGTCGAGCGGAGGCTCCATATTTCTTTGAAAATGTGGACGGCGCATTCGTTACGGTCAATGGAGACACTTATCGCTTTTTAACACTTAACTGCTTTTTTTCGTACCCGCAATTCATGGTATTGATGCGAACGATGTTTGGTTTCAACAGAATGGTGCAACTTGCCACTCATCTTATACCACAACCGATTTATTGCGTCAAACGTTTGGAATGGTGATGTCAATTGGCCGCAAAGAAGCTGCGATTTGACACCATTGAACTATTTTGTGTGCGGCGCCCTTAAAGAAAAGTGTTATTCCTACAAATCAGAGACAATTGAGTATTTGAAGGCCAACACTCATGATGCTATTGCCAAAATCAAAAAGAGGTACTGAGGGGCTGACTGCGGCAGCCATATGAATGAAATTATATTCAATTTCTAACCGGTGTATTTCACAAAAAAAAATAAAATTTGGCAATATTTCAAACCGTTTTTATTTTATTGCATTTTAGAATTCTGGACTTGTATATAGCCCACCCTTTATTTGTTTTGGTTTTGTTTTCCACTATTATTTCGATATCCTTTGTTTGTTTAAGTTTTTGTTTTCTTTATTCTTATTATTCATTCATTTTTCGGTTGTTTTTCAATGATTTTTTTATTTGTTTCGTTCATTTGATTTCGCTCTGTGTTATGAGTACGAAACAAATTTTTGAGCAAATTTGGCTAAAAATCTTTAAGCAATGAGTATAGAAAACCTAAATTAAATAAGTGAAAAGTAAATCGTATCAAAGGAGCATAAAAACTAAATGCTAAGAGTTTTGTTATAGTATTGTTGTTGGTTGAGCAATTTGTTAAGTAGTTTTTGTATTTCTATTTTGCGAAACACTTTTTCGGCGGACGAAATTTAATATTCTCCATACATCTCCTTTGTTGCTTAACTTATGCTTTATTTGGTGTATGTGTTGCTTTTTCTCCCTTATTTTATGTAGTTATGACTCCTTTATATGATACTTGTTTCTTTCACAAGCCTTATTAATTTGAGTGTTAGTGTGATAACTTGCGTGTATTTACTGAAGGAAATGCTGGAACAATAAAGTTCAGTTTTTTTTACTGATTAAGCAAATTACAGGTGGAATTTAAGGTGTTTTTATATATTGTTACGAAAATGAAGAATTTAAATACTGGTGATTTTCATTTACATCACTTAACATTAAAACGGTAAACAAGTAAACAAAAATACGACAACAAGCACTACAAGACTAAATGTAAACAAAATACCCAAACAATAATGAAACAACGATGTTTACATTTATAGAGATTTCGATAAGGCGAAGCCACTAACATTCGCCTTCAAGAACATTCATCAGACTGTTTACGTTGCCATATAAAAGGCAAGGCAAAGCAGTCTATTGGGTTAGTGAAGTTCTGTCAGTCTTGCGTGAGGACGCGGTGCGTTTGAAGAGATTAATAGTGGTTACAAAGATCTGTCGTATATAGTGTTTTTCTTTTCCCGTACTTATTTATTTCCCGGGAAACCGGGATTGAATTTGAAATTTCCCGGGATCCCCGGAATTCCCGCCCTGAACATTAAATCATATATTTTCTTTGTTAAGTATGTATTTTTTATTTTAAATTCATACTAATGAGATCAAAAATATAAAACAAAATAACAATAGAAACATATAAAAGGTACAGTCCTTTAAAAAAATAAATAATTCAATGAATTTTAAAAACTAGTTAAAAATATATACATGTAACTTAAAAAACTATGTATCTATTAACATATTTATTTAATAGAGTAAAATGAAAGTCGGTTTTAAATTTTGGTAGCATATTGATGTTGGCATAATAGTTTTCCGTTTGCTTACCAGATTCTCCAAAAAAATTTAAGACTTTTTTTTATCGAACCGGTAGGTACATTAGTGTTTGATATACACATAGCCACAGAAGTATACATACGGATAACAAATTTCAGAAATTTTTTAACTAATCCGTTTTCGTTGAAAATCTTTGTAATTGTCTGACAACTTTCCTCGATTTTAAGACGTTCTTTTGCTTTGGTGCAGGCCTTTGTGGTCCTGTGCAGGGCTACAATTCAGTTCAATTTCAGAAATTTTTTAACCAATGCAAAAGACCGTCTTAACATCAAGGAAACTATAAAGATTTTAAATGAAAACGGATTAGTTAAAAAAATTCGGCAATTTTTTAACCGTACGTATAATTTAGTAACTATTTCACTAATGTTATTTATTGCATCGTTTAAAATATCCTCAAAATTTTTATCTTTAAAAAAATTTCATTATCGCTCTTTCTATTTCTTCTAATTCTATATTTTTTCCAGTAAAAAGATGGTTATAAATTTTTTCTGTATATAAAATAATTGAGTGTTTTGAAGCATTCGGAAAAAATGTATTATATTTATTAAAAATTTCAGGATCTTTCAAGTATTTGGTCAAGGTATACAATTTTATATCTCTTCTTTCTCCAATTCGGTATATATGAGATTCAAACATTGTCTTTCCTTGTTAAGTATTAATTGAAGAAATTTGTTGGCATAAATTATTCACTATCACATCAGCTGTTATAAGATTTACTTCTCGTCGACATAAAGCTTCCACAGCTAATTTTATTGTGTTTAAAACGTCCAAAAGGTTCTGTAATTTATTTATATTGGATTCTATCCATAGATTACCCATTTCCAAATCAATGACCAGAATGCCACCTGGTTACTATATCCAATACAAGGCAGATTTCTTGATTATATTCGGCCAATACATATTTTTGTAACACAATTTTTTGCTGGACTCTTTCAAAACAATTTAATAACACGACGAGTTTGTTCTAATACCAATTTGTAATTAGTATTGATAAATGTTGCCAAATAGTAAAAATTTTTCATTCACAATAATTCCCGGGAATTCTCGAACAAATTTCCCGGGATATCGGGATTAAAAAATTTGCGGAATTCCCGGGAATTCCCGTCCCGGGATTTCCCGTGAAAAACACTAGTCGTATAATTACTTAGTGATTGTTATTGTTTATGCAAAGGGTGTAAACAGAGGAATAACAAACAAAGCAAATGTTGTTGTTACATCAAGTTGTGGACAGTGGCACACAGAATTGTGCGAATAATAAAGAATTTTAAGTAAAACTTAACTCAAATTTATTTTTATTTTATTTGCAATCTACGAGCTCATATTTAAACGTGTTTAAAAGGTAAAAACATAACAATATTAATTACGCATTAAAAAATTGTTCACAATGCTGTTGTTTTGCTAAGTTGATTGAATTGGCACGAAGCACTCTGTGAAGTAAGTCACAGTCTAGTGAGTACAATGTCGGCAACCCGCTCTCAAAAGTACTCTGGCAAACACTATCAGATTAAGGTACAGCTAGAATTGGAAAATAAAAACAAAACCAACAACTAAAACGTAAGCCTTAAATATATAAAACAAATAGAGCTCAATTTTTGCACAATTTTGAGCAACGACAAAGAAAATGTCAATACAATAGAAAGGCAAAAAAATATACAAAAACAAACCAGGTTATATCATCTAAAAAAATACCCAACAAAGTAACGTGAAAAAATAAACAGACAATGAAAAAAGACAACAAAATATCAATAACAACAATACATACAAAGAATACATACATAAAATAATACGGAGATCTGGGTAGCATAAGGCAATATTTACAAATATTTTGGTATTGTTATATTCGCCTTAATTGCCTTGAAAATCAGGCACTGATATTGGCAAAGTTGATACTACTACGTGAGTTTCTGCTAAAGGCTGAAAACGTAAAACTTTTCTGGTTTTTCATGTATTTTGAAAATTAAAGACAACTTTTGTTGTGTTTTGCGAATGCTAAGAATATTTAAAATTTAAAATGAATTTTTCGAAGAATACTTGTTAGCTTTGTGCTTTACAACTCAGTCAAAAGGATTCATTCCATTTGGTCCACTTTTTGTTCCACAATGTACCGAGTGCTCCGTTAGTCTATTGAATAGAGTGATAATCTACGTTTGTGAAGGTCTGTTAGACTCCACATTTCCTTCTTCTATATCTTAGAGCCGTATATCGAAGTCGCCGTAGTCTAGTAGGTAGTGTGCTGGCTTATTAGACATAAGGCTGCGGTTCAAACCCCAGGTCAGACATCAAAACGAAATTTAAAAAAATATTTCTTCGTCGACTTCCTCTCAGCAGATTTCTGGCAAAAACTCTGATAATATTGCCATGAAAAATTTCTCAAAAATTTGTCGTTCGGAATCGACTTTAAACTGTAGGGCCAACCACTCATGTCTGAAAATAACGCACACAACAGAAATAAAAATTCGTTTTCTAAAAAACCAACACGGAGCTTTTGAATTTTAGTCAAATTGCCTATTTTGGCAGACAGAACCATTTTCTGTGTTTATGACGAGTATACTCGTGTTCGCTTGAAACTATATTTAAGCAAAATTAAACTATTTTTCAAACAATATTAAACTAAATCACAAAAAATAAAAATTAAATTAAAGCAAACAGTTAATGGGTCATCATTTCAAGCGTAAATTATTGTTGTTGTTCTTTATTATTAATGTCGGCAACATTTTCAAAAGTGCGTGTTTGAAGCATTTATCTTTGTGGGTCATCTTAAGGGTGTTTTTATTTCTTTTTCATAAATATTATTAGCGGGTTTTTTGTTTTTCGTAATGAATTTAATAACTCTTAATTAAAATTAATGTTTAGGGAAGACAATATAATTGTGTTGAAGTAAAAAATTAGATTTTAAATTAATTTATTATTTCAAATTAAATTATTAAATTTTGATTTTGATTAAATAATAACTACGGTAATTTTTTACCAATTTTATCAAATGAAATGTTAAACTCTTTACAATATAATGCACTACTGAACTAACTGAACAACTTAGACTATGTAGTTACTCGGGTGTATTTAATTTTTTGTATTTTATCGCATAGTGTTATTAATCGTTAATATTTCATGCGATTCGCCTTAAGATGCATCATGACTTTTTATTTATTTTTTTCATTGTTTATCTATACCCACTCCTGTTTCAATACGCACTGTTAAAGCTTTTGCAATATATTATGGTCTACTTATGTACGACTACTACTTATGTAAAGCCACTTAAAAGTTTTGTCTTTGGTGTCGCAATGACCGCCAATTTTCTTCAGAATAGAAGAAAATCAACACATCCAACAGAAGAAAAATGTCCTGGTCATGCCCTATCATAGAAAATTATTTTCAAGTTTTTTGGTTTTTTTTACTTTTTTTTAATGTTAATCTAAAACCAATTCATCATCTCGAAAATTTATTTAATTTTTGGCTGTGTCACTTAAAAAAATGGCCGCCTTACAAAGAGTGGAAGAGAATATCTTTTATGGAGAATCCTTAAAAGGCCTTTAATTTTTCTACTTTTTTGTATTTATTTAAGGCATAAATCCAATAAAAGAAATATAATATAATATAATATATATATATATAATGGTTATATATAATATAATATGAAAACGAAATTTAGAGCACTTGCGTGCTACAGAAAGTCCTGGTCTGTAGATGCATTTTAATTTTGGTATTTGAATTCTCATATTTTTTTGATTTTTATATTAATTTTTTTTTTGTCTAAAACGTAAGTATACTCTCACTCATTAATCATATTCTTGTTTAAGTTTGATAAAAAGATAAATGGAATGATAAATGATTTCTTTACTTGACATATTTTTTCTACTATTTGACAATAATAAAAAAAAATATTTGAATAAAATTTTAAAATAGAGGATGGCCCTATCACATTATGTTTCATATTCAAAGTCGCTTTAAGAGAAGTTAAATTTGACGAAAAAATTGTTAAAGCCTGTATTGAATATAAGGACCAATATACCTACTGAATCCAATGATCAATTTCGAATTTTTCCTGTAATTAATTTTAGTTTCGTTCGACTAATTAGTATTCTGTTTCGCTATTTTGACACTTAATATTGTTATATTTTTACCTTCTAAAAAGGTTTAAAATATGATTTCGTAGATTGCAAATGAAATAAAAATAGATTTTAAAAATTTTAATTCAATTCTTTATTGTTCGCACAATTCTGTGTGCCCCTGTTCACAACTTGATGTAAATAACAACAATAACTTTGTTTGTTATTCCTTTTGCACTCTTTTGCATAAACAGTAACAATTACTAGTCAATTGTTCGACAGATCTTTGTCATAGAGATCTTCAAACCACGTTTACTTTCTTCTAACACCGCGTCTTCATACAAGACTGACTGAACTTTTACTAACTCAGTTGCCTGCTTTACCTTGCCTTTTATATGGCAGGGTAAACAGTCTGATGAATGTTCTTGAAGACGAATGTGCGTGGCTTCCCATTCTCGAGATCCCTATTAATGTAAACATCGTTGTTTACATTCATTATAGTTGTTTGTGTATTTTGTTTACATTTATTCTTGTGGTATTTGTTGGTATATTTTTGTTTACTTGATAACATTTTTTATGCCAGTATCTAGATATCTCAAAACTGGTTCTGATAGATTCGCAATAGAATTCCCTAAAATAATTCACTCATGTTTTTCATCAACTACTGTATAAAATCCAAAAGGCAGAAACGATGTCTGCGGAGTAAAATGCCAACGAAATATTCGCTATGATCATGCAGAAAAACGACGTTAAACTATACGTCCTTCCACTTATGGATAAAACTAACGCTTACAACATGGATGGTGTGAGAGGTTTGGTCGTCAACCTGACTAAAGGGTTTTAATGACTAATTATGTAAGGTTCAATGAGAAGATGTTGGTGTTTTGAATCACGTTAACGGGAAACAATCTGAGAATCTCAATCAGCTTTCTAATGGAGGATGCCAGTCCATAGAAATGTTCTGCAAAGTCCATCTGCAAGCTTATGTGTTTGTTCATTGCTCGCAATCCGCTATGCCTTACCTTTTATATGGCAGAGTAAATAGTCTGATGAGTGTAATTGAAGGCGAATGTTTGCGGCTTCGCCTTCTCAACATCTTTATAAATGTAAACATAGTTGTTTCATTATTGTTGTTTGTGTGTTTTGTTTACATTTATTCTTGTAGTGTTTGTTGTATTTTTGTTTACTTGTTTACCATTTATTTTGTTGGTATTTTGTTGATATATTTTTGTTTACTTGTTTATCACTTTTTAATGCTTGTGTTTGTTGTTGCGATAATTTGTAAACAAGTTCATTGTTTGTTGTTTTTTGTTGCATTTGTTTGTAATTTTAATGTTGCTTTTGTTTGTAATTTTAATGTTAAACGATGTAAAAGCAAAACACCAGTATCTAGATTTTTCCTTTTCGTAATAATATAGTATTAGATAATGCATACATACATAATTGGTCATTACAACCCTTCAGTCAGGATTACGACCTAGTTTCTCACACTTATGTTGCGTGGGTTATTTTATACATGAGTGGTGGGACCTACAGTTTAAAGTCAACTCCGAACGACAGATTTTTAAGAAACTTTTTATGGCAATTTTATTTACTCCCAGAATTTTTGCCAGAAATCTGCTGAGAGAAAGTCGCCTAAAAAATAAATTTTGTATTTTGTTTTGATGTCCGGCCTGGTGCTCGAACCCTGGCTTTACGTCTAATAAGCCAACACAATACCTACTAGACTACGGCGACTTAGATAATCCTTATGTATATTAATTATTTTATTATGAAATAAATCAATTCTTTTCCTCCATTCTGCTAATTAATATTGTGAATCATTCTGAAAAAAAAATTGCTAATAAAAGCAGCCCGGAGCATGAATACGTCATAACAAATAAGCCACCGCATAAAGCATTTATTGTTTAAGCAACAGGAGTACAACAATTTAACACTGACTAGGAAGAATTTTATATTAACGAGAAAGGACTTTATACATATGGTACATACGTATATACTCCTACATATACAGTGATTATCTAAAAAAACTTAAATAATAATGATAATGAAATAGTTTTTTGTAATTTTTAATGAACACCGCCTCCTGCATTATTTGAATCTTTTTTGTTTCGGTCGTTATCATCTTTGCTTCCATGCGAAACAAACTTTGTTTATAATATATTCACTTGTTTTTTTGGGAATATTTTAATTATTTAGTTCTTTTTTTAATTCTTGCGGAAACATATGAATTATTTATGTGCTCCCATATGTTTTAATTCTCGTTCTTCTGCTAAAGTTTAAAGCTTTATTTTGCATTCATTTCCAGTTCAAAAGTATGATTTTTCAATACAACTTCTTTCTCTGTATGGGTGTATCCTTTCTACCTTCTTTTTTTATAATTTTGCGCAAATTTTATCATAAATTATACGTGTTTGCGGTATAAAAACATTATTGTTACGATAATATGCTCATACTTTCGTTAATAAATATTCACATGTTTGTTAGGGTTTCCGTTAAAAATATATATTCAGAGTCTGTTCTCAAAATGAAAATTTAAAACAACAAGAAGAAAAATTATTCACAACCATCTAAATTGCCGCAATTGTTCGACGATACAGTACCGCTTATTTGCTCAATAGTAAGGGACATCCTAAATACCAGGTTCAAATAGTAACTTTTTACCCTATCCGCACGATGTCATGTAAATCATCTCCGTTAGGATGCAAACATAATTGTGCCCATATAATCTGATTCTAGTCAGTCAATTGCACAAAAGATGTGCTCTGGTTGCTTCCTCTTCATGCAGAATCAGTACGTCAGTCATTAAATGATATTCCTGATGGAGGAAAAATAGCCGTAGTGTAATAGAAAGTATGTTGGCTTATTAGACTCGAGTATATGGTTCAAATCCAAGCTCAGACATCCCGAATAAAAAATTAATTCTTCAGCGTTTTCCTCTCAGCAGATTTCTGGCAAAAACTCTGTGAGTAAATAAAATTTCCATGAAAAGTTTACCAAAATCTGTCGTCTGCAATTGACTACAAACTGTAGGTCATTAATTACCGCGTACAACATGGATTGTGTGTTACAAGCTAGGTTGTAACTCTGACTGAAGGGTTGTAATGACGAATTAAGTAAGTTAGATGACAAATTTACTATCCTAACATTATTACAGAACGATATGATGTTTATATCATATGGGCACCAGGGTACAGTTATATTCCGGCCTATATGCCTAGGCCGGGCACAATCATAGAATACTCCGATGAATTCTCGACTCTGGGAATTACTATGAGAACCTGTGTGCTCATAACTGATAACGCAATCGTCGATACCGTCAAAGACAAATGGGCGGCCTCGGACACGGCAAGAACGGCGCGGAACATCTGGCTAAGGCTGAATTAAGGGCGCACGGTAAGTTTGTTTAAACTCCGGAGGGACACGCTCATCCGCGATCATTACGGGGCATTGCATTATGGGTACGCATGCGAGGCGCTTTAGTCTTGGACACTGTGATAATGATTTCTACAGAAGCTGCAGGGATGAGGATTAGACTGCCACTCACCGGTTGATACGCATGTCAAGCACCTTGTCAAAGGAGGAAAAGGTACTTTGGTGATTACTACATATATGGATGATCTGGAGAAACTGTCACAGATTGACATTAGCAGTCTAAGTCGCTTCATTAGGATATCAGTGTAGTTCCGTGACTAGGGGATAGCGGAAAACTGAGATAACACAATGGTCCTTATGTGGCCTGAGTGTATCCATCTCTTAGATGGACAGCGACCTCTACCTACCAACTGTATTTGATTGAGCCAGAATATTTCTGTGAAATGGCAAGAAAAATTTGAAAAGGTACTATACAGAGCAAGAGGAAAATATAGAAGAATGTGAATATTATTCCCAATCTAGATAGGTTTGAGGCAATCTTGAACTATGTTGCATAAGATCGTCCAGAAGTAGCCTGAGAATAGTAAATGGCCTTCTGATACAGAAACCATTTATTGAGAATAGTGATCGCTTCAAGTTAAGGCATTTCGGTAGGAAACATCTGGATCGAAATCATGTCTGTTTTTGTCTGTGTGGAGAAAGAATCTACATTAAAGAACTGAAAGCTGTACTCGAAATAAAACTTTTCTTCAATAAACCCTAAATGGATACCCTTAAAAACGTTCGTTTACTACTAAACCTTATATTATGTACACATAGAAAGTATAGGTAAATACATGCAGTATTTTTATTATATTTCAAGTACGTATACCGTTAGACTATATATTCTTAAAATTCTTTCAGATTCCCGCCACTAATGTATAAAATTAACGCACACAACATAAATGGTGTGAGAAGCTAGTTGTAATTCTGACTGAAGGGTTGTAATGATCAATTATGTATGTATAAGAGATCAGCAATGAATAGTTTTTTTGCTACTCATAAGCACTCATGAAATTTTGAATATCCATAAGTGAGTCTACAATATTAATTCATTCGTACTCACTACAACATTGATTTATAAGTAAGAGTACAATGAGTATATGTACAATGTTGACATCAAACTCTTACCATTCGAAATATGTTTGATTCATAAGCCTACTCATTCAGATGCATAACTTTAGAAAAAACTTATGTATAACATTCGAGTGAATCAAATCATTCATAAAAATTTACAGTGTTAGTTGTTGTTGCATTTACAAAAAAGAAAAAGACAAAGACAGCAAGCAAAACAAACACACAACTTTCTAGTGAGTATAGTAGTATTCGTACACGTATTATAGTTATTTTGTGATTCTAGTAAATGTTGAGTCATGGAGAATAGAAATCAACAACATCATACGTGTAGTTAAGTATGAATACGATGAGCATTTCAAACTTTGAATATGAATAGAGAGGGCCATGATATTAAAATAAGTATGAATTCTTAAATTTTTTTTAATTCTGAAATAATGAGTATGATTCGATTCTACCATCTTTCTGAATACTCATTGCTAATCTTTAGTATGTATGTATGTTGATAATTTCATTTAAATTTATGTTTGTTACGTTTTATTTCAGATTAATTAAAAATTTTAAATTGTTTTAAATGTGGATTATTTATTAACAATATTTCCTTGATTTCCTTTTAACTATATTTCTTTCTTTGTAGGTATGTTGCTCTCTTACAGTGTATGTGTTGTACTCATACGTTGCCTTAATTTTGAACCTGTGAGTCAGAAGGTACAGCGTTTTGTGAGGGTAAAGTTGAAATTATTTAATTTTATAATAAAATAGGGAATCTAGCGAGCGAAAGAGAGAGTTGATAACTTTTTTAAAATATTCTTAATACGGTATGTAAAAACAGCAATTAATATGTATAAAATGTTGTGTGGTTCTGGTGAGCGAAGGAAGGTATATCAAATGAAAAGCAAAAGTTTTATGAAAAATCTGAGAAAATTGTGGAAAAAATTATCTTTTTGTTTAAAAAAAAATTTTTTTTTGTAATAAAACATTTTAATGTGAGATAAGAAAAAAGATTTATACGCGTTTATGTAAAGTTGAGTGAAAATAATCCGTAATACCAAGGGTTGTTTGAGGGTCATTGCGTATTTAATAAAATAAACACTTCCGAGAGGTTTTATGTCATTTCAGATTATTTTAATAAAAAAAATTTTAAAAAAAATATGTACCATATTCTCTTCCAAATAAACAGTAACAAAATAAAGAAGCAACAGAAATACTTACTGCTACGTTTTTACCTTTTAAAAACGTTTATGTTTAATTTTAATTAAATCCTTTAATCCTTTGGCACAATTCTGTGCACCACTGTTCACAACCTGATGTAAACAACAACAATTGCTTTATTGGTTGTTCCTCTTTGCACACTTTTGCATAAACAATAACACTAATTAGGCTATTGTTCTACAGATCTTGGTAACGAATATTTTTAAACCTTCTTTGCCTTGTCTTTTATCGCAACGTAAACAGTCTAATGAATGGTCTTGAAGGCGATTGTTCATGTCTTCGCCTTCATGAAATATCTATAAACGTAAACATCGTTGTTTCATTATTGTTGTTTGTGTATTTTGTTTACATTTATTTTTGTAGTGTTTTTTTTGTTTTCTTATACTGGTGTTTGTTGGTATATTTTTGTGTAGTTGTTTACCATGTAAACAAGATCATTGTTTTTGTTTTTGTGGCTTATGTTTATAATTTTAATGTTAAACGATGTAAGAGCAAGAAACCAGTATCTGGATTTTTCCATTTTCGTAACAGTATATATGTATATCCTAAATATCTCTATTAGAACAGGACTACTTATTTCACTGACACAAAAGTGTCGCGAGAATCCAGCAATGAATTGAATGTGATTTTGGAAACTTAAATAGTATTTCTTAGGATCTTTGTTTCATTTTTGAACAAACTTTTCTAGGACATATGATTATATTTGAAGGGAATTTTTTAAACTACGCCTTAAAGTCATTTTATTTTTTATTTTTTTTATTTATTTTTTTTTTAATTAAATTGATACCATAAACTGAAATTTAATATGTTGATTGACAAGTTCTAAAGGTATTACAACAACACAATATTTTATTGCCGTCATTCAACCTTTATTTTCGTTTTATATTTCGTTTTTTTTTTGTCAGAAAAAATTTATAAAAACGAATAAGGAAAAACGTTTAAAAAATGAAATCAAAACATTTGTTTTATTCGATTTTTTTTCTTTATAATCACAGAACACTATAAAAACAAAAACCCACATTTAAGCAAATATTCTAATGTTGAATGGTCTGAAAAAATCACTGGCATGTTTAAGAAAAGATTTCAAAAATTCTTTGTGTGAATGGCTTCACACTACATTTGTTATTCCTACACATTTACACGCATTTACTGTATTACAACACGTAAACCGCCTACTGTCATAAATAATGCAGGACTCATATACATTTGCCGACAATAAGGGGAATGGTTTATAAAAAACAGAAAAATATGACAAAGACGGTGTCATAATGTAAATACAAAAGCAGCAAAGTGTTAAGTTTTAGCATTCACAAGTGTCTGTATGTATGAGTTCACAAACACATTTGTTTTGTCTAAAGGTTTGGGAACTGCTTGCAGTTAAAAGGAATTTAATTTTCTTTGTTAGGATAGAGTTTCACAGGAGTCGAGGAGGAAACTACATTGTTACGAAAATGCAAAATCTTGACACCGGTTTTTTCCTTTTACATTGCTTAACATTAAAATTATAAACGAAAACTACAAAAACAAAACAATGCAGTGAACATACCTGTTTACAAATTATCATACTGACTAATATAACAACAAACACCAACATAAAAAAATGATAAACAAGTAAACAAAAATAAACAAACAACACTACAATAATAAATATAAACAACGATGTTTATATATATAGAGGCGAAGTCATAAACATTCGTCTTTAAGAACATTCATCAGACTGTTTGCTCTGCAATATAAAAGCCAAGGCAAAGCAGGCGACAGAGTGAGTGAAGTTCAGTTAGTCTTGTGTGAAGACGCGGTATATTTGAAGAGAGTAATCGTGGTTTGAAGATCTCCGTCGAATAATTGTATAGTAATTGTTATTGTTTATTCAAAGGGTATAAACAGAGGAATAGCAAAAAAGTCAATTGTTGTTGTTTACATAAAGTTGTGAAAACTGGCACACGGAATTGTGCGAATAATAAAGAATTTTAATTAAAACTAAACACAGATTTATTTTTATTTTATTTGCAAACTACGAGCTCATATTTTAAACGTTTTTAAAAGATAAAAACGTAGCAATATACTGTACATGTCTGTCTAAACAGAAAAGTACTGAAAATTTTTTCGCAATCGAAACTAAACTAATTGTTTTTCTTAGCTCAATACAGTTAGAATGAATTATTTTCCATAATTTGGAATTGTTACAATTACCAAGAAATTATGGTTTTTAAGTCGTAATAAATATTTGAAAGATTGCATCAAACGGCAAAGGAAGTGAACAAAGGAACAGCACAAGATGGACTCCTCTCCCTCTTGTTTTGAAATATCGTTTGAAAAGAACTATTGCAGTCCTTTGCTTTTAAGATCTTTGGCTATACTGGCCTATACTTTTGTTATAGCCTTTGATCTACATACAAAGAAAGTTCTTTGAGGTGCAAACAGGCTTTACAGCTTATAACAAGTCGTGTGATTTATTCATCAACTCTAGTACAACGGAATTGATGCCTTTACCAAAAGTTAATAGATACCTGCCTACAATTTGGCAACGTATTTCAACTATCCTGGAGGTATGTCGTTAGTATAATTCGCAAAGGCGCTAAGTCTACTTTTTTCCAAAATTTTGATTTTAATACATATTTTACAACAACAAAAAAGGCATTATGTAGTTTAAAGTTGTTGTAATTTTGTTTTTTGCAAAAACGCTAAGTCCACAAAACTACGAAAAAAATTAAAAGCACGTGCTAACTGCACGAATATTATTTATTAATTATTCTTAATTTTTGATCTAGGTTCTTTAAATAAAGCTACTTTGTAAAAATAATTGCGTTTAAAAAGTTTAAAAATTTAAAAACTGAGAAAGCTACCATGTTTTTGTGTCTCCTGTAAAATTGGAAAAAAGGGACTTAACATATTTGCGAATTAGACTAACGACATATAGATTGTACCTATTGTTACATACATATGGAGATGTAGTGGGGTATCGCAACCAGATGAAATTTAAAATGGAAAACTAAATCGGCAAGAATTTCTGTGGGAATTCGAGGAAATGAACCTACGGGGCAGATTGCGAAAAGAATAGTTTCCACGCCGCCGATGAGACACCGATGTTCTGTGGAGCAGTAAGACGGAATTATAGTCGCCTTTGTCTAGTAGGTAGCGTGGTGTATTACTAAACATGAGACCAAACTTCAAACTCCATGCCAAACATCTTCAACAAAACGGAAAATGAAAAAAATATTTCTTCATTGAGTTTCTCTCAGCAGATTTCTGGCAAAAAGTCTAAGAGTTACTAAAATTGCCATGAAAAGGTTTCTTAAAAATCTGTTGTTCGGAATCGATTTTAAGCTGTAGGTCGCGCTAACCATGTGTAAAATTAACACCCACAACATAATGGTTGTAATCCTAACTGAAGTGTTATATAGACCAATTATGTGTGTATGTATGTATTAAAGACGTGCACAGTTACAACTGAATACACAAGTTTCGTAGTGTCTACTGCTGTGAGTGTGTATTAATGAGTAGTTGAGTAGTTCTTGTACAAGTTGGTATTGTTATTTTCTTAAACATAGTAAGTATGAGTGAGTATAAAGAGAATAAGAGTAACATATTTGTTTTGCTATATCTTAGCCAAACGAATAAAATAGATTATGAGTGTGGTACAATAAGTAACTTATTGTATGCTGTATGCATATGGACATTAAATTACAAGCAGAATACGAACACCAATAAAACAACCATAATAATTTTAAAACGATGCGTTTTATTGTTTTTTTTTTATAAAAAAAAATACAAAAAATTAATATAATTCAGTATTTAAAGATGTTTTTAAAACAAAACTAAAAATAAAAACTCAATTGATAAAAATGTACAAAAAAATAATATAATTTAGTACTTAACTATGTTTTTAAAACAAAACTAAATACATTCAGTATAAAAAATACAAAAAAATATAATTCAGTACTTAAAAATGTTTTTTAAACAAAATTAAAATATATATATTAAATTGAAATATATATATTAAATTAAAGTATATATATTATATTAATTAAAATATATATATATATATATATCTTCAAGAACCCATTCTGTCAAAACGTCGGTACAAGCCTTCTTAGCTTCTTGGTTTGGTTCAATTACAAGGTTCTCATTTTCACTTTTTAATAATGTATAGCACTTATGTTTATTTAAATTTGAAAGCGCATTTTTATTGTACTTGTATACATTTTTACAATTTTTCACGCAACAAAATTTTTAATATCCGAATCATTTTCATCTTGAACCATACCAAAGCAATCCCATATCTTGCTTCGTCCTCTTCTTTCGCAAATTTTATAATTACCAGACACAATTTTTTCTTTTATTTCCAAATTATTCATTTTTATATTAATATGTATAAATACTTCAACTTAATGCACTAATCCACATTCGTTTTACTATAAATAACAATAAACACTCAAAAATACTTGTGGTACAACAGTTATTTGAGAGAAAGAAACAAATAAAATACAATACTCAACGCAAAACTTTAAAGAACTGTTATTGTTTTTGTGGGTAGAGTAGATGAGTAAAAGCAAAAGCAGACAATATCAGTTACACTCATTCTCTCTTTTATACCAATAGCACATGGTATCTACCATGGTGTATTTGTTTTACAGATACTTTGTGGTGTACTACTGCACGTCTTTAGTATGTATGTTATTTACTTAGTAGTTAATTCATTAAAAAATTGTTTCCATTTTAAGTTCAAAAAGTTAGTTTAAAAACGAAATTTAAATTAATTAATCAGAACACGTATGACAGCTACACCCAAAAATATCGGAGCTTTGGCTGAGAGTGTGCGTGAATACATCAAAACTAACTCGTCGTCGTTATCAAGAATTGAACATTTCCTCATCAGATTATGTCGAATTTTGAAACAGATCTCGGTATTACAGTAAAGTTCAAGTGGTTCAAGAGTTGAAACCGCATGACCATCCGCTTCGTTTTCAGTTCACTATATGGGCCAACGAAAAACTGCACGATGATGTCGATTTTGCCAAAAAAGATCATCTTTTCATCTTGATGGGCACGTTAGTAAGCAAAATTACCTCGGAAAACTCACACTAGGTCTTACAGAACCCAATGTTTCCATTACGAGTGGCTGTTTGGTCCGGATTGTGAAGCAGAGGAAACATTGCTTCATGAAAATAAGGTTTGATGGCCATTTAATCAGCCGAAATGGTGATGTCAATTGGCCACCAAGAAGCTACGATTTCACAGCGTTGGACTATTTTATATGGGGCGTTGTTAATGAAAAGTGGTATGCCGACAAACCAGTGTCAAATGAGCATTTGAAGGCCAATATTCGTAATGCCATTGCTGAGATACGGCCCTATACACTCGAAAAAATACACGAAAATTCGATCGAACTGTACTGTGACGCCGGCCGCGGCAGTCATATGCCATAGCCATTTCTAAACGAAACAATTGTACTTCAGAACAAATAAAATATTTGCCAAATTTCGAACTGTCTTATTGCATTTTAAAATTTAAACTTTTAAATTTCTCACCCTTTAAATTCGGCAATCGAAATTACAATAAAAGTGTTGTTTACGTTTTACAATATATATTTTACTAATTTTATGGACAAGCTTGCTAAATTATATTTTCCCAATTTATTGTCAATTCAGCTAGCTGAATTTTGCTAATATCTATTTTCGTTCTTTGGAGTGGCATTCAGCCAGCTGAGTTGTTCTAAGAATACGTAAAACTCATGTACATATCTACTGTTCTTTATGGCTGAAATTCAAATTCAGCTAGCTGAATTACCCTAAAAATATATTAAACTTATGTAAATATCTGTTGGCTCTCATTCGAAAGAATTTCAGTTAGCTGAATTTCATGCAGTAAACCAGACTCCTTAACATTAATCTTTTAAAGAACTGCAGTACTCTGTTTATGAAATTTGCAAAAAAAATTGACTGAAATAAAAAGGAAAATGAAATAAATCCGTTTATCATTTTATATTCTTTACTTATGATTTTGGTTTACTGTCAGAGCCTTCCAAATTTTTGTGTCATAAACTGTCTGTTTATTTCTTTTTCTCGATATCTTCCCAACCAAGTTGTTTTTGTTTATTTATGGCTTATTCAGTATATATTCCGAAAGCTGTTCTGTTGTTGTTACTGTTCTAGACGCTTCAATACATTTTGGATTTTGTAGGAAAATTAAGTCATTCTCGTGTTTTGAATTACTTATAAACTTTGACATGATAAACGCATGTGTCAATTGTATGAAAACAACAGCAGCAACAACATCTCATTCTGAATATAACACACACACACACACAGTCACTCACTGAAACAGATTCTAACAAAGGCAGTGCGTGTTATTTTTATGTCATACCAATCTAAACACTTTTGTTTTCAGTATTTTTCTCAATTGTTTGTTGTTTACATGGATGTGTGTCTGTCTGTCTGTATATTATTTTATTGAATTCATTGAATGATTTTGTTCCCTTTCTTTGGGTCTTCGTTCTAAACTGTTTATTTGCGCCGGGCAAGTGGAGTAGAGCATGTAAGTGTGTATATTTTCATACCATATAATTTCACACTTTCTCATCCACCATATCCACTTTACATTTTATTATTGATTCTAAGACATTTAGTCTGCCTCTCGGTCTAAATAAATGTATGGAACATAAATATTTATTAAATATTTGATTTAATGTTACAAACTTTATACATACTAAAAATAAAATAATACATTTAGTAAGATAAACACAATTATTATACTGATTAAAATACGAGTACACTGCTCGCCAGTTGAATGTCATACCTCCTGAAGTTTAAAAAAATCTCCTTTTTTCTCAAAGTCAGTGCTTTTGTCTTCTATGTTTTGTTCAGAGATCAGCAATGAGTATTCAGAAAGATGAGTACAATCGAATCATACTCATAATTTCTGATACTTTTACGCATTCTTACTTATTTTAATATCATGGAACCTGTACTCATATTCAAAGTTTGAAGTACTCGTCATATTCATACTCAACAACACGTATGATGTTGTTGATTTCGACCCTCCATAACTCAACATATACACGAATCACAAAATAAGTATGAATCGCGTACGAACACTAAAATACTCACTAGAAGATTGTGTGTTTGCTCTGTTTGCTGCTCTGTCTTTTTCCTTTTTTTGTAAATGCAATAATAACTAAGACTGTAAATTTTGATGAATGTATATAAGTATTTGATTAATTTATAAGTATTTTTCTAAAGTCATGAATCTAAATGAGTAGGCTTATGAATCAAACATATTTCGAATCGTATGAGTTTTATGTCAACGTTGTACGCATACTCATATCATCCTGTACTTATAAATCAACGTTGTAGTGAGTACGAGTGAATCAAAGTAGTTAAATTTCAATATTGTTGACTCACTTATAATACGGGCATGTTCTGAAAAACGCAAATCACTTGAATTTTGCGTTTTCGTTTTAAAAACGCCAAGAGGATGTTCTGGCGAACGCAAATCGCAAAAAAAATTTATACGATCGAAATCGCTAAATAGGTGTTCTGGCAAACGCTTAAAGCTAAAAATTTCCGATTTCAAATCACAAGAATATATTGCAGTGAACTGATGAAATATTTGAAATTTTTACCATTTTTTGCCGCTTTTGTTTTATATTCGGTATTTGTTAAATTTTGTTATATGAAACAATACTAAATTTTTTAAGTTTTATGTTAATTGTTTTGTTTTATTAATAAAAAACAATAATGAATTGCATTAAAATATAATGAGATTTTTTTTAATTAAATCAAAACAGATAAAGGTAAAAAGATTAAAAGCTGTATTACATTATTTAATAAGTATGAAACGAACAGAGAAAGATTTATTTGTAAGGCTTAAAAATCACACATGTCCACATCAAAGTTCTAGCAATCCTGTTTCTTATTTGAACTCTAAAAACTATAAAATTACTTTCTTCAAAAATAAAGTTCAGAACCCGATGCGGGTTTTACTATCCTAACGTGGGAGCCGTCTACCGATTCAATTGCTCCTGGAATTTTAAACTTTCAATAGAAATGCATTTTTGACGATTTCGTTTCTTCACCTGTCATGTCCAAATTGATCCAAAGAAGGCATAGATTTTCTTGAAAAACATTAAGTACATCACATAACATTTTACACAATATAGAACGTCCCATACCGAGATTTATGTCATTGGCAATTACGCCTTGGAAGGCACCGATCGCCTGAAATTTTAAAGCACTCAGCAAACGTATTGTGTCTGGAGTAGTACTTTTACATATATGCCCAGCAGTTTCTTCATAAACCATCCTCAATGCAGTTTTATTCAGCCGGTGAAGTGCTATAAAACTTAACACAAAATCCTCATATACATTACTCCTTTATATGTAGATATGTTTATACTTACGCCTGCTCCGGAAGTGTCTAATGTGTTAGAATAATCCCTCAGGACACGCCTTTTTAATTTTTCATTTCTGATTTGCAGTTTTTTTGAACAAATTATGCTTAATAAAAAACCTGTAGGCATTTTTGCTATTTATTTTTTAGTTTTGATGTTTTAATTTTTATTTGTAATGCTATAACATATGTTTTATTTTTTCGTAAAGAATTTCGAAAAATCGAAGATCGCAAGTAAAATGCGTGAGTTTCGGAACACCCTGAAAAAAAATTTGGCGTTTTTAAAATCACTTGCGATTTCAAATCGTGCGATTGTCAGAAAGGCCTGATATTCAAAATTTCATGAGTGGTTATGAAAAGCGAAAAAAAGATTTATTGCTGATATTTGGTTTTGTTATAAAATTTTAATAAATTTTTTAATAATTAAAATTTCTCTATCACTATCTCTGATAATGTTGATATTTTCTCTCACCGGAGATGTACAAAACTCTGCTGAATATTCTTTACGGGTCTACCCACTTACTTGGCATCGTCTTAATAACTGCCATTGGGACCTTGAATAAGCCGGTGACATTGCTTTTCCCTCCTACTCGCATCCTCACATACAATCGAATCAGAAAATACTAAAAACTTGCTTTAAACTTAATATCAACAAAATTGAATCGCTATTAGTTAAAGCTCTTTCGACCAACAGAGAAGCTAAACCCGACAATCAATGATGCTTAGAAAACCCTCGCCTGGCATTTGTCAAGCTGAGCAATGTGAGGCTGGCAAATAATATTAGAATTGTAATAAAATGCAAAATTTTTGCAGCTGGCTGAAATCTGTGATCTTTAACTTCTCGTGAATATAGCTCTTGAACGTGAAGGTATAGGCAAAATTGTTTCGAAATATTCGCCAAATATAGTAAAACTCCTTGAATTATATATTAAGGATCTATGTAGAATTACTCATCAAATGGGGTAAACAAATTTCCTGGATTGTCTCTCCCGCACAGCTCTGACCCGCAGGGAATGCGGCGTCGTAGAATATTTATTGTTTTTTTTTTTCAAAACCTTTTTAAATTATTCGCTATTCACCCCGAGAAATCCAAAAAAAGTAACGGTTACCATGACAAGTAAGAAAATTTAAACATGCCTACGCTACGGTTGACAGATGGCTGTTTAAAGTATCTTGCTTTTTGGACTTCCTTCGTTACCAGAATGAAAGCATTACTACTAACCTAAAATATGGATACTGGTAATGCAAGTGTGGCTGAATATTCGATTTTGTTGGTTCTACGGCGTTCTCAGCAGTTGGGCCTATCTTATGGTCCCTTATGCCATATTTAAATTTGAGCCAGCATCTATGTATGTATATAACGTTCAATTTTTCAAAAAAAAAAAAAAAAAAAAAAATAACAGTATTAATAAAGCGACCAATTAGAAGCTAGAGTACTAAGGGTTCAATTCTGATTCTTTTCGACTAAAACTTTCTTCAGCGTATTTCTCACTTGGTGGTTGCGCCAATGAACAAAATTATTGTGTGGCAAGGATATCGAATTCCGAAAAAGTAATTGTTTGATGTGCATTAGGGTCAGGAGGTGTGACTTTCAGCTTATATTCACATCGCTATGGCACTTTTTAGACTACAAGTAAAGCTTATTAACTAGACAGTCTGTAGCTTCAACAAGATATCATTAATCACTAGCTTCTATACAGAGTGCTATAACGCTATGATAATTGATTCTTTTTGGGTTGCAAGTGAAGCTTATTAACGTATCATCAACAAGCCATCAACAAAGGAAAGTCACGGATTTTAGCTTTATTGCATTAGATGTTTCCAGTTATTTGTCTTTCTAGTGGTGTGGCTATTTAGATCATCTAATGTACACTTTCGTGGAACTATTCCCTTAGGTTGGATTATTTAAAACGCTACATTCGTCAAGTTATCTTCGACAGCTGTAACCAATTCTGACGCCGTCGTTGAAATGTTAATTCCTTTCCTTATGTGTGCAATGCCCGCCACGGCTTCTGTTGGTGTAGCGAATCCGTAAGCTTCGCTGTTCCATGACTCTAGCGCATAAAACACGCGGCGATGGCTTGGTTTAAGTTTGAATTGCGAGTTAAGAAAACACCACGGAAATGGGCTATCGGAGTCAAATCGCATGACCTCGGTGGGAATTCCATATCACCTCCATGTGGGATAGTCTTCAAATCTCTCGTGAACTACATGGCACGTAGTATGTTGCTGTAGATGTCACAAAGCATTTCCGTCCAAACCATCCAATTCAGGCCAAAAGAAATTGTTAATCCTTTAATGATCGCTATAATTGTCTGATAAGATCGTTCTCCAGAAAATATAGACTAATGACGTTCTCAGCCATTATCGAGTTTATCGTGATTAATTTTACGCGCTTTGATGTCGTGTGGCTTGGTATCCTCCAAGTCCGATTATGTTCTTTATCACGTACCCATTACCTCATACGAGAAATGATTTTTCGGTGAAAATTGGAGTCATTTGTCAACTGCTCTACGGTAGTTTACCTTCAACTTATATGTGGGCCGAATTTTGTATGGACGCAGAATTAAGTCACGACGCAAAATACACGAATTGTAGTATGCGTCAAGAAATCGACTACCACTCTCACGGACAGCTGAAAAGTTTTCGGCAGATTTTGCATGTGGTATTCGGAAGACCGAGTTCTTGTGAGTATCAAGAAATCGGCTGCCTCGGATTCTAGTGTATACTCTCACGGACAGCGGAAAAGTTTTCGGCAGATCTTGAATTTGGTCCATTGTTTACTGACCTAGTGCACTCGATTACCTCAATCAATCGATTATGGCAACTATAAAATGGGGGCACGGCACATTTCTACTTGCTGTTGAATTCCATATGCGTCCATGGTGAGTTGGCGAAAGAGGCTGAATAAATGACAACTTATTTGACTGATGTTGTTTCATCATGCTAAGTGAACCACTGTGAAAGTCATAGCCCTTGTAAGATTTTATTAAATTTTTGACGATAAAAAATATTTTGACTTGTAGTTTTCATTTACATTTTGCTGTTTTTTTTTCATTAAAAATTTCTTATTTGTTCGTTTTGCCTTAAATTTACGATGATAATTTAAGAACATGCTCTAATGACCGTGAGGGCAAAGGAAACCGATAGAAAAGATTTATAAATGAAAGTCAAGACTGGCAATAAAAATTCTACGAAAAAAATCGTTTCTTTTCGTCTTTTAGCCTATAAAGAGTTTTAAATTATATTTGGATATGCAAACGAAAAACAGACTTCTTTTCAAGGTCAGAAATTGTAATTATTTTAGAAACAGTATCCCAGTAAAATAAAGTAAGTAAGTAAAATATTGTTATGTTTTTACCTTTTAAAAACGTTTCAAATATGAGCTCGTAGATTGCAAACAAAATAAAAATAAATTTGTGTTTACATTCTTTATTGTTCGCATATTTATGTGTGTTACTGTTCACAACTTGATGTAAACAACAACAATTGCTTTGTTTGTTATTACTCTTTGCACTCTTTTGCATAAACAATAACGATTACTAGTCAATTGTTCGACAGATCT
The DNA here is from genome assembly GCA_936449025.2 of Sarcophaga subvicina. Lineage (NCBI taxonomy): Eukaryota > Metazoa > Arthropoda > Insecta > Diptera > Sarcophagidae > Sarcophaga > Sarcophaga subvicina. The sequence continues at coordinate 84,119,057 of OW388084.2, forward strand.
TTGTAAGGGAGTTCTTCAAATCACCTTTACTTTCTTCTAACATCGCGTCTTCAAACATGACCGACTGAACTTTTCCAACTCAGTTGCCTGCTTTGCCTTGTCTTTTATATGGCAACCTAAACAGACTGATGAATGTTCTTAAAGGCGAACGTTTATGGTTTCGCCCTCTCGAAATCTCTATAAATGTAAAAATTTTTGTTTACATTCATTATTGTTGTTTATGTAGTTTGCTTACATTTATTCTCGTAGCGTTTGTTGTTGTATTTTTGTTTACTTGATAACCATTTTTTATGCTAGTGATTGTTGTTTTAATAAGCAGTGCGAAAATTTGTAAATAAGTTCATTGTTTTGTTTTTGTAGCTTTTGTTTATAATTGAATGTAAAAGCAAAACACCAGCATGTGATTTTTTTTTAATTTCGCAACAATATTATAAAGAGAGGGTCATTTAAAAGTTTAAATTTAAAAAAGAGTTTCAAATTTAGCCAACTTTAGGATAGAAATGGAATGTTATATCATTTATATGGCAGCTGCCGCTGTCCTCATCGTACATCATTCGATCGGATCAATTTTCGTGCACAAATTTCGTTGTCACTGGTCGGCATAACACTTTTCTTTAACGGCACCCCACAGAAAATTGTCCAACGGTGTCAAATCCCAGCTTCTTGGTGGCGAATTGAAGTTTGACGCAATAAATCGATTGTGGAATGAGATGTGTGGCAAGTTCCCGTCGATACCATGAAGAGCGGGTACAAAAAAGCGGTTGTCATGGAACGACCGGTGTCTCCATTGACCGTAATGGTTGCACTGTCCTCATTTTCACATTTAAGCTGATGTATAATCCACCCGAAATAATGACCTTTAACCCTACTTAAAAATATTAAAATTTTTTTTGAAATTGTAATTTTAAATTCCTTGAAAATTCAGTCTATAGAGAGGTTAGCTATAGTCAACATCAACTTGTTTTTCTTGAGCAGCTGTTTACATATTCTTATTAATAAATCAAAAATATAATATTTTCAAATCCTTGATTTTCGATAAAATGTCTTTAAAACGTAAGAAATACTGGGGAAATAACCCCAAGTTCAAAGTGCCAAAGGCCACCAAAGCGGCCCCTAACAGGTTTCAATTATTTTCTGACATGGAAGATGAAGAAGTCTCGAGTTTAGAAAATGAGAACATTAAAAAAGTGAAGTCAAAGTTCCTCCAATAATAGTGGATAATAGTCATAGCTTCTCAACGGTTATTAATCTTCTGGGAACAAGCTGTAAATATAAAAGAATCTCAATTGGTACCAAAATAATACCCAATACTTTGATTGATTATAACGAAGCTGTTAAAAAACTGAATCACATGGCTATGGATTTTTTCACCCACCCCATTAAAGATCACAAACAGTTTAAACTTATGCTATTTGGTTTGCCTAAACTTAGTACGGACACAATAAAAACTGAATTTAAAGAAACTTTTAATATTGAATTGGTCAATATTAAAGAAGTCGTGACCGCACGTTCAAGTAAAGACGATGCATTATATATGTTGGAGTTTAACAGGGAACAAATTACAAAAAAGGAGATATTCAAAATAAGGTACGTGTCTGGCATAGTTGTTCGCTGGCGAAACCCTAATCGTCGTTCAAATGGCCCCACACAATGCTCCAAATGTGCGATGTATGGCCATGGATCTGCTAATTGTTATAGACCAGTTGCTTGCATAGCGTGTGGTGGGTCTCACGACTATTCCAATTGTCAGCTCAATAAAACACTCGTAGATGGACCAGTGATTTACAAATGCTTTAATTGCAGTAAACGCAACTTAAAAAATATTAATCACAGAGCTGATGACCCACATTGTCCGTCAAGGAGAGAATATTTGGAAATTAGAAAAAGGGTTACAAATGTTCGATCCCCTGCCAGAATGCAACAATTGAATGATCCTGTTTTATATACGACAGATGATCAGCTGTTTGACGCAAGATACAGTGAAGTGCCAAGATTTTACCAAAAAACATCAGGTAAGGATGAAAACAAAGTTTCCTATGCGTCTGTGCTAAAATCTAACAACAAACCACAAGAAAATAATAATTTGTCAAACGAACAGATTTTAGATATTTACTTCGAGGCAATTAATGCTCTTGAAAAATGTAAAACCAAGTACGATAAGCTAAGGGTGCTTGGAAACATGCTCAGACATGTCATATAATATTACCAATACTAGGTTAAATATTATGCATTGGAATTCTCAGGGTATTACAACACCCACAGCAATTATAGAGTTGGAGCAAGTATTAAAAGAAAAACAAATTGATTTAGTTCTTATAAATGAAACTTTTTTGAAACCACATCATAGATTTAAACTGGCTAACTTTAAAGTCTATAGAAATGATCGTACTTCGCATGGTGGAGGTGTTCTGATAGCTATTAAAAACTCTATTCCACATGAACTTATCCCAAATTACCGAACTTCTAAAATGGAAAATATTTCTATCGCAGTTAAAATAAATAATAGGCCAGTGAGATTTACATCGGTTTATTCTCCAAAATACACAAATGATTTTGTAAATGATCTAAATATTATTACTCATTCTTCTAATGATTACTTCATATTTGGCGATCTTAACGCCCGCCACACAAGCTGGAATTGCAGCACTAACAACACAGCTGGTAACAGTCTTTGTGTTCATCAACTTAATTCACAATATTATATATTCTCCCCCAATTCATTTACTCGATTTGGCCAGTCTATGAATCCAACTCAACCGTCAGTACTCGATCTTCTCCTCACAAATTCTAATCTGCATTTCTCACATTTAGAAACACACCCAGAACTTTTTAATTCAGACCACACTCCAATAACTTGTTCAATCCTTGGTGCAGTTATGGAAAAAATCATACAATTTCCCTTATACAGAAAAGCCAACTGGAACGAAATAGGAAGATGGGTAGATAATAAAATAAACAATAATAACTTACAATCAGTGTCACTTACAGAAACAAATATTGAACAAACGTTATCTAAGATTACCAGTATTGTCCAGAAAGCTTCGGAGCAAATTCCACTCGGTTCGAAACCAATTTGGCAAAAGAAAGAGATATCGGCGAAAACTTCAAAGAACAAATAATTTGTCTGAAAGAATCCTAATAATTTGTTTACTTAAGCAGCTGACTAGGCTAATAAATTTCCATATTGGCAATGATAGAAACAACAGCTGGAATCAGTTTCTGAAAGGGTTGCCTACAGGCAATAAAAAATTTTGGAAATTAACCAAGGCAATGAAGGGCAATTCCACGAACATAACGAGCTTAACAACAGATGGCGTTGAAGTTTATAATAGTAAAGAAAAGTGTGATCTTATAGCCGAAGTTTTTGAAAACTTCCATAAAACAACGTATAACTTGTCTTCGATAAAAGATAATATAGTTTTAAAACATAAAAGCTGGTTAAAGGATCAAGATTTGTCAATTAACGCGCCCGGTAATTTAACGGATGTGGATGAAGTCAAGTTTTATGTAAAAACTTTAAAAAACAAAAAAGCCCCTGGGTTAGACGGTATAAGCCCTATTATTTTAAAAAATATGACAAATACATTCTTTGTTGTTATTACCAGAATTTTTAATTGGTGTATAGTACATGGATATTTTCCGAAATTATTTAAAGTAGCTAAAGTTGTGCCAGTATTAAAGCCGGGCAAAGATGTAAAATCTCCAAATAGCTATCGCCCAATAAGCATCTTAAGCTGCCTTGATAAAGTTTTTGAAAAAGTTATTCTAGACAAGATAAATGAATACACCGAAAATAACAATATACTACAAAGAGTGCAGTTTGGTTTTAGGAAAAACCATTCTACGATACATCAGGTTAAGCGAATAGTTAATTTAATATCTAAAAATAAAAATGAACGTAAGAGCACTGGAGTGGGGCTTCTGGATATCGAGAAAGCATTTGATTCCGTATGGCATGACGGACTGATATATAAACTTAATATGTTTGGCTTTCCAATTTATTTACAAAAACTCATTCAAAGTTTCTTATATGAAAGGTCTTTTGTTGTAAAAATTGAGGATGAGTACTCCAATCAAAGAATTATCCCCGCAGGCGTACCTCAAGATTCAGTATTATCCCCCACGCTTTATTCGATATACACTTCAGACTTCAAAGTTCTTAAAGATGATTCTTTAGCATTGTACGCAGACGATACCGCAATATTAACAACGGGTAAATTATCTAACGCTATAGTAAAAAAATTAAAAAAGGCTGTTCTACACGCACAAGCATATTACAAAAAGTGGAAAATAAAGATTAATGAGAGTAAGATTCAAGCTATAATATTTCCGTTCAACAAGTCGCCGAAAAGAAATGCTTCCATTTCACTGTCCGTACATGATGTGCAAATCCCTCTTTTGGACGCTATTAAATATTTGGGATTTGTATTAGATAAAAAGTTGACGTTTAAGCAGCATGTTCTGCAATCATGCGAAAAAGCAGTTAAATGTGGGAGAGCTTTATTTCCCTTACTAAACAGAAGATCTTCTCTTAACAGTAAAAATAAGCTACTACTGTATAAGATGTGTATAAGACCGATTATGACATATGGGTGCCAAATCTGGTCAAAGAGATGTGCGAATACCTATATTAAAAAGCTTCAAGTGGTACAAAATAAAAACTTAAAAATTATATTTAATCTACCTTATAGATACTCTACAAGTATACTACACAGAAAATATAAACAGATCATGTTTAATGAGCTAATAAGAGCAATAACACTACGATTTGAAGATCGCAACAGGTCTTCTAGTTATGATATAATAAGAAGTTTGTGACATTAATAACTTCGTCAACTTCAGGAATGAAGCTAACAGAAGTGTTAATATTAAAATTTCTTTAAATTATTAAGAGGTTTTTTACTATCTTTTTCCCCTAAAAATGTAAATATCAATTAATTTGTATATTTGTATAAATTTAAAAAAGCAAATATTTGTTGCAATACTTTTTTAAAAGTAGTACCTCAAAACAATGTAATTAAATAAAATAATGTAAAAATTTTTACCTGTGATATTGATAGAATAAATAAATAATAAAAAAAAAAAAAAAATTCCTTGAAAATTATTTAAAAACCTCTGCCTTTATTTGGTAATGCCGCCACACTTTGGCAGTTTGTTAATGAAGGGTAATTGTTAAATTTTCTTTGATTTACATAAAAGCAGCATAAAATTGTTGCTCATTTGAGATGAAAATATGTAATTTGGTGTATGACTGTTGAAGTCGCCGTGGTGTAGTAGGTAGTGTGTTGGCTTACTATTCGTAAAGCCCGGGTTCGTATCCCAGGTCAGACATCAAAAATGAAATATGAAAAAAAAAATATTTCTTCGGCGATTTCCTCTCAGCAGATTTCTGGCAAAAACTCTGAGAGTAAAATAAACTGCCATGAAAAAGTTTCTCAAAATTCTGTCGTTCGGAGTCGACATTAAACTGTAGGTCCCGCCACTCACGTATAAAATTAACGCACACAACATGAGTGGTGTGAGAAGCTAGGTCGTAATCCTGACTGAAGGGTTGTAATGGCCAATTATGTATGTATGTGTGTATGACTGTAGCAAATTACGTTATTATTGTTTCTCTGGAAAATTGCAGTGTGAACCACCTACAAAATAAAGTAAAATGTTAACATAATTTGCCTTACACAACCAAATGAATGTCTGAAAACTGTAAAGCAAATCGAAAACAGAAAAGTAAAACAAAATTTAATGATCATTGTACAATAATGTTACAATAATGGATGAAAAACATGTTTGGCGTTTAAAAAAAATTTTTTTAAGTTTTAACGCAAGCAATGAGAAAGATTTAAAATTTTTAACTTAATTATGGAAAAAGCAAGTTTTTTTTAAATTTTTCTTTTTTTTCTAATGGAAATGGATCTGAGGTGTATTCCGATAAGTTGGCACTGTTTCAGGCGGAAATTGTTATTAAACAAGCTGCACATTTGATTGAAACCAGAAACCCACCTCCTTCGAAGTTGATCATATGTGTGGACAGTCGAGCAGCAATCAAAGTGCTGGGATCTCAAATCTAAAGGCGTCAAGAGTTGCATGCACTCTCTACATCATACACGCGATACAACTCCCGCCTCTACTGTGTTCCGAGCCACTGTGGCATAGAAGGAATCGAAAAGGAGAATGTAGTGGCATAAAAAGGATTTAGAGATGTCTGACGAAGAGACAACAGAAATGATATATGAGCCCCTACAAGAATACTTTTTTTAAATTGGAAAAAGCAGGATAAAATTAAACAAACCAAAGGTGATTCAAAGGTGGCAGCCAAATTTTAAAATTGTTGTGTCAAACAGTGGACAGCAGAAAAAGCACAAAACTACTTGCGTTCGACAAGAGAAGGGTTCGCACTACAACAGGAATTCTAAAGGGATACTGCTCTATTGGCAGTTTTGCTGACAAACTCTGTCTACACACACATAATTGATCATTACAACCGTTGTCAGGATTACGACCTAGTTTCTCACACCACTTATGTTGTGTGGGTTAATTTTATACATGAGTGGTGGACCTACAGTTTAAAGCTGATACCGAACGACAGATATTTGAGAAACTTTTCATGGCAATTTTATTTACTCTCAGAGTTTTTGCCAGAAATCTGCTTAGAGGAAGCCGACGAAGAAATATTTTCTCATATTTTCGATTTGATGTGTGACCTGGGGTTTGAACCGTGGCCTAATGTGTAATAAGCCAACACACTACCTACGGCGAATTCACAAGCTCGGTCTACCACACCATTATTACCGCAGAAGCTACCATGATATGGAAGAAACGCAATCGGTTCAACATCTTTTATGCGAGTGCTCTGCACTTCAAGACAGATGTAATCGGTTTTTGGGTGACAGAACATTTGAAAATCTGGGCTTGGTGAAGAACGTGTCACTAAGAAAACTAGTCGGTTTCACCTGGAGCTTGGGGTGGTTCAAACTCACTACTAACGGATCATGGCAAGAGAACTCTCACCTTCTTCTGGCAAAAACTAAATAGATATGCCAAAAAAATGTCTTAAATCTCAAACCTTAAGGTCCCGTCATTTATGAATAAAATTAACACACAACATAAGTGGTGTGAGAAGTTAGGTCGTAATCACTACTAAAGTATTGTAGTGACTAATTAAATATGGTTTGGTCAATAAATATTTCAAATTTAATGAAAACAAATACGAATTTTAAAAGTTAATAATAAAACCACTACGATGAAACGAATGTCTCGGACTCTATGTAGGTCTTTATGTTTAAGCGAAAGGGGTTTAAATGGGAATGCTTGGAGTAAATTCCATGAACGTATTGTTAGACAATATAATCTTAATATTTTTAAACATTTTTTTGCTATTTGTTTTTGGTTTACATTTTTTTGATGCCTTAAAAGTCTCATTATGATTTCAAATATTTATTTCATAATTTTTCTCTTGAAGTTCATATCCTCATGCGAATTTCATAAAATTTGCTGACTTTAGGTTGGATTAACATGCTGTTGTCTTATCAAAAGTAGACAAAAAAATTTTAATTATTTAACAGAACAAATTAATTAAAAGAACAAATAAACCCTCGTATTTCATTTCATTCATTTTGTAACGTATTTAAGCGTTTCTAAGACTTCCTAACGTTTTGACATGTGATAGGATTAGGGAGCAATTCTTGCAAAAATTAAACTTCTGAGGAAAATTCATGTGTATGTGTTCAATTTTTTTTTTGCTTTGTAGCATGACATTGCTTATTCGTTTTGATATTCCTTTAAATTCGCCGTAGTCTAGTAGGTAGTGTGTTAGCCTATTAGATGTAAGGCCGCGTTTCAAACCCCAGATCAGACACCAGAACGAAAATATGAAAAATACTTCTACGGCGGCTTCCTCTTAGCAGATTTCTGGCAAAAAATCTGAGAGCAAATAAAATTTCCATGAAAAGTTTCTCAAAGAATTGCCGTTCGGAGTCGACTTTAAACTGTAGGTCCCACCACTTATGTATAAAATTAACACACACAACTTAAGTACTGTGAGAAGCTAGGTCATAATTCTGACTAAAGTGTTGTGAAGACCAGTTATGTTATGTATGTATTCCTTTGCTTTTAATAGCCAATTATTTAAGTAAACAATTTATATTGTTAACGCTATAGTTGTTGTTGTTTTTATTTTCTTCAAATCAAACAAAAAAAAATAAATAAATAAATCATTACATAAATACTGACAAATTGAATTCCAAAATAGCAGCTTGTGGCAAATGAAATGCCTTCTTTCTAAAAGTTCAGTTGTTGCTTGTAATTTTCCTTGTGACTAATTTTTGAAAGTGTTTACAATGACTTTTCATTAGGCCCTAATGTTTTGACAGATTAGCCAGTTAACAGTTTAATATTAATGACATTTGTAGCATGTTGAGTGGAAAAAATTTGAGTAAAACAGGCGGAGATATTAACATGAGATAAATGATGTGCATCATGATTATTTGTATTAAGTGGAGTTGATGATATTTAAACTATTAATCGTTTAAGAAAATTTTTGAATATTTGTGTCCCGTAATATTGGTTCTATAAATAAAATTATACTCTTCATCTGTCGAGATTTATCCGAACAATTTTGACGTAAAAAATCCTTACAGCTGTGGTTGGCAAAGTCATTATCGAGATGACAGTCCACATCTCTGCAGTGCCTAGCGTTAAAACAGAAATCTGAGTCAAATCTTTCACCTCAAGAAGGTACCCAATTTAAAATCAAAGAATAAATTTTAGAGTCGACGTAGTCTAGTAGGTAGTGTGTTGGCTTATTAGACGTAAAGCCAGGGTTCAAACCGCAGGTCAGACATCAAAACGAAATATAAAAAAAATATTTCTGCGGCTACTTCAATGAAAAGTCATGAAAAGTTTCTTAAAGAATCTGTCGCTCAGAGTCGACTTTAAACTGTAGGTCCCGCCACTCATGTATAAAATTAACACGCATAACATAAGTGATCTGAGAAGCTAGGCCGTAATCCTGACTGAAGTGCTGTTCCAATTATGTATGTGTATGTATGAACCAATTTTGTAGAACTTTAGAATGCACATTTACATCGATATCGATTTGACAACGCATTTGTAGATAGTACGGTTAGATCAACAGTTAGTTTATAATGACGTTTCATGGAAGATGTATAGTACACTGCCGTGTAGAGATCACTGATTTGTTTCCTAACATTTGTTTGAATAAGAAGACAGGAGACTGCTTCCCGTGTGAATATCCAACAACATCAGAAAGTGGACTAAGATACCTCCATGCAAACAGGTTTTAGGAACTCTCGAGAAAATATAAGGGCAACCCATGCAACCTCTTTCAATGACTGTTTTTACCACCCTGTAAACTATCCGCCATCTAACGTTTTTTTCAACTAGTGCTTATTTCGTGAATGGTAACACTTAGCTCATGTCTGATTTGACAGATAATTAGTTTCATCCTTCCGCTGAACGAATATGGTTGTGTATACGCTTGAACAACGCTGGGAAATATTGAGACATTATTTTGAAAATCATGGTAGTGTTGCAGAATGTGTGCGAAAATTGTGTACGGATTTTGGAAGAAGAGAAGCACCGTCAGCTCCGTATATTCGTTATCTTGTGAAAAAAGTAAAAGAAACTGGCATCCTCATCGATAAACCAAAGCGTGAAAAGCCAAAAACAGTGCGTACACCCGAGAATATTGCTGCTGTGGCAGAAAGTGTGCGTGAAGCGCCATCAACATCAATTCACTGTCGTTCTCAACAATTGAACATTTCGATGACATCATTGAGACGAATTTTGCATAAAGACCTTGGTATGACGCTATACAAAGTCCAATTGGTTCAGGAGTTGAAGCCAATTGACCATCCAATACGTTTCCGCTTCGCTAAGTGGGCCTACGAATGACTTACAGAAGATGCCGATTTTGGCAAAAAAATCAGCTTTTCAAATGAAATTCATTTTTGGCACAGAAAACTCGCACGTGTTATGTTATCACAGCAACCCCCACCAAAACCCAGGAGAACCATCTAGACAGCAACAATTAAAGCAACAACAATTAGCCTAATATTTGTTTTGTTCTTTTTATTGTAATATTTTATTTATAATTAAAACAACAACAAAACTTTATTTTATTTTATTCTTTTTGACACACTTTTAATAATAATTTAAGTTGAAGTTTAAAAAGCTAAATCAGCAAAATACAAACATTTCTTTTATTCATTTTATTGTATTCTTTTTCTTTATAATCAAAACAACAACAAAACTATTATTTTATTTTAATGTGACTGACACACTTTAAATAATAATTTATGTAGAATTTCAAATAGGTAAATCAGCAAAATTAAACATGTTATAAATTTGTATAAATTCATACTTACTTACTTCCTGTCCACAAACATTGTAATATTCTTTTTTTTACACTTTAAAATTAAAACTAAATTACGTATGCATTTTTTTTCCTTTTATTTGACTCATCAATAATTTTCGTTTTAAGTTAATTAAGAAATAAAGTTCACTGTTGTTACAAGTGTCAAAGAAATAACAAGTGTTGTAATTTAACTGGCGCAGTCGGTAAAGCCAGCGTCGGGATAATTGTGTTGAAACTAAATTAAAAGAAAGTTATTAATTTTAAATAAAATATAATCAACAAGAAAATATATCATCCTTGCACCGTATAAGGGGCCGTTTGTTTGAAATTTCGAGGGAATATCGGAAGGAAAAACAGGTATCGAATTGACATCGGTACAAGGCTTTACAAGGACATTAGTGGATCACAATACCCGAGTGGAATAAGCTGGAAATCGCATTCCCAATGAAAGCAATATATCTCATAGGGGCTGTGTTGAAAGCATATATTCATACGTAAAATAAAAACAAGAGAAGATAATAACAAATAGAATTTAAAGAAAGATATAAAAAAAAAATATTTATAAAAAAAAGAAGAAAAAAATAAGAATTTAATAAAGAAAAATTTAAAGATTATAATTAAAAGAAAAAAAATAATTACAAGGAAATTCAATTTAAAGAAATTTTTTTTTACATATTTCGATTTCGTTAAAAATAATAAAAAAAAAAAAACAAATCAAGTAAAAAGAAAAAGTTATAAAAAGAAATTTGAAAAAAATATCTATACGAGGGAATATCGTATAATTCAAGAAATTTTTTTCATAAGAGTAACAAAACAAATTTTATTAGAAATTAAAAAGAAACAAATCAAATAAAAAGAAAGAATTTATAAAAAGAAATTTAAAAAGATTTATACGAGGGAATATCGTATAAATCAAGAAATTTTTTTTATTAAAAAGAAAATTAATATAAAAATAAAAAAGAAAAGAGAAAGAAAATATTATGAGAAATAATTAAGTATAATAAGAAGAAAGAAGTGGAAAAGTTTAAATAAAGAAAATAATAATTTGAATTAAAATAAATTTTGGGTGAAATTTATCGGCATTATCTGTACGTAGCTTGAATTTTTTTTATCCAATTCAGAGCAAATTATTTAATGCAAATAGAACAAGTTTTTAATATAATCAATATATATGTTACATAACAAAATTGAGAATACAAATTGAATTACAACATCGAAAAAAAAACGAAATTATCTCTAAAAAAAAAAAAAAGAAGAAAATATTATAATTAAATAGAAAATTAAATTTGATGAGTAGTAAATCTCGTTTTATCCCATACCCTAAAATTTTTAGATCAAGGAGCCTTCCTCGTATACCGGAGGATATTAGATTAGATTATAAGATGCCTTCAGATACAGAAATTCCAAGCACAGCATTGAATCAAAGGACAGTTAACTCTAACGACATTTTTAATTCTCTTAGGATTCCAGATGCAATCAAAGATTTACCAAAATTTGATGGTAATCCAAGATTGCTTCACGAATTTATAAGCAATGTGGAGGAGATACTTCTTCACATTAGGGGAGCGGATAACACTCCCTTCGGACAGATTCTCTTGAGAGCCATAAGAAACAAAATAGACGGTCAGGCCAATGAAGTCCTGAACATGTACGGTACATCCCTTAATTGGGATGAAATCAAAGGAAACTTAATTTCACATTACTCGGACAAACGAACAGAAACCTCTCTTATAAGAGACCTTCATACCCTAAAACAGTACGGCAAACCAATTGAGAAGTTCTATAGTGAAGTTATGGAAATTCAGGCAGCTTTATCCAACAATTTATCGATTCATGAATCTGACGTTAATGTAATTAACGCGAAAAAAAATCTATTCTCAGAGATGTGTCTGAATTCATTTCTGTCAGGGCTACGGGAACCTATGGGTTCTACCATTAGAGCAATGACACCAGAATCATTGCCGGTAGCCCTTGATTATTGTATTAGGGAACAGAATATTCATTATATCAGGTATAATTCAAACAAACCAAAATATCCTCAGTGGAGACCAAATTATCAATATACTCCATATCATAAATATTCGCAAAATTATTCGAATAACGTTCCAAAACAAGGAAACTATTATCAACCCCGAGGAAATTCTAATTTTTCGGCAAGACCCTACCATGTTAATAATAATAATTTTGAGCCAAATTTGAGCAATTATAATCGTAATTTTTTCTCCCAAAATTCCCAAATGAATCGCGAAAATTTTTCAAATTATAAACCCAACCAGCGTTTCGATAATTTATCGCGACAAACAAATTTGAGGCAATCACTACCACCCCCAGAACCAATGGATACTAGTAGTGGATTTTCAAAATTAGAAAGGAGTACTGGCAAATTTAAAACTAGCCCGAGCACTCAATTCAGTAAGATATCAAGCAGAAACGAAATGAATAATATTAATGAGTTTAGGAGTCCTCAAAATAGGAACCCTACCCCATGTATTAGCCAGGCTGACAAATTAAATCTGGACCAATATGAAAACTACAATATTGACGACAACCAGGATTTTCGGCAATTAGCCTCAGGCAACAGACAGGATATGTAGATTGCAATAAACATGGTAGTATTTTACCTTATATAAACATAAACTCCCCATTTGGCAGACAACTGAAATTTTTAATAGACACCGGAGCTTCTTCTTCATTCATAAATCCTGAGTTTATAAACCCTTTAGACATTGAAAAATATAATCCAATAACTATATCTACCATCTTACATAAATATATAATTGACAAGCAAGTGACACTACCTATTTTCAAGGAGATAAAAAAATCAGGAACTTTTACCTTCTTGGTTTTCAAATTCCATGGTTATTTTGACGGGTTGTTGGGTTTAGATTCCCTGACAAAAATAGGAGCGAAAATTGATCTGGAGAACAAAATAATAACCACGAATGATGTGGCAATACCTCTTAAAACGAAACCAAATTTCTCATCCGATAAATTCATAATAGCGGCAAACTCGAAACAACTCATAAAACTACCGGTTGATTCTAAAGATGGAGATATTATTGTAAATACAGTAACTACGGACAATGGTTTATTTATTTCTCCTGGCATTTACTTTGCAAAGGATTGGTTCAGTACAATAGAGATAGTTAATCCCACTGAGAGTGATCAAATAATTTTCTTAGAGCAACCCCTCAAAACGGACCCATATGATTCGGAAAACTTCGTCGAACTCAATAACCTCAATACAGATCACAAATCAGGTGATGAGCAGATTAAAAATTTATCTGAATTACTCCGAACGGAACACCTAAATAGTGAGGAAAGACAGAAACTTTTGAAATTATGTGTTAAATATGATGACATTTTTTATAGAGAGGGCAAAGACCTAAAATTCACAAATGAAATAAAACATAAAATTAAAACAACAGACGACATTCCTATTCACACTAAGTCTTATAGGTATCCTTTCGTTCACAAGGAGGAAGTGCGAAAACAGATATCGGATATGTTAGAACAAGGAATTATTAGACCGAGCTTTTCTCCATGGAGCTCTCCAGTATGGATTGTTCCAAAGAAGAAGGATGCATCAGGCAAGACAAAATGGAGGTTAGTTATTGATTATAGGAAGCTAAACGAGAAAACCATCTCCGATAGGTATCCACTTCCAAACATATCAGAAATCCTGGATAAACTGAGTAAATGTCTTTACTTTTCGACTTTGGATTTGGCAAGTGGCTTCCACCAAATTGAAATGGATCCCCGAGATATACCTAAGACAGCCTTTACCGTAGAGGGTGGTCATTATGAATACGTGAGGATGCCTTTCGGCTTGAAAAATGCACCCTCGACTTTCCAAAGAGTTATGGACAATGTCCTGAATGATTTGGTTGGAAAAATTTGCTTGGTATACTTGGATGATATAATTATATTTTCCAGATCTCTCCAAGAACATATTGAAAATTTGGAAAGAGTTTTTCTGAAACTAAGATCTTCGAATTTTAAAGTTCAACTGGACAAGTCAGAATTTATGCGAAAAGAAATTGCTTTTTTGGGGCATGTAGTCACGGCAGAGGGCATAAAACCAAACCCAACAAAAATAGAGGCTATTCAAAAATTCCCAATACCACGCACTAACCGTGAAATAAAATCATTCATAGGCCTACTTAGTTATTATAGGAAGTTCATCCCAAAATTAGCAAAACTTACAAAACCAATGACAGAATGTTTGAAAAAGGGCAGAAGAATAACACTAGACGAGAGATATGTTAAAGCTTTTGAAACATGCAAGAACATTCTAATGAACGACCCAATATTGCAATACCCTGACTTTACAAAGCCATTTCTGCTCACTACAGACGCAAGGAACATTGCACTTGGAGCGGTCCTTTCTCAAGGTCACATAGGTAGTGACAAACCCATTTGCTATGCAAGTAGGACTCTTTCTGAAAGTGAAATTAATTATTCCACTATTGAAAAAGAACTTCTAGCCATAGTGTGGGCAACCAAATATTTCCGCCCTTATCTCTTCGGTCGCAAATTTAAAATAATTACTGACCACAGACCACTTACATGGCTAATGAGTCTTAAGGAACCCAATTCAAAATTAGTTACATGGCGCCTAAAGTTGGAAGAGTATGATTACGAAATCATTTATAAAAAAGGAAAACTAAATAGTAATGCGGATGCTTTGAGCAGGATTAAACTAGACAATAGTAATGTCGCTGATGTAAACTTGTATGATTCGAGTAAACTGTCCACAATACATTCATGCGATGAGAACTTGAATGATGGGATACCAATTTCCGAAAAACCGTTGAATGAATTCAACTTACAACTTTTATTAGAAAAATCAGACGAGGGGCCCAATATGACTGTTGAAACAATTTTTAGAAATAAACAACGTCGAACTATAAAGGAGAAAGAATTTTCTCAAGACACAATAATCCAGATTTTCAAGAAATTCATTCCCTCAGGTAAACTAACTGCCATTTTCTCCGACGAATCAACTTTTAAAACTATTCAATTAGTGTATTCAAAATACTTTTCAAACGGAAAACAGTTTCGTGTCGTCCGTTGCACTAAAATTTTAATGGACGTAACTGATAGCGATAAACAAGTAGAGCTCATACGGAATTGTCATGAGAACAGAAACCACAGAGGAATAACTGAAACATATGAATATCTTAAAAGACAATATTACTTTCCCCTCATGCAATCTATTATAAATAAAACATTGAACAACTGTGAAATTTGTAATGCGTTGAAATATGACAGACACCCACCAAAATTAAAATTTCAAATAACAGATACTCCAGACGAACCTCTTCAGATCCTACATATTGACATATATACTATAAGTGGTAAATGTATTTTGACCATCATTGATAAATTTTCCAAATATGCGACGGGGTATACCTTACCATCGAGAACTAGCGTTTGTGTACTCAAAGCTTTGAAATCATACATGAACCTTTTGGGAATACCTAAGAAAATTGTTTGTGATCAAGGTACTGAGTTCACTTCAAATACTTTTAAAGATTTTTGTAAACAATATGAAATAATACTCCATTTCACATCATTTCAACAATCTAGCAGCAACTCTCCAGTGGAACGTCTCCACTCAACCCTAACTGAAATTTATAGAATTATTATGACAACTAGAAAATCCAAGAAAATGGAGGTAGACCACGAAGAGATATTAGACGAGACGTTCATGACTTACAATAATACAATTCATTCCTCTACAAAATTTACGCCATATGAACTTTTCTTTGGAAGACCATATGACTTCTCAAGAGATATAAAATACGATAACGAACATGAATTTTTGTCTAAGTTAAATGAATTTAAAGAGAAGCTATATCCTTTTGTTAGAGAAAAAGTTATGAAAGCTAAAATTAAAAATATTAGTTGCCTTAATAAGATGAGGAAAACCCCAGAAAATAGAGATATAGATGAGCAAATATATAGAAAAGAATGTAGGAGAAACAAATTAACCGCACGATTCTCGAAACATAAGGTATTAAAAGACAATGGTATTACTTTACACACTACTAGGGACAAGAAATTACACAAGTCAAAAATGAAGCTCAGACCGCGAAAATAATCGACCCTTATTTTAACATTTTGTACTTCCAGCACAGCCTTAGCTTATGGACAGATTTTGGAAATACAGAATTTTGACAATGATCAGAATATGGTCGCCCTGGAGATCGGACAGGCAAGAACGATTGAGAGTTATTTTAACTTCATCCATATGATAGATTTGGACAATTACAATTCACAAACCTCAAAATTAATTAGCATTGTAGACAAATTTGAGAAAAATAGCCTTCTAAAAGATGCAGCTAAAGTTTGTAAACTGAAACTTAAGGGACTTGAAAACAAACTACAGACACTAAATCCATATAAACGTACAAGACGAGGACTATTCAACGGTTTAGGCTCTGTAATAAAATATATAACTGGAAACATGGACGCAAATGACGCTGTGACCATAAATAGACAAATACAGGAACTTCAGAACACAGCATCGAATTCAGCAATAACAGAGGAAAATCAGAAAGCTTTGAACATACAAATGATACAGAGATTTAAAAATTTGACAGAACATTTGAATAATAATCAGGAAAACATTTCCAAATTTTTGAAAAAACTGTCAGCAGAAACAATTAATCATATTCTTAAGGAAAATAATGCGTTATTAGAAATCCAATATATGAATCAGTTGGATTATAGTATAGATTTACTATTTAATCATATTTCTGATATAATAGAGGCTGTAATGCTTGCAAAGCTAGGCATAATATCAAAGCTTATTCTTCATCCAGAGGAATTGGACGAAATAAGACATCATTTTACATCTCAGAACGTTAACTTAGTTTCAGACGAACACCTTTACGAACTTCTGGAACTCCAGGCATATTATAATAATAGCAACTTAATTTTTAATATAAAATTGCCGAATTTGTCTAAAGATATTAACTCACTTTTCCACCTCATTCCTCTTCCTATAAATAATACAAAAATAATCAAAACAAAACCCTATTTAAGTTACAACAAACACAACCTCCAGTACTTAACAGAGATTTGCCCAAAGATTGAGAGCTTTTATTATTGCAAAAGGTCAAACGACTTCGAAAACACTGTTAATTCCACTTGTATCGGCAGAATATTGAATGGCAAAACACCAATATGTCCTGTGAATGATGTGGGATTCACAACAAATATTTTCCAACCGGAAGATAATTATATAATGTTTATTAATGTAAAAGATTTACAAATAACTTCTGATTGCAGACAAAATTTTACAATTAAAGGAACCTCTCTTCTCCACTATGCAAATTGTTCCGTCACTGTAGCAGGGACAACATATAAAGACAATCCTACAGCCCATTGGGACACAGTTTTTGTCGCACCACCAAATCTCAAGAAAGTGCAGATTACATCAATATCAGAAACTTTAAGTTTAGAGAGAGTTAAAGATTACAGCTTCAATAACAAAAATGATATTCTAAAACTAAGAAAAGATACAACCCAAAGAGGAAGCGTAATAATGGTAACAACATTAATCTTCATCACCTTAACTATTACTAGCCTGGTCCTGTTATGGAAAAATCCCAGAATTCGGTATTATCCTAAGCCTACTGATATCGCTCTGTCCCCACCAAATTCGCTGTGGCCATCGCTCTACTCTAAGGGGGGAGGAGTTATGTTATCACAGCAACCCCCACCAAAACCCAGGAGAACCATCTAGACAGCAACAATTAAAGCAACAACAATTAGCCTAATATTTGTTTTGTTCTTTTTATTGTAATATTTTATTTATAATTAAAACAACAACAAAACTTTATTTTATTTTATTCTTTTTGACACACTTTTAATAATAATTTAAGTTGAAGTTTAAAAAGCTAAATCAGCAAAATACAAACATTTCTTTTATTCATTTTATTGTATTCTTTTTCTTTATAATCAAAACAACAACAAAACTATTATTTTATTTTAATGTGACTGACACACTTTAAATAATAATTTAAGTAGAATTTCAAATAGGTAAATCAGCAAAATTAAACATGTTATAAATTTGTCTAAATTCATGCTTACTTACTTCCTGTCCACAAACATTGTAATATTCTTTTTTTTTACACTTTAAAATTGAAACTAAATTACGTATGCATTTTTTTCCTTTTATTTGACTCATCAAGAATTTTCGTTTTAAGTTAATTAAGAAATAAAGTTCACTGTTGTTACAAGTGTCAAAGAAATAACAAGTGTTGTAATTTAACTCACGCATAAATTGAAAAGCCGACGCACCAAAAACGAGTCACTGTTTGGTTCGGTTTTTCGAAAACGAGCAAGGAGTGGCCGTTACAGTGAATGGCGATCGTTATCGGGCCATGTTGAACGAATTTTTGATCACAAAAATTGAAGAGGAGGATATTGGCAACATTTGGTTTCAACAGGACGACGCTACGGTTCACACAGCCGAAGCTACACTCGATGTTTTGCGCCCTGTTTTTGAAGATCGCATTATCAGCCGCAGAGTAGATGTCGTTTGGCCACGTCGGAGATGAGTTTTGACACCTTTGGACTATTATTTGTGGGGTGCCGTCAAAGATAAGTGTTACGCCGACAATCCAGAGGTAATTGACGCTTTAAAGGACAATATTCGTGAAGCCATTGGTGAAATACAACTGCACACAATCGATAATGTCCTTAAAAATTGGACCGATCGTGTAGGCTACTGCATGGCCAGCCATTTGAATGAAATTAGTTTCCATTATTAACCGGAAGGATTGTACTTTCAAATAAAAAAGGAAATTTGAGAAAATATTCAGTAGTTTTTTTTTTAAAGCAGTTTCAAAAAAAAGTTATTTGGCGGACCCTTTATAAGTTCTCATACGAATACAACTAATGCCTTCAAGTTTTTCATTAAGAATGGACTAAAGTTTGACGAGAAGTCAAATCGACATCAAGGAAGGTAACCACAGTGCGCAAATCTGTATCGATAAATTTAAATATTTTGTAGTCGTGCTGAAGAGCAAAAAAACCTGCTGAAAGAATAAACATTTTAATGAGAATATCAATGGGACGGTACTCTAACTCGTATGTAGACCTTCAGTTTCTGCGAAAGATTTTTCTTTCTTAAGGATAGATTACAGTAGGAATTATATAGTTAAACCAACCGACTATAGCCCCCTTGATTGTTTTCTCACTTGTCTGATTGAGCACATTTAAACCCATACGACACAATACCTACCGCATCATACAATACAACACAATACATGTTTATATTTGTGCGTAAATACTAGGCAAAGATAGATAGCAATCCTATCGTCCTAAAACATGTTGCATTAGACGAATAACTTGCTTAGCTGGAAAAGAAGTAGCCATAAGGGCTTTTAAATCCAAAGGAAACAACATCACAGATACGCAGGAAGTGGCACTTTTTTAGAAGTCAAAGAGCAAATTTGCTTACTTATACTTCAGTAGTATGGTGTTACGTAACAATAATTCAAAATGTGTGCATTAAGAACATCACCTTTGGGTTTTGAAGCAAAAGGCAGCCCTTGTGACAATTCGTTCCCATGCTATAGTGGAACGGATCAACTAGAGCTACAAATTATATTTCCACAGTGTGCTTGGGGCTCTGCACTTACAACAACAAATTATCCGACGATATCTATACCGACTTTCTTAATCAAACGAATCCATTGAAGAAACTCTGTGGTAAGCCTAATAATAGGAAAACTTTGAATATATTGAGATGGTTTAAAGGCGACTTGATGAGCGATGAGCGCTCTTACGGAACAACATCCTGTCTCATACCTAGAATGTATAGGGGCGTTGGATAAAATGGAATGCTGGGCGTGTTGTGAAGACATTAAAATTATGAAAGTTTTTTGAGACATTGCCCAGCTTTACAATTTTTGGAAAGATATAACTTATCTTGGAGCAGTAGATTGAAATAATAGATAGATAGATAATAATAGAATAGTGATCGAGTAGATTGTCTCTTTAAAAAAGAAAGTGGTGGCTATTAAATTGAATTTATTCACAATTTTCAACCTAATTTATGAAAGAGGGCCCCCATGATCATTACACCACTCATGTCGTGTATGTCAACTATTCATGACAACAATCCGCCATAATATGCCAAAAATATGCGATATTCAAGAGCTATAACACGTTAGAAAGTGCATCAAGGCTGACTTGGTAAATCAGTATAGTTTCAGAGAATACTCCACAACTGAACAGTCTGTGTATTCTTAAATTATTATAAGTAAAGTTCTTTAGATTTGTTTTTTATAATATAAGCTATTTATTTGGCAATTATTACTCAATTTCAATAATAATAATTCAATAATTTCAAGTATGTCGTTTATGTCGTGAGACCTCTGTTCAAGCCCCAGGTCAGACGTCTGCAACTAAAAACGAAATATGGAAAATATTTCTTTAGCGACTTCCTCTCAGCAGATTTCCAGTAAATAAAATTGTCATAAAAAGTTTCTCAAACATCCATCGCTCTTAGTCGACTTTAAATTGTAGGTCACGCCACTCATTTGTAAAATTAACACACACAACATATTTAAGTGGTGTGAGAAGCTAGGACGTAATCCTGACTAAAGAGTTATAATGACCAATTATGTATGTTTTATGTGAACACTTTTCGAAATATTAGCAGAGGATCCTGTTTGATATTGGACTGTAGAATTCACTTTTAAAACCAATATGATATTACGTAGAACAGAACAGATGTATTTGATTTATTTGCAAAGGAAGCTATAAAATTACACCCAATCATTGACATTGCTTTTCAACATATTGTATATTTTTTTATTAAAATTTGCTGTGATAGATGTATGTTAATTCACCACTAATTGTAAATGAATTTAATAAACATCAATTACGAGTACATACATATGTACATATGTGTATACAGACAAGATTGAATTGTTATTATAAATAAAATTGAAATAAAAAATCAGTTTAGCGCATGGGGGGATCGAACCCGCGACCTTCGCGTTATTAGCACGACGCTCTAACCAACTGAGCTAATGCACCACATGTTGCACTAATGCATTGTTGCACTCTCAGGTGTTGCAGAAGACAAATTTATAAAATTTATTAATAATAGAATTCATATTAATCTCAAGCTCGACCTACGTAGTTATAGATTTTTTTTAGTTTAGATAGATAATGTAAATATGATATTGTGGATCTAAAATCATTTTTCTATTTTAAATTATGTGACGTATTAATTAATATATATTAATACAGAGGCTTTAGATTTTAACTTAATTGTTTAAGTCTAGCAAAAGCTAAGCCCTCAATATATTTTAGCAATTTCATGAGAAAGGGTTGGAGAACTAAAATTTTCTATTATAGCACAAACAAGTGTGTGTTTAGTTGTGATTATAGTACAAAGCAGAGTATTGAATAGTGATTAAGAGAGAAATAGAAAAAGCCAACAAATGTATTAAATGGAATACTGTGTGTTATGTTAACAGCGTATAATGCTACTAACGCTCTCATGATACTCTTTTTTGTACTCTTAATATTTTTCGCAATTAGCAGTGCGTCTGTATGTACATATTTGTTGATTTTGCTTTTTACAACAACTTATTAATATTGTTCACTTCACCCTTATCTCACTAGAGTGTAGAGTCATTATTAAACAATACTGGTATAGAAAGAACTTCTATATAAACACTCTGTTATTTTTTAAATGTACTTGAAGTCTAACTCTTATAAGTGCTGAATTACACTTGCTAACTTATGACAAAACAATGCTTTAGAAAAAATAGGAAAGTAATAAAAAATAAAAAAAACAACATTGTAGTATAGTTGTTTAGAATGATTGGAATAAGAAATAGAATTTTGCCACATTTGTTGCTGGAAGTGCATGCCATTTCTTTATTTTGCAATTCATTTCATTAATTATTTTTATTAATTTCTTTCCTCTTTAAATAAATTTGCTGTCTTTCTATTCAATTTTGTCTTCTTTAGATGCCCAAGGCCACAATTAATGAAATATTTTTATGAGCGACTATTCTAATATAAATAATAATTCTTTAATTATGAAAATATTCTTGAATTTTAAATTATGGTCGTAATGGCCCTTAGGTGCCTAAGCGTAAATGAAATGCTTTCTAAAAAAGAGGGTTACTCCAGAGAGCTTGCACAACAGTGCAACAACGCGATTACTTAACTCATTACAACTCTTTAGTCAGGATTAAAACCTAGCTTATCACATCATCCACGCTGTGTTTCTTAATTTTATAAATACGCGGCGGGATCATCTACAGTCAAATTTTATTTACTCCCCGAGTTTTTGCCAGAAAACCGCTGAGAAATGTATAAAAAATCACCCTTAATTCTTCGATTATTCTGGCCAATGACTCATAAACCCTGACGAAGTCAGCCCAACGTTCACTATCGCACCAAATAAGGTCTTAATAGAGCCCTTAAACACAATTCAATTTCCATAGGCTGGACCTGTAAGAGAATAGAAGTAAGGAAGAGGAAGATGCTGACTGTTAAGTACTCGTCCCATTGTGCAAATGGAATTTCATGTATTCTCTTTTCTTTTCTTTCGTACAATTACTTTACACACAAAGATATTGTTGAGAACACAGTTACTTTTCAACAACAGGCAGAATCAGACGTTTGCCTGGCCTGATTATTAAAATAATTGAATATTTGTTATATATACATTTTTTGAAATAAAGATTTGAATTATTACTTTTAAAGCGATTGTTAATTAAATCAATGGAGATTTAATACTGCCCTAAGAGAGTTTTTCATAAAATTTATGGTCAACGAAACACAAGTTGCAACGAAGATACTCCCCTGTTCGTGAGAGTCTGCAGAAGATTTTATTTCGAGTCGCCTTGTGTTTACCACAATTTGGGAAAATTTGCATCATGACTTGGACGTGCACCCATACGATATTCAACTGGGCTACGAGGTAAACAAAAATAAGCAACGACGTCTGTGCGATAAAGGGGCACTGGGCAACTGATCCTAATACTCATCGAAACATCATCATCGTTCATTTCAGGACGA
This sequence comes from Sarcophaga subvicina, assembly GCA_936449025.2. NCBI lineage: Eukaryota > Metazoa > Arthropoda > Insecta > Diptera > Sarcophagidae > Sarcophaga > Sarcophaga subvicina. The sequence goes on from OW388084.2 coordinate 84,142,500, forward strand.
AAGGATCTCCACATGAGATCCATGAGTGTCTAATACATACCGAAAAAGGCACTATTAGGTGTCGTTAATTTTTGTCCGATTTGGTTAAACGAAGTATCAATCTCTTCACAACAACAACAAAAATTTTAATACAATTTTTAATAAGAAACAGCAACACATTTAATCTCTCATTAAAAAATTTTTATTTTTTTTGCATCTGACATTTGTCTACCAGAATAAATAAAAACCATATTTAAAAAAAATTGAGATAGGCCTTTTTTATCTTAAAGTCAAAAAAAAAACAGTTTTTGTCAAATATAACAAGTTTGAAGGGTTCAAGAAAAGAAAAAATATTTTTGAGTTCTACAGAATAAAACTCACAACTTATACAATGTTATTATGTTATGGGTGTACGTCGACTTCTACTTTATTTGCGCGGCAGTAGGCATATTTGAAGAAATATTTTATTACCTTAAACTTCCATATGTTGAATTCATAATGTATGTATGTATGTATGGACATACATATAGACATAGATAGTCATTATTAAGCATTTATTTATAAATAAAAATTTAATTAATTGGGCAATTTGTATGGCTTTAAGAAAACATTCAAAGTTAATTAAGAAACCCCCTGCTAATATGGTAAACATATGTAGCAACTTACACACAGTTACTAAAGTAATCCGTTTTCGTTGAAAATCTTTATAGTTTCCTTGATTTTAAGACGGTCTTTTGCATTGGTTAAAAAATTTCTGTAATTGAACTGAATTGTGGCCCTGCACAGGCCCACAAAGCTATACTACCGATTTCTGCCTGAGCAGACCCACAAAAGTGTACATCAGACCCACAAAAGTTAACAAATTTCAGAAATTTTTTAACCAAGACCGTCTTAAAATCGAGGAAAGTTGTCAGACAATTACAAAGATTTTCAACGTTAAACGAATTAGTTAAAAAATTTCTGAAATTTGTTATCCGTATGTATACTTTTGTGGCTGAGTGTATGTTTGGCATATGGGTGGAGGCGCACATTAATAAATCAAATATTTTGTAATCGTTTTGTAATTATTGAATTTATTAAACTGATTTATTTTAACGATTTCTATTTTAGATTCATTATCTAGAGTACAAACTGTGGTGGATTTGGAGGAACGACTTTGCCCTGTGATCTTATGCCAGCCAGAGCAACATTAAGCCTATTTATAAGTAAGTATGCTAACTAAAAATTATTTATTTTTTAATTGTTTTTTATTATTTAAATGGTTTACAAGTGTTTAATGTTTTATAATGAAATACTTACAAAATTAAGTTGTTTTTTCTCGGATATTACGTTTAATGTAATCCAATGCTGATTAATGATACGTTTCTTAATTGCTACATTCAGCGTTTTACCATAAAAACATGCCCAAAATTGTTTATAAGATATGATTACATTAAATAATATGATTCAATTAAATAATTATGAAAATTTAAAGTTAAGTATTAAAGAAAACATATTTGAAGGAGTAATAATAAACAGAAGATACATTCTTTTGCTAAATTAGTTTGTTTAGGACAAACAATTAGGACGAGTTTTGTTGTTTTCATCTATAAGATGTTCTATAATATTTTATAAGTGCTGCCCAAATTTACTCTTGGAATGGAGCACGTTGCATATTCCCTCAGAAGATTTTCAATAGGTAAGCATAATCCGCCTTAATTTTCTTCTACTGATTCCTATATTTATATCTCGAATACCTAGTTAAACACTGGTTTGTTTAAATGTTTTCTTAACGAGTAGGTTAGATTAGGGTAAACTGGCAGCCGTTTTAAAAGGTATGCTTTACTTGGTAGATCAATCAAGATTCGATTTCATCAAGCGAAGTATCAATCTGTTCACAAAAGAATGCACTTGTACATTTCCTAATAAAATTTTGCATTTAATTACGGAGAAACTTTTTACTCACAACATATAAGTTTGAACAATATGTTTATATATACCGTTTCAAGGGTATATCTCTTCCCTTTCCAAAAAACTTCGGTTCAAAAATTTTCGGATAATCAGTAATCTTGTGTGAAAAGTTCAAAAAAACTGTTTTTGTCAAATAAAAAAAGTTTGAAGAGTTCGAGAAATATAAAATCAGAGTATTTTTGTGTCCTACTCAACTAAATGTACAATCTAGACCATGTACTTACTCGGGTTTTTTCAATTTTTAATTTTTTGTCGCAAAGTGTTATTATTTGAAGGCTGAGGGTCCTGGCTATATGAAAAATTCATTAAGACTTCCAAGCCAAGCACTGTCTCAGTTTCTGCGAGGTCATCAATTATGTTTTTGGTACGACGTAGTCATGGTAACAAATTTCGACCAGAATAGATGGAGGGCAGACAAAAAGTCCTTTCAATCTCCAAGGGAGAACGCCCAACATGTTGTCTAGGATCATTACTCGTCATTAGATTATGGGCGCTCACGCGAAACGCATTGATCTTGGGCATATAGCAAATGCAGAAACAACTTCATAGCATGTGACACTGTCCGTTTTCATTGCAACTCATTGGTTATGTTAAAGGCAATCATTTCTCTAAATTAGTGCATCTTCTCTGAAATCGAATGGTGTACGTAGTTTCCTTTGGGATTTTACGATCTCGGTAGATAGCACGAAAATATGGGCTATCACTTGGTCGGTGCAAATCTGTACGGCAGGCACCCAGATGAATAAAGTGTTTTCTTGGTGGAGGTTGTTGCGATCATCAAGGCAGTGTAGCCGGTCTGGAAGCCGCAAAGCTAGAAAAAAGGAGAAATGTCCGTCAGCGATGTATACATGAAAGGCAATAAATTGCAAAAAGTTGCTTTACTTACCAAATGCTAGCAATACGTCGGCATTTTGTAACAAATTGTCAAATGAAATGTCAAATAAAATTGTCAGTTACTGGAATTCCAATAAAAGAAACGATTTGAATGATTGCCTGTGCCCATGGACGACATCGAAACAAACATCTGATAATGACGGCGGTACTGGTGATGATTTCTTTTGACTCAGCTACGCTTGACTAAGCCAATACTTGTAGTAAATTTGATTCAATTGAAATTTTGTTGTAAAACCATAAAATAATTTAATTTTAAACTTGTTTTACTTAAAAGAATATACAAAAAATATAAAAAAAATATGAATGAAATGAGATGTTTTGGTTGTAATTTTTTGTTTTAGTTTCATTCAAGCAATATATTATGAGAAGGCATTTATAAACCCTTCGGTTGTGTTTTACAAGAAATCAAAACAATAAAAATGTAAATTGTAATTATAAGAAGAGAAAAATTTATAAAAGAAAACGAAAGAATTTCATGGAAAACAAAATGTCAAAGGGATTATAACAAAAACAAAAAGCGAATAATAAGAAAAACATTAAATAGTCTTGTGGCATTTTAAGGAACATTAAAAGAAAACATAGAAACTGTGAAAGGAAAAAAAACGTAAAGAAGAAAAACACATAAAAAGCATAATGGCAACTCTTAATTTGAAATACTGTTTTTCCGTTTCCTTTTTATACAACCGAAGGAAATATTCGCACATACCTCGGTAGGTATAGGTATACAATTTGAACTTCCATTAAGTGTTTGAGTGTTTTTTTATTTTTTCCTTCCCATTTTTTTCTTTGCTTCAATCTTATTTCGTATTTTTAATAGTTTCTCTCCTTTTACTTCTGTTACTCCCTCCGCTGTCTTTAGTTTTCATGTATTTTATTAACCTTAATAAGTGTCAGTTAATAAGTGTTGACATTTTATTGACACGAAAATTTCCAGATCATTTCACATGACATCCCAACTAAGTTCTCCCAGAGAGTTTCAATATTTCTTCAGGTAGGAAATTTTAAATTGTGTTTCCAAAATAAAAATTTTGTTGGTGGGGTGATTCTTTACTCCTCAAGCTGGCTATATGTCAACATATGACACGGCATATTGGACGCTGATCCAAATTGATGAACAAGTTTTGTAAATATTTTTTGTTAGGCTGTCTCTTCTTTTCAGTACGGATGTCAATCTGATATTGTAAATAAGAAATCTACATACAGTGCGATATATACAGTGGGTGAAAGAAAATTTTCTATGTTTTAAGTTTCTATAAGACAAAAAGGTGAAATCGTTCCCCTATTTGTAACATTCAATATTGTTTGTGTTTTTCAGACAAATAAACGTCTTACAAAAAACTGAAATTAATTTTCATTACACAATTCGCATACAGGAATGTATTTCAGCAATTGTTACTCTACTCTGAGCTAATATGTTCAGCATTAGAGAGTTTCTTAAAAGTTGACCTTTCGAAAGGGTCAAGCCAATAACTTTGAAAACCAAAGTTCTGTAAAAAGGTTTTTATAGAGTTTGTTCTTCTGGGTATCTGTTTGCATACGCATTTAATGGTATAATCAGTCTGTTAAACAATTCGGTGACAATATGCCTGTAGACCGAGATAGTTTAATGGTATGTGGCACTGTGCGTTTACATCGCAACTCATTAGTTATGTCAACGATGATCAGACATAATTCGCTATTAAAAACAAAATTGCGTTAAGGAAAGTTTGATCAAAACAGTTTAATTTTAAGAAACAAACTAAATTGAAGAAACTTTATAGAAAAAAAGTATAAGACTGGGGATTTTCAATTCAGATGAAACTATACAATTACCAAAAAAAAGTCTTAAACTGATTAAAAACATTTAACATGCATGCTAAAACAAAAACAATCAAAAGTTCCTAAAACTTTTCTTTTCAACTGCATCGAGACCAATTGGCTTCATCGGGTTTAGCATCACTTTTGTTGCTTCCAATCCTTCAGTCGGAATTAAGACCTAGCTTCTCATACCATTTATGTTGTTAATACGAGTTGCGGAATGTACAGTTTATTGTCGAGTCCGAACAACAGATTTTTGTGAAATTTCATGGCAATTTTATTTTCTCTCAGAGTTTATACCAGAAATCTGTTGAAAGAAAGTCGTCGAGGAAGTATTATTTTTATATTTCCTTTTGTTTGAGCCAAGGTTTGAACCCTGGCCTCATGTCTAATAAGCCAACACACCATTTGCTAGAATACGAACCGAGCGTTGAGTAATTACTTACAGCGTGTGTTAATATTTTTATTTTAACTATTTAATTAATTATTTTAATTTTACAATATTGTTACTAAAACGAAAATATATAGATAATGGTGTTTTGCTTTTACATCGCTTAACATTAAAATTATAAACAAAAGCTACAAAAACAAAACAATGCAGTAAACAAACCTGTTTACAAATAATCGTACTGCTTAATATAACAACAAACACCAGCATAAAAAATGGTAAACAAGTTAACAAAAATACAACAACAAACACCAGCTTAAAAAATGGTAAAAAAATGGTTGTTTACATCAATTTGTGAACAGTGGCACACAAAATTGTCCGAATAATAAAGATTATAAAATAAACCTAAACACAAATTTATTTTTTATTTTATTTGCCATCTACGAGCTCATATTTTAAATGTTTTTAAAAGGTAAAAACGTAAAAATATCATAAGCCCAAAAAAATAAAAAGGTAAAACAATAGCTTACAAAGTACAACAAACTATAAATTCAATGATTGCCACAACCAATGGGTAGCAAAAGATATAAAAATCTGAAATGGAAAAATCAAAAGAAAAATGCCACAAACCTTCTGATATTTATTTATATTTTCGCTGTTTTATTTCTAAGTTTGATTCATAAACATTTGCTTTAAGCAATAAAAAAAGAAAAAGAATAAGAATAAAATGCTGAAAAGAAAACTTTTTATCTGTTTTTCATGACGTTGTAATGCTGATGGTGACACACGAGAAGTTAAAGTAACTTCTTTATTTGAAATTTTTTAGTCTTTTTTATTTTTGCTGAAATTCGTTCTTTATTTCTTTATTTTGAATGGCCTTCACTTAAATGTACTTTGGTGTGAAAAGAAGAAAAAGAATAACAAAAAAAACTACGAAAATGTTTTTTTCTCTTAAAGACAATGGTTGTACTTGAGACTAACACTGAGGGCGTAACAATAAAACGTTATTTGATTAATTAAATGTCGCATAGCTCTTTATCCTGGTTGTATTATTGGCCACACAGCCAGTTCGTCAGCCAGTAATTTAGAATGTATTTTGAGGACATAATGTGGTAAATGTTTCAGATTAATTGGTGTAATCGATAATAGTGTTACGTTTTTACCTTTTAAAAACGTTTAAAATATGAGTTCGTAGATTGCAAATAAAATAAAAATAAATTTGTGTTTAGTTTTAATTAAAATTCCTTTTTGTGCGCACAATTGTGTGTGCCACTTGTTATAAACAACAACAATTGCTTTGTTTATAATTCCTCTCTGCACTCTTTTGCATAAACAAGAGCAATTACTAGTCAATTGTTCGATAGATCTTTATAACGGAGATCTTCAAACCACGATTATTCTCATTAAACACACTGTCTTCATACAAGACTGACTGAACTTCTACTGACTCAGTTGCTGCTTTGCCTTGCCTTTTATATGGTAACGTAGATAGACTGATGAATGTTCTTGAAGTCGAATATTCGTGGCTTCAGCTTCTCGTGATCTCAATAAATGTAAACATTGTTGTTTCATTATTGTTGTTTGTGCATTTTGTTGACATTTATTCTTGTCGTATTTGTTGTTACTTTTTTTTTGTGTTGCAATTTTTAATACTAATGTTTGGTGGTATATTTTTGTTTACTTGTTTATCATGGAAACAAGTTCATTGTTTTTATAACTTTTGTTGATAATTTTAATGTTAAACGATGTAAAAGCAAAACACCATTTCCCTTTTTCGTAACAATATGTATGCTCTATGCCGCCTTCAACAAGGAATGTTAAAGGCTCTGATTTGAAGATAAAAGTTTTGCTCCCCTTTTTTACTCCTAAAAAGACAATATAGAGATTAGAAAAAAGTTTTCCATTTATTACTTGCTTTGTTTGTTGTTTTTGTTTATTTTATAAATTTTTACAACTTCACACACCACACAACAAAAAAGAGAATTAATTTTGTCACCTCATAACAGAACCAACATCAAACAATTTTTTTTCTTATTGAAACATTTTCAACTTGTTTGTTTATTTGGTTGCGGTTATTATACGAAATCATTTTCAGTTTAAGTATGAAACAATTTTCTTTAATATTTAAACAACAAGTCTTCATATCTCTACAAATTTTTTCTTATACTCCTATACATTACTACGAAAACCAAAAAAGAAAAAAGAATAACTTGATCATACCCTGAGGGAGAGTTTTCTGTTTTGTTCCCTTAAACGATTGTGTTAAAAGGAAAACATCAAATAAAGACGACAAATAACATTTTATTATGTTGTGTGTGCATGAACACAAATAGTGTCTATCAAAACTTACTGAACACAAGGTAATAAAACAAAATATTTCAGTTTGCCATGAAACTTCATTCATTTAATTACAACAAAGGTGTTTTAATAAAACAAAGCTGAAATTTCTACTATATAAAACGATTGCTCAAGAAAAAATTTGGCTGTAGTTCTAGGCTTATATTTTTTACTGTGATTGTATAAATACTTGTAAAATTTCATTTTGAATTAATTTTACATGTAAGTCCCAAGAATTTTTCTTACACAATTGTTTCTAAATTCATGAAAGGTTACCAATTTGTGTGAAAAAGACGTCCGGATCTTATATGCTTACAACAAAGGGGCATGTTCGTTTATATTAAGCAATTTCAAATTCATTCGTCTTGTAATTTATGCGTATTTGTACATACATGCATACATAATTGATCATTACAACTCTTCAGTCGGGAGTTTAAATCATGTTGCCCTATTGAGTTTGGATTGTCCTTCATGTATGGGTCGGTGCATCGAAGTATATTTTGAGTTCTATTGACAGAAGAAGTCGAAGGTACTCATTAATGACGGTAGGATATTCAACTCTATTTATTCCAATGTCGCAATGTGGCTTGTGTTTCGCTGTTCTATCGCTACTACAACGGATTTTGCGGACGGACGAAATAAAGGAAGTTGTTTCCGAGAAACACGTATTCATACGTGACACTCGTCTTTATCTTAAAACACATCTGTTTACAGTCGATTGGCGAGTCGATTTCACACTACATTGTAGACGAAATTCGTTCTTTAGCCGGATTATTCGTATGCCGAACTCCCTTCCAGCAGAGGTCTCTCCTGTCTCTTATTACATAAAGAAATTCAAATCTAGCGTTCACAAACCCTACTCACTCTTTCCTCATTTCCATAACATATTTTCCCAGTTCCAACACAATACACTGCATGAGTGGGGGCCATCCCCTGATTGGTACAAAAAAAAATAGTGATAATCTTGAATAATATTCATCAAATGCATCCAGTAAAACGTATTTCATTTAGATCGACAATTATCGATTACTACATGACAGTTTTTTAAGTAGTATGGATCGAATCCATTGGTAACAAATTAAATTCAACTTCAGCCATAAACATACATGTGAACATATAGTACTACAGCAATGCTGTCAGTGTAAATTTATAAAATACGGTACGTGATAAATATTATCAGAAACGTGATGAAGGTTAGCTGTAATACAAGGCCATTATTGTTGTATGTTTGAAAAATGTATTTAACTTAGCAGAATTCTGGAGCAACGTGGCGTCGTTGTAAATGTGCTAATCTACTTGATCTGAGTAGACAGGACTTATTTCTTCCACAGCACTCTGTATTAAAAATCTGAAAACGGCGATAAGGTGTACATTACGGCAAAGTTCTGTTTATGACAGGGTCTCTAATTTAAGAATTTCTTAAAGGGGCACCGATGAAAGCTTATACTACTCCAAGTTTATCAAATATCTTTGTGTAATCATGGAGAGAGGCACTATTAGAGTTGAAGGTAGTTAACACTTAAATAAGTTGTCGAAGGATGTTGGCTTATTAGACGTGAGGCCTTCTTCAGATCATAGGTCAGACATCTCCAACAAAATGAAATATAAAAAAATTTCTTCGGCGACTTCCTCTCATTAGATTTCTGGCAAATACTCTGAGTAAATAAAATTGCCATAAAAAGTTTCCCAACAATATGTAGCCCGGAGTCCACTTTAAACTTTAGGTCCCGCCACTTATGATTAAATTAACACACACAAAATGGATGGTTTGAGTAACTAGATCGTAATCCGGATGGAAGGATTATAATGACCAATTAAGTAAGTAAATAAGAGTGTGTAGTGTGGATGTCGCTATTGTGTGGATGCAAATAGTGTGAAATTATTCCCATAGTAACGAAGATGGAAAACAGTTCTAACATTCGGTTGTGATAAATATTAATCTTAGATATTGAAAGATGGATTGATATAAAATCGCTAAGGTTAACTACAACCTAAAAATTCTTTACATTTTGTAGCGGTTACAGGCTATATAGCGAGAAATGTTGGGCGCACAACAGCTAATTAACTTGTCCTCAAGGCTCTAAAAATTCGAATATCGAATGGAAATGGATCCTGATGGTTTGCATAACGAATGAAGAATAGGCAACTATTGAACAGCCTGGAACGTGATCATACCACAAAGTAGTACCGTTTGGATGTTTTGCAGAGTGTGGTACTGAAGATGAAGTTGATTTATTCCGTAAAAGGCTGACGTGGCTAACAGGGTGTGTGAAATTGTTAGCTGCTGCACTAATATTGTCACCGTTAGATTCCGTGTATGAGCTCCTTCCGTAAAAATTTGAAAATCAACACAAAGCCAATTCAGAATTCCTGATGTTTTTCGAAAAATACTACTTTTCCAAACTATTTTTTCACAATCGGATGATTATAACTACTAGGTTCGCATGTGTAGCGTATGAAAACTTGTTTTTGAAACTTCCTATGACAGCATTAATATATTTTTTAAATATAAATTTGAAGCGTAATATGTACAAAGCCTTTAAATGAAGAATCAACAACAACTTTAGACTGACATAAAGGATATTGCGCCTTGGCCACGCCAGACATCCAGACACCATCAATATATGCAAGCGATAGTGCCATGTATTGTGCAATACGTCCGAAAAAGGTCAAATTCCTCCATCTATAGAGCATAGGTCACTAGATTACATTGGATGATTAGAATCGTTAATGTGTTACAGGAAAACCATCAATGTTATGGCATTCAAGGTAGATGTAGAGATAAATTGTTGAAAACAAATTTTTGACTAAGAACTCTGTCTTGTCCTTATTTCATTCGATGAAGATAATAATATTCGTTTCAGACTTTGTACTGCATTCCTTTGCAAATTGCCCCTTATATTTCATACAGATAAGTCTGCCCTCGCAAGGAAAAAAGTATATCAAAGACACACAGGGGATTTGTATCTCCCCATTGTATGATTTTGTCGTTTTTTTTCTAGTTATTGCCATTAAAGTGATGAAAATGTATTATTTTCCTTTAGCTGTACATAGATGAACATCATTTTGTTTTATCACAAACACGCATGCCACCTTCTGAGGGGAGCAGATAAATGTTTACAATCGAAGGAAATTTATGTTTCAGTGGATGTTCAATCTATCGCTTTGCCTTGATGTTTTCCCTATGTCGTATTAACGATATTGACACAGTTTAATGCTGATGATATTGGTGTAGTTATTTTACTGTATTTATTTAACATTAACATGCGACAACAATAGAATTTTTAATCGAATTCTTGTCTTCGTGTCATTTTTTATGTCACATTAGACATCAACGTATGGATTACAATTTTTCTCCCTTTTTCCTTTGCAGTACCTTATTTTGCGTTTTTGTCTTCTTCTCTCTTTAATTTTCTTTTGCTTGCAATACATCATATGTAAGTTTTGTTTTCGTTTGTTTTCGCAAATGTATTGTGTTTGAAAAGATCATTATCATTAAAATGTCAACAAGATTTCTAAGAGTTGAAGTACGAGAAAATAAATTTGATGGCTTTGGTTCTTGGAATATTTTGACGATATTCACGATACTTGTATGTGCATAATTAATATGAATTTAACACGTGTAAGTGTTAAGTGATTTATATATTTTACGTTTAATTTCTATCGGTGAAGATGAGTTCATTCTGAGGTTCGCATACACACCGAAGCATACTAAAAACGCTGTACCTTAGGATTTGGAAACTCTATAAAGTCTTTTCGAGTCAAAATCCTTTTGCAGTTCACGCCTACATGAACAGGTGCCTTTGTATTGCGGCCATATGATCCATTGTACTCCCCTCAAACTTTATAAGCTATCCCTATAATGTCTCCTCCAAGGATATTGCCCGAAAAAATTTAAAGGTGCTGCTTTGTGTCAACAATGGCAATTCCCTGCCTAACACTTGATATGCACCCTGGGATGCATTAATTCTTCACAGGTTCGAAGAATATGTTCGATGAGTCATTCCCATATCCACAGAATCTACATTTTGTCTTCGATATAGCTCTCATTCTAATGAATTGTACTCTGAGTCGACTGTGCCTTGTCAAAGACCGATAATCTTACTCCTTATTTGTATGATGCAAGACTCAGAAGAGAGAGTCTTTATCTCTCTTTATCTTCCCTTCCTTTGATCATAGCTTTCCCAACAACCACTTTTACTCCGTAGAATAGTTTTGGTCCCATCAACGGCAGAAAGCTCTCTTTCTTGCACGTCGTCGATAGATCACTGCCGAGAATTCTCACATGACCTGGAACCCAGCAGAGGATAACCTTATTTGGTTTTCCCGAGTCATTCAGCTTCCCTAGATGTCCCTATAATGTAATCGATTTAAGGTTATAAAAGGCGATTGTTCGAATTGTGGCCTAGCTGATGTGCTGATATTTGTATGTCTTTTCTATACGTCAAATTGAGCACATCTTTCGATTGCATAGACTTCTGGTTGGATGATACACGCGAGCTTCCTCATGGGTTCGGAATATTTTATTGTGGAATCAAAATCTCATACTCGTGTCACAAGATGAATTCTTGATTCAGCGGTTTACAGAAAAATATGCCAGCTTGCAGATTACTCCACTCATTTTTGTTACTAAGTCCCCTTCCAAAATCATAGAGTCTCATGGCTCTATTTATAAAGCAATCAGCAACTCGATTCCCTACGTCACAAAATATCCCAGTGAATTTCATGTTAGCTCTGACTTTCACTGCCATGTGAAGCGTACTTAAATCCCTTAAAATCCTATTAATAGGTTCCGATTTCTATTGTTATACTAACGCTCTGTGTCTTGCCTAGAGCTAGGCTGTCTGTTCAGTTTACTGCCCCATGGATCTCCTTACCTCTTTGGTTCATGAAGTTGATAGCGACAGATTTGATTTGGAAGCTGACCAGCTGTGCCAAACGTTTTGAAGAGAAAAATTGAGCGTTGGCGTAATCGTTGCTGCTCAGAATATGTGTTTTTGTGAAGCACAGTGATATTCCGGGTACCTTAGAGCGTAAAAACTGGCCAGGCGTGGCAGAACCATCGAACTCCCCGGCAAATTTTCGACTTTGGGAATTCTTAAGAGAATCTGCAAGCTTCTAATTGACAATGCGATCGTCGTTTCCGTCAACGAGAGATGGGCGGTCTCGGACACGGGTAGAGCTTGGCGGAAAATTTTTATCGAGGCTAGATTGAGGACGCACGGTAATTCGGTTTAAGTTGCAATATGGTCTTCAGGGTCATTACGGGGCATTACATAATGGGTACTTATACGAGGTGCATTGGTAATGAACACTTTGCTTAAGATTTCTGTAGAAGCTGCAGAGATGAGGAAGAGGACGAAACTATTCTAGATACTTGCCCGGCAGTTTGTTAAAGGAGAAAAAGGCACTTTGGTGATTACTATATGGACGATCTGGACGAACTGTTGACATTGGCATTGACATTAGGAGCCGCGAGTGGTTTCGGGACTAGGGGATAACACAATGGGTTCTATTAGGCCTAAGTGTGTCCACCCAACTCTCTTAGATGGACAGCCACCTCTATCTGCCTACTTGAGTAATATTTGTTATTATTTTTATTGGAGTAAAAAATATTCAGATTGAGTAATTCAAGTTGAAAGATTTGTCATATTTTTGTACCAAATAGTGGAAATCATCAGTCCTACTTTAGCTCTTGTTAATTATTTACTTGCAATCGAACATATGAAGGTATTTACAATTATTCCTTGTTTTTTGGGGAATATTTTCAAATCTTTTTTTATTTGTCTGCCAGTCCTTCAGTATTATTAAAATCAAAAAAAATTGTTTTTCTTTGCTGGCTGCTTAACTAATGGCTGCTAGAGATTCCTTTTTAAATATTTTGTTACACAGATTAAATTCATTCATTTTCTATATGTTTTCTAATTTATTTTTGGTCAAAAAAACATAAATCTGGTGTCAATTTCATGGGTCTTTTCAGTTTTTATGCTTTTGTAGCAGACAAATATAATATAAATAAATTACACTTGATGAGCAAATATTTTGTAATTTTAGGTTTAAAATTACTGCCGTTCGGTTACTTCCACTGCTTCATCTCTGGCTGCCAACACATTTGAGAGTATGATAGTAAGACTGCTAATCAGTTGGGTCCATCACGGATTATCTTTGCTATCCTTTACTTTGAATAGGAAGTTATGAATTTATAAAATGTCAGTGACTGCCAGATGAAATAAGGAAATGACGGAATATATTTATGATTTCGATGTAATTGTCATTTTATATTCATACTTCGTAATAAAAAGAATTTAAAATAAAGGATAAATAATGTCAAGAAAAGAGATAAATTAAGTTAAATTGAAAACAGGAGCAGAATAAATAAAATGTAATCTTTAAAAAGCTAAAACATGCAATTTATAGTGACTCGTAACAACAAAAGTTATGTGAAAATTTAGTTAGGATTACAACCTGGCTTCTTACACCACCCACGTTTGTGGGTGTTAATTTATCCATTAGTGTTTCTCAAAAAACTGCTGACGGGAAGTCGTAGAAAGAAATGTTTTGCCATCGTTCGTTTTGTTTTTCAATTTTATCCATGAGTGGCGGGACCTAGAGTTTAGCGATGACTCCGATCGACAGATTTCTGGAACTGTTCATGGCATTTAACCTTCTATCAGAGTTTTTGCCAAAAGGCTGCTGAGGGAAATTCGTCGAAAGAAATGTTTTTTTTATTTTGATGTGTGAGCTTTGATTTTAACTACGTGCTTTCGTCTATTGTTACCTATCAGACTACGACGAGACTCTGCTCCAAGAAAATTGAAGCAAAGGGAATATCAATTTTCATCCAACTTTAACAATAGCTTCACCACCCAAAATTATAATCATCTCTAGCGCAGGATACCTTGAGACGGATCAGATAGAATTCTACTTTCTCTTTAGGAATGGTTTGGAGTATCTTCCAAAGCGAAGTGTCTACAATTTATTAGACTATATACACTGCATTAGGCATTACTGAGGATTCAATACTAATTCTTACAGGCAGTCAAGTAGTTTGAATGACATCAGAAGGATTCTATACCACATTTATATTTACTAAATTAGATAGCTAGTGATGTTATATTGGCTTGCCAGAATTTAGGAGCTTATTAAGTAATATATCGCCTTCAGCGAAAAACCGTAAACAACCACTTAGTTTCACCATAAGCCTAACAGCAGATTAAATAACTAAAAGCACTTTTGCTGACTTGCTGTTATTGCAGCAATCTTTATATTACAGGCTTCGGTCAACGATGTCAGAAAATGAGTGGTCAGAAACTTCCGTTTCTTTATGACTAGGGCAGGGCACTGTTACATGAGTCCTTCAAGGGCCAACAGCTCCTTCAGAAGTCATTAGTTGGAATTCCGAGTCTTTTGGCATGCCTACCAAAAGGACAATGGCACGTAAAGAACGCTATTGTGCGATGGATGACCATATGACTTAAGGACAGAAGTGAGTCAGTCTTCTACTTGTCAAAAAGCGTCAAGCAGAATCTGGCAAAGAGATTAAACCTCTTTGTAAAGTGAGTGGATAAATATCCAAATTAATCGAAGCAATGTCAATACCTATGCCCTGTAAAGGTCCTGGCCAGCTCATCCGCAATGCAATTTCCAACGATATTTCTGTTCTTATACGCTCATCATTATATATCAAAAGCTTTGACAATATTAAGAATTCCCTCCCTTATATTGATAAGAGTGGATTACAAGTGAAGCAGTCTTTGATTTAATAATTTCTGCCGTTTTACAAGCATCTGTCTACTACAGGTGCCATGTGCTCTCTTCTAAATTTAGTTTTTTGTTGCGAAATATTTTTTGGAGATTATTTTTAATATTTTCTTTAAATCCTGCAAAGACTAGCAAAATAAATTATTCCAACAGACTGAAGAGAATGATATTGAAAGCCAACTGGTTTTAGTTTTTAGTTGAGCTATTTGTAGTGATTACAGGAAAAAAAAATAAAGAAAAGAGAAACGTTTTGATTTTATTGTGCAAAATATATTTTGCATTTATCAATGCATACAAAAGAATGGCAACAAAATGATGAGAATTAAAGGAATATCAATGCTTAGGTACTCAGTACTCATATCCCAATGCGATTATTTACTCTGAATGTCAAGATTTTCCAAAGAAATCGGCTTTCTATAGATGAGTTTTAGCCGGTAAGATTATGAAAAACTGGCTAAAATGCAATTGTTGTTGTATTTTAAATATATAGTTTAAAATAAAAGTTTAAATTAAAAAATTCAAAAAACAAAAGCGGTTTGAAATTTTGCCAAATTTATTTTTTTTGTTGTGAAGTGAAATTGTTCAGGTTAGAAATGGAATATCAATTCATTCATATGGCTGCCGCGGCTGTGCCCACAGTTTATCATTTGGTCGGACCAATTGTCCTGCACTTTTTCGAGGAATGTTGGCATTAAAATGTTGAATTCCTTTAACGGCGCTCCACAGAAAATAGTCCAACGGTGTCAAATCGCAGCTTCTTGATGGCCAATTGACATCACTATTTCGGCTAATTAAACGACCATCAAACGTTAGACGCAATAAATCGATTGTGGCATGAGATGTGTGGCAACTAGCACCATCCTGTTGAATAAAAAGCGAATACAAAAAATCGTTTATCATGGTGCGATAAGAATATCCATTCACAGTAATGATTGCGCCGTTCTCATTTTCAAAGAAACATGGCCAATAATGTTTCTGCTCTACAAGCCCCACCAAACAGTCAATCGTAATGGATGCATTGGCTTTTATAAGACCACGTGTGGGTTTTCTAAGCCCCAAATATGGCAGTTTTGCTTATTAACATACCCACCAAGATAAAAATGAGCTTCATCCAAAAAGATGAGTTTTTTTTGCAAAATTGGTATCATCGTGTAGTTTCTCTTTAGCCCAATAAATCCCAACATTGCTCAAGTGTAAATCGATTCATTATGTTCAGTAGAGATAATATTGTTACGTTTTTACCTTTTCAAAAACGTTTAAATATGAGTTCGTTAATTGCAACAAAGTAAAAACAAATATGTCTTTAGTTTTCCTTAACTCTCTTTATTATATACACTACTTTTGTATGTCACCGTATAGAACTTAACTATACAACAATATCTGCTTATTCACTTTATTAGTTCACACAATTATTCACTTTGCAACCACGACTTGTTTTGTTCACACGCAACTTCACACAAGGCTGACTGTATTAACTCTGACTCCTGTTTGCTTTGTCCAGCCCTTTTATAGTCCGCACGCACGTACGATCATTATGATGAACGTTCTCGATGTGGAAGGTTCTCGCTCACGCCTTCTCGAGACTTCTGATAGTACATTGTTGTTTGTGTACTTTGCTTATGTTGTCCGTTACATATTTGTCGTAGCTGGTTCACTTTATGTTGTTGTTGCTACCTGGTTCGTTGTACACATGTGTGTGTGTGCAGCTTTAGATAATCAACACGTTCGTTGTATTCTTAGTGTTAGTGCGTATTTGTGTCGTGTGTATTGTGTTGGTGTAGCTGATAGCTTTTGTTTATCGTTTTTATTGTTAAACGATATTAGGTCGTTTCGATTTACGTAACACTGCCGCCCACTTAAGCCTGTTCGTCCCGAATAGGCTCATTATCTCCTTTCCCATATTTTGCCAGTCGCTCTATGTGTACGACCTTCATTTTTGTTCGGGGGCTGTTAGCTTTCTGTATCCTGTACACGACATCGTTTAACCGCTTAATTATTTTATACGGTCCATCCCAGCTGGTTTGTAGCTTGGGAGATAATCCCTTCTTCCGCTTTGGGTTGTATAGCAGAACCATTTGTCCCTCATGGAAGCCCTCCGTGTTTGCAGCTCTATCATACCTGGCTTTCATTCTATCACTGACCATTTTTATACGGGTGCGTACAAACTCATGAAGTTCATTTAGGCTTTCATCTTTTCCAGTGTATGTGGCATCCCTCTCTGTGGCGGGCTTAACACCAAATTCTAAGTCACCGGGCAGTTTTATCTCAGTCCCAAAGATAATCTTGGCGGGTGATCTGGATGTTGAATCATGGACTGCAGATCGGTATGCCAGTAGAAACCTCGGAATGTGTTCGTCCCAATCCTTCTGTTGCTCGCTCACTACTTTCCGCAAGTATTCCTCCAGGGTTCGGTTAAATCGCTCTACCATTCCGTCTGACTGTGGGTGAAGAGGCGTCGTTCGAGTCTTCTTAATGCCATATACTTCGCACATTTCCTTGAATACAGCTGATTCAAAATTTCTGCCTTGATCGGAATGTAGTTCTATTGGAACCCCGTAGCGGCATACCCAGTTGTTCACAAAAGCGTTAACTATTGTGTTCGCCTCTTGATTGGGTATGGCATACACTTCCGGCCACTTGCTGAAATAGTCCATCACAACGAGAACATATCGGTTTCCGGCATTGCTGACAGGAAAAGGGCCTGCTACGTCCATCGCTATCCGCTCGAAAGGTGCGCCTGAGTTATACTGCTGCATCTGACCTCGACTTCTTCTTGCTGGACCTTTAGCTGCAATACACTGGGTGCAGTTTGCTATCCAATCCGCCACTGCTTGTTGACATCCAACCCAATAAAAACGTTGCTTTAGCCTTTCCAGCGTCTTGGTCAATCCAAGATGTCCTCCACTGGCTCCGTCATGGAACTCCTTTAACACTTCTTTCATTTTGGAGGAAGGCACTACCAATAGGTTGGATGAGGTCTTGCCATCAGCGCTTTCCCAAAGTCGATATAGGCACCCATTTATGATCTTTAAGCTGTCCCATAGTGCCCAATAAGCTTTTGTAAGAGGACCTTCTGCGGATATCTCATTTCTTGTAGGTCGTTTGTCCTCTTCCTTCGCTGCTATTACCTTCGCCAATATTGGGTCACTCCTTTGTGCTTGGGACCAGTCTTCGTTGGCTTCAATTCGCGTTAGCCGGATATCGACGATGGATTCCTTTTTCTCAGCTTTCACGCAATGTTTACACTCCAAATTACAGGGTCGGCGTGAAAGAGCGTCAGCATTTCCATGTTTTACGCCCCTTCGGTGTTCAATGCTGAAGTCGTAAGTCTGGAGGCGTTCAATCCAACGCGCTAACTGTCCTTCGGGGTTCTTGAATTGTAGCAGCCATCTCAGTGCGGAGTGATCAGTCCTTAGCAGAAAATTTTGGCCATACAGGTATTTATGGTAATGTTTGATGCACTCCAGAACTGCCAGTAGCTCTCGTCGGGTCACACAATAATTCCGTTCAGGCTTTGACAATGTGCGACTATAGTAGCCTACGACTTTCTCTGTTCCATTGACCACTTGAGAAAGTACACCACCAATACCATATCCGCTAGCATCACTGTCTAAGATGAATTTTTCTCCTGGGACTGGATACGCCAAAACTGGTGCAGCGCACAATAGGTCTTTTAGTGTCTGGAACGCCTTCTCCTGTGGCTCACCCCATTGATAGATTTTTGACTTCTTTGTGAGCTCATGTAAGCTTGCAGCCACGCTGGCGAAGTTAGGCACAAAGCGTCTGTAGTATGTGCATAGTCCCAAAAAGCTGCGTAGTTCATGAAGATTCTGGGGACGAGGCCAGTCCTTTACTGCTCGTATTTTATCTTCATCAGTGGATATGCCATCTGCTGTGACAAGATGCCCCAAATATTTCACCTGCTTTTGGAAAAATGCACATTTCTTTACGCTTAGTTTTAGTCCAGCCGTTGATATCCGTTGCAGAACTTCTCCCAGGTTCTTGAGGTGTTCGTCGAAAGTTCTGCCCATCACTATTATGTCGTCGAGATACACCAGGCAAGTCTTCCAATGCAGTCCCTTTAGAACACGTTCCATAAGCCGCTCGAATGTGGCCGGAGCATTACAGAGTCCAAATGGCATAACCTTAAACTGCCATAAGCCGCCGTTCGCACTGAATGCGGTTTTCTCTTTGTCCTTGTCTGCAATCTCCACCTGCCAATACCCGCTTTGTAGATCCAATGTGGAGAACCATTTTGTTCCGGCTAGAGTGTCGAGTGTGTCGTCAATTCTTGGTAGCGGGTAACTATCCTTTTTGGTGACATCATTCAGCTTCCTGTAGTCTACGCAGAATCTTGTACTGCCATCCTTTTTTTTTTACTAAAACTACAGGTGAGCTCCACGGACCCGATGATGGTTCGATTACACCGCTCTTCCTCATTTCGTCGACTAACTCCTTGACTTCATTACGCTTCGCCAGCGGTATGCTTCTGGGTGCCTGCTTTATCGGTCTCGCTTCGCCAGTATCAATTTCATGTTTAACCATGGCTGTCCTTCCTTGTCTTTTGCTGTTAGTGGCGAAAGCGAAAGCATACCTCTTTATCAGCTTTTTGGCTTTGGTTTTCTCTGCAGCTGCTAAACCTGCTATCCATTTTTCCACATTTTCACCAAATTCCTTTTGATCCTTGGCTGACATATCGGCAGGTTGCGGCGTTTGTTCGCTGTTTATTACCGCCTCTACTGGAACACATTGGCCCACCTCTGAGTTTTTACAGACGACTCTTTCATGGCCTGACATATTTAGCACTCTCACCGGGACTATTCTTTGTTCTGTGGATTTGACGAGGGCCTTTGCTGATATTAAATCCGTCTGTATTTCTGCTGGTTCAACAACCCACAAGCGGTTTTCCACACAATCTCCCTCCATACGCGCCCATATCAGTGATTCACTCTGAGGTGGCAATTTAAGTTCTTCGACCGCAACTATCCTTCTGGCGTGCACTTGGTGCTTGTACCCAACGTCTAGAGGTATCTCTACATTTCGCCAACTCATAATCTGTTGCCCCATATTCAAATTGATGCCATGAGCTATCATGAAATCGGCACCAATTATAACCTCGTCCACGATATCGGCAACAATAAAGATGTGACTTATACTAATGTTGGCTATAGTCACCTTCGCCTCTGTTTTCCCATGGACGGTGGCAGACTCTCCCGTAGCTGTCCGTAGTCTTACATTGCTAAGTGCCTCACACTTTCCTTTCACTACATCTGGTCTGATGATAGACTGCGTCGCTCCGGTGTCTATAGTGAAGGTATGTGGTCTGCCATTAATGTATCCGCACGCCGTAAGATTGTTGTTGTTTTGTTGCATCACTGATATTGAGATTGTGGGGCCCTCACTTGTGGGAGCCAGCACTTGCCCCTCAGTGCTAGCTCGTTTTAGTTTAACGGGGACTCTTGTGAAGATGGTTGGTAGTTCGCCCGTTTCTTATTCCTTGATGGTGAGGCGGATCTTGATCTCTTGCGTGGCGCTTTGCAGTTTCTTTGGAAATGACCACTCTTTCCACAATTGAAGCATTTAAGTTTAGCCTTTTGTCCGTTTTCTCCTGAAACTTGCTTCAACATCTCTTTAAGTTTATTCAAAAGGCATTCCTCCTCCTCCACGACTTCCATTTTCCGCACTTTGCTCATTTGTGGTCGAGAAATCGTGCGAGCAGTTTCCTGGGCTAGTGCGAAGGCCACGGTCTCTGCAAAAGTTGTCTTCTGTGTAGAACATACCGCCAGTTTAATGTCAGGATCGCGTATACCATTCACAAACGCCTCGGTCTTAATGTTGTCTATCAGCGGGTGGTTTTCTCCGGGGTATGTAAGCTGCACTAATCTCTCGACTTCCATTGCAAAGGCCTGAAGTGACTCATTAGCCTTTTGCGCCCGGCACCTTAATTCCATGCGGTACAATTCTCGTTTGTGCTCATCACCGAACTTCCGCTGTAATGCCACCATTAACTCGTTGTAGTTGTTCCTGCAGCTGGCTGGCATGGTTTCTAGGATTTCAGCTGCGACACCTTTTAACGCCAAAATTAGTTCCAGAGCCTTCTCTCCATCGTCCCATCCGTTTCTGCTGGCTACTGTCTCGAATTGGAACTTGAATACGGATAGGGGTGAGCTACCATCAAAGCATGGTGTTCTTATCCTGCCGGTGCTTTCCGAAATGACTCGCACTGGTTCCGGTCGCTGGCTTTGGAGGTTGTTGATCTTTTCCTCCATCATAACGATTTTTCCACCGACTGTCCTCTCCAAATTGTCCACTTTCGTGTCAACGGCCTTTTCTAAATGTGACACCCTTTCCTCGACACCAGTGATCCTTTTGCTGACCGACTCATGGATTTCCTGCAGCTTTCCAGATGTTGTTTCCAACTCCTTTTCAATTTTTGACAAAATTGCTGCTTGCAGTCGTTGGTTTTCGGCTCTAGAAGCTTCGAATAGTTTCTGGTTCTCAGCTCTAGAAGCTTCTCGTACTTCAGCCAGAAGTTTTTGATTTTCAGTTCTAGAAGCTTCTTGTACTTCAGCCAGAAGTTTTTGATTTTCGGTTCTAGAAGCTTCTTGTACTTCAGCCAGAAGTTTTTGATTTTCGGTTCTAGAAGCTTCTCGTACATCAGCAAACAGCTTTTCGTTCGCTTCTTGCATTTTGCGATTTTCGGCTCTAGAAGCTTCTTGTACCTCCGTTAATACTTGCATTTTTTCCATCATAGCGGCTAGCAACGAATTTATGTCGATACCGCTAGGGTTTGCAGGGGCCTTTACCTCTCGTTCCTCTTCATCCTCGAACTCGTAGGAATCGATGTCGATGTCCTGAAGCTGCAGATGTTCCCTTAATCGCCTTTGCAGTTCAGTTTTCGTGCCCATTGTTGGCAGCTCGAGTTTACCCAACTCCCGTTTAAGCCGTTCCACTTTTAGATCGCAGAGTTTCATTTTATCTATTTATTTCTTTTTATTTATTTTTACTTTTGGATTTTGCAATCCCACTTCTGACACCAATTGTTACGTTTTTACCTTTTCAAAAACGTTTAAATATGAGTTCGTTAATTGCAACAAAGTAAAAACAAATATGTCTTTAGTTTTCCTTAACTCTCTTTATTATATACACTACTTTTGTATGTCACCGTATAGAACTTAACTATACAACAATAATAATCTGCTTATTCACTTTATTAGTTCACACAATTATTCACTTTGCAACCACGACTTGTTTTGTTCACACGCAACTTCACACAAGGCTGACTGTATTAACTCTGACTCCTGTTTGCTTTGTCCAGCCCTTTTATAGTCCGCACGCACGTACGATCATTATGATGAACGTTCTCGATGTGGAAGGTTCTCGCTCACGCCTTCTCGAGACTTCTGATAGTACATTGTTGTTTGTGTACTTTGCTTATGTTGTCCGTTACATATTTGTCGTAGCTGGTTCACTTTATGTTGTTGTTGCTACCTGGTTCGTTGTACACATGTGTGTGTGTGCAGCTTTAGATAATCAACACGTTCGTTGTATTCTTAGTGTTAGTGCGTATTTGTGTCGTGTGTATTGTGTTGGTGTAGCTGATAGCTTTTGTTTATCGTTTTTATTGTTAAACGATATTAGGTCGTTTCGATTTACGTAACAATATTGTTATATTTTTACCTTTTAAACACGTTTAAAATATGAACCCGTAGATTGCAAATAAAATAAAAATAAAAGTTTGTGTTTAGTTTTAATTAAAGTTCATTATTATTCGCACAATTTTGTGTGCCACTGTTCACAACTTTATGTAAACAACAATATTTGCTTTTCTTTGTTATTCCTCTGTTCATTCCCTGTGCATAAACAATAACAATTACTAGACAATTATTCGACAGATCTTTGTAAAGGAAGATGTTCAAAGCACGATTACACTCTTAAAACACACCGCGTCTTCACACAAGATTGAGAGAAGTTCATTAACTCAGTCGCATGCTTTGCTTTGCCTTTTATATGTTCATGACTTCGCCTTCTCGAAATCTCTATAATTATAAACAACATTCGTAACAATATAATGAATTTTGTGACAGAATAGAATGACAAAAGTATTGCCAGATTCGGAATAACAGATGGTTCAAATTTAAACCGATAGATGGCCCAGCCTATATTTAAGTATTACATTTTACAGTTGTGTACCTTTTAAATCACATTCATCCACCACAACTAGCCAGCTATTGGCTGTGAATTTCACGCTTCCGCCTGGAAGCCAACAAAAGAAAAAAAAAATATGGCAGAAGAAAACGGAACAAAAAAAAAATTAACGTTGATTTAAGTGTTGGCCATTTATTTTAAAATAGAACCGGTGAACATGTTGAAAAGAAAAAGAAGACGGGAAGAGAATCTTTAAATACGAGGCTGCTCGAAATTTGTGAAAAGAAAATCGCTGTGATAAATGTCTGCTTCTTTTTTCGACTACCTTTCTATGGATTATTTTGTTGATTTCAGTTAAGTTCAGTTTCAGTAATAGGTGTCCCGTTTATGGAGAAAATATTCGTATTTATTCAGAATCATTAACTTTTCTAATATTTTAAATAAGGTGTGTTAAATTTGTTTTCCTTTCATTCATTTGCTCTCATTGCAGTCTCATTACGTTTCCATTTTTTAATGGCTCAATAAACTTTTTAAAATATCCTGGGAAAGCAGAATTATTAGCTCGTAATTGCCAACATTTATATTCGTAATCTAGTTTTTGTTTCCTATTTCTTTCGTAAATTTTTTTATTATTTTTGTAGAAAGACCCTTCCGGTGTGGATTTTTTTGTGGCAATTGTTGTAATCGAAATAAAATTTAATGACGCACATAAAAGTTGTATTGGATTGTTATCGTCTTACGCTTTTGCTTTGGTCAAATATGGTTTTGGGAGCCTCAATTTTAGATCGCAATTACAAAGTAATTTTTATTTAAATGTATATGTGTGGTCATCATTGAAGGTTAAGACATTTTACAAGTTATTAAAAACGAATGTTCAAGACTTTTATCGTGTATCGCATATGTATTTAGCTGCATGAAAACTGTCGACAATGACGGCTATGATTTGACAGCTGAGTATGTAAAAATAGACTTAGGGACATTATTACAACTTGCCGTTAACTAAAGCCAGAATTTTAAAAGGCAGCTAACTTTTCATTATTATGAGTACTCATTATTATGAGTACACAATAAGATAAAAGTGAGCGTCAAGCTAAAGGGCTACTACCTTTAATTTTTAAAGTTCACTTTATCTTTGAACTTGCCATATTATTTATATTATTTTCAATATGGCAACTTCAAATATAAACATGAAAAATAAACGTTAATGTATTAACCCTTTGCACTCGGCTGTCCCCTCTGAAGGGATAACGTAAGTGTAGCATATCACTCGGTTGTCCCATCTGAGGGGACATGATAGTTTGTTAGCGATTACAGACAATGAAATTATTCCATTGCAATTTTTTAAGAAACACGTGTTCTCCTATAGTTTTCTGTTATGGCACAAAAAATTGATCGAAATCTGATGAAATTAACAAGATGCTTGATAAATAAATCAACCGTTCTACACGTTCATGACGGACTGATCTGTTGAGCAAATTGTAGATATAGTGCATTAGGCGTCGAAAGCTACAAGGGTGTGGCTTAATGAAGTAGGAAACTTGATACGATAATAAAGAAATCCGATAACCGAGAGAAGAAATATATAAGATCTCAATTCGTACTGAAGCATCGAATAAAAAAATTTTTAATATTTTTTTTTATAAATATGTGTTCATCAATGTCCACAAATTCATATAAAACAAATTTCAAATTTACTGTATAATATCACGTTTCAAGGATGTACGTTTTCGTAAAAAAGTGGCGTCGAGTTGCTGGTAGGTAACATCCGAAACTGTGCCGAGTGCAAAGGGTTAATTGTTTCTCAAGTCAAAATGGATATAGGCGTATTCATTATATTTATTAAAAAAAAAACACAAAAATTTTATTAACAAATAAAAAGGTACGTCGTTGCCTCTGCGGTTTTAAAGCGCTTGTTTAATTGACACTGCTATCGATATTGCTCCGGTACTGCCATATTTTTGAAAAAGTGAACTTCATATTATCTGTAGGTTGTAATAACGAAAAGAAGTTAAAGGTGACTTTAAAGTTCACTTTAGCTAAAGCTTCCTTTAACTAAACCCAACTTTAATGGCAAGTTGTAATAATGGCCCTTAACATTGCTGTTCAATAAGGTTTGGCAAGTAGGCAGTAGTCTAGTATGGTGTATGTTGGGTTATTGGATGTGAGGTAAACGAAGTATGAGAACATATTTCTTCGGCGTCTTCCTCCCAGCAGATTTCTGGGAAAAACTTTGAGAGTAAATAAAATTGCCATGAAAAGTTTCTCAAAAATCTGTTGTTCGGAGTAGTTACCGCCACTTATGGGTGAAATTAACACACACAACATAAGAGTTATGAGAAGCTAGGTCGTAATCCTGACTAAAAGGTTGTAATGATAAATTATGTATGTGTGTACGTAAGTTATCATGAATTGTTTAACGCTGGAACAAAGTCTGCAACTGGTGCTACTACTATTAAAAAAATTAATCTGTTCCTGAAGTCCTTAGAGCACTTCGATTTATTTACGACCAAGATCAATAAGTCAAGTGAGCAAACAATTCATGCAGATGTTTTTCGTTTTCGCACAAACAAGATTAAAAAACGATGAGGAGGCGATAGATGCTAATGCCCTGTTTGCATGAATGATCATGTGGACAATGATGGAGACTTTGTCGTTGATTGGTAGGTAGGTTGAAAGAGAGGAGACGAACCAATATCGCTCAAGGTCTTATTGCTATCTGCATACAGCTAAGCCATCATAGAACTCACGATTAACAAATACCCACCATATTGTCCATTGTCTACATCATGTAACATGCAACACTACTTTTGTATGTGCTGCAATGGCATAAATGATCGACGTACTGTAGTGTACTAAACACTTGGCACCTTGTACGAAATCTCGACACTTTGAAAAATTACAAAAAAATATTTCTTGCTTCAAAGAGCAAATAAAAGCCCTGCAAAAGCTTTTTAAATTGTAGATCCCCTACTTATGGATAAAATTAACGCACACATGTATGGATCAGATTACCGTAACTAATCTTTTGTATAATGTCACGGGGCTGAAGCAGTTCACTCCACATATTTCCATACTATCCCATTATCAGATTTCGAATGCTGTAAATAGACCAAAGAGGAAGCCATCTTGACAAGTACATTATTGGGCATTACAACTCTCCACTGGATCCTCATATATAGTGTATTTATCGCAATAATAATAAACAACACACCACATTTACTATACAAAAAGGTTTAAATTACATTTGCTCTACATTTGTACAACACATTTTTTTTAATTGTAATTCTAAACCTTTGAAATAAAAACAAAGTAAAAACAAAGTAAACAAAGTATAACACACTTTAACAGAAATGCAATTAAAACAACTGACATGGGTCAAAGCATGAGTAAAGCAATGAGTAAAAATATTAAATAATATTGAGTGAAGTCTTGACCAATCACAACTCAGTAATTGTTTCAAATGAATATAGAATATGTAATAATGAAATGTAATAGAAATGAATATGTAATAGAAAGAGCAAATTATAGAATATTAAGAAACATTGTAAAAATTAGAAAATGGTATAAATAGTTGAAAACATTCAAATAAAAATTCAGAAAAAGATCTTGACGTCCAAAAAGAAATCAAAACTTTTCTCATTGCTCTAACCCAGCACCTTAGACAGTGCAGGGAAGAATTAAAACTGCTGTGGTTAGAAATAGCATTCAAAACAATCTAGCACATCATTCAATTTTAATATCTTCCCCCCTTATTGAAAAAGACTATATAATGGAATATGTTGCAACTTACCTCACCAAACCAAACCTTAACTAATTAAGGATTGCCAATTAAAGGATTGATCTTTGAACCCAGGTTTGAAGTGTTGAGCTCATGCTTTGCTTTCTTTCGTTAAGAATTTAATTTGTGTTCAACGAGAGAACGTGCACATTCGTACATTATTTTGGCGATAAGTTGGCGAATACCTTTTTTAAAATGTTTCAACTTTAGGGCATAATCCTCTCGGAATTTTTTTTTACTTGGCCCCACAAATAAAGACAAATCGTCAAAACATTAAATTGCTTCTTTCTTATGTAATAAAACTCGATGTGGTCATGCTGTGTGGTTCGTGGCACTATTCTGTTAGCCGCGTTGGGTCACTTGCCTCTAAAATAAAGACAAATCGACTATGACACCTCCAGATCATAGTGCGTAGCAGATCATAGTAATTTGTCAGAATGCAACGGTTTTACCATAATCAAACGCGACAATTATGCTTATTGACGAGACCACCGAGTGGGAAATGAACTTCATTGCTGAAGAAAATGTGTTCAAAATATCGGCATTGAAAGCGGATTGCTTTTGCATCCAATGTCAATGGTCATTTTAATTTTTGCGTAAGTTAAACGTTATATGAAGGCTCAAATGCAAACCATATCACAATAAGACATAAGATAGACCGATTTGCTGACAGCGTCATTGAAGCCGCAGTAGTCTAGCAAGTAGTGTGTTGGCCTATTAGACGAAAAGCCAGGGTTCAAACCCCAGGCCAGACATCAAAACAAAATACAAAAAGTATTTCTTCGGCGACTTTCTCTCAGCAGATTTCTGGCAAAAACTCTGAGAGTAAATAAAATTGCCATGAAAAGTTTCTCAAAAATATCTGTCGTTCGGAGTCGACTTTAAACAGTAGGTCCCTCCACTCATGTATAAAATTAACACACACAATATAAGTGGTGTGAGAAACTAGACCGTAATCCTGACTGAAGGGGTTGTAATGACCAATTATGTATGTATGTTATGTTATGTATGCCATGGCATCAAGAATGTAGAATTATTGGCAGAATTCACTATTCGGATATTTGAATACACTATTTAACGAAGTCCGTTATGCTTACTGTATTGTCAAATTTCTTTATATACATACAGTCGCTTATGATGAGTATTGTTTTTGTCGTAACCTTCTTGGGAGCATATGGCTTCCCCAAAGCATTCCTGTCTTGTTTCAGTTTCTTTAATCTATTGTTACCAAAATGGAAATAGTGTTTTGCTTTTACATCGTTTAGATAGTAATTTATAAAATTGTGTGTGTGCAAGTGTGCGTAATATTTTTATGGATTAATTTTCTTGTTAGTAATGTAATGTTAGTTCTTTTTTTCATGTTACTTAATGAATTTTTTAGATTTTCTTTCATTATTATTACAGCTTATACTTGTGTTTATGCTTTTGTGCTCTTGGCTTAAATGCCTGCCAAACTAACTGGCCACCTGATTTAATTTTTACCGAGGGTGTATGGTCTGTAGCTTTTTATGTTTCTACTATGAAATGTGTATTTGACACGTGCATTTAATCTTTTTACATGTTTGTTAATCATTGTTTTTCTTTTATTTTTTAATTCTTATATTTATTTAGGGGACCTTTTTTCAGTCATTGAAATTAAAGGATTTCGTTGCTTTTGTTTACAGGCGACAGAATGAATGTAATTTTATTAAAAATTTCTATTTTTCTCCGGTTTTCCGAACTTATAATTAATACCTTGGGGTAAACAAAATTATTGTGTAATCGTAGATTTATTGTCAGTAAATTCGAAAATAATTTAAAAGATATGAAATATAAATTTGGGATATTAAATAACACAAGAAATATATATGTTCCTCTTACTCCTCTATGGAGCATAGAACAAAAATTCTTTACACCCATAAATTCATCACTCGTCCTTGGAAAATAATGTAACAATATTACTTCAGCCCCGGTCAGCCAAACGTCCTCGAAGTAAACACAACCGAATGGTCGTTTTTAGCATATGAAGAGTAATGTAAATGCTTCCTCAAATTACAAACGCTCTCATTGCTTTTCGTATTCTAAAAACGAACGTGCTTTTCGCTGGCATTTGGCTAATCGTGGCTTTACATACTTACTTAATTGATCATTTCAACTATTTAATCTGAATTACGACTTTGGTTCTCTCGTCACTCCTGTTAAGTTTGATAATTTTTATATATGATAGACGAAACCTTCAGTTTAACACCGATTCCAAGCGCAGATTTTTGAGAAATTTTTCATGGCCAGAACACGGCTGAGAAGAGTGGTAGCTCTGATATCAAAAAGCTCACTTGAGCATGCATAGCGGCCCTTTGTGACGCCACAGGTGAACGCAGTTTCTGTACTGACCAAGTTCTACCAAAACCAGGGAAGAAGAAGAAGAAGTTGGTCAAAGCTTGATAAACGAAGCTATATCCATGACATCAATAGATGATAGCTTCGTCAAGCTGATAAGAAACTGCTGAGAAGAAGTCGTCTAAAAAATATTTTTTCTTATTTCGTTTTATACCAGATGTCGGAGTTTGGTTTCAACCATTGCCGCACATCTAATAAGCCAACACATTGTCTACTAGACTAAGGTGACTTCAATATTCTTTTCAATAATAATGAAAACAAATGTTATTCTCTTCTACTGAAGTTTGCAGGAAAACAGTAGGTAACAAATTTTAATCAAAGTTTTAAAAATTTAAATCATCAAAATGGCTTTGAAATTAATATTCAAAGAACATTCCTCTACTCTTACCATCTAATGACTAAGTTTTCATACTTTTCGCAAACTATTAAAGATTGGAATATTTAGTCAAATATTTTTTGCACCACAAGGTTTTTAAATGTCAGAAAACTACTGGGTAGATACTTAATGAATTGGTGTATCCAGGGTGTACTCCTAAACAAAAATCAATAATTCATGCTCTCAGGGTATAATGATTGGCATCCATTAATGCCTCCTTGGGAGAATCATAATAGTCACATGAAAATTGTGGATACTATTGACATTGTATCTCAAAATAACTAAACTTGCATTCGATATTGGTTTTATAGGAACAATAAAAAAAATCTTGCAACAAAAGCGAGAGTGGAATCATTTTGATGTCGACGTAGCCTACTACTTAGTATGTTAACATATTAGACGAGCTCAGATGTCTTGAACATAACGAAATATTGAAAAAAAAATATATTTGTTTCGCTGTTTTCTTTTCAGAAATCTTCTGGTAAAAATTGACTATAGACTAAATAAAATTGCTAGGAAAAGTTTTGAAAAATCTATCATCGAAAGTCGAACGAAAAGTCCCGCCACTTATAGATAAATATAATACACATAACATGAGTGATGTGAGCAGCTTTGTCCTAGTCGTGAAGGTTTGTAATGACCAATTTAAAAAGTATACCATCAGTGGTGGCTTAAATGTTGGTGGCTTATGCCCATGACTTATAAAAAGCAATCTAGCAGCACTAAATCCCGCAAAAGATTGAGCCAATGACCAGGATTTCAATAAATCAATTGTAAATCTATATGGTCTTAAAACCAAATTTCATTGCTGTTTAGTTGGTTGTTGTTTTAGTTAAAATTCTTGCCCTTCATCCTAAATGATATGCTTGTTTGTTTCAAAGGAAATAAGAACCGATGATGCCGCCAGCATGTAAACTGTACCAAATATTCATTTGTAATTGAATTCAAGAACAGTTTCACAATTTACTTCACTACAATTACGGTATTTTGCTTAAAGGCGTAGTCATTTAACCAGAAACTCTTTCATAAAAGTGCTTATCTTTAATCAGTTTCAAATGAATCCAACCAGCAAAAATGCAACACAATCGATGGTCATTTGGCTTTAATTCTGTTACGAGGAGACGAGAATTTTCTGTATTATGTATTAACTTTTCCACGAGTCTTTTTTTTTGCTAAACTATTCATCATAACTTTTCAAACTGTACGGAACTGAAATGCCAAAAAAATTTTGAAATTCTGGCCAGCAAACTAATGTTATTAATATCGAAACACCCGATACTAAGCCGCACTCGGATAGAAATGGTTTTGCAAAAAAAAATTTACAGTTGAAAAGTCTTATGAAAATCACTAGATTATACCTTTCTAATAAGTTTCGCTAAGAGCAGAAATTCTAAAAGTCTCCGCAGCCTAGTAGGTAGTGTGTTAGCTCGTTAGAGGAGATTATGGGAATCAACCCTGGCTCAGATAGTGATATTATTTCCATGACAACCTTTTCAAAAATCTATCGCTCGCAGTCGATTTTAAATTGTAGGTTCCGCCATTCATGTATAAAATTAAAACGCAAAACATAATTGGTGTGAGAATCTAGATCGTA
Source organism: Sarcophaga subvicina (assembly GCA_936449025.2). Taxonomy (NCBI): domain Eukaryota; kingdom Metazoa; phylum Arthropoda; class Insecta; order Diptera; family Sarcophagidae; genus Sarcophaga; species Sarcophaga subvicina. The sequence continues at coordinate 84,173,878 of OW388084.2, forward strand.
ATCCTAACTGTAGGGCTTTAATGTCAAATTATGTATGTATGTATGTACGAATCCTCAACAATGGATTTGAAAACGTTCTGAATTAAACTCCAAATACTCTTCCGTTATGTTCTGCCTCCTATTCTGAAAAAAATATAACCATTATTTGAATTTAATATCGTTTTACTTGGAATGTGAATATGAAGTCGCCGCAATCTAGTAGGTAGTGTGTTGACTTATTAAACGTAAGGCCACGGTTCAAACCCCAGGTCAGACCTCAAATCGAAAATATGAAAAAAATATTTCTTCATTGACTTCCTCTCGGCAGATTTCTGGCGAAAACTCTTGGAGCAATTATAATTGCCACAAAAAAGTTTCTCAAAAATCTGTCGTTCGGAGTCGACTTTAAACTGTAGGCCCCGCCACTCATGTATAAAATTAACGCACACAACATAAGTGATGTGAGAAACTAGGACGTTGTACAATGGGTCAATTCGTCCTAGTTTCTCGTCCTACAGTTTAAAGTCGACTCCGAACGACATATTTTTTGAGAAATTTTTCCTGGCAATTTTATTTACTCTCAGAGTTTTTGCCAGAAATCTGCTGAGAGGAAGTTGGCGAAGTCATACTTTTTGTATTTTGTTTGATGTCTGGCCTGGGGTTTGAACCCTGGCTTTTACGTATAATAAGCCAACACACTACCTATTAGACTACGGCGACTTCAAACTGGCAAATAAATTTTGTGAATATTTTAGCACTACGTTCCTGTAATAAGCGTGATAATCATAATCGAGGAAATGTGTTTTTCTAATGTCATATTTATGCAAGTGGACTTGTGTACAAACAAACATGTAAATTAAAACAAAAATAAACAATTTTCCGATAAATATTGGTTTCTAATGTTAAATATAATCATTTATTGGAAGGATGTTTCTTTTAAATGACAGTATTAACATGCCACGAAACTTAATCCATAATTTTGTTTACCTTCCTTTCTTATTTACACAAACAACCAAACACTATACCTGACGGTAGTACAATTTTCCATTTCCTAAGAGTCTTATAAAAACTTCATACTTAATTTACGAAATCATAAAGACATACCTATTTACCTGGGTATATATTATATTATTCCCATCCCTTCACTCTCTCTGCATATTTAATACTGTCAATATAATATAAACAATATTTGTGTCAATAACTGTAAACAACAGCAACAACAAAAAAAAAAGAAGAGAAAAAAAACCAAAAATAAAAAAGACAGGAAAAGTAAAACTGAAAACAAAATATCCTATGAACTCATCTTTATTAAGTATTCATCCAAACATGCAAAGGAAAGGAGTCCCAGGCAGACACTCATTGGCTGTATGAAAAGAAACAACCAAAGTTTCTACGATGAGTATAATAAACAAAAATTAGTATTAAGTCCTGAGGGAAATGCACAGACATACCATCACAGTGTTACAAAGATAAGCAGTTCCAGGTACACTTATTTATCCGCATACTCTGACAGTAACGATAACTAAGGAAGAGATATGCAGGATGAGTAAAGCTGGAAAAATGGAAATTAATATCAACAGTGAAGTACACTTTTTTATATACTCATATTCATTTGTAAGCTTTAAAGAAATAGTGTGTTGTTCATGGCCTAGCAAGGGCCTTTAAAAGCGCTTAATAGGAGACAGAACTCTAGTGTGTTGGGCATTAAGTTGATCAGTGATACTAAAGCTATGGTCAGACTGAGTAAATATTTGAAGTAAAACATCATTTATTTCTTTGCTCTAGTGTGACCATAAAATATTTTAGGGGTGCAAACAAGATTTTGAGAAAACAAATTTGAGAAAAAAAATGTCTCTAATGTGACCATAGTGTGACCACCCGTGTCAAATATTTTCTCCTTTTTTCGAGCAAATAAATATTTGATCGTGCAAAATTTTGTAAGAGCAAACAGTGGCAAATAACAGCTGTTGCAAGCAGTGTTGTCCAGTTTTAATAATAAATTATAAAATTTTTTCATAAAATCACTAAAACGGAAAACTTTTAATAATAAACTTATGAAAAGTAGAAATTAAAAAAAAATTGTGTAAAGACCTTTCGACAGGTTTATTACAAGTTTGGATCCATTAGTTCATTATGAACCAGGAACAAAAAATATTATTTTTTATCACATTTTTTAAATGCATGTGCTACAAAAAGTTATATTGAACAAAAAATTGATTAACCTACTAATTTCCAAGAAAATTGCAATACTGTAAAAAAATCAGGTAAAGATCATAATTTTTGTTTAATAGACGAATGCACAGTGGTTTCTGTTATATGGACAAGCGGTCAAAAATCAATATCTCCAAAACCATAAAAGCTAGGGTCTTCAAAATTGGTCAGCACATAGCTTAAAACATGCAAATTTTTAGGAAATAATTTTGACAACTGTAGCCAAAGTAGCCATTTGATCTCTAAAGGGTTAATTAGCTTATAGATTTGTTTTAAGAATTTTTGAAATAAAGTATGAAAATTCGTTTGTTTTAAAGTATGTTTTAAATGATGTTTTCTGTGCTTGAACAACAGGTTTTCTTAGTCGTTAAGATACATTTATAGCTTGGGAAAAAATTATTCGTTATTTTTTTATTCACAAAATCTTTTATAGTTAAGTACTGTTGCTAGTTTCAACGAAAAGAGCCAAAACCTCGTAAATTTCCACATTGTATATCGTGGTTAATTGTGTTTTTGTAAAACTTCGGTTAAAGAATTATCACCTTGCGTAATTTTAGATATTTTACGCCTCTTTGTTCTTTCTGAAGACTTGAAAATTCCTTAGCAGGACGACCACGCTTTTGACTAGGTGCAGGTAGTTCTTTTCCAAGGGATTTTGCTTCTAGCTGAATAGTTTCAAGACATTCAAACCATTTTTTTGCTCCTTCAGAATAATTAATTTGCTTCGATAATTTTTAGTCCAAAGTTTACCAATCCGCTTACAAAGACTTTTTAAAACTTTTGTTAAATTGCTCAGGTCGAATTTTATTTTTTCAGCCTTCAATTTTTCCTCCATAATTTGAAATATTTTTTTTCTGTCGAATGATAATTACCAGCTGTGGAACTCCAAATATCAAGCACATACATCCTAGAAAATTGGCACTGACAGCATAAACCTTCTATTTTAATTTCCGTATTGATATTTTCCAAACGTATAGCACTATCGCGAAATCAATTAATTAAATTGCAATATAAAGTTTAAAACAACAATTTCTTAAATAAATGTTTTGTCTTTATTCATAACTGTATCAAATGCCACAAAATTGCAATATAAAGTTTAAAATAACAACATTAAAAAAATTATTTCTCTTTACTCATGTTCTTAAAAAGATATAGTACAAAATAAAATGTGTTTATTTATTATTTTTCGTAGGATGACTTTGCAAATCACATCCAAATGGGAAAATATGCAAAAACCCGTGGCCACAATATTATTTAATTTAAAGAGGGATAAAAAATCTACAATTTGATCTATAATAAGTTGGAGGAGGGCCATTTAACTAAAAGTCTACGTGAAAAATTGGTTTTTAAGAAACGTGTGTTTTGAAAAGGTCAAAAAAGTATTCTTCAGGGATTTTTTAATGGGCTTGAATTTTTGCAACTTTTATCATTTAATTTGGTAGAAAACAAGTTAAAATTTAATTTTTGTTGGGTTTTTGGAGACTTCAGCCACAATAACACAAAATTTTTTTTAATTAAACTTAAGTTTTTTTTGTATGACTATGCGACCACAATATATGCAATATAAACATGCCTCCTCTTTCAAATGACGCAAATATTAAATCTCGCAAAAAAAAACAAAATTTGTTAGATTCATAAAATTTAGAGTGTTGTCAATAAATTTAGTGCAATAAAGCTTAGAAAAAAAACTAACTTTTTTGATTTTTGGCCTATGGGGGAAACCAGTGTGGAATGGGTTCAAATTTTTAATACGTCAATCGAAAGCTCTTTGAAAGAACTTTTTTTCAATGTCCATCTCAGCGATGATTATATTTCAAAGTTTTATTAAAGCAGTAATTTAATATCTGGACCTTAGAGACCAATATCTCCAAAACCAGTCTTCGACGGCACAAAATTTTTATGTATATATACAGGAGAGTATTAAGTTATATATTTTATCGTTTAAACGCCATTCAGTTGTCAACACTGATGTAGAAAACAAAACAATTAAACAGATGTGCGAATTTAATTTATTTTTTGGCAAAGAATATGGCGGCTGCTCCGCAACTTAACACAAATAATGTTTTCTCATCTTCCATTTCGAATATTAATTTATTTGTGTTCATTTATTTATTTATGTTATATTTTTCCCTTTATGTCTGTTCTTCTGATTAAAGAAATTTGTTTATTTTCGTTTTGTGAAGTTTCTGTTTTGTTTTTGTTTTTTTAATCATGTATACCTTTTCGTTTGTTTCTCTTTTTCTGATGAAACAAATTTTATTTATGAGAAAATAAAAAATATTTACTTTGGTCTGACCGCAGGGAAAACATGTTTGCTCCAAACTGTATTTGATGCTGTTTCATTGTTATTTGGGAAAATAAATTTTGTCAAATATTTACCGTCAATGTGACCAGCAAACAAACTACAGAAAAATTTAATGCAAATACGAGTAAACATATTTGAAGCAAATATTTTTTCAGTGTGACCACAGCTTAACATTGACTCAGATTACCTTACAATAAGTTGATGCTGGCTACTCAGCTGAACTAATTCAATTTTTTTGTAAAACCAACACTCAGGGTACGGCCTCTACTCATGCAGTCCATTGTGTTGGAACTTGGAATATACATTGAGTGTCAAAAGAAACTGTACACTATGGATAAAACTCTAACAATCACCAAACTCAACTTTTACCACTTGAGGAGAGTGCCCAAAAAAATTTGACAATATTTCGTTTTTTTCAATTTTAAAAACTGGCAATGAAGCAATTTTAAAATAAAAATAACGGTAATTTATTAATGTATACTTTTTTAATGCACAGTTTCTTTTGACGCGCACTGCATGTTATTGCGAAGGAGGAAAGAGGGAGTAGTACTTGCGTACACAAGATTTAAATCTCTTTATATCATAAGTGACAGGAAAGGCCTCTGCTGGAAGGAAGTTCCACATACCAACTATCCTGCTAAAGAGCGAAGTTTCTCTGTAATGCACTGGTCAATCGACTAAAAACCGATGTGCTCGCCGAGAAAGACGTTTGCTGCGTTGTCCCCTTATTTCGCTCGAGCAAAAACCATTATAGTAGCGATACAATGAATCAATAGAGTTGGATATCCTAACGTTAATAATGAGCACGTTCACGCTCTCCAGTATGCGGTCGAGGAGCTTCAAAATAGAGTTCGAGGCACATCGATACAGATGATGCAATATTGTTGCTGCACTTGTGTACCAATACACAACACTTTCGTGCATAGAAATCGAACCTATTCATCCGACCCCATTAGGAGTCATTCATATTACGTCTTTTCGCCTCAATCTCCGAAGTGCTCTTCCTACAATTAAAAGAATGTGAATGACAAATACTGCTGTCACCCGTAAAAGAGTGGATAAATTGCAACAAGACGGCATGCTTGTCCAATGAAAATTCTGCGAAATCTGCACTTGGATTCCAAAACTCAAGTACTTGAAAAAGATAATACAGTGTCGCAATGTCAGCTACGACTATGCTTCAGTTTCGGTGTCATACAAGAGTCATACCAGGAGAAAAACAGCAAGGAAAAGGAAATGTATAGATGTGAGTGTGAGGAAATCATGATGATGAGCATTAAATGAAGACTAACGCACTCCTAACACGATTTGCAACTCCAAACGACTTAATTAATCCAGCTTTACCTATCTGAGACGTAAAGTCATCTGTAATGTGAAGTGCTGGAGCTTTTATTCAAGATAGGATGCAAAACATTCCGCATGTTACTGAACTTCGTGAAATACCGCGTTCAAAATAAAATCAGAACAGTTTCGACATTAGGTCCAAGGGTGTATTGAGGTGTTGGATCCAGTGTTTCTTTAATTCAGATCAGCATGAATCATCACTACAGGCTTGGACATTGTTCGAGCTTAATCACTACATTTTAGGACAGAGTGTGTGGTCAGATATATATTTCCAACATCTTTTCTCGTAAAACGCTTTTGAGGTCCCAAGCCATCAGGGTTTCTATAAAAATAAACGGAGAGAAGATTTGATCCATGCTGGATGAAATAAGCTGCATATTATTAAAGCGTAAGTAGTTTATAAAGGCTATCTGGTTACAATAGCGACAACGAGTGACGACACACGCACAGACGAAAGTAAAACCTGACTAACAATTGCGAAATCAATATACGAATAAATATACTTACATCCAAAATTCACCAACAGCAGGTTCCATCTGGCACTAAAATGAAATGCTGAAGGGTTAAGAGCACATAAATGAAAGCAGTACATCACGTAAGATGGACAGGTTTTATGGCAACCATATACTCAAAGAGAAATATTTAAGAAAATATTAAAATTTAACGTACATTATATGCATGATTTATAAGGATTTTCTTTGGTTTAAGTGATGGTCTCCTTGCTTGTAAACATCTAAAAATTTCCCTGCACACTTAATATGATTGTGTCACTTTAAAAGTTTCTACGTTTAACTAAATTATCTTAAAATTGTTATTTAAATTTGTATTTATGGAATCTATATTAATAACTCTGTTTGACGAAAATAAAATCAACGTATTAAATAATAATTAAAAATAATAAATATTCTTTGTTTTTATAAATTAATTCCGCTTCAACGAGTTGACAGGCTGTCTTTTCTCAAAACAAAACAAAAAATTTGGATTTACACTCGTCACCAAAAATGGACGTATAAACCATATTCAGCTAAATCTGCGTTATATGTCGTATAAAGAATAATTGTTGAAATAATAATTCTTTGCAGCTTTTTCAACCTGTCCCTATCTGTTGTCTCTGATTTGACAGACTAACAAAACTTCTACTCTGACAGAGCCGATACGCATTACAGCTATGTAATTTTTAAGTTGGCCTTTAACAACCTGTATGTTGGATTTCGGCCAGCATTAACACATCTTTCCAGGTGCCTCTGGTTCTTGTCAGCCTTCGCTAGTTGGTGTTGTTTTCTACGCCGACTTCAGGATTATGAGTTAACTTCTCACACAAGTTAAGTTGTGTGAGTTAATTTTATCCATAAGTGACGGGACCTACAGTTTAAAGTCGACTCGGAACGACAGACTTTTGAGAAACTTTTTATGGCAAATTTTACTTACTCTCCGAGTTTCTTCGCCGAAGAAATATATTTCTTTTTTTCAAACGGCGATGTCTGAAGTCGCCGTGGTGTAGTAGGTAGTGTGTTGGCTTACTATTCGTAAAGTCCGGGTTCGTATCCCAGGTCAGACATCAAAAATGAAATATGAAAAAAAAAATATTTCTTCGGCGACTTCCTCTCAGCAGATTTCTGGCAAAAACTCTGAGAGTAAAATAAACTGCCATCAAAAAGTTTCTCAAAATTCTGTCGTTCGGAGTCGACGTTAAACTGTAGGTCCCGCCACTCACGTATAAAATTAACGCACACAACATGAGTGGTGTGAGAAGCTAGGCCGTAATCCTGACTGAAGGGTTGTAATGGCCAATTATGTATGTATGTATGTCTGATTAAACAGTAGCCTCACACTACCTACTCACTACCTACTAGACTTCGGCGACTTAAGCTAATGCCCACATCAACAACCCGCTTCACCGGATCAACCTCTTTTATCCGAACGACATGGCCGAGCCAGCGTAGCCGTTGTATGTTAATTAGCTGCACAGCGTACATACGTCTCGTTGAGGAAATTATACAGCTCCTAGTTCGATCGGATGTGGAAATCATCGCCAGTTCGCATTGGACCGAAGATCTTATATAGAAATTTTGTCTCGAATACTCTCAAAACTGCTGCATCGGTTCTCAATAGCGTTCATGCTTCTGCGCGATAAAAAGCTGGAGAGAATATGCGAGTAAGAGTATTAGTCTCGTCGTTCGGAAGAGATATCTGCAGCTTCATTACGCTTTGTGAATTGAATTTCTCTATGAAAAGCAGGACCTACAGTTTAAAGTAGACTTCGAACAATTGATTTTTGAGAAACATTTCATGGCAATATTATTTACTCTCAGAGTTTTTGCCTGAAAACTGCTGGGAAGAAGTTGCCGAAAAAATATTTTTGTTGAGATGTCTGGGCGGGGGTGTGAAGTACGGCTACACGTCTAATAAGCCATTACACTACCTACTAGACTAAGGAGATGAAATGTATTTGCTTTAGCAAACGCATTAGTTATTGCTCTTATGAATCGTAGGCCGTATGAGGTTGACACATAGCTGCAGCCATACACGATCAAAGGAGTTGCGGCTGATGCCAACTAATTCAGATATGAAATGCAGTATTCGAAAAAAATTCAATTGTCACTTAGCTATCAGAGAAAATATAAATGCTTTGTAGCACCGCTTTTGTTGTCGAGTGTACTGTTTTTCTTTATATTGTTTGTACTTTTCATTTTCAGCATTGTTATATGGAAATACCCTGTATTTTTTTTCAACCGCTTGCTACAATTTGCAACATCATCATCACTGAGTTTGGAGCCTTTTTTCACTGTGTTTAATTCATTCAATAATAGTAATTGATTTTTATAAGTTTATTCATTTATATAGGATGAAACTACAAAAATATTAAAAAAAAGTAAAAAACTTTTCTTGTATATATTTTTATAATACGAAGCACAACATGCTCCAATTAATTAATCAACATGTTAATAATATAAGTCAGTGTGATGAAAAACATGAAAAGGAGACAAGAAATAGAATGGATTACGCCCAACTGGGATTTGTGTTTTTGCAAAACTAAAATACATATTAATGGAATGAACAATTTATGGTTATGACGAAATAATTTAGGATTTCAAGGAACTTTTGTTGATTTCTTTATGCGCTTTAATCACATACCAACGTCAAAATTTTGTTTTTGATTTTTAGTTGCAACTCATAGCGTGTTGAAAGTGTTCCAACTAGGTTTTATGAGAATTTTTTTTGTGACTATGGCATCATGCGGAGATTATGTATCTCAGCAAAAACATGTCCACAGGAAAATATTGTTACGTTTTTACCTTTTAAAAATCTTTAAAATATGAGCTCGTAGATTGGAAATAAAATAAAAATAAATTCGTGTTCAGTTTTAATTAAAATTTAAAACAATTCTGTGTGTCACTGTCCACAACTTGATGTAAACAACAACAACTGCTTTTCTTTGTTATTCCTCTGTATATACCCTTTGCATAAACAATAACAATTACTAGACAATCATTCGACAAATGTTTGCTACGGAGATCTTAAACCACGATTACTCTCTTCAAATGCAACGCGTCTTCACACAAGAGTGACTTCACTAACTCACTCGCCTGCTTTCCCTTACTTTTTATATGGCAGGGTAAACAGTGTGATGAATGTTCTTGAAGCCGAATGTTCGTGACTTCTGCTTCTCAAAATCTCTATAAATGTAAACATCGTTGTTTACATTGTTGTTTGTGTATTTTGTTTATATATCTGTGGCAATATGGAAGAGTAGCTTAAGTCGAAAATTGATGTTTTGAGATATCATCAATTTTGTGTAATTTTTATTCTGCCTGATTTTAGCGAATAATTTATGAATTAATATATTGGTAACATGTTTATTAGAGAAGAAGGATCATTATTTTAAAAAATATTGTTGAATTCAGAAGATATTACGCCTTTTCTACTTAAGCACTTTTTCGAAACTGAAATTTGGATTTAACTGGACCTTAAGTAACTTAAGCGGTAGTATATTGTGTAGTTTTAAGTAAACATAAGTTCTTTGAAAATAATGACTTTATATTTTTAAGGTTAACATTTATACAGCTTAAGTGAAGTTAAGCGATACCGTTATATGATGGATGGAAAATCTGAATATGTAAACTAAACTATGTGTACATAAGTTTTTTTGATCAATGCATTATTGATTCAAAAAACTTAAGCTAAAAAGTAAAAGTACATAACATTGATAAAAAAACATAATTCTTTCAAACGGACTATACACATTTAAGCGCCTTTGCTTCTGTAATGCGCCAAACACCTTAACTCAATTCTTTCTTATGTCTACTTAAGCTATTCTTCCATATCGGCACAGATATATTCTTGTAGGGTTGTTTGTGGATTTTTGTTTACTTGTTTACCATTTTTTATGCTGGTGTTTGTTGTTATATTAAACAGAACGATCATTTGTGAACAGGTTTGTTTACTGCGTTGTTTGGTTTTTGTAGGTTTTGTTTATAATTTTAAAGTTAAGCGACGTAAAAGCAAAACATCAAAACACCATTTTTCATTTTCGTAACAATATTTTTTATTAATTTTCTTTTCTTCGTTTTATTTATTAAAAATGACTTAAGTCTTAATGACTTAATAGAAAAAAGTTCAGAACTTTGTATTCCAACATGAAATTTGTCAATAACTTATGATTTTTCTAACTGGTAGTAAATGAAAAATTCAACTTAAATTTTAGTTAAATTCTTTTTGCATTTTTTGTTTTAGTTTTACACTTTACAAAAGTTGCATTGGACGTGAATTATAAGTAAAAAAGCTTTCTTAATATGTTAAAAAAAATGAAGCATCCTTCCTCTAAGTATTCTGCTGGGAAAAACTTTGAAAGTAAAATAAAATTGCCATGAAAAAGTTTCTCAAAAATCTGTCGTTCGGAGTCGATTTTAAACTGCACGTCCCGCCACTCATGTATAAAATTAACACATATGACATAAGTGGTTTAAGAAGCTAGGTCGTAATACTGACTGAAGCGTTGTAATGATTAATTTTGTACGTGTGTCTAGCAGCGTTAGATTCATATGGAGTCTGTACACCACGTCTAAGATTGACCAAAAAAGCCGTGTGCCCGTGGAGGAAATAGCAATGAGTTTGGTGCTCCATTGAAGTCTACACACTTGCAAAGACTACTACAAGGAAAAATTCAAAGGCATTTTTAGGTGAGAATTACCTTTTTCTGCAGAGGGCAGGTATATGATATCACACAAAATTTGCGATGGAAGAACGTAGTAAATCCAATAGACAGATCAGTCAGGTATAAACCTGACTAGAGTCCACATAAGAAATCCTAAAATTTCTATTATGGGACACTGTTCGCTAGAACCACAGAGTTTTATCAAAAAATCTAGGGTCCATTTGGTAACAATATTTCGTAAATTTGCTCACAGTGTTACGGGATTATGTAAAATTTCAATGACAGTCACCTGTGCTTAAACCAGTCAACCACTATCACCCTAAAAATTGTGTATGAATGCCTAGACCTTTTCGACACTTTGGGAAACTCTAATGCCACCGAAATAAGGAGCAAATTCTGTAGACTTATAAAGACCCAAAAAACGAAGATTGAAAAAGATACAACATTTTTAAAACTGAAGAAATATATGAATGCCAGATATTTGCTCTTTAGAGATTATGCCTTAAGTGGTTCATTTGCGAACTAGAAACTTTTTCCAACGATATTGTCAACGTCAACTAAAACTGTAGTTGACCATCCCCTACATTAGAATCACCTACAAAGATAAATCAATAACAATTTTTCTAGTCTCCATTCATTAAAATCAAATACATAAAAAAATTTGCATACTTTACATACGCTTTCAATATACTTTTCAACAAATTGTTCCTTTTGGAGCTTAAAATACCCTGCAAATATTTACTCTATTAAAGACTATAGGAAAGCAAATTGCCTTCGATTTATACACAATATGTATACAATAAATATTTTGGCACACTACCTTAAAATATTAAAATAAATATGCATGTAAACAAGGTAAAGTTTCTGATTGTGGTCAACGTGGCGACCACCAGGACGATCCTTGTTTTGCTGTATTCAAGTTGACACGCAGCCTCCTCGTGGCCCCTCCTGGATGGCATTCTAGCACCCGCTAGATGTTAACTAATGCGTGCAGCGAATGTCCAATCCCCTGGACGTTAAATTTGGGTTGTGCGTAGGGCTTGGAACCCACCATGTAAAAACAAATATCCAATGAAAACCAAGACAGTATCCTATAAAAAGATCCCCTCTAAAGTTGACGACCACGGCAAACGTATAATGGACTATGATTTACGTATTGGCACATGGAACGTCCGCACCCTTTACAGGGTAGGCGCTTCCGCCCAGCTGGCGGATGCCCTCATTAAATGTAGGACTGACATCACTGCCATTCAGGAAATGCGATGGACAGGACAAGGATGCAAAAGGCTTGCATCTTGCGATGTATACTACAGCTGCCATGAAAACAAGCACGAATTTGGATGCGGATTTGTGGTTAATAAGAGACTTCGTCACCTTGTCTCTGGTTCACACCTGTGAACGAAAGAATAGCCACAATCCGCATCAAGGCAAAATTTTACAACATCAGCCTAATATGTGCTCACGCCCCGACGGAAGAAAAGGACGATGTGGTTAAGGATGCCTTCTATGCTAAACTCGAGGACGTATACGATAAGTGCCCGGCCCATGACGCCAAAATCGTCCTCGGGGATTTTAATGCAAAGGTCGGGCGGGAAGGTATCTTTGGCCCCACTGTCGGACAGTTCAGCCTCCACGCAAACACTACCTCCAATGGTATGAGGCTGATCGATTTCGCCGCGGCGCGTAACATGGTAGTATGTAGCACTAAGTTTCAACATCTCGACATTCACAAGGCCACATGGATGTCCCCTGATCGGTCAACATCTAACCAGATCGATCATATTGTGATAGACGGAAGGCACGTATCCAGTGTACTAGATGTGCGCACATTCAGAGGTCCAAACATCGACTCGGACCACTACCTTGTCGCAGCCAAGTTTCGATTGCGCATTAGCGCTTCGAGGTCTGCGCACTCTAGTGCATTGCGAAAGCTGGACGTTAAGAAGCTGCGATCACAAAGGACAGCTGAGGCGTTCTCCGCTCAACTCTCGGATAAGCTCCGTCGTTCCCCATCTAATCTCAACGACATTGGCGGACTGTGGGCCAACATCTCCCACTCCTTGCGCACTACTGCGGAAACAGTCCTTGGTTTCGAACGCCCACCCCAACGAAACCAATGGTACGATGAGGAGTGTCGCGAGGCAACTGCAGCGAAAAACGCCGCATACAAGAAAACGTTGCAGTCTGCCGCTACGCGATCCATTGTCGAGAACTATAGAGAGAAGAGAAGGGATGAGAGACGCCTTTTCAGACGCAAGAAGAGGGAGCAGGAAAGGCGTGAGCGTGAGGAAGTCGACATGTATAGATGTAGGAATGACGCTCGAAAATTCTATCAAAAGGTTAAGCGTCTAACCGAGGGTTATAAACCCGGAGCGTCTTCCTGCAAGGACGAAAATGGAAACTTAGTATCAGATCCGCAGGGAGTACTGAGGTTATGGAGGAAACACTTCTCTACTCTGCTACAAGGCGATGACGACACCAATACCGCCTTTAGAGATGATGTTCCGAACCCGATCGATGATGTCGGCGTGGAGTTTCCGCCGCCTAGCCATGAAGAGGTCAAAGTCGCGATTACGCGCCTTAAAAACAATAAAGCGGCAGGTCCTGATGGCCTCCCCGGTGAATCATGGAGAGTGTTCTGCGAAAGGCAGGAGTGCATCGCAGTGGCACTATTTTTCAAAAAAGTGTCCAGTTGCTTGCGTACGCTGACGACATTGACATCATATGGCGTACGAAGCGAGATGTTACTGCTGCCTTTAGTGCTATTGAACGCGAATCTACCAAGATGGGTTTGGCAGTAAATGAGGGCAAAACAAAGTATATGTTATCGACGAGTCGAGACGCGCGGCGTATTGATTCTCAGATTACGGCCGATAACTATACTTTTGATACGGTCAAGGAATTCATCTATCTTGGCTCCGCCGTTACCACCAGAAATGATGTCAGTCTGGAGATCAAGCGCAGGATCGCTCCTGCCAACAGGTGCTACTATGGTCTCAATAGGCAATTGAGTAGCAGAGACCTCTCTCGTACAACAAAACTAACACTCTACAAGACACTCATCCTACCCGTGCTTCTTTATGGCGCAGAGGCATGGACCCTATTAAGTACAGATGCAGCGGCCTTGAGAGTGTTCGAGAGAAAAGTACTGCGCAAGATCTTCGGTCCAGTGCGAGTTGGCGATGATTTCCGTACCCGATACAACAGTGAGCTGTATGAGCTCCTCAACGACATGGACGTTGTACAGCGTATTAATATCCAGCGGCTGCGCTGGCTCGGCCATGTCGTTCGAATGGAGGAGGATGCGCCGGCAAGACGTGTATTTGATGCGGGAATCTGCGGAAGTCGGCGAAGAGGACGACCTTGCATCCGTTGGAAGGACCAAATCGAGGAAGCCCTGTCATCGATTGGTGTGACCAACTGGCGTAGACGCGCACGAAGCAGAGGCGCCTGGAAGGATGTGTTGCGGCAGGCCGAAATCCGATAAACGTGTTGTTATGGCCAATTAAGTAAGTAAGTAATCTTAAAATATTGTATTTGGGCTTGTTGTCAGCTACTGAAAAGTAGACTTTAAATTTTGTTTTTAATTTGTAAACGACTCTGGTAATTTCCTGCTAAATATGAACATGAAAATTGCCAAAATAAACGAAAAGTAGTTAAAAATTATAAATGCTTTGTAAAGAAATTCCCAAGATAATATATTGCCGAGAAGAGAAAAACTAGTTTAATAATATTTTTTTCTTTGAGAGCATAAAAGTAGGCCACTGAGGGTTAGGTTAGAGGACGTGTACTTGTCAATTAAGACAAGTACATTACCCGGAGGTCGAATTGACCCATTGTACCTCAGGCCACTGAATATAATACGAAAAATATGCAAAGAAACACGCAAAATAAAATTAAAGTACTGGCAACAATAATGAAAGAAGAAACAAATTAAATAAACAAAAATAGAAACACCAAAATTAAAGCATAATTTTTGGCGATAAAAATCAATTGTAATTTTTGCATATTTTTAGTCAACAAATTTAAATATAATTTCCCATTAATGATTCAAAATCAAGGTAACTGTAAAAAATTAGCGTTTTGTAACGTTTTTTATCATTTGTTTTCGCGATTTTGCTAGAATTTAATTTTCTGCTTTTTCAACCAGTATGCTAATTATATACTTTTTTGACGTTTTCTCAGTATAGCTCTTCATAGGAAATTAATTCTATATTTTTTTATGTATTTGCCTGTCGTACATTCATTATTTAAGGAATATTTGTACACCAATTGCTTTAAATACCCATTAATTTTAATTATATACACGCCACAGAACAAAGGTCGACATATTTTCTTGCAAAAAAAATAAACTGAGACAGAGAAAAAATTTAAATGTTTTGAAATTCACAGGGTATATAATTGCCTTTGACAATCCGCGAATATATGTAAACTTTTCTCTAAATTGTCTTTCTCTTTCTGGTAAAAATTAATATTAAAAAAACCTAAAAGTATGCAGATATTTCTTACATATGAAAACGCCTTAACGCATACTTTAACAATTTTATATCAACGTAGAATATACAAAATTGTATGGAGCATGTGATTCGAACCGTTTTTGTTTTATTACAGTTTTAAATTTAAACTTTTTAATTTCACTCCCTATATACCAGCATATCTAATTCCAACTGCTATTAAAATTTGCATGGTTTTAAGCGAAAATAAAATTTAGAATATGGGCTACTAACTTTTAATTGCAATTTGATCGAATTTATCCTACCAATTCAACAAATATCGTTATTTTTTATTAATCTTTTTATAAAAACTTTAACGAGAACTGTACATGTTTTCCTTCTTGTTAAATTCAAATAAATCCTTTTAATGCCCCTAAAATTATGCAGTTAAACTTTTTCAATTTGTTTATTTTTACTGTGTCACTGGAACAACTAAAATAAATACGAGATTTCAATGTAAATCTTTTTATTTTATATTTCATTTTATTTTATTATTTTTATTTTTTTCTTTTCGGCAGTAGTAAAATGGGGGAAATTTGAAATTTTGTTTATTTATTTTGTTTTTTTTTCCGTTGTTTTTGTTTCAAGACCACTTTTACTATTAAAGCGTTGCTAGAATCTACCACGTTACTAGGAATACACTGTACGTACATACATGTTATGTAAATATAAATATTTACACACAATTGTATGCAGTTGTTCCTAATACATTTGTATGTATTCACTTTAGGTATAAAAACAAAAACACCAAAAAAAATGAGTTAAAAAGGACATGCTGTGTTGTACCTGTTTGCAACATTTAACAAAAACATTGAACTAAACCACAGTTCAGTTTATTTAAGTTTTTGTTGTTGTTTTTTCTCTTTTTCATCTCTTTGTTGTTTTTGTAGTATTGTTTTTGTTGCTTATTTATATTCATTATACACTTAAGTATCAACTTACTTCTAAGCAGTGAGTCTTAAATTTTGAATCTCTTTAAATTGTGAATTGAAGGATGCTCGTTCAGCAAAGAAACGTATTTTCATTGTGAAGTATTGTGTGGTCTACTGGCCACTTGACCAATAGTGGATAAGTTTTAAGAGTTAATTCAGTGTACGATTTTAATTTATTTCACATTGGAACGTTACTCTAATTAATCAATAGAGCACATTCGCTCTATTTTGCTTGCCGCCAAGGAGCTTAAGCCTATGTTAGAAATTTGTAGCTTATTTTCGGTCGAATGGTAAGGCCATCCTGGAATGGCAACGCAAATATAACAGGGATAAAACGGGCCTTATGGAAACCGTATTTTCTGATACAGATCCAATTGTTTGAATCTGTATTGCTACGTTTTTACCTTTTAAAAACGTTTAAAATATGAGTTCGAATGCAAATTAAAAAAATTTGTGTATAGTTTTAATTAAAATCCTTTATTATTCGCACAATTCTATGTGCCACTGTTCACAACTTGTTGTAACCAAAACAATTGCTTTGTTTGTTATTCCTCTGTTTACACAATTACTAGACAATTGTTCGACAGATCTTTGTAACGGAGATCTTCAAACCACGATAACTCTATTCAAACGCACCGCGTCTTCACACAAGACTGACTGAACTTCTACTGACTAACTCGCATTCTTTGCCTTGCCTTTTATATGGCAGGTAAACAGTCTGATGAATGTTCTTGAAGGCGAATGTTCGTGGCCTCTCGAGTTTTCTATAAATGTAAACGTCATTGTTTCATTATTGTTGTTTGTGTATTTTTGTTTCCATTTATTTGTGTAGTGTTAGTTGTTGTATTTTTATTTACTAGTTTACCATTTTTTAATGCTGGTGTTTGTTGTTATATAACGCAGTGCGAAAATTTGCAAACAAGTTCAGAGGTTTCGTTTTTGTGGCTTTTAATGTTTAATTTTAATATTAAGCGATGTAAAAGCAAAACACCAGTGACTAGATTTTTCCAATTTTCGTAACAATATATTTCTCAGGCTGAGGGTTAATCATACTTCCTAGACAGCCTGCCCCACGCATGCAAATTAGCATTATCGAATACTGTCTTATAGTAGACAAAAGAGTGATGTGTGCCGGTTGGCTTTTCATGAGCCTTTTCAAAGATTTAGAGTGGACTTACGATATTCAAAGCCTCACTGATAATGCCCAATCAGTGATTTGGCAAATCACATCTATCTTTCACCCAATACGCACGTAGGAACCTCTGTATTTGAAGGATATCATGAGGTTTTCTTCCCTCAAGACTGCATATAGACCACTGTGTTCAAACCTTTGGACTTACTTTCTTCTAAAGATATTCTGCAAATATTTATTGTTAGCGTTAAATAACTCATATTCTAGTAGGTAGTGTGTTGGCTTATTAGACGAAAGGCCACGGTTCAAACCCCAGATCAGACATAAAAACGAAATATGACAAATTATTTCTTCGGCTATTTCCTCTCAGCAGATTTCTGGCAAAAACTCTGAGAGTAAATAAAATTGCCATGAAAAGTTTCTCAAAACAATCTGTCGTTCGGAGCCGACTTTAAAACTGTAGGTACCGCCACTAATGTGTAAAATTAATGCACACAACATAAGTGGTGTGAGCAGCTAGGTCGTAATCGTGACTGAAGGGTTGTAATGACCAATTATGTATGTATGTATGCATGCCGTAGGGGCCAGCAGTGTTCCCTCGTTTTTAATCGAAGCCCCTATATGAAACTAAGCATGTAGCAGTGCCCTCAATGACTAGAAAATTTTTATTCCTTTTCAACGCTTTGCCATTTGACTATTAAGTTTTAAATCCAGCTTCAATTGGTTGGATTCATATTTAGTAAACTGCACACTTTCTACTTGACAACTGCTGAAATAATAAAATAATTTTTTAAGATGAAACCCGTGTTTGAAATAACCTGTATGTAAACACGAGTATTGTCTTAGTGACCACAGTTTCCTGTACATACATCTAAAATAGCTTTTCAGCCAGACAATGTTCTTTTACGCTTATTGTTCGAGTAGTTCAAATGGTTTCGTTTGCGATTTTCTCGCTTCAGCTATATACCGCATTCACAAACCCACTAGCGTAACCCGGACAAACAAATATACATGCCAACAAAAAAAGTCAATTGTCTAGAAGTAATCGTTGCATAAAAGACAAAGAAAATTTTATAAAAAAGTATGCTAATCAGTAGGTGTGTGTATCTGTGTATGTAGATAGCTCCTCAAACTACCTCGTGACCTATGCTTTATTCCATATTTTTTGTTTTCTCTTTAATACCTATTATACGGTATTATCATTAGAATTGATGTTGAAAAAAAGTAGAAAGTCAACAAACTAACAAGCTGCCTTGACAACTAGTGCGTGAGTCCGTTTATATATATGCTTGTGTGTAATGTAATGCGGTATTAGTGGCATAAACTGAGTGAAAAAAGTCGATATTGTTCGTTTCTGCATAATAAATTTTAAATTCGTAATAATCGTGTATCTCTTCTGTTTAGAACTTAAACAATATAAAGAATTTTCATTTTAAAATCCTAAAAATAGGCCAAGGATTTGTATAAGTTCAAAACCCTTAAAGTATGCAATAGTCTTCGAATTTTACAAAAATTTTATTGACTTCCTAAGGCTTGGTAAAGTTCATGGAAATAAATATGTTCAACTAAGCGCTGCAATGGCACGAATGATTTTTTGTAAAACAGTTAGCGTTCTGAAAGCCACCCAGTGTAACCACGCTGGTGACCTACGGTAACATCTTCACCGATCTACCGATAAAGCTTTCTCTGTGCGATTATCGTTTAGTGCGACGTCCAAATGTCCAGCTGTAAATGTCTTCCTGTAAATGTAAATGTCTTCCAGTATTTTCTTTCACTCTCTTCTGTTCTCGTTTATGCTGAGTATGCGCAAAAATTGTCTGACGTACAATATTTAGTCTGCATTTAATAACGTTTTCAGGTCTGCACAGCTTTTCTGTAAATTTGTCACTGTTTTGAGTTTACCTGGAGAGTTTAAACATTTAAGGCACTTGTGATCCGACAGGATCCGTGTGGCATCTATTGTGCCTTGAGTGAATCATACTTTTTATTCGGGTGCCCCGATGGGATAGTTGGTAGTGTGCTGAACTTCAAATTTCGAGGTCATGGTTTGATTCCAATCAGAGACTCTGGGTTTTTGTGATTGTCTGATTGTTTGTCTGACATTATATTTGTTTACTTCACATGCATATATCCTTCAGTCAGGATTTCAACCTAGTTAATTTTATACATGAGTTGGAGGGGCCTACAATCGTCTCAAAAGACAGATTTTTGAGAAACTTTTTAATGGGAATTTTTTTCTTACTCTCAGAGGTTTTGCCAGACATCTGCTGAGATGCAGTCGCCGAAGAAATTTTTTTTCTTCATATTTCGTTTTGTTAGAGATGTCGGACTTGGGACTTGAACCATGGCCGTGGTTTAATAAGCCAACAGACTACCTACTAGACTATGGCGACTAGATTATGTGATTACTATCAATAGGAAAAAGAAAGTAAAAATTATTTCCAAAAGGCTATTCTCGAAAAGAAGTGTCGAAGGTATATGCACTGGTCATTAAAAAATTGTTGCAATTGTCCTTTCTCCTATAAATTATCTTTCGTGTGTTTCAAAGCAATGCACTACATGAATAGAGGTCATGTCCTGAGTGTTGGTCCCAAAACAAAAAAATCTTGGACAAAACCCTAAGAGAGGCATTGTCTCCGGATATGCGTTTCTCACATTTCTGCAAAACGTGCGTGTCGTAGAAATAAGAAAAGGTTGACCTTCACTTTATTATTCGCACAATTCTGTATGCCACTGTTCACAACTTGATGTAAACAACAACAGTTGCATTTCTTTGTTATTCCTCTGTTTATACGCTTTGCATAAACAATAACTATTACTAGGCAATTATTCGACAGATCTTTGTAACGGATAACTCTCTTCAAACCACGATAACTTTCTTCAACGTCTTCACACAAGACTGACTGAACTTTTACTGACTATGAATGTTCTTGAAGGCGAATGTTCGTGACTTCGCCCTCACGAGTTCTCTATAAATGTAAACATCGTTGTTTCATTATTGTTATTTGTGTATATTTGTTTCCTTTTATTATTGTTAATGTTAGTTGTTGTATTTTTGTTTACTTGTTTACCATTGTTTTATGCTTTTTGTTGTTATATTAAACAGTACGGTAATTTGTAAAGAGGTTTGTTTATAGCATTGTTTTATTTTTGTAGCTTTTATTTTTAATTTTAATGTATCTTGATTTTTCGTTTTCGTAACAATATTGTATAGCACCTAAAAGAGTCAACATATCTAGAATAGAACGACTCCTCCTAATGACGCACAAAGTGGATGAGCGAACCAAAATGAAAACTTTTCATAACATGGTAATGCCATCCTACATTGGGGACTAAAACCAAATGAGTACAATTGTTAAGAAATAATCACAATTCCTGTCTCCAAAATCTGCCTGAATTGTACGTTGACCCTTCTAAACAAATTTTTTTTAATTTTCTCTTTGATTTTTCGATACATTATGTTGAATTGATTGAGAATTGCATATGGAAACAGTGTAGTTTGTACATTGATTTCGAGGATTATTTTGTTGTTACTTCTACTTGCAGTTTCGAGTTTAGACTTAAAGTTTCCTGTAATTGTTTTCCTTTTTTTCTAGATTAGCAGGCAATTTTTAAACTTTCTAGCCATAAAGAGAAAGGAATAGAAAGTAAAGCTGACAAATTGAAATTTTTAAAAAGTTCTTACTGTTTATAGGAGAAATTCTTCCAATAAAATTCAATTTTAAAGATCTGCAGTTTTTTTCTTATTTGTTGTGTTGCTGTTGTTATGCTATGAACATTTCGTTAATGCAGTCAAAAATTTCGATAAAGTATTTGCTTTTAGGATATACCAGTTAGTCTATAGAAAGTAGTTTTACCTTATTTCCTTCCATTTTTGTTGCTTTTATAAAAGCCAAATAATAGCAGCAGCTCTTATAGTTCCATAAGCAATTTGAATTTGAAACTTCAATTTAAAAGTTTTCTTTTTTAAACATTCCTAAGGAGCTTATTTCTGAAATGGATTTTAATTTGAAATTGATGTTTAAAAAGTCAAATTAACAATTTTAAACACAATTAAGTGTCTATCTTTCTATTTGCAACAAAAACTATAGCAACATCAATGGAATTAGCAAATAACGCAACAAATATTTTTTCTATTCTTTTAGGATAAACAATTGCATTCTTCACGCTTGGCATTATTATATTGTTACGTATTTACCTTTTAAAAACGTTTAAAATATCAAGTCGTAGATTGCAAATAAAATAAAAGAAATTTGTATTTAGTTTAATTAAAATTCTTTATTATACGCACAATTCTGTGTGACACTGTTCACAACTTGATGTAAACAACAACAATTGCTCTTCCTTGTTATTCTTCTGTTTACAGCCTTTGCATAAACAATAACAGTTACTAGTCAATTGTTCGACAGATCTTTGTAACGGAGATCTTCAAACCACGATTACACTCTTCAAACACACCGCGTCTTCATACAAGACTGACTGACTTTTTACTGCCTGCGTTTGTCTGCTTTCCTTGCGTTTTATATGGCAATGTAAACAGTCTGATGAATGTTCTTGAGGGCGAATGTTCGTGGATTCGCCTTCTCGAGGTCTCCATAAATTTGATATCATTGTTTCATTATTATTGTTTGTGTATTTTGTTTAAATTTATTCTTGTAGTGTTTGTTGTTGCATTTTTGTTTACTTTTTCATCATTATTAAGCTGGTGTTTGTTGATATATTTTTGTATACTTGTTTATCATCTTTTTTAT
Source organism: Sarcophaga subvicina (assembly GCA_936449025.2). NCBI lineage: Eukaryota > Metazoa > Arthropoda > Insecta > Diptera > Sarcophagidae > Sarcophaga > Sarcophaga subvicina. Next base: position 84,196,180 of record OW388084.2, read on the forward strand.
GCTGGTGTTTGTTGTTATATAACGCAGTGCTATAATTTGTAAACATGTTCATTGTTTTCGTTTTTGTAGCTTTTGATTATAATTTTAATGTTAAACGATGTAAAAGCAAAACACCAGCATCTAGTTTTCTTTATTTTCGTAACAATAAGAATCAGACTTTGGCTTTGCAAAGCATTTCAAAATCATCTCTTGGCCAATATTTTTTATGTTAAGCGTTTTCAACAATGAACTGTATTTGGATGTCATATGTGAAAGTGGCTGTCCCCTCAATGGCCCATTGTATCTAAGTAAAGTTTAGAAATTAAGAAATACAGGGACCTTCTTATTTGAATAGCATTGTCCTTTGCGTCTTTAAAATGCATTAGAGCTCTAAGACGAGACAGTTTATGCATTACTATTCAAACTAATTTTAGTTCCAAAAAAAAGAAGCCACGTACTTGGGCTGGTAGTTAACTTAACTAAGACAGAGTTGATGTCGCCATTGTCTAATAGGTAGTGTGTTGACTTATTAAAAATTATTTCTACAAAATCTGTCGTTCAGAATCGACTTTAAACTGTCGGTTCTATCACTCATGTATAAAATTAACACACACAACAAAAGCGGTGTGAGAATATAGGTCGTAATTCCGACTGAGTATGTAAGTACGTAAGACAGAGTTGTATTCGCAAGGAGAAACAAAATTTTTCAATATGCTATCCTTTTTATCTATTGAGTAGCTCTCACTGTATTGCACTCTATCAGACAATAACGGTAAATTATTTACAGAACCACTGAGACGGCACCTGCTCTTTATTATTGTAAGAGGGAAATTAGACTTAAACAAGGGTATCAACTCTAAAAATATATACTGGCTGAACGTTTTTGTAATGAATTTAACTCTATTTTATGGAGGGCCTCTACTGCCCTGAAAGATGCTTTGATGACATTTTCTGAGATATGTAAACCGTTATCATAATAGGACCTATTCGGTATTTTTGTTGTAAAACCAGGAAAGCAGCGGATTCAGATATTGTGTAGTCAATAAGTATATCCAGATCAACTATATCTAAGATTTTGGTCGAATCATAGCTTCTACACTTTCCTGCTTTTGTGGTACTTATTGCCGACTTCGTAGCCACTGTGGCGCCCAGTTAAGTGTAATAAACACTGCTTTAATTGTTGCAGTTCTAAGAGTACCTATTATTATGAGCGCAATCAATATGTTTACATGAGGTATTTTCATTATCTTCCTATAAAGCAGTCCTATTCAGACTGTGGTAAGGTATAAAGTGGTATCGAATAAAGATATACGCATATTTACTGTACCCCAGGTCACAAATCTCCAAATCAAACGAAATATGAAATATATTTCTTCGGCGACTTCCTTTCAACAGATTTCTGGCAAAAACAGCCATGAAAAGTTTTAAAAAATCTGTCTTTCGCAGTCGACTATACTGTAGGGCCCACCATTCATGAATAAAATTAACGCACACAATGTAATAACCAATTATGTTATGTTATGTATGCATATTTACCGTAGTCTAGTAGATAGTGCGTTGGCTTACTAGACGTTAGGCAACGGTTCAAACTCCAGGTCAGACATGTCCAACAATCGTCAACCGATTTTGTCTCAGCAGGTTACTGGCAAAAATTTTGAGAGCATTAAAAGCTACTCCAAAATATATCCTTCAGAGCCGTCTTTAAACTGTAGGTCTCGCCACTCATGTAGTTGTAATGTGTGCATGTATGTAAAGAGGTCTTTAGGATCCCAGAAAATGGTTTGGACCACACTGTAGAATGCTTAAAGATACCGGATGTATCTTCTTTTGTAGTTTCTCTCCAGCTGTATTCAGCTTCTTATCACAGCCGATAGACTTTCAGAGAAACGCCCAACATTTAACGATCATTGCGACGCTCTCAAAATGGCTCTAGCATCTATCAGTCTAGACGAAAGCTTTATATCAAAATGCTGTTTAGTCTCTCTATCTCCCTGTCTCTCTCTCTAGCATTTTGGAGTCTTCAGAATATGAGTCTTTCATCGATAATAAGTTCATGTTAAAAATTGATTTCTTTCTAAATTCTGTGAGTATTAGCTTTGCCTTGCTACTATACAAACTATATACTATATAATAAACGAACTCTATTTTTTCTCATCGTGCAGACTTCTGAAAAAATTTAGTTTTTAAAGTATACTTTTTGTTGCTCTAAGAATTCGCATTTAATATATATTTATAGCATACTTTAAGGCATCCTTTGCTAAATAAGTTAAATAAATTCAAGATGTTTTTGTGTCTTATTTCTCCTCAATTTTCTATAACGTTGTTACAATTTACTGAAAAGCAATTTCTTTTTAACTTTATTTTCTTCTTTTTTTCCTCTTTTTTGCTGCAACTTGTTTTGCTATTAAACGAAATACAGGCTTGTTTAGATTGTAATACATATATGAGAAAACCATACAGTGCCAGGCATATGGCCATATAACAAACACATAGGATGTACATGAACTTTTTGTATGTACATGCGTAAGGTTTATTTGAACAATGTATGGCATTTCATTCACTTGTTCTGAATTCTTTAATAAAATTGGGGAAAAAAGGCACATAACAGACTGTAGGGTCTTATACTAAAACTACAATAACACGAAATAGTTTCATTATATAGAGATCGTTAACCTGGTTCTTTTGTTTCAAAATATAGAGAAATAGAATAGAGAGATAGAGAATAAACATGAATAAAAAATAAAAATACTAAAGCCTACTTAAAGGCTACTTAAAATGAAAAATTATTCTAGAACCCGTTATCTCTTTACAGATCTACTAGTTTTTAAATCGGATACAACAATAATACACGCCGTACTGAAACAAACCATTAATATAACATGTCAAGTGGATGCAAAACTTTCTGATAATCTAAATTACAAATGGCTTTTCAACAACTCGCTGCAGAGTCTCGTTGAATTGCCTCTGAAAATGGATTCTGATTCACTGATAATGGGTGATGGTATAGCGACCTCATTGCATACACCATTTAATAGTACGTCCTCAATGGGAGGACTTTATCATTTACAATAACAGCAACAACGGCAATACCAAGAAATTTTATTTCATTCGGATACAAGTCACGTTTCCGCCGGATATTATCAACGTAGAAAACGGAAACATGCCCAACAACAACTACAGCCACCCATACAAGTCAAAGTGACATTGCCTTGCATGCAATAAGTCCTTACACAAAACCACATATTGATGTGTAAATATGAAATTCGAAGATAATTTCGACACAGATCAACAACATCGTCATCAACAACGGCAGAAACATCAACTTAATAATGGCCCCATGACAGCTAACGACGATAGAGAAGAATTTTCACACACGAGAATGGTCTGTTCTCATATATGAAAATCATTTGGACACCAAACAACTTGGCAGTTAACAGTTAATTAAAATTTATCAACAGCAACAACAACAATAACCACAACAGCAATTGCATACATACATCACCATTGCTTGCTAGCTCATACTGCAATCAATATCAACTGGCTGAACGCAAATGTTTGACTGCATTTGCATAAGCAACAACCCAATCGCGTTGTGGTGACAATAGCTGCCTACCCACATCAATGGGTATATATTTATATATCCATACTTCTCACATAGATTTGTATGAATGGTGCCATTTTAAGTGTAGCCATCAGTAAAATTGGCCAATCGCAGTCATTTTCGTATCAGGTAGGTTTAAATTTGATCGCTACTTTTGCTCGATCACAATAAGCGACTTTTCCCGCAGAAACGTGTGCTCGTACATAGCACTCATCTTTCCCGCAGAACATATCCGTTCGTGGACGTTTGACCAGTCGATCGCACACTGTATTACAGACAAAATACGTTCGCGGAAGTTCCTTCCTCCAGAGCTTATTCCTGTCACTTGTGATATAAAGAGATTAAAATTTAATGTCCACAAACAATACTCCCTCTGTCTTCCTTCCTCTAACATATTTTCCTAGTTCTAACACAATGTACAGCATGAGTAGGGGCTATCTACCTGAGTGTTTTTTCTTATTTCATCATTCGAATGTGTACTAAATTTGCAACCAATTTTTTTCTACATGTATGGATATTTGATGTTAAAGAACACTTAAGTACTTATTCGATCCAATATTGATAGAGAAACCAATTTGAAAAAAAAATATAAGAAGTTAAGTCATCACAATTCTAAAGCAAAATTTCTACAAACCCTAAAACTATGCAATAATTGCCGTATATTTATGCAACACAAAAGTATACACTACTTTTCAACCGTATATATATTTTTATACTGCCTACTTTTTACTATATTTCGTATTTAGGGTCAGGATAGACCATTGTAAACATGATCAATCTTTCCTGATCTGCGGCAGGTATACTTTGGCGGCCAATACTACGCTTCTCTTAAGGGTTCTATGGCCGGCTGGTTTTACAATGCTCCCAATCTATTAAGTACATCTGTTTAAAAACTCTTGCAATTTTGTTGTAGTGGAGTTGGTTGAATTCTATGTCTCGCAGCCATACGAGTGTAGGAACACTGGCTTCGCACTTGATTGACATATCTAAAGCGCTCACAAGATCCCTAGGGCGTTTGTACACCGCATCTAAAATTATCCAAGGCAGCGGGAAGTTCTTAAGAATTTTGGGAAAAGGTAACAATAAAACCGATGCACTTACAAGAAAGAATTAAAAAAATAAAATAAAATCCATACGTTAGATTTGCAAACAAGTGGTCTTACACTCAAAGTACCCTTAGAATGATTATAAAAGGATAATGGCAAGGCATACGACAAAGAAGAAGACCAAACTACAGAATTGCAAACCTTAGAAGAAGAATACTTAGACAAACGGAATTTATTGACAGCATAAGTCTAGCTGAAGATGATTTAAATAAAATTCACAAACTAATAAAACTATTATGATATCTGAGAGATGTTAACCCGCTGTTGGAAATAAGCTATTCTCTTTGAGTTTAGTAAGCTATGCTATGCAATTAAGCCATGTTCTTTGAGACATTTTCTAATTTAAACTAACATAATCTGGATTGGAGTCTTTTCACAATAAATTTCCCATGGTCGCAGTGTTTTCTAGAATGGTGTAGAGTAAAAATGTGTTAATAAATAACATATAAACCCGACGTTCCAATTTTTTTTAATATTTCTTTTGATTCAGTTGATTTATTAAGTCCGAAGTTTCTTGTTTTTAGCTCAACCCAAACTTTTGTTAAATATTGTTACGTTTTTAAAATATGAGTTCGTAGATTGCAAATAAAATAAAAATAAATTTGTGTTTAGTTTTAATTAAATCATTTATTGTTCGCACAGTTCTGTGTGCCACTGTTCAGAACTTGACGTAAACAACAGCAATTGCTTTTTTTTGTTATTCCTCTTTGCATAAACAATAAGAATTACTAGACAATTATTCGACAGATATTTGTAACGGAGATCTTCAAACTACGATTACTCTCTTCAAACGCACCGCGCCTTCACACAAGGCTGACTGAACTTTTCCTAACTCAGTTGCCTGTTTTGCCTTGCCTTTTATATGGCAGAGTAAACAGTCGGATGAATGTTCTTGAGGGCGAATGTTCGTGGAGATCTATATTCTCCTTTCTCGAGATCTCTATAAATGTAAACGTTGTTGTTTGTTTATTTTGTTTACATTTAGTCTTGTAGTGTTTGTTGTTGTATTTTTGTTTACTTTTTTACCATTTTTTATGCTGATGTTTGTTAGTATATTTTTATTTGCTTTACTGGTAATAATTTTTTCAATTAGAATTTTTCTACCATATCCTGTAAAAGTGGATTGATGCATTGTAGGTTCATTAGAGCTTATAATAAATACCACACATATAAACAGACATGGACACACGTGTAGGCATATTAACGCATAACAGAGACTCATGCAGTCATATAAAAAACATGTTTGCCGTCTATGCTTATGTGTAAATCAGAGATCAGCAATGAATTGTTTTTTCGCTACTTATAAGCACTCATGAAATTTTGAATATAAGTGAGTAAACAATATTGAAATTTAATTACTCTGATTCATTGGTACTCACTACAACGTTGATTTAGTAGTACAGGTTGCAATGAGTATGTGTACAACGTTGACATCAAACTCATACCATTCGAAATATGTTTGATTCATAAGCCTACTCATTTAGGTTCATAACTTTAGAAAAATACTTATAATACTTATAAATGACTCGAGTGACTCGAATCATTCGTCAAAATTTACAATTTTAGTTGTTGTTTCATTTGCAAAAAAAGAAAAAAGACACATAAGCAAACAAGACAGAGCAGCAAGCGGAGCAAACACTCAAACTTTTAATGAGTATTTTAGTGTTCGTACGCGAATCATACTTATTTTGTGATTGTTGTAAATGTTGAATTATGGAGAGTCGAAATCAACAGCATCATTCGAGTTGTGAATATATGTATATATGAATATGATTAGTACTTCAAACTTTGAATATGTGTAGTATGAGTATGATATTTAAATAAGTATAAGAAATTATGAGTATGATTCGATTCTCCTTATCTTTTTAAATGCTCATTGCAGATTTCTGGTATAAATATTAAAAAGACAACCGTGCCTTTCCAAATAGGAACAAAATTTTTGAAACTGAATGCTCTTAAATACAATTCTAAGGCAGTTTTGTTCTTAACTCATTAGTTTATAACAATTAAGGAATTTTCTTTTTTTTTAAAGTAAAATTTTCCCTAAGGTCGTACCCTAATACCTGTGTTTATTTTATCATAAATACAAGGGAATAACAAACAATAAAAACGTAAAAAATATTTACTGGTTAGGAGTCATCTGTAGCAGTTGCCAATACTGGCACAACATTTCATATGCATAAACAAAAGAATCTCCAATTGCATATGAACGGCGATGACTTGACTCAATGTTATTGACCGTCGCGCACATGCGATGATCATTTGACACTTTGTTGTCAGGCCGCCGACTGCATTGGTTTGCATATAATATGTAGTATGTGTGTTGTTGTTGTATGGCATTGCTGGTGATCGTGTGTGACTCTCTTTACACTTCACCGTGGGAATTATTGTGGATAATAGGCGCGTGTCATATAACATCCACTTGACCCATAATTATTACACACACAAACCAATATAATATAGTTAAACATATAATATACACACAAACATATGTTATAGTATTAAGTCAATACAAAATTGTATTAGGATTAAGGGTTTGATTTGGAATTGTCAAATCAGCCAAAATTTAGTATAAAAGAAGGGACATTTTCCCTCAAGAATTCAATCAATAAAATTTAACCAAATAGTGCGGTTCAGCTGCACTTTATTAAAAATAAATAAATAAATACGTTACATGGCGATCCTGCCACTATTCTAGAAGTGCTCCAGTTATTAGCACCTAGAATATAACAGTGATCCTGCCAATCCTGGAGTGCTAATTTATCAAGCACCAAAAAGCAGGTCAATCCTGCCTGGGCCTTGGTGTGCTAAAATTTAAAGCACCCAAGAACCCGAAAAAAAATATATAACAACAACTGGTGTGCTCAAAAGCACCCAAAATAAATTTTGCTTATCCTGACGGACAGCCAAGGATCCGTTGAAGGAAGTACCGCCTGGCCAAGAGGCACCAAGGACCTCAAGAATCAAGGGCCAAAGAACAAAAACATGAAGAAGACAACCCGCATGTGGTGTAAGGTCGAACAGAACCTCTACCGCCGCTGCAGAATAAAACCAAACAAAAAAAATTTTTTATTTAAACCAACGTGCTCCTCAAGGGTTGCACTGGCAGGGCCTATAAGCGTTAACCGCTCGAGGCAAAAATAATATCACAAAAAAAAATTTTAAGTCGAAACTTGGTACGAAAATTTTTTTAACTACAATATTTATGATTTCCAAGTGAAACAATATAATATTACAATTAGAAATCATATACATGGACTTTTAATATAAGATTTGTCAATAATACTTACATATATTTAGATTTTTATCCATAACTTAGTTTACATTAAATTATTAATAAGGAAAAATTTGTAATAATACATAGGAAGAAAACATTAGGGATATACTGGACTTTAATAGACAATAATTTTAGATAAATATTAAGATAATCAAGCATTAATTATTGGTAAATTGATTTAGGGCATTAATGAGGTAAAAGTTAGAGCGTATGATCACAGTAAAAAATTGTGTCTACTCGCAACAAAATGGTTTATACTATCAGGAACAAGTCCGATTTCAATCAGCAATTGGAAAATGCTGGTGATAGGTTGGTGGTGGTCAAATTCTGTAACACTTGGTGTGGCCCCTGCAAAGTAATGGCCCCCAGGTTGGAGGAACTCTCCAGGGACTATGCTGACAGAATTGTCTTTATCAGGGTCGATATTGATAACTGCGAGGATGTTGCCATAGAATACAACATCTCCAGCATGTCCACTTTCATATTCATAAAGAACAAACATAGGATTGAAGAATTTGATGGAGCCAATGCCAAAAATTGACTAAAAGGTTGGCTTAATTTTTTGTATGTATGTTCTATTAATCTAAAATTACATACATTAAACATGAACGTCAACAAGCCAAACTTTTTTTATATATAAATCTAGCCTCTATGCTTTAAAGTAAAAATTGTTTTCATTACTTTAATATGCAATTGAAATATGAACCATGTTTAAAAAAAAACCAGCCAATAAATTCGTAAATAGTTGCACTAAAGCAACAGGGCAACAAAACGCTATATTATACTTTAGGAAGGACAATTATATCGCGGATGCGTTATCGCGAGTTACTATAGAAGATTTTAAGGAAATGAATAGAAAGGTATCACGCGTGTTGAGAGTCACGACAAGGTCGGTGACTAAGCAAAAAGACAGTAGTAGGATAAATAATCAGCATAGAGCAAATAAAACAGATGTATTAAATGAGCCCAAAATATATGTACCAATTAAGAATAGTGACGGCAGAAAGTATTACAAATTAAAGATTTATCCCAATAAATGCTACATAAAGAAGGGAAAATCAATATTAGCTAGCATAAATATAAATGATATATTTACTAAAGAGGAACTTGACTTAGGACAATTTTTCTCTAGGCTCGAGAAAGCGGCCAGTAAATTAAATATCAATAAACTACAAGTAGCACCTAGTGAGAAAATTTTCGAATTTGTCTCAAAGTATGAATTTAGAAATATGGGCAATAAGGTACTAAATAGAATTAAAATAGCGCTTTTAAATGAAATAAAGATACTTGATATAAAGAATTCTAAGGAAATTCTAGAAGTCATGCTGAAATATCATGATGACCCTATCGAAGGAGGTCGTTGCGGCATATATAGAACCGCAGAGAAAATAAAAAGATACTACTACTGGAAAAATATGACAAAGGACATAGCTAAATATGTAAAAGCATGTCACAAATGTCAAATAACGAAAACTACCAAGCACGTTAAAGGCCCGATGATAATAACAGAAACACCTAACAAACCGTTTGATACAGTGTATGTAGACACAATTGGACCATTTCCAAGATCAATACATGGAAATGAGTACGCAATCACATTAATATGCGACTTAACTAAATACCTGGTAACAATACCTATACCAAATAAATCGGCTAAGACGATCGCAAAAGCGATATTCGAAAATTTTATACTTACCTATGGCCCAATGAAGACGTTCATTTCGGACATGGGTACAGAATATAAAAATTCTATATTAAACGAATTGTGCACTCTGTTGAAAATCGAGAAACTAACATCAACAGCACATCATCACCAGACCTTAGGTACAATAGAAAGAAGTCACAGAACTTTTAATGAATACGTACGTTCTTACATATCTGTAGAAAAAGATGACTGGGATGAATGGATAAGGTATTTCACATATTGTTTTAATACAACACCATCAACTGTACATAATTATTGTCCTTTTGAATTGGTTTTTAGCAAAGTACCAAACAGTTTCAAAGATTTCAATGAGGTAGACACAGTTACTCCACTATACAATATTGACGATTATGCCAAAGAGGCAAAATTTAGATTAGAACTTGCACTTAAGAGAGCAAAACATTTATTAGAAATAAATAAAATCAAACAGAAGAATAACTATGATAAGGATATATTAGATTATAATTTTAACATAGGAGATTTAGTTTTACTTAGGAATAATACAGGACATAAACTAGAGGAATCATATAAATGTCCATACAAAATTAAAAATATAGATTTAAGAAATAATGTAACTATAGTTGACAAGAAAAATAATAAAGAGCAAATAGTTCATAAAAATAGACTTAAGCTATATAATAAATACGTTTTAATTATAACACTACACTGATCAGAAAAGTGAAATAATAATCTTTAAGATAAGATTTTTTTAACTACATAAGTAAACTTATCACTAAACATTTATTAAAAACAAAATATATATTAAAATTAAATAAGAAATAATATTAAGATTGGATTACGTTAAATTAAGATTAATATGTAAAACATTCTTAGTCATTTAAATAAATACTTTACATTTTAAGTTCACTAATAAAATATAATTTGAAATAGACGTAAAATCATTGTACTGTGTTGTGTAAAAGAATGTCCATAGAACAAAAGTTATATGAACATTCTTGTAAAGGGTGGAGGTGTAGCATGATTTTACAGTTGTCAATACTGGCACAACATTTCATATGCATAAACAAAAGAATCTCCAATTGCATATGAACGGCGACGACTTGACTCAATGTTATTGACCGTCGCGCACATGCGACGATGATTTGACACTTTGTTGTCAGGCCGCCGACTGCATTGGTTTGCATATAATATGTAGTATGTGTGTTGTTGTTGTATGGCATTGCTGGTGATCGTGTGTGACTCTCTTTACACTTCACCGTGGGAATTATTGTGGATAATAGGCGCGTGTCATATAACATCCACTTGTCCCATAATTATTACACACACAAACCAATATAATATAGTTAAACATATAATATACACACAAACATATGTTATAGTATTAAGTCAATACAAAATTGTATTAGGATTAAGGGTTTGATTTGGAATTGTCAAATCAGCCAAAATTTAGTATAAAAGAAGGGACATTTTCCCTCAAGAATTCAATCAATAAAATTTAACCAAATAGTGCGGTTCAGCTGCACTTTATTAAAAATAAATAAATAAATACGTTACACATCATTGTTTAAAAATTTAAATAATTTGCATAAGCTCTACGACAACAAAATACAATGTTCTTTGTTTTGTTGTTATAATTGCTATCAAAAATCAGCACAACCTTCTGTTGTTCTGCAACATAATGCCAGGCTTAATATGTTTATTGGGTAATAAGGCCCATCACAACCCTTAAAGAGCTTTCTGGCTTTTTTGAAAATCAATAAAAATTTTTTGTTTTTGTTCTTTAAATATTTTAAACATTAAATACTTCTCTTATGGTTTTAAACAATTACAAGAATTTAAAATTATAATTTGCAATTTTACAACAGTGGGTTCCTTTGTTTGCTTGGTAAACTCTCTCTCTCCTTTTACAACAAATGACTTTACAAAGTCAATAACAATACTAATTCTCCGTTTCTCTTGGTCTTTGAATTTTTTTTTTGTTCGAAACAGGGCCAGTATTTGTTTTCTGTACAAAAACAAAAAAAAAGAATTTTTTTTGCACCATTTTTTTGAAATGTAAGTTGTACCGGAGAAGAAAGGAAAGCTGAAGAGTACATGTAATAAGATTTTAAAAGGACGTCCCAACGATATATACAAAGAGAGAGAATTTTGAAGTGGTATGTAGGTTGTTTGGTTGTTTATGGTTTCATTTAGAAAAAGAAACGTTTGTGTATTCTTTACAAAAGACAAAATATTTGAGATTTTAATTTTCAAGGGAAAATTTATTGATTTTATTCATGATAATTAGAAGACCAGCAAAACGTAAAAAGCAATAGGTTCGTCTCGAATATTTAAATTTTTTTTTAAAAAATATTTTCTGAATAAAATCAACCATTTGACTGCTTAAATACAAATAAATACAAAATTGATCAAATCAGTTTAACTTTGAGAAAGAAACTAAATTCAAGAATTTTGTGGATTTTCATTTTTGTTGGCACTAAAATTATTGCCACCATTTTATTTTGTACGACCAACACTCGGCGGATGGCCTCTACTCATGCAGTGCATTGTTTTAACTCGAAAATTTTTTAATGGAAAGTAGGAAAGATGAACTAGTATTTATTGACATTAGATTTGAATCTCTTTCTATCATCAGTGACAGGAAAGACCTCTGCAGGAAAAGAGTACCACGTACGAATAGTCCGCCCAGATAACGATTTTTTGTAATGCAGTGTACGATCCACTGGCAATCGAGCACAAACAGATATGCTCGCCGAGAAATGAGAGTGATTCTCGGGAACAAGACCCCTTATTTCTCTCGAACAAAATCCATTGTAGTAGCAATAGAACAGTGAATCACAAGCCACATTGCAACGGTGCTCCAATGAATCAATAAAGTTGGATGTCCTACTGTATTAATGAGCACCTTCGCTCTCTCCTGTTTGCGGTCGAATAGCCTCAAAATAGACCGGCACCTCGTCCATAAATGAGAAATGTATTACATTCTCGGTCGGATATAATCGTGTAAATAGAAAGAAGATCAGATGAAGTGAAGTATTTCTTGCATCATCATAGAAAATGTGCTGGTTTCAGCAAACAACACACTGAATTTTCATGCCCGGAACATCAAGAGCGTTCGACTCCCTTATATTTACACCACTCTTAGGGGCAAATGACGCAATATTACTGCGCTTGTATGTCAACAAACAACACTTGGTCTTTCACTTAATATAATCGAACCTATTCATCCAGCCCCATCCTGTGACTGACCGTGTGTCGGATGTATGTGAGTCATTCATTTGACGTCTTTTCGCTTCAATCTCCAAAGTCCTCGGCCTACAATTGAAAGAATATGAATGACAAATATTGCTGCAAAACAGTAGATAGGATTGGTAGTTAAAGAAGGAAGATAGTTAATCAAAACAAGGAATAGAGTCTATTGACTTCTGTTGGTAAAGCACCATCATGATTATAATTAATGTATTCTATGTGGACTTTTTGCCTATCTGACTTGGTCAAACAAAGCTTTCAATACTTTTTTCTTTAATATGTACTGATAGCATAAATTATAGGCATAGGAAAGTGGTTGTAAGACACATGCATACATACATTATTCCTTCATCATTACAACCTAGCCTTTCACACCACTTATGTAGTGTCGACTCCGAACGATAGGCTTATAGGAATCTTTTCCATTCAACTTTATTTACCACCACAGTTTTTCTCGTTTCGTTGAAGATGTCTTACCTGGGGATAGTGAGATATCATCGAAATTTTCTTCTTTTGAAAGACGTGGAATATAAAACCATTTATATGTCTGCCGCAGTCTCTCTGGATGGAACGCATTGGATCACTTTGAATTTGACCAGTGGCATATGTTATATTGACTTCAAGGAACGCTGCCGTTTGTGCCTTATTTTCATACCCCTGTGACATAATAAAACTCCACAAGAGAGAGTCTAAAATGGTCAAATCGCACAATCTTGGCTACCAATTCGCGTGAGATAATCATAACCTCAAATTACTTGTGTAGAATACTCAATGTGGCACGAGCTACATATATGGCATGTAGCGCTATTTCGCATAGTAATCATTGACCTATAGTGCAATGCGTCGTTCTTAAAGGAATTTGAACTAATGATGACAACAGATAAAAACCTAAGCTTTCGGGAATGGCTATAGCTTTGTATTGATTATTGTTTTATTAACAAGTCTCAGTCCTTTGCAGCAATATTGGCTTTTAACTGACAGCATGGAATGAAATATTCAAAGAAGAAACACTGGATTATCTGTTAAGACAGAGGGAAATTCGAAAGCATTTAATGAAACAAATGAAGTCGCCGTAGTCTAGTAGGTAGTGTGTTGGCTTATTAGAATCAAAAGCCTGTGTTCGAGCCCCAGGCCAGGCATCAAAGAAAAATACAAAAAAGTATTTCTTCGGCGACTTCCTCTCAGCAGATTTCTGGCAAAAACTCTGAGAGTAAATAAAAATTGCCGTGAAAAGTTTCTCAATAAATAAAAATCTGTCGTTCGGAGTCGACTTTAAACTGTAGGTCCCACCACTAATGTATAAAATTAACACACACAGCACAAGTGGTGTGAGAAACTAGGACGTTGTACAATGGATCAATTCGACCTCCGGGTACTGTACTTGTCTTAATTGACAAGTACACGTCCTCTAACCTAACCTAACCTAACCTAATGAAACAAATGTTAATTCATTTCCTTTATTAGTAGGTGGAGTAGCTCAGGCGTCTCGAAGAAAACAAAATATGAGAAAATATTTCTTTCAGCGACTTCCTCTCAGCAGTCTTCTGGCAAGAACTGTGAAAGAAAATAAAATTGCCATGAAACTCTACAACACATTTTAATTAGACTTCGGAGATTTTGTTTCATTAAACTCACAACTAAATTGTTCTAATCTAGAAGTAGGCAGCATTGAAGCTTCGGTCTGCTACCCTAAGTTTGCTGTAGAATTTATTGTGAACATGATACACGTTCTATGAACATGTTTACCAAGGTCAATATATTTACCAAGGTCAACATGTTCATAACAAGGGTTCTGATGCAATTATTAAAGCGTCATAATCTTTAATCTTTTTGTCAATTTGTTCCAATGATTACACTCTAAACTATGTACTTATGTCTGTAAAATAGCCCTCCTTTTCTCAAATAAAATTTTTAAGCCACACATTAATCTCCAAAGCACATTTCATGCAATCTAATGCCTTTGAGACCATATGGGCTGTAAATCCTCAACTTGATTATTTTGCCAACCCATTTAGTTTTCGATCAGCAAAAGTAAAAAGAGTGAAAAAATTAATTATCAATTCAATACACTTTTTAAATAATGTTCAATTTTTTTAATCATAGCTGAGCAGACAATTTTGTGCAAAACCCCAAGCTATTTTAATGACATTTAAACTTTTATTTATAATTTTCAATAAATTTTGAAGTACTCGTACATATACACAAAAGACATCAGCAGAGCATTGGAGCTTGCGAAGGCTAGGGAAAAACGTAGATAAAGTGGAAAAATTGAAAACTAAAAACTGCAACATTTGCAGTCAAAGTTGTCGCCTGCTATCTAAAGAGTGGGGCATTTAAGAGGTTAAATTTAAAAATATAATAAAGCAAAAACGGTTTGAAATTTTGCCAAATTTATTTTTTGTTGTGAAGTACAATTGTTTCGGTTAGAAATGGAATATTATTTCAGTCATATGGCTGCCGCGGCTGGCCACATAGTACCTTATTCGATCGGACCAATTTTCATGCACTTTTTCTAGTGTATGGAGTTTTATGCCGGCTATGGCATCACGAATGTTGGCCTTCAAATGCTCAATTGTTTCTGGTTTGTCGGCATAACACTTTTCTTTAACGGCTCCCCACACAAAATAGTCCAACGGTGTCAAATCGCAGCTTCTTGGCGGCCAACTGTCATCACCATTTCGGCGAATTAAATGGCCATTAAACGTTTGACGCAATAAATCGATTGCGGCATAAGACGTGTAGCAAGTCGCACCATCTTGTTGAAACCAAACATCGTTCACATCAATGACATGTAGAGCGGGTACAAAAAAAATTGGATATCATGGTGCGACAGAAGACCGTAATGGTTGCGCCGTCCTCATTTTCAAAGAAGTATGTGCCAATAATGCCTCCGCTCTACAAGGCGCACCAAACAGTCACCCGTAATGGGTGCATTGGCTTCTGTAAGACCATGTGTGGGTTTTCTGAGAACCAAATACGGCAATTTGGATGAAAATGAGCTTCATCCCAAAATATGTTTTTTTTTGGAAAAATTGACATTGGAGATAATATATTGAATTTTGTGACAGAAAGGAGAGACATAGGTATGGCCAGATTCGAAATAACCGATGGTTCAAATCTAAACCGATAGATGGACCACGCGATACTTAGCCAAAGGCAAATGGCATAATTTATTTTATAAAAAAAAATAAATAAAAAACACTGCATAAAAATTGCTATACCATCATCATAATAAATGATAAAAGTTTACAACACCTCTCACCTGCTTTTTCTTTCTGGTACATTCACATTCCTGTACAACGATTTGAACCTTTCACCAGGGGTGAAAGAGTAATTGTTTCCCCTCCTCCATTTAAGTCAGTCTCTTTTTATCATACTTTTTAGTTTTTTCTCTCGCTTTTTATATATTTTTTTACAACTACTTGTATTACACTTATGGCTTAAAGCATATTGTTGACCTTAAAATTGTTGGTTAGTATTTCATGTTAATGCTGCATTTATACTCACACAAAACCGCATATGCATTCAATTGTAATACACATACACTAAGTCATGCAAACATAAACACATACCTTACTATTTTGTTTATGAAATTTATAGTCCTAGCAGCTGTTATAGGTATGTTAGCTTGTACGAGAGCAGAATACCCAATAGGCAATTGTGCAAAGAAGGAAATAAAAAAATCTGACTTGAGGGCGATTAATGAATGAATGTAGACCATTTGACAATAAAATTATGTAATAAATAATCAAGCGGAATAATTTAAAATTGTTTGTTCTTATTTTTTCCATATCAAACAGACTTTGGATAAAGTGGGTGCAAAAATTTTTCACATAAAGAAAATCTAAAAACTACATTAAGGAACAAGAAGCCCCTGTTGACGATAGGCTGGAAAAATATGCATGAATTTAAAATTACCAAAATAACTGAAAGAGACCAGTATATATACCAGTAACCACAATTCGGAATGACTTCAAGATTAAATAGCAATCGTTTTCAAGACCAAGAATTTACCAAATAAAAACTGCTTAGAATAGCGTTATCTCCAGCATCTCCAAGATTCGATTTCAATAAATTCTGGAAAGCAACACACGGTCTGCTGTATGAAGACAACTTTGAGAAGGAAAGGTGTAGATTAGGTTAGCTTAGGTAACGGACAATTGAGACACCCAGAAGTTAACGGATCTATTGTAAACATCTTACATAAACACATAAATAAATGGGCATTATAACCCAATAGTCTGGGTTACGTCTTAGCTTGCCACACCATTTATGTTGTGTATGTTAATTTACTACATAAGGGTTGGGACCTACAGTTTAAGGTCGACTTCGAACGACAGATTTTTGAAGAACTTTTCATGGCACTTTTATTTACTCTCAGAATTTTTACAAGAAATGTGCTGAGAGCATATCGCTAAAGAAGTATTTTTAAATATTTCGTTTTGTTACAGATGCCTGACATCGGATTTGAACCACGCTCTTACATCTACTATAGACTATAGTGACTTCGATCGTAAATGTCTTAATTTGTAGAAAAAAAACGAAAGAAGGCTTGTTCCAGCATTGTATTTTGAAGGCAATAGATTCCTGGACACAATCAAATGTTTCATTTCCCTAATATTTCTGCTCCTTCGCTTTGTGTGTTTCGATTGGGAGTATACCCTATAGTTTTACTACAAGCAAAAGTTGCACTTGATGCCTTAAACATTCTCGCATGCATGTTTGGGCTTGAAACTAATTTGAAGCCTAAGACGAGCCGAATTCCTTTCAATTTCTTTTACTTCACTGTACTATGTATGCATGTATACTCACTGCATATTTATTAGTGTTGACTTTAAATATGTTGTCCCATAATAGGATAGAGTAATAAGGGGGTCATAAAGCAAAAGATAGAAATGCTAAAATGTTCAACAACTGCTTTAGATTATGTTAGCGGATAGCTTGCCGTTCGTAGGTAGGTTCACTCTGTGGCTGCCCCGTGTGATTTAAGTCACCTTGTCACGATTCGTTAATGGTGGGTTTGTATCATCCCAAACTTCGGCTGAAACCGACCAGTTTCCTTAGTATTACGTTCGCCATCATACCCAAACGTTCTGTCAACCAAAAATCGATAAGTCTGTTTTGAAGTGCAATGCTGTTACATAAAATGTATTGTGACGATCATGTTTCTTCTTAGAATTGCTGTTACAGTTCGAAGTCAAATATTTCCCTAGTTTTTCTGCTGCCAACTGCTAGACACGGCAGTTTTGAAATTCGGCAACCGTGTACGTTGGGCCATCTATGGTTTGTTGAATTTCATGTTGTTTTTGCCAATTTGAAGAAGTATTTTTGTAGGGGCGTATACATATGTTATATTTCAATTAAAATCACTGGAGGTAATTTTCATTTTCCACACTAAAACTAAAAAGTTTTTGAATTCTGTGGCTAAAAACTTTAATTTGAGATGAAAATATATCAAAAAGGAACATAAAATATAGGCATGATTATTTAAATATATTTTCTTTAATTTTCTTATCTTTCAGGCGAACAAAAATTAAATTTTTAAAAATCTTAAAAAAGGATATATGGGCTGCTCTCAAAGTATGATAGCTAATTCTAAACTATTTATATTGTATTATTTCTTACATAAAACTACAAGTTGTGTAATAAAAGTTTTATGAAAATGGTTAAAATTTTCAAACAAAAATTTAGGAAAAATATATTTTTTTAGAAAAAAAAACCTTTTCATTCGAATTTCAAAAAAGGCTTTAAGCATGATTATTAAAGGCTGGAAGACTTTCAGCTCATTTTTCGAAAACGCGTAATGGGTGTAAATATGTACATCATTATCAAAGCGAATGATTCTGTTATTTCATACGTACGTAGTTGACAGAAATATTATCATCTGTAATAAAATATGGGACGAAACACATTTTGTCTGTCACGCGAGATAAATATGAGAAGAGAAGTAAGAAAGACTCTACAAGATTTCAGGAAACAACTACTAGCAATCTGTGTGCAAATTGGTAATAGTTTTTCATCACAAACTCTGTTCCAAGTTGTACCATCCTTGGCGATAAACATCCTGTTATCATGTTTGCTGCTGCCAATACTTTCTTCAGTTCATAAGACGAGCTTCTATTTTCTTCCTCTTCAAAGTCTTTAGCAGCAGGGATATTACATATATAATTAGTATATAATCGGTCATTACAACCTGAGGTTTTAACCTTGGTCTGACGTCTAATAAGGTAACACGCTACACACTAGACTACGACTACTTCAATCAATATCAAGAACATATCAGGAATCGAAAATTCAATCTTTTCGCTTTCGTCCCACACTTAACTTTCAATTCTTTCTCAAAAACCATAAATATTGTATTATTTGCGATAAAACTTCACAAAATCTTTGAAATCTTAAAAAAATTACATACACGACACCAAAAAATCTCCAGGAAAGATATGTATTACAAATGATACATAAGCCAGAATTATGAAGTTTTTGAATTTTGTAACCCATGTTTGAAAATTTTTTTTATTTGGTTTAAAATAATGACGATAATAATACTAACGAATTCAAAAAATATCAGACATCTAACTTTTTCTGAATTAAAGTTATGTAGTCTAAAAAATTTAAATGTATCATTTATGATACAAAGCTCGATCTACGGTTAAATAAAAATTTTTTCACTGAAGTTTTTTGAAGGACTCCGTTTCTGAAACAAAAATTTTTAACCACCGTATTTCTCTGTTGACTTTAACCACAAAAACAATTTTGTGAAAGCAATGCCATGGCTTAATTACTTTTTTAAAATTTTTTGACTAAAAATTCTGTGCTTTTGTTTCTCTTTATTTTTCTCTCTCATTTCATATGGTTGCTGACTGTATTCATTTAACCTGGATCCTGTGATTTTTGCGAAAAAATGCTTTCAAATGGAATTGTGCATTACGAACGCTACAACAATAATAATTGCAATGAAAACAACAAACGAAAAATTAAACACTCACTGTATGTATGCATGTGATATAAACGTAAAACAATTGAATTTTACTCAACAAATAACATCCTCCACGGCGGTTTTAGTTCAGCTAGTGTCATAGCTAGGAGCATTGGTTGTTGTCATATCAACACTTGTATTGCTGGCCATATGCATAGTTATTTTCATGAAATTTCGTACAAAACACACACGTCGCATAGCGAACGGTGATACCGCAACAACCGAAGCAGACAAAGGCAGTGCTGCACCACTTTCTGCAATATGGGCAGCCATTCAAATTTAGAGGATAAAAATCCTGATGTTATACTGCAGGAAGCAAGTAGTGAAGATGCATTTCATTTGGAATATTGGCTCCCAGTATGGCTGCCTTCCAAAATGTATCAATACAAAGTTTGTATGCAGTTCTACTACTGTATATAAACTCTTTAGATATGCAAAGTAACCAAACAATGCATCAACTATAAATCCGATGCCCGATTGCTTTTTGACTGCGTTAAAAATACACATTGATGACGTTTTGAAATAGAATATATTGTATATATTTTGTACAGCGGCATTATGAAACACGATACTTTGTTCAAACACAAAGCAACTAACATTTTGGAAGGCAGCCTATATATCCACTATACGCCCACCACTGTCACCATTTCTCTCGTGCACTTTTGGCAAACAGTTTTGTATGAAATTGGTAGAAGAAATGCAATGAAATCTTTAAAATTGTGGTGCCATATTTAACTTTAGTCTGGCTCTGGTTGCAACACCTTCAACTGCTTCTATTGCTATGGCGACCATTACAAAGTGTAATAAAAGCTAGAAAAGAAGAGGGCGAGTTGTAGCATTTGTTAAACCAAACGTTAGTTTTGTTGTTAGGCTCGACTTTATGATATTTACTTTAACTGAACTAGTAGATGTTGCTTGAACTAGAGGGTGTTGTTTGTATGCCTTGTCTGGGCTTACAATATATATTTAATGAATTCTTTGGCTAAAAAGAATTTTTGATTTGTTTGCTGTTAACTACAAATAGTACTAGACAGTTTTAATCAAATTGGGAAAGTACTTCCTTTTTGGTTTTAGTTATTCAGCCTAAAAGCATGCTTTAATTTAGTTATTGTGCTTTAAACTATAATTAAAAAGATGAAAAATTGGAAACTTTGAAGATCAACTAAACCAAAGCTATAAAATAAATAAGAAAAGTTGTGCAAACAATTTAAACTTTCACAAAAGCTATGCAATGTAAATAAAATTTCCCACAACAATTTTTAATATTTAATAACGCTTTTAAGTATGCTTTAATAAATTTTAGTTTTTGTTTCTATCTACATTCTCATTATATTAATTTATGGCTAATTGTCTGTAGATAAACTTGTTGCAAAAGTCGTTATTTCTTTCAAATCAATTAAAAGTTTTAAAGGACTTTAGGAAAATGCCCTAAAGTATGTAAAATTTTTAGAAATCGGAATTATAGAATTTTGTTTCACAACCAAAGCCTTACAAATAAATTGCAGCTGGGTTTCTAGCCTGCTATCAAAACTGGATGCTGTTAAAATAAATTTTTCCTTTCACAACCAAAGTTCGTTTTTAACTGCACTCAGAATTTCGGAAGAAGTCATTTAGGCTCGTAATGCTCGGTTTGTAATTTATTTTAGAATCCAAGTGCTTCCTACTCTTCTAATATTTTGCAGGATGTGTATTCCACAGAAAAAGAACAGTTGCTTCATTTACCTCGTCTCTGCAGAAATATGGTACAAAGAATGAAATGTCCAGTAACTACTCATCAACTATGCTTAGCATAGACACTTCAAGCGGATCTAAAAACACATTTTTGAAGGAAAATCCTTGAAGGTACCAACACCGATTTCCCTATATTAGCTTATGTGGCATTTAATTAGTTATTTAGGCGGCGTTAATATCAATAGCTTGATCCAAAATGATCATTGGACTTGTGAGCAGTTTCTAGCACCAATCCCTGAAAAGTCCTCGTCTTCTTTCGGGTTCGCTATTACATTTTTTAGCTGAAACTTTTTCATCCATGCGCAACACGGTCAAGCCAGTGCACTTCTAACTGTATTCATTTTCTTGTACAGCTCATGCAAGTATTTTTCTCTCAAGAACTCCAAGAACAGCTTCATCTGATTGCTCAAGTACACATGTTTCAGTAGATGGCTTACTGGTAAACCTTACAGAACATATTCGACATTGCCACGTATCACGAATCGTTTATTGTACCGAAAAATTTGCGACAAAAAAAAACGAAATTACAAACACGTCCAATGTTACTACTACTACTACTAAATTCGTCATTACAACCCTTTAGTTAGGATTATGAACTAGTTTCTCACCACCACCCATGTTCTGTGTGCTAATTTTTATCCATGAATGGAGCGGCCTACAGTCGTCTACGAACAACAGATTTTTGAGAAACTTTCCGTGACAATTTTATTTATTTAAGAATATTTCCCAGAGGACTGTTAAGAGAAAGTCGCCGAAGAAATATTTTTCATATTTTCGAATTGTCTGGCCTGGGGTTTGAACCATGAGCATTCGTCTAATAAGCTAATACACTACTTACTAGACTTCGTGTCCAACAATTAATGGAAAAAAGTCTCTGTTATTACTAGTAACAACCAAAAGATTTTATTTTATTTTCCGTTATCCTGGTTATTTCTTCTGAGACCTCTTTGTATGTACTTTGGAATTCTTAGTAGTCAATAAATTTGGCTGAAGACTATAATTCACATGACTCCGAATGTACGCAACTGATTCTCTTGACTATTCTGGAACTTCTAAAGGGACGTATTTTTTATTTCCCCTAAATATAAACCTAAAGGACTTTGCTTTTTTAAGGAAACATTTTTTTCATTCTTAAATTCTTACAATTTTTTTTAGCACACATTTATTATCAAATATTCACCTTTTATAGCTTTAAAAAGAATTCAAGAATTTATTATGCCCTTGACACATAATAGATAAGCAATTAAAATAAATTCTTTAAGCATTACATTAAAATAAATTCGTGCTTGAAGTACCCTCTTAAGACTTCATTGGCTGCTTCAAACAGTCTCTGAATTATGATATTCATCTCAAAAACAAAAAAGTATACTTTGTTTAAAAGAAAAAATACCTTACAAATTATAGGAAAATATTTCTTAAGCTCCTAAAAGTATATAGAAACAGATTTTACAAAATGCCCCTTAAAGTATGCTATTAAAATAAAAACACAACAAGAAAAATCATCTACTTATAAGTATGCCGTTATATTTAATAGCAATTGAGGGGTTTTTCTTTTTTAATCTCTTTTTATTTTATTTTTATCATTTACGCGCTATTCCCTACTTGAAATTATTTTTTTCTTTTCTTTCTTAAGCCGGCTGGGTAGACTGTCGTTTAAGTGTGGTTCTCTCACATTTAATGTGTCAGTTAGTCGATGGACAACGTCTTTAGTTTGTTTTTATTCACGATAAAAGCACTGAGACACTCACCACAGATACCATATTAAAGTAGTTGTGCGTGTAATGTACATGACCATCATGGACAATAATAGCAAAAACCACAGGGGAAAGAAAATGAAGTAAAATATTAAATTGCTGCAAATTATTGACAGGCTATCAAAGTGATACGGCAACAATAGAATCATGATTAACGTCTTTCTCTCTCTCTCCGTCTATGTTGTCTTCGTATAGTTGGCTTCGATTTAGTTGGCTTGTCTGATTGCCAATCATTTCATTTTTACGTTCTTTCTTGCTTTTAATTTTCTCTTCAAGACTGCGTTAGTATTTGGTTGTGTTATTACTTTCTTTGTTTTTGTGTAAGAGTACGCTAGTGTTTGTCATGTTATTGTTGTTATTTGTTGAGCAATTATTTGATATTCTTTGCTTATGTATGATTTTTTTTATTTATTTTGTATTTTCTTCTTTAGTTTTATAAACGGGAAATTTTTATATCGAAATTCCTCACCTGAGAGCAAATAGCCGCTTGTTATTCGATCTGATAGAATTCTATTTGTCTCATTGGCAGCAAATGCTTTGTATTCGATGGAATGCGGACTTGTCGGAGAGGTTAGGTTCGGTTAGAGCGGTAGCCTTGATGCCAAAAGCTCACTTGAGCACGCGTAGCGGCCCGTTGTGACGCCACAAGTGAACGCAGTCTCTGTATTGACCAAATTCTACAAGTCAGGGGAAAAGAAATTGGACAGCGCAAGGACTGCCCGTTCTAAAGCACGACTACCCTACGCTTAGAAACCAGCCCGAAGGTGTGATAAACGAAGCTATGTCCTTGACATCAATGGACGATAGCCTCGTCAAGCTGACAAGGATTGGGGAGACAAATAACCTATCTGCACCTCGCGAGAGATGGACATTGACAAAGAAAGTGGACAACAGTCTCGTCTTCTTCAGCGAATCTGCACCCACGGCATAAGTCGTTAGATGGGAGCTGCATTCTCTTCGCGTGTCTTCCCATAACACAATGACCTACACCATAGTGATTGAGATGATGTAACGACCAAGTCCGAGTAATTGGTTGGTGCGCCTTCTATCCATCGAGAGCCAAGTGAGCCTAGCGGTGGAGCTGGACTCCTCATTGACGCTGGATAGGTTGGCGTTTCGAAAGAATTTCTGCGTGAAGTGTCGGAGAGGACTTAGACAATTTTTTACAGTTCGGTATAGTGAACAAAGTTGAAATTTTCTGAGACATCGTGTTACTGCGAAGAAATTGCTGAAGGAGATGGATCTGCAGCAGACTTTATCGACACAGCCAAGAGACTTATTCTAGCATTAACTAGGCAAAGAGTCAGGTCGCTGACTTGCCCGAGACCTGCACCAGATCAGATTAGTAGAAGGAGAGCTTTACAAAGTACGAAAGGCGCACTTTTTTGGATTGTAGGTTTTTTATCAAGCATCAACTATCTGAGACTATGTGGCATTAGTTGGATATGTCTTCTGGATAGTACAGAGTGCAACATCTGTTTCAAGGAGAATGAAATCATAAGAAATATTCTATGAAATTGCAAGGCCCTGTTAAATTTTTTTACTACTTTTTCCAATAAATCTGCTGTATGGCGTTAAATGTGATTATTGACCTCCAATAGCTCACGAAATCCAGAAACGTTTAATCGCACGAACAAGGGAGGAAGCTAGTGGGCTGGACTAATTTTGGAAAGAAAGTCGCATATAAACGATTTTTTTTAACTTACCTAATTAGTCATCACAACCCTTCAGTCAGGATTACGACCTAGTATCTCACACCACTTATGTTGTGTGTGTTAATTTTATACATACATAAGTGGCGGGACCCACAGTTTAAAGTCGACTCCGAACGACAGATTTTTGAGAAACATTTCATGGCAATTTTATTTACTTTCAGAGTTTTTGCCAGAAATCTGCTGAGAGGAAGTCGCCAAAGAAATACTTTGTGTATTTTTTTTTATGTCTGCCCTGGGGCTCGAACCCTGGTTTACGTCTAATAAGCCAACACACTATCTACTAGACTACGGCGATTTCTTTTTTTTTTAAGTAAATTTAAATTACGAAATTTCGAGTTTATAAGCGGGGAATGCTTAAAAGCGGGATGCATAATTTCAGTACATTCTGAAGCAAAAATCAAGATTGCATAATTTTCAGTGCTACTAAGCGGGGAATTATTATATCCGGGTGCTTATATCCAGGGAGTACTGTATTAAAATTTTGTATTAATGTCATTGATGAAAATAATAATGACAATGTGCTATTGTGCGTGTACAGTGGACAGTAAAAGTCATAGTACGGCAATATATTTTAGCAATTCCATGAATTTTAGCCAAAAGTTTGTAAAAAAATTTATAGTTTATATATTTATATTATTATGTATTTTTTAATGTTTTTCATAAAACAAGAGAAAAATAAGGAAAAGTTTCAGATGACTCCATAGGTACCCCCAAGGAGATCCCTGAATAAATTTTAAAATGGAAGGCCTAATATATGAAAATGTTATCCCTTGTATTTAGTAGAATATCTCTTAAGGTTAAGCACTCCCTTTAACCCATTTGGAATTGAACGCACAAGTTTTGTTTGTGTTTTCTGGTGGCACCCTGAGCAAGTTTTTCGGTTGACTTTTGTTTGAGGTTTAGCGATTACGTAACCGTTCTTTCCAATTATCTCCTAAATACCCTCTTGAAGTTATATCGACACTTTGTGCAAGAGATTTAAGCCTGTGGGATTTTGTTTTGTCAAAATATATTGCCGTACTAAGACTTTTGCTGTCCACTGTATGTGTGATTATAATGTTTTTACTTCGTTATTATTATACCACTATTGTTGGTATTGCCTGTCGTGTTTGTCTTTATCGCTCTATTCCATCGTTACTCTTCTGTTTATCTGTTTATATACACTTTCTAAGTATGTCGTTAGCGTTAAGTGTAAATAAGAGTAATTGTTGAATATTCAAGTTTTCTCCAACACTAATGGTTAGTTTTCTTCATTATTTGTCTTTTTGTTTGCTTTCTACTCTCAAGTTTATTTTTGTTTATTTTTATAATAAGGTTCCATACTACGCGTTGTCCGATAGGGGCTAGAATTTAAGAAAATGCAACAGACATTGATTTAAAGACAATTTTTCATTCATTATTCATTTGTGCTTTAAATGCAATACTTAAAGTCACCGTAGACTTGCTCTCAGCAGATTTCTGACAAAAACTCTGAGAGTATATAAAAATTGCAATGAAGAGTTTCCTAAAATAATCTGTCGTTCGGAGTCGACTTTAAACTGTAGGTCCCGCCACTCAATCTATGAAATAAGCACACATAACATATGTGGCGTGAGAAGCTAGGTCGTAATCCTGTCTGAAGAGTTGTAATGACCAATTATGTAATGTAGACTGATTCCTAGCGTTTTCTGCTTAAGCTAATGGTCAAAATATACACACCTATGCGTTTTGCTTAAGGTTAAACAACAGCTACAGATACTATTGCTCAATTTATTCTCAATTCTACATGTTTGCTTTTAAGATGCCTGCATAAAACTCATATAGTATCGAAGCGAAGGTTAAGTTCTAGTATGGCAGTGTCAGCTCTGGTTAGATCATCTGGCCCCGGGCCCATATCATACGAATATTTAATGTTAACCGTAGATCGAACTTTGTATCAAAAATAATACATTTCAATTTTTTAGACTAACTAACTTTACTTTAGAAAAAGTTATATGCCTGATATTTTTATAATTCTTTAGTATTGTTATCGCCATTATTTTAAACCAAATAAAAAACAGAAATTTTAAAACAGGTTTTAAAAAATTCAAAAACTTCATAATTCTGTCTTATGTATCATTTTTGATACATACGACTTTCCTAGAGATTTTTTGGTGTCATGTATTTAATTTTTTAAAGATTCCAAAGATGTTGTGAAGTTTTATCGCAAATAATACAATATTTATGGTTTTTGAGTAAGAATTGAAAGTTAAGTGTGGGACGAAAGTGAAAAGATTTAATTTTCTATTCTTGACATGTTCTTGATATTGATTGAAGTAGTCGTAGTCTAGTATGTAGCGTGTTACCTAATTAGACGTCAGACCAAGGTTCAAACCTCAGGTCAGACATTTCCAATTTATAACGAAAGGTTGTAATGGACGATTATATATTAATTATACATATATGTAATATTCATGCTGCTAAAGACTTCGAAGAAGAAGAAAATAGAAGCTCGTCTTATGAACTGAAGAAAGTATTGGCAGCAACAAACATGACAATAGGATGTTTATCGCCAAAGATGGTACTACTTGGAACAGAGTTTGTGATGAAAAAATATTACCAATTTTCACGCAGATTGCTAGTAGGGTTCGTTAGCTCTTTTGAGTGTTCGCTCTTTCTAGTTCAGCTCTCTGTAATGAACTAGTTCGTTCTTTTAGTTCAATAGTTCAGTTCTTTTAAACAACTCCGTTCTCTTCCTCAATTTGTGTAACTTCTTTATGGCAACGTTTGCTCATTTATATTTAAACTATGTAAACAATACCAATAAAGGAATTAATGTATTCCATGTAAATTTATCGAACTAAATTTATAGAAGTCGCCGTGGTCTAGTAGATAGTGTGTTGGCTTATTAGACGAAAAGCCCAGGGTTCGAGCCCCATGCCAGACATCAAAACAAAATACAAAAAGTATTTCTTCGGCGACTTCCTCTCAGCAGATTTCCGGCAAAAACTCTGAGAGTAAATAAAATTGCCATGAAAAGTTTCTCAAAAATCTGTCGTTCGGAGTCGACTTTAAACTGTAGGTCCCGCCACTCATGTATAAAATTAACACACACAACATAAGTGGTGTGAGAAACTAGGTCGTAATCCTGACTGAAGGGTTGTAATGACCAATTACGTACGTACGTAAATTTATCGTATTTGTAATATGATTTTTCATTTTAAATAAATTGTGGTATTTACGTTTTTGCATTCTTATTAATTCATTTATGTGCTTGACGCACCGTAAAATCATGTGATTTATTTTTAAATATTTAATGAGAATTTCTGTTCGTATTTCTCTTCTAAACCACCATTCCAATAGAAACGTCACACATAAGAATGATAAACGAAATAATAGAACGAATATGAATGAAATGAACAAATAAGAAACAAGAACTAAAAGATCTACGGAGCTAAAAGAACTATTGAACTAAAAGAACTACTGAGCTAAAAGAACTACTGAACTAAAAGAACTACTGACCGAATAAGAATGAAACGAACGAATAAGAAACGAGAACTAAAAGAACTACGGAGCTAAAAGAACTCATTATAATGACCGGCTCTTTTAGTTCAATTGTATGAATAGTTCAATTGAATTAGTTCGTTCGTGAACTACACAACTCTACTAGTAGCTGTTTCCTGAAATCTTGTAGAGTCTTTCTTACTGCTCTTCTCATTTTTATTTCCCGTGACAGACGAACATTGGAAAAATGTGTTTCGTCCCATGTTTATTA
Source organism: Sarcophaga subvicina (assembly GCA_936449025.2). Taxonomy (NCBI): domain Eukaryota; kingdom Metazoa; phylum Arthropoda; class Insecta; order Diptera; family Sarcophagidae; genus Sarcophaga; species Sarcophaga subvicina. The sequence goes on from OW388084.2 coordinate 84,224,967, forward strand.
CAGATGATAATATTTCGGTCAACAACGTACGTATGAGATAACAGAATCATTCGCTTTGATTATGATATAGTTACACCTATTATGTCTTTTCTAAAAATGAGCTGAAAGTCTTGCAGCCTTTAATAATCATGCTTAAAGCCTTTTTTTGAAATTTGACTGAAAAGAATTTATTTTCTAAAATAAATATATATATACAATATCTTAATTTTTTGATAAAAATTTTAAGCATTTTCATAAAACTTGTATCACACAACTTGTAGTTTTATGTAAGAAGTAATATTGTGTAAATAGTTTATATCCTTTTTTAAGATTTTTAAAAATTTAATTTTTTATTCGCCTAAAAGGTAAGAAAAAGATTTAAATAATGATGCTTATGTTTTTATGTTCCTTTTTGGTATATTTTCATCTCAAATTAAAGTTTTTAAGCAACAGAATTCAAAAACTTTTGAGTTTTATTGGTGAAAATGAAAATTACCTCCAGCGATTTTAATTGTAATTTGATACTTAATGATGGAATACTTAAAGATATTTACGGAGTAATGTTTGGTATTGATTTATTTTTTCTTTCCTTTTGTTTCGTTTTATTACCTTTTCAACTCATATTTAATTTTGTCGCTGTAGATTAGTAACTAATTGAATTTGATGGTCGTTATAAATTTCGTGGACCACCGAAGTCGAATTGGCAGTTGAAGATTCAAGTACATGCTACGTGCGTAGCAACTACTTACAGCAGTATTTGGGGAAACCTCTATCCGGGAAACCAGAGAGGAATCAAAGAGAGAACATTGTTATTGACATAATCGATGTTCTATTGCAACGGGAAACTTTTTTAACTCACATGACGTTGACAACAAATATTTCTAATGAATCACAAGAATGGTTTGTACCACCAGGTATCAGCCAGCCCTCAACTGAAACTGTTACTGATGCGAAACTTGGAAACTTATAAATCGCCACAAAGCACGGTGCTAGACGTCAAATTATTACCATTTAGAAAGAAATAAAACCAAGCTGACATGAAGTGCCTGATTTTTATGTAAAAAACTATACTGCAATGTACATCATGTCAAAAATTTTGGCGCAAACTTCATAAAGTTATAATAAAATGTAATAATAGTAAATAAATAGTTTTATTAAAATGAATTAAAATATTAAAACTTTTTAACAAAATCTATCAATAATCGTGACAATTCTATATACTACAAGTATGTATAAAAAGTGATACATAAGCTAGAATTATGAAGTTTTTTTAAGGCTCGATCTACGGTTAAAGCGGTCAGCCATCACATTAGCAGGTGAGTGACAGTTGAGGGTAGATCTCGTTCTCAGAAACAAGAATTTGAAGACTTCAACAGCGGAGTGACCATATGTATTGATATTAATGGAGATTGTGGAAACGATAACTTATCTTAGCGAGACTTATTGAATGTAAAGTTTTTGATCTTTTAAAAACACAAAAAATCATTATCCAATTATAAGTTGTAAGCATCTTAAACCAAGATTACAACGTAGATGTCATACAACATGGGTGGTGTGATTGTTAAGTAAAAAAAAAATTTTGGTAAAACCAATCTGCGCAAGTTGGTCTAGTGAGAGTGGATGGGAATTGAACAGTGTCTATTAAAATATTTTTATATATGCTAAGAATACCAGAAGAAAAAAAGTTATATTTCAATAAAGATAGAATCGAACTATTGAATTCTAGCCATATTTAACCCTTTCATGCCCGATGTTGCCTATAGGCAACATTGTACATTTTTGTTCATAAATTCCGCAATTTTTAATTTTTTTAAAAGATTTTTTTGCAAACAAGCTTGGTTAAAAACGTGTAAAACCAGAATACGTAGGACTCTGAATTTAATATCACTTCATATTTAGGCCATGACTAACAAACACATGTCCCTTAAAAAAATTTTAGCTCTGGCCCAAAAAATTCGGGCGTGAAAGGGTTAACAATTTATTTCCTATATATATTTTTTTTGATATAATCTATTTCTCCCCCTTCTACGTGTGTATTCTTTAGAGAGGTTATTGAATTTAATGTCTACACCAAAATAACATATATTTATTTGAGCATAAAACACCCAGAATAAGTTTCTTTGTCACAAACGATTAGAAAAAGAACGGAAATGCGTGCCCGAAATCTTAAAATAAACAACAGAATACTGTATACCAACTACAACGCCCCTACCATCAACAAATTAGCGTTCTTCCCTTACACTCAATTCATCCCTTTTAGCTTACAATTTTCTTGTGATTTCAGACTTTCATAATTTCCCCGAAAAAAAAAAAACACGAAACTCGCAACAGACAAAAACTGTTTGTTAAACATAAAATATGAAAACCAAGAGTAAAAGGTGTCTACCGAGTTTAGAAATTACAATAAGCAGGATGTTGTTAGGAATAGTAATATGAGGCAAAAGACAAATTATACTTAATTCTCTCTCTCTCAAGGACGACAACAGGAGTAGTGGTGTTATTCCAAAGAAAAAAAGAAAACAAAAAATAAGACATGAACTATATGGTTTCTTATTTACTTGGCATAAGAAATATAAAGGCACACATTTTTTCCTAAGAAAAATTACTTTAAGGAAAAAAAAATGGACGAAAAACAGGTGAATACTAATATACAGAGGGAAGTATATATGTATATAGGCAGTTTAAATTTATTTAAATTTAAAATAAATTGGTAGCTTATATGTTCACAAGCCGTTATTGGTAGGTGGCTAGAAATTTATTTACTACCAGAAGACAGGAGGCAGACTTTTTATTTGATAGAACGTGCCAGTTGATAGGATTAACTGGCTTCTCCCGATAATTCAGTAGCCAAATGATTGGTAAGTGGTAGAACGGTATACATTTTCTAAAATATTGGTAACTGCAACTTCAAAATTATTTCTTTTTAAAGTGACCAAACAGCATTTTAGGCATGCAAACGTCTTTCGACTGTAGTTCATGGGGAATATAATTTCATTGCTTTGAAATGGCTGCAGAGAAATTGAATGTTCAACTGTTCTGAAAAATTCTACTGCGACTTTGTAGCGAGATCTGAATCGTTCAGTGAATTCTTGAATGAAGTTCTCTAGGACGTGGAAAGCATCTTTAGTAGCATCTTTAGATATTTTCTTTATAATAGTAGGATAGATATACCGCTAGAAATTTTATTCAAGACATGTTGCATGGCAGAAGCCACTATATGTCTATGCTGATGTGGTCCGTCTTATTGGGGCATTTTTAATCGCTTGTTTCACCAACATGCCTTGTGGTAGCCAGTTAGGGAAAATAATTAATGCCTTAGATGATGAAGTGACAAAAATCGCAATCACGACCTTCCTCACAATTCGCTCAAGGCGGTAGATAGGTAGGTAGTTGGAGTGGTAGCTTTAATACCACAGACATCTTAAGCATGCATAGCGAATCGATGCGGTGCCACAGGTAAGCGCTGTCCCTGTGCCACCAAACTCATTCAAGAAGTCAGCCAGCGTCCCTATCAATTCTTTTTTTTTCTAAAGTTTATCACTAAATCTCAGTTCCATAGAATGCCAGAACGGTGTCAGGTAGGAACACACATTTCTGTATGTTTATGCTTTTTGATATTAAAATTGTTTTCTTATTGCAGCAATAAATTTTTGAATACAAATTCTATTGAATGGAGTATGTTTAAGGATTTTTGAAGCGATTCAGAAAAATTATTTAAGAAATCGAAGCATATAAGTATGGTATTAAAAACAAAAATTCTTTGCATATTTCAGGGCACTTTTATTAGCATTATTTTAAATTTATGTTTACAGTTTAATAATTTACCATAAAAATAAATATTTTTTTGGTAAAATGATGCCAATTTTTTAAGCCAAACGTTTGTCTCTATAAAACTAAATTGTTATCACTATCGCTGCAAACAATTGGTTTTTTACTGTTATGTTCACAGGTATCAGCTTATATGTCTAATATAAAACGTAAGTTAAACACTTAAAATAGATCGCGTTAAAACGCCACCAACTACCGCCAACACTCATTCAATCTTTTACGCCATAAAGTTTTGTTTGTTTTTGATATTATTTACAGAGTAAACAAAAAGTTAAAAAATTAATATTCCACAAATAAAAACAAGCACAAGATTTTTTTTATTTGCTTAAAATATTTATCATACTCCCAACATCTCCTACTACACTCCCGCTTGCGGGAAAACACTTTCTTTATTGCAAATATTTAAAACACCTGTGCCAAAATGCAGACGTATAAAAGAATTGAAAATTCTTCTGTGATCCTAATAGCAAGAGTTTCAAAATAATTGACCTGAGTTGAATAAAGACGAATACTGATAATGTTACCACACTACATAAGCTTTTAATTTCCTAATAATTACAGAAAAATATATGGTTCGTAGAAGCTTTTGTGTGATATTTTTAGCCTTCGGGCATTCATGTCAAGCTGTCAGTGTTCCATTATGATTGCTAAGAGGTTCCTAAAATGGATGGAGTAGTTGAGCTATATTACCACTATATCAATGCTACTACAGCTACTATCTTCGACCGGACAATAATCCAACTTCCATAGGTGGACAGCCAACAAGTTACTTATAAGCGAAGGGAAGATTTCCTGCTTATGAGGACGATACTTGCCTGTTATCTCATAACATAACATACATAATTGGTCATTACAACCTTCAGCCAGGATTACGACCTAGCTTCTCACACCACTTATGTTGCGTGTGTTAATTTATACATGAGTTGCGGGACCTACATTTTAATGTCGACTCCAAGCGACAATTTTTTTTGAGAAAGTTTTCATAACAATTTTATTTATTTTCAGAGGTTTTACCAGAAATCTGCTGAGAGGAAGTCGCTGAAAGAAATATTTTTAGTGTTTCATTTTGTTCGGAAGGTCTGATATGGTGTTTGAAACGTGGCCTCACATCTAAGCCAGAGAAAGTTGCTTCTTTAAATGGATGCATGTCCTATATAATATGCATCTTTAAAGTGATTTTCGCGCTAACAATTTAAATACCGGTGTTTCGCTTAACATTATATGAACAAGAATACAACAACTAACACCAGCATAAAAATGGTATACAAGTAAACAAAAACACAACAACAAACACTACGAAAATAAATGTAAACAAAATATACAAACAACGATGTTTACATTTATAGAGATTTCGAGACTGTTTACTCTCCCGTATAAAAGGCAAGGCAAAGCAGGCGAGTGAGTTAGTGAAGTTCAGTCAGTCTTATTTGAAGTGGCGGTGTGTTTGAAGAAAGATCTGTCGAACAATTGTCTAGTAATTGTTATTGTTTATACGAAGGGTGTGAACAGAGGAATAACAAATAAAGCAATTGTTGTTGTTTATATAAAGTTGTGAACAGTGTCACACAGAATTGTACGAATAATAATAAAGAAGTTTAATTAAAACTAAACACAAATTTATTTTTATTTTATTTGCAACCTGCGAGCAAATATCGAGTTAAGCTAAGGTCATGCAGGGGATGCTTATGATGGTATCAGCTCGTGCTAAAATTAATGCAGTTTAGGATTGATAGCCTTAAAAAGCAACGGAGGATAGATGACTGAACTGAATCGATAGCAAGAGACTCTCCTTGTTTAATCAAAGTAGTTAAACGTTTAACAAAAGACTTCATTCAAAGCAATAAAATATGAGTAACGATTTCATACTTTTAAAGCACTGAACTCTCATAAATTTGAATTTTATATAAAATATAATGGCAAAATTGCCAGAAAGAAGAACAATTTTTTCAAATATATCCACTTTTAGTTCAATTTTTCCAGTAACATACCGACAATTTCGATTTGGCTTATTGGTATACGTCCTTTTGATATTTAATTTTTTGTCAAAAAAAAAAAAAATAATAAAAAAGAAAAACTACAAAGAAAAATCGATTGTTTTGTGTGCATTCATATCGGGGTTCTATTTAGTTTTTGTCTATATTTTGCTGTTGGTTTCCTAGTTCACTTGCCACCTTTTACAATAAATTGGCACGTGAATGTTATCGATAGGTGAGGCACCGTTGCTACGAATTTTTATAACCTTTTTTTAATAGTTTTAAGGCTAAACGTTAGTTAGTGTGCAATTTAATACCAAACAACGGCAGCTCTGTTAGACTATAGAGGAGGAATAGAGGAACTGGTAATTTAAGTAAACATTACTCTCTGACTCTTCAGTACAATCTCTGAAAAAGTTTCTCCGCTGCGTACTCCTTACGTAATGATTCGTGAGCACATATATGTATGTCTGCATAAGCAGAGACCTTCCCAATTTAAGTAGTTGATTGGTGCGTTTCATATTCAATTTTGTTCAATTTAGTTGACGATGCAGCGAAATTCTTTCTTAAGCCAGGATTTGACAGCGGTCAATAAATAACTTTGTTACTGAACACTCTAGGGATGAGTGGCATAATAAGGGCTTTGGAAATATAACTGTCGAAGGAATTTATCAATATGAATCACAAACTTTATCACAGAAGTATAATTGGAACACTGGGAGAGTTCTAGGTTAGGCTAGGTTAGGCCAGCCAGAAAACCTGATAAACGAGGCTTTATCCTTGACATCAATGGACGATAGCTCCGGTAAGCTGACAAGGGTTGGAGGGTCAAATAACCTATATCTGCACCTCACAAGAGATGGGCATTCACAAAGAAAGCGGATAACAGTCTCTTCTTCCTCAGCGGGTCTGCACCCACGGCAGAAGCCATTAAATGGGAGCCGCATTCTTTCCGCGTGTCTACCCATAACCCAGTGACCTATAAGCCTGGTCACTGTGACTGAAATGATGTTACGTCGAAGTCCAAGTAACTGGTTGGTGCCCCTTCTATCCATTGAGGGCTAAGAGAGCCTAGCGGTGGACCAGGACTCTTTATTGATCCAGGATAGGTTGGCGTGTCAGAAGAATTTTAGGGCGATGGCCAGTTTGAACGAGATAAGTGGCATTCCTAAATTGATTGAAGAGGGTTCCGGAAGTAGTGCGCAAGCTCTGGCTAGCTTGTCGGCTCTGCAGTTTCCCGGAATATCACAGTGTTCAGGGACCCAGATAAGTGTGACACTGAAGACTCCAGAAAGAAGGTTTGTCACTCTGATACACTTCCCAGGTCATTCGGATATGTGGCATAGATCCTAGTAGGGATTCGGATGCTCTAAACATACAGATTGGATAACACAGGACCTCCACATTTATATTTAAGCACTTCCCATCTTTAAATTTAAATAAAAGAAAATGTGTTATTGTGAAGCATAACATCATTACATATAAACTGTCCGTCACCGTTCCTTTGGGTGAAACGGAAGCGAAATGTGTAAGTTTTCAACACCCTAGGGCATCAATCAGGCTGAATTTGATCTATGTCATGGGTTGTGGCAGGCTTTGATAACCGCTGTGGTTTGTAGCTTAGTCACAAACAGCTGTAAACTCCACAGGAAACAGTCTAAAGGGGTCAAATCCTACAATTTCTGTGGCCAGTTCAATTCATCTTCATGTGAAATGATCATGTCCTTAAATCACTCGTGTAGAATATTCAATAGATCTTGATTATTAAATATATTATGATGATTAAGTTATTGCAAATTTTATTTAAAAGTTTGTTTTTCTATTTGGTTTTCCTCTTTCCAGTATGGTGAACTACCGTTGACAACAAATCCCGTCTGTAGTCTGTACAATACAGACGCGAAGAGCAACTGCCACCCAGAGATTATTTACACAGCCTCACCACCATAGCTGTCGATACGAAAGTCACTAAATATTTACATTACACTTATATAACGGGACACACATATTACCAGCTAATAAGACACACACATCGCCTATCTTCCTTTATGGATTAATGACAACGTATACTATGCTTCCGTTGAGTGAACAATCGAGTGGTTCCCTGTAAACGAATAGTAGCACAAGTACCACCACAAGTTTGGTGGGCAGCAGTAATGGTGGTGGCATGAGTGGTGAAGTTGAGGGCATTGACGACTTTACTGCTGATCTTAGCCTGACCAGCAGCAATTCAATAGTTTACTGCAATATCCTGCCCCATCCTAATACTCAACATCAACATCAAAATTCAATAACAACAGCGTTGACCTAATTGCAAACATCGTGGTATATAAACAATTGGTACTGCCCAATTCCTACTCATGTCACCGCGCATTTATTTGGCCTACAGAAATGCTTCGACAGCAACAATACAATCACTGTTTCCGCCAACAGCGCCTTGTTGGGTAACTATGAAACAATGCCGTCCTGAGAGTTACCAAAAGATGACATTGGGAGTAAAAAAAGGAAAAAAGTTACCGGTGCTGAATAATAGAAGTCTAGGAGCCTATAATAATATCCACTTATCAATTTAGTTCAACTATATTCAGAATCGACGTCAATTCTCATTTCATGAAGTTCCAGTACGTGAATGCGGTTATATTTCAGATTAATTTTTTTTTTTACCAACCAAGATTTTTTTTTCTTCTCTTCAATTGACGCTTTAAAGGACAATATTCGTGAAGCCATTGGTGAAATGCCGATCGTGTGGGCTACTGCATGGCCAGCCGAGGCAGCCATTTGAATGAAATTATTTTCCATTATTAACCGGAAGGATTGTGCTCTCATATAAAAAAGAAATTTGAGGAAATATTCAGTAGTTTTTTTTAAAGCATTTTCAAAAAATAAAGTTATTTGGCGGACCCTTTACTATTATTTTAAGATTTTTTTCTATGTAAAATTAATTTAGATTTTTGCTACAAAAATATAGGATTAAACAGCAACAACGAACTTATTTGGCCAATTCACACGACTTTGTATCGTGTATGTTGTATTGAATACACTTTTTGTTTGTGAACGCTCGATGCTATGCTGTATAGTGTATTTCGTATTCCAAACGTCAGAAAGCTATAAGAAGCATTGGTGACTTTCAAGCAACAAAATGAAAAATATTACGGAAATATAATATATAATATAATTTTGAAATGTTAATTGTTGAAGTCGCCATAGCCTAGTAGGTAGTGTGTTGGCTTATTAGACGTAAATCCAGGGTTCAAACCCCAGCCAGACATCAAACAAAATACAAAAAGTATTTCTTCGGCGACTTCCTCTTAGCAGATTTCTGTCAAAAACTCTAAATAAGTAATTAAAATTGCCATGAAAAGTTTCTCAAAAATCTGTCGTTCGGAATCGACTTTAAACTGTAGGTCCCGCCACTCAGGTATAAAATTAGGAAATTAGGTCGTAATCCAGACTGAAGGGTTGTAATGACCAATTATGTATGTACATACATTCGTAATTTGTTGACGTAATTGTTGACTGAGTTACATAGAAAATATTTTGTATTTTTATTCTTCTTCTTGATCACTGGCATTTTTTTAAACTGATAGCACGAAACCAATACCATTTTTAAAAACATATGAAAAAAATGTGTATAATTGCATCGTATTTCTACATGAAAATTATCAAAAACAGGCATACACTGTCGTATATTATTTATATGTTGTATATTATTTACATTTATATTATTATACAACGATATAAGAACATGTGTGAATTGCCCAAATGTTAATGCATCTATTTTTTTTTAACAAGAAACAATCAATAAAAACAACAATTACCTTGCATTGTGGCTGACTTACAAAATATATCGATACAAAGTTTGTATGCAGTTCTACTATGGTATATAAATTATGTAGATATGCAAAGTTACCAATTGCGTTAAAAATTGACGACATTTTGAAATAGTCTACATTGTAAACATTTTGTATAGCGGCTTAATGAAACACTATACTTTGTGTGTTTAAATTTAAATCTTTTTTAATTTGTGTGCACTGAACAAACACAAAAATATAATTTTAATAAAAACAGAATTAAAAAAGAAATAAACTTAAAAAAGGAAAAGAAAATTATTTACAAAAGTGAAAAAAATATGATATGAGATATACGTATGTATGTAAATATATGAAGAACTAAAAACTTTTATGAAATAAAGATGAATGAAAACAATAAATAATTAAAAATAAATTGGTTTTATTTGTGCTGACAATTATATTTAAATGAAGGTAAAGTATGGTATTTAAAGACATTGTGAAGAATTTATAAATAATTTTATTTACATATATCGCGTACAATAATTTCTGGACAAACTGAGCATCTTTCAACAAATACTTCCAAACTATTTATTTATTTATTTATTTTATTTATTATTAATCATAGCACAACAAGATAATAATCTTATAAATGAAAGTGCTATGGGAGTACATCAAATAGGAAAAAGTAATAACAAATCGCTCATTATATGAGTAATGAATTGTTTGAAGTACAGTATAAATAAAAATGAATAAGAACATGATTTAACCTCAGGAAATATCAATCGATACAAAAAAATTAGGATAAGAAAATTAGTATATGTAAAAAACTAAATTAGGAAAGATACAAATATAAAGAAAAATACAAACAAAGAAATATATTCATATAATGGGATACAATGAAACTTAAATAATAAATTAGAAAAATGAAAATAATTAATCACTAATAAAAATGAAGAGTAAAAATGTATAAAACAATCAAACAATTACAATTGACAATAACGTGAAATGTAAAGTTCTTACATTCTTCTTACTTAATTGGTCATTACAATCTATTAGTCAGGATCTACGACCTACAGTGAGCGCCATAAGTGAGTCAACACTTTTGTTCTTAAGTATTCATTCATTCCTGTTTGTGCATTTTGTTTACATTGTTTGTTGTTGCAGTACTTGTTTATCTCCTTTTTTTATACTGATGTTGTTGCTATATTTTGTTTACTTGTTTATCATGTAACACAAGGTCATTGTCTTTGTTTTTATAGATTTTGTTTATCATTTTAATGTCAAACGATTTAAGACCATGCAGGCCATCATGCTGTTATATCTACATCCTTTCTATCACCAGATATGTCGCCAATCACTGGAATGCGACTGAGGGCCACAATAACGTGGAAGATATGATTGCGCCAAAATCTAGATACACTTTTCGACCAACGAAACTTAAACCCTGCTTCAGTTCTGATATATTGGGTAGATGCTTTCAGTATAATGGTTAACAGCTCTTAGAGAATATTATTACCGATAAAGAAGATGCAATAATGTTGGACACGTTTTCAAGATCGTTTAATCTTAGGTTGTGATTTCCACAACCCGATACCCGATTGAGTACTATTCAGGCTGAAATATGGGCTATAAATATCTTCACAGTGCATATCATATTTCACAGAATATCAAGTAGAATACCTGGAGAGTTTTTGGAAAAAAATGGGATAATTAATCCATTTGCAGTGTGACGGGACTAATCTGGCCCGATATGGATGTATGCAGAACAAAATTTGCGTTATATCTGAAAAATTTTTCTACGATCGTCTGGCTGTTTGTAGAAGTAGTTTGAATACCCGTGGAAAGTGTTTCTTTGATGGTTTCAATATTCAGTATTTCCTGAGGCTTATTGTGGAATTACACTGATTTAGTGACTGTAGCCGTAGGTAGTGTGTTGGCTTATTAGACGTAAGGCCAGGGTTCAAACCCCAGGTCAGACATCAAAACGAAATATGAAAAAATACTTCTTCGGCGACTTCCCGTCAGCAGATCTCCGTCAAAAACTCTGAGAGTAAATAAAATTGCCATGAAGAGTTTCTCAAAAATCTGTCGTTCGGAGTCGACGTTAAACTGTAGGTCCCACCACCCATGCATAAAATTAACACACACAACATAATTGATATGAAAAGTTAGGTCGTAATGCTGACGTAAGGCATGTGATGAACAATTATGTTATGTATGTATGTCTGGGCCTTTGTAGAAGTAGTGGAAAGTGTTTCATTGACGGTTGCAATATTCAGTTTTTCCTGAGGTTCATTGTGGAATTACACTGACTGAGCGACTGTAGTTGAGCGACTTCCCTTCTCAGCTATTATACTCGAAAACTAGATTGTAGGATGCTGGGTATTTTATAGACTTTTGCGACTTACTTAAAGCCTCCCTTAAAAACATCCATTGTGTGCTGATGATAGTTAATACTTTTATTTAAAATAGTAAAATAGTACATTTTTATTTATATCAGGTATATGTTTGTACATTTGTATGGGTTTATAGGTTTTTTGAAAATGTATTTACATTTATGTTCACACTGTTCTGTCACATAGTGTATATCAATATTACTAGCAACCGATTGTTGACTGAGCCTTACAAATACTGTCGTACATTTGCATAACGTGGACAATTTTTTTTACAAGTAAGTTGTCAAACACCCGTACAGGTACCCAATTGTATTATTGCAACAAAGTACATTATGTGGAAATGTCAATTTACATACACAAAAAAGGAGAAATTTTTTAATACTTAAGCCGCCGATACTCCACACCACCACTCATATACGATTACATTTATTTCTTCATTTGTTTTCGGAGGGGAGATAGATAGATAGACAGTCTAACCATTTAAATGCTGCAGGAAAATAATTTTAATACAATTAAAATTAAGATATAACGACATTACTTTTTGACGCTGTCAGCCGTTTTGCAACTTTAGATTAATTGCCTGTGGTGTCTGTATGTTTTGAAGGAATTGCTAGTTTGCTATGCTATTCACAGTACTCCGTTGCTGTTTTAATAAACTTCTCCATCGCATACCAAACCTGCTCAGGCAGTAGCATCAACTGCATGACATTATCGTACCATGTTCGTTAAAAACTCACACAGTTTCTTCTTCATTTAGCCCTAAGGGTGCAGATATAAGTAGCAGATAACTTCAGTTATTTTCATTACGCAATAAACTTTTTGTTGCAAGATCGAAATAACTCTTCGAGGTGTTCAATATCCCCATGGAGGTGTTCTATTGTCTCTTGTCTATAGAAGTAGACAAGTATCTTTAATTTGACACCAAACAGTAATTTTCAGTATATGTAATGCACAGAAGCCTATGGACTGTATTATACTGTTTCGAAAATGGAAACGGTGTAACATCGTTTAACAATCAAAAGTTACACAAACAAATACAACGAACTTGTTTACAAGTAAACCAACAACATCAGTATGGAAGAAAAGGGGATAGACAAGTAACCGAGAACTCAAGAACAAGCAACGTGAACAAAATATACAAACAACAATGAATTCGCGATAGAGTTCTCGAGAAGGCGAAACCACGAACGTTCGACTTCAAGAATATTCATCAGACTGTTTACGTGGTCATATAAAAAGGCAAGACAAATAGGGCAATGAGTAGTAAGAATTCAGTCTTGTGTGTAGAAAACAAACTACCGAACAGAAGTGTAAGAAAGAATAACGAACTAAACAAATTGTTGTTGTAACATCAAGTTGTGAACAGTGGCACATAGTGCGAACAATAAAAGATTTCAATTAAAGCGAAACAAATTTATTTTAATTTTATTTGCAATCTACGAACGTTTTAAACGTTTTTAAAAAAGGTAAAAACGTAACAATACGAAATAGAAAGTTATTTCAATAATTTCCTCTAGATTGGTTAGAGCAGTCCTTTTCTTCGACATTTATCTTCGTGGCCTATCATCTTGGTGACCAGTTGACATGAGCAAGATCCGAAAAAATTGGTCATATTGTGCGGCTCGTGGCACCGTCTTGCTGAATCCACATACAGTCCAGTTCATACTCTACATTTGTAGACGTATAGCGCTCTGAATTGATAATAGCGGTTTATTTTCGGGAAAATACAGACCAATTCGCACGAAACCGTCATATTTTTTGGAATGAAATGTTTTTCCATTAACACTTTTGCGGTCTCGAAGCCCCATATGCTACAATTTTGTTTGTTGATGTAACGATCGAGTTAGATATGAAATTCTCCGAAAACTCAGCACTGAAGGATTGTTGCTCTAGCATTCAACCCGCATATGTGCGATAATCCACTGACCATTCAGTATTTTCAAATTTCTTTATAAATTTGACATTTCCTTCTACAGAGTGACCATTTTTTTTGTCATACATACCACGTAGTATATTTTTATTTCAAAATCTTTTTCTTTTATTGAAATTTAATATTCCTTTTGATTGTCATTGATTTGCATGTCTTTATAAATTTTAAATACTTAGTTAAGTATACATGCAACAAGCTTTAAATTATTCAATTTTCTTCTTAAAATTCTTACAAGAGTTTAAAAAAAAAGGCTTTATATTTTAAATTCTATTTGTATTTCGATTCTTCTAAGTTTTTGTACTGACCAACTTAAACTCATTAGGTTGCTGCTTTGTTACCAAATAGAAGAAAAAAAGGAACGAGGAAAGCTAACCCAAGATAAAAAGGTTCAATGTACGTTGTAAAATTAGAAAAAGGAACAAAAATCTGAAAAAAAATCTCTGACACAAAAAAAACGAATATGGAATGAAGGAGGATGAAAAAATGGATTTTAATTTTTAATAACATTGCCTTTGTAAATGAGGACGAAAAACATGAGAATAATGTAACAAAGGTAATAATAATAATGATAATAATAAGATAAATACAGACAATTCAACATCCTTTCCTTTTATTTCTTTTGAAATGAGTCTCTCTCACTATGAGCAAACAGGCATACAATACCATTAGGAAAATAAGTTCAGTTTTGTGCAAAAACACAACAACAGGGGAAAAACAGAAAACACTGGCAGAATAATGTATGCTTTCATTCATTTCATTTTACTTTTTCTATATGAAAAGGGTACCTACAAAATGGTACCGTTTAAAACATTCGCTCTGATGTTGGGTTGGCCTTTTTAAAGTAGGATCGCCTCTCAGATGCAAAAGTTACTTAACAATGCGATGTTGCCTTTAACTGTAACAGTTTTAAGCCAATCATTTCAATTATAATTCTCGTTAAAATGTAACGATTTCAATAAAAATTATTCACGGAATCTTAAGGACGTAGGTGGTGAGAGGAATACCACAGGGGAACACCTATTATTTGAATCATTACGACTCATAGTCTCTTGAGGATGTAACTGAAGAAGGACTGAAACCACTCCTCTACGCGGACGAGGTATTAACATTTCTGAATCGTAGGAATATAAATCTTCTAAACAGTGAAACGAACACTGTCTGAACTATAAAAGTTGGTACTACCAGGGGTTCTTAATGTGAAAGCGGAATAGAGCAAAATATCATCACTTCGAAAGAAACGAAGATTGCTCATTAGGAGGGTCTTCGCTTTCTTGATATGGAGATTACAATATCAAACCAAAAGAAGTATTTAAGTGTAATGCTGAATTAAAAATTGAAATGGGGACAACATCGAAAGGATATGGCATTAAATGCCCTCAAAGGGCAATAGGTTTTCTAAATGGGACTTCACTGCCGGAATATAACAGACGCTTTAATGGACCTATGCCAACATAAATTTGAAATATGATGGAATATCGATTAACAGAATATGCTCCATTCGAGTATTTCAGAACTTTCAAAGAATGTATTGTTTAGAGATAAGTGGAGTAATGAGGCATCATCTACAAGAGCGTTGTAAACAATGATATTGATCCAAGCCATTGTCATAAGTATACGAGATGAAGCCTATCTTATAGCGTATAGTTTCGGGTCTTTAGGAGGATCGCCAGTCTACTTATTTGACGGATTTATCCGACGGCATATCTAACATATCAATTGCGACGATTTGCATCAGTGCCATGGCAAAAATGGCCGTGGGGACTCGTCTGCTACGAACATGGATGGAATTTGGCCTCTTGATAGAACAACCAGAAGCCAAGCTATACTTGCGTCAATCAGACCAAGCCGAAGATAGTGCGATAAGAGCATGCATAATTTAAGCCAGTGAGAGTTAATGTGGTAAACTTGATTTAAATATTTTCAGTTAAAGTCAGATACATGGCACTGACCGAGCCGTTTTCTAGCAAAAACTCTGAGAGTAATTTAAAAATTGCCATGAAAAAGTTTCTCAAAAATCTGTGGCTCAGAGTCAACTTTAAACTGTAGGTTCCGCCATTTGCGTATAAAATTGACACACACAACGTAAGTGGTGTAAGAAGACAGATCGTAATCCTAACTGCAGGCTTGTAATGGCCAATTATGTTATGTATGTATTGCAGACTCAAAGACTACTGATATATAATGGCGATTGTCTCGAACCCAATATATAAATTCCGCAATGACGATAATAAATCATCAGAATATGTATGCGGAACCTGTGAGGTACTAAGGATATAGGGTAATGGGCGACAACATCAGGGCCATAAGATTACGACAATGCACATACATAGGTTGAAATCAATACATTCGGTAGTACAGTCACAGTACTATAGCACCCGTACATGAAAGTTATAGACGTGTACATAGTTATTTCTTTGAAATAAAAAATGTTGAAATTCTACTCAGGTCACTATCCTTACTGCTCCTATTTAAATAAAGTCATACTCACCCCTCCTCTATTTTATCGGCAATGGCAGTCATTAAATGATTATCAGTAGACCGATAATGTTTTCAAAAAAAAAAAAAAACAGGGAAAAAATACTCACATTCACATATACCAACATAAAGGCACACGTATATAGTATTTTCACGCAACAAACACTAAAAACCAGCAATAAAAAGATGAATCCTATGGTACCAAATGCTCATACATTTTTGGTGCTCTGTTAACTTGTGCTAATTTTATGGTTAAATGGGTCTAACATAACACCACAGGACCCTTATGAAAAAAATTACGAAGAAAAATCTATATTTTTTTGGTTTATATTTTTGCCTTGAATTCTATTGTGTTATAATTTTAAGCAGCCTTTATTAACCATTCTATACGTGAATATATACATAAACATACACACATACACATCAGACAATGTAGACCTATGTACATATACACACGCATATTTGCTGTATTGTTGATGAAGGTCGTCTGGTGTTGCTTTCCCTTTTTTATGGAAATTTTAGGGGAAAAAGATAAAATAAAACATAATATAAGACAGAGAGAGCAAGAAAAAAAGTGAAACAGAGAAACCAACGCAATTCTTATACACGCACAGACTTACATATTTAAAAGTATGACGTGCTTAAATTTTTTCCCATGTTTCATAATTTTTTTAAATGTATATGTGCGCCTATTAGAGACTCTTTCTTTAGTGTATCTCTGCTGTTATCCTTTCTTGAAAATTGCCATCTTTTCACTCTTTCATATTTTTGTTTACACTTTTTATTGTTATTGTTGTGTGTTTCCCTTTAAAAAAAATATTTAAAAAAAAAACTTTTCAAAATTCATTTACGGCAACAGGAGAAAACCGTGATATCGCATTAGTTATCCTTGTTTATATTTCATTTAATAATTTAAGGTTTGGTGTTGCTGCTATACAATGGAAATACTTTTTTGGAAGGATTAAAGCAAATAAGGCTTGTTGGTAAAAAATAAAAAAAAAAATTTTAAGGAACAGAAAAGGATATTTTCTATTGAAATATTTATAAGGGATCGACTACAATTCCCCTTCACTGATATGCTTATTTAAAATTAAAACTATAAGGCCCACTCATGATAACTTTGTATAAGTAAAGCGGTGGAAAGCATTTCAAACTGTGTATAGAATGTTAAAGCATTGGGTTTTTTACCATTAATGTGGAGTCTAGTGCAAGAGAGAATTGGGCAACCAAAAAGTTTCATATTCTGTTAAATGAGGTACCCGAATTGTCGAAACCCATGGTGAAACTCGAGGGTATTTTCCAAGCCAGAGCATACACTGTCGAATTATATGGTCATTTTAGGTAGATAGCTAGGTTCAACCTCTCCTCCTTCTCAGGCCTATCGGCACACAAATAAGACATAATGTAAGCTTGTTGTGCGCTCACCATAAACATTCTATAGGAAACCTGTTTCTCGAGCTTATGAACGCTGACATATTCAATAACACAAAAAGAACTCCATCGTTTTGATTTCCTCTCGATATACTCTGCATAATTTATTTCCCACGACGCCAATTCGATTTAGGTGTACATTTAATGTGGCGTGTGTCGTAAGTACGCTCATTAGCGACCTCATTACGAGGTCAATTTAACTTGACATAAGGTACAGAGGACGGGACATAGCAATACATACTCGACTCAAAATATGTATGAGATTATCTATACAATCTAAATCAGCTATTACGTAGGAAATAGGGTCATTCCACACTGGATCTCGTGTCGTTAGAAAAGACAAGAAACGAGCAAATGAGTTTTCCAGGAAGAAGGAGCCATAACTTTTCTATGGAATGGAAAGAAACCTTTAAAAGTATGAAAGATAAAGAGAATCAAAATCTTTTCTCAAGTCAGACGTGGTGAGTCAATCTAAGCGTTTTGTTTGGTAATAACAGCGTGAATAGATTTGATTTTTGGATCAGGCTCTCTATGAATTGCTTGATAATTGGCTTCTGGACTGGGATTCGCTGAGAACACGAATCACTTACAGCCCAATATTGGAAATTTTGTGACAAGGAAAACAAATCTCCAAACCACATGGACTTATCTAGTACCAGTACGCAGATTTATTCTTGCAGACAATAATCAGTATTCTGAGATTTATCTGGGTAACACGGTTAAAGTAGCCGTAGTCCAGACTCTCAACAGACTTCTGAAAAAAAAATCTGAAAGTAAAATAAAATTTACATTCAATCAGTCATTCAGTTCGATTCTACTGTTAAGCAGTAGGTCTCGTTACATATGAATAAAATTAAATACACACAAGATGAATAGCGTAAGAAGCTAGGTTGTAATCCTTAATTAAGGGATGATTATAAAATAACAATAATGCAGTAAAAGTGAACCTCCTGGCATTAATAATTCTTCACTAATAAAGCACAACAACTTGACTCTAGTATATCATAAATATAAGAAATTTTAAATACGCGATTTTTTTCTAAGCAATTAAACATTTTTCCCTTCTTACAAACGCTTTTATTAACTCATAATAACTAACTAAAACAATAGAATTAATTCAAAAGCTTTTTCTTTTTTCTTTTCTTTTTTTTAAATATTTTTTTTTCAAATAAAAATAGAAATAAAAGTAGAATAAGAAAAAATTACCTTTTGTGGCAACCTAGACGTATGAGTTACGCATGGTACCAACGATTTAATTAATATCACTCATACGCTGTAAGGTGAGGGATGTCAACGAGAATTTAAGTTAAATAACTTTAACAACAACAACAACAAGCAAATATGCAAACTGAAAATTTTTGGTTAAATTAAAAATAACATGACAAACATTTGTAAATCTGTTTTATAACACGTCCTAACCTTACCACTGGTACTCACGTACTTTATATAATTTAAAAAAGAAAATTAAACGAAAAATTCATTAAGAAATTTAGGTAGAAATGAAACATAAATGTTTAGATGTACAAATATGTGCATGAAAAGTATTTAATAAAGACTGTACACATAAACTTTGTCTATGTCACTTCCAACACGTTGTACTTAAAAGAGAAATAAAAAATGCAAAATGAATATGACTTTTTTTAATTTTTTTAAAACATTTTAAAAAAAGTTAATAATTTTAAAGCAAAGTAGCTCAAACATATGTTGTATCTAGTTTTGGTTTAAAACACTTCAAATAATTCTCAAAAGAATAAACAGAGTGGTGTAGTCTTTGAAGTGCCCGGGAAGAACTGTCTGTACTATATGGATAGTACATTTGAAAAATGAGATTTTCTCTGAAAAAAAATATTCGTCAAGAAATACCCACCTCTTTAAATCCTTGGTATTTAGATTTCTTGCACATTTTTTCTTCTGTTAAACCTTTAATAGTTATTAGACAAGCCTACAAAATCATGGTTAAGTAACCAAAATTCCGTTGAATCATAATATTTTTTGAGCATCCTTAACTAAATAAGAAATATTTCTCTGTGGTGCAACTGTTGAGAACTTAAATATTTTGCTACTCTAAACAAATTTTTATTATTCCTTTTTCGGTAACCACAAGAACCGCAATTTCCATCACAAAATATAATTACAAAAGGATACCACAAATTATGTTTATGAATTCTTATGAATCCTTTTTATATTATACTCTTATCATTTATTCATTTAGTTTTTCATGCGACTGGCTGTGAATAGAGGAAGAAAACATCACCAAGCATGTCCTTTTTAATTTCAAATTAAAAAGAAAATGGAATGTTTGAAAGACAAATTTGTGATTTTTTTGCGTAAATTCAGTACAAAGACGAAATTGTGGTGCAAAAACAAAATTCTATTAAAATGCGGCGCAGAGTAGAGCTAACTTATATTGCTAAAATTCTGCATTATAGGTCCACTGACCCTTCTCTTGTCCACGTTTTGATTATGTCGGCCTGGGGGTTGTAAACAGACCAAGCTATGCTGGTATCAAAACCTGATGTGCAGTCGGTTCTAAATTAGACTGATCCTGACAGATGATCAAGGTTTGGATAGACCGGCTCTTAGTACTTTTCTTCTAAAGCTTGATGCTAAACTGTGTATGGTATTCTTATGGCTTAGATATCCGTGGGGCTACTAGTATTCATCACAAATATGAGCAGGGAGATCGGGTTTTTAGTGGGGACTATTTTTTTAATGAACTCAAATGCTAAACACATAAAAATACTAAAACACAAAACTATTGATTCCACCCTGGTAAATGAATGCAAACAGGTTACTCATTAGCTGGTTATGATATCAGAGAGGAGTGCCTTAAAAACCTGTTAATCACTATAAAAGTCATACTAAATTAATGCTGGTATGATCGCAAATCTCACTGTTCTGAAATTGCAAATAGGCGCTCTGTAGCTGCAAAAACTATCCTTGGTAAGGAACGGAATTCCAATCCTCATTCCAGTGCTTACGTTAACGTTAGGTGACGTTATATGGCAGGGAGACACGTTAGCCGAATCGTCTCCAAATTTGTTGCAATCTTTTGCTTTTGTCCAAAGACAACAAAACCATTTTGGTTTCCATTCGGGTATTGAGGACTGCTGAATAGAATGTGCTGACAAGAACTTGGTTCGATTACATTTGGCCTCCCCACAGCCTCTATTAATAAATCGTTCAATATCTTTAATTAGGTCCAATGAATTAACAAGTATTTTTGTTATGGTAACAAAACAACGTTAGTTAGCCCTGACAATTATAGTGGTTTACTCTGAATTTTGTATCATTAGGGGCAATATATGTATTTGAAAATATTGATGACCTCCCGTTACCATAGGGCAACTTAAAAGTCAACTTAAAACTCAAATTCATTACTTTGATTTATTCAGAAATTTGGAGTCTGGTCCATTCGGACTTTCTTAGAAATTCTGGAAATGTCAAAATGTGTCAAAAATTTCACGTTAGGTAGGTATACCAAGAATATGCCGTTCATTATTTCCATATTTTTGACGAGAGTACTGGGCAGCGATAAATGAATGAATGAAGTGAGGTGGCGCGTAGTCAACTTGAGTACCATTTCATTAGGCAATGACTTGTAAGAAGAAAGAAGAAGGTGTTCTATTCTACTCAGAAAGCTTAACCTTGGATTGGAGTACATCGATCAGATAAGACTAAAACGTCAGCACATTCTCAGGAAATACAATACCACTTAGTAGGTATTTAATCGCCGCGATAACCATGTCGCTTCATTGACCCGGGGGCTTTAGGAAATTCGAGTCATCTACATACATACCACAACCCTCTCTTCCATCCAACTTCGAGCCAGATAAATAAGCCTGTACGTCTGGTAACTGGGATTTGCAATCAGTATGATCCTTTACTTCTTCAATTCATCAAAAAATACTTTTTATTTCAGACAGTCAATCAAAAGATTGACGAAAAAATTCAGCCTTATCTTCACTGCAACCCTCAGGACTTTGCTAAGAATGTCAGGTCTTCTCAATAAGATAATAAGAATCGGACTTATAGATAAACCAAATTTCCTTACATTAATGCTTCTAATAGCCTCCTCGTGGGTTCTTGTCATGTCCATTATTCAATTGTAGGACTTCTTAGTTTTATTTCTATCAGAAACTGGTGTGCTGTACAGATACTTTAAACTGATGGATTATTTTGAAACGTCATTAAGCGGCTGAAAATGGTCATTAAACAAAATCTAAGCTTTTTGTGCCATTTTATCACTTTGTCCGTACACGCTACTTCCTGCCTCCCACCTAAAATATGCCACAATAATACGGGCAAAGCTCCAGTTACCAAAAAATATGCTGGTTAAATAATGTGTTTAAAAGTGCAACGACTGACCATCAGATCATTGCATACCGATTTCGCTTAATTAAAAATGGGGTTTTCTATCGTGACATGCCTCTCTTTCAACGCATTAGCACCTTTTCGCTTTGACAACTGAAATATTTTCAATTCTATTTATGTTATGAAAGCTTCTTCCGCTTATGTGTATGACATAAAATGTAACGAATTTAAGGACAATAAATGACAAATAGCACTAATACTACCACTATAATGTCACTAACATTGCCTATAAATAGTTGGCAAATGAAAGTGTTATGAAACTCAATTAAGCTACTGAAAAAAGCCACAACAACAACAGCAATGACGGCAACGGTAAATAAAATAATGAACTAGAAAACCCCCCAAAAACATGGCTCTTCAAACCGAAACATAGAATTCTTTCTGAACCACATGAAGTATATTAATGAGCAAAAACAGCAAAAAAAACCATGGCCAAAATAAAACCATTTACAATACCGCTAATGGAAATACTGCTAAAACATAACCATCACAATTATAACGGGTAAATGTATGTGTATATACAAACATTTCTAAATTTTGTTGTTGTTGTTGTTACAAAAGGTGTCTCAAAAAGGAGTTCATATTTAATCACATACATACCAGAGATTATCAATGAAACGTTTTTTCGCTACTCATAAGCACTCATGAAATTTTGAATATAAGTGAGTCAACGATACTGAAATTTAACTACTCTGATCCATTCGTACTCAGTACAAAGTTGATTTATAAGTATGAGTACAATGAGTATGAGTACAACGTTGACATCGAACTCATACCATTCGAAATATGTTTGATTCATATGCCTACCTATTCAGATTCATAACTTTAGCAAAATACTTATAAAACTTATAAATGATTTGAGTGACTCGAATCATTCATCAGTCTTAGTTGTTGTTGCATATAAAAAAAAAAAAAAAAAAAAAAAATAGGGACACACAACCTTCTAGTGAAGATTGCAGTGTTCGTACGCGAATCATACTAATTTTGCGAATCATGTAAATGTTGAGTCATGGAGAGCCGAAATCAACAACATCATACGATGAGTACTTGAAACTTTGAATATGAGTAGTATGGGTATAATAAATAAATATGAATGCGTATAAGTATCGGAAATTATGAGTATGATTCGATTCTACTCATCTTTTTGATAACTCATTGCTGATCTCTGATACGTACATGAGTAATGATGGATTACGAATATGAAAACATTTTTCTTCGGCGACTTCCACTCGGCAGATTTCTGGCAAAAAATCTGAGATTATATAAAATTGCCATGAAAAGTTTCTAAAAAATTTGTCGTTTGGAGTCGACTGTAAATTGTGTGTACTGCTACGTATGGACAAAATTAGAGCATAAGTGGTATGAGAAGCTAGGTCGTAATAATGACTGAAGGTTTGTAATGACAAATTACGTAAGTACGTAAATTTCTACACTGGGGTATAAGTCCATCTGTCTTATTTCTGCACAAGCCAGTAAGCAAATTCCACCAAAGAAAGTTTTGTTTCGGAAACCGCCGGATATCAGAAGATCGGCCAACCGAAAGCAGAAAGTTTATGGACGCTATTTACTTCAATTAAGAATTTAACCCGTTATTGCCCAACCGGTAATTTCACTAACCAGTTTTTTAAACAGCTGTAAAGCTAAAAATATGTAAAAAATTAAATTTTTTTAAGTTATGACATAATACAGAGTCTTTTAAGAAAATAAATTGAAGGATTTTTATATATTGTTATACATGAGCCTTTGGCTAACGTTTTCGCCAACCTCCAAAAATACACATTTTTTAAACTTACATAAAATTAATATAAGAAATGAAATTGGCTAACAGTTATCTGTTTCTAATCAATATTCCATGGTACTTTTATTACATATAAAAAACAATTTGATTTAGTTTCACCAAACGCTTGAAATATTATTACTTTTCCATGTGGTAATTTTACTTACCAATGGGAAGAAACGTATAGCAAATCAGGCAATATTTCATAAAAGCGGGAGAAGAAACAACATAACCACTCTATGCTCAACACCGGTGTTTTCTTTATATAGTTGTCTTATTCTTGTTGGATTCTACTTGTAAAACGGGGAAATACCCTTGTGGCTCGTATTAAAAGTGAAAATAATTTTTAAAAAGTTTAAATATTTTTTAAAAATGAAATCGAGAAAGTTTTTAAAACTAGGAGAGGTAGTTGCGATTTTAGAAAATGAAGATAATAATGAAATTGCATCCTCGTCAAATGTTAACGTTGTATACATTCTACCTGACCTAGATGATGTTTCTGATGAAGAGCATATTGATGACATTATGGATGAAAATGCTCCACTCGATGTTGAAATTGCTGGTACAGTTGAACTTCAGTATTGTCCAGGAGACGACTTTTGCGACGATACAATTGAAGAGCTTTCCCCTAAACGAAAGAAACTTTCAAAAACAGTAAAAAACCAATATGGCAAAAAAAAACTACAAACGTTTGATAGAACGCCAGTTAACATTGAAGAAGAGCGCATTCGTGACGCTGTGGAAAAACTAAGTGGAAAATCCCCTATTGAACTATTTTATCTCGTTTTTGATAATGAAATGCTCCATATGATTGTTGAACAAACAGTAGATTTTTTGCGTTTTAATAAATATCTTAAAAATAATTTAATTTTTGTGTATTATTCATAAAAAGGTTAACACATCTGCCCACTGGTAAGTAAACTTACCACCTCATATCTCGAAAACCAATCGTTCCATTTTCTTTAAACTTTAAATATATCTTAGTTAGACCTAAAAACTAATACACAAAAAATTTCATTAGAATCGCTCAACGTTTTCAGGTATCGGGCAATTTTTTTATTTATTTTTATTTTATTTTATTTTCAAATTTAGCACAACAAGATAGAAATCTTATAAATTAAAGTGCTAATGATTACGTACAAACAATAAATTTAAGCATAATGTAATAATTCAATTTAAATACAAGTTAAATTAATAAAATGAAAAAAATATTAAAAAAATATAATAAAAACAGATTACAAATAATTTAATGCATTAATTTTATTTTATACAATACTTCAACTAGTCATTAACGAAAATATTTCAATAATTCCATTTTAAATCTGATTGCATTGCTAATTATTTGAATTCTTTTCGGTAATTGATTCCAAAGTCAGTGCAGTAAATAAAGAACTGACGCTCAGAGAAGGCAGTTTTATATTTTCGTTGAATCAATACCAGTCCTCTAGCCAATCTGCCGAAACTTATTGTTCCATAAAGTTAAGTCGGTTGTGCAGTATAAATTATTTTATGTAAAAATATCAAACTCTTAAACTTCAAAAGATTTTCAAAACTCATATTACAAATTTGGTATGAGAACATAGATATGGAATCACGTATTCCTCGATTGAAGATATATCTTGCAATATTATTATAAGCGACTTTCAATCTCCGCAAATCATTTGCATCGCAATTTGCATAAATTTCGCATCCATATAAAAGGACTGGTAGCAAATAAGTATTAGCAAGCAGCATTCGTATCTTAAAAGGTGTTGAACATTTTACAACCAAAAGATTTCTCAACATACCATACATTTTACCTACTGCAGAAGCAATGTGATTGGACCAGGTAAATTTATTATTAAAAATTACTCCTAAGTTTTTTTTGAACAGCTCACAAATTCAGTTACATTACCATTTATTTCAATTCGAATATCGTCAGCAATCTTTCTATTACTTCTATCTATTAGAATACACTTTGATTTGGGATTGAATGGGTTAATTTTAGATATACATAGAGCACTGAATAATCTGCTAATTAACAATAGTGATCTGGGATTTGAACCACGGCCTCACTTCTAATAAGCGAACACTTTACCGACTAGACTACGGCAACTTCAACTCTAAATGTGTAGAAACTCTCTGAACAATTTTTGTCGCTCATATTCCCAATGTTTGTCTCTTGCAAGGATTTTGCAAGTGATTTCCCAAAAAACAGTTATTCAACCTGGTTTCTACGCAATAAAGGCCCAAGTTATCTTTTTTAACTGTTGCACTCATAATATTCGGCAAGTTTGGTTGCCATGCGCTGTAAGGAAATTACCACTTGTGTCCTTTTGCGTGTCCACAATAAGTTAATGAAATAAAAACTTTGTTTTAATATACCCTGTACATTTGTTACATGGAAGTTATGACATGTCAATGTCAAATAATAGGAAACAATTACAACACCAACAGCAGAACAACACATTCAAATTTTGTTGGCAAAATATTGGACAAATAAACATAATAATGTATATAAAACATCTGCAACACATACATACAAATATACCAATTTAACTAAATATTCTGTTATCCTTATCTAATATTCGCTGACTTTTACATATACAAACGCACGCACGCACTTCCTAATGATGACTTTTTATCACAAATACATGTTTATTACCGGTTTGTCAAATGTTCTGCCTTTTGCTCTCTCTCTCTCTCTTATACATATGAGATATGTATGTATATGTGTGTGTCCGATTACCCACGCGTATTGTAAATATTTTCCCCAATTTTTTTAATAAATAATGAGTAGGAACACTAATTAAGTTGCGTTTTGTACTGACAGCTAACGTACATGCGTATATCCCGAAGCAAATATTATTTCATCCATTTATGCTAACACATTCACATTTGCAGTGCATTTCCTCGTCAATTTGTGTTGGTAGATGATGGAAATGGAAAATATTGAATGATGCGTTGTTTTTGGGTAACTTAAGGGAATAATTTTGTTTTAAATGAAAAGAGTTTTCTTTTGTTTTCATGGATAAAAGTTAAAAAAAATGCGGGCAACTACTGATAAAGCCTATAGGCCAGTTCTCGTTTGGTTTAAGATTTAAATATTAAAATATTTGCCAGTGATTTTCAAATAAATTAAAATCCGATTAAATATTTTTTATACTCCAAGCGGTCCTAATGAATCTAATACCAAATAATTGACAACCTTACGTGGACGGATGCCCTCTGTGTATTTGACAACAGAAAAAAGCGCAAATTTTTTTTTTGTTGACTTGAGCCGGAGGAGCGAATCGCCGAAAGACACTTTTGGTCCAACAAAAGTGTGTACGATTCAGTATTGTTGGTGCTTACGTATTAAACCCACCTCTCAGATATGCGCTTTTATTGAGTCAATATTCGGTTTATTGAGTCTGGCAACTCTGTTGAGATTGTGGGTGTTTTTTGAAGTGCTCTTTGTAAAAGTTTTATATTTGTGATTTTTAATTGTTTAAATTAAGTTTTAAATTTTTTATATAAGTGTGTTGGAAGCTGTTTTTGTTGTTTTCTTGTTTTTTGAATTTGTATCTTAAAATTGTAAGTTTTAATTTGTTAATTTGTAATATTAGTTGTATCATTTCTAGCAAAACAAAAACAAAAAATTGCTTGTTTTAATTATTTTTTGTTTTTGTAAGCTGGTTACGGTTTATTTGTTTATTTTTTTCTTTCTATCAGTGTTCCTCTTTTGTTTTTTTCTTTTTATTTTGTTTGCTGCTTTGTGTATTATTTTTTTTTCTTGTAATTCTTACTTATTTATTATTTATTTTTGTTTTTAAACTTTTATATATATTTTTATTCTTTTATTTCTTTTTATATAGATAATTTATACTGTTTGTTTTATTTATTTATTTAATTTATATTATTATTATTATTATATTTAATTTATAAAAATGAATAATTGGAAGGCAGCAAAGTGCATTGTAAAGAAAGAGGGTGAACGCCAGATTTCTTGCTGGCTATGTGATAATTTGTTTCACATTAAGTGTGTTGGTTTGCTTCCTCGTACCACGGACCAATTAGTGGATAGTCCCTTGGGTCTACGTTGGTGTTGTCCTAAGTGTAAGGTGGTGGACATCCAATTTTATAAATTTTTTATGGGGACTCGTCGTGAGTTTACTGAGATGCACACTGAATTTGCATCTCTTTTTGCTAGATTTCGTCGGTTTGAGGAATTATTTTCAAAATATGGCCTTTTAAACGAATTGCTTGAATCGGAAAGGTTCCAGGCCCTCTTTCTTCAGAGGCTTCTGGGCATGTGGCGCAAGTTTCTGTACCAAGGGAAACTGCGACAATCAACACATTGTCCACTGTTACTCCTATTGTGGACATTTGTCCATCTATTGCCGATAACCCAACTGGCAGCTCTATACTGAAGTCTGCAAATTTAGTTGAACTGAGTCCAAAGTCTACTCTAAATGTTCAGACAATAATATACGCAGTTGAGCTGCTTATTCAATATTCATTTGACAGCAGTTTGTCTCAACAACATTGTTTTTATTTTGTTTTTTGTTTTGTTCTTTTTTTTTTTGCTTTGTCGTTTTTGACATTTGAGTTGTAAAATATCAACAGAAAGTGTTCGTATAATTGTAATATGTGCACTGAACATACTTATGACAATGCTGCATTTTAAGTTTTACTCAATATTATAACAATTTGCGTATTTATTGCGCAATAATTAATTGCAACTTTATATGAAATATTGAGCTCAATAATGGCGTTTATTGCAATTTACGCAATAAAGGTGCATATCTGAACACCGTATTATACCCTTCAACCAATCTCCATCCGCGGTACTGCCGTACGGTATCACTTCGCGGAGGGCGCTGGTTTGATTTAAAGCTTTCTCACATTAAATTAAATTTAAATTTCACCTTCGTGCCTCCAACCTTCAGATATCCATTATGACCTGAGCCATTCTCTGGCTGTATTGGCTCCATAGAATTCCTGAATTCAACACCTCCCCCATAAGCCGGTTTGGCTCAGAACTCGTTTCCCCGGGCCCTCTAAATATGTGGCGGCATATTCGAATATGCTCCACATCTACACAGTTTGGGCATTATGTTCAAATCGGTGCAGGTATTTCCTGTAGCAACTATGAACTGGGTCACGTAGAAGTTCAGCTCGCAATGTTGGGTTTGCATCTAAAGGGAGCCGACCTATATTCTCTACTTCTGCAATTTTTTACACAACTAACGTATCGACTGGAAGGTGAACAAATTTCGTTCTTTCTTTTAACAAATTTTCGAAAATAAGAGACTGGCTTCAGCCTACACCTATTTTGTACGGAGCACAACAACTTTTCACAGTAAAAAAAGTCTACAGAATGGTGATGTCCTCTATGTCTGATGTATTTGATACAGAACATCATCAGGCGATTTGAAAAGCACTATACTGTAATGAGTTGTATTAAATGTTCACCTCAGAGCTCTTTATCCAAACTCAACAAGTCGGATGTTTCCTGTGCGATTATTGGGCAATTTAGGCGCTGGAGGATCTGCCCGTTGAATATGATACTTTTATGAATATAGTTGATATTGAAAAGCAAATGCAGTACGAAGTTCATCAGGAGATATTATGATCGGGTGGCTAGCGCTCTTTCTTTCACTCTCCCCTGGACGGAACCCGTAGACTGTATGATTTTGGGAAATGCTTTGTAACTGAGTAACAAGAGTGAACGATGTAATTTGGAACCTTTAAAATAAACATCATTTTATACGAATGGGTTCAGGACAGATATTATTGGAAGTAATAATAATAATGAAATCGCCTTAGTCTAGTGGGTAGTGTACTGACAATGTATTTTTGAAAGAGCCCCTTTTGTAGTGAAGTCTAAAGCACGGTATTCAAGAGTTGTGGTTTATTTTGAGAGAAAATAAGCAATAGTTCAAGTAATTTCTACTGTTATTCTTCGAATATGTTTGGATAATTGTTTGGATACCATTTCTGGCAATTACTTTATTTGGTGTACAGATTGGATTTTGAGACCAAATATTTAACATCTGATGGCTGTTGAGTTAATCCACCTAAAACAGTTTTTGAATTCAGCACTGTGATAAGGTTGTATATACAAGGCAAACCGTGATATCGTGGCGAGTGCGAAATATGAAAAAATATTTCTAAGGCGACTTCCTCTCAGCAGTCTTCTGGCAAAAATTCTGTAAATAAAGTTGCAAAAAAATTTTTTCAGAAATTTGTCGTTCGAAGTAGACTGTAAACTGTAGGTCCCACCACGTAAGTAATAAAAGTACTGCGTTAGGTTTTTTAAAGAGTTAAAATACTTGACAATACAAAACGGGGCATTATAGTGACTAAATTGTGACTGCATTGAGAAATTTATGACAAAGTCTCCGAAACCTTAAGACCCGATTATAAATAAAACCGCCATTTCCATAACGAAAACAACCGAAGACCTATAAAACTTTGATTATTTTTGATTTTCCTTTCCTTTTGTTATACCACCTTATTTGTAACAAAAAACGTTTCCAAGAGAACACGTTTCAAATAGATTTCTTGTTAATCAAAAATTTTTACGTTTTTCATTTACCTTAAATTTCCTTTGTACTATTGCTGGCAATAAAAAAACCTCAAGGTGAAGTAAAACAAATGAAAGCCAAGCGAAACTTTTCAAAATTTGTTAAGAAAAAACCGGGGAGGTAAGATCATAAATTCTCCGGCACTTATATCGGCAATAAAACATTAGCCACGGACGTGCAAATCAATATTTAATAGTTATTTATGACTTTAGTCCTGAGCTAAACTTTATTGTATTTTTCGTCAATATTTGTTGCAATTTTTTTTTGTTTTTCGGAAACTTTTTCATGAAAAGAACTAAAACGACACAACAAAATATGGGAAGTAAAAGTTTTTAACCACTTTTTATATGTTTTATTTTGTGATGTTATTGTATTTGTTTGCTTGTATTGTTTATTTAATAAAGTACAACAGGAGTAAACATTAAGCACATGTTTAGCTAAAATTGGCAAAAGCAAAAAAAAAAACAAAAAAACAGAAAATAAATTTCCGGGCACTTTTTTGGAAAATTTAATTTCGTTTATTTTTCTCTTTGCTTTTGTAGCCATTTAATATTATAAATGGCTTTGAAAATCAAAGGTCAAACAAAAATTCATTATTTTTAAACATGGAAGTTTGCTTGTAATAATTCTAAGGGTAGTACAAAAATACGAAAACAAAATATAAACAAAAACGATTACAAATAAAAAGCAGTTATGATATGATATAAGGTCGTTTGAGTTTGATAAAACCCTTATTGGATTTTGATTGAATAAATTTGGCTAAATGTCTAGCCCAAATTAATACAACTACCTCGTAAAAGTAGGTGCTATACAAATACCGTCGGTCATATTTTTAAAAAGATACTCTCACGTATTCTAACATAAACAAGCAAAATCCATCATTGTTCTTGCCTATGATATCAGAGATCAGCAATAAGTATTCAAAAAGATAAGTAGAATGGAATCATACTCATAATTTCTGATACTTATACGCATTCATAATTATTTTAATATCACGGAACATCTACTCATATTCAAAGTTTGAAGTACTCATCATATTCATATTTAACAACACGTATGGTGTTGTTGATTTCGACTCAACATTTACAAGAAACACAAAATAAGTATGACTCGTGTACGAACACTACAATACTCACTAGAAGGTTGTGTGTTTGCTTTGCTTGCTGTCTTTGTCTTTTTTCTTTTTTTTGTAAATGCAACAACGACTAAGACTGTAAATTTTAATGAATGATTCGAGTCACTCAAATCGTTTATAAGTATTATAAGTATTTGTCTAAACTTATGAATCTGAATGGGTAGGCATATGAATCAAACATATATCGAAAGGTATGAGTTCGATGTCAACGTTGTACTCATACTCATTGTACTCATATTTATAAATCAACGTTCCAGAATACCTTCAGCCATATGCTCATTACACTCGTTCTATATAATTTGAGAATTTAACATTTCACCCAAAGACTGGAATATCTGGCAGTAAAAGTCTATGTTATGTGTCCTCAACCACATTTACACAGTTTTGGGGCTGTAGGTGATGCCTCATGTACAAATCTGAACCGCAGTTATATCAGCGATAAACTGTAAGCTGATATCTCATTGTGATTGTCATTTGCACATGAAAATCCGTTATTCTGCACTATGCTCTTCCCATCTTCAAGAAAGCGGAAATAATTTCGCCGAAATGTCTATCAGCATGCCGCTTCATCAGATTGTTTTTAAAAACTGTTATCAGTCTAATAGTGTTTAGGCGATACAATGAATACAGTTGTCTTCTAGAAGTCTTCATGGCTTTTTAATGGCTTTATTCCTCCAATTTAAAACTTTATCCGCACCAGTGCTCCCTCAGACACAAATGCATTTACACTTAAGCAATTCACATGATCCTTGAAGTATAACCTGTGGTCGATGCACCCAAATATTTTAATGCGCCCTTCGAAGCCACTTTAATTTCGTTCTACAGCCATTTTCATCATTTCAACCACTTATCAAGTCGTGCTCTAACAACTTGAACTGATGTGTTCATCGTCTCCTCTATTGCGTCCGGAATGTAATTTCGTGTAACAACTGTATTCGAAGTATAGCACGCAGACACTACATATTCCTTCTGTGCATCCATATGTCTGTTGAACATATTAGTCTTCGGTTTCGAAAATAATCGTATAAAAATTTCATTAGATATGGCGATGAAAAAAAAGCTTTCGCAATCTGTCCACAGTACGTGGAATTAAAGGTGCTCTTGATATCGCAAGCATCCCTTGGAACGAATACACAATCATTCACCTTCTATGGCTCCCCTAAGGATGTTTCTCGCGTCTCTAGTAAAACGTTCTTTTCGAAATCTATACTGCAGCAGCAATAGTCGCCGTAGTCTAGTAGGCAGTATGTTGGCTTATTATACGTTAGGCCACGGTTCAAACCCCAGGTCAGACATCACAATAAAATTTGAAAAATATTTCTTCGGCAAAAACTCTAAGAGTGAATAAAATCGGCATGAAAAGTTTTTCAAAATTTTGTCGTTCGGAATCGACTTTAAACTGGAGGTCCCACCACTTAAGGATAATATTAATACACATGGGTGCTGTGAGAGCTAGGTAGTTATCTTGACTGAAGAGTTGTAATGACCAATTGTTTATGTTGTGTATGACAGTAAAGACAAAATGCATAAGTATTTGCTAAAACTTCCGTTATTTTAAGTATTCACGCATAGAAACAAATCAAAGTTGTCAAAACCACAATACAAATGAAAACAAAATAGAAATATACTTAGAAACGTCTAAATTCCCGTATAAAATGTGTATGCACTGTTGACATACAGTTTAAGCAACTTTAACTATTTAACTATTTAAACTATTTTAACTATTTCTTGAATTAAAGCTCATGCGGACCTAATTAAACTTTTAGTTGAGTTCTTTTTTTTAATTTAAAATTTGTCTAAAACTTGTCTAACTTAAGCATTTTAATTGTAATCGTATTAAACAAACATTACAAGATTCTTTGCTATTTTCATTCATTTAATCTTATCTTATTTACGTTGTACGTAATCTTTTTAATTACTTTTTAGTAAATGTTTTGTTAAAATTGAGTTTATCTTCAGATTCATGCCTTGCCGCTTAAATTCGCATGCGACTTAAGTGAATGAGAGCACGATTTCTTTTAAATTTTTTTGTTTTTCATACTTCTAATAAACTTTTTTAATGCAACAGATGTTTTTGCGAAAAAGTTTTGTAAAAAATCCTTTCCTTTATTTTAATTTTTTTATTTTATCTTTATTTTGCAATCTTTTGCAGAGATTGCAATAACATGTTCGAATGGAACTTTGTTTCTTTTTTTCTAACATTTTTTTCTTTAATTTTATTTAAGGGTTTAAAATTAAAGCACCATGGAAAGTAATTAAATATGTATTACATTACAGATGGTAAAATATTTTTAAATACTAAAAAACCAAACCATTTGCGAGGTAAACGACAACAGCAACTATCGAACTGTATTAATAAAATAACACGGAAAGCAGATAAAGGTTTTTCATTTCTCTTTAAAAATAAAATTCTTTTCTTCATTTCTAGGCTGTGAATTGATAACCAAAGGGTTTACCAGAATGTCAAGTACTGCTGCCTAAATTTTCAAGTCCTCTAGTTAAGTATTGATATTGCTATCGCCACTGTCAAATACTTACCATAGAAAACATCTCTAATGTAAATTTTGTCCATCTTACTACATTCTAATTGGTTTTATAAGAACGTAGATATGGTTGAAGATTGATTGAGCTCAGTAACAACTATTGAAAGTGGTATCCTACGAAGCTCGGTAACGGTTTTTAAGAAGCCATTTTCCGACTAGATGAACTATAAGTGATAGGTCTTGATTGCTTCGATTAATCCAACGCATATCACTCTCTGTATCCTATTCAAATAAGCGCTACTAAGCCAAACACAAAAAAGCTATTAAACAGAAAGAGAGAAAATTTACAGCGAAAATGAAGTGAAAGTGCAGAAGGTTTGTTCCCTACACAACAAATATATTAATGGTGCATCCTTTGTTTATACTCAGTCAAGTATCCATTGATACTTCCTTTTTTTATACTTTCTTTCTTTGTCTCCGTTCTTTGTTCAGATGCTGCTAGCATACCGAAAAAGAACATTTGTATACATACATAATTGGTCATTACAACCCTTCAGTCAGGATTACGACCTAGTTTCTCACACCACTTATGTTGTGTGTTAATTTTATACATGAGTGGCTGGGCCTACAGTTTAAAGTCG
Organism: Sarcophaga subvicina; assembly: GCA_936449025.2. NCBI lineage: Eukaryota > Metazoa > Arthropoda > Insecta > Diptera > Sarcophagidae > Sarcophaga > Sarcophaga subvicina. The sequence goes on from OW388084.2 coordinate 84,259,728, forward strand.
ACCCCGAACGTCATATTTTTGAGAAACTTTTCATGGAAAGTTTATTTACTCCCAGAGTTTTTGCTAGAAATCTGCTGAGAGAAAGTCGCCGAAGAAATACTTTTTGTATTTTATTTTGATGTCTGGCCTGGGGCTCGAACCCTGGCTTTTTGTCTAATAAGCCAACACACTACCTCCTAGACTATGGCGACTTCACTGCGTTCGTAGTGCAATTGATAAATCATAATTGGGTAACGACAATGAGCTCAATGGAGTTCCAATTTATACAATTCCCCCACAAGATGGATCCGATACAGATCAAGATGGCTATAAAAGTGATGATGAGCATGAAGACATTTGAATCTGCTGTTTCTGCTGTTTCAAACGAATGTCTGTTCTTATGGAAAAAACAAACAATGAAGGTTCGTCTGAAACCGCTTATCTGACAGAAACATTATATTAATTATTATCTACAACATGTGAAGTTGTACTGGATGGTAATAAATGGGATCACAGTCAATCGAACTATTATTAGATAATAGAACTAAAATAAGTATTATTAAAATGTATTAAAATTAAATCTAATACGTATATGCTTGAGCGCCCAATTAGGGACAGTGCATATTTAGTTATTGTATGTTTCCTCTATTTGTTTATTTGTAGTTTAATTACAAGTAATTTTTTTTGTAAATAAACGGATAAAAAAAATGGGATCACTGTGACTGGGGATTAAATTTAGCGAATATATATCCAGTTTGTTATATATGTGGAAAAAATTGCATAGTCCACTATCAAGGAATTTGGTGTAGTGGGCTTGATCACCTTTTAAAAACTAATGTTCTACGTAATAAAGGATTCAACAATTTATAGGACAGAACTCGTAATATGTCTCTCAGGTACTTGTTCAGATACTTGTTTTGTATCCGTTAAATTACTGCGGCACCTTTAAAAGTTATCATACGCTTAGTGTACCTAGTGCGAGGTGTCCTTTATAAGGGACGGTCTATAACTTCAAAACTATACATTTTTTGAATAAAACGTTTTTTAGACGAATTAATCAGATCATTTTTTTAATAATTTATGAAAATTATGGAAGGAGAGTGGCCAGGGAACTAATGGGTTAAAGTCAAACCCAAGTGGTAAGTTTATAGTTTCGACGGTAAGAGAATTCATTCCCTCATTTGAACAAAAAAAGAGTTCGAGATTGCAGTAGTCAAAAGCAACATGTAATGTAATGACCATGTGCTCCAGTCTCCCATTTTCACTGTAGTAAGCATAACCATAACGACTGGGAGCAAGTGAAGCAGTGTTTAAAACATATTCAGAAGACCAATAATCTGGACTATATCAGTCACCTGCTACCACCTAACACAGTACCGAATGTGTGCTTTATAACGCACGCACACGATTGGAATCTATTCACTTTTTTGCGCCTTACTTTAACAAGTTTACCTAACCCTTACAGTGTACCTAACCCTTCAGTCAAGGTTACGACCAAGTTTCTAACCCCCACAGTCGACTACGACAGCATACTTGTAAGAAACTTTTCATGGCAATTTCATTTACACTCAGAGTTTTTGTCAGAAATCTGCTGAGAGGAAGCCGCCGAAGAAATATTTCTTCATATATCATTTTGTTGAAGATGTCTAACCTGGGGTTTCAACCATGGATTTACGTCTAATAAGCCAACACACTACCTACTAAACTACAGCGACTTAATATTATCTTCTATTTCACATTAACAAATTATTTGAAATGAAGATACCTTAAGAAAACAAAAAAGGGAAAAATACGAAAGTCGTTTCCAGGAACTTCATTTCTTTATTTAAAATTCCACACACTTTAATATTGAATTGCTAAACGAAGCATTGTGTCTTAGATAATTCATTTGCTGATTTGAAATTCAACAAGGGCTAAGGAAACCAGAGCTGGGATGTATTAATACCCAGAATTTTTTAGGTTTACATTTTATAGATGATAACGAATTTTCAGTTTTTCTCTCTAACCTTCAACAGTTTATTTACTTATCCAATCTCATGGATTTGACCCTCCCTTAAATATATTGCTTGTATTTAACTGCTCTATTATACATGTATTTGGGCACATAAACGATTTGCCAAAATCATAAATTGACAGCATCACAGAATTGATGAAAATGAATTGCGAGACAAAAAGGACATCAAACTGTGAAGCAACACTGAATATCAAATAAAAACGTTGCGGAAAAAACGAAAAAAAAAATTAAAAACAACAAAAATAAATCATTTTTTATAAGAAAAACTAACACATCCTAAAGCAACAACTATCCGGCAGGCAATCAAGTGGAAATTTTTCAATTTACAAAGACAGATGTTTTGAAGAACAACGACTGTTGAAACTGAAGTGAAGTGCTGCCATACGCAACGTTACTCACCACACTTCGCCCTTACAAACGTTCAAGAAAAAGAAATAAATTTTAAAATGCAAAACAGAAATAAAAAACAAAAGGAATAAAGACAAAAAAAAACGAAACATAAAATAGAAAAATGAAAAGAAAAAAATATCCAAGAAAAACACTAAATTCCCTTTCCTTTAATGGTGTGTGCGTGTGCAGATGTATTTGTATGGAAAAGGAAGCGGAAAAGAAATTTATGAATTGTAAATAATAGCTATAGTATACACACAGGCTTCATGCACACATGCAACATAAAAATCAATATCAATACGTTGCACTATTTTTAAATCACTTGAGGTGTTGGTCCACTTCAGTGTACTTATGACTTATATTTTTCCATCATTTATCCAACATTTGGAATTCGCATTGGGTACTTCATTTGTAGTATAATTCATTTCAAACTAAATATACCGTGTTGTGACTGGAAACGTACTCCACAAGAGCGTTCTACGATGACCAAAACTCGCAGGAGTCGAAAGTAGTAAATTGAGGTGGCTTTTAAAAATCTTCTGATCTTTTCTTCTTTTATTAACCGTTTCCTATGATTAAAATAAGAAATATCAACGAATTATTTGTGGAACATAACATCGTTTAAATTCCATCACGTCTTCTCTCGTTGGAGCGCATCAAAAGTGTCCAATTTTCCATGACTATAATGTATAAATCGGTGCCCCAAGGGAATGAATGAATAAATGCCTGATTATTTATCAGACATTATATGTGATTGTACACGATAGAAAAACGAAGGTGAGAATTATTACCGAACGAAAGTGATGAAGGTATATACACAGGTCATTGAAGGAAAAAAAAATGATCGCACAGTACCTCATATTCCCACTGCACTAAAAGGGGTCAGCTCCTGGGTGTCGGTCTCAAGAAGAAAAAAGAATCAGGGTGGATTTGACCGATGGCACAAAAACACATGCATACATACAAACATAATTGGTCATTAAAACCTTTCAATTAGGATTATGACCTAGCTTCTCACACCACTGGTGTTGTGTGTGTTAATTTAAAAAATGAGTGGCGGAACCTACAGTTTAAAGTCGATTCCGAAATACAGATTTTTAAGAAAATGTTCACGGCAAATTTTTTTTAGTTTCAGAGTTTTTGCCAGAAAGCTGCTGAGAGAGAAATCTACCGAAGAAATATATTTTCATGTTTTCGTTTTGATGTCTGATCTGGGGCTTGAACCGTGGCCTCACGTCTAATAAGCCATCACACTATCTACTACTCAACGGCGACTTCGTGGCACAGAAATACACTCAAAAAAATCGAACTCACTAACGCTCAAATCCCACGATTTCGGCTTCCAGTTCATATCACCTCCTTGTGTCAAATCGCTCTTGCAGAATATCTAAATGTCGCATGAGCTGTTGAAATCAACCTATTTATTATTGGTGTACACATTATGTAATTCAGATTAAAAGAAGTTGGTAACAATCGATTTCTAGTACTCGCTGTTAACTACAAGCCGACAGCCCAAAATTCATACAAAAATTTTAATTTTTTTGAATTTTTGGATGCTTTCAAATCTCATGTGGGTTGGTATCGATCTTATTTCTGAAGCTGATGAGTTTTCTTAAAACAATTTCAACAAAGTTACCTTTGGATGATGAATTTTTAACGTTCGGCTTGATATTTGTTTTATTGTACTCCTTGATAACTTAATTTCTCTGGGCTGTAGCTTAGTAGGTAGTGTGTTGGCTCATTAGACTTACGGCCATTAGACTTGCGGCCCCAGGTCAGAGAGAAATTAAAATTGCCATGAAAAGTTTCTCAAATATCCGTCGTTCGGAGTCGACTTTAAACTGTAGGTCCAACCACTCATATACAAAATAAACACACACAACATAAGTGCTGTGAGAAACTAGATCTTAATCCTGACTGAAGGGTTGTAATGACAAATTATGTATGTATGTATGCAAGCTGAGGTTCTATCATACTTGTATGGTTTGAAGCATGTTTCCGCTTTTCGCTTTTACTTTTCGTTCACTCTACAGAAATGTCCCTATCAGTTCATCTCATTCTTACTTGACCTTGAATCCTGCAAAAAATTACTGTATTTTGCTTACCTAATTAATTCAACTTGTCCAGATAGCAACGCAAGCAGAATTCGTAATTTTAGTTGCAATAAACATCGGGTTTTTATTATAATTTATTATAAAAAATTAGGTACTAAAGGTATTGATGTTTTCTTTAAGATCATTAATAAATAAGCCCATGTTGCTGACATCTATTAATATACATATGCATATCTAAATACATTTTAATTAACCGGATGAATGCAAATTTCTTTTGCATAACAGACAGCCAAAAGCAAACACATAGAAAGGTAGCTGGGAAGACTTAAGAAGTTAATATTTTACAAAATAAAACTGAAATTTTCTTTAAAAAACCAAAAAATAAAACCGAAAATGATTGTATTTCACTTTCATCGTTCAACACAATCACATTCTCATGATCAGCAACATTATTACGGTCCTCATCAGCATGATGACTGGCATCAACGCGAAGAAGCATCATAAATGAATGGATGAGATTTAATGTGTTTAGACAGGCAACTGTTTGGAACGTGCATGGAGTGTGCATGGAATGTTCCTTTCAAGCAAATACAACAAAAACTATAAATTTAAGAACAATAGCAACAACAACAAAAAAGAAAATTTAACGAAAATGATATTTAATAATTATGAAAAGGAAAAACATGCTGCTTTTGCTGATGCTGAGCACATGGCATCGATGCTTTTGGCTACTACTGTAGTAAGAGAGGAACAGGCTGCTACCAATCATGACTAAACATGATTGCGAGAAAAAACATAAAACCTTAGAATGAATGAATGGCTGTACAGCGAAATGAGTGACGAACTGATTAAAATCGACATGACAGACTTAAGATGAATAATGTTGACAACCGTTGTGATGGATGAACTTAAACTGGAACAACTTATTTGCTATACTCTTCGCTTCCATTTATCTCATTCCCATTATATTGCTTCTGTATATCGTTTTCTATATCCTCTATTTCCTTTTTTTAGTGTTTTTCCCTTAATATCTCACTCACAAAACGTAATTTATGCGTGTATTTTGCCATGTATTTGAATTGTTTTGAGTTGGTCATTTGTATGCAGATTGACGTTCAGTTTTAACTCGTCTTTTTCCATTTGGGAGATAGAGAGTGAATTTGTACCTGTTCTTGCTATACGTTCTGTTTATTTATCACCGTCCATGTATCTTGGATATGCTAACATATTATAAAAGGTTTCCTGTAGAAATTTTCTAACAAGAAAGAAAGCTACTGCCAGCAACAGCATCTATTTAGCTATGAATAAAGCAACCAATTGACCACAATTGCCACTTGATTGGAGAGCTTAAATGAAAATCAAGTTTTAATTATTATGTTATGATGTTCATTAGCTGCTAAAACATAAGGCAGTTAAAATGTGATGGAAATTTTTTAAAAAGGAAAAAAAAACGAAAATCATTGTATAAATCTTCATATTATGAGGAAAGCAAGCAAAAGATAGATAGAGACAATAAATTCGAGTTTGTACAATATATGGGCACCAATGTCGGACAACCACAAAAAATTATCGAAAGTCCTTATATTCTTATTGTTCCAGGGTTCAAGGTACAGGATATCAGGAAATTTATTTTAATTGGTAGTCTAGTTAGTAGTCTGCTAGGCTATTAGCGTGAGGATTATGGGTTCGATCCCCACCAGAGACTCTTGTCTGTTACACAACGAGAATAAGGTCTAGATTACTCAGATCGTAAATAATTAAATACAAATTGTAATTGTATTCTAATTAATAAATAAATAAAAATTTGAGATATAATACTTTTAAGGCCATTATTATAACTCACCGTTAACTAAAGGGATGAATTTAACGGGCAGATAATTTCTTTTTTATTGTTAAAAACGTACAATAAGGTAAAAGTTAGTTAGCGTTAACTAAGGGAAGATCATCTTTCCTATAACTTTTAAAGTTAAGTTTAGGTCTGAATTTGCCATGTTATATAATATTTTCAATATGGCAACTTCAAAAAATAAGAAAGTGAACAATAAAATCTTTAAAATCTTCCCTTTAGTTGACGGCAAGTTGTAATAACGGCCCTTAATATTTAAGTTCGGATATATCGGTAACGATAAACATGGTTGGACAGCCTGCATTTTTATTAAATTCAAGCTGCTCTATACAAAAACGATGTAAACTGTTTAACGTTTAGAAACAAGCTGGTCATAAAGATTTAAGGACATCTAACTTTAAGACTCGGCCAGATAATACTTGTCCACAAACATATATAATTGGTCATTATAACCCTACAGTCACACCACTTATGTTGTGTGTTTTAAGTTTATACATAAATGGCGATACATACAGTTTGCAGTCGACTCCGAGAGACACTTATCAATTCTCAATTTTATTTGCTCTCAGAGTTTTTGCCAGAAATCCGCGAAGAGTAAGTCGCCGAAGAAATATTTTTCATATTTCGTTTTGTTGGAGATGTCTGACCTGGGGTTTGATTCGTGGCATCACTGCTACCTACTAGACTAAAGAAACTGCTTCTCCACAAATATGCTAAATAACATATGAAATAGACAATGGTCTTTTAGGGTTTTTTTAATACTGGCTACGCATTTGACCAGTACCACACGAAATGGATATTGAACCTGTAATATCCAAAAATATGCCTCAGGTCGGTTCTGTGTACAAAATCTGCGGAAGCGTACGCAGGAAATAAAATAAAAAGGAATTCTTTTACCGTGTCTAGCTTGATTATGCATGAACTATTGGTAAAACTATCTAAGGCGTACATTAGCCCCTAAGTGAATAGAATTCATATAGTCGGCAAGGCTAAAGGAAAATGTTAAGACATTCTTTGTGAAATAATTCGAAGATATTTCGAGATTGTATGTCAATGATGCAAGGCAGTGAAGTTAAACATAAATACGGTCATGACCTAATAGAATCATTTGCAAAAAGCAGAGAACCATGTAAATGGAGAAATATTCAAGTCTTTGGTGAGGGCTGATTTTAGGTAGGGGCCGACATTCCTGCCGATATCTTACAGGTTAGTTCTGGAATGTCAAACTATATTGACATTTAGGAGGTGCAAGTCTTCGTGAACCGTTTAACCCCAGAATTACGCTTCGGAATTGTGGAAATTTGCTTTGAAATTAATCTTTTCACAAAGTCCATACAGCACTTCGGCTATTTTACATACATACATAACATAACATACATAATTGGCCATTACAACCCTTCAGTTATGATTACGGCCTAGCTTCGCACACCACTTATGTTGTGTGCGTTAATTTTAGACATGAGTGGCGGGATCTACAGTTTAAAGTCGACTCCGAACGACGTATTTTTGAGAAACTTTACATGGCAATTTTATTTACTATCAGAGTTTTTGCCAGAAATCTTCTGAGAGGAAGTGGCCCAAAAAATATTTTTTAATATTTCGTTTTGATGTCTGACCTGTAGTTTGAACGGTGGCCTTTCATTTAATAAGTCAACACACTACCTATTAGACTACGGCGTCAAGAATACGGTGACTTCGACTATTTTACGGTCAACGTAATTGAGCACCCAATTTATTGGTCACAATAATTTTACTAATATCGATTCAAAATCCTTCAGAAGATTAAGAAGCGCACGTATAGAAGAATATATTCCTGTTGCTGCGCAAAGTTTTAAAGATGATGACGATATGTTGATTTGTCGTCTCGTTAAGTTGACTTTAAACTCTCAATGACATATTTTTGTAAAGATTTTTATGGTAATTTGCCAGAAATTCAATGATCTGAATTTTTGAGAGGGGCAAGAACCTTCACTCCACATCTTTCAGAGCATAAAGTGAAAAAAGTCGAGGATGTTATCGTGGTGCTATGCAACAAACGAGAAGCAAGTTGTTTGTTTGACTTCAAAGCCCTTCAAGGATCAATTGGTGTTTTTATCCAAATTTTTATAGATGTCAATTGATAGATGTCAGGATTTCTATTATAATTGACTGTTTGTCACTTAGGTAGACTACATATGTATGAGTGATTATTTTGTATTCAGGCATTTTGTTAAAATTAACAACCAAAAAATTTGTAGACATTTCCACTTATTCCATCAAAACGATTTAACCATACAACGCACACACAATTAGATACCTGATAAGTATCAAATAATGGATTATCATTTGCAGCGCAATTTGCGGTACGTATCTATAAATTCATAGAAAACAAAAATTAAAAAATTTAATTTCAAATACTTGTTCTCAGTGAGACAAAAAATTTACCAAGGACAGTAAAAAGAAAACAAAACATTAGCAATTTCAATAATAAAATACTTGAGGAATTTCTTTTTTTACATTCACATAAAAGGCAACAGTAAAATATATTCATGCTGTATCCCTCATGCGGTGTGTGTATAGGTATGTGTAAAAAACATTTCTTATAAAATTTAATAAAATACGATAAAATTCCTGTCAAATTTTACGAAATGCCAGGCTGGTTTGAAAAAAAATTGTGAAAAACAAATTGTAGTGAATGGAGTTTACTACTGAACAACTCGAGAGATGGCAAAGACTGAAATAAATTCGTATCAAATGTCGTTTAATTTAAAAACATATAAAAGGGAAGAATATTCCAGGAATTCCAAATGAAAGAGTTACACATAAAGTTCCACGAAAACCTAATAATAGTGTTCAGCTCTTTTATTCTATTCATCGTGTTTTCATTGAATTCCTTTTGTCGTTGATTGTTTCAGACAGCACTTCAGATGGTAAAACATTTAAGAATTTTAAAATTGAATGCTTTTTGAAGAGACATAAATTTGAATTGATTTTTTTCATTGCAATAGGTAAACAATGCTTTTAAATAAAAAAAAGGTTTTCTAATAAGATTAACTATGTATATACATTGTTAATAATGGCAAACCTAGCCAATTGTCATACCTGTACTAGCATCGATATCTTTATACCAGAAAACAAAGGCATACCACACTTTTCATTTTACAAAAGAAAAAAATTCGACAAGCAAAATTCGATAAGGGACCCTTTAACCTCTTGACATGAAATTAGAAAAAAATCGCTTATTGGCTTTCAATACTACTCTATTCAGCACAAATCAACTAGAAATCCCCATAAAAACACTCCCTAGGGGTATTAAATGGAACGCATGGGGTAGGGGCCAGTAAACAGAATCTCGTCTGAGAAGAAAGTCGGCATTAAATTAATTTTTCAATAAATCGATTGTTAAGCTAGCTGTATGGCAAGTTATGCTGTCATGTTGAAAGCAAACAAGGAAGAATCCAATCAGCATGACTCAACATCTATTGTCATTGAATGTAACTGCAGCGCCTTTCTTGTTCAAAAGAAATATAAATGCATGTAAGCCTCACCAAGCTGTCAGTTTTACTAGATGTAAAGATAGTACTTGAAGTCGCCGTTGTTTAGTAGGTAGCCTGTGGTTCAAATCCCTACTCAGCGAGACGAAATATAGTAAAATATTTCGTTCGGCTTCTTCTTTTCAGCAGTCTTCTGGCAAAAACTCTGATAACAAAATAAAAGTCGACTTTAAACTGTAGGTCCCGCTACTCATGTACATAATGGAGAAGCTATGCTCCAATGCTGAATAAAGGGTTGTTGTGTGATTTGGCAGAATAGATTAAGTATATGACAGGTAATTTGAAGCCTCAACCAGATGGCCGTTATCGGCTGGCCAAGTTCGGCAGTACCCTATATTCTTAGATATCAAGATTTGTGAAATGATTGCGGTGTACAAATAGATGCATTTTACCCTTAAAATGTTGCATCACCAAAGCTTAAAATTGGTCAAGGTATTGCAACAGATATGAAGTTATATTCAGTAATCATGGATTTGATATCCATGATTATCAATTTTACTTTCAATACAACTTCATATTCTATTTTGAAATAAAAAACATGAATGTTCATAGGGAAAGGAAAAACCTGTTAAAATTAAATCTTTTAATATTTAATATTGTTCCGAAAATGAAAAATCTAGATACTGGTGTTTTGCTTTTACATCGCTTAATATTAAAATTATGAACAAAAGCTTCAAAAATAAAACAATGCAGTGAACCTGTTTACAACTTTTCGTACTGCCTTATATAACAACAAACACCAGCATAAAAAATAGTAAACAAGTAAACAAAAATGCACAAACAATACTACAAGAAAAAAACATAACAAACAATAACAACACCGCAATAATAAATGTAAACAACGATTCCGAAAAGGCGGTCATGACTGTTTACTCTGTCATATGAAAGGCAAGGCAAAGCAGGCGACGGAGTGAGTGAAATTCAGTCTGTCTTGTGTGAAGACACGAATCTCTGTTACAAAGATCTGTCGAATAATAGTCTAGTAATTGTTATTGTTTATGCAAAGGGTATAAACAGAGAAATACCAAACACAGCAATTGTTGTTGTTTACATCAAGTTGTGAACAGTGGCACACAGAATGGTACGAATAATAAATTATTTTAATTAAAACTAAACACAAATTTATTTTTATGTTATTTGCAATCTACGAGCTCATATTTTAAAAGTTAATAAAAGGTAAACACGTATATTGTTACGCCACCTTCATTGTACAAATGTGAAAATATTCTGAAAATTACTTTTTATTCTTTAAAAACAAAAACATACTAACCGTTTAACGCAGCCAATAGACCGTCCCAGTTGACGGGAGTGCCTTTTCAAACTTATGTACATGTATTAAATTGGATATTAAAACTCCCATCTATGTAGCTTGGTTGCTAATATTAACTTGCTGTTAACTAAAGGGATGATTTTAACTGGCAGATAAATTGTTCTTCATTATTATAAGTGGACAATGAGGTAGAAGGGAGCGTTAAGCTAAAGGGACGATCATCCTACTGGTAACTTCTAAAGTTAAGCTTATGTCTGAACTTGCCATATTATATATTACTTTCAATATGGCAACATTAAATATAACAAAATGAGCAAATACAACAAAAAAAGCAGCCAGTCGCTGCCACTGCGTTTGAAAAAACTTGTTTAAGTGAGCAGTTTCATCTACATTGCTCCGACACTGCCATATTTTTGAAAAAAATGTATCTGTAAGTTGTAATAAAGAAAATAAGTTAAAGTTAACTTTACAGTTTTTTAGTTTAGGGTACCTTTAACTTAACTTAAGTTTAACGGCAAGCTGTAATAATGGCCCTTAGAGAGAGATAGGAAATGAAGTTTTATGATTTCAATATACGCTGAAAAATGCAAATAAATTTCCGAAAACAAACATAAGCCGGTGGAAATGGAATGAATGATAGACATTATCATTATGTTGTTGTTGTGGCGCATTGATGGAGCAGATTTGGAATAAAATTCAATTGAATAATAAAATATTTAAACGGAGAAGATTTACAAACATTCAAAAGCTAACAGAAGATATAATAATTTTTTTTTGATTTAAACATTCCGACATTCATATAATGAAGCTGCAGGCTATAAAAGGAAAATGCGTGAATATTTGATTTAATTTATTAGCAAAGCAAAACTACTCTTTCCAAATTAGCTATGTATGTGAAATAAAAGAAACAAAAAATTATAAAAAAAAATAATTTAAATCACCTTAACATGCAGTTAAAAATAAGTTTGTCAATAATTTATTTCATTCAGTGCTGTTGCTTTTAATAAACCCGTTGTTATTTTTACAATTTTAATGCTTAATGATGTCTTTTCGCTTAAAACTTAAACAAATAGAATAAAGTCAGTGTAATAAATTGTCTATTTTCATACGTCTTGTTCATTTTGAAAAAAAATGTTTTTTTTGCTATTTACATTTAAATTTACAGAAGCCCTAACTCAAGTAACACCTATAGGATTGGCTGCGTACAGTATGCGGGCATTTTAATTGGAATGTCCACAGTAATAATAGATCACAAAAAATACTAATATTAGCTATTCATATACATATGTGATATAACAATTTATCTGGATCCTGGGTTATGTCGCAATTCACAGTAGACAAGCTTGCGTGGAGAAAAGCAACCATACTGCTAAATGGTATACTCAGTGAAAAGACTAATAGATAGGGGCGGTAATATTTCTTACACCAAATTATCTTAAGGTAATCTAAACTTTTATTGGGTGATGACAATAGGAGTAGATTTGAGTCATGTATCATACTATCCAAGAGTATCCTGAGTTTAGTAACTTGAACAGAAGTAAGAATGAAAGGAACAAAAAAAAATTATTCTTTACCTATTGGATACTTCTCACCCAATTCGAAACGAAATATTTACATCTTTAATAATTCTTACCACAGCTCGTAAGGCAGTTTTGTCCGGATGTTGCTCTGCCTCCACAGCTCCATCTAATTTCGAACCTTTCATGAAAATGTATACTGAGATATTCTCAAGATTTTTAGCACAATTTTTTCTAAGCCTCATTATGCAGAATGTTTGTTTTAAACTTCTACGTTAACCAATAGAGTGGCATCATGTATTCGATTCTTTTATTACAAATTACATAAGAATGCCCGAGCCGTACCATTGCTCATTTGCCCAGAGATGCTGACTAGTCTTAGCTAGCTTGTGTAGAAGACCTATGCGCGGTAGAGAGTCAATTCATTATCTTGGGGCAAAAAGCAAGGCATTAAAAATATAAAATAAATAGTTTAAGTTGTTATGTATTTAATTTGTCTTGAAGCATATTTTCCTTTATGAAATTTATTTATTGAATACCTCACACATTTTTTACATCCGTTTTAAAAATCCTTAACTTCTCTTGATTTAAAAATTTCCCTTTTTTTCCAATAATTTTATCAATTAGTATTTAATACTTCTATGTACTTATTATATTTCCCAAACATTGTATTTTCTATAACACTCGTCAGCTCTGGCCACAAGTGTGCCTTTAGTTGTTGATAAGAGTTTGCATATGCAATGTGCCTGCGTATGGGTATAAAAGTACACGTAAACTTTTATGAGTTGTGTAAACCTTTTTTGCCTTGGAACAACTGTGATATACACACATATAACAATTACTTTTTCTCTTCCTCCCTCTCTCTCTCTTCACACTCACTGGCATAACGCCTTCATATATTTAAAAAGCCAAGCAAATATGGTTGCTTGCTTATACAAGTTTATGTTAATGTGACCACTGCATGTATACTGTACATACACACCCCTACAGACGCTTGTATAAACACTTAAGCATATGGTGATTAAGGGAATCCTACACAGCCACAACTACATTAACGAGTGTTCCTATAAATATGCGTCATTTTTAGTTTTCTTCTTCGTTTTTTCTCTCTATTGTCTGGCACTTTTGTTCGGTTTGTTATTGTTAGTTTAGCCATTGTTGTTTTTGATGTTGTAACAATGTTTTTATAAAAGAAAACAAGTTTAGCTTTTGTTTACTTTTCGTAAGTACAATAACAAAATGCACAATGAGAGCGCAAAAGAATAAAAGAAATGGTGTTTAGCATTAATTATACAAACACTTGCAACGTATGCCAAATACTTCTAAAAATATGTATAAGGATAGAGAGAGACAGAGAGAGAGAGAATGAAAGGAAGAAGAGAGCGTTGTTATATTTAAATATTTAATTTTTTGTTTAACAACTGCGTGTAAATTAGCCAGAAGTTGTTGCTACTTTTGCTGCTGTTTTAAGCATAATTTTAAAAATTTAAATTCAATCAAATTAAAATGAATTGTTCTGAGTCACTTTTAAAGATTTTAAAGGTTTATTTCATACTCAATTTTATAACTTCTCTTTCATTACTGTACCCTTAAGAAAATAAAAAGTTAAATAGTGATTTAATTAAGGGCAGCTATTATTAAGTTTGAACTTTACATACATACATACATACATACATAATTGGCCATTACAACCCTTCAGTCAGGATTACGGCCTAGCTTCTCACACCACTCATGTTGTGTGCGTTAATTTTATACGTGAGTGGCGGGACCTACAGTTTAACGTCGACTCCGAACGACAGAATTTTGAGAAACTTTTTCATGGCAGTTTATTTTACTCTCGGAGTTTTTGCCAGAAATCTGCTGAGAGGAAGTCGCCGAAGAAATATTTTTTTTTCATATATCATTTTTGGTGTCTGACCTGGGATACGAACCCGGGCTTTACGAATAGTAAGCCAACACACTACCTACTACACCACGGCGACTTCAGTTTGAACTTTAACTTCTTTTAAATGCTCTTCATGCTCATTTTATTATATGGCATTACTTGTACTTTATTTTTAAGACGTTTTTCTTCTATTATATCTATATAAAATCCATAATATTTAAAGGAATCTTAAAACAAAATTAAAATGATTTCTTCTGGTTGTTTGTCGTTTATATTACATTGCCTTTGTCATTTTAGTAACTTACATTTAAGCGAATGGTTATATAATTAAGCAATTAGAATTAAAATATACAAATTTTCAGGTCTCTAGATTTAAAAAAATGATGGTATGTATATCCACCATATTTAGAGGATACGTAGTTCACGTTGTTAAGACATATGCTATACACACAATAAATGCAACACAGCAAATGCAGCAATCCCTTAATGTATGTACATTAATGTATATGGAAGTGATTATTTTTAAAACAGTGCAACAACAGGCAATGATTCTGCTACTTTGCATTTTTATTCTCAGCAATTAGAAAATTAGCACAGGCTTTTTGCTGGCAATGCGAGGATTAATATTGTCAATACAATAAAATGCTTGAAATTCAAGCTTTAACAACGCGATGTATATAATACAACGCAAAAAACGTTTTCAGTGGCATCTTTGACAAAGAATGAATGAACTGTTGATTTTTTATTTGTTTTTCTTATGCTTATGTTGCTGCCTTTATTAGCTTACCTTAGAGCATTTTAATTGATAATAACACAACCCTCCGTTTAACAAATTTCTAAAGTCTGTTTTGGCTTTTCTTAATACTCGTACCTTTAGCAGCCTTTTAGTGCATTTCATTCATAGGATTTTTCATTAAGTCACGGAATTTTAAAATACAATGTAAAGAAAGGAAAAATCCATTCAAAGACAAAAGTTAAACTCGTAAAAATATCATAAAACATATGACATGTGGTAGTGTATTATGGCTGCAATTCATGCAACACAAATTTTTATTTTAAATATAAAGTAAATATAAAGTAAGAAATCAATATGTAGCAAACATTTACCGGAAATAATGCAATAAAATGAAAGACATAAAAATCAGAAAACGTAAATGGTGACAATAAGGCCAACAACGTTGCATTATAAATATGCAACAATACATTACAGCCACAACAACGATGAGGTTTACGTTAGGATTTAGGGACTAAAAACAGTTTTCAACTGAAATGAACCACAGTGATTTGTCTTAAAACTTACAAAAGAATACTTCTGTAATAAGGGAAATTTTATTATATTCCCCTTAAAAATCGTATAAAGTCCCTAAGAATACCTTTGAATAGTAAAATTGCAAGCTGCAGTAAAACTTTTTGATATTTGTGGCAAACGCCAAGCAAATATGTATGTATGTGTCACATTTGGAGGTTTTCATAGGACCCATTTTTGGTTCAGATTATAAGTTTTCATGTGCAAGAGAAAAATGTTTAATGTTGCAAAAATATTTAACCATACTCAGTTTAAAGTCATGAAATATTTAAATTTCATTCTTTGACAGACACTTGAATTCATATAAGTCCACAAACTCTAACAAACTTTACATTAGTGAAAGTACTCTAAGGATTAAAAACATGGGATGTGATAAAGCGACTGATAATATAGTCTTGCCAGTTTAATATTTTAAGACAAATTCTCTTGTATTAAGAAAAAAGTATTGCATACATAACATAATTGATCATTACAAGCCTTCAGTCAGGATTGCGAACTAGCTTCTCAAACCACTTATGTTGCGTGTGTTAATTTTATGCATTAGTGGCGAGACTTAAAGGTTAAAGTGACAATTTTTATACACTTAGAGTTTTGGCTAGAAATCTTCTGAGAGATGACTGACCTGGGTTTTGAACCGTGTAATCACAGCTAATAAGCCAGCACACTACCTACTAGACTACGGCGACTTTTAGCACATATCGACAAAATAATAAAGAAAAGTGAGCTTTTCTTAGCATTCGTAAAGGAAAATGAGTTTCCTAGTTTCCTATAATTCTTTATATGTCTTGCTTATACTTTACTGCCGCTATGTTTTTTTATAATTAATACGCATGCAGCTTACCTTAGGCTGCAATTGCAAAATTGTTGTGCTTGCTGTGTTACTTTTGTTGTGTTTATACCATGACGCTGTCATTCTCATGCCAAAATATAGTGTTAGATTCCTGTGTTGGAAAAAATAATTTTCTGAATCTGATGCCAATTGACTCTATCAGCAGATTCGTCAAAATAACTGAATGGTTTGAGTGTAGTTGCAGTTATGATTTGTTTAATAGTTATTTAACCCTTAGAGTACCTGGAGAGGAGTGGGGGACCTTAGGGAGCCCAATCTTTTCCTTAATAATAATTGTAACATGAAATGTTTTAAATTTAATACGTTTAATGTTTAATTTTATGTGATAATTAAAAATGAAAACTGAAAATGAATAAAATAATGATTTTTCACTTTCAAAATAATATTTTTAGTTCTTTTATTCTAATATTTAAACAACAAAAGCCAATTTTTTCTGGTGGACCTTAGTGACCCCACTCCGTACTTTATGTCAAAAATCGGGCTTCGTACTCTAAAGCTGGATTCACCCATTGTTTCGGAACAAAATTTTTGTTCCGAAACAATTTTTTTTATATGTAGTTTCACGTTTTTCTTTTTGAGAGAGAGAACGAAAGAGAGTAAGCTTGCTTCGGAACATTTTCAGCTCGAATTGGTTTAATTTTAATTTTTGTTCCGAAACAATTGTACTGTGCTGCCAGCTACTTTAATTTTTTAAGTAAAGTTGAACTGAGCTGCCACATCATATTATATGTACATTTGCATGTATCTATTTATGTACGTATAATATCCATTATTATCCATTTTTTTCACTTCAACAATTTCAGATTTGTTTTAATTTACAATTTCTTTGTAACACAATAAAAAATATGATCACATTCAAGCCAAGAAAATAAACGAATTGCAATCATAGGCTACTGTGCTGCCTAATTGTAAAACCAACACGCATCGTTTAAAAAGATATTTCATATGGTAGCCTTGTTTTTACAGAACAATTGTTCGAAGTGGGTGAATCGTATCGGAACAAACTCTCAAAAAACTGAATTTGTTCCGGAACAAGCATTTTGTTCCGAAACAATGGGTGAATCCAGCTTAAGGGTTAAGAAGGTCTCTGAGTACTAGCGCTTTTCACTAATTAATTTCAATTTCTAGTCCCAGTCTTGGATTCTATCTACTTGAGAGCATTAAATTAGTTTTAACTTCTTGATTGGGAAATATTAACTGTTTTTACAGTAACTGTGAATATTATTTTTTTTAACTATTTACTACGGTCTCTGCTTACCGCTTATACTGAACTACTCAGATTTCTGAAAATATTTCTTATTTGTTTCTTATTCATTTTCCTTGCGGCTTTTGTGTAGTTAACCCCTTGACTGCTTCATATAATTTTTTCGTTGGTTTTATTTCTTGCAGACGCACTCACTCTCTTATTTCTAGTGTTCTTACAATTTTACTTCACTTCAACTCTTTAGTTAGTTTCGTTGGTTCTCCCAACACTTTATACGCCCCAGTTTATTTTACTCCATTCGATTCTGCTATACTCCACTGCATTTACTAGCACACTTATCTTAACCCATTTAGCGTTACTTTGTGTCTCCTGGACTTAATATTCGTACTCACACTACACTTGTAGAGCTTGGAAGCCCAAGAAAATTATGAAAAAGACAAAAAAAGAAAAAAAAAAACTAAATGTAAAGTCGTATTCGAACTGGTACAAACAAATGCAATGCAATTTGATTTCATACTATTTTACATTCAGGTCGTTGGTGTATCCTTTAGGGAAATTGTATTGTCAGTACACCAAAAAACTTAAGCCGTGTCACAAGAGGTATTGAAAAGACTGCCAGAATTCCCAAATGCTATAGGTAGGGTCTGTTTACGTTTCAATTCTGGTTGTATTGTTTTCCTTTTTTCACTGCTTTTACAATGCAAACAGAGAAAACAGAATAATCACCGGGTGAAAGGATTTACAAATAAAATAAACGAAGTGAAGCAGGAATTGCAGTATAAATACATATTCATTTAATGTATTGTTTATGAAAATATAATTATAATACAGCGCTGAAAATGGGAAACGAGGAGAGAACAACCAGAGTGTCAACATGGAAACTGAGTAAACTGTTCATATTTTATTTTCATATATTTTTGAAGCAAAGAAAAACGGATAAGAATAAAGTGGAATGCATAAAAACAAAATACTCGTATTTAAAGCTAAAAATTATAATCGAATTAATAAAAAAGAAATAGGAAATATGGTTGGAATAAAAAATTTGCTGCAAATACAAACATGACACCAATTGATCTTTGAAGGGCTATTTATTTATATACAGTGGCTCCATCGCATAATCGGACAAGCACTAGTCTGATATGTATGTGCTTAAAACTTAAAAAGAAAATATTAAATATATGTTTTTTTTCGCTTTTATTTACACTCTACATTATAGACTTTCAGATTAATAAAAAAAATAACAACATTTTTCATGATAACGGTAATTTTATAAAGA
This sequence comes from Sarcophaga subvicina, assembly GCA_936449025.2. Taxonomy (NCBI): domain Eukaryota; kingdom Metazoa; phylum Arthropoda; class Insecta; order Diptera; family Sarcophagidae; genus Sarcophaga; species Sarcophaga subvicina. Next base: position 84,278,852 of record OW388084.2, read on the forward strand.
AAAAGAAAATTATCTCAATTTTTTGCGCTCAACGCATAATCGGACAAATCAGGGCACCATTGCTAAAAATGACGAAAGAGAACAATTAATACTTTGTGGCATATCCTTTGTTCTCAAGAACGGTCCGTAAACGTTTTGGAATTGATTTTACCAAATTGTAGCATACCTCAGGTTCTATGGAGTTCCACGCTTCCAGTAAAGCCGCCTTAAGCTGATTCAAAGTTTTAAATTGTTGTTGGTATACTCTTCTAGCTAATTCTTCCTAAAGATGTTCAATTACGTTGAGATCTGGGCTCTGTGCAGAGGTTTCTATAAGTTTGGGGCAATTATGGATCAACCAAAGCTTTTCCACACCCGAAGTTTGCTTGGGATCATTGTCCTGGTAAAAAGCAAAATCATTCGCAATGCCTAATTTCTCGGCACTTTCCTTTACATTTTCCTTCAAAATGTTGAGGTAGCCAAATTTGTCCATTTTACCATCAATAAAATGCAAATTGTGCACCCCAGCACTCGACATGCAGCCCCAAACCATAACAGAGAGTCCTCCATGCTCAACAGTAGCTTTTGTATTTTGAGGATTAAATACTGCATTTGGTTTACGCCACACAAACATCTTGCCATCTGATCCATGCAAATTGAATTTGCTCTCGTCAGTGAACAGAACCTTGGAACGAACAAAAACTATCAGCAAAAATATATTTTAAGATATCTTTACACCAAATTACCTTATTCCAAAAATCTTCTGTTTTAAGCAAATACTCTTCAGCAAATTTTATTCTCTTGTTTTTACTTCTTAGGCCTAATAAATGGCTTTTTTTGGCAACTCTACCATGGTAGTTATATTTGTGCAATGTATTACGAATAGTATTTAAGCAAACATCTTTTCCACTGCTGTTTTTTAAAGATATTTTTAGTTCTTAGGCATTGCGAATGACTTTGCTTTTTACCAGGACAATGATCCCAAGCAAACTTCGAGTGTGGGAAAGCTTTGGTTGATCCATAATTGCACCAAACTTATAGAAACCTCTGCACAGAGCCCAGATCTCAACGTAATTGAACATCTTTAGGAAGAATTAGCTAGAAGAGTATACCAACAACAATTTAAAACTTTGAATCAGCTTAAGGCGGCTTTACTGGAAGCGTGGAACTCCATAGAACCTGAGGTATGCTACAATTTGGTAAAATCAATTCCAAAACGTTTACGGACCGTTCTTGAGAACAAAGGATATGCCACAAAGTATTAATTGTTCTCTTTCGTCATTTTTAGCAATGGTGCTCTGATTTGTCCGATTATGCGTTGAGCGCAAAAAATTGAGATAATTTTCTTTTTCTTTATAAAATTACCGTTATCATGAAAAATGTTGTTATTTTTTTATTAATCTGAAAGTCTATAATGTATAGTGTAAATAAAAGCGAAAAAAAACATATATTTAATATTTTCTTTTTAAGTTTTAAGCACATACATATCAGACTAGTGCTTGTCCGATTATGCGATGGAGCCACTGTATATATTGAAATTGTAAAGAAGAAAAGGAAATGTTATTCTGCTAGCGTTTTTTGTTGCCCTAATTGGAATGATTACACTATGCGACAAAATACAAAAAATTAAATATATAATAAATTAAAAAATTAAATTAGTTACTACATAGTCTAAGTTATTCACTAGGATAAGTGGAACTCAAAAATACTCTTTTTATGTTCTTCGAACCCTCCAAACTTTTTTTATTTGACAAAAACGGTTTTTTGCTCTTTTCTCACAAAATTATCGAATACCCCAATTTGTTTTATATTGTTTTCAAAATCTTAACCAATTCGCTGCCAAGGACGAGTATACTCGTCTTGGCAGTGTGGGATACTCTACTTTGAATATATTATAACATGCAGGCTTTTGAATTAGCAAATTTTTTGGTGTAAATATGTAAAAAACTTGAAAAATACTACAAATGAATTTTTTTACAAGAATAATACTTTATTTTATCGTGTATTTATAACAAAATTTTATAACAACTCGTCCTTGGTTTTCTGCTTGTAAATGATTATGTATGATAATATATGTGCTCTTAACAAGAAATAACAGGGTTTTGGTAAACAATAATATTCAAAATATAAATGGCAATGTAAATGACTTCATATAATTGAGGCTTGGCAGCGATTGGGTTAATCTTGAAAAAATAAGAAAAAAATAATATTTTCCACGTTTACTCCATCAAATCTCATAACATTTTAGTTTGATCAAAATGTTTATGTATACACTTTGGAAAGGCTAATCTCTCCCCTTTCTAAAAAATTTGCATTTTTAAAACAGGTTCAAACATATTTGGGTAATCGATAATTTTTTGTGAAAAGATCAAAAAACCGTTTTTGTCACATAAAACAAGTTTGGAGGGTTCGAGAAGAATAAAAAAGTATTTTTGAGTTCTACTTAACCTGGTGAATAACTTAGACTATGTAGTTACTCGGGTGTATTTTCACTGTCGCATCGTGTTATTAGCATGAAATGGTAGTACAACCCTAGCTCCCATGCAATATACTGCAGCAGTGGATATTTTGATCCATATTTTCAATTTCCTATTTCCATGCGTTTAACCAACATAAACACTTTTCTTTCAACCAAATTTTTCAAAAAGAAGCAGTCATTTTGTATTTGTTGATTGAAGAGATTTTTTCTATCATCATTTCCTTATTAAAAACACTTCAAAATCGAGACAACAACAAGTGAATACACCCCACTGGCAATAACTATGCCATGATCACCATCAAAATCAACTACAACACCAACAACAACAGCAGGATAAAAGGATTTCATTTAAATGTGTTTGTGTGTATGTGTATGAAATATTTTTTGTAGATGTGTTTGTATGCAGACGAATACCTATACAAATTAGTACGTGCTATGAAAAAAATTGTTTGTTTTTGTATAAAAGCATACACTCAATAACGCATTTATTAATGCAAAAACAACCAACAACAACAAATACATTACAGATATACTCAAAAAACAACAACAAAATTTACTATAGAACGTGACATAACTAGCAATCCATGGCATACATTCACTCATTCATTCATTCATTAATTCTCTCCCTCGCAATAATCATTCATTCGCCATAAAGCGTCGTTATGGTGTCAATAACAATATCAAGGACACCAACAAATCATCAAGAAGAGCAATAACAACCCTTTTTCTCTGTTTATTTATATCATTTTGTCTGTATGTGTGTGTGATTTTACAAAAATCTCCCTATTCACATGTGTTCATTGTTTTGTGCTCAGTTTGCTCCTTTTCTTTTCTCATTTCCTATTACCCTTGCTTAAATGTTTATGCGTATGCGTTGGTGTTGATCTTGGTGTATGCGACGTTAAAACATTTAAAGTGTACCTCTGAGAGAGAATTTTAGTTATTGGTTGTTCGGGTACTACAAAAAAAAAAAAAGAAAAACAAAGAAATAATTTAAAATATTTAGCCAACAATAAGTAATAATACAACAACAACATGAGTAACAATAATAAACATATGCAGACCATCCAGTTACACTTAAGCGTGAGTTAAAAAGAAAATAATTACACACATACAGACACACATACGAAATATTGTAAAACAATTGATGAACATGGAAATATTAAGCGAACGCACGATTCCCCCAAGCATATGCGTTTTGTTAAGGGAGTCCCTTGAAGCAAAAAGTAGTAACACCACTACGAGAAAAGAGTAAGATATATATATAATATTTCTATAATAAAGAAAGTCATCACCTCTAAGGAAATCTAAACTAGGCCAGTTATAGAACGATCTGTAAAGAAGTGAACCGTGCACTAATAGTGACTATGTTTCTAAGAAGAATGCGGGAAACACTAAAGCAAAATTTTTGGATTCTTACTGCACTGACTAGGGGTCACCGTAGATTGATGGTTACTGTGTTAGTTTAGCTAGATGGGAGAGAGAAAATTAAAACCTCAGCTCATGAAAAACGGGGAAAAATATATCAATCCGAGACCATGTTACGGCATAAACTTGTTTAGAATCGAGGTTCAGCTTGCAGATCTCGCCAATCAGTAATAAAATTCAAAACACAACATGGGTGGATTGTAGCACTAGGCTAAAGCTAAGCAAGAGTATGTTCGATGGTGGTGAATTAAACTATTCTAAAGAACTTTTCAATTCTTTGTTTCTATTGAAGGTACTGTAAGGAGTTTTGAATGTGTACTTACGATATAATTGAGTTGGACTGTTTCTATTATGAAACTGCCACGGTATTATCTATAACAATTCAAAAGTAAAATCTCTGGATATACTGAAATACATCAACTGCAACTCTTTGATTTTGCTTAGTACACCCCCTAAGTTCTGCAATTGAAATTTCGACAATTTTATGACAGGGTACTCTGTTATTATTGTCGTCCAGGGATTCCTAACACTTTGTAGGATATCCTTATAATATTTCCTCCAAGCGTACTTCTCTGACAACTTGAAGATTCTTCTCTGGTTCGGATATGTGTTTTCTTCAGATGCATCATAGACTGTAACTTATAGATATTTTGGGATATTTGGGAAGAAGAGTAATAAAGAAGTTGAATAAATAGTATTCTAATGAAAAAGTTTCGAGCGCTGTTATACAAATACATACAAACATGAGTGTAAAACTAACGCACACAACATGGGTGGTGTAAGATGCCAGGCCGTTATACCGACTAAATGGTTTCAATGACCAACTAAGCAAGCAAAGGATTTATTCAGATAAACTTATAACACAAGATAAACATAAATAATTTACCAATAAATTCATATTCTTTAATATGAACAACCCTATTGTTAAAATCATACTTATTCATGTATGATTTTCTGTGAGTAAATACTTTGATTGTGAATGTACATATTTATCATTACAGATTTATTTATGTGTTTGCTGCTGTGTATGTATGCTACACTTACATGTGTATGGTATGTAGTTTTTTTTTGTCTTGAGCCTGGGGAGGGAATCTTCGAAAGACACTTTTGTTCCAACAAAAGAGTGCACGATTCACTGTCACTGGTGCCTACGTACTAAACTCATTACTATTCTTAAACCACTCTCCCCCAGCTTTAAAGCTTTATTGCACTAAAACAAATTTCGCCTCCGTCACTCCAGCCTTCGGAGTTCTAGCATAACTTCAGCTATTCTCTGGCTGTATTGGGTTCATAGAATCCAAGAATTCAGCACCTCTTCCATAAGCAGATTTGGTCCCAAACACGTTTCCCCGGGCCATCTAAATCTGGGGCAGCAAGTTAGAATAGGCTCCGCATCTGCCTCCTCACATACACAGTTTGGGCATATAGGGGAAGTATCATGTCCAAATCTATGCAGGTACTTCCTGAAGCATCCATGACCAGTTAGGAACTGGGTCCCGTAGTAGTTCAGCTCGCAATGTTCTTTCTCCATCCAAAGGGTTATATCACGGACAAGGCGAAATGTCCATCTTACCTTTAAACTGCTCTCCCATCGTGACTGCCATTTGTGCATGGAAGACCTTCGTTCCTCCGGTTTTATAGCTGCTGCTTGTTTTGGATACTCGAGACGGCGGAAGTATATCCGCCTCATCTCATGCGCCAATATGTCTATCGGTTTTGTCTTTGCCAATACCAATACCGCTTCATAAGACAGTGCCTCCAACGGTCACTTTCGTCTTCTCCACTATCTTCCGGCCACTTATCAAGACGGTCTCCATTTTAAGTACAGCAAGCGTCAAACCTGCGTCATAACTTATGATATGTAGTTGTATTTGTATATATGTACATACACATGTAAAATAATTTAAAGAAATAAATTTTTTGCTTCATACCACAATCTACATACATATGTACATTTTTATTGACAGAGGTTGTTTTCTTTTTATTACTGTATACTTGTGCATTTAGTTCAAAATATGGGAAATTTGATTACAAGTCATCATTGAAACACTTAAAAAAGTATTTAAGGGTATTGGCCATAAACATGAAAAATTAAATGAATTGTACAAAAATTGTTCACTTTTTTGACAACAGCACAGTAAATTACGAGCTTTTGAACTAATAAATTAATGCTTTTGAAAAAGTATTGCAATAAACTAAAATGTCAACTGTTGCAGTAGCAAAATTTTGTTTCATAAACACTTATCTTCAGTGCATTCATATGCACTTGAGTATTTGATCCACGGTTTCATTTTTATTTCTCCTAAAAAGTTACACTCCATTCATCGAAACACTAGGTATGCATACATACATACATAGTATGTACATACAAAATTGATCATTATGTAATCCTTCAGTCAGGATTACATCCTAGCTTTTCACATCTTTTACGTTGTGTGTGTTAATTTTATACATGAGCGGTGGAACCTACAGTTTGAAGTCGTCTCCGAACGACCGATTTTTGTGAAACTTTTTATGGCAATTTTATTTGCTCTCAGAGTTTTTGCTCTCCGAGAGTTACCGAAGAAATATTTTTATGTTTCGTTTTCTTGGAGATGTCTGGCCTTACGTCTAATAAGCCAGCACACTATATACTAGACTACTGCATGTATTGATAATATTTTCCAACTGAACATTTCATTTAAAAAAAAATTTTTTCTTCCAAATATTTCACCATTTGGTTAGAAAGATCTTTTTCCATTGAGATCTTTAAGGTTTATATCTGAGAGTAAATAAAATTGACGTGAAAAGTTTCCCAAACATCTGCCGTTCGGAGTCGACTTTAAACTACAGGTCCCGCCACTCATGTATAAAATTAACACACACAAACTTAGTGGTGTGAGAAGCTAGGTCCTAATCCTGACTGAAGGGTTGTAATGACCAATTATGTATGTATGTAAGATATTCCTATATGTCAAGGAAGCCTAATCATTCATTCACTTATCGCACGTACATACGCATGGAACCCATATTATGGTACAGCAACTGGAGATATAGTTTCGTTTTTTATGTAGAGCCTCAATAACATCCGAATTCTACGTTTGCTGACATCTGAACAAGATAGTCGATCTGGTATTAGAGTCAAACAATTGGTGGTGATTGAGATGTCTGGCATTCTGTCATATTACTGTGCTATAAACAAGTTTTCGTCCAGTATTCCAAATATACTGTAGGGATACGAATTGTGGCTCTGGTTGATACGATGCAATGAAAGAGCTAGTTAAAGGATGCGAAAAGGAAGTAGCCGCTCGCTTGGGAATTTATATAAAAATTTTTAAATTCTTCAATGAAAAAGAGAGGAACCTTTTATAAATTTAAACTCCTTTACACTTATGTAAACACACGTTATTTATTTCATGTCTTTATCAGTGTATATGTGTGTGAGCGTATTAAACTACTCATTAACCTACACAAACACATCTTTAAATTTACTAAAAATATAAAATAAAATATTCGTTTGCATGTTTGGGTATAAAATGAAGTTGAAACTGACTGGCCGAATTATTAAATGGCTTACACTCAAACACACACTATCTCTCTCCCTCTCTATTGCCATTTAAGAATAACTTTTATTATTTTCTAATTACATATACATGTTTATGTTTGTATGCATGTTTGTACAATTGTGTGAATTAACACATGGGCATACATATGTGTTAGTTTAGCTTTACATGGTTTTAATTTCCTAAATTTCATGTATTTTAGTTTATCAAGTTGTTAAGGAATAAAATCTCTGAAAAGAAAAGTACACCCTACATTTCAGACAATGAGATACGATAAGTACTGGAAACTTGTAACCATCAGATATAAATTATTGAAAGAACATATTCAATGCATTATTTTGCAAGACGTATCGTAGTACGTCGTATGACGTAGCTGTTATGATTGCTTTATATTGTCTTTACAGACAATATTTGTTTTCGATTGTAAGACAAAAACAATACTTAATTACTTAATTTTTCATACTATACTGGATTGTGTCTCGATACCATCATCGATGGTAGCCTAAAGATGGCAGCCTAAAGCCAACTTAAAACTACAGATTTAAAAACCTTTTTCATGGCAATTGTAGTGTACGGTTTTAAATAAAAAAGAAATAATCTTAATGTCATTATTCTGACACTCGCTTTAGTCGTTTGAACCACTGTAAAACCTTTTCCTTATATGTTAGCAAGAACATAAACTGTTTGATCGCACAAAAGCTTAATACTTAATCTTATCAACATGTTGCTAGCATACAGAAACATATAGCCAATCAAATGTTTATAATGTAAAAGAGAAAACAACATAAATATTTACGAGATCCTATATGATTTTTCAGGAAATTAAATATGAAAAGATTTTCATAATATTCATTGATTTTTTAACGTATTGCGAATGTAAAATGTACTAACATTTAGTAGAAGAAATTTAATTAGTACAGTACATACATGTACATATGTTGGTTATAGTGGCAATCATGTTATATATTTTTTTGATTGTCAAGATCTTAAACAAGCATTAAAGTTTACTTATACGTGTTTTCCCATTACACCCTTTTTCTGATTGCTAACAGAGGTTTCTTTACTACGAAAATTGAACAACTCGTTCATTCTAATTGAAACTCTGAACTTAATATACAGAAAGTGTAGCAAAAATTATTAATTATTTAAGAAAAAAAAAAAAGAGAAAAGAAAAGTGAGTGGGGATAAAAGTTTTAATATCTCGTGTGGTGATCCTGTAAATCTTTAGAAGGAGGTATAGTATAGTAAATTAAATAGATATGTGATAAAGTGACAGGAATATTGTTTCTTAGTGAAGTGTGGTGTACAAAATTTCAATTATTGGCCGTAGCGCCCGGAATTTTCTTGGTGTCTATTGGGTTATACTCGGGACGTCCTAACGAGGAGGTAAATACACAGAAAAAAGAAGAATTTTTATAGGCATTGACACATTTCTTTTTAAACAGGTCCCGGGAATTCTATTTAATTATATTTAATTTTATTCTAATTTTTTCTTCAATTTAATTCGAACTCTACGAGCCGAAGAAAACTGTAATTCGGTGCTGTAAAAACCGTTAATGACAGTTATGTAACAGTTTCACCTCTCTACAACTTGCTTTATTATCTAAAATTTTTATCAATATGCTTAAGATATTTGTCTAAAATATTAAATTATAATCATATTAAATTATAATTATTGTTTCTAGAGATTCTAATTGTTAATTTTCGTTTATAATGAATATTTTTGCAATCTAACATGATAAATTTTGTTAACTAAAATTATTTCTAGAAATTTCCTTTGTAAACTTTCTTTGCTAAGGAGTAAATAATCAATCTAAAATGTTAAACTTTATTAATTTTTATTAAATCTAAGTGCTACATTAATTTAATTACTTATATTTGTTACAATAGCTGACATGCCTACTGTAGTGATCATTCCAACTCAATCATTACTATAGTTTAGTCAATCTTTCGATTTCTATAATTTCGTTTTTTTAAGTGTACTTATTCTCTTTCATAAAAACTGGTTTAGTATAAAACACATAAAATATAGAAAAAAAAAGAAATAGAACCACAAAATGCATTGTGATAATCACTTACAGTTGTAATGATCACACAACATGTCTGAAGCAAACCTTTTTTCATATTTAATTTCATCTTATTAATTTGTTTTGTTTGTATAATGTAATATTTCTTTAATTGAATGCAATGACATGAATTTATATTTGTAGTTTTAAAACGTTTGAAATTAGTATAATTAAGAACATTTATATATTATCTATTGAAATATTGTAAAAATTGTAAGTGCAAGCATTATATATGGCATATTTATCCAGATCAAATTAATCAAATTTTTTTAGTCCAATTTCCAGAAAATTCTACAGCAACAACAACATCGGTACCTCGAAATCTTGAAGGCCTTCCAGAAATCGATTACACGTATGTTTGGTGAGTGCTAATTTTATGTTTCACCCTAATATTTAATATTTTCATTAGTGATACTGATATCAAACATGTTTGATCAAACATGATCGATCGCTTAATTGAGTTGTTGTTATATATTGTTACATAAATCGAAACGACCTAATATCGTTTAACAATAAAAACGATAAACAAAAGCTACCAGCTACACCAACACAATACACACCACACAAATACGCACTAACACTAAGATACAACGAACGTGTTGATTATCTAAAGCTGCACATACACACATGTGTACAACGAACCAGGTAGCAACAACAACATAAAGTAAACCAGCTACAACAAATATGTATCGAACCTGGTAGCGACTGGTACATAACATAAGCGAGTACACAAACAACAATGTACTACCAATAGAGTTTTCGAGAAGGCGAGTGCGAGAACCTTCCACATCGAGAACGTTCATCGTACTGATTGATACGCGTGTGTGCGGACTATAAAAGGGCTGCACAAAGCAAGCAGCAGGGAGAGTTAATTCAGTCAGCCTTGTGTGAAGTTGCGTGTGAATAAAATAAGTCGTGGTTGTAAAGTGAATAATTGTGTGAACTAGTACAGTGAATGAGCAGATTATTATTGTTGTATCGTTAAGTTCTATACGGTGGCACACAAAAGTAGTGTGAATAATAAAGAGATTTAAGAGAAAATACCACATATTTGTTTTTACTTTATTTGCAATTACGAACTCATATTTAAACGTTTTTAAAAAGGTAAAAACGTAACAATATTTATAATCATTATCACTGTTACAGTTGAAGAAAAGTCAGTTTAATTTATGCTTAAAATGCTTTCACTTAATTTTTTTCATTAGCTTAAATATTTTTTTTATAATTCTATTAATTATTTTTCCTAATTTTATGAATAAATCCTAAGTTAATAATTATGTATGAATAATTGTGGTATACAGTGTTTTCGTAGTTGAGTATTAGTTTTGGTGCAATAGATTATTTGGGGTCCTAATAAAATGACGTCCTTAGGGCCAAGGTTAGTGGCGGGTTTTGAGACAGGCGTATCAACCGCACCAGATACCGCTTTTAACTTGGTTATATCAGTAAAATATGTCTTTTTGTATTTAAATTTATTTTGCTTTCGTTACATATGACTGTAATCGGGCTTTTATTTTTTATAATATTACAGTCATTTCCAGTCCATTTAGAGCAAATTACATCTAAAAATAGGGAGTCTTTAATAAAAAAAACTTCTGTACATAAACAGGGTTTTGTTATTGGAAGGACCTTACCCACACGCCCGACTGTTTGCTAGCGAATCAATGGCTCCCGCAGTCCTTCCGTAACAATCTCTTACAGCACTAATTCTTCTGCTATAGTGTAATAATGCGGTTATTCGTCATGTCCTTTTGGGATAGTTTAAATGGCGGATATTGGCATGCATTACAGATAATTAATATGGCATGTGTTCATTACAGATATTATAAATATGGCGCCCAACGTGGGGCACGAAAGCCATAACGATATAGTGACTAACCTACTATCAAAAGTCATGATAATATAGTGACCAAGTTGGTCGAAAGAAAAAGAAAAACCTTTTAGTGCTTTCGGTATCCCAAAAATTTTCATTGTTTTTAAATTTAGAGTTCATGAAAGATCGTTTTCAAGATCGTTACGCATTAAATTTGCGATTCTGAGGGAATAACATTTAACACTTTTTAGGAGCTTCATTTACTTGAATGTTCAATCGAGTATAATGACCAAAAAGTAAATTAATTGTACTTTCGTTTAGTTTTGGGGTTTATTGCATGGCCATCTTGAATGACGAAAGATGTTTGTGGATGTTTGATTTTTTTTTCTGTCAATGTGGAATTACTTATATCTGAATAAATTTAGGATAACAGAAACTTGCTGTTGCGAGTCTCTGTCCATTTTTATTTCGGCCCATTGATATGGAAAAGGTCTTCCGGATATAACTATCTATATAGCCCAGTTTTGTTACCTACATATTTTATTGGCATAGTGATAACCTATTTAAGCACCTAAATTATTACCAAACTATAAGAAAACACTAAATTCTTATGTATATGTATATTTGTATAAAATTATTTGAAGTTTTATCTTGCGAAACATCATATATTTTTTTATTGAATTATTTTCTTGGAACATATTTTTGAATTAATTTTGTTAGATAGTATTGTAAGGTTTAATAGGATATCGCATTTATTTCATATTGTTTGAAGATTTCTATAAACTAGATTAGTATTTTTGAATTTAATTGTCAAGTATACTATTAACATGTCACTTCCAAGAACTCCACCACTCGAAGATATGACTTCTACTGCAGCATCAGTCTCAGTATCTGATTCAGTGTGCAGTGTTTGCGATAGTAATATGACAGAGAATGATGATTGTTTAAGTATAACAAAATGTAACCATTCATTTCATAGGAGATGCATTGAAAAATTTTTGTCAAATAATTCGATATGTCCATCATGCAAACGTCCATGTGAGTTAATTGATCTGAAGAAGATTTCTCTTTTAGTTAGTCAAAATCCTACGACTAAAACTACTAACCGAAATAGAAGCCGAGGAGCTTTAGCTAAACAGCATAACACTCGTAGCCAATCTAGGAACTTATTTCAGGATAATCAACTCAATAATACAAATCTAGAAACAGAAATGAGCGGTACTCCGATTCGAACCACTCAACAGAGTCCTTTAAATTCTCCAAATCGTAATCATTCATTAGCATCAGGATCTACTCGAAATCAAAATATTACCGTTGATTTAGATCAATTGAACAAACTCATAGAAACAAATATTACCCTGTTATTAAACAATTTGGAAATGATACCAAACCCTAATAATCGTACACAGGCAGTTAGAAATGCGAACAATTACCCTGTACATAGAGGTAGTAATCCTGGTAATAATGACCATAATCCTCCCAACCGAAATGGTAGTCCAATATCAATGAATTCAAACATTTCTAATTTTAACATGGATAAAATAACGTCAATAATATCCAGTTGGAACATAAAATTTGATGGCTCTCCATCAGGACTTAATGTTGAAGAATTTCTTTACCGAATTCGAACCTTGACAGTTGATAATTTTAATGGAGATTTTGTTCTCCTTGTCAAAAATTTGAATGTACTATTAACTGGTAAAGCTAAAGATTGGTACTGGCGGTACAGAAAACAGGTAGAAACTTTTACCTGGGATGAATTTTGTGTGGCTATTAGAAGTCAATATCGAGATTTCAAATCTTCATTTGATATACGGGAAGAGATTAGCAACAGGAAAATGAAAGTTGGTGAGACGTTTGACATGTTTTTCGATTTGATTTCACTGATTACAGATCGTTTACCTTCACCCATGTCTGAAATGGAATTAATCGAAATTTTAACTAGAAACTTAAGGCCAGAAATTCGTCAAGATTTATTATATGTGCCAGTGCATTCAATTTCTCACTTAAGAAAATTGGTACAAATGAGAGAAGCTTTCTTAAACGACGATCATGTTAGGAAAAACTTATCGTTTCGTAATAATAATGTAATGGCAAAAAGATATATTGCTGAGGTAGATGATGTAAACAGTTCAGAAATTTTAGAATCTAACCACTCCACAGTTGAAGAAGTTAGTGCTATAGATTTACAAAATCGAATTCTACGTTGTTGGAATTGTAAAGCAACAGATCATTTTTGGTATGATTGTCTTGAAGAGAGGAAAATATTCTGTTATGGATGTGGAACAGAAAACATATACAAACCGCAATGCCCAAAATGTTCTGTAAAGAGAATTAAAATTTCAAAAAACTTGAAAGCTCTAGAAACAATGCACATTCCGAAATAAATAATTTTGAATCACCTAAAGATGAATTTATAGAGAGTAAGAATTGTAATGATAATGATAAGAAAAGTGAGCTGATAGAACACCCAATTACCCTATGTAATAGAGAGGAGTTGAGCCAATGTAAAAGAAAGGATATAGAATTATCAAGGTTAATATATCCGAGATTACCGTATCATTTAAGATTTGATTATTATATGAGAAGTCGCAATGAAATTTTTAATAATAAAGCAGAATTGAATATAAATAAAAGAAAACCGAAAAGATCTACTCGCCGAATAAGAGAATATTATAAAAAGCGCAGATTTTGTAGAAAATTTCTAGTATCAACTATTGTCAGTAATACGAAGGATCAGCGTTTTTATGCGAAAGTCTCCTTTTTGAATTATTGTGAATACGGACTACTTGATACAGGAGCAAACATATCTTGTATAGGTAGTGAACTAGCATCGCAAGATTTTTCGAAACTTAAAAACTTTAACAAATGTCGGTCTTCTGTAAAAACCGCAGATGGAAAGAGTCAAATTGTGACAGGTTGGTTAGCAGTTGAGGTTGAGTTTAAGGGTCAAAGACGCTTAATAAACCTTTTCATTATACCTTCTATTACACAACGTTTAATACTTGATATTGATTTTTGTAACGCATTTGGTCTTATACCAAATATTGTAGAGTCTGTAGATATTGTAGACAAATCGTTACTTGATCATTGTCCATCGGACATGATGCAAGATCCCCATGAAGTCAAGTCGTTAGGAATTGATAAGTCCAACACAAAGATCGATAAATCTGAATACCCTTTGACTCCTTGTCAAAAGCAACAACTTGACGCTATTATTGCATTATTTCCAAGTTTTGAAAATCAAGGTCTAGGAAGGACATCACTTATTAAACACGATATAGATATTGGAAATTCTAAACCTATTAAACAGCGATTCTACCCGGTTTCTCCAGCCGTAGAAAAACTTATGTTTGCTGAAATTGACAGGATGTTGGAATTAGGTGTAATTGAACCATCCCAATCATCTTGGAGCTCTCCAATGAGGCTTGTTATCAAACCTAATAAAGTTCGTCTCTGTCTTGATGCAAGAAAGTTGAATTCAGTTACTCAAAAGGATGCCTATCCGCTTCCTTCAATTGAGGGAATATTTTCAAGATTGCCCAAGGCTAATATAATATCAAAATTAGATTTGAAAGACGCGTACTGGCAAATAGCTTTGACTGAAGAGTCTAAACCATTGACAGCATTTACCGTACCAGGTAGACCATTATATCAATTCGTTGTTATGCCATTTGGTCTTTGCAACGCTCCACAAACGATGTGTCGTCTAATTGATGAGATAATACCACCTGATCTTCGAAATTGTGTTTTTGGATATCTCGATGATCTTATTATTGTTTCAGAAGATTTTCAGAGTCATTTAGCGGTATTAGTAAGAGTCGCTGATCAATTTAGGAAGGCGAATTTAACATTGAATATATCCAAAAGTAAATTTTGCGTTACTAATGTTCAGTACCTAGGATATATGATAGGCAACGGAGGTATTATGACAGACCCAGAAGAAGTTAGTGCTATTGTCAATTGGCCTGTTCCGAAGACAATAAAGCAAGTTCGAGGTTTTTTAGGTCTTGCCGGATGGTATAGGAGATTCATCGACAATTTTTCAGATGTAGTTTTCCCAATATCGGAACTCTTGTCTACAAAAAAGAAATTTACTTGGACCACGGAGGCTCAAAAAGCCTTTGATAGAATAAAATTACTATTAACTACAGCTCCAGTACTTGTAAACCCAAACTTTGAAAAGAAATTTTATGTGCACTGTGACGCAAGTGATATTGGAATTGGCGCAGTTTTAGTTCAACAGGATGAACATGGAATTGAAAGGCCAATAGCTTTCATGAGTAAAAAACTTAACACCGCCCAAAGAAACTACAGTGTTACGGAACGTGAATGTTTAGCAGCTATTGAAGCTATTAAACGTTTTCGATGTTACCTCGAATTACAAGAATTTGAAATAATAACAGATCACTCAAGTCTATTGTGGCTTATGAAACAACCCGACCTTAGCGGACGACTCGCTCGTTGGGCATTTAAACTTCAACCATATAAGTTTACGATTAGTCATCGTAAAGGAAAGGACCATATTGTTCCTGACGCATTGTCGCGTAGCTGTTCCCACGATATTTCCTCACTAACATTAACGGAACCTGAAATTGATTTAAATTCGACACATTTTCTGGATCAAGATTACGTTACCTTGAAGGAAAAAGTTCTAGCTGATCAGAGTAAATACCCTGATATTAAAGTAATAGATAAATTCGTTTACATACGTACAGAACACTATAGAGGGGAAGATAACCAAGAAGAAAAATGAAATTATGGATACCATTGGAATTACGCACCAAAGTTATTAAAAGAGCTCACGATGATCCAATTTGTGCTCACGGTGGTATGGTAAAAACAATCGATTTGATACGAAGAAATTTCTTTTGGCCAGGATTAGTTAAGGATGTTAGAGATTACGTTAGGAAATGCGATGTTTGTAAAACTACCAAAGCACCTAATATTAACCTTAAACCAGAAATGGGAAAACAAGCAATATCAATTCGTCCATTTCAAAGGTTATACATTGATCTGTTAGGACCGTATCCTAGAAGTAAATCAGGATATATAGGACTTCTAATAGTGTTAGACCATCTGACCAAATTTCATTGGCTATTTCCTATGCGAAAATTTACATCAACATTAATTATTGAGAATTTACAAAAACAAATTTTTCACGTATATGGTGTTCCAGAAGTTATTGTGAGTGACAACGGATCTCAATTTAGAGCAAGTGATTTTAATGCATTTTTAACCAGCTACGGAATACATCACATGTACGCGGCTGTATACTCTCCACAAAGTAATGCATCGGAAAGAGTAAATAGATCAATAATAGCAGGAATTCGTGCATATTTGAAGAAGGATCACAAGCTGTGGGATGAACATCTGACTAAAATAAGTTGTGCTTTACGTAACTCCTATCATCAAGCGATTAAATGTACGCCCTATCACGCTTTGTTTGGACTAGACATGGTAACTCATGGTAGTTCTTATGGATTACTTAAGAATCTCAATTTACTTGATGAATCAGCATATCATATTTCTCGTGATGATAGTCTAAACTTGATTCGATGTAATTTAAGAAAGCATATTAAAGAGGCTTATGAAACAAATCGGCAGCAGTATAATTTACGTACAAGACCACAAAATTTCCAAATAGGTCAAGAAGTTTTTAGACGTAGTTTTGTTCAAAGTAGTAGCAATAAAGAATTCAGTGCCAAATTATCTCCTTTATTTATTAAAAGTCGTATTAAAGAGAAATTAGGTAACCATTATTATCTAATTGAGGACTTAAATGGCAAATCAGTAGGAACCTATCATGCCAAGGATCTTCGATTATAAACCGTTCTTTTTCTATCTAATAATTTTATGAAATCATAATTATTATCTAGTTTTGTAGTGTACGGTTTTAAATAAAAAAGAAATAATCTTAATGTCATTATTCTGACACTCGCTTTAGTCGTTTGAACCACTGTAAAACCTTTTCCTTATATGTTAGCAAGAACATAAACTGTTTGATCGCACAAAAGCTTAATACTTAATCTTATCAACATGTTGCTAGCATACAGAAACATATAGCCAATCAAATGTTTATAATGTAAAAGAGAAAACAACATAAATATTTACGAGATCCTATATGATTTTTCAGGAAATTAAATATGAAAAGATTTTCATAATATTCATTGATTTTTTAACGTATTGCGAATGTAAAATGTACTAACATTTAGTAGAAGAAATTTAATTAGTACAGTACATACATGTACATATGTTGGTTATAGTGGCAATCATGTTATATATTTTTTTGATTGTCAAGATCTTAAACAAGCATTAAAGTTTACTTATACGTGTTTTCCCATTACACCCTTTTTCTGATTGCTAACAGAGGTTTCTTTACTACGAAAATTGAACAACTCGTTCATTCTAATTGAAACTCTGAACTTAATATACAGAAAGTGTAGCAAAAATTATTAATTATTTAAGAAAAAAAAAAAAGAGAAAAGAAAAGTGAGTGGGGATAAAAGTTTTAATATCTCGTGTGGTGATCCTGTAAATCTTTAGAAGGAGGTATAGTATAGTAAATTAAATAGATATGTGATAAAGTGACAGGAATATTGTTTCTTAGTGAAGTGTGGTGTACAAAATTTCAATTATTGGCCGTAACGCCCGGAATTTTCTTGGTGTCTATTGGGTTATACTCGGGACGTCCTAACGAGGAGGTAAATACACAGAAAAAAGAAGAATTTTTATAGGCATTGACACATTTCTTTTTAAACAGGTCCCGGGAATTCTATTTAATTATATTTAATTTTATTCTAATTTTTTCTTCAATTTAATTCGAACTCTACGAGCCGAAGAAAACTGTAATTCGGTGCTGTAAAAACCGTTAATGACAGTTATGTAACAGTTTCACCTCTCTACAACTTGCTTTATTATCTAAAATTTTTATCAATATGCTTAAGATATTTGTCTAAAATATTAAATTATAATCATATTAAATTATAATTATTGTTTCTAGAGATTCTAATTGTTAATTTTCGTTTATAATGAATATTTTTGCAATCTAACATGATAAATTTTGTTAACTAAAATTATTTCTAGAAATTTCCTTTGTAAACTTTCTTTGCTAAGGAGTAAATAATCAATCTAAAATGTTAAACTTTATTAATTTTTATTAAATCTAAGTGCTACATTAATTTAATTACTTATATTTGTTACAATAGCTGACATGCCTACTGTAGTGATCATTCCAACTCAATCATTACTATAGTTTAGTCAATCTTTCGATTTCTATAATTTCGTTTTTTTAAGTGTACTTATTCTCTTTCATAAAAACTGGTTTAGTATAAAACACATAAAATATAGAAAAAAAAAAGAAATAGAACCACAAAATGCATTGTGATAATCACTTACAGTTGTAATGATCACACAACATGTCTGAAGCAAACCTTTTTTCATATTTAATTTCATCTTATTAATTTGTTTTGTTTGTATAATGTAATATTTCTTTAATTGAATGCAATGACATGAATTTATATTTGTAGTTTTAAAACGTTTGAAATTAGTATAATTAAGAACATTTATATATTATCTATTGAAATATTGTAAAAATTGTAAGTGCAAGCATTATATATGGCATATTTATCCAGATCAAATTAATCAAATTTTTTTAGTCCAATTTCCAGAAAATTCTACAGCAACAACAACATCGGTACCTCGAAATCTTGAAGGCCTTCCAGAAATCGATTACACGTATGTTTGGTGAGTGCTAATTTTATGTTTCACCCTAATATTTAATATTTTCATTAGTGATACTGATATCAAACATGTTTGATCAAACATGATCGATCGCTTAATTGAGTTGTTGTTATATATTTATAATCATTATCACTGTTACAGTTGAAGAAAAGTCAGTTTAATTTATGCTTAAAATGCTTTCACTTAATTTTTTTCATTAGCTTAAATATTTTTTTTTATAATTCTATTAATTATTTTTCCTAATTTTATGAATAAATCCTAAGTTAATAATTATGTATGAATAATTGTGGTATACAGTGTTTTCGTAGTTGAGTATTAGTTTTGGTGCAATAGATTATTTGGGGTCCTAATAAAATGACGTCCTTAGGGCCAAGGTTAGTGGCGGGTTTTGAGACAGGCGTATCAACCACACCAGATACCGCTTTTAACTTGGTTATATCAGTAAAATATGTCTTTTTGTATTTAAATTTATTTTGCTTTCGTTACATATGACTGTAATCGGGCTTTTATTTTTTATAATATTACAGTCATTTCCAGTCCATTTAGAGCAAATTATATCTAAAAATAGGGAGTCTTTAATAAAAAAAACTTCTGTACATAAACAGGGTTTTGTTATTGGAAGGACCTTACCCACACGCCCGACTGTTTGCTAGCGAATCAATGGCTCCCGCAGTCCTTCCGTAACAATCTCTTACAGCACTAATTCTTCTGCTATAGTGTAATAATGCGGTTATTCGTCATGTCCTTTTGGGATAGTTTAAATGGCGGATATTGGCATGCATTACAGATAATTAATATGGCATGTGTTAATTACACAATGTTAATAACTCTCAAAGTTTTTGGTGGAAGACTGCTGACTGAAAGTCACTAAAAGATATATAACGCACGAGCGTCTCGTCTATCAAGTCAACACACTATCCACTGGATTATATCGACTTTATTTACCACTATAATCAACGACAAACAAATGTAGCCGTTTACCTAGAAGTTAACCATCGATGACAATTTTTTTTTGTAAAGAAGCACACATAAAATGACATAATTGGTCATTATAACCCTTCAGCCAGGATTACGATTAACTTTCTCACACCACTTATATTGAATGTGTTAATTTTATGCCTGAATGGCGAGACCTACAGTGAATGACAGAATTTAAAAAAGAATAATTCATGGCAATTTTATTTACTTTCTGAGTATTTGCCAGAAATTTGCTGAAAGGAAGTTACCGAACAAATATTTTTTCATATTTCGTTTCGTTAGAGATGTCTGAGCTGGGGTTCGAAACTCACGTCTAATAAGCCAACGCACTACTTTGCATCTGCGGATTACGATAGGTTGCTGACAAGCAAGCTGCCAGATAAATAAGGCACCAATTCGTCAAATATTTGAGAAAAAATCGTCAAAATCGTCAAAGACGTTTATTAAAATCGTAAAAAACGTCAGAAAATATAAATAAATAAATTAAAATTATTCAAAAACCAAAATTATTTCTATTGTAGTAAAACATATGAAATCAATATATCTACATCTATGAGTTCAAAAATAAAACATTTATCAAAGAATTTATTGGAAATGAAAAGCTAGCGTCCCTCATCTTCATTTAATATTTTTTTTTCCAAAAATTAAGAAATTGGCATCATTTTCAGAAAAAAATTGTTTAAGGTTTAAACAATATATCCCAACGTTGTTTATTGACACATAAGTTCGGCAATAATGTTACATCATCTATATCTATGGGCGGTGTAGATATTAGGGAGTCAGAAGCTTTTGATGTTCTCAGCATGAAAATTCAGTGTAATGCTGACACATTTTTCAGTTCCTTCTCAAGTTCTTATCATCCGATCTTACTATTTACACCGTTTATAACGGACAGAGAATGGAATGCAACTCTTATGTATGGGTTGGTGCCTCAACGTCTATTTTGCGGTTTCTCGACCGTGTACAGGAGAGGCCATAGTATCTCGTTAATGACGGTAGTGTATCCAACTCCATTGAATCATTAGAGCATCGTTGCAATGTGGTTTGTGTTTCACTGTTCTGTCGCTATTATAAAATGATTTTTCTTGGACGAAATAAGGGGACTTTTTCTCAAAAATCATGTATTCCTACATAACGCTCATCTTTTTCGGCCAGCATATCCGTAAAAGGTCGATTGGGCAGAGGATCGCACACTGCATTACAGTAAAAATACGGTTTTTCATCGGACTGTGTCGGAATGGGGAACTTAATTCCTGCAGAGGTCTATCCTGTTACTTATGGTATAAAAATATACAAGCCTAGTGTCCATAAACACTGTTCTCTCTTTCCTTCTTCTCATAACATAGTTCCAAACTCAATGCCATCCATCCCCTGAGTGTTGGTCGCACGAAAAAAAAATAAATAACGGCGCTTGCCTTTGTTCTTCCGATGGCAATATTAGAAGCTATACTAGAATTTTTAAAATAGTCTGCAACGACAAGTGATGTATTATTCTCAACTGCGAGGTTTTTTAAGAGTTGTAATTGTTCAGCTTTTAAGTGATTAAAAAGGAATAAAATACAGAAAAATCATCAGAGGTATTCGAAAGTAGTTTAAAAATATAATACTTTACTCATTGTTTTTACTAACATAAATTTCCAATAGCAACAATTAAATAAAAGTAAATACAAATGTTAAAGTGGCTTTTAATGTACTAAAGTAAAGAATGTGATGTAAATTTTTAATTTTTAAAAATCGTCAAAATAAGGGCATAAATCCGCGGCAGCCATATAGTTTAAATAAAAATCCATTACCAACCGGAGCAGTTGTAATTCATAACAAAGAAATAAAATTTTCAAACTATTTTCGTTTTATTACATTGTTAAATTAAAATTTTTAGATCGTCAACCCATTATATTTACTCACATTATGCTCATATTTAATATGTAAAATTCATAATGCGGAGAACATATGTGACGTATGGGTTATATTTAATTCCATTAGTTTCATACATGACAAAATCGAATTTTTTTTATTGCATACTTTTCAGGGTAACTATTCCAGTACATGTAATATGATGCGTATGAGAAATTTAGTTCAAATACAATTAAAAAGAAAGTATACCCCATAAATCGTAAAGAATATGACTTAAGTTTTTAATTTCTAAAAAAATCGTCAAAATAAGGGCATAAATCGTCAAATCGTCAATATGATATTTGTGGAGCTCAAAATCGTCAAGTTAGCACAAGCGTTAAAAGAACTTGATATAATCCTAGGAAGTGACTTATAAATTCATCAATTCATTTGCCACCATTGTAGAAAATGTCACGCAAAATACATATTGTTACGCAAAGCGAAACGACCTAATATCGTTTAACAATAAAAACGATAAACAAAAGCTACCAGCTACACCAAAACAATACACACAATACAAATACACACTAACACTAAGAATACAATGAACATGCTGATTATCTAAAGCTGCACACACACATGTGTACAACGAACCAGGTAGCAACAACAACATGGAATGAAGTAAACCAGCTACGACAAATATGTATCGAACCTGGTAGCGACTGGTACATAACATAAGCAAGTACACAAACAACAATGTACTAAGAATAGAGTTCTCGAGAAGGCGCGAGCGAGAACCTTCCACATCGAGAATGTTCATCGCACTGATTGATACGCGTGTGTGCGGACTATAAAAAGGGCTGGACAAAGCAAGCAAGAGTCAGAGTTAATTCAGTCAGCCTTGTGTGAAGTTGCGTGTGAATAAAATAAGTCGTGGTTGTAAAGATCTAGCGAATAGTTGTGTGAACTAGTGAATAAAAGAGATTATTATTGTTGTATCGTTAAGTTCTATACGGTGGCACACAAAAGTAGTGTAAATAATAAAGAGAGTTAAGAAAAACTAAAGACATATTTGTTTTTACTTTGTTGCAATTAACGAACTCATATTTAAACGTTTTTAAAAAGGTAAAAACGTAACAATATGTATATGACCTTAGTAGTCTTGCACCAGAAAGGATGCGAGAACGGCTGAAATTTTTTAAAATGAATTCCACGAATTCGCACCGCTTGTTCTCTTAATTAAATAAAGCAAAAACCAACGCCTCTGTAAGCCCACAATGCAGCTTAAAACTCTAATTGTGGTCAATTTGCATAGATTTGTCCATGTTGTTGAAATGTTGATGTAAATTTTCATTTCCTCATTGATTTAATGAGGATGGTTGTCTGCGTGCAAGTTGTATAAGTGTGCTTTTCGCACCCATATAGGCATGCATTCTATTTATATGCATGCATTCAATTGTCCAAAAATATATCGTCATATACGTGGACAAGTAAAGTGTGCCTGTGTATAGTGCGAATAGGCGTTTCTGATTGTCCATTTGATTACTCAAAAACTATTCATTAGGGTACTCCAGTTAAACAAGGACTTCACAACTGTGTGAATTTTGCATCTATACTTCAGCCTTTACCCGTACAAAACTCAACTGATCCAGGAACTGTACCTAAACGAATGTAGACAACGAAAAATCCTCTTTAGCTATGAGGTCTATTTCTCGATGAATGGACCAAGAAGTTCCAAGAACTTCAGAATGCATCTGTTTGGTGTGAATTTTGTGCTGGCGTCCTCATTTCTTTGAGAACAACTTTAGCGAGACCATTACTGTCAATGTTGAGTATTTAGGTCAGTCACTTTAATCTACTTTTGGCCTGAATTGGATGATCTGGACACCAAAAATAGGTGTTTCCATAGGACGGCATTATGTGCCACACAGCTCAATTCATATTGAATATACCGCACAAGCGAGTTGAGGGCAATGTCATCTTATGTGGAGGTGATCGAAATCCAGATCACTTGGCTTGATCCCATTAGAAATTTTCTTGTGGGTATTCTTAAGTCGCAGCAGTCGTCGAAACCAACATAGTCATTGACGTTACGATTTCTACCTGCGATTTTAAAGACTGTAAAAACTTGAAAGGAAATATTTTTACAGCACTTAATATAAGACATTGACGATCTCATTGCAAGATAAATATATAAAAATAAATTACAATAACAAATCAACGGTAAGTTTTAGAAAGTTGCCAGATCGAAAATAATTGAAATATTGAAGAGCGAAACTGGTTTTGCTAAGGAGTTTCAATAAGAGTTTAAGATCGTATTATTATTCACGTTTTGCAATACTGTTTTGATGCACCTGTTTCTCCTGTTGTTTATCGCACCACTGAATTGAAATGAATCAAATGATGCACTCACGAGTGACCTGATTACAATCTCTGAGTGGGGCCGCGCGAACAGTGTCGACTTTAATGCGCGCAAGACCCAATGTTGTTTTTTAACACACCGGCGTGATGCTGGTGCTGGTGTTCTGTCATCTGTATCTATGGGTAATGTAAATATTGAGGAGGCGGATGCTCTTGATGTTCTGGGCATGAGAATTAGTTGTGATGCTCGTTGGAACGATCACATTTTTCGAGTGTCGAAGGAGGCAGAAAATACTTCACTCCATCCGACCGTCTTGCTATTTACAGGACCTTTATCCGACCTCGGATGGAGTACAACTCTCATGTATGGGCCGGTGCTTCAAAGTCTATTTTGAAGCTTCTCGACGGCGTACAGGAGAGGGCGAAGGTGTTTATTAATGACAGTAGGGTATCCAACTCTATTGATTCGTTGGAGCATCCCACATTGCGACGATGCTGTGTGTTTCATTGTTCTATCGGTACTATAATGATATGTGTTCCCGAGAGATAGGGGGCTTGGTTCCCGATAATCACATATTTGTACGTGGTACTCGTACTTCTCGCAGAGCACATCCTTTTGTGGGTGATTGTCCAGTGAACCGCACAATGCATTACAGGGAAAATTCATTTTTTGCCCGCACTGCTCGCTTATGGAATGATCTTCCTGCGGAAGTTTTTCCCGTCAGTTACGATATTGGTAAGTTTATATCAAATGTCCACAATGTTCCACCTTCCTATAACCTATTTTCCTAAATCTGCACAATGTACTGTATGAGTAGGGGCCATCCCCATACCAAAAAAAAAATTTAAAGCGTAATCTGCCTGCTTTGATTACAGTGTAATTAAAATTTCTTCGATATTTCGTTATTGTGCCAGGTTTGCCTACATCGCTAATAACTATAACAAATTCACTATAACTTGTCCCTTTTTGGAATGTGAATATTTACCCGTGTTTTGTTTATATGTGTACTCTTATGCGAGGCATTAGCAAATACATATTGTCTCTCCATATCTCACTCACTCTCTCTCTCTCTCTCTTTATCGGTGTACATGGTGCATTTCTGAACTAATTACAAAATCTGATGACCCATGCCATTGATGTCATACGATGAGAATAAAATTTTGTTAAACATGACAAAAGAGAAAATGAAATATATGTTACATGATTATCTCCATCGTCACCCTCACTCACAGTGGCAGTCATCATCATGGACGATATGTCATTCCGAGTCATCAATATAAGCTTAATTACAAACAGATTTTTTTGATTTTGGGTCAGTAAATGCAGTCTAGCTTAACATACATTCACACTGCTGTACATGTGTAGACATTTCCTCATAAACATGACCGGTTAGGACAACGACAAAGTCATTTTTGAAAATCAGTAGCGGTAAGAGGTAATTGTGACAGGGGAAAACTTGTGGAATGAATTAACCCGCATAACGACAAAAAAATGTGTTTTCCGTCGAAAAATATTTAAAATGTTTAATGTAAATTTAGCGGAAAATAGGCATTTTCCTTGCCATTAATGAGTTTTAGGAAAAGTATGGAAATAAAAGAACAATTTGTGCTCCTAACTTTCGTGTAATTACGTTCTAATTATTGCTTGAAATTTAAAATGTTTTGTTATTCAAATGTTCAAATGCCATTGTAATGTTGTTCGTTCTTTATAGAATTGTAACACTTACTCATGGAGCATTTGGAGGCTGAAGATATAGACCAATAGACGATCTAGCCCTCACCCGCCCTCAAATCATACCCATACAGGTCTTCTGTTTTCGTCTGTTGTACGAAATTAACAGGTATAACACAATGCATGATAGTCAACTTGGAGCCTGGAACATGATTAAAGTCAAACAGTTTTCCGACAACTATTCATTCAGATTTCGTCCCAAAATATATTTATTTGACTAAATTGGGAGATTCTTACGGGCCACTGTCCCTTTGGTAGTCATGCCGAAAGACTTTGTATTCCAACTAATGACTTCTGCAGGAGCTGTGGGTCTGAGGAGGAAGAAGAGACTGTCTTTCCCTTCATGTGTCAGTGACCAGCCCTTGTCATGAAGAGACAGTTTCTTCTAACCTTTCATTTTCTGACATCGTTGATCGTGCTCCCTAATATACTGCAATAGCAGTAATTATTTTCGAATCGGAATGCCTTTCTCTAGAATTATTGGAAACATTACAATGTGCCTAAATGGTAGCCTTAGTGGGACCTCTTCTTTCGAGGGGGTACGCCACCTAACCTAACTTAAATAGAGAGAAACTGTAGATCCAAAGGACTTCAATACAAGTCTGTTTAAACAGGGATTCAAAATTAAAGGAGTCGTTAACCTAAAATATCAAAAAAGGGTTACACAACTCCTGTTTTGAGTACAATTTGAGCATAAAACATTATGTATATAGTGGCATGTGTAAAGACCAATTAATATCTGCATGGCATGTTTTTAGAAAAATTTTGTAAAATCATCGGATTATTCACCTATAATTCTATAAACCTTTAGGACCGACGACAGCAATGCCAAACATACCTTTTAGGGCGCGTGGTATAATAATTATTCACTAAAAGAATATTTCATAACGTTATTCGTTAAAAACTACGAAACTTTTAGTCCAACAGTGAATTTCTGGTTTAATTTGCTGCGTTCTTGCATTCCGAGAGAGATAGCTAATGAATTACTTAAGTCATTTAATTTTAATTTACAATTAAAACTTCTTAAAACACACAAATATATTCCATTTAAATAAAATAATTTTTAAAATATTGTTACGTTTTTGATTGCAAATAAAATAAAAATAAGTTTATGTTTAGTTTTAATTAAAATTCTTTATTATTTGCACAATTCTGTGTGCCACTTCTCACAACTTTGTGTAAACAACAACAATTGCCTTTTTTGTTATTCCTCTGTTTATACTCTTTGCATAAACAATAACAATTACTAGATAATTATTCGACAGATCTTTGTAACGACCTTAAAACCACGATTAATCTCTTCAAATAAACCGCGTCTTTATACAAGACTGACTGAACTTCACTATCTAAATCGCCTGCTTTGCCTTGCCTGGCAGAGTAAACAGTCTGATGAATGTTCTTGTAGGCGAACGTTCATGACTTCGCCTTCTCGAAATCTCTATAAATGTAAAAATCGTTGTTTACATTTATTCTTGTAGTGTTGTTTGTGTATTTTTGTTTACCATTTTGTTGCTATAATTTGTAAACAGATTTGTTTCCATTCTGATATTGAAATCAGTCAGCGAAGGTTCCTAATCAGTTCAGGCTGAATTATAATATAATAATCGGATAATATAAGCGATATTCCATTCTGATTTTCATGCGTTGAAAAGATATATGGGTGATATAGCTCCTTATCACAATTGGATATTTTCAGTATTTTTGCCATGTTGATGATAAATAAAGAAAGCCCCATGAAATATGCCGAAGTTTTTAGCATGGAATGGTTATATGCCTATATCAATAAACAAATCTGTTAATGAATCACTATTATATTCATGAGTAATAAGTCGCCGTGGTCTAGTAGGTAGTGTGTTGGCTTATTAGATGAAAAAGCCAGGGTTCAGCCCCAGGCCAGACATCAAAATAAAATACAAAAAGTATTTCTTCGGCGACTTTCTCTCAGCAGCTTTCTGGCAAAAACTCTGAGAGTAATTAAAATTGCCATGAAAAGTTTCTCAAATCGTTTGTTAGGAATCGACGTTAGTTAGGATGTTGCTGGGGCTGGAACCCCAGGCTCTTATTTAATAAGCCAATACACTGCCTACTAGACTATGGCGACGATCGAACTTTTGTCTAGTCTCGTCAAAAGGGCAGACAGAAAGAGATAAAGAAAATCTAAACGTTTACCCGTTAAATAAGAAAAAAATTATACTGAAAATACTAAGTGATCTTCTGATCAATCACAGTAGATCAATGCTAAGGAAGACGTATCACCACAACACATATTTGGAATCTGCGCGGTGTTAATGTTTTTCAGAAGGAAACACTTACTAAGAAGAGAGTTATCTTATCCTCAGTTAGAGCAACATGTGTGCACTATGGAATATGTTAGCAATAGTTTAATAAATCTTCGCTGCAAAAGTAATAAGGTTGCAACTTTTTACATTTTGAAAGGCTTTTCAAACTGTGACAGCTGGATTGATTGCGCAGAATTTTGCGACAATTTTGTTGTGAATATATTGCCCTCTGAAGACAATTGGCTCTGATCTTAAAATATAAGAAAAAAAAATTGAAGAACTGTCTTTATTGACTTCGTGAACTGATTTACTTTTTTAAATGAATTTTTCCTTTTTGGCACGCGCTTTGCTCGTCATTCAAGATTACATACGAAGACCTTACCGAACAGAAGTATCAACACAGTTTGACATTCTCAACGGACAAACCATAATTATCAATATCAATAGTACCAGGTAGCTATGAAACAGCCTTTTATGTCCTTTTATAGACGCAAGCGTGAGTGTAAAAACTGCCATTTTTTTTTGTTTTATGTTTCTTAAGCTTTTGTTGCAAAATAAGCGAATTATTCGATTTTATTTTGTCTTTAAGATTTGACACATTTACATATGTGTGTGTGCCTTTTGACAACGTTATGTTTATTTAACTCTTAAGACAAACCCACTAAAACTAAAAGAAGAACAAGAAAAGATAATCTGTCTATCTGTGTTCCATATGGACTATATTTGAAGATGCTGGTGGCATACATACACTTACAGTCTGCTTTCCATCATTTATGGAAAAGCGGTTGAATGTAAAAGCGGTAAAATAGAATGGAATATGAATACAATAGAAATGCTAATATGATAACAAGGGAAAACTGTCAAAGCTTTGACTTATGAGCTGGTAAATTCTGTATTTGCATTCACATCTATACATACACTTTGCGTTTTAAGCAACTGAAGGAATGAATGAATAGACGATCGTATAAACGACTGGTATGGTAATAAAGATTTATGTGTTACATTTTATGTTACGTATCGTTAAGCTACGCTATCCTTTTCTATTTGACTATTTTCTATTTGGAAATATTCGTTGTGTACCTTTTTACAGTAGCTATGGTGACATGCATTATAAATTTTGTAGGTTCTTGTCTTTCGTTGAATGAAAAACTTGCTTAAGAAAGCAAAACATAAATATTGTAAATGAGTTGAGCCATTAAATGTATTTCGATGAGCGTCATGGGAATTGGTTCTATTACCTATCTATCTCAGAAGTTTCTTGCCATAATATTAAGTGCTGTAATAAAATAAAAAATTCTTATTTATTCCCTTCTGAAATAAAACTTAACTCGAAAGCAATAAATTTACATTTTACATATACTCATACTCGTTGATAAAACCTTTGCAAATTATTATTTTCTTACTCCTCTCATGACTCCATCGAGGGGACAGCCACTTCTACTTACCTACCTACTCTACTACTTTAACATGAAGTCTTTTACCATCTTCCTCCAATTCACTTTCGCATGGTGTTTTCACTTTGGTCGTCATTAAAAACCAAATTTTAATCCGTTTTACTAACTTTTGTTTTTGCAAAATAATCGCTTGTTATACCAAACCTTAAAGCCTTTTCATAAGAAAACAAATCAAAAGAATTGCTTGCATATACACAGATAACTTGAAAAGTTTTTTAAAGCAGCTACTAAAACAATTATAAGATTCGATGATGTCTTTAACACATGACTTATGTTAGAGATAAACAGAAAGAAATGTTTTGCTACATGTTAATGTTAAAGTACGTAAGGTTATGTACGTGTTAATGTGATTCATTTCCATACTTACAGAATATCAATATTGTTTCAAACTATCCCCCTTCTTAACTGATGTTTTGTTTAAATTCTACAGTGTCCTTTCAACTACTTTTGTTCAAAATACATCTCTATACACGCGTTCTCACAGTATGATTCTGGGCCCACCAGTGATCTAGAAGCGCCGCTCCGAAGAAGATATTTGCCTGCCCACCGCCAACAATTCTCACATGACCAGCAACCTTGGATCCTTGAATCCTTGAATTACACCCTCTTGATTTACCTACTGCATATCTTAAAGGCGTGTCTGGCCTTTCACAAAATGCTCCCTATTGCCAATTAACCATTCAGTAATATTTTGCTTTCTGTTAGGTTAGGTTAGGTTAGGTTAGAGGACGTGCATTTGTCAATTTAGACAAACACAGTACTCGGAGGTCAATTTGACCCATTGTACGTAACGTCCTTAGGCACGAAGGATAAAAGAGGGGATAGGAAAAAAGGAGCGGAAGTAGGAAGGGAGAATGGGAAGCGAAGGAACAAACAAAACAAGTAGGGAGAACGCTACTACACCGATGAAGCCTTAGCACATCTCAACCATTGCTTTCTGTTTCTTGCATATTATCTCCCGAATATTTTTTCATTTAGGAAATGTTCTAATACTGTGGTCGTTTGTGGTTTTGTAAAGTGTGTCTTCAAATTTTAGAAGGCGCCGTAGTCTAATAGGTAGTGTGTTGGCTTATTACACGAAAAGCCCGGGTTCTTATCCCATGTCAGATATCAAAACGAAATAAAAAAATATTTCTTCGGCGACTTCCTCTCAGTAGATTTCTGGCAAAAACTCTGAGAGTTAACAAACCTGCAATGGAAAAATTTCTCGAAAATCTGTCGTTCGGAGTCGACGAAACTGTAGGTCCCGCCACTCACATATAAAATTAACGCACACAACATGAGTGGTGTGAGAAGCTAGGCCATAATCCTGATTGAAGGATTGTAATGGCCAATTATGTACGTCTTAAAATTTTCCTATAGCCATTAAGCCTATATCATCTGCATAAATTCGGATAGTTTCATTAAATGTTCATTCACAGCCAAGCTTCATGTCAGTGGTGACTTAAATACGCTCTGTGGTTATTCTCTGTGGTTTTTCTCTGTGGTTTTCGGAATAAAAACTCCAATTGTCGAAATTTAGCGGGTATAAACTATAAACGATAAGCAAATATTATTGCCTCTGTAGCTTAAAGCCGTTTTGGCTGCAAAATTCTTTAAATAGACTTTAGAACGATTCACATTAACCAGGGTATGCTCTGAAAGAAAGGTTTTACTTGTCGTTGAAGACTTGATGACGAAGTATGCTTGTGTTTCTATTTCATTTGTGTATCATGTACAGTGCCCATTTCCTATATCGATCCTTGATGTTAAAGGGGTACGTCAGCTTATTAACAACTTAACTCGGAACGGGTGCACATTATTTAACAGCCAGACTCTATTTTTATTACTTATTGTTCTCCTTCTAGTTCTCGCCTCTGACAGCAACATCACTTTCAGTCATTAGAAATTAATCCATTTCTTATTGGCGCTCATATATATAAGTTCGTTAGGCTTTCATGAATGACGAATTATATGGCCACAAAAGTTTATTTCTGTGACATACTGACATCGGACAGGATAAACTTCTTCTACGCCTCCATCTATGCAAACAATATCAAAGAATCATCTTCCAGCTTAGTGCAGTATATGGCAGAAATTCTAGGAGTTATCATAGGAATCGAACACATTAGGTAAAGACTGGAAAGAAGATTTTAGGATTGTAGAGGAAGGGTCTATCCATACACATTTATGGAGGTGTAGATCGTTAAAGCCTCTTGGCTAAAGCCTTATCCTTGAGATGCTAATTATAAGCATGAATGGGAGAAAGTTGACAGCTCTACAGAGTTTTAATATACATACCTCTTAAAAAGCATAAGATCAAGAAATGGAAGAGAAATATCTTTGATTTCCGTTGGTTATGAGAAAAAGCAATAGAAACAGTGGAGGAATACAACATAAAGTGGTGGGAGAAACTAAATTGTAATCCAGACTGAAGGATGGTAAAGTCAAATTTTGTGGTCTCAGAACTACAGCATCTAAGGGACTGTTTACTGCATTAAACGGGCTACCAACAGATTAGTTGGAGAAACAAGAGGCTGCGAAGTCGCCAAATAAGATCGATGGCCACAGAAGAATAGAAGCATTGAAACTAAGGCCACGCCAAAATTTCAGATAAAGTTTATATCGTTTGAACTCGCTTTCGATTCGATTCGATTTTCACAACTTAAGTACTCCATCGATACTATTATTATATTGGTTTACACCTTCAATAAATTTTATTTCAGACACAAATGACAAAAACAAGGACAAAATTCGAAATAACAGAATGCAACTCAACTGCATTTAAATTAAATTTTTAAATTCCTGTGGCACCGTCAGTAAATTTTAAAATGAACTCAACGCGTTTAATACATTTTGTGGCATTTTAATCCAAATATTTTGACTTTTAGTCACTCATACATAATTAATGCGATTTAAGTGTTTTATACAAATAGAAAAACACATTGACATGTATTATACACCTGCACATATACAAATACTCGTACAAAATTTAATGTATTAGAAAACATAAAATATTTATACACATACAAAAAGAGAAGGATAATGCTGGAGTGTGAATGAGTAAGTATTTGAGCGAGACACAAAATGGAGCTTCTTAATCCAAAAAAGTCCGGAATAGGTTTAGGAGGACGACCTTGTTTTCGATGAAAGGCCCAAATCGAGGAAGCCCTTCGATTGGTCTGGTGAAGGCGCGTAAGAAGTAGAGACGCCTGGAAAGATGTGTTAAGATATACCAAAATCCGTCAATCGGGTTGTTAAAGGCCAATGAAGTAAGTAAGTAAGTAATAGGTATAGGCGAGGAGCAAAGTGGCTTACTCACACAGCATCTCTAACTCACTCGGTTTCCGCTTCTACTTTTCTTACAAGTTTTTTCAGCTTAACATATTGGTCTACTATAAAATGCAACTGATATGATAAAGCAAATAAGCTTTGAATTAAACAGCCTTTCTCGGTTTTTAAGCAATGTTTATTCACTGATTCGTATTGTAACGAAAACGAAAATCTAGATAATAGTGTTTTGCTTTTACATCGTTTAACATTAAAATTATAAACAAAAGCTACAAAAACACAACAATGCAGTAAGCAAACCTGTTTACAAACTATAGTACTATTTAATGTAATAACAAACACCAGCATAAAAAAATGGTAAACAAGTAAACAAAAATATACCAACAACACTACAATAATAAATGTAAACAACGATGTTTACAACATTGAAAATATTAATTAAATTAGTTTAATTGTAAAATTGGAGTTTTTTTAATGGATGCCAAATTTTATATTTATGAAATTATAGTATCTTGTTGGAGCAACAGGTACTTTTATGTAAAGTTTTTCCAGAAGAAATTGCGAATTGATAACACCATTAATAAGCCGCAGGAGAGAAATAGTATTTAGCATTTTGCGACGGCTTTTTAAAGATGGTAATTTAATGAATACTAGGCGTTTTTCATAAGATGATGACCTTTTATTAGGATCCCATCTATTCCCTAAACCACGAAGACAGAATAATAAAAACTGTATTTTAACTGATTCGATTTTGTCAGAGTGTACAGCGTATTGAGGGTCACATATTACAGATTTGGGCGAACCAGTGTGACAAACAATTGTTTGGTAACATAAGGGTCAGAAAACTCTGTAGCCCATGGTTTGATAAATCCCAGTATGCATGTAGCTTTGCTAAAAGTTGATTTAATATGATTTCTAAAGTCCAATTTACAATAGAAAATTATTCCTAAATCGTTAAAGGAATTGACTAGTTCAAGAATAGCAAAATTCATTGTAAAAAATCCATTGGTTGGAGATGATCTAATGAAGCACATATATTCACATTTTTTAACATTCAGCTCCATTAAATTAATACTACACAAAGTAGTTAAGTAGTTAATATCCTCTTGTAAAAGTACTTGGTCTTCAATATTATTAAATGATAAAAATATTTTAACATCGTCTGCATACGTTAATGTGTTTGAATTATTGATAACAGAAGGGAGACCATTTATAAAAAGAGTAAATAGGAGCGGCCCAAGATGACTACCCTGTGGTACGCCTGACAGTTCATCAATACTAATCGAATCAAAAGTCACAGGTTCGGCAATTATTTAGTCTCAGATTATTTGTCGTACTACGTACCTAAGCCATCATGCAATCATTATTAGGAATACCACCCGACTCTCTATAGGTTGTCTGTATCTTATATACATACATACATACATACGGTCAGGATTACGGCCTAGCTCCTCACAGCACTCATGTTGTGTGTGTTAACTTTATACATAAGTGGCGGAACCTACAGTTTAAAGTCGACTCCGAACGACAGATTTTTGAGAAGCTTTTCATGGCAATTTTATTTACTCTCAGAGTTTTTGACAGAAATCTGCTGAGAGGCAGTCACCGAAGAAATATTTTTTCATATTTCGTTTTGATGTCTGACCTCGGATGTGAACCGAGGCCTTACGTAAAAAAAACAACACACTACCTATTAGAGTACGGCGACTTCACTGTATCTTATATAAACTTCCCAAAATTTAGGGATCTCGGGTTCATGAAAGTTGGGTCATGACACGAGAAGTATTCCATCGTTTCGATGTCTTCACCGCATACCCTTCATACACCACGCAGCGTACTAACAACGATTTCTATACACGGCACATTAGTTCCTTATACTCTTACTTGTTTAAATATCGAATTCATTTTATTCACTAATTAAAACTCTATTAATTATTTTAATTGGATTTTATTTGCGCCCGACATATATATAAATATCTAAACAAACCGGTAATTCACTCTCGCTTACAGTGGATACTAAGGTATACATAACCAACCGCCTGTAAGAGCATATGTAAGCACTTCTCTTGAATTCCCATCAATTTACTAAAACTCAGTCACGCAAACACATACAAATGAAATCAATGAGCACTAAAATTTTGCAGACAGCTTAAGGTGTAAATGAAAATAAATTAAGACAAGAAAAACAAGTAAAACATTTGTAGTACATGCATGTGTATGTTTGCTGGTAAACATTGTAAAGAATGTTGCATGTCAACAGCCTCCTGAGTGCTTGGTACTCAAATCTTTCATTCTATTTTGTTTTTAAGTGCTAGTGGCGAGAGGTGTATTCTTATTTTGTTGTTTAATAATGTTATACCCACTCTCCTTGGTTAATATTAAAATTCTTTAACACGTACACAGTATATTTTAAAAATATTTAGTTATATACATACACGCATAGATACATACACATGCAATCTCAGGAACTGCTGTTATATTTGGAGCATATTTTACCTGATTCAGTATTTAAACTCATTTAAGCATATCTAAACCTGTTGTTGATATATACCTGTGTGTGCGGATTTCTTTACATAAATGTTAACGTATTATACTCGCATATAAAGAAATTTGTTTTTTTTATAAATGTAATATGAATAAGACGTTCAGTAAGACTGCCTTCCAAAATGTTAGTTGCTTTGTGTTTGAACAAAGTATCGTGTTTCATAATGCCGCTGTACAAAATATATACAATGTATTCTATTTCAAAACGTCGTCAATGAATATTTTTAACGCAGTCAAAAAGCAATTAGGCATCGTATTTATAGTTGATGCATTGTTTGGTTACTTTGCATATCTACATAGTTTATATACAGTAGTAGAACTGCATACAAACTTTGTATAGATACATTTTGGAAAGCAGCCACATAGGCAATCACAGACACCCAGAGACTCTGGGTGGGGATTTGCGTTGGTTATTAGAACCAACGGTAGGGCTGTAAGATCTTTATTTCGTCTAAGCGCTAGTGGTTTCCGCACTGTTTCATTTGAGGCTATTGGTGTATGACTCCCCCTGATGTTATGGCTATGGAACTGAAAAGGACATACGATAGTGTTACTATTGTTGGTAGAAAATTAACGACTGAGGAACGAAGGGAGGAAAGACAAAAGATTTTAGACGTATGGCAGATTGGATGGGATACTGCGACGAAAGGGCTATGGACACATAGACTTTTCAGAAATGTTCAAAGTTGGGTTGAAAGGAGACACGGTCATGTTGACTTCTACATGACACAGTTTTTGACAGGGCATAGCTGCTTCAGGGAATATCCCTGTAAATATGGCCACGACAATGAGGTATCTTGCTCCTTCTGCAATAATGGAAGTGAAAATGCTGAGCATATTTTCTTTTATTGCGATAGATTAAGATTGGAACGCGATTTGTTCGAGACGATGATAAATGAAATAGTGACACCAGACAATATAGTTCTTGGATAAAATTAAAACTACAACATGCGGTGGTGCGAGAAGATAGATTGAAATCCGACTAAACGGTTGTAATAACCAATTAAGTAACACACTATGTACTAGACTACAGCGTCTAGTAGTCATTTTATCAAAGACTTGTGAATAAAGTATGTTTGCAATGTCATCAAGATACGTTCTGTCAAAATTTGGGATAAAATTGTACATTACTGCAGATTGTCCATTATAACAAAAGAAGTGAAAACCTCCAGTTAAACATACTCACCCATTCATTGTACTACATTGTTACGTTTTTACCTTTTTAAAAACTTGTAAAATATGAGTTCATGGATTGCAAACAAAATAAAAATAAATATGTGTTTAGTTTATAAATATGTGTTTTCAATTAAACTCTTTATTATTCGCACTACTTTTGTGTGCCAACATTTACAACTTGACGAATACAACAATAATTGCTTGTTCGCTATTCTGCTTTGCTTACAAAACAGATCTTTTCAAAGGCGATCTTCAAACCACGACTGTTATCTTCATGCGTAACGCGTCTTCACACAAGACTGACTAAATTCTTACTACTCGTTGCCTGCTTTGTCTTGCCTTTTATATGCTCACGTAAACAGTCTGATGAAGGTCCTTGAAGTAGAATGTTCGTGTTTTCACCTTCTCGAGAACTCTATTGCGACTTCATTGTTGTTTGTGTATTTTGTTCACATTGCTTATTGTTGCGTTCTCGCTTACTTGTCTATCCCCGTTTCTTTCATACCGATGTTGTTCGTTTACTTGTAACAAGTTCGCTTTATTTGTTAGTGTAGCTTTGTTAATCATGTTAATGTTAAACGATGTTTCTATTTTCGTAACTATATTAACATGCAATGTGGTGTTAGAAAACTCATAATACTTATTCGAATTTCTCACAGTATTTCATTCCTAACTCATAGCTATTATTACTGCAAAATTTCTTATATTCGGGTGTATATGTGTTGAACATGTCTTAAGGAAGAAATATTACATGCGATTTTACTTGTCTCTGTCTTACGAATTTAAGAAAATGTTTCATTTGCGTTTTTGGATGACAGATAAATCAGATTATTTGCGAAAAATTTCCCACATTTTTTTAAGAAAATTAATCCGGTAGACAGACAATTTTTAGTCAAATATTAATGGAATAAGAATTTAAGAAACAAATATTATCCGATATTAAATTTTGTTGTCTTTATTTCCAGATAAAATTTTAATTTCTTGAAGATAAATATCTTAAGAATCAAGTGAGCAATTGTCTGGAATTTTTTAAAGTATTTCTTTTGTTATATTTTTTGTTTTATATTTCTTTTGTTAGAAAACAATTCAACATTTATGTTTACAAAAAATATAGTACATATGTATGTATGTGTTTGCATTGGACATTATCCAATACATACCGTACTTGTATGAGCGTTATTTAGTTAACAATGTTTTCATTTTTCGCAATTGGAGCAAAGCTGAGCATTTTTTATTATAGGGTGTTCCTCACGTGTTCGTTACCGCTAGGGCAGGTATGTATATATTGATGTAGTTGAAGTATAAAGCAGCAGTGGCAGCAGCATTTGCCATAATGCAATTTGGCAGAATATTGGAAAATATAATTGTGCTGATATTGCAATTGTTATTTGTAGTCTTTATTTTGCTGAGCGGTCAGCATACACGTGTTTTTCGATGTTCTAGTAAATATAAAGTCAACTCATACAAAAGCGCTCAAATTAGGGGAAGTTGAATCAGGACATTTTTGTATATAAAGGCAGCAGGGCGGTGTTAAGATAGCGAGGTTGAAACGATACTTAAAATGTTTCCACAATCCTTATTAATGCACATTAAGGCAAATTGTGGGTCTGTTCTATAGCCTACAGGTTGAAAAAGGAAACCATTGCTCTCTATGTATATACGTCATCTGTGGCCTGAGGCTCAATCTCTTTATTCTCATCATTAATGAACGAGACGGTGATGGTATGTATGTACTTCCACTTCAACTACCGTTTTGTGCCACGTATACCTTTCCAATTTCTTAATAGAATTCAAAATCTGCCCAAAACTGTAAGAACCATGTCCAACGCGTAAGCAGTCATCCGACAGCACATCCGCGTTATACAGTTTACAAATGATTAATGGATGTAGACTGTTATAAAATCTGTATAAAGTTTATGGACTAATATTACTACTCTAAAGACTCGTTTATTCTAAACAGTCTCTGAATGTGATTGCAGTTATTTGTGTATAATTTTCTCTACATCTATGTATGTGTCTACGCCTTACACAAACACATCCTGCTGCTGGTGTCAGATAATTTTTTTGCTTATTCTCTCTACGTGTGTGTGAGTGCTACTTCTTTACTGTTATTGCAATTGTATGTGTAGTAAAGTAGTTTAACATTGTTATTATTGTTGTTGTTTTTATTGTCATCGCAGCTCATTTTATTTTTATTTTTTACTGTTGTCACTTCACAAAACCGTTTAATTCATTGTTGTTAACAACAATATTGCAGCAGCAATGCAAGTCGACTCCGAATGACAGATTTTTGATAAAACATGACAATTTTATTTACAGTCACCGAAGAAATATTTCTTCATATTTTGTTTTGTTGGAGAAATCTGATCTGGGTTTTGAACAGTGGCCTCAAGTCTAATAAGCCAGTATTCAATTCAGTGACTTACTCATGATATATTTCTCACTCCCTCTAAATCTAAATGCAAACGTTGATATTTCATTTATTTTATTGGACAAAACTATAATGATAGCAACGATATCGTGGTAAATGCCAAGGCGGCATACAATCATTACACGCTAAATTGGTTGTATACGGATGACATATTCTTAATGATTGAAAGGGCCAAGGAGAGTAGATGGAGCAATAAGAGAAAGTGAGGCTTTATGTCAAATTAAACGAAAGTAAATAACAACAGACAAATAAACATCAATAAGTTTTATTTTCTAAAAGCACAAAAAGAAAACAAAACGCTAAGAATTCTAAACGGAGTAAAGTTAACAGAGTATGTCAACATTAATAATTTTCTTTAGTTTTATTTATTGCATTAAAATAGATGACATTGCATAGCCGAAAGAAATGAAATTGTTACGAAGAAATTCTATGCTTTGCTGTTCAGCAAGAAATTGTGATAATAATTTTCAGATTCAGAGTCTATTGTTGCAATATAAAATATATTTCTTTTTTGTGTTCAAAGAATATTTAAAGAACGAAGTAAGTATTAGATTTAAGGCGTTGAAAGAGTCCTAACAATGCCTTTTAACACCCAACGCCAACAGCTAGCTGTTTATCTTGGCCATCTTGTTGAATCCTTTTTAGGTTTCTATTACCCTATTAAATCGTTGTAGTCTAGTAGGTAGTGTGTTGGCTTATTAGACGTAAGGCCACGGTTCTAACCACAGGTCAGACGTAAAAGGAATTTTTTCTTCGGCGACTTCCTCTCAGCAGATTTCTGGCAAAAACTCTGAGAGTAAACAAAATTGCCATGAAAAGTTTCTCAAAAGTCGTTTGAAATCGACTTTAAACTGTAGGTCCCGATTTTGGGCTCAGTGATAAGCCGTAATTTGTTCGCGAAAATTTTAAATAAATTTTAAAAAGAAATCTGCTTTGGAAATCGAATATAGTCTACAGGTTGAAAAAGGGAACCATTGCTATTCTATGTATCTATTTCTTATGCTGTAGTTACCCACACGTAACATAACGTACCGTAGCAAACGTTCTCTTTTTAGCATATGGAGAACAATGTAAACGATTACCGACACATTCTCTCTCGTTAGCAAAATGGAACGATCTGTATAATGCTGTAGTTACCCACACGCAACGTAACGTACCGTAGAAAACGTTCTCTTTTTAGCATATGGAGAACAATGCAAACAATTACAGAAACGTTCTCTCTCGTTAGCAAAACGGAACGATCTGTATAAAACAGAATTCTCCCACGTTTTTACGTGACATTGGACATGAGAGATGATGAGCAGTGTTGACATAAAAAAAAATATTCTAACCAACGTTTGTGAAAAAATCACCAAATAAAGAAAAATATGACCAAAATTAAATTCGCAGTTTATTATTTTATTTTTTTTTTGCAAATTTAAATTATATTTGAGAAAAAAAGAAACAAAAAATAAATAATTAATTTTAACAAACAAAACAAAAGCTATTTTTATAAGAAAAATCATAACCAAATCCGGAAAAATCTACACATGGAACAAAAAACGGCAACACTGATGGTGAGTCTGTATACCTATTTCTTTTCATTGTGTTGTGTTCGTTTGTGTGTTGCTTTGTGTTCTGATTCATTTTTATTAAAATTCTTCGTTGACATATGTCCCGTTTTAAACGTTTCTATAACTACGCAAACGTTTTTAAGGCTACGTACGTTACGATTTTACGCATCTTACGCTTGGGTAACCAAGGCATTAGTCAGTGAAGGCTTGGACGACGTTTTCTAAAGAGTATAAACCGTTATTGCAATAGTTAACATCAAGTATTTCCGATAAGAAAAACCTGTTAATAATGCTACGTCGTCTGCATAAACGATAATTATGCAGGATATCCCTTTCATGGCTTTCAGTAGATGTTTAAGGTTGATGTGCCATAGAAGGAAAGAGAATACACTTGTGTTATTAGGCGGCGTATGCTAAATGAGATTCATTTACTTTAACTTTATTAAAAACATTTAAAATATGAGCTCGTAAATTGCAACTAATGTGGAAATTTATTTGTGTTTAGTTTTAATCAAAATTCTTTATTATTCGCACAATTCGGTGTGCCACAACTTGATGTAAACAACAAGAATTGCTTTACTTTGTTATTATCTCTTTGTATCCCTTGTATAACAATTACTAGACAATTATTCGACAGATCTTTGTAACGGAGATCTTCAAACCACGATTATACTCTTCAAACGCACCGCGTCTTCGCATAAGACGGACTTCACTAACTCAGTCGCCTGCTTTGCCTTGCCTTTTATATGGCAAAGTAAACAATCTGATGAATGTTTTTGCTGGTGTTTGTTGTTATATTAAGCACTACGATATTTTGTAAACAGGTTTGTTTACTGCAGTGTTTTGTTTTTGTTTCCTTTGTTTATAATTTTAATGTTAAATGTTACTGGTTAAAGCAAAACGACAGTATATAGATTTTTCATTTTCGTAACAATACCATCGCGAATATCATTCTCTGAACTTGTTATTTAACTCAGTTTTACATTTTTGGGAAGCTTTTGCAACTTCTTGGATTGTAGTATCTTTAATAAAGAATAAACTTTGAATTTATAAACTTTTTTCTTTTCTTAAATTTGATAAATTATAAATGCTCATGAGCATGAACGTGAGCATGACCATGAGCATAAGCATGAGCATGAACGAGGATATAAATATGTTTGATGAGCATGTGCTATTTCAAAAAAGGTAAATAAAGAGCTCATGAAATTACATATACAGCTACAGCTACACACACATTTTCACTCACACATTGCGAGAAAAAATTTTATTAAAAAATAAAAAAAAAACTAAAACTATTTCATGGTATTATTGTCATTATTACCGTTCTGCAGCTCTAGTTGCATTATTGCATATTAAGCATTTGATGAATAGTAGTAGGAGCAGTACTAGCAGCAGCAAACGGAGCAAAAAATATGCATTCATTTGGTAATCAAATAGAATTTTTAATATGGCGTTTAAAATAACAAAAACGCAAAAAAAGAAGGATAAACTTCTTTTTTCACACAAAACGTATTGCGAAATTTGATCATATTTAATTACCGTTGAAATGAAATACAAAAACTCTTTTGGCATTCTATGAAAAAGTATGCGCAA
Source organism: Sarcophaga subvicina (assembly GCA_936449025.2). NCBI lineage: Eukaryota > Metazoa > Arthropoda > Insecta > Diptera > Sarcophagidae > Sarcophaga > Sarcophaga subvicina. Next base: position 84,321,106 of record OW388084.2, read on the forward strand.
CAATTATATGCAAGCGAAACAAAGGAAATATCATCAGTTATTTAATTAAAGAATGAACTTTAAAAAGTTTCCATTTTTAATGAATTTTAATTTGAAGACTCACGCAGGAGATTTTTAAAAACTACAGTGAAAGCGTATGCATTGAGTCATGATATTCAAATTAAATTTAAAATTTTATTTAGAATTTATTGTCTTTGGAATTGATTAAATTCAATTACAAATTAATTCCACTTCATCCTATGAGTAGTCAGAATCTTATTATTATTACTGTTGTGAAGTGGTAACATAGCATTGCGACCATACCATCCATTGGACTATCCTCAATCTTTGTGCTGCTCCTCCAATCCAATTTCCCCGACAAATTTTAATATGCTTTCAAAGTCAACCAGGTTTTTCCTTCTGGGATGCATGAATGCGTTACAGCTTCCAAATATGTGTCCTGATGAATTGCTCTCATCAACATGGAATTTACTTATTAGATTCGAGAGGATCCTTGAGTTCACCTGAGCATTTATATTTATTTGCCTTTAAAAATATTATTTATATTTGGAGGAAATAATTACGACATTAAATCAACTGAAACTACAGTGCCAATTAATGCGAAACGAGCCGAAGACAACTGATTAGCAGAAAAGATGATAATGAAGATTCTTTTCTTTCAGCTACTAATTGCAAATAGCAACAGTGTTGAACTGCGACTACCATATAAAATTCAATTCAAGGATTAACCCATGGTATTTGCCTCACTCTCTCTAACTCTAAATGCAATGGTTTGTATTTTATTTCTTTTATTGGACAAAACTATAATGATAACAACTATATCCTGGTAAATACCAAGGCGACATACAATCACTACAGGCTTAATTAGTTGCATACGGATGACACACTCTTAATGACTGAAACGCGGCCAAGAAGAGAAGGTGGAGCAATAAGAGAAAGTGAGGCTTTATGGCAAATTAAACGAATGTAAATAACAGCAGACAAATGAGCATCAATAGGTTTTATTTTCTAAAAGCACAAAAAGAAAACAAAACGCTAAGAATTCTAAACAGAGTAAAGTTAACAGAGTATGTCAACATTAATAATTTTCTTTAGTTTTATTTATTGCATTAAAATAGATGTCATTGCATAGCTGAAAGAAATGAAATTGTTACGAAGAAATTCTATGCTTTGCTATTTAGCAAGAAATTATGAAAATATTTTTCAGATTCAGAACCTATTGTTGCAAATAAAAATGCTTTAATAAAAAACAAAATACTGAGGAAATATTTCTTTTTTTTGTGTTCAAAGAATTTTTAAAGAATGACGCAAGTATTAGATTTAAGGTCTTGAAATAGTCCTAACAATGCCTATTAGCATCCAACACCTACAGCTAGAGGAAGTTAATTTTGATCTCTAGCTGTTTATCTTGACCATCTTGTTGATACATTTTCAGGTTCCTATTACCCATACATGCTCTTGATGTCAACACACTGAAAGGAATGAGTCACTCACGGAAAAACGCAATGATTTTGATATTCAGCAACCTTTCGCAAGCATACAACTCCTTCAAAGCATCATAAAATGTTTTGGTTCACTATTCAGCTAAGTGAGAAATTGAAGGAGGGTAAGATGAATAAAATTCGCGTAAAAATGCCTTTTAGCATCCAACACAATAGTAGTTACGGGGAGTTACTTTCGAACACGATCTTCACCTTCTTGTTGAATTTCTGAAATTAGTTGTCATATATTCAGTCTGATTATAGAATTTAACAACACGTGTAAATAATAATTTTTGTTTTTTTGTGGAGGGTACTTTAGTACTGTTGGGGTAAAGAACCGCGCGTTTCGTCTAGTTCACGATTGCCATAATCGTTCTACTAAATGAACTATTCTTAAAGAAGTGGATAAATTTATTTTATATATAATTTTAATTTTAATAATTTAATGTATAATTTTAAATTAGCCCAATGGATCAGTTTCAATTATCAATTAATAACCGTGCGTGGACGAAACGCAAGATCTGCCTTAAACATCGCCGCTGTCCGTGAAAGTATGCAGAAGAATCTGAAACAGCCAATGTTGCGTGGCTAAGCATTTGCGCTACGACTCGGGCCTGCACCTGTACAAAATTCAACTAACTCAGGAACTAAAGGTAAACGGCCATGCAATGCTGAATGCTCTGAAGTAGTTGGCCAAAATTTTGATCAATAAATAATTGTCTGTGATTAGACCCATTTCTGGATGAATGGGTATGGGAACAAACAAAATTGCCCAATTCTGAACGGGATCCACGAGTGTCCAATGCTTGCCGATAAATTGATTGTTTGATGTATTTTTGGGCTAGCGGCGACATCAGTACATATTTCTTTAAGATCGGCGTTAGCTAAGACATGTGTTTTCAAGAGGAGATAGCTGAGTTTCACATACGTAGCTCGCGGAACACTGAAATTCTGTACGAGCGATTTGAGAGTATGGTCATCTTACGTGACATCGGTATGAACTGGCCACCAAGATCTTGGAATATTACCTCGTTACATTTTTTCTTGAGGGTGTTCTTATTTCTTAGGTATATATACATATATATATATATTATAAACCTGATAAAAATTGTGTGAATTGTATTATATTGTTACGAAAACGAAAAAATTAAGATACTGGTGTTTTGCTTTTTTTACAATTTAACATTAAAATTATAAACAAAAGCTACAAAAACAAAACAATGTAGTAAGCAAACTTGTTAACAAATTATAGTCCTGCTTAATACAACAACAAACACCAGCATAAAAAATGGTGAATAAGTAAACAAAAAATGGTAAACAAGTAAACAAAAATTACACCAACCACCATTTATAGTGATTTCGAGAAGGAGAAGTCATGAACGCTCGCCTTCAAGAACACTCATCAATTTACTGTTTACTCTGCCATATAAAAGGCAACGCAAAGCAGGCGACTGAGTTAGTGAGTTTCAGTCAGTCATGTGTGAAGACGCGGTGCGTTTGAAGAGAGTAATCATGGTTTGAAGATCTCCGTTACAAAGATCTGTCGAATTTTTGTCTATTAATTGTTATTGTTTATGCAAAGGGTATAAACAGAGGATTAACAAAGAAAAGAAATTGTTGTTGTTTACATAAAGTTGTGAACAGTGGCACATAGAATTGTGCAAATAATAAAGAATTTTAATTAAAACTAAACACAAATTTACTTTTATTTTATTTGCAATCTACGAGCTCATATTTTAAGCATTTTTAAAAAGTAAAAACGTAACAATATGTGTGCAAGGCAGTACATTGTTGGATAACTCATATCTATTTGCGAATGGAACATATTGCGAGAAATTGAAATGATTTCATTCATTTATTCTAAAAAAAAATTTATACAGTGCTGGACAATTCAATGGAAACTTTTTTTGAGATTTACTTTTCTATTGTTAGAAGTCGAAAACTAAAAACAATTTCTGAAGGAACTGAAAAATTATTTAGGAATTTTATTTTGCACATTCTGTTTGATGTATTAAGAAACAAAAACATTATATAAAAATAACATTCTTCTCAAATTATAAAGAAAAGTAAAAGTATTCAATTTTGAGGTATTGACAAAACAATGGAAACTTTTTTTATAATTTTAGAACAATGTTATTTGTATGCAATTCTTTTTTGTTTGTTAATACATCAAACAGAAAATTTAAAATAAAACTCCTAACTAACTGTTAAATTCTTCAGAAATAGTTTTTGTTTTTCGAATTCTTTCAATGAAAAAGTACATTTTAAGAAAAGTTTCCATTGAATTGTGCAGCATGCATAACTGATTGTACTAATTTTATGACAACTTTATTGCTGCTATATTTAGAACTATTTTCAAAGATTACCCGTTTGCCAGATAATATAATTTCGGATATTGCTGGTATATATCCTAATTTTCCATTTCGAATAATTGTGACCAGAATAAAAATTAAAAACTTTGTAATGCCTACATTTGATATACAACTAGGCAACCACAGCCACCACCCACTGTGGCCCCAACAGTCTACACGCCCTCTTTAGCAGTGCTGCACGACACGCAACTATCGTCGCCCTGTTATAATAATTTTGTGGTGGAAAATTTGTAATGAAAATCTTTTCAGCAATTTCCTAATTATTTTGTTTGTTCTTAGTTACTGTTGTTGAAATGATTTTTGTTGCTGTTTTATTATTTGTGGAACAACAATACAATAAGAAAATCTAACTTTCAATTTCTAAAAGCAAAATTAGTTATTGCTGTGTGCAAGTTTTGAAGATTTTTTAATGGAATTTAAATTATTTGTTGTTTTCGAACTGCACTGATGATACGACGTAGTATTACTGAACACTAATCAGTAAACAATGAAAGGGGTTAGAGCAGGAAAGAAGTTACTTATACATGCATACATACATAATTGGTCATTACAACCCTTCAGTCAGGAATTCGACCTGGATTCTCATACCACTTATGTTGTGTGAGTTAATTTTATATATGAGTGTCGGGACCTACAGTTTAAAGTCGTCTCCGAACGACAGATTTTTGAGAAACTTTTCATGGCAATCTTATTTACTCTCAGAGTTTTTGCTAGAAATCTGCTGAGAGGAAGTCGCCGAGGAAATACTTTTTGTATTTTGTTTTGATGTCTGGCCTGGAGCTTGAACCCTTGCTTTACGTCTAATAAGCCAACACACTACCTACTAGACTACGCGACTTCACTTATTCCAGATGTAATTACAACAAATAGCGAAATAGAAAATTTGTTTGTTGGATTCCAGTCGGAAATTGTCAGTCCTTGTACCAATCCCTGGCATAGAATTTACTATTTTTGCAAGTTTATCTTACTGCTTATTATCATGAGCTCCCACATAACCCCGAATTCAGTAATCCAACATATGCGACAAAATGGCATCACTTATAAAAGAATATGTGGACTCCATGCTGTTCAATTTACTTTTGTTACCAAGTGTCATTGCAAAGCATTTTACAAAACCATACTGAAGTAATTAAACTGCTGCTGTCCAGATGACAGTCTCTATGGCCACTCATTTTTTCATGCCACAAAGCCCCTGATTAATACCGTCTTACATTTGTCTTATATTTCCTAACTATATTTTCGAAACCTATCGTACAGTGCTGCCAGCTTGGGGTATGTCGACACATGATAGTCTTTGAGCGAAAACCCCTTCTAAAATCTCTTCAGATTTAATCTGCTTACTGATACAATAGCTTCATAAGTCACTATTACCCTAGACTTCCAGTGCATAATTCTAAGGTCAGCAAACTGTTCATTGAAGTTCCCAATATTTCCACGATATTGCCACACCTAGAAGTGGAATATTGTTTTTCCATTTTTTAATTCATTTAACTCACATTTTCAATGTTTTTTCTTCTTTTTTTTCAGATATAAATTGGAAGACCTTTATCACATTGTCTGCTCCTACGGATTCTGCAATTTTCAGTCGTAATGTATTACACAGAGCCGATTGGGATAAGATATCAAGCACTTATTCAGAATCGACACACAAGAAGCTTTTCCAAATTGGAAAAAACAGCGTGGATTTCAATAAACAATCGGTGGTCCAGCATACCTAGTTGCCGCATTTCGAAACTGCTGCAATAAACAGCGGGAGAACAATGGCAATTTATTTACTCCCAGAGTTTTGCCAGAAATCTCTTGAGAGACAGCCGCCGATAAAATATTTTTCAAAATTCGTTTTGTTGCACATGCCTGACCTGGGGTTTGAACCGTGACCTCACGTCTAATAAGCCAACACACTACCTACTAGTCTACAAAGAAGGTTACTTATGCTGTAATTTGTTTACCACATATTTGCTATAACTATAGCTCTTCCTGCTAAAGTTGAGATACTTAAAATAACAAAACCTCTTGAAACTGGCACATTGGCAGACCCAGATGATATCTGATCGAATATCCTAAAAGCTCTCAAACAAGTGGGAATACAGCGTGTACCTACGGCTAATGGAGAAACCTTACTCCAATAATAATAACTGTGTCGGATAATAACGTAAATCTCACATGTCTTAGCTTATATATAACCCAGCAAGCTGGTACCCGTTGAGTTAGATCCTGTTCAACAGAGCACTGAATTGCTGTTAATCGATTAAGAAAAGGCTTTCGACTCTATAGATAGAAAATAAAACTGTGGTCCACTGTTCAGCTCCATTAAAACATTATTGAAGCATTCAAGTCATTTAACAATAACTCTAAGAGTAAATAAAATTGTTAAAGAAAGTTTCTCAAAAACTTTGTCGTTTGTAGTCAACCTTACACTGTAGGTCCAGCCACTGATGTATAAAATTAACACAAACAGCATAAGTAGTGTGCGAAGCTATGTCTTAATTCTGACTAAAGGGTTGTAATGACCAATAATGTACGAAAGTAGGTTAGGTTAGGTTGGAGTGGTACCATTGATGCCAAAAGCTACTTAAGCACGCGTAGCGGCCCGTTGTGACGCCACAGGTGAACGCAGTCACTGTACTGACCAAGTTCTCCAAATCAGGGGAGAAGAAATTTGTCAGCGCGAGGGCTGCACATTCTAAAGTACGACTACCCTACGCTGGAAAACCAGTCCGAAGATTTGATAAATGAAGCTGTATACTTGACATCAATGGACAATAACTCTGTCAAGCTGACGAGGATTGGGGAGCCAAATAACCTATGTCTGCACCTAGCAAGAGATGGGCATTGACAAACAAAGTGGACAACAGTCTCCTCTTCCTCAGCAGATCTGCATCCATGGCAGAAGTCGTTAGATGGGAGCTGCATTCTCTGCGAGGGTCATCCCATAACACAATGACACGTAGTCACGGTCACAGTAATTGATATAATGTTACAACCAAGTGGGAGTAACTGCTTGGTGCGCCTTCTATCCCTCGAGGGCCAAGTGAGCCCAGCGGTGGAGCAGAACTCCTCATTGACCCAGAATAGGTTGGCGTCTCGAAAGAATTTCCGCGCGATTGGCAGCTTGACCGAAGTAAGGGGAAGTAGTGCACCAGCCCTTGCGAGCTCATCGGCTTTGTAGTTTCCCGGAATATTGCCGTTCCCGTGCACCCAGATAAGTTTGACACTGACAGAAAGAAGGTTGAGGCAACGGCGACATTCCCTGAGGACCCTGGAGTTATTCATAACGTTTGACAGAGATCTTATGGCAGCCTGACTATCAGAAAAGACGAGGATCCATTGTGCAGTCCGGTAGTTGGCCATTTCCTCCGCTGAAACACACTACAATAATCCGGCAGTTTCCCGGAGTACATAATATAATGTATGTATGTATGAACAGATTTTTGTGTTGTTCAACACTTGGGAATCTGAGTTCAGAGATATCACTTGTCTAGGCAAACAGCAATAGTCTAGCCAGAGAGTATATGAATAAAAACTATAATTTTGTACTTTACTGTGAGAATAAAGAAAATTGTTTCTCAAATCTGTCGTTCAGAATCGGCGTTAAACTGTTACGCCACTCATGGAAAAACCTAACACATCACAGAGGTGGAGTAAGAAACTTGGAATTAATTATTATCGTCTTTTGGTCAGCATTTCCGGCATTTTCTTTTATTTCGCAATAACAATCTGTTTAAACAATTATTGCATTAACACTCTTCTATTTAAACTTGACCTCAATTGTCTCTCATGATATAAATTAATTTTCCAACAAAATTTCTTTCTTGCCTTTCACTATTTATTCAGTTTTCTGTTCAATGCTGTTGTTTTTTAATTTTTTTTATTTTTCCTTTTCATTCATTTAATGAGAATGTATGCAATGGTCATGTTTGTTTTTCAAAATTCACGTACAATTTGTTCATGGTATAAACGCAAAGGAGATAACAGTGAAGTGATCTACCAGAATGGTGACGATAGGGTAACCCAAGAAAAGGAAATTATTTGTTTAGAACGCTATGTTGATCAAACTCTATATTGATAAGTATAAAAATGTTAGTGGTAATTAAATCGCACAAAATTTCTTCTTTAATTTTATTTTTACTGGTCACCATAAAAACTTATTAAATTCCTTGCTGGGCATAAATATTGTTACGTTTTTACCTTTTTAAAAACGTTTAAATATGAGTTCGTTAATTGCAAAACAAGTAAAAACAAATATGCGTTTATTTTCTCTTAAACTCTCTTTATTATTTACACTACTTTTGTGTGCCACCGTATATAACTTAACGATACAACAATAATAATCTGCTTATTCACTTTATTAGTTCACACAAGTATTCACTGGATCTTTACAACCACGACTTATTTTATTCACACGCAACTTCACACAAGGCTGACTGAATTAACTCTGACTCTGTTTGCTTTGTCCAGCCCTTTTATAGTCCGCACGCACGTATGATCAGTATGATGAACGTTCTCGATGTGGAAGGTTCTCGCTCACGCCTTCTCGAGACTTCTGATAGTACATTGTTGTTTGTGTACTTTGCTTATGTTGTCCGTTCCATATTTGTCGTAGCTGGTTTACTTTATGTTGTTGTTGCTACCTGGTTCGTTGTACACATGTGTGTGTGCAGCTTTAGATAATCAACACGTTCGTTGTATTCTTAGTGTTAGTGCGTATTTGTGTCGTGTGTATTGTGTTGGTGTAGCTGATAGCTTTTGTTTATCGTTTTTATTGTTAAACGATATTAGGTCGTTTCGATTTACGTAACACTGCCGCCCACTTAAGCCTGTTCGTCTCGAATAGGCTCATTATCTCCTTTCCCATATTTTGCCAGTCGCTCTATGTGTACGACCTTCATTTTTGTTCGGGGGCTGTTAGCTTTCTGTATCCTGTACACGACATCGTTTAACCGCTTAATTATTTTATACGGTCCATCCCAGCTGGTTTGTAGCTTGGGAGATAATCCCTTCTTCCGCTTTGGGTTGTATAGCAGAACCATTTGTCCCTCATAAAAGCCCTCCGTGTTTGCTGCTCTATCATACCTGGCTTTCATTCTATCACTGACCATTTTTATACGGGTGCGTACAAACTCATGAAGTTCATTCAGGCTTTCTTCTTTTCCAGTGTATGTTTCGTTCCTCTCTGTGGCGGGCTTAATACCAAATTCTAAGTCACCGGGCAGTTTTATCTCAGTCCCAAAGATAATCTTGGCGGGTGATCTGGATGTTGAATCATGGACTGCAGATCGGTATGCCAGTAGAAACCTCGGAATGTGTTCGTCCCAATCCTTCTGTTGCTCGCTCACTACTTTCCGCAAGTATTCCTCCAGGGTTCGGTTAAATCGCTCTACCATTCCGTCTGACTGTGGGTGAAGAGGCGTCGTTCGAGTCTTCTCAATGCCATATACTTCGCACATTTCCTTGAATACAGCTGATTCAAAATTTCTGCCTTGATCGGAATGTAGTTCTATTGGAACCCCGTAGCGGCATACCCAGTTGTTCACAAAAGCGTTAACTATTGTTTTCGCCTCTTGATTGGGTATGGCATACACTTCCGGCCACTTGCTGAAATAGTCCATCGCAACGAGAACATATCGGTTTCCGGCATTGCTGACAGGAAAAGGGCCTGCTACGTCCATCGCTATCCGCTCGAAAGGTGCGCCTGAGTTATACTGCTGCATCTGACCTCGACTTCTTCTTGCTGGACCTTTAGCTGCAATACACTGGGTGCAGTTTGCTATCCAATCCGCCACTGCTTGTTGACATCCAACCCAATAAAAACGTTGCTTTAGCCTTTCCAGCGTCTTGGTCAATCCAAGATGTCCTCCACTGGCTCCGTCATGGAACTCCTTTAACACTTCTTTCATTTTGGAGGAAGGCACTACCAATAGGTTGGATGAGGTCTTGCCATCAGCGCTTTCCCAAAGTCGATATAGGCACCCATTTATGATCTTTAAGCTGTCCCATAGTGCCCAATAAGCTTTTGTAAGAGGACCTTCTGCGGATATCTCATTTCTTGTAGGTCGTTATTCTCCTCCTTCGCTGCTATTACCTTCGACAATATTGGGTCACTCCTTTGTGCTTGGGACCAGTCTTCATTGGCTTCAATCCGCGTTAGCCGGATATCGACGATGGATTCCTTTCTCTCAGCTTTCACGCAATGTTTACACTCCAAATTACAGGGTCGGCGTGAAAGAGCGTCAGCATTTCCATGTTTTACGCCCCTTCGGTGTTCAATGCTGAAGTCGTAAGTCTGGAGGCGTTCAATCCAACGCGCTAACTGTCCTTCGGGGTTCTTGAATTGTAGCAGCCATCTCAGTGCGGAGTGATCAGTCCTTAGCAGAAAATTTTGGCCATACAGGTATTTATGGTAATGTTTGATGCACTCCAGAACTGCCAGTAGCTCTCGTCGGGTCACACAATAATTCCGTTCAGGCTTTGACAATGTGCGACTATAGTAGCCTACGACTTTCTCTGTTCCATTGACCACTTGGGAAAGTACACCACCAATACCATATCCGCTAGCATCACTGTCTAAGATGAATTTTTCTCCTGGGACTGGATATGCCAAAACTGGTGCAGCACACAATAGGTCTTTTAGTGTCTGGAACGCGTTCTCCTGTGGCTCACCCCATTGATAGATTTTTGACTTCTTTGTGAGCTCATGTAAGCTTGCAGCCACGCTGGCAAAGTTAGGCACAAAGCGTCTGTCGTATGTGCATAGTCCCAAAAAGCTGCGTAGTTCATGAAGATTCTGGGGACGAGGCCAGTCCTTTACTGCTCGTATTTTATCTTCATCGGTGGATATGCCATCTGCTGTGACAAGATGCCCCAAATATTTCACCTGCTTTTGGAAAAATGCACATTTCTTTACGCTTAGTTTTAGTCCAGCCGTTGATATCCGTTGCAGAACTTCTCCCAGGTTCTTGAGGTGTTTGTCGAAAGTTCTGCCCATCACTATTATGTCGTCGAGATATACCAAGCAAGTCTTCCAATGCAGTCCCTTTAGCACACGTTCCATAAGCCGCTCGAATGTGGCCGGTGCATTACAGAGTCCAAATGGCATAACCTTAAACTGCCATAAGCCGCCGTTCGCACTGAATGCGGTTTTCTCTTTGTCCTTGTCTGCAATCTCCACCTGCCAATATCCGCTTTGTAGATCCAATGTGGAGAACCATTTTGTTCCGGCTAGAGTGTCGAGTGTGTCGTCAATTCTTGGTAGCGGGTAACTATCCTTTTTGGTGACATCATTCAGCTTCCTGTAGTCTACGCAGAATCTTGTACTGCCATCTTTCTTTTTTACTAAAACTACAGGTGAGCTCCACGGACCCGATGATGGTTCAATTACACCGCTCTTCCTCATTTCGTCGACTAACTCCTTGACTTCATTACGCTTCGCCAGCGGTATGCTTCTGGGTGCCTGCTTTATCGGTCTCGCTTCGCCAGTATCAATTTCATGTTTGACCATGGCTGTTCTTCCTTGCCTTTTGCTGTTAGTGGCGAAAGCGAAAGCATACCTCTTTATCAGCTTTTTGGCTTTGGTTTTCTCTGCAGCTGCTAAACCTGCTATCCATTTCTCCACATTTTCACCAAATTCCTTTTGATCCTTGGCTGACATATCGGCAGGTTGCGGCGTTTGTTCGCTGTTTATTACCGCCTCTACTGGAACACATTGGCCCACCTCTGAGTTTTTTACAGACGACTCTGTCATGGCCTGATAGATTTAGCACTCTCACCGGGACTATTCTTTGTTCTGTGGATTTGACGAGGGCCTTTGCTGATATTAAATCCGTCTGTATTTCTGCTGGTTCAACAACCCACAAGCGGTTTTCCACACAATATCCCTCCATACGCGCCCATATCAGTGATTCACTCTGAGGTGGCAATTTAAGTTCTTCGACCGCAACTATCCTTCTGGCGTGCACTTGGTGCTTGTACCCAACGTCTAGAGGTATCTCTACATTTCGCCAACTCATAATCTGTTGCCCCATATTCAAATTGATGCCATGAGCTATCATGAAATCGGCACCAATTATAACCTCGTCCACGATATCGGCAACAATAAAGATGTGACTTACACTAATGTTGGCTATAGTCACCTTCGCCTCAGTTTTCCCATGGACGGTGGCAGACTCTCCCGTAGCTGTCCGTAGTCTTACATTGCTAAGTGCCTCACACTTTCCTTTCACTACATCTGGTCTGATGATAGACTGCGTCGCCCCGGTGTCTATAGTGAAGGTATGTGGTCTGCCATTAATGTATCCGCACGCCGTAAGATTGTTGTTGTTTTGTTGCACCACTGATATTGAGATTGTGGGGCCCTCACTTGTGGGAGCCAGCACTTGCCCCTCAGTGCTAGCTCGTTTTAGTTTAACGGGGACTCTTGTGAAGATGGTTGGTAGTTCGCCCGTTTCTTATTCCTTGATGGTGAGGCGGATCTTGATCTCTTGCGTGGCGCTTTGCAGTTTCTTTGGAAATGACCACTCTTTCCACAATTGAAGCATTTAAGTTTAGCCTTTTGTCCGTTTTCTTCCAAAGCTTGCTTAACCATCTCCTTAACCTTGGTTAAAAGGCATTCATCTTCCTCCACTACTTCCATTCTTCGCACTCTGCTCATTTGTGGTCTTGAAATTGCGCGAGCGGTCTCTTGGGCTAGTGCGAAGGCCACGGTCTCGGCAAAGGTTGTCTTCTGCGTAGAGCATACCGCAAGTTTGATGTCAGGGTCACGTATACCATTGACAAATGCCTCGGTCTTAATGTTGTCTATCAGCGGGTGGTTTTCTCCGGGGTATGTTAGCTGCACTAATCTCTCGACTTCCATTGCAAAGGCCTGAAGAGTCTCATTGGCCTTTTGAGCCCGGCACCTTAATTCCATGCGGTACAGTTCTCGTTTATGCTCGTCGCCGAATTTGCGCTGTAACGCCACCATTAAGTCGTTGTAGTTGTTTCTATGACTGGCTGGCATGGTCTCTAGTATCTCGGCTGCTACACCCTTTAACGCCAAAATTAGTTCCAAAGCCTTTTCCTCATCGTCCCATCCGTTCCTGATGGCTACTGTCTCGAATTGGAACTTGAATACGGATAGGGGTGAGGTGCCATCAAAGCAAGGTGCTTTTATTCTGCCGGTACTTTCGGATACGACTCGCACTGGTTCCGGTCGCTGGCTCTGGAGGTTGTTGATCTTCTCTTCCATAATGACTAGTTTTCCGTCAACGGTCTTTTCCAAATCTGAGACCCTTTCCTCGACGCCATTGATTCTTTTGTGGAATGACTCACGTATTTCAGCCAGAAGTTTCTGATTTTCGGCCCTAGAAGCTTCAAATAACTTTTGGTTTTCTGCTCTAGAAGCTTCAAATAGCTTTTGGTTGGCTTCTTGCATTTTTCGATTTTCGGCTATAGAAGCTTCTTGCACTCCAGCTAACAGTTTTTGATTCTCGGTTCTAGAAGCTTCTTGCACTTCAGCTAAAAGTTTTTGATTTTCGGTTCTAGAAGCTTCTTGCACTTCAGCTAGAAGTTTTTGATTCTCGGTTCTAGAAGCTTCGAATAGCTTCTGGTTCTCAGCTCTAGCAGCTTCTTGAACACCAGCAAATAGCTTCTGGTTTGCTACTTGCATTTTCTCCATCATAGCGGCTAGCAACGAATTTATGTCAACACCGCCAGGGTTTGCAGGGGCCTGTAACTCTCGTTCCTCTTCATCCTCGAACTCGTAGGATTCGATGTCTATGCCCTGAAGCTGCAGTTGTTCCCTTAACCGCCTTTGCAGTTCATTCTTCGTGCCCGTTGTTGGCAGCTCTAATTTACCCAACTCTCGTTTCAGCCGGTCCACTCTTAGTTCGGAGAGTTTCATTTTATTTATTTATTTATTTTTATTTTTTTTTTATTTTTTTTTACTTTTGGATTTTGCAATCCCACTTCTGACACCAATTGTTACGTTTTTACCTTTTTAAAAACGTTTAAATATGAGTTCGTTAATTGCAAAACAAGTAAAAACAAATATGCGTTTATTTTCTCTTAAACTCTCTTTATTATTTACACTACTTTTGTGTGCCACCGTATATAACTTAACGATACAACAATAATAATAAGCTTATTCACTTTATTAGTTCACACAAGTATTTACTGGATCTTTACAACCACGACTTATTTTATTCACACGCAACTTCACACAAGGCTGACTGAATTAACTCTGACTCTGCTTGCTTTGTCCAGCCCTTTTATAGTCCGCACGCACGTATGATCAGTATGATGAACGTTCTCGATGTGGAAGGTTCTCGCTCACGCCTTCTCGAGACTTCTGATAGTACATTGTTGTTTGTGTACTTTGCTTATGTTGTTCGTTCCATATTTGTCGTAGCTGGTTTACTTTATGTTGTTGTTGCTACCTGGTTCGTTGTACACATGTGTGTGTGCAGCTTTAGATAATCAACACGTTCGTTGTATTCTTAGTGTTAGCGCGTATTTGTGTCGTGTGTATTGTGTTGGTGTAGCTGATAGCTTTTGTTTATCGTTTTTATTGTTAAACGATATTAGGTCGTTTCGATTTACGTAACAATATGTTATACGAGTAAAGAGGAAAAATTTTGGTAGCAGTGTTCGAAAAAATACTGTACACGAACCATTGTGTAGGTAAGTGATAAAATACTTTTAACTCTCATTTAAGTGTTTGTGAACACATTCCGTACACAACAGATGAACGCAAAATCTAACAAAACGTACTGAACAGAGCTCACAAACACTATTTCCTAGTGTTTGTGTACAAAGTACACTAAATGATCTTTTTACGTACTATTTAGTACGCTAAACGTACTGAACAGAGTTCACAAACACTAAGAAATAGTGTTTGTGTACAAAGTACGCTAAATGATCTTTTTACGTACTTTTTAGTACGCTAAATGATCTTAAGCCGAAAGTCCATACCACCCTTTTCATGCGCATTGCGAATCTTGCTTTCTATGCCGATTTTATTGCAAGTTACACACAATGCGTTTATGCGACTGGTTTTTTGTTTTGATCAGCTGTTGTGGTAAACAACAAACAAGCGAACAAGAACATTTTTGGAAAAAATAGAAAATCAAATTGTAATTTTTAAAGAATTTATGGCATTAATTACAAATTTACGAGTTTACATATGTGATATTTTGACATTTGAAAAACGCTCATAATATAAAAGGACAGGCCAATTTAGAGGGAGAAAAAAATGTTATAAGTTTTGCGAGGCAAATGTGTTAGAAGCAACAGAGTGAAAACTGGCAGATAAAGTAAAAAAAATTAAATGTAAACAAACATTTATTTTGTGTTAAAAAGGGGAAAATTTGGAATATTTTTTAATTTCTTCAATGAAAAGTTTAAAGATTCTTAAATATTTAAATATTAATCGAAATGTGGGTGAATTTCGGTCACAATGAGTATAGTTTCTTCAGCAAGTGGTAATTAAGAAGCTAAATATTATAAGATCAAAATAAGACGTACTGCTAATAAAAAAATTTTCCTGCTGAAAGTTGCCAAAATTTTTTAATTTCTTGGAAGGAAAAATTAAAAATTGTTGTTAGTTGTTTTTATTATTAATAGTTTTACACAAAAATTACATTGTATTGTGCTGTTAAGGCCTACGAAAATCTTCAAAAGAACACAAGACGAGTGTTTTAAGTTAATTTATCCTCCATTTTTCTTGTTTACAAATTAATAAATTCAAAATAGATGACACTCAGTACATAAAAACAATCATATATACATACATATGTATAAACAATCATCATGTACATATTTTGTTCATGAAAGAAATTTGTTAAAAATTTATTTTAATGTATTTTCCTCATAAATTAGTACTAAACTTTATTATGAAGTATGTTTTTATTAATATTTTTATAATGCAAATAAAGAAAAATGCGAAAATAGTAATGCACTATTTAAACATATTTATAGAAACCATTCACAATAGTATATAATTTGGCATGCCAAGTTTAAAAAACTGTTGACACTTTCCAACACTACATTATTCGCATAGAAAAGTAGAAAGTAATCCTACTTTGTATGCGTCTAAGCAAATTATGCTTTTTCTTCTGTAACTTGTCACAATCAAATACACTGATTCTACTTTTTCGGTATATGCATGTAATGCAAAACACATGGTATGGACTTTCGGCTTTAGCGTACAACGAGAGCAAAACTCTTCTATTTTAATATTTATTTAAATATCAGTTTGTTAGAGTTTGCGTATATGTTCATAAACTTTAAAATAGAAACGAAGATTTTGCTCTCGTTGTAGTGAAAGTCCATGTTTAATGTTTGATGTGTTGCTGGTTCGTTTTTTAATTGTTCCTTTAATTTTGTTTGAATTAAAATGTTAATTTGTCTAATTTATTAAATTCAATATGTGTAGTTCTTATGTTGTTTTATTTACAAAATTGTTTTGTTTTAATTTGATTATGTTTAATTTCAATTTATGTTTGTCTTTTTCTTTTGTCTTTGTTCACACTGTTTAATGTTCACTGTTTAATTATCGAAACTAGAGTGATTTTATGCATAAATCAGATCTTAATATTAAGCAACAAAGAACATAAGAAAGAAGCAAAGAGAAAGAGATGACAAAAATA
Source organism: Sarcophaga subvicina (assembly GCA_936449025.2). Taxonomy (NCBI): domain Eukaryota; kingdom Metazoa; phylum Arthropoda; class Insecta; order Diptera; family Sarcophagidae; genus Sarcophaga; species Sarcophaga subvicina. The sequence goes on from OW388084.2 coordinate 84,337,582, forward strand.
AAATAAAAGAAACGCTACTCTATGTTATGTATAACACTGAACATTCCGGCCCCCATGCCTTGGTGAAATTTACCACAGGTTTTGAACGGGTCCTGAAAATAAATATCCCAAGGCACTTTTTTCAGCTACGACTTGGCCGACTTCTGTGTTGATGGCTCCATCGCGACGAATAGCACTATAACTGTCACTGCCAATTGCAACTTCAACAGTAGTATTGGAACAAGGGTCAAGGTCAACCAATGAATTAGGTGAAAAATCCTCAGTCGGGTCGGTTAAAATGGGTCCAGAATAGGGCTTCTTTGGCAGTAGATCTGTTACCAGGGCTGTTATCTTGATAAACCATTTATTGGTGTCATTGTGCGATCGTATCTCGAAGACAGCAAAATTAAGCCCGTACCTCATGATTGTTTTAACTTTGTATTTTTCTACGAATGATTTCGACACTCTGGACGTTGTTAAGGATCTATTGATGATAGCCCGTGTGCTGGTCCAGGTAGTAAGACTACCAGTATAAACCTTAATGGAGGCGGTTGGAACAAAAACCAAATTCCAATTGAAGAAAGGCATTTCTGTGTCTACTCGTCGTGATGGCTGTGGATTGGCTCGTCTTGTTGACTGTGGGTCGGCTTGTCTTGATGGCTGTGGGTCGGCTCTTCTTGATGGCTGTGGTTCGTTCAACTGCATTGCATCATGAAGCAGTGTGTTGTGGCTTCTTTTACAGATATGACACCCTTTTTCATTTTTACACTCTTCTGTTTTATGGGATCGTGCAAGACAGTTCAGGCAATATTTTTTAACGATCATGAGGTCATATCTTTCTGATGGATTGAAGCTCAAGAACTTTCTGCAAGTGCGTATGGGGTGGTCCTTGAGACAAACTCCACATGAAAATTGCCAGTGTTCGGGTCTTTGTTGTTGTTGGGATGCCATACCTGTAAGTGTAAAATTAGAACAATATTAGTGTATGTAATTGATTAGGAGTTATACTAATTTGCAAACAAAACCACAATTTTTGTAATTGGTCTGGTGATTACTCCATTTTTGGTTTTAATATCTACAACTCTACAGTTTTGGTCAGGTCCAAGATATGTTTTGATGATTCGACCCATTTGCCATTCATTGGGTGGCAAGTTGTTGTTTTTAATGACTACCAGATCGTTGACTTTAACGTTGTCCCTCTGAATCTTCCATTTATATCTGCGTTGAAGTTCAATCAAGTATTCGGACTTCCATCTTTGGCAAAATGAGTGGTAGATGACCCTTAGGCGTTTCCAGCGGTTGATGAGATTCAGATTTTCGTTGCTTACATCTGGTTCAGCTGGGGTCAATAATGCACTACCAATAAGGAAGTGTCCAGGGGTCAATGGATTAAGGTCATTTGGGTCATCGCTAGCAGGACTTAAGGGTCTAGAATTTAGGCACGATTCTATACGAGCAAGAATTGTAGATAGCTCTTCAAATGTGAATTTCATGTTCGGTATCATCTTTTTGAGGTGCGTTTTGAATGATTTTACACCGGCTTCCCAAAGGCCGCCCATGTGTGGGGCTCCTGGGGGGATAAATCTCCAATTAAGATTTTGATGACTAAAATGATGGATCACTTGATTTTGAAGAGTTTTTATGAATTCTAGACGGTCTTTTCTTAGTAGTTCTGCTGCTCCGACGAAATTTCCTCCATTGTCTGAGTAAATGAGTGCGGGACATCCACGTCTTCCTATGAAGCGGGAAAATGCTGCTAAGAACGATTGGGTCGATAAATCACTTGCTGCTTCAAGATGTACAGCTTTTATGGCGAAGCATACAAATATGCAAATATACCCTTTTGTAATAAGACAAGCTCGGCCTGCAAAATTTTTGATGTCAAAAGGTCCTGCGTAGTCTAATCCAGTTGTAGCAAAGGGTCTTGATAATGTTGTACGTTCTGGTGGTAATGAAGCCATGATTTGATTTTGCGTCTGTTTTTTGTACAAAACACACGTTTTACAGTTGTAAATTACGCTTTTGACCAAGGGTTTCAATCTGAATATCCAATATTCTGTGCGTAGGACTCGAACCATTAGTTGGTTTTCTCCATGAAGGGTAATTTTATGTGTAAATTCCGCTAGTAGCTGTGATAGCTTCGAGTTATGAGGTAGCAATATTGGGTAGCGTTCATTGTACGTTAATGCAGGTGATTGCGCTAGTCGCCCATTGGCTCTAATAATGCCGTGGTGATCCATGAAAGGATTTAAGGTCAAAAGACTGCTGGTTGGGGATATTTTCTGCTTGAGTTTCAAATGTTTGTGCTCATCTGGAAAATGATTTTGTTGCGCCCATATGATGAGTCGATGTTTGACGAAATCTATTTCTTCTCGGGTGATTTCTGCTGAAGATACGCGAAGATGGGTTCGTTTGCTTCCAGTATTTCTCCATAATCGTATGACATAAGCGAGTACTCGATAAGCTCGTGATAGGTCTGAAAATCGATTTAATGGGTCTTCGCGTGTTGTGGTTGTAAATGCTTTTACAGTTTTTGCTTCTAGATTTGTGTCACCTGTTTGTGTTGGTATCGGCCATTGATTTTTAGGCAATTTTAACCAGGAGGGTCCAAACCACCATAAGTTGTGGTTTTCCAGTTCTTGTGGAGTACATCCTCGGCTGGCTACATCTGCTGGGTTATCCTTTGAGTCGATATGTTGCCAATTTTGATTTCCAACCTTATCCAGGATTTCAGAAACACGATTTCCAGCGAAAGTGTTCCATGAGCAAGGGGTTTCTTTAACCAGGACAGCACGATTGTTGAGTCGGTCCAATAATATGCCTTGATATTTTGAATTTGAAGATTTGGTATAAGTCCACATGCAAGATTTGCCAATAATACGGATCCACATAGTTCTAAGCGGGGCAAAGATATTTGCTTAATGGGAGCTACACGGGTCTTTGAAGCCAGAAGAAATGTGAATACTGAGTTTTCTGCTTGTATTCGAACATAAAGAGTCGCAGAATAGGCTTTTTCTGAAGCATCACTGAAACCGTGAATTTCCACATTACAATTCGGCCTAAATTGGATCCAGCGGGGAATTTTCAATATGTTTATTGTCGGGCAGTTTTTTATGAATTTTTGCCACTGTAGACAAGTCAAGGGTTTTAATATGTCATCCCAGTCGACTTTATCCAACCAAATCTGTTGCATAATTAGTTTTGCTTCAACTATTATTGGAGCTATCCATCCACAAGGGTCAAAGAATTTGGCAATTGTCGATAAAACTTCTCTTTTCGTGTAGTTTTCTTTTAATTTGACATCTGGTGCTGTAAATGTAAATGCGTCTGACGAAATGTTCCATTTGATCCCAAGAGTTTTTGTTCCAGCGCTATCTGACAGATTTAACCAATCGAGAGGTAGTAGGGTCTCATTTGGTAAGTCTTGTATGACTCGTGGGTCATTTGATGCCCATTTCATCAGGTCAAATCCAGCAGATTTTAGAACTGTTGTAAGTTCTTTTCTTGATTTGATGGCGTCGTTTAATGTGTGACCACCTGCTAAAACATCATCCACATACATGTTTTGTTGTAGAGTTTTTGATGCGAGAGGGTGAGTTGATTTTACATCTTCAGCTAGTTGAAGAAGGGTTCTAATGGCCAGAAACGGGGCGCAATTGACTCCAAAAGTCACTGTCAGGAGTTCGTAATCCTCAATAGGGTCCTTTTCTGATTGCCGAAATAATATCCTTTGATATTTGGTTTGATTCGGATCAATGAGTATCTGTCGATACATTTTTGTGATATCTGCATTGTACACAAAACGGAAGAATCTCCACTTCAATATCAGAAGCACCAAGTCCTGTTGAAGTATGGGTCCTGGCTACAATATGTCATTCAAACTCTTCTTCTTTGAAGACGGGCTCGAAGCGTTGAAAACTACTCTAAGTTTCGTTGTCAGCCTTTCGGGTTTTATTACTGCATGATGTGGCAGGTAATAATTTGGGTTTGTGTTGATTTCCAGGGGAGAAATTTTCCTCATATGTCCTAACTCGAGGTACTCAACAATTACTTGGTCGTATTGTTTTTTGAGTTCGGGTTTCTGGCTAAGTATGCGTTCCATTCTCAAGAACTGTGCCATTGCTATGTTTCTCGAAGTTCCTATTTCTTCGCTATTTTTAAAGGGTAGGGTAACGATATACCTTCCTGTGTCGTTTCTTCGTGTTGTCGACATGCAGTTGTTCTCGCAAAATGTGTCCTCATCTGACCTCAAAACCCGTTTTGGGGTTTCCTCCACCTCCCAAAAGCGTGTGAGGATTCGGTGAAGGGACGTAGTGTTGAGTAATGACACTGTTGTACTAGGTTGTGTCGTTGTTGAAATTGGTCCCCCACAATCCAGCCAAATACTGTTTTTTGTGCCAAAAGGGATCCAATAGACCGCATCGGTGTGTCCATGCAATATATTGAGTGGCCCAAGTCGAGGCCTATAAGCAAGTCGATGGGTCTGCTTTGATTGAATTGAGGATCTGCAAGTTCTAATTTAGCAGTCTCATTGAAATGTTGCAAATCTAAAGTCTGTGGGGGTAAATTAGATGGAAGAGTCTTCAGGACTGGTGCCCAGACTTCTAATTTAAATTGTGAATCCACCTTGGAGCAAAGATTGAATAAACATGCTTCAGTTGAAGTCTCTGAAACTGTTTGACTCAAGCCTGTAACATGAACTAAATTTCGTTTGGTGGGCAAATTTAGTCGATTTTTCAACTTTTCTGACATAAAAGTTGATTGTGAGCCAGGGTCGATGATTGCTCTTGCCTGGTACTTTTCGCCTCTAGTTTCGATCAGTACAATTGCAGTAAATAACAAGGTCTCTTTCTCATTGGGAGATTGATCGAGATGTTTGCTCTCTTGCAGTGTCAAGGAAGTGATATTTGGTATGGAGAAGTTTGATGCTGATGTGGACTGTATATTGGTGTTTTGTGCTGCGATGCTCCTGCTAGATTGGGTCGCGTCACAATTCTGAACTAAAGTATGGGATTCTGATCCCTTATGTAACAAAGTGTTATGTCTTTGTCTACATAATCTACAACTGAATTTACTTTTACAGTCCTTAACACTGTGGTCAATAGAGAGGCAATTGTAACATGAATTTGTGACCTTTACAATGTGAATTCTGTCGTTAACGTTCTTCTCTAAGAACTTGGGGCAAGACCACAATTGGTGAGACTCCTTACAATGTTGGCATTTGTAATTTGAGTCATTTTTCTGTGCCCTATTTGTGTTTAAAGGTTTTATATTTTTTGACCCAGTTTCATTTTGTGTTGTGTTTATGTGAAAAGTGTGAACTCTTTTTGGCCTAGATTTCAAATTATCTCTTCTCGATTGTTCTAATTTTTAATTCGATTGTGTGATGGCCGCTATGGATTCTAGAGTCTTAGAATTGTGCGTCAAGAAAGTATTGAATTCTTCCCAAGTCGGAACTTTTGTAATTTCCTTAAGTGAATTTTCAAATTCCTTTAAAAGAGTCCGAGGGAGCTTTGTTGAGCAAATGTATACCAGGAATGGGTCCCATGTGGCGGTTTCTTTGCCTAAAGCATTTAACGCCTGAATGCATCCATTAACTGTTCGCTGATGTTTTTGAATCGATGAGCCTGAGTCTTCAGCTACGTTCGGAAGGTCAAATAAAATTTTTAATTGTTCATTTACTTGGATCCGATTATTTTCGTATTGGGCTACAAGGTTTTTCCAGGCTATGTCGAAGCCTTGATTTGTCAATGGGGCATTTGAAACTATTTTCCTAACATCTCCTCCAGTCTTTTGTATCAGATGAAAAAGTTTCTCAATTTTACTAAGTCTAGAATTATTTATGTATAATGCTGTAAAAAGATCGCGGAAAGTAGGCCATGTCACAAAATCTCCATAAAATGTGTCCGTGTCGCAAGGTGGTAACCGTACAAATGAGATGTCATGATTTTCCTTTGGTTAACTTTCAACATCAGATATCCGTTCTTCCTTCTTTGGATTCGATAGGGCTTGAATTTCCGCATTAATTGACCCTAAACACGTTTTGTAGACAGAAAGAACTTTTTTATAACGATCACGAAGCTTATTTTTATCAATGGGTTTTTCTTTTGAATCCTCTTTTGTGTCCCTACACTCTTCATATGTCCTTTTGACTTGTGTCCATAGAGAATCGAGTTCGACCCGAAGTACCTCAAGAGAGTGAATGTTGTTTTCGGCCGCACTTTCTGTGTACTCTGTTTCAAAGTCCAAAAGGTCATTTGTACAATTTATAAATTTATCGAGTGCCATTGTTTACCGATGAATTAAAATCTAAAACGATCAAATTAAGAGTCAAATTTAAACAAAAAAGTCCCTGCTAGCGATTTCACAGCAAGAATTATCAAAATTAATAATTAATTTCCCGATTGGTTATTAATTTGGCTATATTTTGTTTCCCCAGTAAATTACTAAAAGAAGTATGGGTGGTAACCCTTTTCGTTTTTTTATTTCGCTTTCTTCTTTTACTCAACCGGGACAAAAATTTATAAGAGTGTATACTTGTAATAAAGAGTTTTGTGTTTCTCTTTATTGTCTTATTTTTATTATTTTTAGTACTTACTTATCGTTGTTGTGTCCACTGCTGCCAGATTAGGGGATTTATCCCCAAATAGGGGATTTTTTTTAGCCAATGGGGATGAAAATTTCAGTTTGGGGATCTAAGGATTTTTTGGGGATGAACCAACACTGCTGGGGAGTTTTTGAGGATAAAAAACTATAGATTTTTTACATATAAAAGTCGATTTAGTAATATAATGGATAATAATAGAAAATATTTAAGTGATAGAATTTTTACTCTGGCAAGTCTATAGTTTTCTTTTGTTAAATTTTACCATGGCAAGCCTAAAATTTTGTGTTATTATTCTTTGTGAATAGTTGATATGAAAAAGAACACTATAAAAATCAAAATTAAAAGTCGTTAAGAATGTCGGCAAGCAATACAATTAGCAAGAAAAAACATAATACTTCCTGGGAAACTGAGGACTGGGCGCAAGGTAAGTAAATAAAAGCAATATATAAATAATTTAATATAGTTTTAAATATTTGTTTTTAGGTTGGCTGAAATCAGTCAGTTTTGCCCCACGATCATACCAAATTACAAGTAATCCAGAAAATTTTTCCTGGTGTGTTCCCTGTAAGACGTCTTTCAAATCACAAAAAAAAGATCTCAAAAGACATGCTGAAACTACAAAACATAAAAATAATTTCCAGGATCTCTATGCAAAAAATACATTGGAAAAATATAGTAATTACTTTTCGAATATAAAAAAGATTTTATTTATTATTATTATTATTTTATTTATTGCAGGTACAATACCAGTTACAACGAACTCAAAAGTTATGGATATTAAAATTGCCATTTTTACTGCAAGACATTCCTCAATTTCTTCAGTGGACCACCTCACAAATATGTTAAAATCATTTTCCATAAAGGAGTTTGATAAACTTCGCCTGCACCGCACAAAATGCAGCGCAATTATCAAATATACAATAGCACCTGCTATTCTATCCAAATTAGTGAATGATATTGGTAATTCTATGTACTCCATAATAGTTGATGAATCAACGGATATTTCTAACAATAAATGGATGAGTATTTGTGTCCGATACTTTAACAAAGAAAAATGCGACATCATAACAGATTTTTTAGGATTGTTTTTGGTGGAAGAGGCGACTGCTGAAAAATTATACGAAGGTCTAACAACATATATTAATAAAGTAGGACAAAAATTGGATAACATTTTAGCCATTGGAACAGACGGAGCAAATAATTTATGCGGTCAAAGGAAAAGTCTGTATACACTTTTAAAAAATGATAATTCCAATTTAATTCTAGTAAAGTGCTCATGTCATTCGTTGCATTTGTGTTGTTCAGAGGCTTCCAAACAGTTTCCGCTTGATTTGGAATTTCTAGTAAGAGAAATTTTTAATTATTTTAACAATAGCCCATTAAGAAGTGTAAAGTACAAACGAGTGTTTGATCTAATAAACACTGGTACTGATTCAAATAAATTTAGACAACTGGTTCAAATATCCCCAACAAGATGGCTTTCTCATGGCCTAGCAGTAAAAAGGGTTCTTGAACAGTGGGTAGAACTGAAATATCATTTTTCTATAATAGCAACAACAGAAGCGGAAAAAACAGCCCAAATTATTAATAGTCTAATGTGTAGCGAAGAAAACAGACTATATTTATTGTTTATGTGTCCAATTCTAAGTGAAATGAACAGATTAAACATGGACTTTCAAAGCAATAAAATCGACGCAGGAAGTATTTATGAGAAGCTAGGAATAACTCTTTTCTCACTTTTATCAAGATTTTTAAAGCCTGCAATAACTTCTAAATTGTATAAAGAAGATGATATAGAAAAAATTAAAGAAGCTCTAGATGTGGATACATCATTATTGCCATTAGACAATATGGATTTTGGATGTGATTTTGAAAATGAATTTAACGTTCGAATACAAAAATCTTCAGAAATTAGAAAAACCTGCTTCTTATATTTGAAAAATCTTGTGATTCAAATGTTAAAACGTTTTCCAACAAAAATGATGTTTTTTAAAACATACAAACAATTTTCTCCAAGTGTATGCTGTAATTCAATGGACCAACCAAATTTTTGTTCTATTGCTAAAATATTAAATCCTGTATTAAAGGCAAATATCCCAATAGACTTATATGAAGAGCAATGGAGAAAAATGCCATTTGTAAAATGGAACGATTGTTTTGGAGAAGAGTCTGGGCAAAATTTAAATGTATTTTGGAGTAACGTTTATTGCTACAAAGATTCTGCAGGTTATAAACCATTCAAGGAACTTTCTGAACTAGTGTTAAATATTCTTTGTGTACCAACAAGTAACGCTTGCGTTGAACGCGTTTTTTCAATAATGAATCTTACAAAAACAAAAATACGTAATAAAATGCAATATGAATTATTAGAAGCTCTTTTTAGACTAAATATATATATAACAAATAATTCTGTATGCTGTGAAAAGTTCGAACCATCTCCTGAAATGTTGAAACTTTTTAACTCAAACACAATGTATAATAAAATTTCTGAAGCTAATGACTCGGAGGACTTCGATTCCGAAATTTTTGATATAGTCAATATTGGCCAATAGTTTTTTGTATAATTTGTATATTATTAATATAGTAATTAATATAATTATTTTTTACTTTTGACTAAAGTAAACAACCTTTAAGGTAGTTTCTGAAAATGAATTAAAATTATTTTATTAAAAGTAGTATGTATAATTTTATGTAGTATGGTAATATTGAACTCGACATTTGTACTTCCATACATATGTGGACATAAAATAAATTAATTTTTAAATAAAATAAAAAACAATTTTTTTAAATTGTATTTGGGATTTTATTGGGGATAAAATAATGGATTTGGGGATTTTTGGGGATAAAAAAACGGATTTGGAGATGAGGGCTGAAAAAAATCTGGCAGCAGTGGTTGTGTCTTTGTTTAAGCTGTTGCTCTCTAATTTGGGTCTCTTCTTGCTTGTGTCTTTTGCTGTAATTTTGGTTCTTTTTTGTTTTTCCAATTTGCCTGTGGATTCTATTTTTTCTCAAAAAATTTAACTGTTTTTTCACCGTTGCTTTTTTTTTGTGTCTTAATATTTTTTCAATTTTTTAGCAAGTTTTTGTTTTTGTAAATTACACTGCATACGGTTCGAAGTGACTAAAAAATGTTTAATGTTTGATGTGTTGCTGGTTCGTTTTTTAATTGTTCCTTTAATTTTGTTTGAAATAATTTGTTTTTGGTTTTGTTGGTTTTGTAATTTTAATTTGTCTAATTTATTAAATTCAATATGTGTAGTTCTTATGTTGTCTTATTTACAAAATTGTTTTGTTTTAATTTGATTATGTTTAATTTCAATTTATGTTTGTCTTTTTCTTTTGTCTTTGTTCACACTGTTTAATGTTCACTGTTTAATTATCGAAACTAGAGTGATTTTATGCATAAATCAGATCTTAATATTAAGCAACAAAGAACATAAGAAAGAAGCAAAGAGATAAATAAAATAAAAGAAACGCTACTCTATGTTATGTATAAGACTGAACAGTCCATACCATCCGTTTCATGCGACCGGCTTTTGTGTTCTTTACCTACGACATTCAGTACAGGATATAAACGTTGCGTACTTTAGAGTATTTTTTGAACACTGGTTGGTAGTAAATGGCAGCAGCGGCATGTAGACACTATTTCGTTTAAACATTTACATTTTATGCCGCAACAATTAATCTTAGTTTAAATTAAAATTTTTAAAATATTTGAATGTTTCCAGCAGCAAATAGGAGCAAGTGTAAAGAGAACTTAAAATCTTAAAACTCTTTTAACTTTTCCAAGGGATTTTAAATAAATTAAACCAAAAGGAATGAACATTTTAAAACTAATTTTGTTACATTCGTTTTTCCATCCAATTTTAAACCATGATTGAATTTTTTTTTGACGTTAAAAAATATGGATATTGCAGAACATTTTTTTAGAATTCTTCTTCCTTTTCTTTTCACAATTTACAGTTAAAATGTTACCTTTTGTTTCCGAAACGTTGGGGTAGATGACTAGAGAACAACTAGAAAAAGCATACAAAGAAGAGATTGTTTAAATATTTATGATTTGATCGCCATATGACACTTGCTATGTCATGTTTGATTTTGTAAAATTCAAACTATAATTCTACTGCTCCTTGGTAGTTAGCCAGTCATTTCGGGTATTTTATTTCATTTATTTGTTTCGTTTCATACACAAAACGTTGATGGTTATTGACAAATTGCGAAAAAGCAATCGGACAAAAAATTGCAAAAATATCCTACATAAAATCATACATAAAAATAAAGCATAGGGCTTAACCCACTAACAGAACGGCTATACATGGAATTGTTGATGATGTTGGCGGCAAATTCGCAAAAATGTTTTACTTTCTTAAAAAACAAAGAAGCTCTAAAGAAAATGGAAGAAATAAATCAAAAGGATGAAATAAAAAAATAAAAATCTGGTACAATTTCCCAATACTTTGATTGATTTATAACGCCACACACCCTTGCCACTTGCATGTGGCATGTTATGGAAAGATGAAAAGGGTAAATTTTTGAAAAAAAGAGGGGAAATCCAAATAAAATCACGCAAGACGAATCAAATCGAAACAATCAAAAGCGAAAATGAATACAACAAACTGTCAATATTTGATATTAATTTCAAAGCAATATAAACAAATGATTAGTTTTTATTAAAAAAATAAAAAAATAAAATAAAACCCGGATGAAAAATGCAAACAATTCTTCTAAACGGTAGATTAAATAATGGCTGTCAAAAATATAAGATTCTGTAAAAATGGAAAACGAGAGGAAGTTTTAGTCATCAACATTCATTTTAATGGTTGCAATTAACGAAAGGAAAGAAACGATTCAAATGAATTGATTTGATTGAGATTCCACGTTTTACTGTAAACTTGTAAGTGCATTTCCCTACAAAAAAATCTTTCGTTTTTGAGAGATCACTTTAATCAGTCGTTATTTCCTCAGCTAGCTTTGCAACATGTACTATAGTCAAACTTTGTCATATAACTAGTAACTCGTTTTGGGATCTGAATACATATTGAGAAACACAACAAATTCGTTAAGCTGCATAGGAAGTGGAGGATACCAACCATAAATCAGATTTCTTTGCCATTCCTAAGCCCTCATGAAATTTTGAATATGAGTGAGTTAACAATATTGAAATTTAACTAATCTGATTCATTCGTACTCACTACAATGGTGATTTATAAGTACAGGTTGCAATGAGTATGCGTAAAACGTTGACATCAAACTCATACCATTCAAAAGGCTACTCGTATAGATTCATAACTTTAGAAAAATACTTTAACACACAACCTTTTATTAAGTATTTTAGTAGTCGTACACGATTAATACTTATTTTGTCATTCTTGTATATGTTGAGTTAGGAGAGTCAAAATCAACAACATCATACGTGTTGTTAAGTATGAATATGATGAGTACTTCAAACTGTGAATATGAGTAAAATAAGTATGAATGCGTATGAGTATCAGAAATTATGGGTATGATTCGATTCTACTCATTCTGATCTCTGATAGGATATAAGTAGGCGAACACTCTGGCTAATATCGTCATGGTTTTAACATGAAATAAATTTGAATAAACCAAAGCTTATTAGCGCTTTGGAAACCGCGCAGAAACGTTGCATTGACTTTTGTGGAATCATGGCATTGTAGGGCGATTCTAATGGGAAAAAGTGATGTTTATGTTGAGTACTCTGATAAGAGTCCTTATGGGTTTCTTCATTTTACACGAACACGCAAACCGTACGGGCGCGATAGTTAGAACATTAATACAAGGCATGGTATGTGGTAAAGATATCGAATCAATGAAACACTTTTTATGTTATTGTCCAGCTTTCGTAAAGTCGAGACTATAAAATTTGGTGAACATGCTATTCAAGACAAGTCGCCGTAGTAGGTAGTGTGTCGTCTTGTTAGATGTTAGGCCAGTGTTAAAATGACATGGGGATTGCAACCCTTCAGACAGGATTCCGACCTAGCTTCTCACACCACTTATGTTGTGTGTCTTAATTTTATACATGAGTGGCGGGACCTACAGTTTAAAGTCGACTCCGAACGACACATTTTTGAGAAACTTTTCATTGCTGTTTTATTTACTCTCAGAGTTTTTGCTAGAAATCTGCTGAGAGGAAGTCGCCGAAGAAATATTTTTTCATATTTTCGTTTTGATGTCTGATCTGGGGTTTGAACCGTGGCCTTACATGTAATAAGCTATTACACTACCTACTAGACTACGGCGGCTTAAAAAATTTCAGTAGTGCTTATATGAAAAACGTAGAAAACCCGAAACAAACTTCAAATGAATACTGAAAACTGATGGAAATAATTATTCTTTATCCGACAAAAAATTTAACGTCAATTAAATATGGCCTTTAAACAAACTACCTAACCACTTACCACTTAATACTTCAAAACTGCTGATTGAAAGCTTAAAAGATATAACAGTAGCAAGTATGAAATGAAGTGTTTTACTGTCAATTTTGATAACAAAGCGAGCGAACATAAACACTCATTTGGATGCAAATATTTTCAAATAAACTGTGAACAGTTTTGCTAGCAATTGCATACATTGATCTATAGAGTCTTGTGAGTTTGGTTCATTATTATTTTCTCAAACTCACACACACACATACTTCTTAGAACTTGAACTTCTATCCTTCAATTATGAAAGCTCCCTTTCAGTCTGCTTTAACCCAGTTTTGATATTATTTTCAGCCTTCTTTTTTATTATTTCTCCTACTTAAACCACTAAAGCCAACAACTTTAGTGTGTTGTGTGTGAGTATTGCCAGCAACAACTGCAAATGCAACTGCAACTGAATATATTGCAGCTAGCAAACCACAAGCGATGCACTATGGGATATATTTTGTTATGTTAAAAATAAAATTATAATCCAGACAGCCTATCTCACTTTTAGCATTATAATAGAATAACATACATACACATAATAGGTCACTTATGTTGTGTGTGTTAATTTTATACATGAGCGGCGGTACCTACAGTCAAATCAAATTGAGTGCACATGACCCCCAAAAGTAGCGCAAGGCCTCAATAGATGATTTCCAGGTTCGTTTATTCATTGCAGATTTCTTAATTTCGCTTTAGCTTTTCTCCGTTTTGCCAATTTCTTTATTGCCCTATCTGCTCCCGTTATGAGAGCAATTATCATGGAGCGTTTATTACTATATATCTACCGGCCTAAACTCGACGAAGTGTAGTAGGTAGTGTGTTGACCCTACCCGTGGACCACGAACAACACGAAATACGAAAAAATATTTCTTTCTTCAATATCCTGCTAGAAATCTGAGAAAACCCCTGAGGGTAGAAAAAAACTGCTATGAAAAGTTTCTCAAATCAGTCTTTTGAAGTAGACTTTAAACTGTAGGTTCCGCCGCTCATCGATAAAAGTAACACACACAAGTGATAAGCTAGGTTGCAATCCTACCTAAAAGGTTGTAATCATGTTGTATTTGATTTGTCGAAATACTTTCTATTCGTGTTTGATGCGATTTTTTTGTTACGAGGAACCTCTTGAGTCCGTTATAATGCTATCGTGATCATACTATTTCTACAAGACTTTGTCCATAGCAATCTTGAAGCTCTGCAGTGTTATTGCAGAGAAAAGATCATCTATGCGTAATTATTTTATTCTCCATTATTTTACCGAATATTTAAGGAAAATATTTACTCATAATACTACAGTACTATACGAGACTTTCCTTTGAGATCTAAACACTTCATAAAGCGTGCCTCCAGGATATACGATTTGTGGAATCTATCAAAATACGATTGTTTGAATTTCAGCCCGGTCAACACCCACCGTTATGACAGATCTCGGGTTTTGTTGTGTTGCATTCATGTTATTTTCACGGTTAAATTTTTGTTGCGGTTAAACAAAGCCAATCAGTCCTGCGTAATTGTTTGTAAATGCCTTAACAATTTTGATGGATAAGTTTCTCGCACACCCAAGTGAATTTACTTGCTATTGGATTGACATCGGACTTTAAACAACAGATCAACGTTGATATATTAAAAAATAGGCCATTCTACATGGTCCATGTTTAGTTGATGACTAGCATTTCATGATGCGGTTTGTTGTCAATTATGTCATCTAAAATCGGATTGATAACAACGAGGAATATAACATAACGATATAATTTGTTGCCATGATTTTGCTACGCATTCAAAACGCGTGCGCTGTGTTTATTAGATTGTATATCTTGTTAGAAATGCCTTTCTTATACATGGCTTTCCATGTGCTGCGACGGTTAATAAGTTTAAACATGTTGTGAAGTAAATTAAAACAATGTAGTGTGTTTCCATCATGGCGGTGTAACAATATGGTGCGTATGGGGTGTGCAACTACGTTGTACGATTAGCTGACAACAAAGCTTATCATCAATTTTATTTTCCCAACGATTACCTTAATTTTACAAAAGATTTTTAGCCTACTGCATGGAATTATAATTTCTCAGCCTTCTGCTGACATGAAGACAAGTGTTTTGTGCAATAATTTTCAGTTGCCGCCTAAAGCAGCTATGGTGATAATCCATAATCGCTTGTCTTCACACTCGTTTGTTTCGTTCTAGAACACGGTATCAGAGTTGGAGAAGTTCTTTAGCAGCGTTTTTGCTTTAATAGTATCAGACCTTTTGTTCCGCCATTTTAACCAATCCTTTGTGCATTATAGCTTAAGCCGGTGAAAGAAGTACAGTGTCGAGCTCAATGTTTACAAAATCAACAGTTGTATTAAAGAGAAAGCAGTAGCGTATTTACAACAGATTGTACATTAAGAAAGAAGAAAATATGGCTGAGGAAAAAAAAGAGGTTGGTTGAGATGAAATTGCTTTTCGGGGAACATAATTCACAAACCACATACTTCCACAACAATGGCCCACGATTACACTTACACACATACTAGCATAAGAATATAATCATCTCAATATTGTATTATATTTGACTTCTAAATAAAACCAACAAAAATTGAAAGCTGGAAAAATAAATTTAAAAGAATAAAAAAGCAATTGAGCTCTTTACGGACTTACTAAAACGGCTCACAATTGTTGTGGTATATCTCCCAGACTATTAGGAAAATAGTATATGTAGTGATTTTTATGCTCTACAACACATACGAAGATGCATGCAAACATACATATATACATATATCCACATATTGAAAGCCATTGCTATATTTTCATATACACACATTTTATGTATACACAAATCCGTATGTGCATATTACATGTGCATACATTAATATGCATCCATTTATTTTCGCTGTAGGCAAGTGTTAAGAGTCCTTTGGTAAATAAAAAAGGAGGTCCTTCATGCTTGCAACAAAAGATTTTAATATTTATGAGCAACAATGCACAAAATAAACGGCGAATTATTAGAGAAAATAAAAAAAAATTGAGAAATAACAGTAACGAAGATAGGAAATAAAGCAAAAAAAACATAAAAAATAACAAAACGAATAAAACAGATATATGGACGTAGATTTACAATTTAAAGTCGACTTTGAACAGCAGATTTTTTTAAATACTTTTTATCGCTATTTTATCGTATTCTCAGAGTTTTTGCCAGAAGAGAGGAAGTCGCCTAAGAAATATTTTGTTCATATTTTGTTTTGTTCGAAATGTCTGACTTGGAGTTTCCCAAGTTAGATGGTGTTGAAAGTTCCAAATAAATATTGCAGAGCCTTTTGTTGTCTTCATCAACTAGTATAATTTCATATTCTATCAGGAACAATTAGATGTCTCGAAAGCTGTCATTAACAACAATAAATAACAACACAATATTAAACAAAATAATATAAAATTATATAAGACCATGATTGTCCATTAAAATTAATATTAATTGTTGCAATTATTAAATACGTTCATAACATGCACAATATTTTTTTTAATACTTTGATAAATCTCATTTTTTTAATAATTTCCCGTGCAATGACAATGATGGCATAAATGTGTTTAAAAAAGTGAATTTTTTTTCTTAATTGATTGAACATTAAATCAATAAAAAATATTAATTTATTGAAAATATATATGTATTTAACATTTAAAGCCTTATGCTGCTGGATAGAATAAACTGGTGACAGTTTGAGTTAAAAGAACATTGTTCATAATCATCTTTTCTATCCTACTACCTAAATTTACTTTTGTTTGGAACGTCTATTTACGTATTGTTACGTTTTTACCTTTAAAAAACGTTTAAAATATGAGCTCGTATATTGCAAATAAAATAAAAATAAATTTCTGTTTAATTTTAATTAAAATTCTTTTTTATTCGCACAATTCTCTGTGCCACTGTTCACAACTTGATGTAAACAACAACAATTGCCCTTTTTTGTTATTCCTTTGTTTGTAGCCTTTGCATTAAAAATACCATTTACTAGACAATTATTCGACAGATCTTTGTAACGGAGATTTTCAAACAACGATTACACTCCTCAAACAAACCGTGTCTTCACACAAGACTGACTGCACTTTTACTAACTCTGTCGCCTACTTTGCCTTGCCTTTTATATAACAGAGCAAACAGTCTGATGAATGTTCTTGATGTTTTCATGACTTCGCCTTTTCGAAATCTATATAGTGTTATTTGTGTGTTTTGGTTACATTTATTCTTCAGTGTTTGTTGTTGCATTTTTGTTTATTTGTTTATCCTTTTTTAATGCTGGTGTTTGAGTTACTAACAGTGGCGGCTCTGCCGACCAACCAAATTTTGCAGCATAAGCTTTTTTTACCAACACGCGCATCCGATCTAAATACCATAATTTTGTGGGAAAATAATTATTGCTTGATCAGCGTCTGCATTCTTGCACATGTTGGTGCAACGTGACCTACCAACCAACGAGCGAATGGGGTTGATGAAAGAACGGGCAGTCTTGGCTGCGCGTTCGTTGGTTGAAGTTGTTGTGTGACATTTGTATTTAATTGTTAATTTAAGAATTAACTAATTTCGTGTATTGGTAAATTGAAGTTAATAAATAATTTGTAATAAAATAAAATCATTTGTATTTAATTGTTAATTTAAGAATTAACTAATATCGCGTATTGGTAAATTGAAGTTAATAATTAATAAATAATTTGTAATAAAATAAAATTATAACGTGTTTAAATTCGGCGCCGTTGATCGCGCCTTGGAATAAATTTTTTTTGAGCAAACCCACGTAAGTCCCTTTAACTGGCGCCCGAGCAGGGACCCGCTCATAATTGCGGAAGTCCTTGATTATCAAAAAATAAAAAAAGTTCTGCGATCTCTACGGAGCACTCCAGAACGGATAACTTGATAAAAATAATAAAGGAAAAAAATATATAAATAAATAAAAAGTTCTGCGATCTCTAAGGAGCACTCCAGAACCAATAACTCTATAAAAAATATAATAACCACAAGGGAAACCTCTCCTTCGCTAACCGAATATTCCTGGTGGCTCCTAAATCAATTAGCCTCAGAAGGTTATTCGAGCGAAAGCTAAGTAAACCGTGCCCAAGTAGGTATCCACGATTATAAAAGTGGACTTCCAAAAGCGAAACACACGGAGCTTACGGAGAGGGCAAAAGGAGTTTACGTGGAGCGCGTCGTGTCGCGATACATATGTATAGCCAAGACTCAGCAATTTTTTTTTTTTTATTAGAAAATAAGATTAGAGTTATAAAAATATAAATAAGAAAGGTGCTTAAGTGAACAAGAAAAAGTGAAACTTTTTTTCGAAGAAAAAAAAGAGAACAAAATAAAAGTAATAACAAAGCAGGCAGAAAAAGTTGAAGTTTATTAAAATTGAAGAAATTTGTCAAAGTCAAAAAAAAAAAGAAGAAGGTAATAAAAAGTTCTAAAATTAAATTGAATAAAAGTAAAAAATTATAATTGATTAAAAAGGAAATTATTAAAGTAAAAAAAGGAAAATATAAATAGAAAGTTGTAAAATTAAAGAAGAAATTGAAAAAAATAAATTATTAAATGAAACATATGTGTGTGTGAAAGAAAAAATTGAAATTCACTAATTAGAAGAAGTATATGATTAGAAAATATAAGAGCATTAAAAAAGAAAAGAAGAAATTAAGAGAAATAAGAAAATAATAAAAAAAAGAAAAATTATAAAATTTAAAAAGAAAATAAGAATTATTTACGGTGAAGTGAGTGCTATAGTGGACATCCCCTAAAAATAAAAAACAACACAAAAGACGATTTGAAGGTAAGTGAATTTTTCTATGTTTTCATCCTTGTCGGTACTTGCTAATAATAATATGGAGGAGCTTAGATCAACTGTAACCACCTTGACTGGTGCCATGAACCGTTTCATGGAGCAGGTTAAGGGAGTAGAAACTAGAATAGGAAATATTGATGCTAGTTTAAGTAACAACGCCTTAGGCCAGGTGATTAGCAGATTAGAATTTCTTGAAAATAGTCAGGCTGCCGGCGTAGGTGCTGTGGTTTCAGAGGAAGGACCCCTTCAACGACCACGAACTGAGGACGATTTGAAGGATATAAGCCGACTCCCTGACAGCGTGAAAGAATTACGATCTTTCGATGGTAATCCAACTCAATACATATCGTGGATACACTCGGTGGAGACTATTCTTAAGGATTTCGAAATCGTAAGACAAAAACCCATTTATCGAGCCATTGTCCAAAGCATATGCGGACACATCATTGATTTCATACAACGTGTTTGACGATGATTGGAATGAAATCAAAAGGATTCTGTCCCTCCACTACGCCGATAAGAGAGACATTCAAACCTTGGAACATCATTTGAACCAGCTTTCTCAAGGTTCTTCAACAATGGACGAATTCTATGCTTCGGTGAATCATCAGTTATCACTAGTCATTAATAAACTAAAGACTGAATCCTATAGTCAGGAAACTGTGAGGGCACTTATAGAGACTTATAGGAATAGGGCTTTGGATGTATTTGTGCGTGGTTTGAGTACAGATTTGTCGGGGATGATTATTATTCAGAAACCGAAAACCCTTCCAGAGGCATACTCCGCTTGCTTGGAGTTGCAAAATTTAACTATGAGAAATAACATCCTACATATTAAGGGTAATAATAGAATCACTGTTCCAACCTCGATCGGAACAGCAGATAGGCAATTTCCTCCTCGACCACCAAAGTCCTACCCAATACGTCAAAATAACTACTGGCAGCCTAGAAATTATAAACAAAATTGGCGAAGTGGTTATAAACCTCAAAATTTTCGTGAGGAGTTTTATGACTCTAAATTGAGGCCACCAATTCCTCCTCGTTATCCTGTGACCAAAAGTGAACCAATGGATGTTGATAAAACGATTCAATCACGTCGAATTAACTATATCAACAATCCGAGATCTATAGTTAAAAGGAATCAACCCGAAGAATATATTTCAAACAAACAACCACGATTGTATCATATCGAAGCCCAGGAGGAAAATGCCAGTGGGGCACAAGATGACATTGCCCAGCCAGATATAGTTGATGAAGTAAATTTTATGGGATCAGCCGTCAAGCTTACCTTACATAGAATACAAGACTCCGAACAACAAAGTGTTGGAATTCTTGATTGACACAGGCTCAAACAAGAACTTCTGTAGTCCTCCTTTGTCTAAGGGTTCCACACTTTTAACCAAACCAATATTGGTTCGATCAGCGGTAGGAGATATCTTAATTAATGAAAAAGTGGAAGGTCAGTTCTTTAAGTTTGCAGGAATAGATCTACCAATATCTTTCTATATATTGCCTGGACTTAAAACTTTTGATGGTATAATTGGTGATGATACCCTTAAGCAACTAGGTGCTATAGTTGATCGTAGAGAAAATATCCTTATTTTGGAAAACAATATTCACATTCCTCTTAAAGAAAAAGTTTCTGTTGAAATAAACTATGTTATTGATGACGAATTCCTTGATGATATTAGGATTAGGTTAGATAAGCTAATAGATAAATATAAATCCTTGTTCGGACCATTAGGTGGTAGTGAACTAGCATCAACGAATGTCCAGGCAGAAATTAGAACTAGTACGGAGGAACCGATTTACACAAAAAATTATCCTTATCCAGTCTGCATGAGGGAAGAAGTAGAGAGGCAAATAGGAGAGCTGCTCTCAGAAGGAATTATACGACCTTCGAAAAGCCCCTATAATTCTCCAATTTGGGTAGTGCCCAAGAAACCTAAACCCAGTGGTGAAAAACAATACAGAATGGTCGTTGATTTCAAGCGCCTGAATTCTGTAACTATTTCAGATACTTATCCAATTCCAGATATTACATCGACTCTTGCTAGCTTAGGAAATGCCAAATATTTTACGACAATTGATCTCACATCAGGTTTCCATCAAATAGCCATGAATCCAAAAGATATTCCGAAAACGGCATTTTCGACGGCAAATGGTAAATTTGAATATTTAAGACTTCCTTTCGGTTTAAAAAATGCTCCGGCTATATTTCAGAGAATGATAGATGATGTCCTTCGCGAGCACATAGGAAAAATTTGTTTTGTCTACATTGGTCGAAGATCATTTAAAGAATGTGGACACAATATTCGCTAGGCTTCGTGAGGCCAACTTAAAAGTCAATCTCGATAAGACGCATTTTATGAAAACCGAGGTAGAATTTCTTGGATACATCGTTGGTTCAGAGGGAATCAAACCAGACCCCACCAAAGTCAAATCTATTGAGAACCTGTTACCACCTACAAACCTGAAGGAATTAAAAAATTTTTTGGGTATGACTTCATATTACAGGAGATTTATCCGAGACTATGCAAAAGTTGCGAAACCTCTCACAAATTTAACCAGGGGGGAATACGCTCAAGTGAAAGCTAGTCAGTCAAGGAAAGTTCCAATTACCTTAACCGATGAAGCTCTAAAGGCTTTCGAGGCATTAAAATCATTATTAACGACAGCGGAGATTTTATCTTTTCCAGATTACGAAAAGCCATTTAATTTGACGACAGATGCCTCTAATACGGCATTGGGTGCTGTACTGTCACAGGGTGAAATTGGAAAGATAAGCCAATAGCTTATATTTCTCGCTCGCTCAACAAAACTGAAGAGGGGTATGCTACTAATGAAAAAGAGATGTTAGAAATCGTGTGGGCTTTGGATAATCTTAGAAATTATTTATATGGTGCTAGGAAGATCCGAATCTATACGGATCATCCACCCTTAACCTTTGCATTGGGTAATAGAAATTTTAACGCAAAATTAAAAAGGTGGAAGGCACGCATAGAGGAGTATAATCACGAATTGATTTATAAGCCTGGTAAATCAAATCACGTGGCTGACGCTCTCTCAAGATTAAAAACCATATCTAACCATTTATATTACTCTGCTACTGACACAGCTAGTGAAGAAATGCCTGTTGATTTGGAAAATACTATAACTGCCACTGAAGGCAATGGGAGTGATATGGGTGACACCTTAACTGCATCTGAGGGTCGAGAAGATGACGGACTTTCGTCAGGAGCAACAGTTCATAGTGCTGAACAGGACTCCTCTGATTTAATACCACACGTAGAAGTTCCAATCAATGTCTTTAGGAATCAGATTATAGTTGGAATCGGAATGTACATGGTAGCGGTTGAGGAACCACACCGTGGGTTTACTAGACACTTTGTATCAGCGAGAGAGTGGACTGAAGATGCGCTTACTTCAATATTAAAAGAGAAACTTAGACCAAATATTCTAAATGGTATCAAGATACCCGAAAAACTGCTTGGCAGCCTACAAGAGATTTATATTGATCATTTTTCTAGATATAAGATTAGGATTACGCAAAAAATGGTAACGGATATTACATCGAAGGAACGTCAATTCCAGATAATCGAAACTGAACACAGACGAGCACATCGTAATGCTAGGGAAAATAAAGAACAAATTTTAGAGTAATTCTATTTTCCACAAATGAATGCTTGCATTAAGAAATATGTCGCTAGCTGTGATGTTTGTAATCGATGTAAATATGACCGAAAACCTCCACACATACATCACCAAAGAACTCCGGATCCCAAATACCCATGTGAGATTCTTCATATGGATATTATGGAAATTCAGGGGCAAAAGTTCATTTCATGTATAGATAAGTCTACAAAATTCGCAAAACTATTTAGTATTAGGGATAGGTCGTTAATACAGGTGAGGAAGAAATTGATTAAAATTTTACATTATTTTACAGCGCCAAAAATACTGGTCACTGATAATGAAGGTAGTTTTTTAAGCCCGTTGGTAGAAACTTTTATTAAATCATTGGGAATTCAGTTATATCTTACGCCTTCACAACGAAGTGAGGTAAATGGGCAAGTTGAGAGATTACACTCAACAATAATCGAAATATATAGGTGTCTGAGCACAGAACATCCAGACTTATCGGTAAAAGAATTAATTGAGATATGTGTCGACAGATACAATAATACCATACATTCGGTAACAAAGAAAAGACCCCAAGACTTGTTTTTTAATAAGTTTGGAGAGGTAAGTTATGAAAAGTCCACATAGAGGAAAGTAAATAGAGATCTTAGACACTTACTGAAGAGAAATATGACAATCCGAAATGCAAGATTGAATAAAAAAAGGCAAAGTCCGAAAAATTATAGGAAGGGTGACAGAATTTATGTTGCTATTAAAACTATTAAAGGAAAGAATAAGGCGCTATATAAAAAGGAAATAGTTGAAAGAAATAATAGGGCAACAGTACTGACAAGGAGCGGAAGAAAGATTCACAAAGAGCATTTTAAGAATATAAAAGGGGCAAGTCCAAAAAAAATTGTTTAAAACTTAACTAATTTCACTTCTACGTAAATGTTTCTTAAATCAAATTTTTTTTTTTAATAAAGATAATAATAATTAGAATTTGTAGAATTAATTATTAAGCAAATGAAAAGATTTATTATAGATAAGTATATCCCTTGAACAAATGGGCTCAAAATTTAAGCGGAAGGCATGTATTTATGCTGGGGTTCAACTCCCCATGGGTCCCATGAGAACTAAGGGGATCATTGATCACTTCCACACACATGAGAGCTACATAAGAGTAAAAAATATATAAAAAAATAGAAAAATCCAACCGAAACTTAAGGGCGACCTTTAAGGCGATTTCTTTTTTTTGGGATGATGATTTATGATAGTGATGTCCTCACTGCCACAAGTCATAGTAGACCTCCGTACCATGAGTAGGTTTCTCGCAATCAAACCATTAACGCTTGAAACTAAAAGGAATAATGCGGAATTTACGGTCCATACAAAAAATATAAACAAATGATCTCAAAAATATAGTGGATACCGTATATTTACGGTGGGGTTCAACTCCCTAAGAGTATCATGAGAATAGAGAAATCGCCTTAAACTTAATAAAGTAAAGTAAAACATAGAATCAAAAATATAAATAAAATTTAAAAAGAAGAAAAAACAATTAAAAATTTAAAAAAAAAAGTAAAGAACTTAAATTACTAACAAAAATCTACTAACAAAAAATTATATATATAAAAACAATGAATTTTTCATAAAAATAATGAATTTTTCAAAAAGAAAAAAAGAGAAAAGGAAAAAATAGGGTGAAGGGTAATTTTTAAGGAAAAGTAGTGTTAGAAATAAAGTAAAATAAGATATAAAATTAGGAGTAGAAACAAAAAAAGGGTGAACGATACCTTTTATGTATCCACCCGAATTCCACTTTATCATCACACACTAATAATGCCACCTAATTAGGGGAAAGGTATTTCTAAGTTTCTTATTAACTCTATTTTCAGAATAATTTTTTAAGACATGTATTTTACACTAACTATTTACACATCTCTCATGATTATGACACTCAATTTGGCCCCATTCGCAAATGCCCTTCAAATATATCGATATGAGACGTCGCTGGTCTCGCTGAAGGTCGGTAATGGGTGGATAATTGACGGCAATTTGAAGCTAATACACATCATTAATCTTGAAGAATATGGAGAGGTGGCTGCGAATATATCAACCCTAGTTCAGGAGCACATCCCGTTAAGCAGAAATAAAGGTTTCATTTTGCAGCACTTGTCGCAGATGCAGGAACGCCTCAACGAACTAATCAATGTTAACAAAAGGTCAACCCGAGCGATTGATTGGATAGGATCGGCATGGAAGTGGATAGCTGGAAATCCCGATGCGGCAGACTGGAATAATATACTCAAGAGCCAGGAAGGCATTATTGAAAATAATAACGAGCAGTATAAAATAAATAAAGAGCTACAACAGATCACAAATCAGGCTGCAAAAAAGATAAATGAAATGATATCTAGACTAAATAACATAACGAGCGGCAAGGACTACAATTTAATTGAGCAAAACACCATTAATGAAATAATTGTGCTGAAGGATGAAATAAATGAAATTGTCCGAGCATGTCAAATGGCTAAAAATGGAATTGTTAACACGAATCTACTTAATCAGGCCGAGATCAATAGAATCCTAGATGAGTTGGAAACCTTACCTTATAACAATGTAATAGAAGCGGTTGAATATGCAACACCGTCAGTATATACAAATGGGTCACATTTGCTGTATGTTCTATCGATACCAAAACTGGGAAGAAGCGTCTATAATCTTCTCCTTACCAGAGCCACCATTAACGAAGGCAGACAAATCGACTTGCAATTCAAGAAAGTTCTGATAAATGAAGCTGAAACTTATGGACTAAGGGACGATTGCCTTTCAATAAATAACTCCACAGTATGCAGAAGATCATCCGTAATTAAACTGGCAGAAGACGATTGCCTTAACCGTATCCTGAAGGGTGGATCAGCAAGATGTAAATACAAATTTAATCAAGATGAGGTCGTCGAAATACTGGACGAGGACGTTGTCTATGTTACAAATTTTAAAGGCGTGATTAAAGCCAATGGGGAATCTAAGTTTTTAAATGGCACGTATCTTCTTCAGCTCTCTAATGAGTCGATAGTAATTAGAAATCATACTTACTCGAGCAGCTCAATTACGAAAACTCAAGCCTTACCACCAGTTCTTGCTAATGTAACGCACGATGACCTACTGCTGAACATTAAGTACGTCCATGAAGTCAGCCTTAACAACATAAATCGGTTGGATCACTTAGGGGTTAAATTCAACAGTTCCATAGGGATAAATGTTGTTCTCATTGGTGCTATATTCGGATGCATTGCATGGCTCTGGTACCAACAAGTAAGGAAGCTTAACCTCCCAGGAATACATTTCCAAATATCAAATACGGACTCTAAGGTCAGCGGGACGCAGACATTTAAGGAGGGAGGAGTTACTAACAGTGGCGGCTCTGCCGACCAACCAAATTTTGCAGCATAAGCTTTTTTTACCAACACGCGCATCCGATCTAAATACCATAATTTTGTGGGAAAATAATTATTGCTTGATCAGCGTCTGCATTCTTGCACATGTTGGTGCAACGTGACCTACCAACCAACGAGCGAATGGGGTTGATGAAAGAACGGGCAGTCTTGGCTGCGCGTTCGTTGGTTGAAGTTGTTGTGTGACATTTGTATTTAATTGTTAATTTAAGAATTAACTAATTTCGTGTATTGGTAAATTGAAGTTAATAAATAATTTGTAATAAAATAAAATCATTTGTATTTAATTGTTAATTTAAGAATTAACTAATATCGCATATTGGTAAATTGAAGTTAATAATTAATAAATAATTTGTAATAAAATAAAATTATAACGTGTTTAAATTCGGCGCCGTTGATCGCGCCTTGGAATAAATTTTTTTTGAGCAAACCCACGTAAGTCCCTTTAACTTTTGTTG
Organism: Sarcophaga subvicina; assembly: GCA_936449025.2. Classification (NCBI taxonomy): domain Eukaryota; kingdom Metazoa; phylum Arthropoda; class Insecta; order Diptera; family Sarcophagidae; genus Sarcophaga; species Sarcophaga subvicina. The sequence continues at coordinate 84,363,933 of OW388084.2, forward strand.
GTATATTTTTGTTTACTGGTATATCATGTAAACAAGTTTATTGTTTTTGTTTCTGTAGGCTTTGTTTATAATTCTAATATTAAACGATGTAAGAGCAAAACACCATTTCCATTTTCGTAGCAATATATATATATATATATATATATATATATATATATGTATATATATATACGTATGTGTATATACGACTAGATACTTGTATGTGAATATACATAAGTATTATTGCAACAGTGATGGTTTTTACTGCAGTATGTGTAAAAGTTCTGTTAGGGAACTATTTCATGGAAAGGACTTTACAAAGGCATTAATGTGGTTATGGGGTTAATAATAGAAATCACTTTCATCTTATATTATTATTATATTATTTTCGCTGCTATTATTTTGCAATTTTCCATGTACGATCTTTCATTTTCCTAGTCTTAATTAAGTAGCATGATATTCTTTGGTCGAATTCTGCAGTCTTGAGGATTTTATTCTTGTAGTTATACTGTGCATTTTAGCAGGATGGAGGAAGTTTAGCCTTTTTAGATTATTCATATCACAATATAGTGTTAGAAAAATACTTGTTCAATCCAAATGTAAAAAAGTAATTTTCATATATTTCATTGAAAGAAAATTTCTGACTTTAAAATCGTTTTTCAATAATGTTCTCATTCCAATTTTAAAATTCATTTAATAAAGAATAAATTTTAACAATATAAAAAATTAAATAAAAATGTCGGATTTCAATCATCTTTATTTAATCTTTGAGCTTTTACCATTGCACGCTCATAGGAATTTATCCAACATATACCTTTGTTCCCATCATTTTTGTAAGAATAATATGGACTTAAGAAATTGGATATATTATAATATATTCCGGTTAAGTGCCCACGCTTTCATTTTGATCCAATTTTTCTCCATTGCATCTACTACCGAATGGATCTGCCTTTTCAATATATAAGCTATACGTCTTCTTTTGTGGCTGCCTCGTATATCCAATCCACCGCCATTTTCGATGTTTTCTTTCGTCTGTAATATGTTTTTATTAGGCCTGTTTCCATTGTCTATTGTTGATATTAAACGTAATATTTAGCCAGAAAATATGCAAAATTCTTTAAATGGCTGTAATTTACAAAAATTTCGATATTATGCAAAACACGGATGAATTGAAAAAGAAACGGGTGTGTGGTCGCATACTTTATTTTCAATATGCAATCCACTAATAACCATCGTTGTGATTCAATCTAAAATGAAACAAAATTCTATGGTAAAAAGGATCTATGTGAGCTTAGTGTTATTTTTCCTTTCTGCTATATAACAGAGCATTCAAAAATTAACAATTGGAACAACAATAGCAACTGGAAAATGCTACAACTTTAAAGAAAAACTACAACGATATGAGTGCAGAGGATTGAAGAAAAGAAGCAACAAGAATCTGCTTCAGATAAAAATTATACGTTAGATAACAATTTTTTCCTCTCCATCGTATGCATGCAAGGGAGTGCTACTTATAAATATGAGTTTTTTCTGTGCAACTATTCTTCCATTCTTGTTTTTAATAAAGAAAAAATATTAAACAATTACAATAAAAAAACAAACGCTATAAAATTAACTTTTTATGCTTTCGTACACTACAGTGGTGGAAAATAATATAGGGAAAATATATTGTTGCGAAAATGTAAAATCAAGATACCGGTGTTTTGTTTTTACATCGCTTAACATTAAAATTATAAACAAAGCCTACAAAAACCAAACAATGCAGTAAACACTCCTGTTTACAAATTATCGTACTGCTTAATATAATAACAAACACCAGTATAAAAGAAAATAGTAAACAAGTAAACAAAAATACAACAACACTACAAGAATAAACGTAAACAACGATAGAGATTTCGAGAAGGCGAAGTCGTGAACATTTGCCTTCAAGAACATTCATCAGGCTGTTTACGTTGCATTATTTATATATGTAAAAGGCAAGGTGAAGCAGGCGACTGACCTCACCTCATCTGTAGTTACGGGTTGTGTAAATATTAATCAGACAGACGCTCTTGATGTTCTGGGCATGAAAATATAGTGAAATCCTCTCAGCAGATTTCTGGCAAAAACTCTGAGAGTAAATAAAAATTGCCATGAAAAGATTCTCAAAAATCTGTCGTTCGGAGTTGACTTTAAACTGTAGGTACCGCCACTCATATATCAAATTAACACACACAAACATAAGTGGCCTGAGAAACTAGGTCGTAATTCTGACTGAAGGGTTGTAATGACCAATTATGTATGTATGAGTAAGGGCCATTCGCTGAGTGTCGGTCATATAAAAGAACAGAATATTGGTCGTGTGAGCAGCTAGATTTTAATTCTGATTAAAGGGTTGTAATAACCAATTATGTAAGTATGCGATCCCAAAGGAAGACCATGAACAGAAAGAGAGTTTATTATATTACTTCAGTTAAAGGTCATCATTAAATGGTATGGCAATGAAATTGTCTCTTATATTTCTTTCACCACTGTATAGTATAGGTACGTTCATGTAGGTATGAGGATGTGGAATATATTAATTTTGCTGAAGTGCTTGTGTATACGAGTGTGGCACAAAAGTTTTATAGTGTGAGTGTGAAAATGTAGCACCTTAAGCGTTTTAACTCTTAGTTTTAATTCTTTTTGTTTTAATTTAGTTGTGTTCAGTGGTTAAGTTTAGTTTTAGTTTAACAAAGAAGAGTTCTTATGTTCGCAATTGATTTCAGTACCAAATTTTTGTAAAAAAAAATTAAATAAAAGGAAGTCTTTAAATATTACACCTTATACAATATATGTAAAATTCACTGTTTCTATACGAAATTTTATATTGTTACGAAAATGGAAAAATTTCGATACTGGTGGTTTGCTTTTACATCGTTTAACATTAAAATTACAAACAAAAGCTACAAAAACAAAACAATGAAATTATCGCACTGCGTAATATACCAACAAACACCAGCATAAAAAGCGGTAAGCAAGTAAACAAAAATAAAACAAACACCAGCATAAAAAAATGGTAAACCAGTAAACACAAAAATACCAACAACACTGCAATAATAAATGTAAAAAACGATTGTGTGTGTTTGAAGAGAATAATCGTGCTTAGAAGATCTGCGTTACAAAGATCAGTTGAACAATTGTCTAGTAATAGCTAATGTTTATGCAAAGGGTATAAACGAAGGAATACCAAACAAAGCAATTGTTGTTGTTTACACAAAGTTGTGAACAGTGGCATATAGAATTGTGCGAACAATAAAGAATTTTAATTAAAACTAAACACAGACTTATTTCATTTTAGTTGCAGTCTACGAGCTCATATTTTAAACGTTTTTAAAAGGTGAAAATGTAACAATATTTTATTTATCACAATTTATGTCACCGTAGTCTAGTAGATAGTGTGTTAGCTTATTAGATGGGACGCCACGGTTCAGACATCTCCAACAAACTGATATATGAAAATATATTTCTCCGGCGACGTTCTCTCAGCTAATTTCTGGCAAAAGGGTAAATAAAAAATTGCCATGAATGTGGTGTGAGAAACTAGGTAATCCTGACTAAAGGGTTGTAATGATCAATTATGTATGTTAAGGGCTGAAATTGAACATTAAAGAAACTGCATATGTCCTAAAAGATCCATTTATTTACAAGTACCTTTACAATATTTCACTCATTCTCTATTTCTCAGGCCAAAAATATAAATTTTTTTTGCAGCCACGTATCGTCGAGTTGGTAGCGCTGGACTTTAAGTGCCGAGCCGGTGAATTCGATTCCCACCAGCGACTCTGAGTGTTTGTGATTGTCTGATGTTATATGTGATTAACCACTATTGAAAAAAGTAAGTGAAAATTATTACAAAATAATGTGCGCAAAAAATGACGTAGGTTTTACACTGGACATTCGCACACTACCCCTCTTTCCTTATAAACTACCTTTCCTGTATTCCAACACAATGCACTGCATGAATAGACGTCATCTTCTTAGCTTTGGTTTAAAAAAGCTTCCATTTTGTTTAAGAAAATAATTTTCTATATTTGCATATTAAATATTTCAAATGCCACAACAATTTTGTAAAACTATGCATAAGTTTTGTGTCAAAGAAATAACGGTAAAATGGTGTTTTCATTCAACATTTGTAAGCCAAGAGACTTTAGTTTATCTTTTATCTTTTGCTTTCAAAATCTATTTAATTTAAGGCACTTGGTAAGGAAGTTGCATAGAAAAACAAAAAATGCAAAGTAGCTGAACTGAAAATTTTATTCCAAGAAAAAAAGAGAACTTATAAAACCGTTATTTTTAATTAAAGACTTTTCGAAAACTGTAATAATTTTTGCTTTTTCATTCCAATTAATAGCCACAATTTGAGCTGCAAAAAAATTTAAAACGTAGCAAATAAACCAACCATCAGAATATTTTTGCTGTGATTTCCTCTTTTACCAGCAGATTTGTTCTTCTTTGCTACAATTCAAATCAAATCTTTATCATTGAAAAAGGGCCTGTAAGAGATCTCATCAGTATTGGTGGAAATAAAGTTTTATTTTTTGGATTCCTTTTTTGTCCTTTTTTTCATTCATATTCAGCAAAAAGTTTTTTTAAAGTGCAAAACTAAAGACCACATTATATCATTTAACTTTTTTTAATTCAATGCATCCAATGCATTTGTCCATTGCAGTCATTGCCAGTCATTGTGAAAAAGAAAAATTCAAAAAATCTTTTGAACACTTAAAGTTGGTTGTTGGTAGTGGTAAACATATTGCAACATCATTGGAAAAAAGTAAAGTTTTTCTCGCAACTTTATTAAATTATGAGATGAAGTGGAAAGTAAAAGTTCTAAGCATGTGTTTGAACATTAAAAGAACACTGCCAGAAGCGTTTCTTTAAAGGCACTCAATGGAAAATCGATGTGAAAAACTTAAAAAAAAACAAAATCTATCCAACTCTGGACATCTACTACAGAAAAATAAATTTGGGATGGTTTCTCAAATCTGTCCACATTAAACTTTTGGTCTCGCCAGTCTACGATAAAAATAACACACACAAGATGGGTGGTGTGAGGAACTAGGTTATAATCCTGGATAAATGGTTGTAATGATCAATTAAGTGAGTAAGTTAGCATAAAATTAAATTAAGTATTCCAGTTTAATTTACTGTCCAATATGATTTCAAGATATTCGGCGTTATTGGATAGAGTGAGAGCTTCGCCAAAAGTTACCTCCCTGTTCACATTCGATGCATCATTTCAATAGTAAACTCAGTGCAGATGCCAGAGCGTAAATAAACTTGTCATGAAAAGTTTCTCAAAGATCTGTATTAAGTCGTCGTAGCCTAGTACGTAGTGTGTTTGCTTATTAGGTGTTGGCCCCAGATCAAACATGAAAACGAAAATATGAAAAAATATTTGTTTACGCTGGTCACCCTAATTTTAAGTTAAGTAGTGTAAGTACGCTTAAAGTTGTGGAACTTAAATAAGAAAAAAGAAAAGAGAAGCAATAAAAGAATTGATCTTTATTCTCGATCAACCCCCAAACAATAAGGTACGTGTTTGTTTTTCTTAACATAAATCTGGAGCCTTTTTTTCTAATACTTTTGTATTTTATCTCTGTGCTCATATTAAATATTTTATTTTGGATTCTTACCCCTATTCCCCCCGAAACATTTGGTCCTTCGAACCGGATAAAACCAAAATAAAATATTTTAATTTGAGCTATCTCTTTCCAGATTTGAAGAGACAGCCATATTGGCCAAAATTAAAGGAGTATTTTTTTTGAAATCATCCCCATCATCTATCACACAACAAAACCCCCCCATTTACAAATATTATTTTATAAAAAAGGTATGTTCGTGAATTTTTAAAGAAAAAAGTGAGAAGTGAGAATAATTAAATAAAATAATAATTAAATAAAGTGTAAGAATATATATGTAAGTGCTGAATATACGGGATTATAAAGTGAATTGTTGTTGCGATTACATCAAAGTGCGTTTTGTCGTTGGTGAAAGCAATAAGTACAAAAAGTGTTGTTGGTTGTTTACTTCTTTTTTTTTAAGTAAACAGTTTATTGCTTTCTGCGTGTGTTGTCAATCTCCGTTATTGACATTATTTTTGCGTTTTTTTTTTCGGCAATTCACCAGTGCACTATAAGTTATATTCTTACACTCAACCAAATTTATTATTAATTTTGGAAAATTTTAGTAATTTTATTACTTTAATTTTATTTCATATTATTTCATATAATTTTGAACATTTTATAAATTCATTTATTTTTATATTTTAAATATTTTTATTATTTTGAAAATTTTCGCGTGAACGGTTTATGTCGAACTATTTTTGAACGATTCCAATTTTTTCGGATTTTGAATATCTTTTATTCGTTTTTTTTTTTCTTAAATCATTTGTGTCGAGATATTGCGAAATTTTTCGTTACGTATCGCGATTTTTTTTGGGTTGTTTTTTTTACGAGAGGTTTTCGTAACTCTACATTTCGTGTCGGAATATTGCGAAATTCACGTTACGTTCCGTGTTTTTCTTTGGTTTCTTTTTTTACATAAAGTTTTTTGTAACTCTTTTTGAAGTTCCTGACTCATACGAAAATGGAACGGAATTTAAGAAATTTCAGTAAAAATTTCAACCGCCTAGCGGATTTTGAAACCTTTGTTCGGGCTATTCCGAAAGAGGAATATTCCGTTCATTCGTTGAACACGCATCGGCAGGAATTAGTCCATTTGTGGGAGGTCTTCCGCGATAGTTATGAAGACCTTCTAGAGAATGCTGAGGATACCAAGATGTCGACAAAGGACATCAAGACAAAGTACACGTCGGGATATACTTTGTATTTCGAACTGGTATCATTTCTCGATAGTTTAGTTGATACTTTTAAGTCTAAACCCGCGAACCCTAGTGGTACTATCCCCATACACCTTCCCCCGTGTGACACCCAAACATTTTCTGGGGATTACGCGTCCTGGCCAACCTTCAGGGACATGTTCACGGCCCTTTACGGGACTAACCCCCATATCAGTAATATACAGAAGATGTATTATCTTCTACAAAAAACGGAAGGCGAGGCTAGGGATATAATCCGCACATGCCCTATGACGAAAGATGAGTTTGATATGGCGTGGAAAAATCTGGTAGACCGGTACGAAAACAAGCGAGTACTGGTAAATTCCCAGTTGAAAACCTTGTTCAATCTTTCTGTTATTGAAAGAGAATCGGGTCCTGCAATCAAGCGATTGCAGAGGACGATCAATGATTGCATAACTAATTTATCCTTGCTCGGGATTGAAACGCGAAATTGGGACATCATATTCGTTTGTATTTGTTCCACCCGATTACCTGAGAACACTCTTGGTCTTTGGGAACAGTCCCAGGGCCCTAACTCATGCTTACCCAAATGGAGCAGCATGGACGAGTTTTTGACTGCGAAGTATCGGACCTTAGAGTCTGTTTCTGATATAATTGGCAGTCACAATCCGAATCAAGTGAATAACCGTACCCGAAATTCTCCTCAGGAGAATCGAAAGTGTAAGAGTTTTGGGACAACGGTCACTCCTAATATACCCCCGAAAAAATGCACACTGTGTTCGGATAATCATCCCATTCGATTGTGCTCCAAGTTTCTCAGGATGTCAGTGAGCGAAAGGATAAATTTTGCCAAAAGGAACAAAATTTGTACGAATTGTTTGGCAACCTCCCACGAATTTCGAAGATGCCAGAGCACTAATGTTTGTTATATGTGCAAGCAAAGGCATCATTCGCTGCTTCATCGCACTGAAGCCCCTAACCCTTCGCGACCCAAACCCGGAAATAATTCAATAACCCCCGCGACATCAAGTCACTCTGCTCCTATTCCGGAGCACACCTCTCGTTCTGAGCAAAACTTGGTGGAGAAACCATCAACTTCTGCCGAGGCTCGCTCGTTTAGAAATTTTTGGACACAACTACAGTCCACCCCGTATTCTACAGTCTTGCTGGCCACGACTGTAGTAGATATCATGCTCAACGACGTAAGATATTCTGCTAGAGCATTGATAGACCCTGCCTCTCAGGCTACCTTTGTCTCGAAGAGACTTCAGAGAAAGCTGGATCTTCCAACATTCTCTGCCCCTGCTGCTACGATACTCGGTTTGAATGGAGCGACAGCAGCTAATTCTACTAAAATCTGCTCGGTTTCCTTGGGTTCGTCCATTGACCCAGAATTTCACTTGGAGACTGATGCTTATGTGGTCGAGCAACTAACTGGTCGCCTACCTACGTGTTCACTGAAAGACACAATTGATTTCGATTTGTCCGACATCCCTGCTTCGGATCTCAAATGCTGCCATATGGATCTACTATTGGGAGCGTATGTATATTCGCAAATTATGTTGACCGACGTAAAAACGGACCCTAAGGGTTCTCTTATAGCCCAGAAGACCGTCTTTGGATGGGTCCTTACTGGTAGAATTCCTCAGCCGCATTCTTTACACTCTATCGTGTCATTTTTCAGTCATTTGGACTTGAACGACCAAATCACTCGGTTTTGGGAAGTTGAGGAAGTTCCCAAATTTATGAAAGTTTCGGCTGAGGACAAATTATATGAGGATTTGTACCGTCGTACCACCACTAGAAATAGGGAGGGACGTTATGTGGTTACCCTGCCTTTTAGGTCCGAATTTCCGACCAGTTTTAACCTTGGGTTCTCCCGGAGAATAGCCCTCTCGCAGTTCATGAGGAACGAAGCAAGATTACTTAAATCCCCGGAGGTTAAGAGTCAGTATGACTCGGTTATTGAGGAATATTCTACCTTGGGTCACATGACAAAGGTCAGCGCCGATTTAGCTCATTCTCCCAACTCTAATTATTACTTGCCACATCACGCTGTTTTTAAACCCGATAGTACTACGACTAAACTTCGGGTAGTCTTTAATGCCTCAAGCCCGTCTTCGAACGGTGTGAGTCTCAACAATGTCCTACACCCTGTACCAATTTTACAGTCTAACCTAACTATACTGATTTTGCGTTGGAGACTGTTCAGATATGTTTTTAACTCTGATATAGAGAAAATGTATAGGCAGATACTGGTCAGACCGGATCAGGCGCATTTTCAACGGATACTATTTCGTCGAAACCCCGAGGGAGATATAGAGGACTATGAATTGAGAACAGTGACGTTCGGAGTGAACTGTGCTCCTTATTTGGCAATTAGAACGTTGCACCAATTAGCTAGCGACTGTGAGTCAAACTACCCTTCTACGTCCACCATTTTGCGTACTCAAATGTACGTGGACGATATTTTGTCGGGTGTACATTCTATTGAGGAGGCCATTCATAATCGCGATGAATTAATTCACGTTTTGAAGTCGGCTGGTTTCTCGTTGCGGAAATGGACTTCGAACGAACAAAGTCTTATTCGAGACTTACCCCCCGAACATTTATTGGATTCCAATTTTTTGAAATTTTCAGATGCTAGTACTGCTAAAACGTTGGGTTTACGTTGGAACGCGAGCTTGGACACATTCTTCTTCAATCCATCTCCAACGCCCGATATTGCCCAAGTCACCAAACGTTCTGTTCTTTCTCAAATAGCCAAGCTGTTTGACCCTGTTGGGTGGTTAGCACCCAAAATAATTGTCGCTAAAATACATATGCAACAAATTTGGAAGGACAAAACCGAATGGGACGATTGTTTGAAACCCATGACGTTACACAGGTGGCGCGAATTTGTCGATGATTACTCGTTCATCGACAGGATTAACATCCCCCGCTAGGTTAATTTTAACCCTGAGTATGAAGTACAACTTCATGCATTTTGTGATGCTTCTGAGAAAGCATATGCTGCCACCCTTTATAGCAGAATTAAAAAGTTGCGCCAGTAAAGGTGCAAACCTTACCCCGTTTAGAGCTCTGCGGTGCAACTCTGTTGGCAAAAATGGTACATTCACTCCTCAAGGAGCTGAATTTGACCAATGCGAAGGCTTTTTATTGGACAGACTCGACAATAGTTCTGTCCTGGTTTCAGAAACCCCCGTGCCATTGGCCAACTTTTGTGGCGAATAGAGTTTCGTATGTTTTGGATACTATTGGCATCGATAATTGGAATCATGTGGAATCTCATCATAACCCTGCTGACCTGGCTAGTCGAGGTATAACAGCCAGAGAACTCGTCAATTCTGACATCTGGTGGAAGGGCCCTACTTGGCTAAGACTTCCACGTTCTGAATGGCCGAAATCGTCATTCCAACCATGTACCCAGCTTGAAACACGTGTGGTTCGAGTGAACGTCAATACGACAACGTTCACTGAGGAAATTTTGAGCCGATTTTCGGACTTATCTCGCGCGTTGCGAGTATTGTCCTACGTTTTCCGGTTGCCGAATCACTAAAGGATATGTGCTGGTGTTTGTATGTTCTGCTACAAAGGCAATTCATTTGGAAGCTACCAATGAAATATCGACGGACTGTTTTCTGGCCGCGTTTACTCGTTTTTCCTCCAGACGAGGTTGCCCCGCACATATATATTCGGATAATGGAACTGCGTTCGTTGGCGCAGCGAATGTGATGAAAAGGGATCAAGCTAAGTTCTTTACCGAATTGAAGCATAAGATTATATCGGAGAACGTTTTTCAATCAGTGGAATGGCACTTCATTCCTCCTGGAGCCCCACATATGGGTGGCCTCTGGGAAGCTGGTGTGAAAAGTTTTAAAACTCATCTGCGGAAAATATCTAATGCTCAAAGGTTTACTCTTGAGGAATTCACTACCATGCTGGCAAGAATAGAAGCTTGCTTGAATTCTCGTCCACTCTGTCCCATGACGGTTAACCCTTCAGACATTAACCCCTTAACCCCTGCTCATTTCCTTGTGGGAAGTGCTATCCTTTCACCCCCTGAACCTGATTTATCGTTGGAATCTCTCACCTACGCTAATAGGTGGCGAAAATTGAAGGTTCTGCACCATTTGTTTGCGCGTCGCTGGAAGGACGAGTACTTAGTTGAACCCCATAAGCGCAACAAGTGGAAATGTCCCCAACGCGATTTCGCGATTGATGATTTTGTCGTGATTCGACACGACAACTTGCCTCCGAGTGAATGGAAACTCGGTCGTATCTCGCGCGTTTATGTAGGATCGGATTCGAAAGTACGAGTGGCTGACGTTCGAGTTGCCAATGGCGTTCTAACACGCCCTATTGTTAAGCTCGTATTACTCCCTAGTCAGAACTAATTCGTTCTTTCTTTTTTCCTCGTTTGTTTTGTCCTTTTTATTTATAGATGTCCGAAGCAGTACCCAGAAAATTTACGGTGGAACGTCCAGAAACCCAGAGTCTGGATGAAGTGGTCAAACGCACCGCCTCAAAGTGCCTTTTGTGCAACGGTCACCACTCCCTCCAAAAATGCCCGGCATTCCGCCGCTTAAACCCCTACAAGCGACTGGGCGCAGTAAAGAGACTGAAGTACTGCACGAACTGTTTGGCCCAGTCCCACTTTTCGAAGAGCTGCCGCAGTAGGGAGCGGTGTATGGAGTGTCTGGGCAAACACCACACCATGCTGCATTTCCGGCATCGAGACGACCGCAAACCTAACACTACCAAAAAAAGGGTTGTTCAACGGAAAGACAACAATAAGAGCGCAACCCGCAGCCATGCTCACGAGTGTTCCTGCCGAACCCATAAAAGTAAGGACAACAACAACGTACTTGCGGCACCCAGCTCTACAGGCGCAACAATCGTTATTAACGTACTTAGTAAATAAGTAATTCTCTTTCTTGTTTTTTTTAAATTGTTACTTAAATGAATTGGTTTTTTTTTATGAAATTTTGTATAAAATGAAATTTTTATTTGAAATGTATCGTAACCCTAATTGAATTGTATCTTTATTTCATTTTACTATAATTGAATTTGTTATTTTATTCCTATTTGACCAGGTAACTTCTCGTCTCTACTTATTGCACCCTTGCAAGGGGGGCGGGATGTTTACGCTGGTCACCCTAATTTTAAGTTAAGTAGTGTAAGTACGCTTAAAGTTGTGGAACTTAAATAAGAAAAAAGAAAAGAGAAGCAATAAAAGAATTGATCTTTATTCTCGATCAACCCCCAAACAATAAGGTACGTGTTTGTTTTTCTTAACATAAATCTGGAGCCTTTTTTTCTAATACTTTTGTATTTTATCTCTGTGCTCATATTAAATATTTTATTTTGGATTCTTACCCCTATTCCACCCGAAACAATATTTCTTCGGCGACTTCCTCTTAGCAGATTTCTGGCAAAAACACTGAAAGCAAATAAAATTGCCATGAAAAGTTTCTCAAAAATCTATCGTTCGGAGTCGACTTTAAACTGTAGGTCCCACCACTCATGTATAAAATTAACACACACAACATAAGTGGTATGAGAAACTAAGTCGTAATCCTGACTGAAGGGTGGTAATGACCAATTATGTATGTATGTATGTAATGTAATTTGGGATCTTTGCATGTAGCCTGCATAGGCTGTAATCAATTTTCTTTCCATTGCTTTTAGTAGAGTGTTGAAGTCAAGGTTACACAGGACAATTTTCGTATTTGCTTTCAGACATCATTCAATTCTGTTTCGTTCCTTAAATATTTTTTAAGGAAAACCTGGCTTTAAAAAGAATTTGAAAAATTTTTTTGTGTTTCATTTTCTAGTTTAAAATATTATTTTTTTCTATTTTGTTTTTAAAGCAATAATACAACACAATAAATCTTTAAATGCAATTTATTACGAAATTTTTTGTTGGTTTTCCGTAATTTTTACAGGAATAATAAATTTGTGTAAATTTTTTACTAATTTTCGATAAAATAAATTAATTTTGAGGCCAGCGCACTACCTACTAGACTACGGCGACTTCACTCACAAACTTATAAAAAGAAAATCCTTTAAAATCCTTTAAAATCTCTCTCTCTCTTTACTTCTCTTCTCTACCATTGTCGTCTGTTGGCAACATTTGCCAAAGACCTACACACAACGCCAAAAACATTAATTTCTTTAATATATTCTGATGATTTTGGTATGATCCTGGCATGAAGCATATTGGAATTCATGTCCATAACATGACATGATGAATATGTATGTAAAGTAAATTTAATATTAAAGATAATTAAAAAACCCCAGAAATTTTAAAAGAATATTTGTTTCATACATACAATGGCAATGAAAAGAACATGAATGAATAAAGAATATTTGCATGCAATAAAGCACAGTCTTAGTCTTATAATCCTTAGTAGGAAAACAAAGGAGAGACAGACAAGAAAACTTATATTACACACATGTATTTACAATTCACATATTTTTACACTCATATAGTCAAAATTATAAATAAATATGTCGTTATGGTAATATTTACCAAGTCAGCCACAAGGAAAATTAAATAAAATCAAAAGTGTTGTACGGACAATAATAAAAGCAATATAAGTCTTCACATAAACAAACAAACAACAACAACAAATGCACCAATAAAAAAAAGAAAAATAATAACAATTATCGCCACATATATTGAAACAAAAGTCATACAAAGGATGGCAGAAAGAAATAACCATAAAACTGAAAGAATTTTCCAAATTTTATTGAAATTGAAAGGAATTTTTTTGTGATGAGTGAGTAAGTGATGATTATGATTGTCTTCAAGACATTTCTCACACTTTTCTTTGTTAAATGTAATGATTTTCGAACAATTAAAATCTGTATGGAGAAACTCAAAAATATTCAGATGATCCAAGTATTACAATATAAGCCTAATTTACGCTCATGCCAGTGACGATGCTTAAGATGCCTTCTACATTAAGCTTAAGGATATACAATAATTGCAAGTATTCTCCAGTGAAATATGAAACTCTGCATATCGACGTAAAAAAATTCTATAAATTTTTTTCCCAGAAAAAAAGTATCGCGGTAACCAAAGTTATATTTACAGATGAAATATTTTTTCCAAAACACACAAACTCAAATAAAAACTCAAACACAAGTCTCTATATACATACATTCATGGATAAAGACTGAGAAATTTCACCATTTTGAAGCCCACAAAGACTTGTAGTCTAATAAAACAAAAAAGAACAGGGAGATACATGTGCAAATGTTACGTTAAGTTACTTTACGTTACATTTCATTAATGACACATGACTTTTTGACTTGTGTCTGGACCAAGAATAGAAATGATAAGGACAGGAAAAAAAGATTAAATTTTTCTTAAGCAAAACAAAAAAAAACATTACTCATGTCTGAACCAATAGAATTAAAATAAATATTCGATGTTCTTTTTCTATGTAACATTTTAATTAATATACACTTTTTCGATTACATCAGATTTTAAAAGGTTGTCATATTGATTTGCTTGCTAGCTGTTGGACGATACTTATTCCAGATGTAATTACAACACTCTTGACGGATGTATTCCGAAATAGCGAAATAGAAAATTTGTTTGTTGGATTCCAGTCGGAAATTGTCTGTCCTTGTGCCAATCTCTGGCGTAGAACTTAATATTTTCACAAGTTTATCTATTTGCTTATTATCGTGAGCTCCTAACCTCGAATTCAGTAATCCAATATATGCCACAAAATGGCATCACTTTTAAAAGAATATGTAGACTCCATGCTGTTCAATTTACTTTTGTTACCAAGTGTCGTTGCAAAGCATTTCACAAAACCATACTGAACTAATTAAACTGACGCTGTCCAGATGACAGTGTCTATGGCCTCTCTGTTTTTCATGCCGCAAAGCCCCTGATTAATACCGTATTACATTTGTCTTCTATTTCCAAAGTATACTATCGTACAGGGCCGGCAGTGATGTTTTGGAGAGGTTATCATTGCTCCGGGTATGTCAGCACGGAATAGCTCCATAAGTCACTGTTACCCTAGATATCTTGGTATACTTTCAGTGCTTCATTCTAAGGTTACAATCCCATGATTTTCTTCCAAGCCTTATGTCAGCTAACTGTTCATTGAATTTCCCAATATTTCCGCGATATTACCACACCTAGAATCGAACAACCCTATTTTAATTCATTTAACTTATATCTTCAATCATCTCTGTTTTTTTTTCAGATATAAATTGAAAGACCTCTATCGCCTTGGCTGCTCCTACGGATCCTGCAATTTTCAGTGGTAAGCCCATGCTCTTTAACGTATTATACAGAGCCGATTGGGATAAAGTATCAAACACACGTTCAGAATCGACGCACAAGAAGAATAAACTAGAATGCTTTTCCAAATTGGGAAAAGCAGCATGGAATTCAATAAACAATGAGTGGTCCAATATACCTAGTTGCCGAATTTCAAAACTGCTGCAATGGGCAGCTATTTCAGTTCGACAAGAGAACGGTTCGCATTCTAATAAGAATTCTAACGGGATTATTGCAGAAGCTACCACGATGTGGACGAAATAGAATCGATACAACACCATTTATGAGTGTACCCTGCACTTAAAACCATCATCGGTTTTTATGTGACAGAAAGTTTCTCTGCAACTTTTAATTTGTCTGATGAAAAAGTCCTAACCTTCATTACGAGAGCAACTGCAGGATTGTGTTCATGTAATATCATAATAATGTTTTCATTGCTAATTATATATGTATTGGAGATTATATGTTGCAAACTTAAGTGGAAATTGATGTCTGTTTAATCAAAAGGAGAAATTAAGAAACAATATGTACCTCTATCCCATACCATCTTAGGTTGTGTCCAAGTTAAAAATATACAAGTACTAGAGCTAAGTTGTAATAGTTTGACTCTTTCCACCATACAACAGATTTCTAAAAGTACTGTTTAAGTCATAACGATTTGAATTCACTCTAGACTCACTGAACCGTTTTACATCAACTACATTCAATGAAAAGCCACACTAATTATGACAGCGTACTGTCAACTGCCAATGGCTTGGATATATTTGTGGTATCAGCGCTTCACATTCATTTATGTATGAACCGTACTCATCAACATAATATTTTATTATTTGGATTACGTATACTATACAGCTATTATGTGTGGAATATAACATCGAGTCCGCCACGGCCTCTCTGGATGCAACGCATTAAAAATTTATGATCGCTAACATGAGTTATGTTGCCTTTGAGGATCGCTGTGGTTTGTGACTTCTTCGCATACATCTGCGACTTTACAAAACCTCACGAAAATAAAGTCAAACGGTGTAAAATCGCACTATATCAGTGGCAAGTTCACAACACTTTCACATGAGATGTCAATGTCCTTAAATCTCCCGTACAGAATATCAAATGCGGAATGAGTTGTGGGATACATAGCTTCGTTCTGAACCAATATGTCTTTTGTGTTCCATTATCCAATTTCATACAAAAGGAATTCATACACCTTCGCTGCACTCCATTGACAGTGATAACCTTGAAAATGTCGTTCTCAAAAAAATATGAACTGAGGAAACCGCCAATCCAAAATCCACACCAAACAGTACCGTTTTCATAATACATTGGATGCTTTTGGATTTGAGTTGGTATCGTCCAAAATTCACATCCGTTCATCATGTCGTTCTAATAGAAGTATGGATTGAGAAAACTTCCAGCTTAAAATCCACTTCAAACAGTAAATTTTTGAGAATACATTGAATGCTTTTGGATCTGAGTGGGTATCGTCCGAAATTCGCATACGTATTCATCCTGAAATGGACATGAAAATAACTTTTTAATGAAAGTTGGGGTCAATTACCAATTGCTCCAGAACCCATTTAGCGAACACTATTAATGATGGTTTATCTTCAGAATCTCGGCAATTTAAATTTGGTTCAGATGCAGGCCCAAATCACTACGTAAAATTCGTCAAGCTGTGGTGTACGAAAGGTCGAGCTCTTGAGAACGACGCGAGATTGACAGTTTGGGTATCTTCTGCACAATTTCACGGTTTGCGGTGATGCTTTCGCTAGCTCTTGTGTATTGCCAACGAACGGGTGTTGGTCGAAGGTTTACTGAACCAGTGCACTCGAATTTATATAACACGTTTCGAACATAACGTGAGTTTTTCAAGCAGAAAGCCCATTTTAATAAAACAATTGTGTTATTAGTACGTATTGTTGAATGCCATTACCCTCCATGGTGATGTGGCAAAACAGGCTGTAGAAATGATAACAATTTAACCGAAGTTGCTTCAACAAGATAGACGTTAATAACTTTGAAAGCTAACCATTCATGTTTTGTTGATCAATAAAGAAAACATCGAACAAGTCACATTGAATGTTTGTAAAACATTGGTGTATACCGTCCAGCGATAACCAGAGTAATTAAAATACTTGCGGATGTTCGCTAAAGACAGAGTAACCCGAAAGGATGTCTTATATATCACCTGCGACCATTAGCTTGATAGGGCTTTTTTAGATACATTGCGCGGATTCTCGTTTAACCCAGAATTACCTGACAGGGTGTATCACCTGCGGCCACTTGCATTACTTTGATAGGATTTTTTTGGGTACTTATTATTCCCTTAACGTGAAATTATCCGACAGGATGTCTAACGTATCATTATGGAAAATTACGTACATACATACATACGTAATTGGTCATTACAAACCTTCAGCCAGGATTACTACCTAGCTTCTCAACACCACTTATATTGTGTGTGTTAATTTTATACACGAGTGGCAGGACCTACAGTTTA
Source organism: Sarcophaga subvicina (assembly GCA_936449025.2). Classification (NCBI taxonomy): domain Eukaryota; kingdom Metazoa; phylum Arthropoda; class Insecta; order Diptera; family Sarcophagidae; genus Sarcophaga; species Sarcophaga subvicina. The sequence goes on from OW388084.2 coordinate 84,381,540, forward strand.
AAGTCGACTCCGAACGACAGATTTTTTGAGTAACTTTGCATGTAAATTTTTATTTACTCTCAGAATTTTTGCCAGAAATCTGCTGATAGGAAATCGTCTAAGAAATATTTGTTATTATTTCGTTTTATTTAAGATGGCTGACCTAATGTTTGAACTGAGGCCTCATGTCTAAAAAGCCAACACATTACTACGGCGACTTCGCATTGCATCACTTTAATTCCAGAATGACTTTTTCGATCAACAGGATCCATTTTTCGGATGCCAATTGATGTTTGCTTCTATGCGTATGGCTCTAAGCATGGAGATTAGACATGGCAGGCCCTCTATATGAAAAAATCACGTCTAAATAAACGTGTCGTACTTAATAAACAATATGCTGTACTTACAACAGGTATGAACTGTTTTCTACTCATTTATAATTTCCATACTTGCAAACGTAATATCAATTGAAATAGATTCCTGGTATCTTTCAAATTTGTTATCAATTAAAGCCAATCAAAAATTTTACTTTCTAAAGCGTTATACTCTCGATTGTTTAAGAAATTAGAAATAATGAACTGTGCCATCCTCTAATGATCAAAAGTTGTCTTCAGTCAGCCACATTAAGAAATTACGGCTTTAAATACACGCTTAAAAACACTTGTGTGTTAAACCCACAAATAATTGAAATTGCGGAACAAACTTCTGCTGCAAATAATTTCGAGACGTTGTAAAATGAGAGAAGAGTCAACGCAGAAAATGATTTATTTCGTTGGTTGTGTGTAGCACATGTGTTAAGAATTTAGAAAATTTTACTTTTAATGAAATATTTAACACTGAAGTAACTCTATACGGAATGTAAGAATAATTTAAATTAAATATTTTCCATGGCAGACATTAAAAGCTAAAGAAGTGGAAAAATGCTTTAAAACATATTTACAAGCAATTTCCAGTTCTGAAAGCTGACTTATCACTGTGATCAATGCATTTTCATCGCTTTACATATCTGGGGTTTGCCAGAGCATAAAATTTCACCACAGGAATAGAAGACAAATTACATTTTAAGTATAAAAAGTAAAGAAAAGAATAGAAACTAAAACTTAATACTTTCCTTCTGTTTGTGTTAAACGAGTAGAAAATATATTTTTAAGTAAAATTCATTTACATTCATTTTGTAAATGTAGATTTTCACATAAAAGCTTAAGTATAGGATACAGGATTTCTAACCATGTGTAGAAAGCGTATTTAAATTTTCCAAAAAAAATTAAATTATCATATGCCACTCTAATATACAACCAGGGGACCTTAAAACAGTACAAAATTTTGTTCTGAGAGCAGTATGTCTTTAATAATTACATGTGTTCTTTTTAAATGAAATTGTAGAAAAATTTTGTTTGAATTTCTAGTATTCCGCTTAACCGTAGATCGAGCTTTGTATCAAAAATGATTCATTTCAGTTCTTGAGACCATAGAAATTTAATTCAGAAAAAGTTAGATGCCTGATATTTTTTAATTCGTTAGTATTATTATTGCCATTATTTTAAAGCAAATAAAAAAAGAGAGTTCTGAACAGGACTTAAAAATTTCAAAAACCTTATAATTCTGGCTTATGTATCATTTTTGATACATGCGATTTTCCTACGGATTCTTTGGTGTTGTGTTTGAAATTTTTTAATTTTTTAGCGATTTTGTTGAGTTTTATCGTAAATAATACATTATTTATTGTATTTAAGAAGGAAGTGAATGTTATGTGTTAGATGAAAGTAGAAATGTTGAATTCTCTTTTCTGGATATATTCTTGAAATTGATTGAAGTAGTTGTAGTCTACTATGTAGCGCGTTAGCTTATTAGACGTCAGACGTAGGTTCAAACCTCAGGTAAGACATTTCCAATTTATAACGAAAGGTTGTAATGATCGATTATGTATGTATGTATGTAATATTCCTGCTGCTAAAGACTCTGAAGAAGAAGAAAACAGTAGCTCGTCTTATGAACTGATGAAAGTACAGGCAGCAACAGACATGACAAAAGGATGTTTATCGCCAAAGACGGTACTACTTGAAACAATGAACCATGTGCCTCTAGCAGTTTGGGAAGTGGAAATATTAACAATTTTCACGCAGGTTGCTGTCTCCTGAAATGATGCAGAGTCTTTCTTACTGCTCTTCTCATATTTATCTCATGTTAGAGGCAAACATTAGTAGAAAGTGTTTCATCTTATGTTTTATTATATATATGTTACAGATGATAACATTTCGGTCAACTACGTACGTATGAGATAACAGAATCATTCGCTTTGATAATGAAAAATGAAATGATGATAAATTTACCGCTTTTACGCTTTTTCGAAAAATGAGCTGAAAGTCTTTCAGCTTCTAATGATTCCAATAATTTTGTCGCTGTAGATGAGTAAATAATTGAATTGTATAGTTTTAGATTCAAGTACAGTGCTACTTGCGTAGCAACTGCTGTAAGTATTTGGGGAAACCTGTGTCCGGGAAACCAGAGAGGAATCAAAGAGAGCTTTTTTATTGACGTAATCGATGTTATATTGTAAATATAAATATTGTTTTTAACTCACATGACGTTGACAACAAACTTTTCTAACGAAATATAACAATGGTTTATACCATAAGTTTTCAGCAAGCCCTCAGTTGGGAGCGTTACTGATGCGAGTGACAAAAAACTGCCCCATCTAAGCAATTGGAAACTTATAAATCGTCGTCGTGTTAGATGTCAAATTATTACCATATAGAAAAAAATTAAACCAAGCTGACATGAAGTGTTTAATTTTTACATAAAAAGCCATACTACAATGTACAATTTTGAAGTACATTTCATAAAAGTGATCATAAAATGTTAGAATATAAAATAATTTTATTTAAATAAATTAAAATAAATCAAAATATTAAATTTTTTTAACAAAGTCTATCAATAATCGTGACAATACTATGTATCATAAATGACCATAAGCTAGAACTATGAAGTTTTTTAAGGCTCGATCTACGGTCAATTGGTGTTATATTTCCAACTGGTTGACCTATTATAATTACTCCAAATTAAGCTACTATGCGGGATATTTCAGGAAAATCTTATTCATTATATACACAAAGCATCATACTTATTGCTTACTTGATCATTATAAATCTTTAGTCAGGAATGTAACATAGCTTCTCACACCACCTATTTTGTGTGTGTTAATTTTTAGGCATGAGTTGCGAAGCCGACAGTTTAACGTCGTCGCCGAACGACAGTTTTTTGAGAAACTTTTCATAGAAATTTTATTTCCTCTCAGAGTTTTTAGCAGAAAACTGCTAAGAGAATCGCCGAAGGAAATGTTTTTCATATTATTCGTTTTGTTCCCGATTTTTGAGCTATGGTTTGAATCCCGGACTCTCGTCTAGTTAACCAACACGCCACCTACTATACTACCCTGTCTACATGCATACAAACGTAATTGGGCAGTACACCACTTTTGTTGCTTGTGGTAATTTCATACATAAGTGGCGGGACCTACAGTTTAAAGTCAACTCCAAACGACAGATTTTTTTTGAGAAACTTTTTCATGGCAATTTTTTACTCTCAGAGTTTTTACCAGAAATCTGATGAGAGGAAGTCGCCGAAGAAATTTTTCTTCATATTTCGTTTGTTAAAGAAGTCTGACCTGGTGTTTGAACCGCGGCCTAACATCTAATATGCAAACATACTACTTACTAGACTTCTACTCTTTTTACTTGGTTTAATGTTGTGATGTCATAAAAAGTCCAAGTAATAATAGGTCCATTATTAATACCTAGAAAAAATCCCCACTATGGACATATATTAGAGTGTAGTGGTAAGAAAATTTCTGCTGATCATGTTCTACTTTATACGTAAAGGGGGAACAACCGGAACTTTTTTGTTTTTTTTTTTATTGATACAAAAATCATGATTAAAACTTATTTTCCAGGCATGAATCCGAGTTAGTTGGGAAGCTCTTTAGACGTAAAGGGGGAATAACCGGAACTTTTTTGTTTTTTTTTTATTGATACAAAAATCATGATTAAAACTTATTTTCCAGGAATGAATCCGAGTTAGTTGGGAAGCTCTTTAACTCTATGTCGCTTTATTTGATTTGTCTATGATTACTGATAATGGACCAAATTTAACACATTTGATTACAGAATTGTAAAAAATATTCTAAAGTTTATAATGACTCTGTATAATTTGATTTTGTTATGTCCTAGAACACTTCCGCCCTATCAAATTTCTCTATGTTATATCATTCGACCTATTCTACCGGAAATTCATAAATCCTGGCTGGAGTTTGTTAGGTAGATAGGCAGAGGTTGCTGCCCATCCAGAAAATTGGATAGACACACTTAGGCCGCATTAGGACCTAGTCTCGCAATAACTCGAAGCTTCTGATGAAGCGAGTTAAGCTGCCAATGTCAATCCATGATAGTTCCTCCAGATCATCCATGTAGTAAGCACCCAAGTACTTCTTTCCACACTGAACGCGCCTCTTTTGAGTTTAAGTAGACTCATTGTGCGCCCCTCATCCAGCCTTGGCCAGATTTTACGATCCGTTCTACTTGTGTCCGAGGTAACCTGTCGTCCTTTACCATTTGGGTCCTTTACTGTTTTTATTGTTTCTTAATGGTCCTCCTTGTGCTATTTCTGATTGTAATATTCTGATGTATGCTGATGACGTTAAATTATTTTATACTTTTCATGATGATCATGATCAGGCTGTTCTTCAGCTAAATATTGATTTGTTTGTAACTTGGTGCAGAATTAATTTAATGGATCTTAACTTGTAAAAATGTAAATGGATGGTTTTCTCTCGCGGGGGCGTAACTTCGTCCACTTATGTGATTAATTCTTGCCCTTTGGAAACTGTGACTACATTTCTTGATTTGGGAGTATTATTAGATATGAAATTGTCTTTTATTGATCATATTAGTAGGATGATTGGCAAGGCTCGGACTGTTCTTGGTTTTGTGAAAAGATGGGCTAGGGAATTCATTGATCCTTATATAAGAAGACTGCTATACATTTCACTTGTTAGACCTATTTTGGAGTATGCGTCTATTATTTGGAATCCATACTATCGTTGTCATAGTTATTCAATAGAGTCTGTGTAGAAGCAGTTTTTATTATTCGGTTTACGTGGCTTAGGATGGTATTGTGCCAATGGGTTTCCGGCATATGAGGCTAGATTAGGTTTGATAAAACTTCCAACTTTAGAACGTAGAAGGGCTGTTTTCGGGGTTTGTTTTGTTTTTAATCTGGTTAAAAGTGATATCGGTTCTGAGTTTTTGCTTTTTAACCTGAATTTCAGTATTCCAGAAAGATTTTTACGGCACTATCGTCCTCTTTCTTTAGGTTTTCATAGAACGAACTACGGATGTAATTTTCATTTTCGTAGATTATGTAATGATATTAACTTATATTATGATTTTATTGATTTTAATTGTAGTGTTTGTAATATAAAACGTAGCTTATACGTTGGCATTAATTTGTAAATTATTATATAAAAATGTATTTTCGTTCTTGTCATAGGTAGTTCCTGTTTATTATTACTTTATTCAGCTTGTGATTAAGTTCTGTAGCTGATTTATGTTCTCGTTGCCATTACTTTTCCCTTACCTGCTACAGTCCGGACTGCAGTGTGTACGTGTCCCTACGTAATGGGGATGAGTCCTCCGCGGTCGGTGAGGGTGGGTTAGTGTGAGGCCGGGGACGTTCGATTAACGGAATCGACGATTAGCAATTATGAGCCTGCAGGTCCTCATAGGGATGTCCAGATTCGAGAATTCATCGGAGAGTTCTATGGTCGTGCTCCGCCTGGCAAGTTCCTCAGCTCTGCAGTTAACTGGAATATCACTGTGCCCAAGTACCCATACGATATGGATATCATATCGTTCCGCTATATCGTCGAGATATCTGCGACAGTCATACACCGTCTTGGAGTTCATCACGTTGGAACTTAGAGCCTTGATAGCCGCCTAGCTATCAGAAAGTATGGTGACGTTCCGCTGCAGCCTGTATTGCTACCACCTCGGCCTGAAGGACGCCGCAGTGATCTGGCAGTCTTATAGACTGGTCTTTTCCAATCGATTCCGAAAAAATCCACTGCTAACAGCTCCGTTCAGCTTCGTGGAGTTTGTTAACAATGCTGACAAATTTATGAATAAAAAAAACCTTATCTAAATCTTTACTGACTAGGCAAGTTCTATGGTTTGCAGAAGGCCGAGTTTCTGGAACTTTATTTAACAAAAAAAAAAACAAAATTTTGATTTTATTTCAATTCAATATCTTAAACTGACTTTTAAGGGCAAAAGTCACAAAAAAAGGAAAACAAAATAATCCATAACAGGTACTAAATTTTATGCAAATTATTTCTAAGCAATTTATTATTATTTCTTTTTAAAAAATAAAATAAAATGAGCTGAACTGCTTGACACTTAATTTAAATTGAACATAATAAAAATGTCTTTTTCTTTTCATATTTATAATCTTGTCTTTTGTTTTAAACTTTTTGTTTCTATTATTGGCTAAGTGCTTAGAGAAATATATGGGAAGTCAAACGTTTCTAAAGTTCTACAAATTATGCAAATTATTTTGTGCCACAGCTGTTAACTCCTAAATGTTGACTCTGAACATTCAAAAAAATTATCCAGCCAAACAAGAAAAATATCACTCCTGTGATATTCTGTACCTTCGATACTCTGTTGATACATGAGCAGCAAATTGTTCACAGATCTCTACAATACTTTTTTTTTAAATTCGGAATTATAATATAATACGAGTGAACCAAATCGTACATTATTTCAATGTTTTTGATCCTCGTCACAACGTAAGTTAGCATAATAATGCACTGTCTTCATGGAATTCTTACTTTTTCGACAAGTGCGGCTTTTTTTCTTGATATCCTACTAAACGCTGTAATAAATTAATACAGCACACGCAGTTAATTTTCTTTTTCAATGCTTGTTGAGTAGCGGGAATTTCTTTAAAAATCTCTTGATTTGCCAGGCTGCCATTAAGTTCCAAATGAATGTAGTTTCGACATCCGTCGTTATCCATTACTATATAACATACATAATTGGTCTTTACAACCCTTCAATCGGGATTATGGACCTATTTTCTTACACCACTTATGTTGTGTGTGTTAATTTTATACTTGAGTGACGGGAGCTACAGTTTAAAGTCGACTCCGCACGACCGATTTCTTTCAGGAACTTTCATGGCAATTTTATTTGCCAGAAATTCTCTTTGATGTCTGACCTGGGGTTTAAACCATGGCATTACGTGTAATAAGTCAACACACTACCTACTAGACTACGGCGATTTCCTTATCCATTACTGCCGAGGATTTCTCAGATAAATTATTGGCCATTCAAAGGCAAAATTGTATGTGGGTTACGCGACACAGGCATATTGTTGGAAATTGCACTGCTGAAGAGCTGGACAGGGCCGGCACGGAGTGGGCAATCTGGGATATATTGCAGATCATCGGTGTTCCCATTGTCTCGTTAATTTGGATATTTTAAACTCGTTTTATTGAGTGACTTAAACTCGTTGGCAGCGCTATCTCGTTGTGCGTCCAATGTTTCCAGACTATGCTGGACACGTATGGACAAGGAGAGGACTGACTTTATTTTCCTTAAATCTAATCAGTGGTTGGACCTACAATTTAATTTCGACTCAGAACGACAGATTTTTGAGAAACTTTAAATGGTAATTTTTTACCTTCAGAATTGCTGTAAAAATTTGCTGAGAGGTAAACGCTGAAGAATTTTTTTTTAAATATTTCAATGTCTGACCTGGGGTTTGAAATGTGACCGCACGTCTATTAAGCCAAAACACTAACTACTAGACCACGGTAATTTCCAAAAAATGTCCCCTATTTTTCATATTGTTACGTTTTTACACTTTTAAAAACGTTCAAAGATGAGTTCGTAGATTGCAAATAAAATAAAAAAATTAATTTATTTTTAGTTTTAGAAAAATTCTTTACTGTACGCACAATTCTTCGTGCCACTGTTCACAACTTGATGTAAACAACAACAATTGCCTTTTTTGTTATTCCTCTGTTTACACCCTTTGCATAAACGATAACAATTACTAGACAATTGTTCGACTGATCTTTGTAACGGAGATCTTCAAACCAAGATTACCCTCTTCAAACACACCGCGTCTTCACACAAGACTGACTGAACTTTACTAATTCTGTCGCCAGATTTGCCTTGCCTTTTATATGGCAGAGTGAATAGTCTGATGAATGTTCTCAAAGACGAATGTTCATGACTTCGCCTTCTCGAAAACTCTATAAATGTATACATCGTTGTTTACATTTATTATTGTAGTGTTGTTTGTGTATTTTGTTTACATTTATTCTCGTAGTGTTGTTTGTGAATTTTACTTGTTTACTTGTTTACCATTTTTTATGCTCGTGTTTGTTGTTATATTAAGCAATACGATAATTTGTAAACAGGTTTTTTTACTGCATTTTTTTTGTAGCTTTCGTTTATAATTTTAATGTTAAGCGATGTAAACGTAAAACACCAGTATCTAGATTTGCTTTATTTTCGTAACAATATTGTTCAGATCTGTAGGAATGTCGTTACACATTGTTTTTACAAATCTTTATAAAATATTCGTAGAAAAATAAAATGGCAAACAAAGAAAAACATGAAATTGTTAACAATTGATTCGGAAAAGAAAATAAATTTATAAGTCTGATGAAAGAAACCTTTTTGTAACAATTATTCATTCAATAATTCTTGGATATTCTAGGTGTTTTATAAGCATTAATTTTTAAATGAAATCCATATTATTATGGATTTTAAAACACTAACTTTACAGGCATTATTTAAATTCCTTTGTTTTATTTGTATTGTTTTTATTTTATCTTGCCTTTCTAAAGTTAACCGTTCATAATACTTTCCACTTGAAAAATTTTATAAAATTTATGCTCTTTTTTGTTATTGTTTTTTTTTACTTACCACTTACCTGTGTTATATTCCCAAATAAGCCAACTTAATCTTTAGAAGCTTATGCTCTTTTAAAGTATTATTAAACCCATTCAAGATGTGTTTTTACCCACATTTAGTTTGTTTTATTTTTATCTTAAAAATTTAAGCTGTTTTTTGAAAAACAAACAGTTTTGTTCGAATTTTTCAAATCTATTATGATTGTGCATTCTTTGGGAAAAAGCTAAATTAATGTGCCACAGAAAAAGCATTAAAAAGAAATTTAAGCTTGAAAAAGTATTGTAAAGAAATTTTTTGAATTTTCAAAAATAACTTGGAATTTGGAATATAACAAGCGATAATATACTCCACCAACGAATTATAATAATTTTTTGAACAACTACCACATCAAACGCTAGTCTGTGGAAACAAGCCAATATAAAGTCGATTACATAACATGGATCTTCAGATAATAAGGTTATAAATAACTTGTTTAACATTTACATTACTATATTTAACGCCAATAATCAAAATTATATTCCCGAAGTAAAAACCTTTGATATGTCTTTTATTGATCAACGTACTGTTTTTAAGTATATACAACAATTAAAATCTTCGCATGTTGCCGGTCCTGAAGGGTATCCTAGCAGTATTTTAAAACACCATTCTACTTATTTAATAAATCCCTTAAATTGGACTATTTTCCCTCCTTTTGGAAACAATCATTTATAAATCCGCTTTATATATCATTTATAAATCAGGATCTAAAGCTGATATTTCAAATTATAGAGGAATTGCTAAACTCAACATTATACCGAAATTATTTGAAAAACTCTTATGTGATATACTGTCATTTCAAGCATCGTCTATTTTATCTGCATCCCAGCATGGATTCTGTAAGTCTCGATCAACAATCACAAATCTTCTTAAATTTACAACTTTGGTAAATGATGGATTTATTGTAGGCAAACAAACTGACGTTTACATCGATTTCAGTAAAGCATTTGATGAAGTAAATCATAACTTACTCGTTCATAAGCTTAATCAACTTGGTTTTAGTTCATCATTATTAAATTGGATTAAATCGTATTTGGTAAACAGAAAACAGTGCGTTAAATTCAGGAATACGCAATCTAACTACTCATCTTGGGACGCTCCTATTTACTCTTTTTATAAATGATCTTCCTTTGGTTATCAAAAATTCAAACATATTAATGTATGCAGAGGATGTTAAAATATTTTTATCATTTAATGACATTGAAGGACCAAGTACTTTTACTAGATAATATTAACTATTTAACCTCTTTGTGTAGTACTAATTTAATTGAGCTGAATGTTAAAAAATGTAAATATATGTGCTTCACTATCTCCAACCAATGGATTTTATTCAATGAATGATGCTGTTCTTGAACAAGTTAAGTCCGTTAACGATTTAGGGATAGTTTTCGATTGTAAATTGGACTTCAGAAATCATATTACATCAACTGTTAGCAAAGCTACATGTATCCTGGGATTTATCAAACGATGGGCTAAAAGTTTTCTGATCCTTATGTTACTAAACAATTGTTTTCCACAATGGTTCGTCCAATACTCGAATATGGATCTGTAATATGGGACCCCCAAAACGCTGTACACTCTGACAAAATTGAATCAGTTCAAAAACAGTTCTTATTATTTTGTCTTCGTGGTTTAGTAATGGATGGGATCCTAATAAAAGGTTACCATCTTATGAAAAACGCCTAGCACTCATTAAATTACCATCTTTAAAAAGTCGTCGTAAATGCTAAATGGTGTATTTCTCCTGAAGCTGATTAATGGTGTTATCAACTCACAATTTATTCTAGAAAAACTTTACATAAGAGTACCTTTTCGTCCAACAAGATACTATAATTTCAAAAATATAAAATATTACGCAACTAACAACGATCCATTTCGTAGAATCTGTAATGATTTTAATAATCTTTACCTTCAAATGGATTTTAACAAAAATATGGAATCCGTTAAAAAAGCTATAACTTTACAATCAAACTCATTTAATTAAAACAACATTGAAAATATGTTGTTTTCTTTTTTAAACTTAATTTTTATATTGAAATTATAATAATAATAATTTTGTATTGAAATATAAAACGTAATAGTCTGTAAGGATTTTCTCTAGACTTGAAATAAATAAATAAATAAAGAAATAAATAACATAATTGGTTATTACAACCCTTCAGTCAGGATTACGATCTAACTTCTCACACCACTTAGTTGTGTATTAATTTTATGCATAATTGGCTGGACCTATAGTTTAAAGTCGTCTCTGAACGACAGATTTTTGAGAAACTTTTCATGACAAGTTTATTTACTCTCAAAGTATTTACTCTCAGAGTATTTGTAATCAGACGAGCAGAAGTCATCGTTTTGTCGTTCGTTTTGTTGGAGATGTCTGGCCTGGAGTTTAAAATGAGGCTTCACGTCACAATAACCAACACGCTACCAACTGGACTACAGACTATAGTTTGGGGGCGATAATTCAGCAAAACGTATTCTTGGAAACTTTGGACATTAAAGCATTCCAGAAGGCAGAACCTGGGTGTTGTTGATACCGACAGCATTCTTAAGTTCGTCATGACAATAAGCTTGGAGAATACATCATAGAGATACCCTATAAAGATTAACTCCTAAAGAGAATAAAAATAAACTAGCTTAAGATAGTTTCGGTACAGATGTTAGCGATGGGATTCATACTATTCTAATAAGAGATTTTGGAGGCATGATTTCTCAGTAGACAATTTCTCGTAAGGGCAAAGTTCCCATAGTAATTGTCCAGTCGAGAAAAAAAAATAAATATTTTTGTTCTTTCTCAACTCAACCCAACCCAGTATTCACAGTATGATACCCATTGTGGTTAATTTGTCCCTATGCCCAGTGATTACTATACGGGGAAATAAATGACATTTGTGGACAATGATATGACGTTCAAAAGGGACTTTATGGAAAACTGGCAATCTGATTAGATTACAATAAATATATACATACATAGTTGAGCCTTCAGGCAGGATTACGACTTATACATGAATATTGGGACCCTCAGTTTAAATTCAATTTCAAAAGACAGATTTTTGGGAAAATTTTTCATGGCAATTTAATTTACTCGCAGAGTTTTTATCAGAAATCTAGTGAGAGAAAGGAAATATTTTTTCATAATTCGTTTTGTTGAAGATGTCTAACTTGGGATTTAAACCATGGCCTCATGTCTTCTAATGCAACAATACAACTAGATTAGAATACTCTAAGGAAATACGCTGACACTGAGAAGGCATTTAAATGCTACGATGATAACCTTCGTAACCTGCCATAACCTTCGCCTGAGTATCTGATATCTAAGTTGTGTATATGGTACCAGAACCCATTTCCTATCAGAACCCATTTTCCTATCAAACTTCGAGACATCGATGCACCTTTTCAAAGAATTTGGAGAAGAATTTAACTTCGCATTACAGTAGTTTATCGTACTTTTTATCTGACCCAATAGAAAGAATGGTAGGTACTATGTTTTCGCTGTAGTCCACTGTGTTGCTCGTATTCGTGTTTGAAGAGTATGTATGTTTCATACTGTGCTGTAACTCCAAGTTCAAAGCTCCGCTCTAAAATCTTGAAAAACTTAATCACAAAAAATTATTTCTTTCTACAACCGTCTATCAGATGTTTACTGGAAAAAGGTCTCAAATCGACTAGATGCTATGGGAAAACCTACCAAAATCTTTAGTTCGGAGTCGATGTTAAATTACGACTCTCAATGATAAAGTTAACAAACACAAACATACATAGATGATATGAGAAGTTAGGCGTTATCCCCTCGATCATGGGTTTACCAGCATACTATACATATGTATGTAATGTACTGTAATGGAACTGTTGTTACCACAACGCTGATCTGTTTTATTTATAAAAACTTGTGCAGTTGAAAAAATTTAGTCAAAAACATTGCTTGTATTACTTTATAATGCCATTTAAGACTGTCACCCTTCAATCTCTCTACTTTGATGTTTGAAATGTCACCCTCGTTTTAAAAACTATTTAAGCAAGAAGTAATTGAATAAATAAACAAATTGAGAGAGAGAGAGAGCGAGCTACTCCTCTCTGAGACAAAAAAGGGAGAGTAAAGGAAAATAATAACCATTTGTTATCCTTTAATAAAACAAATATTTTATATCTCTATGCCAGCAAAAGTATAAACAGTAGTTGTGCAATTTACATACATACTTGCACATGCATGTTGCATCAATGTTTATACTGTATGTATGGCATGTAAGTATTTAAATACATTGCTTACGCATATCGATAAATTCAGCTGAAATTACATATGTTGCTCTCAGTTATGCAGACATGCACACACACTTTCAATATGCATCTGGTGTATCATGTGTAATTCTACATTCTTCATTTATTGTACATGTATGTACTTCTTGTAGTTGCCATAACATACATTGACAATTTGTGAGAATAATTCTGTATGCATGCATGTAACCTTGTATATGATTTTTTTTTTTTTTTTTTTTTTTTTTTTTGGAGGTGAAAAAAATCATCGAAAGACACTGTTGCCACTGCAACAGTAGTGTGAGACTTTAACCCACTAAAAAACCACCTCTACGATTCGAACCTGTGTGTCCTATGGTACTACCGTTAAGTATTTCATCACAGGACGAGTTCTAGCCTATTGACTACTACTATTGATCTCTATCTCCTTCTATCCTACGAATTCTCTCTATCCTTCTCAATTCCTGCATCACATTTGCAGACAGCATTTTGACATATTGCCAAACCTCAACAGACCGCAGCATATGCGGAACTATATTGTCTGGTGTCACTATTTCATTTATCATCGTCTCTAACAGCTCGCGTTCCAATCTGAATCTATCGCAATAAAATAAAATATGCTCAGCATTCTCAATTCCATTATTGCAGAAGGAGCAAGATACCTCATTGTCATGGCCATATTTAAAGAGATATTCCCTGAAGCAGCCATGCCCTGTCAATAACTGTGTCATGTAAAAGTCAACATGACCGTGTCTCCTTTCAACCCAACTTCGTACACTTTTGATAAGTCTATGTGTCCATCGCCCTTTCGTCGCAGTATCCCACTGAATCTGCCATTCGTCTAAACTCTTTTGTCTTTCCTCCTTTCGTTCTTCCGTAGTTAATTTTCTACCAACAATACGAACTCTATCGTATATCCTTTTCAGTTCCATAGACATAACATCAGGGGGAGTTATACCAGATATGACACTAATAGCCTCATATGAAACTGTGCGGAAACCACTAGCAACCCTAAGGGCGCTTAGACGAAACAAAAACCTTGCAGCTCTAGCGTAGGTTCTAATACCCAACGCCGGTCCCCACACAGGTGCTGCATACATCATTATCGACTGAGTAACCTTTGCCAATAACAGTCTTCTGCTCTGATTTGGCCCTCCTATATTAGCCATAATGCGGGATAATGCTGCATTCACTCGAGCAGCCTTCTCAAAAGGCTTCTCAATATTTGTTCTAAAATTTAATCTTACGTCAATCATTACTCCTAAATATCTAAGCGCTAGCTGAGAAGTTATATTATGTCCGTCTATATTAAGTGTAATCCATTCAATTTTCTTTCTGCTCGTTATCAAAATAGCTTCAGTTTTTTGTCCAGCCAGTTGAAGATTCGCTGACATAAGCCAGCTCTTTATTCTAGTCAACGTCGTCATACACGTAGCCTCAATTTGATGCAATTCCTTCGCCACAATTGTTACTGCTATATCGTCAGCATAACCAATTATCTGCACACCTCTTGGTACTGGGAGACGTAACACTCCATCGTAGAGTATATTCCATAGCACTGGACCCACAGAGCCCTGTGGAACTCCACCAGTTATTTTATACCTCTTAACTCCTTCATCTGTGTCATAGAGTAGTATTCTATCAGAAAGATAGCTGCTAATGATACGCATAAGATGCGCCGGCGTCTGTAACCTTGTATATGATGTGTGCATTTATATGTGTAAGTGCGGATATTTCAATTGCGTTTGATACTCCATTTTACTTTCATGCTCGGGTGAGAAAAACAAATACAGTTACACACACATGTAAGCACATGTAGATATCAGCGTGCATGCTTGTGTACACAAATGGATAACGTTAAGTTTGATTTTAAGTAGTCCCTGCCGTCAAATGAGTAGCTCACTACAAAAAAAACTAACTTTAAGTTTGCTTGTGTAGACTAACTTAAAGCTAACTACTACGCAATGCAAAATGTGCATTAACCAAAGTGTATACAAACACTCCAATTCTTAACGCCGTTGGATATAGATAACTAACGTCTTAGACGTTTCATTAACAAACAAAACCGCGTGTTATCTTTTCGCTTTAGATTTTTGGTTAAAAATTGATTGTTTGCGTAAAATAATTATTAAAAATACACTAAATTAATAAATAAATTCGAAATGTTTGAAGTGTTTTTATTTGAAGTGAAGTGAAACAATATTAAAGGGCCGCTTGCCAAAAAAGCTTACGGAAATTATGTCACCAAATTTGTGCATGGACATAAACTCGGATGGTGTTCATGGTAAAAAGCGTTTAAAAGACTATGACGCCTTAACAGGTAAGTGGTAATTTGAAAATATAAGTTTTAACCAAGTCTGAAAACATGTAAAAATTTATATAAATATTTTTTAAACAGATGCCTATCGATCACTCGGCTCTCAGGATGTAGAAACTGGCGTTACGTATTAGAAATGAAAACAAATCCAAAAAATTAAAATATTTGCAAATGTTATATTTAGAAACTCTTTTTATCTTTTTTTATCAACAAATGTGCAAAATATTTTTGTAAATCGTGATTTTATTAATTTTTTTTTCATATGTATAAATTAGTTTAGAAAAAGATCTTTATTTACACAATCAACAAATGTATAAAATATTGCTTGTGATGTATTGAACTGAATTTATTTTATTTAAACTGAAATGAATTTATTTTAATTTAATTAATTTTTTTATTTATTTATTTTGTTTTTACATGACTAAACTTTTGTTTTCTATTAAAATATAAATTTTAAAAAACTGTTTCATTTCGAATAATTAATATTATAGCTTATTATTGTGAGTTTAAAGCCAACGTGTAAAGAACTGACTTCATTCACTGAAATTTAGCTAACTTATAGTCAGATTAAAAAAACTAGCTTAAAGCTAATTAAAAGTGGTAAGTTTATAGCTAGTTACAAATAGGTTTACCTTAAGTTAACTGCTAAGTAACTAACTTTAAATTAATTTAAAAGTAATGCAGAGTCGGACAATTGACTACTTCCTAGGACATCGCAATGTTAAAATAGTTAGTCATTTCCATATAAAAGTAATCCAAGTGTCAACCACCACTGCTTGAGAAATAGTTGGTTTTAAGTTAATTTAAAGTCAACTGAGTGTACGACAGGGGTGGTACAGATGAATACATGAGTAAATACAACATTTGTAATTTGCATTATCATTGTCATACAGTCGAGGTTAAATAATTAGAAACAAATGGCTTAAAAGCTTTCCCAACATGATATTGAACTTAATAAGAATTTATAAAGAACATAGGGGATGAAAAAAATTAAATTTGAATTTACCCCACTACTATTTAGTTAACCACAGCTGTATATTTAAATTTGATCACCAATACCACTTGCCAACCATAACAAAAATGTTATTATATTGTATGTGTGCGTGTAAATAGCGTTAAAAGTATGCATTTGTTTAATAAATTAAAGTAAAAAAGTTGAAAAATTTCCATTTATTCTTGAAATTATTTACTCATCTGTTCATTCCTTCATTGGCTCAAAATTATATTTTCATACGAATTACTTTCAATCACTTTGAAGGGGTACTATCCCTACATATCCTGTCGTATTTCTTAAACAGAAGCAAATTTCGTTAAAATTCTAAGCATTGTAGCAATGATGCTCAAGTATTTTCAGAAGCACTTAATAACATTCTTGTTTAGCTTAAGAACTTAATGTAATATAGTGTATTGCATAGAGGGGAACGAAATAACGGATGAACTGGCACGAAAGGGATTGGAGATGTCTGAGGAGGAAACAATAGAGGTATATGCACCGCTACAAGAATACTTTTTCAATTCAACAAACAATAGGTAGTTCAACATATCTGATTGCAGGATTTCAGAAATGCTGTGTCCAGCACTGGATAGCAGGAAAAACTTGGAACTACTTAAGTTGAACAAGAGAACGATTGGATTCCAACAGAAATTCTAACCGGTTGGTCCCCACCTCCAGAATTACTCTAGAAGCTGTCACGGTGTGGAAGAAACGGAATCGGTAAAACAACTTTTATGTGAGTGTCCAGCACTTCAAAACAGCTGTTTCTGAGTGATAGTACTCTTGAATACCTGTGCGAACGAGCCACTAAGGGAACTGGCTCGGGGTGGTTTAAACGCATTAATAACGGATCATGACAGAGGGGCTTACTCCTATTGGGTAACACAGTGGGCCAGCTCCTCCCTAACTTAACCTCAGAACTTAATGCAACTTAAAGCAGGATTTGGATTCAAGGTACAATAAGAAGATAATCTATAATGTTTGCAAGAACGCTGAATAATAAGGTCGCGAGAATAAAGCAATCGTAAAAGGGCATACATACAAACATAATCGGTCATTACAACCTTTCAGTCAGGATTACGACACGTATGTTTTGTGTGTTAATTTTGAGTGGCGTAACCTACAGTTTGAAATCAACAAATGAAATATTTTCATGGCAAATTTTACTCTAAAATTTTTTTGGCAAAAATGTGCTGGGCATTTACCGAATAAATATTTCTTTCTTCATATTTCGTTTGGTTGAAGATGTCTGACCTGGGGTTTGAACAGATGCCTCACGTCAAATAAGCCAACACACTTACTTACTAGACTAAGTTGTTACAATAAACTTTTTAAATTACACTTTGAAGATATGGCCGTCTTTTAATTTTTGTTACGGATCATGGCCTAGTGGGTAAGTATATGGAGAGACATTGCTTTACTTTATTTATGACTTTTATTTTTACGATATATGACTTATGACAGCAGAGGTTGAACTTTTTTTGCTCACCTTTTCGCAATAGTGTAACCCAGCTATCTTTAATTGACATCAAATCGATCAATACCTCAAAAGATGGTATCTCGCTTGATTGAAAGGTTTTTGCTTTAAAGCTAGCCCTTGATTCTAATTATCAAAATTGGTTAAACGGAACAACACTTCATGTGATATCAAAACACACCGAAATAAATAGTGAAATTAATTTTTATGCCTCTATTCCATTCACTACCTGGCCCTATCGAAAGCCTCCAGTTGTTTCGAGATCATTTTAGTCATTCCATAATTGCTGGAAGTTTCCTGTAATTGATTTCAATGTGAGTCGGAATATGAAAATAGACATTGATTTCTAGAGACCAATTATAATTAACTGTGTAGACTTCTTCGATGGGTTTGGTGGAATTCGGTCAGTACAGGAACTGCGCTTTCCTGTGGCATCTCAACGGGCTGCTATTCGTGCTCACTTGAGTTTTGGTATCGGAGCTACCACCACAGCCTACCAAATTATAATTAACTAGCCTTGCCCATGCAAGTGTAATTGCTCATCAAACTCGGCTATTCTTTCGCTTCTAATGGCTTCACTGTAAGCCATGTTATCAGAAATATGTATTTAAATCTGTAAATAATTTTATTATTGGTTTAATATCCCTGCAAATACTTACTATTTGTTTCCTCTTAAATCTTTTAAAAGTTCAAGTCAAAATTCTCGTTTAATTCACTTACAAGCTCAATCTATGGCAGGCATCTTCACAGAATTATTATCCGCTGCTCTAAATTTATTTTTCCAGCAGACTCTTTTAATTTGTTTAAGACTCTATTAATGAAATCGATCGTAAAATTTGTGCCACCAACTTATTCTCAAACTTCTTCTTCATGTTTTTTTTTTTTTTTTTTTTTTTTGTTGTTGCTGGGTTGTGCTACTTAACATACTGACATTAAATTAAAATTCCTTCGAAGTTTTCTTATATTTTTTTGTATAAAAATGGAATACAAGTTGATAAAAGAAATTAATTTTATTAAGACCTTCCGTTCTAATCTGTGGCAAACAGCCAATATTTTCCATACCAACATTGGTTTTCAATACCAATATTTTTCCTTGACATTACATCTTCGTTTGTTTCCTCTAGCAAAGCAATTTTACTTGCCACAAATGCCAGAATGTAGAGAAATGTTGGAAAATTTATTTATTTTATTTTTATTGATTTGGTTCAATAAACTTTTAAAATGAAAATTTTAAAACGTTTGGGAATTCAAATATTAAAGTTCAGCCGAAATATTCGTTTACAATCACTCAATAAAAGTTTGAGGTGAGGTTAATGAAGTTATTATACGGGTTGTGTTGAAAACATACTTTTGTACTCCACATAGGCCATAATAAATTGTCTTCAAATATGTCTGTTCAAAACTAACGCTTTTATTAGACAGTTCAATCCGAGGGAACAGGGTTCTTTTTCAAACTATATTCTACAACTAAGAGATTCAAACTCTTCAAATCCTCAAATTATCCCTGGCAATATCGCTATCAGATTATCACACAATGTGGCAGGTTGTGCTCTAGTAAAATAAAGGATGTTGTGCGCTCTACTCTAGAAGGTAGTGTGTTGGCTCATTAGACATGAAGCCACGATTCAAAACACGCTCAGACATCTCCAACGAAATGAAATATGAAAAACTACAGAACTCTGAGAGCCATGAAAAGTTTCTCAAAAATTTGTGGTTCGGAGTCGACTTTAAACTGTAGGTCCCGCCACTCATTTATAAAATTAACACACACAACATAGGTAGTATGAGAAGCTCGTTCGTAATCGTATATATGTATGTATTCATACGTTGTATTAATCTTGCTCGAAAACAACATTCATTCATAGCTGATTGGCTTGTGGATCGCACTATGCCTTGCAGAGAGTATTTTTCTTTTACTACACTATCTGTATGTAAAACATTCCTCCTGCCGAAGTCTTTACTGTCACTTACAATATGAACAGACTCATATCTAATGCCCTGGTTACAGGGACTTCTCGGGTAATTTTGTTGCTCATGGACTGACTGGAGGGGGTACATGTACATCGAGCATATTTCCCTGTATCAGAATAGATATATCACTTCTGTAAGGTGCTCCATTTGAATGAACTCTTACAAATACTTGGTTGAGGAAGAATTATCCATCATTGCAAGAGACAACTGGTCTAAATTAACAAGAAAGCGTATTTAACTGAATTGTAGAGAAGGCTTTGTCACTGTATCTATGGTCATTAACGCGGCAAGAAAAGTTTTCAAAAGTTTTTTATCTGTTGATGACTTCTATCCAAAAAGAAAAAGCTCGACGCAGACTTCTTTAATTTGGTTCTACCTTTCAAAATGTTTTCACGCATCTATCGTTCCTTGATAACAAATCAATGAACAGAATTTTATTAAACTTTCAAAGTGATTTATCAAGACTACCTAACTCTATGGCATCGCTCTATGGTGGTGTCACAATGAACAAATATATGCTCAAAAAGGTTTAAAGTTCGATAATGTTGCCATTCCTAGCTATGCTAGCCTACGCTCTTGTTCGTTATTCTGATGTGTTTTGCATGTGTTAATTTATCCATGAGTGGCAGGACTTTACATTTTATCGTCGACTTTGAACGACTGATTCGTGAAACTTACCATGGCAATTTTATTTATTCTCTGAATTTTTTACAAAAGACTGCTAAGAAGAACATCTTTAATATTTTGTTTTGTGCGAGGTGTTAGAATTAAGGTTTGAACTCACGAGTTCTCTGCTAAAAAGCCAACATATATCCAACCAACATAAAAAACCAACATATATATATATATATATATATATGTATATATATATGTCATATATAGTACCATATATCTATGAATATATTGGAATTCTCTATGTAGGCTTTAGTCCATTTAACATCGGTGGAACATAAGTCCTTAAATTTCAGTAATCATTTAAGGTTCTTGGAGAATGGGTGATCAGATCATAGAGCCAAGACTGCCAGCTCAGCAAGCAGCCTTGCTTGGAAAAAGTCAGAGGCAAACATAATAAAAATAGGCATTAATCTAATCGACATTACATAGGTACATACACACTAGACATATATACATACACATATTATCAACCCTTCAGTCAGGACCTAGCTTCTCACACCACTTATGTTGTGTGTGTTAATTTTATCCAAAAGTGGTGGGATCTACAGTCTAAAGTCGACTCCGAATGATTGAATTTCGAAAAAGTTTTCATGGCAATTTATTTACTCCCAGAGTTTTTGCCAGAAATCTGCGGAGAGGAAGTTGCTGAAGATATATTTGTTCATATTGTTACGTTTTTACCATTTTAAAAACGTTTAAAATATGAGTTCGTTGATTGCAAACAAAATAAAAATAAATTTGTGTTTAGTTTATTATTAGTTTAGTTTGTTATTATTATTATTGTTCGTACTACTTTTGTGTGCCACCGTTTACAAATTGACGAATACAGCATTAATTGCTTGTTCGCTATTCTTCTTTGATTACAACGCAGATCTTTTCAACGGAGATCGTCAAACCACGACTGTTTTCTTCACACACAATGCGTCTTCACACAAGGCTGACTGAATTCTTACTACTAGTTGCCTGCTTTGTAATCTTTTTACATGCCCACGTAATCAGTCTGATGAATGTTCTTGAAGTCGAACGTTCGGGGTTTCACCTTCTCGAGAATTCTATCGCGACTTCATTGCTGTTTCTGTATTTTGTTCACGTTGCTTGTCGTTGCGTTCTCGCTTACTTGTCTATCCCCTTTTCTTTCATACCGATGTTGTTGGTTTACTTGTAACAAATTCGTTGTATTTGTTTGTGTAGCTGTTGCTCATTTTAATGTTAATCGATATTACACCGTTTCCATTTTCGTAACAATATTTCGTTTTGTTGGAGATGTCTGACTTGGGATTTGAAATGCTACACGCTACCTGCTGAACTATGGAGAGTTTATTAGACGACATTAGGCCGGCTGCATGAATTTACTTCAGACTCAAAGGCCACTTCTAAAACAGATCCCAAACTTTATCTTATGCTTATGAAGCCGATCTAAATTATTCTCATTGTTTTCTACGCTCACACCTACAGTTCTCTAGTAGAATATTTGAATAGATTAAAATCTAAAGCATAAGACCACGTATAAAGTATTGTGTTATTTTGTTGTGGCATTTAACTTCGAACACTTATCTCACTCTATCGTTACTAAACTAAGGAACATGCTGAAGTCATATAAAGGAAATCGTACCCCCTGCCATAAGAGTAAGAATCAAAAATTATTTGAGAGTATAAAAGCCTTTCATTGTAATCCCTTTTTAAATTGTGCTGACAATGCATAATAATGATTAATGACTTAAATAATTTTAAGGGAAATATTTTCTCAACCAAAATCCTTTTAATTGCCATAACTCTTTGAGTACTTACCAAAGAAAAATTATGAAAAAAAGGAAAGAAACATATTACAAAAAGGCTTAAGGAAGATGATAAAGAAATGAAATTAAAAGACATGAATTTTCGTTTCCTTTGTGAAGTTTCTTATTTTTTGTGTCTATGTAATGAATTTTCTATGAAAAGTATTGCTACAGATTTTTGTTGCTTACAAAACCATAAACAGAGCACCTGAACTTACAGCATTGCAATAATAAATCTTCTGAACTCGAACATGATAGTTTGGGTTCGGTAAACTGTAATCAAGAATATGATAAAATAAGTAAAAAAAATCTCGTAAATTATTTTAAACAAAGGCACACTTAAGTAGAGTCATTTACAAGAAATTGCCAGTAAGTGCAGAAACACAAAGCAGCCCAACAGCTACAGCTATTCACACAGACGCTTCATTGCAATATAATGGAAAATAACTGTGTATACTTTGGTAATAAATTATATGATATGTATGCGTGTATACGTTCAGATTTTATATACCTTTTGTGTAACGGAAAAACAACGCTGGAGACATAAAGCAAAAGGAAATAATAATAATGTGCAGCTGGTGTTAAAGCAGCATCCTGTTTATTAGCAACTGCAGTAACAGTTGCTTTCAATGTATTAGGTTTTACTCATTTACTCCTTTTTGGTCAGTCTGGTTCGTTTTTTTTAATAATCTTTCTAAGAATATCCAGTTTTAGAAATTAAATAAGAGTTTAAGAAATTTATTAAAGAGTTTCAAGAATAAGCAATTAGAAAAATAAAGTAAAAACGTTTAAAATATGAGCTCGTAGATTAATAAATTTGTAGAAAAATAAATTTGTTTTTAGTTTTAATTAAATTTTTTTATTATTCGCACAATTCTGTGTGTGCCACTGTTCACAACTTGATGTAAACAACAATAATTGCTTTGTTTGTTATTCCTCTGTTTATACCCTTTGCATAAACAATAACAATTGTTCAACAGATTATTCTCCTCAAACTCCGCGCGTCTTCACACAGGACTGAGTGAATTTTTACTGACTCTGTCGCCTGCTTTGGTTTACCTTTTATAGGGCAACGTAAGCAGTCTGATGAATGTTCGTGGCTTCGCCTTCCCGAGATCTCTATAAATGTAAACATGTTTGTTTCATTATCGCTGTTTGTGTATTTTTGTTCTTGCAGTGTTTGTTGGTATATTTTTGTTGACTTGTTTATCATGTAAACAAGTTCATTGTTTTTGTTTTTGTAGCTTTTGTTTATAATTTTAATCTTAGACGATGTAAAAGCAAAATACCATTTCCATATTCGTAACAATATGTTGCAAGCTGTGAGCTATTCACTAGTCTTGACAGGTTCTCCAGCAAATCTCGCGATATCTTTATGAATATGACGGAATGTAAATACAAGTTATCTTTGAATGATTCGAAATGTGCTTCAGAAATCACCAACATTCATAAAAACTCTCATGATACAAGCAGCATTGGCCTGCTTTCAATATCGCCTTGACCTACGCCTTGAAAACATTATATTAGTCAAGCATACTGTATTTACTTAATTGGTCAAAATTACAACTCTTTAGTCAGGATTACAACCAAGCTTACCACACCACCCGTTTTGTTTGTGTTAATTTTGTACATAAGTGGCGGCGGCACCTTAAATTTAAGGTCAACTCCGAATGACAGATTTGAAAAACCTTTCATGGCAAATTTATTTACTCACAGAGTTTATACCAAAAGACTGCTGAGAAGAAATCTCCAAAGAAATATTTTTTTTAAATTTCGTTTTGTTTGACATGTCAGATTTGTGGCTTGAATCACTGTCTCTCGTCTAATAAGTCAACACACTACCTCGACTTTCCAGCAGCCTGTATGAAAGTATAAAATACGAACACTCATGACGAAGCAGAGTCGACTAGCTTTTGCATCATTAAAAATGTATTATTAATTTGGTCGTAACGATTTGGTCGTCATAATTACCTATGCAATCCACTGCCGGTAAAGGGCAAATTTAATCAAATTTCAGTAAATTTGCTGAAGGATGCAAAATAAAAAACGTAGATAAAATTGACAGTCATGTTAAGGTAGTTTAGAAGTTGCTGTAGTCTAGTAGGTAGTGTGTTGGCTTATTAGACGTAAAGCCTGGGTTTGAAGCCCAGGCCAGACATCAAAACGGAATACAAAAAGTATTTCTTCGGCGACTTCCTTTCAGCAGATTTCTGGCAAAAACTCTGAGAGTAAATAATAAAATTGCCATGAAAAAGTTTCTCAAAAATCTGTGGTTCGGAGTCGACTTTAAACTGTAGGTCACACATGTATAAAATTAACACACACAACATAAGTGGTGTGAGAAACTAGGACATTGTACAATGGGTCAATTCGACCTCCGGGCACTGTACTTGTCTTAATTGACAAGTACACGTCCTCTAACCTAACCTAACCTAGAGCAATAAACCACAGTCGGATTTCAGAGGCAATACGTCAAAGGCTAAGCAAATTAATGAACATTACAAATGGTTAACCAAGACACGCGTACAATTGTTTGTGTTTAACCACTGAATATGTTTAGAAATGTTTATTAAAAAAAAATTCTTTAAACTGTTTTGATTTCCATAATCTATAAATAAAATAAATGTAAAAAGCCAACACAGTGTAAAAAGTTTTTTGACAAATTTTACAAACTGCCGTCATTTCTAACAGTGACCACAATATGAGAACGGGAAGAAGAAGTTATGAGTTTGACAAATTACTTTATGTTTGATGATACACATAGAAATGTGTAAAGGAGGGGTAGAACATAAATGGATTTTTTAAAGCTTTTTTTAAACATATTTGGCATACTCTGCGTATGAGTAATATGAAACAGAGTGTAATTTTTTATTGGTACAGTAATTATTGCACATACGTAACAGTGTCCGCCCAATAGCGATACTTGAATTTGGTAACAATTTCAGTTGTTCTGAATATAAATATTGTTACGAAAATGAAAAATTAGATACTGGTGTTTTGCTTTTACATCGCTAAACATTAAAATTATAAACAAATACTACAAAAACAAAACAATGCAGGAAACAATCGTATACATATTATCGTACTGCTTAATATAACAACAAACACCAGCATAAAAGAAAATAGTAAACAATCAAACAAAAATACACAAACAACACTACAATAAAAAATTTAAACAACGATGTTTACATTTACAGAGATATCGAGAAGGCAAAGTCATGAACATTCGCCATCAAGAACATTCATCAGACTGTTTACGTTTCCATATAAAAGGCGAGGCAAAGCAGGCGACTGAGTGAGTTAAGTGCAGCCAGTCTTGTGTGAAGACACTGTGTGTTTGAAGAGAGTAATCGTGGTTTGAAGATCTCCGTTACAAAGAGCTGTCAAATAATTGTCTTGTAATTGTAATTGTTTATGCAAAGGGTATAAACAAAAGTGGCACACAGAATTGTGCGAATAAAGAATTTTAATTAAAACTAAACACAAATTTATTTCCTATTCAAGAGCTCATATTCAAAACGGTTTTTAAAAGGTAAAAACGGAACTATATTTAAGCATGTATTTGTAGTGTCACACTACTAGTGTGTATTGCAAATTCTATTGTTTTATTTATTATTATTATTATTTTATTTATTTATTTAGAATATGAAATAAAATTAAATTAAATTAAATATATTTGTATTCCCTTCCAGGAAAAAGGAAAAAAACAGCGTTAGGAAATTTTAATAAAAACCTAGTTGACACTTGACATAAAAACTGTATAAATTTTACAACAGCCACCGTCTCGCCAGTTCCAACTGTCATAGCTAAGTTTTCTATTTCGAACATCCTTTGCCATTTGCTGTTTAAGCCAGAGAGTAAAGGAGTACAGATGGTTATTATTTTTATTATATCTTCTGTAACTGTTTGGCTTCTCTTCAAATAATTTGGCTGGTAAAATTGTGTCTTTTTTGTTCTTCAACAAGCTTAACAATAAAAGTAATTCCAAAGTCTCGACAAATAAATTACCAAAAATAAACAGATTTTCTACGTTTTGAATTTTTTTATTTTTATTGAATTTATTACAATTTTTTCTGGCAACAGTTAACAATTTTATTGCCATGTACCGCTGTCCATATTTAGGGTTTTTTTTTGGTACATTTTTTATGTAGAAAATTAAATTTTTTGATTTTTATATGAAATTTATTTTGATCGGAACCTTGTTAACTGCTTTTGGAATGGATCTGATGGTTTTTGTTTCCTTATCACACTGCTCAGCATTGAATATTTATTTATATTTTGTGGATTTTGAAAATAAAGTATTTTATGTTCAATTTTATTGATATTTGCTAGTCCCAAGACTTCCTCTCCTGCCTAATTAGGTTAGGTTAGCAGCCCCCTTTTCATGATACGTTAGTGCTGCATTTGAACTACCCCGTGCTCTGGATGAAACCGGCCAGTTCTTCCAGTGGCATGTCCGTCACCATGCCCAGATCTTCAAACGTTCCGACATCTAAAATCGATGACGTCGGTTTCAAAGTGTAGGTCACTCTCATATAAGGGGTTGTATTGTATCCTACACATCATGGAAGCTTCTGCAGTAATCCTGGTGGGGCAGACCGAGCCTGTCAGCGAAATTGCCAATATCGCAGTGAACTCCAGCTATTGTGGGAACCGTTTTCGTGCGGATCTTTCTCTGCTACCTATTTATACTACTATTTAAACCGGTGTTCTGAGTGGACATTATAAATTTAAAAACACTTGTACGGGATTCTGCAGGTTCGTAATTAAGAAATCGAATTAACATTTTAAGAGCATGGCATTCTATCTGGACAAAAACACTCGGGTGCATGTCCTGCATAACTGCTCCTAGCACCTTAGCACCGCTTTTATTGCTTTTTAAAGTAAACAGGCCTGTTATCAAGTTGGACCTCGAATTTACTTATTTTTGAAGAAATACTTGTTGTTTCTTAAAAATTGTTCACTAAGAATTTTTCCCCACTAAAGCAGTCCATCATCACAGGAACATAACAATTCTCGGTTAACACGAAGACCTCCCTCTACGTCTAGTGTCTATCGCTATCCGTTGAAATTGTGTCCAGTATAGTTGCTAAAGCTATCGACGGTGAACCAAACTAATTGTGTAGCAGCACATATTAGAAAACTTAACGTTGACATGGATTTAAGGAACCTTTATATTGCTTGAATGTCGCTCAAATTTATTACACCTTATCAAAAACTGTAGTACAGTTTATTAAAATTTGAAAATTTTGAATTTTTTAAAATATTTTCACTATTTATTTACTATTTGTATTAAAGGCATTTAATATTCTTTAATTAAAAGGATCAGAAGAATTACATAAATTATCACTTAGCAACTACATACGCACAAACGTATTTAAGAATCGAGCACATTGCCATAAGGAAATTCAATTAATAATACCATCAATGGATATAATTTATGAGATTAGAAGCACACAAACCATATACATACACATACATACAGTGGTGGCCACGAATTTAAGACACGACATTTTACTTATACATTTGTGATAATTTTTACATCTTATGAAAAAAAATTGTAGGTCAATGATATTTTTCTTAAGATTTTAGTAATATTGGGAAGAAAAATTAATAATATTTTGCTACCTATATTTATATATATACATATTATATAGATCAAGACAAAATGCTAGTCGGGATTTGATATTTTTTTTGACACAAGTGGTTTACGTTGTGCAATACACCCACGCAAGTTTTTCTTATTTAGACATCTTCTTATTGCCCTAAACGAAATAGCAATACCAAAATCCAATGCAATTTTATTTTTATTTTACTTGAGCTCGTGAAAGCATTATTAGCAGTTACTATAGTGTGTAGTTTTTCGGGCTGTAGTTTGCTGTTTGACATTTTTGGTGGTACCATGTTGCTTGATGTGTTCCAGCGCGTTGTAAATCTTGCATCTAGAACATTTAAGCAGCTTGGATATCTCCATTATTATTTTTCCATCAAATTTTAGTTGGATCAGTTTTCGCTCGGCATCGGAATTCGAAGTACCTCTGGCCATTTATAATTAAATATTTCTATGTATTGCAACATAAAATAAAATAAAACATTCGTTGCTCAACGTTTAGCTTCAAAAAACACTAAAAAATCACTTAAAAACCAGATATTTCTGAAATGTCTTAAATTCGTGTCCAATTTCAAATAAACGTTTTTACAATAATATGATCAAAAAGCAACAACATGTAAAAAGAATCAAAATAAAATAATGGTACTTTTTCTTAATATTACAGGGTACATAGAAGAATAAAGAATATCAAATTTGATATTACGGGATTGTAAATATTATCACAACTAAGTCAGTCATATGTCGTGTCTTAAATTCGTGGCCACCACTGTATATGTATATAAGTGCATATGAATGTTCTCTTTGATTAAAATTTATTTAATAATTTTTTTTATTCAAAATATTTAATGAGATTTATTTGCTGAATGAACATCAGTTTCTACTTAAATTTTAAACATTAAAATGAAATCAATGGAAGGATTAAATGAAAATGTGGATTCAAACCGAATGAATAGATATTTAATTGTAAGAAATTATTACGCAGGAGGAAAGAAGGGGTTGCGTGCGAAAAGGCACGTTGGGCGATATTCAATAAGTTTTTTTTCCGGCAGTTCCACAAGGAGACCATAATTATGAAAATTTCATGCCAAAAATGGTTAAAAATTTGCAGTCAAATCTTGAAGGAAAGTGGTGCGTTGCCAATTGTTGTCATCAACGACTTGCTCCTCAAGAAGGCCAGGACATCGCTGTAATATGATGCGAAAATTCTCTGTTAGAGCAGCGCCTTCGTGCTAAAGCGTCATCTTTTCATAGGTCAAGTAAAAGCTTTTGCTTTATTTTCCTACTTGATTATTAATCTTATAAAGAACAACTATGTGTTCACTACATTCGTTTGAAAAGCTAAATTTTTAACTTGACTAGTTGTAAGTAAGACTGTCCGGAACCCGAACTCGAAGAGGAAACACTAACTTACTTAGTTAAATGCTGGTTATAACCCCATAGTTAGGGTTACAACCTACCTTTTCACATCACCTATGCAAAAACAATAGATTTGGGAAACTTTTCATGGCAATTTTATTTAATCTGCCAGAAGACGAGACTACATTGCTCGGACATCTAGTAGTTTGCATTTTCAGTGCCTCATTTCGTGACGATATTTTTCCGTCTGAAAAGTTAAGAAGGTTACAGAAAATAGAATGAACATTAAACTTGTGAATTATCCTAGACTCAAACTATCTAACCAGCGACAGGCTAAAGTTTTCGCAAGACTTATTCCGCAGGTCACCTGTTGGTGTCACTCTCTGAAAGATGAAATTCAGCAATATGATGACAGCTACGTTGTAAATATTTTCTAAACGTAGCTAGCTGCTCACACCACCCATGTTCTTTATGTTAATTTAGTCTACAAGTACTGTTTAACGTTGACTTCGACGACAGATGTCGGAAACTCTTTATGGCAATTTTATTTCACTCTCAGAGTTTTTACCAGAGAGTGAAATGTCTCAGGTAGGATTTGAACCACGGCTTATCATTTAAAAAGCCAACCTTATTCAATGCAGCTACTTCACACATTAAGTGGCCAAATACGAGTTTTTTGATGGGATCGATTCAAATTCTCTTACCAAAAAAAGTTCCTTTTATAACATTCATTTTCAATAAAATTCTTAGAAAGAACCGTTAAATATGGAAACTGCTAAGAATTAAACCAGTAAAGAAATCTAACTCTGAATACAGAAAGACTAGTTAATAATCAGATGTCCCGACAATCCACTGAGTTTTTAAGGTTAGGTTAGGTTAGCGGTTAGCTTCGCAGGAAAGTTCATTCGGTGGCCAATATGGCCCTTTGAGCCGTTAGTGCTAGGTTTGAACCATCCCGAGCTCCGGATAAAATCGGCCAGTTCCCTTAGTGACACGTTTCCCACTATGCCCAGACCTTCAAACGTTCTATCACCTAAAAACTGATGACCTCTTTTCTGCAGTGCAGGGCACTTGCATAAAAGGCGTTGTACCGATTCAGTTTCCACCACATCATGGTATTAGTAGTGCTGACAGTGTGAGACTGTCAGCGAAACTACAAATACTCCCGTTTCTGTCGAATTCAATTTTTTCCCTTGTTCTCTCGCAGTCCACTGCTGGGTATAGCGGTTTTAAAATTCGGCAACCAGTTATGTTGGATCACTTACTGTTTGTTGAATTCCATGCTTCCCTTTACAATTTGAAAAGTATTCTTATAGATTCGCGTATATCTCCTATATTTTCTCCTCATTAGAAATTTCCGATCCCTTCCGTGCCAGTTCGTCCACCTTTTTGGCACAGTGGCCCGGAACCCACTAGAGGCGCTTGTTGTATCGACGTATACGGTATATAGAGTCCATACAACACCTGATGCCCTTTGATTGCTTCTTGATTGTCCACGCATATGATCAAGTTTGAAGGGGGTTGGTCCCCAGTGCCAGTTTATCGGAATAGACCACAGATAAATGTTGCAAACAGTTTGGGAATTTATTTTAATAACACCCTCACTTAGTCTAATCAGATTAATTTTGCCGATCAAATGTTAAAGCAAATATTGATCGTATGGCTTTGGATTAATATATGACTTCAACAAGCAGCCACACAGCCCGCGAATAATGCTCAACTGTAGGCATTACGCTTTTTTGGTGTTGTTTATTGGGTGTTTTTATACATTGTTGGTATTCTTTATTGGTATTCTTTGAGGAACTTCAAAAATTTCTTTCTTAACTATTGCTCTGCCACCCGCTTAGTTTTGTCTTAACAACAGTACACATGCTCTTTTCTTTATTACATGAAAACTACAAATCCATGGAAATAACAATGAAAACTTTATTCCTTTTGTTGTTACGATTGACATGAGGGCCTAAAAAAGGAAAAGAGGAAACACTGTGGCAAAAAGAAACTTGAGTAAGACAAACACAATAAGGAAGTATTAGTTTGACATTATGAACATACTTAAAAAAACAAAACAAACACAAATATGTATGCACTTACTGTTCTTAAATATTTGTTAAGTATATCCGTTGTGAAGACAAAACAAAAAGCTCAGCTGTTTGTTGGCTTCTTGACTTCAAAAGAAGTCATCCGCAAGTCAAAAAAGAAGAAGGCGTTGAATGAAGCAACAAAATGACATCGTAATAATATTTGATATGTGTTGACGACATTATAATTTTCATTATCCATACCGGCAGCATGTTGACTTTGTTTTTCCATTGAAATAAATTGTTTAACCATTGGAAGTAAAACAGTTGCTGCACAAGCTGTCATAAACTTCTTCAAGAAATAAAGGATGAAACTATGCAATAGGAAGTAATTTAAAAAGAATTGTTTGGCAACTAAAATATAGGGTGGGTGAATTAAAAGTTTAAATTTTAAAATACAATAAAATAAAATGTTTTGAAATTTTGCCACATTTATTTTTTTGTTGTGGAGTACAATTATTCCGGCTAGAAATGGAATATTATTTAATCCATACGGCTGCCAGGGCTGGCTTCACAGTACCGCATTCGATCGCACCAATTTTCGTGCATTTATTTGTGTGTAAGGGTCGTATCTCGGCAAGGGCATTACGAATCTTGGCATTCAAATCCTCAATTGTCTCTGGGTTGTCGGCATAACACTTTCCTTTAAGGGCGCCTCACAGAAAATAATCCAACAATGACAAATCGCAGCTTCTTGGCGGCCAATTGACATCACCATTTCGGCTGATTAAACGACCATCAAACTTTTGACGCAATAAATCGATTGTAGCATGAGATGTGTGGCAAATTGCACTATCCTGTTGAAACCAAACCCCGTTCACATCAATACCACGAAGAGAAGGTTAAAAAAAATTGGTTATCTTGGTGCAATAGGTGCCTCCATTGACTGTAATGGTTGCGCCGTCCTCATTGATGTACCAAACAGTCACCCGTAATGGATGCTTTCACGCCTGTAAGACCACGTGTGGGTCTTCTGAACCCCAAATACGGTAATTTTGCTTATTAAGAAAATAACTTTCATCCGTTTTTTTTAGTGAAATCGACATCATCGTTCAGTTTCTCGTTGACTCAATAAATCCCAAAGATGCTTAAGCCTAATTCGATTCATTGCATTCAGTGGAGATAATAAACTGAATTTTGTACCAGAATAGAATGACATTAGTATTGCCAGATTCAAAATAACCGATGGTGCAGATTTAAACCACCCTATTCAAGTGAAAAATACTTCTTCTATTAAGAACGTTCTATCAGAAGAGCTCTGATTTGGTGGAGGCTGGTAGATAAGAAGTCTTATATCTTTTTTCTATTTATTCCGCTTGTCCAGTTAAAACGTATCTTTTGACACTTTTTAACACTTACAGTCAAATTGATACTTTGACTTTGCGAAAAAAACTCACAAAATATGCACAAAATCATATGAGTTGAACGAAATGAGATGCTCACGACTAACACCTCATCAATCTTGTTTGTGTTTACACCATTGAACGACAATCTATCCTTCAGAGTCAAGTGTTTAGGAATCCCTCTATCTCAAGGAATAATGCAGTATTTGTATTCGCCGTATCGTTCGTGAATGAATACTGGAGAGCTTTCATTGAAAGGGTAAGAGAGGAGAGATAGGTATCAAAATCCTCTTAAAAGAGACTCAAACCCTCCATTACAAACTGCTTCTAATAGGCGGTAGTGGAAACAACCTTATTTTACAATCTTCCGATTGGTAGAAGCACTAAGACCCAATACAATTAAATACTCCGTCAAACTATATCGATTACGGATATGACGGAATTTTGGGAAAGCATATAAACATACCGGTCGATTATATGTTTCCTTATAACGTCTTGAAAACAATTGTGAGAGAGCTTAAGATGGTTGAAGGGTACCTACGTATATTCTCTCAGAGCTTTATTTGCCACCCGTTGTTATAAGCATTTTGATAGGAA
Organism: Sarcophaga subvicina; assembly: GCA_936449025.2. Classification (NCBI taxonomy): domain Eukaryota; kingdom Metazoa; phylum Arthropoda; class Insecta; order Diptera; family Sarcophagidae; genus Sarcophaga; species Sarcophaga subvicina. Next base: position 84,414,978 of record OW388084.2, read on the forward strand.
AAATTATAAAAAAGTCTTTAAAGGCTGAACCCTCTGTTGTTGAATTCAGTTCTAATTTTAATTATTTTTAATTTTTAAATGATGTCAATTTAAGCTGAATATATGAGTCTTTATCTTTTGAATTTCAAATATTTTCGTTAATAATTCCATCGTTCTCATGCCACAAAACTGAAGAGGAAAAAAATTGTGAAATTGCCATTCGATTAAATTGTAGAGATTTGCTGCCACAATCATAAGGATTTAGACATATACACATACCCCAGCTAATTTACATATTAACACACATAAACTTATACAAAATCAGAAGCACACAACCATGCTTGGCTTTACTATACACATGATAACATGTGTGACATATGCTTGGCTTATTATGTCTTTATACAGTGGTGTACAAAATTGTTCGTATTATTTTATTATTTAAATTCTTATAATTTAATATCACAACAAGTGCCTGCAGAAGTCATTAACCACATGATCAACACTAATGCATCTCCAGTGATTACCCAAAATGCAAAAACTAAGCTAGGCACGGTCCTTTGGAGTTTAGTAGACTTTATAATTTTGGCAAGATTTGCTGTGGCGAGATTTGCTAACTCGAAGTTGCTTCTGTGACATTGTCATTTCAAGGCCTGCAGGTTCAAAGTGGGAATGCCAAGGTAGAGAATGTTCTCCAAAGTTCGATAGTTATGTCACGTCTGCCTGCTCTGCACTTTCATGAAATCCTACAGAATACTACTGTGTATGCTGCAGCAATATGAAATTAATGTTGTAACACTCTGCCATTTCATTTTGAGAAACGCTGCAACTGAAAATCATACCTGAGGTCATTCTGTTAAAATTCACTGCCGTTGTCCTTAATTGCTGATACTGCAGTCCGTATGATCGGCATTGTCAGTTTAAAATTGAATGCCGGAAAGGCCCAGAAGCCTTATCATATAAGCTAGAGCTGCTGACTTCGAAAAGATGATATTATTCACAGCGCTTTTCAGTTTCCATCCCAGAAGATTTGTACGGGTTAATTTACAACGTATTTCACAGCATTTTTCCATTCCCCTTTATTAGAAATACAAATTTGGACTTCCTCATCGTGTGGTCTTACATAATCTACATTCGAGGGATCAGTATTTGATCTATGTTTAGTCGTCCAGAGGCGTTGACTGTTAAGTTAAGTCTAGCAGATATAACTCAAGGATTATGCGCTGGACATAAATTTTTATAGCCAAACCAAATCAAGCATAGTGACCTATGGGGTCATTGCCTGGGTAGGCATAAAATATTATTGGAGTGCTGGTATAAATGACACTTCCGGAACCTGTAAGTTTAGGAGAATTAATGAATCGAGTGATTGACAGATCCCTTCTTAACTCTCTCCTTGACTCTTTGATTTTCGGTAATGCTTCGTTACTTATTATGAAAAATGAATGGAGTAATCGAGGCACTTTTCTGTGTCATGTGGATATGATTAGGTCACGAGCGGGTATTTCTGGAGGAGTTGTTTATTCAGCAAAAGAGGGATAGAAAGAGCATAAGATTGTTGCCAATCGAAATTCGTTTACAGAAATTTAAATTTTTGTTGGAAAGTTACAATAATTACAAATAAGAAGTCACTGCAGCCTAGACGAGAACCCGTGGTTCAAACCGTAGCTCAGGCATACCGAACAAACCGAATTACAAAGAAATTGTCTACCGGCAAAATTTCCGACTCTAAAATAAAATTGCCATGTAAAGATTCTCAAATTTGACATTAAACACAACTAATGGATGCAATTAACACACAATATGGGTACTGTGAGAAGCTATATTGTAATAACCAAGTAGCAGAGTAGACTTGATTTTTGTTTTGGGGTATTTCAGGAGTAATCTGATGTTAGTAAGAAGACACATTACACTCAAAGAACACGTGTTCAAAGTGAGAATTATCTCGAACGCAATACGTAGTTACATAGAACCTATGAGGCAGTAATGCATTTTATAAGGAAACATCAAATGCTGGGCATGGTATTGTCCTGCAGCTTATTTAGGTTAAGAGCAATGCAATAGATCATATGATCGCAGTACTATGGAATCATTACAAACCGTAAATTATTACAAATTGTAGTAGACATACGGGAACCCTTTCATATGTTAAAGGTTTGTTCACCTTGTTTCCTCTCTTTCGTACAAACATATATATTTGGGCATTACAACCTTTTAGTCAGGATGACGACCAAGCTTCTCACACCACATATATTTTGTGTGTCAATTATATACATGAGGACCAACACAGTTTGAAGTCGATTCCGAATGATAGATTTTTGAGTTTTTTACTCTCAGAGTTTTTGCCAGAAATTTTGCTGAGAGGAAGTCGAAGAATCATCCTACCCGTGCTTCTTTATGGCGCAGAGGCATGGACCCTATTAAGTACAGATGCAGCGGCCTTGAGAGTGTTCGAGAGAAAATTATTACGCAAGATCTTCGGTCCAGTGCGAGTTGGCGATGATTTCCGTATCCGATCCAACAGTGAGCTGTATGAGTTCCTTAACGACATAGACATTGTGCAGCGTATTAACATCCAGCTGTTGCGCAGGCTCGGCAATTTCGTTCAAATGGAGGAGGATGCACTGGCGAGACGGAGATATGGGTAAGAAAGACGAAGACGACGATATTGTTGTCGAGGAAGCCCTGTCATCGATTGGTGTGACCAACTGACGTAGGCGCGCAAGAAGCAGAAGCGCCTGGAAGATTGTGTTACAGAAGGCCGAAGTCCGTTAAACGGGTTGTTAACGACCAATTAAGTAAGTCGAAGAAGAATTATTTTTCATATTTTTGTTTTGATGTCTGACCTTAATTATAATTAATTAATTAATTAATTTTATATTTTGTTGAAGCTTTTCTGCTTTCAAAGGATTATACCGAAAAACCCGTTAATTTTTTAACGATTTTCTGGCTTCAAAAACTTGTTTTTACAGTGAGCTGTTACTGCTGCTATTTGTTCATATATGGCTTAAAATGTTTGCCTTCTTGCCTTCTCCTCAACCATTTCTCTTTTAGCCTACCATCCCCCAAGAGCTTGACATTTCATATGAAATGAAAAATATTCTCAAATATATTTTGGCAACAGCAAAATATAAAATCAGAAAAAAAAGAAATACAGAAAAATGATAAAACCAGAGTGAGAGAAAAATTTTCGAAATATTCGTGCCGAAATGTTTTAGAGATTCACACAATAAAATATTTTTACGCGCATAGAAAATGAAAAGGAAATATCACACAGAAAGTATTTCTCATTTTTTTTTTGCCTACTTGTGGCATTTCAAATACCAATTGCGAAAGTAGTAGAATAAATCCGGGATTTTGATTTCAACATCGAAATATTTTATTGAATTTCGAAAACCCAAATCAAATTTCGGCAATTACGTTAAAATGGAATTTGCAGTGTCAAAATGGAATTTATTTTTTAAGCGTCAAAATTTAGTTTTAAAAAACATTTTTAACACGTTGTATTAAATTCATAAATAAAGTTACAGAATTAATGAGATTGGCATGAATGAATGCAATTGAAAAGTTTTCTCCAAATAAATTTGTGGAGAAGCAAAGTTAGCTGTAATTTGATTTAAAGAGACAATCTGCTGTACTTTGGCCATATAATTGTAAAATTTTTAAACGAAAATATTCGAAATGTATATGGCATAACATAATATTGTTACAAAAATAAAAAAATCGAGATACTTCTGTTTTGCTTTTACATCATTTAACATAAAAATTATAAACAAAAGCTACAAAAACAAAACAATGAACTTGTTTACAAACTATCGTGCTGCTTAATGTAACAACAAATACCAGCATAAAAAAATGATAAACAAGTAAACAAAAATACAACAACAAACACTACAATAATAAATGTAAACAACGATGTTTACATTTATAGAGATTTCGAGAATGCAAAGTCATGAACAACAGCACACTAATAAATGTAAACAACGATGGTTATATTTATAGAGATTTCGGAAAGGCGAAGTCATGAACGCTCGCCTTCAAGAAAATTAATCAGACTGTTTACCCCGCCACATAAAAGACGAGGTAAAGCAGCGGCTGAGTTAGTGAAGTTCAGTCAGTATTGTGTGATAACGCGGTGCGTTTGAAGAGAGTGATCGTAGTTTGAAGAAATCAGTTACAAAGATCTATCGAATAATTGTCTAGTAATTGTTATTGTTTACGCAACAGAGGAATAACAAAGAAAATCAATTTGTATTATTTACATCAAGTTGTGAACACTGGTACACTGCATTTTGAGAATAATAAAGAATTTTAATTAAAACTAAACACAAATTTATTTTGGTTTTATTTGCAATCTATGAGCTCTTATTTTAAAAGTTTTTAAAAAGTAAAAACGTAACAATATTCTTTATTTTAATGATTAATTAATAATCATTAATGATGCCAAGAAGAATATTAAAACAATATTTAACTTTAATCACATTTAATGCAAAAGAGTTTTAATATTAAAACCAAAGCTTTTAAAATGATTAACATTTCTAACGAAATTAATGAATTGTTTAAGTGTATGGATAAATGCATATGTGTGTGTGAGTATTTGAATTAATTTTTGAAGTTGTTATTAATTCTAAATCATTTCAATACTCCACTAGGAAATAAATAATGCAAACAATAGTAAAGCTCTCTTATAGGAATTGCCATCAATTTCCATTTAAGTATATTGGCATCGTATATGAAATTATCTTTTGTATTTGTTCCTGCAAATATACCAAATGTAACTGTATCAACTGCAATAGCAATACTAAATGAATTTAAAATCATTTTTAATCTCCTATCTAAATAGAACACAATAAATGTATTCCATTCAAATGCAAACAATAGAAATTGAATTCATTGGACTTGCTACATGGCATGCAGTAAAGATTGAATATGTGAACATATTCATATATTCTCACATACTTCCTAAGCCAATATTTATAGGATCATTAGATGTAGTCGCAGATGTACTGACATAAAATCATTTTTACAAATGTTTGAAACAGTGATAGCAAATTTCTCTAAATCGTTACGAAAATGAAAAATTCTAGGCACTGGTGTTTTGCCTTCGCATCGTTTAACATTAACTATAAACAAAGGCTACAAAAACAAAAACAATAAACGCACTGCGTAATATAACAACAAACACCAGAATAAAAAAGGATAAACAAGTAAACAAAAATATACCAACAAGTCTGTGAGTATGTGTTATGAAGAGAAGTAAAATCCAAGTGAAATACTAAAATGATTAAAAAATTCCCAACATGAGACGTCAAGGGGAACGCTAAACGGCAATCTGTTCATCAAGTTAAATGCGATGAATATTTTCAAGTAAGACGAAAAAAATTTAATTTTTGAACTTTGTTTAAGTGGTCTGTGAGTTGTTGGAGTTGTCTGAGCTAGGATTTTAACCACAAGCTCACGTGTAATAGGACTTAACTCTATCAAATGGGTTCTGCAGCCACTCTTACCTAACCCAACCTAATTTATAACGAGAGTGGAAACAATTATAAAACTTGGGTAGCATGATAAATATGGCAATACCTTGAAGTTGAAATAGAAAAAAAAGCATTTTAAAATATAAAAGACAACTACATCAAAAATATCCCTTAAGAAAAACCCAAAAGGAGAATAAAAACTCAAAGGCATAGAAGGACTAAATATATTTAAAAAAAATTTTCTCTTTTTCAAATTGCATTTTTGCATAAAGTTTTTCGTTTCCTAAAGAAACAAATCGTTAAAAGAGATAAAAATGAGAATTTCTAAAGACGAGTGGTTGGTAAGGAAGGCTGGCTGGCAGGCAGACAGGCAGCATGTAAACCTGGCTATCATTTTAATGACACTCATATTGCATGAATTTTATTGCGAATGCCTGAGTGTATCCTTACACTTTTTCGCAATTTCTTTTTTATTCAGTTTGCTATTTTATTTCTCCTCTAAAAAAACTTTAGTTTAAAAGATATTCTTGAAATACAATAAAATGAACAACGATGAAAAAACCGAAAAACTTTTAAAAATTTTCGAAAAGAAATTAAGTGTAGAACAATAGTAAACGTTATCCCCTTTTTTGTTTTGAAATAGTAGCACAAGCGAAGCAGCAGCGTTAGTTGCAACAGCATATGGCAAAAGAAAGTTCCCTTAAACAACAACAAGAATATAAAAATATCCATCTTTAATGGCAAATTTAAAAGAGTAATTAAACTTTTGTGTTTTACACTTGCCCTTCCATTAAATATTTAATCAGCTTCAATGCATTTAATTCGACAAAAGTGACAGAAGAACAAAACTTCACTGCTGATTTATTTAACGTGAATTATAGATGAGAAACTGTTTTTGAGAAATTCATTTATTGCCGGCTAATGGAATTGAATTTTAAAATGTTTGCTTAAATACACCATTTAGGAGATGGATTGAGTTAATGCTTGTGTTTGTAACAAAACAAACTTCTCGTAAATCTCCGATTAAAACTGATTTCCCTAAGATCCAATTGATTCCGATTGAATTGTGATTCCGTAAAATCGTATGCTCCTGAAGCGAGTAATACGTTAGTACAAAATATGTCCCGTTGTGTTCTCCTTCTATAGAAAATATCGGCATTCCATTTCATTTGGCAGCCTTTTGAGGTGGTATCCCGGGTAGTAGTGGTCCTATAATAAGCCTAACTATTCATTTAATGTTCATTGGAGAAAGACAGTACTAGTCATTTGGTCTGGTGCATTTCGCTGGGTCCTTCCCTCACTTTTACGTACTTAATCCAACAAAAAGGCTAAGGATCAATACAGTTTGACTTCTCTCCACAGTCAATCAGCAAATATATTGCCAGTAATCTTATAGTGCCACCTTAACCTTGTACGCAGTGTGTTTATTAGACCTGAGGCCGTGACCCCAACCCCAACACAGAAATATCGAACAAAACGAGCTATGAAAACACATTTCTTCGGCGACTTGCCCTCAGCAGTCATATGGCAAAAACTCTTAGAGTAAATAAAATTGCCATGAAAAGCTTCTCACAAAACTGTCGTTCAGAGTCGTAGGTCCTGCCACTCATGGATAAAATTAACACACACAACATGAGTTGTGTGAGAAACTAGGTAGTAATCCTGACTAAAGGGTTGAAAGGACCAGTTAAGTAAGTTAGTAAGATCTCGTAGTGACACCTCCAGATCAGACGCGATTTTATTTAACACAAAGTCAGTGACCTCAGTGTGGTTTGACTGTCTGCGCCACCTAGTCTGTAGGAAAACACCAAGGCACAAAGTTTTCCATGGAAACAATACCGCTTGATCAGGGTAATGGTTTCGAATCTTCGATCAATCAGTATTATTTTGAGAAAAGTTTTTTTTTTATATAAATGTGTCAAAGAGATATAGGGGCATACGGAAGTATATAGAAAAAATCCATGGCATCACTCACTGGTGCCTTGAAAAATAAAATTACCATTTTTGAAAGGCTCTTAAAAAATATAACTTGGACAGTAAGTACAGAATATGGAACATAGCAAATTCCATGTGGCATTTAAAACTTCACTCAAGTACTTAGCACCTATAACCACGCTGAATCAGCCAGGCAGGAACGATGCAGACCATGGGGGAATGCAGTGCAAAGAGCCAGCCTAGTGATCAACTTCCACATCGCGATTGACTGTAATCTTTCTGTGGAGTTTGAATTTAAACTTATGTCGGGTGATTATAGTTACAAGAGTTATACGTTAGCCTATTTACAAACAGGCAGGAATATTATCAACATTTTAAGCAGGCCTTGTAAAGTCAAAGAACATTTGTTCAGAATAAGAAGCGGTTCAAGCGTAGTATAAAAATTCTGTGAAGTCGCCGTAGTCTAGAAGGTAGTGTGTTGGCTTCTTAGACGTGAAAAAAACGGTTCAAACCGCTCGATCACATCGCAATTTGAAAAATATTTCATCCGTAAACTCCGGCGTAAACTCTGAGTCGATTTTAAAATATTAGTCCTGTCACTCATGTCTAAAATTAACACACACGACATAATTGGTTTGAGGAGCTTGGTCGTAATCAGGACTGAAGGGTTGTAATGACCAATTATGTATGTATGTAAAAGGATTGTGAGAAGCATGATAGAGATGCCTTCCATGCCACGATGTTATTCATGAAACACAGCTTTCATCCAAAGTGCTACCCAGAAGTTTAGCACTTCCAGTGCTATATATGATTTTACGTGCCACGGACTTCTTTCACTTTAAATATAGGGTAGAAAATTTAAATTTAAAAATGCAAAAACGGTTTAAAATTGTGCCAAAATTACAATTGTTCCATATGTATATCATTCATACGGCTGCCACGGCTGGCCTTACAGTACCTCATTCGATGGGACCAATTTCCGTACATCTTTTTGAGTGTATAGGATCGTATCTCGGCAATGGCATTACGAATGTTGGCATTCAAATCGTCAATTGTATCTGGTTTGTCGGTTTAACGGTGCACCACAGAATATAGTCCAATGGTTTCAAATCGCAGCTTCTTGGTGCCCAATTGACGCCAAACACGTTTGACTCAAAATATCGATTGTGGCTGAGATATGTGGTAAGTTGTATCCACAAGCCGCACCAAGCAGTCACTCGTAAAGGTTGCATTGGCTTCTTTAAGACCATGTGTGAGATTTCTGTGCCCCAAATACGGCAATTTTGCTTATTAACATACCCAGCAGGATGGTAATGAGCTTCAATCGAAAAGATAATTTTTTTTTTGGCAAAATCAACATCATCGTGCAGTTTCTTGTTCTCCCATCTAGCGAAGCGAAAACGAGGAGGATGGTCATGCGGCTTCAGCTCTTGAATCAATTGAACTTTGTAAGGCGGCATACCGCAAACGACATACCGCGGTACGTGAACTGTTCACTTCTGAAGAACGATAACGACTTGATGTTGATAGATTCTCAAGCACACTCTCGGCCACAGCTTCTATATTTTCGGGTGTACGCTCAGTGCGAGCATGTTCAGGTCTTGACGCGTCATCAATGAAACCAGTATCACGAACTTTAGCAATAAACTTATATAGGGTCAGACAATTTCTTTTAATTTCCAATCAATTGTCTTTATTTTGGAAATAAATTTCCAATAAATCGCAACGCTGCTCAAGCGCAAATCGATTCATTGAGTTCAGTGGAGATAACATACTAAATTTTGTGACAGAATGACATACAGAATGAATATATATATAGAATGACATACAAAGTATTGCCAGATTCGAAATAACGTATGGTTAAAATTTAAACCGATAGATGGCCCACTAGATATATTCAAACATTTGTTTTTATAATGAAATTTAAATCTGTTATTGATTTTATTATTTATGCTGTTATTGTTGTTTTTTAATTAAAAAAAATGAATGTCTTTACAGGCATTATTTAATGGATTAACTTTCGATATTCGATAATCTCGATATGTGTGTGTATGAGTTTGAATATATTATCGTAATTTAATATTCTTGTATTTGTCTTTATATATACGTTTTTGCTGCTATTATTGTTGTTGTTATTTTCACATATTAACGAATTTTATAAAATAAAAAAGAGAAGTTGCCATAGGAGGGCAAAAGGAAATGAAATTTGCATGATAAAATATGAAATATTTAATCAATTCGTATGACACAAAAAAAAGAAAAACGTAAACTATCGCACACATTTGTACGTATATGAGGATGTATATATAATGAATATATAATGAATAAATATACGATATATGTATGCATATACGTACGTATATAAATATGAATAAATTGAAAATGTATAAACAGTTGATTTTCTTTCTCTCTTGTCATTGACACACTGACATTCGCACAATCGAATTAAACTACCGGGTCTAGAAGTCGCCGTAGTCTAGTAGGTAGTGTGTTGGCTTATTAGACGTAAAGCTAGGGTTCGAGCCCCAGGCCAGACATCAAGGCAAAATACAAAAAGTATTTTTTCGGCGACCTCCTCTCAGTAGATTTCTGGCAAAAACTCTGAGAGTAAATAAAAATTGCCATGAAAAGTTTCTCAATAAATAAAAATCTGTCGTTCGGAGTCGACTTTAAACTGTAGGTCCCACCACTCATGTATAAAATTAACACACACAACATAAGTGGTGTGAGAAACTAGGACGTTGTACAATGGGTCAATTCGACCTCCGGGTACTGTACTTGTCTTAATTGACAAGTACAAGTCCTCTAACCTAACCTAACCTAACCTAACCGGGTCTACGTTTATTGTAAAATATTCAGATCAAGAGGAAGAGGGCAGTAACAGTAAAGAGAGGCAAATGGCAATCAAAGCCGAACAGGAAATGATTGATGTTTATAAATGCGTTTGGAGTTTCAAATAAATATACGAAATGCAAAAGCATTTATTGAAATTTATTTCACGTAAAATCCCCTACAGTTGTACACGCTCCACCCACCTACACTGCAAGGATATATTCAGTTAAAATAGATAAAAAAATGTATTCAATGAATTGATTTTTATGAGAGATTAGAGTAAAACCAGTAACAAATTGGAAAAACAAAGCAAAGCAGAGATTTAAAGACGATTTGAAAACGTAAAAGTTTGTCTTCTAAAGTAAAGGACATAAGAGAAAAAAATTTGGTCTTCAACAGTGCAGAACATATAGAACGTGTTTTAATATAAAAATATTCGTGGTATTTTGTCATCAAATGATCATCAAGCAGACTAAGCAGTTCAGTTCTGAAACTCAAAACAAAAAAGTTCCATTGATTTGAAAGAAACCTAGTAAGTGAGGCTATAAAAATGGAATATTCATTCCAACAGAAATTCTATAATATACCTAAGGATTTTAGGTCAAAAAGTCTTCGTATCTATTGTCAGCCTGTATGCGTTAAGGGGAAGTGAACTGCGACTGCTCTTCATTCGATTTGGTAGATACAGGCAAAGGCTTTGCAGGATATCGAAAATGACTTGAACAACATTACTCCCGAAGCAAAGCTGTGAGCTTTGTGATGGTGGGCTATCAATGCGTTTAAATTTGAACCATCGGTTATTTCGAATCTGGCAATACTTTGTATGCCATTCTATTCTGTCACAAAATTCAGTATATTATATATATATATCAACGTAATGAATCGATTGACGTCTGAGCAACTTTGAGATTTATTTCCGAAATTTATTTCCAAAACAAAGACAATTAGTCGGAAATTGCACGAAAATCTCATACAAAATTTGGTCGCAGAGAAGGACCAACAGTGCCCGGTATAAGCAAACTTATTGCTAAGGTTCGTGAAACTGTTTTCATTGTTGACGCGCCAAGACGTGAGCGTGCTTGTACAGTGCATACACCCGAATATATCGAAGCTGTGGCTGAGAGTGTGTGTAAGAATCCATCAACATCAACTCATCATCATTCTTCAGAATTGAACACTTCACGCACCAGTTTGCGTTGAATTTTGCGAAAAGGTCTCGGTATGCCGCCTTACAAAGAGTTGAAGCCGCTTGACTACCCACCTCGTTTTCGCTTCGCTAGATGGGTTTACAAGAAACTGCACGATGATGTCGATTTTGCTAAAAAAATTATCTTTTCGGTTGAAGCTCATTTTCATCTTTGTTGCTGCGTTAAGCAAAATTGCCGTTTTTGGGACTCGAAAACCTCACACGTTGTCTTACAGAAGCCAATGCACCCATTACGAGTGACTGTTCATGTGCGGCTTGTGGAGCGGCCAATACTCCTTTGAGTAATGAAAATGAGGACGGCGCAACCATTACGGTCAATGGAGACACCTACCACAGCATGATAATCGAATTCGTTGTACCCGCTCTTCATGGTATTGATGTGCACGGTGTTTGGTTTCAACAGGATGATGCAACTTGTGTGGTAAATGTTTCTGCGCTTTCTGGTAACAATAAAAAAATAGGACTTCAATTTTCTGTTGGCCCCGCATTGGACTCCATTTTTATTAGTGATAAATGTTTAATCTGCTTTATTGTACTTAAAAAAAAACAGAAAGCTTTTCGTCAGTTTCCCAAACAGGGAACATTGACTTTTCCATTGGACTAACTTTGGAACGTTACGCACGTACTTGCTAGATCGGGAGAAGTGGGAGGGGATGTTGTTCCGTGCGTCCAATTTCGTACAACAAAACCATAAAAATAAAAAAAATTACGTGCGATTCAAATGCCTCATTTTGGTCAACAACAAAAAAAAAAATAAAATAAAATAATACACACGACTCGTCCTTGCATGTTTTTACAGTAGCGTTGTCGTTATGCTACGTCCCTGAACCCACCCTACCATGGTTTTCGATTTAGGGAAAATATGTTACGAAAACCCCTAAAAGTTCTAAACCTTACCTACGCCTATAAAGTTCTACATCACAAAAAAAAAAAAAAATACGTTCCAATCATATTCGGAATATATGGTTATATTGGAATAATTATACAAAAAAAATAATAACTCTCTTAGTCTTAAAATATCTAATGGATAAATAGAAATTATGAACAAAAAAAAACTAATTATCATGATATTAATATCGCTACATGTTATCATTACAAATGATCAGTGATGACTAAATTCACTATTACAAAAGAGAAATTGAATTTGTGGCTCAAAAAACCCACACGTGATCTTACCAATGAACCCATTACGAGTGACTGTTTGGTTCATTGGCTCATATTTCTTTGTAAATGAGGACAGCGAAACCATTATGCTTAACGCAGCATAATAATCAATTTTTTTGTACCCTCTCTTCATGGTATTGATGTGAAAGATGTTTGGTTTCAACAAGATGGTGCAACTCGTCCCACGTCTCATGTCGTAATCGATTTATTGTTTTATTGATTTAATTAGCCGAAATAGTGACCGCTAAAAATCGGCAATTTAACACCGTGGGACTGTTTTCTGTAAAGTGCCGTTAAAGAAATGTTTAGACAATTGAGCATTTGAAGGCTAATATTCGTGATACTATTGTCGAGAATGACTCCATACACTTAAAAAGTATACGAAAATTGGTTCGATCGAATGAGGTACTGTTAGGCAAGCCGCGGCAGCCATAGAATAAAATAATATTCCATTTCAAGTTCATAACCGGAACCTATGTAACCTATGCATTTTTAAATTCAAACTTTTAGATTTCCTACTCAACAAACATGTATCTGATGTAGTCATATAACACGAAATAAAATTTACTGCCCATCACTTACAGCACAAGTTTACATAACAAGGAGTTAGCGGTCATAATGGTGTTAAAATTTTACCAAGAAAACAAGTTAAAAAGATAAAATCAGTAAATAAGAATTTTTTTATTTTCAAAACCTTTTCGCTTGTTAATAACACGCCCCTTCAGCAATCGTTATTATTCTGCAATTGTTCAAGTGATTTCAGATACTATTGAAATATTTTTTTGAATTAAAATTCATAAATTCATTCATTCATTTGTCCATTCTCTGCTAAAATGCAATGAAATGATGGAAAACAAAATAAAATAAAAATGATTTCCAACTGAATTTTTGTTTTGTTTGCATAAAAGTTAGTTATCCACAGACAGTTGAAAAACATTTTAAATCAAATGGCAAACTGAGTAATTTGTTAAAATTTTGTACATATAGTATAAACACATATGACTAGTACATAGATATATTCATATGATGTATGAAATTGTTAAAAAAAAAATATAAAATTTTATAAAAATCTGTTTATACATGGCCTTTGAAAATTTAAGTTTTTTTCGCTGTTGCACTTGTACGTATGTGGGTCATACGGAATCAGAGTAAATTCATCAATGTAATGAATTTGAGTGTGCTTTTTGATTTAAGGCCTCTATTCTATGTGCTTTCATATGAAATGGAAATGGGTGCTTTTTTGTAGCCAAAAGTGGGCATTATTCGACAATTATTCTCTCAACTAATTTTTATGTGCAAACTATATAAGCAAGTCGCCGTAGTCTAGTAGGTAGAGTGTTGGCTTATTAGACGTGAGGCCACGGTTCAAATCCCAGGACCTCTTTAACAGACGAAATAAGAAAAAACATTTCTTCGGCGAATTCCTCTCTGTAGATTTCTGGTACAAACTCTGAGGACAAGTAAAATTGCCATGAAAAGTCTCTCAAAAATCTATCGTTTTTGAAAATAAGTTAATCTGTTTAAACCATAACCATTGTATGGAGACTGCTTATGCTGCACATACATACATATGTAGATAATTTGTCATTACAGCCCTTCAGTTCGGATTACGAACGAGCTTGTCACACCACTTTTGTTGTGTTTTATTTATTTTCAGAAGATACAAGAGCTTCTAATGCATCCCTGAAAAATCACTGTTTAGTGTAGATTTCTTCACTATATGTTGATTTTAACAATTTATTATCGTCAGAATTGAATGATCTGAACATCAATGATATGCGGTTTAAACAGAACACAGCCCACGCCACATTGGTATTCCGCACGAGCCTTAAGAGTAACATAGGTATTGAAGATGGAGCCTTATCTTGGTATTGAATTTATGTCTCCTTGTTGCTTTCGGTTGTTACATACCATATGTGGTATTACATAGACCTTGAAAAAGTTGTTGGTTATGGTATCAAGCTTCCTTGGAGATGATTTATTGGTACGTCCCGTGGATACGCTGATTAAACTAAGGCATGGAACTTTTTGAGATTATTTAAAATTTAATGGGGTTTTCATACAACAGGAGAGTTCTGTCATGCCAGGATTCTAATCGATGTCGGTTGTGGGCTCACAAACATTGAGTCCAGCCTCTGCATATTTTATAGTCAAGGTGTGAATTATCGGCAAACGGCCATCGGAGATATTTCTGCATAGTAATAACATGGTGTAGGTAGCTTACTGGTATTCAGATGATCTTTAAATATGGCTTAAAAATGGAAACTGATAGGGACGTCTGTGGAACTGTCCTACGGTCTCCCTAACATGTTTTGTGATTACCAAAGTAGTTGGTGTAGGGGCAGATTGCGCTGGGTGAGAAGTTAGCCATCTATGTGGATGATTAGGCTGCCTTAAAGGCACTGAATGGTTATTATGACAGCTGGAGGTTGGTTTTTCTTAGGTTTTTTTGCAATGTTCTTGGAAGGTCATAGAGTAGTAGTGTGCTGGTCTCGGTATGTAACAATGAATAGGAAATATATGACAGAGACAACCAGTAAACCTAGTGATGGGCGCCGCAGTCTAGTTGGTAACAAAACGAAATATGAAAAATGTTTCTTCGGCGACTTCCTCTCATCAAGTTTCTGTCAAAAACTCTATAAGCAAATATAATTGCCCTGAAAAAGTTTGTCAAAAAAATTTATTGTTCGGAATCGACTTTAGGCTGTAGGTCCCGTTACTCATCTATCAAATTAACACTCCCAACAAAAATGTTGTGAGAGGCTAGGTCGTATTCCTGACTGAGGGATTGTAATGACTAATTTTGTATGTAGAGATGGTTACTTTAGAGCGAAATAGGAAAGATTGTATAATGTCCGGGCTACTATGGACAGTTGCAAAGTAGGGAATCTTGATAAGATTTTTAACAAAACAAGAACGAATACAGGTTATATGGTAGAGGCCTAAATTTTTTACGCACATTCTGTCTCTGTTCTGACATAAAAAAATGTAAGCTGAGGTTTCAATAGCCTTGAAATGTTAGGATTTGTGACACTGACAGTTTCCTGGCATTATTTGACTGGTAAATAATTTTTGCTTTAATCTATTTTTAAACATCTCTTTAGTTTATTTCTTCTCTTGTCTTTTCTTTTTGTCCTT
The DNA here is from genome assembly GCA_936449025.2 of Sarcophaga subvicina. Lineage (NCBI taxonomy): Eukaryota > Metazoa > Arthropoda > Insecta > Diptera > Sarcophagidae > Sarcophaga > Sarcophaga subvicina. Next base: position 84,430,704 of record OW388084.2, read on the forward strand.
TGCTTTTTTCATTTCATACCTGCCTTCTCAATAGTGCCTAACCTAACCTAACCTAACCGACTGTTTATTGAAATTAGTTCTTAAAATCTTTAAAAATAATAAGGAAAGAAAACATTCTTAATAATTAAATAGAATTTCATATTTTTTTCCATGTTTTAAACTTTTTATCTTTTCCAATAACATCAACTGCGTGTTACCTTAGCAACTGGGTGTACCACCCTCGGTAAGATCGTTTTAATATTGAATTTAGTTATTTAAGATACACACGAAACAATATACTCTGCTCTCTGTTGGATACCTTTTAATTAACTTTTATTTTTCTATTTGATTTGAATTCTACAACTTCTACTTCTACATGCCAATTTAAATATTCTGATTGCTAAGCAGGTATATGACCAGTCAGTTAATGGGTGGGTGGTGCTAGAAAAGAAAAAATAAATTCGAAAATATTTTTTTGTTGACACAATTTTTAATTAAAATCCATCTCTCTATGTTAGAGAAGTTTATCTTTAAGATGCTTTATTTCTTTTACAACAGTTTTTTAATTCTTTTTTCTTTCTTTTACTGTCTTGTGACTAAAAGTTAAACAAAACTTTGTAATACCAATGTGCTCTCAAACATTTCATGGGACAGATGTGAAAATATTTTTGCTTTTTTTCTATTTTCTAAAGATTTTTCAATAATTTTCTCTTTAGTCTTTAAAGTGTTGGATTTCCATAACATTTTTAAAGGACTTATTTTTAAATTCAAAAATAAAATAGATAGCGTGTTTCTTTTTCGTTATGTTAAGGATAATTTAGATGTCACGTTTGGTTTGAAGCAAGACTTAACTCTTTTCGTCCTATAATTATGAAGTCAAAAATTGGATTGCTACGAACCTATACGGCGTTAGCGTGAGGTGTGATTCTCCGCCGGTTTTTTCATCTCTCTTGTTAAATATAGCCTGTTAAACTCCTCATTACAACCCTTTAGGACTACAATCCTTCAGGATTACGATCTAGTTTCTCATATCGTGTATTAATGTTATCTATTACTGGAGGGCTCTACAGTTTAAAAATTACTCCAAACGACAACTGATAAACATTTCTTGCAATTTTATTTACTTTCAGAGTCTTTAGCAAGCCAACAGACTACGGCGACTATTTTGCCAAATAACCATGGGCGAACACAGACTACGACATGTTAATAACTGTACTCTGGAGCAGTTGGCATCTGACCCGAAATTTTTATCGGAAAATCATGTTCAGCGAAGAATCCCACTTCTCGATGAATGAGTACGTGACCATACCATACCAGTTCACATAAGATCCACGAGCTTCTAATGTAGGCATCGTCATCGATACATGTTACTTTGAGAACGTGTTACTTTGAGAACGACGTTGGTCAGATCACTTTCAACGGTGAATACTGTAATTAAATAATTATATTTGATTATAATTGTAATTGTAATTACCAGTTTCTTTTTGCCAGTATTGAATGATCTGGACCAGAGATCAGCAATGAATCGTTTTTTCACTACTCATGAGCACTCATGAAATTTTGAATATAAGCGAAATCTAACTACTCTGATTCATTCGAACTCACTACAACGTTGATTTATAGGTACAGGTTGCAATGAGTATGCGTACAACGTTGACATCAAACTCGAAATATGTTTGATTCATAAGCCTACTCATTCAGATTCATAACTGAGTATGAGTATGATTTGATTCGACTCATCTTTTTGAATACTCATTGCTGATTTCTGATCTGGACATCAATGACGTGTGGTTTCACGAGGAATACCACTCACGTCATATTGGTATTCTGCAAGAGCGTTAAGAGTGCCATAAGTATTGAAAATGGAGCCTTATTTTCATGGTGGTGGCGTGTTTATGACTTCGTGTTGTTTTCGGTTGTCACATATGGTTGCAGTGCATGGTGAAAGCCCTTGAAAAATTGTTGAGTAAGCCGCACATCGTTACCATGGAGATGCTGATTAAACTAAGGAGTAGAAGTCATACGGCTATACTGCTTAGGTTTTGTTTTGAATAGCGGTGGTCGGTATTTTATGTAGTTCTCCAAGTATTTGCATAAGAAAAGTTTGTGTTCCATGTTGTTTTCGCCACAGATTTCTCAAAGTACATCGTGATTTACTTAGCAACTGTGTGTACTTTCGTACTGTGCGTACCTTCAGTCATGCTTACAACCTAGTTTCTCATACCATTCATATTGTGTGTGTTAATTTTATCCATGAGTGCCAGAACCCACAATTTAACTTCGACTCCAAACAATAGATTTGAGAAATATTTCATAACAATTTTATTTACTTTAAAAGTTTTTACCAGGAGGTATGGAGTCGTCGGAAGGGTGTTTAAATCACTCGCTTTTAATAGACCTTCGCACTAGAAACACTTCAGATGCGTCTAGATTTGTGACTCGTTGCAACATTAAAATTTTCGCCTCTGATATACAAAGTGCGGCGTATCTAATATTGTCGATTTCATGGCATTCTCAGTACCTGGATTTGTGTATCTTTATCCGTATAAAGTCCAACTCATGGAGTAATTAGACTTTGACCATTGCCCGTTGCTGATTTGAGCCATTACATATGGAAAAGTGTTTTTTGGTATGCAATAGTCTGGATGAAGTCGCAGTAGTCTCGTAATATGCTGGCTTATTAGAAGAGAGCCGGCGGTTCAAACCCCAGCTCACACATTACGAGCGAAATATGGAAAATATTTCATAGGCGTTTTCCTCTCGGCATTCAACTGGCAAAAACACTGAAACTAAATATAAATAGCCTTGATAAGTTTCTCAAAAAAATATGTCGTTAGGTGCCGAATTTAAACTTTTGGTCCCGGCACACATGCATAAAATTAGCACACACAACATACGTGGTGTGTTTTAATATAATAACAAACACCAGCATAAAAAATGGTAAACAAGTAAGCTAAAATACACAAACAATACTACAATAATAAATGCAAACAACGATTTTCACATTTATAGGGATTTCTTGAAGGCGAAATCATGTACGTTTGCCTTCAATAAAATTCATCAGAGTATTTACTTTCCCATATAAAAGGCAAGGCAAAGCATGGGACTGAGTTAGTGAAGTTCAGTCAGTCTTGTGTGAAGACGCGGTGTATTTGAAGAAGTCAATCATTGTTTGAAGATCTCCGTTACAAAGATCTGTCGAATAATTACCTAGTAATTGTTATTGCTGAAGCAAAGGGTATAAACAGAGAAATAACAAAGAAAAGCAATTGTTGTTGTGTACATCAAGTTGTGAACAGTGGCACACAGAATTGTGCGAATAATAAAGAATTTTAATTGAAACTAAACGGAAATTTATTTTTATTTTATTTGTATCTGCGAGCTCATATTTTAAATGCTTTTAAAAGGTAAAAATGTAACAGTATTATAGTCTGAATGTGTCCTGCACGAATTATTAGATCTCAATGGCCGTATGATAATAACGTTTTTGGACCTGCTCTTTAATATTATGAGCTACAATCAGTTTATATGCAGTGTTTAATCGAGATCATTTACTTTGCGCACTTACTGCACACAATACATGTGCTCAGCAATTTATAAAATTAAAACTTATTTTTAAAGTTTTATAGAACTGTTAAAACATGGCAACTTGCGTAAGCCTTAAGTTAATAATCATTGCCTTTATGGGCTTCCCCCATAGGCAAAGGCTATTATAAAATTTAATACCGTAACAGAGCATTAAAGTGAATACAACCAGCATTATTGTCATTACCATTGCCATCGTTGCTGTAGTTAGTAGCTGTTCATAACCTCTGTTGTGGTTATTTCCTCCGTTAAGACCAATTAGTTCTGGTCGTTATTTGAAACTAATTTTTAGTGCAATTGCTGTAAATGCCCTTCTAAACTATTGGCAAAACAGTTTATGGTTACTTAATGTGGAAAATTATTTCAAATTGTAAAACAATTGAAATGCAAATAAAGCGTTTCAAATGAGAGTTTATTGCCCTAAAGGGAATACACAGCCAAAAGGAGGAAAAACAATTAGAGAGGCACAAGACCAGCTGAAAGTTAATTATGAATGCAAATCAATTTAAAATATTTTTGATTTAATAAACCTGTAAAGTGTTGGGAAATCTTTTACATAAATTTTAACGAAACAAATAAAGAAAGAAAAATTTCACGTTCAAATTTTCATAGTTCAATTTTAGTTACTGAATGCCTTTCTTTCTTATTTTCATCTTATTACTTTGATTGGCTGTCTACCAGTATCTTCGCTTAGAAATCCGTTTGTTGTATTCAAAAGTAGGTTATAGATTGATTGAAACGCCAAAAATTCATAACTGGGAATCAAACGTTACCTAAAGGTAACCAATTCGTCTCCAGAATAAATCTCTTCACTGCAGAAGTCTCTTCATTGGAAAGCTCATGAAGCCAAGATTCCCCGTCTCTTTATATGCTCACCAGATACATGTGGCGAAAGTTAGTCTCCTCCTCCATCTTAAGTTCACAGCTAGGAAAATGGCAATGAAGATGGGAAAATAGTCCAAATGATCAGCAAATTTAAATACTGATCCCAGATATTGAAAGGTATGTGAGTGGAATTTGCTGTTATATTTACAGAAGATATTTACATTTCTTCGAGAACAAAGTTTCCACCACGATGGATACGATACATCAGAGCAAATGCTCCATTTTTGCAGACAACCGAATGGAAGTGTAATTCATTTGCAGTTAGAAGCGGTGCACTACTTACTATAATAAGTCATTCAAAAATATTGCGAATAGCAGAGCAAACTCGTATGGAAAATGGGGTGGAGGAGAACGGCAGTATGCAAATGATACTGTTACGAAAATGAAAAATCTGGATACTGGTGTTTTGCTTTTACAGCGCTTAACATTAAAATTATGAACAAAAGCTACAAAAACAAAACAACGCAGCGAACAAACCTGTTTATAAATTATCTTATTGCTTAATATAACAACAAACACCAGCATAAAAATGGTAAATAAGTAAACAAAAATACAACAACAACCTCCAGCATTAAAAAGTGGTAAACAAATATATGCCAACAACACTACAATAATAAACGTAAAGAACGATGTTTGCATTTATAGAGATTTCATGAAAGTGAAGTCACGAACATTCGCCTTCAAGAACATTCATCAGACTTTTTACACTGCCATATAAAAGGAAAGGAAAAGCAGGCGAGTGAGTTAGTGAATTTCAGCCAGTCTTGTGTGAAGGCCGGGTGTGTTTGAAGAGGGTAATCGTGGTTTGAAGATCTCCGTTACAAAGATCTGTCAAAAAATGCTCTAGTAATTTTTATTGTTTATGCAAAGGGTATAAACCGAGGAATAATAAAAAAAAGCAATTGTTGTTGTTTACATAAAGTTGTGATCAGTGGCACACAGAACTGTGCGAATAATAAAGAATTTTAATTAAAACTAAACGGAAATTTATTTTTAGTTTATTTTTAATCTACGAGCTCATATTTTAAACGTTTTTAAAAGGTAAAAATGTAACAATATTATCGTAAGGCATTTAGACCTTGCCGTCACGAGCAGTAAAGCACATTTAAGGACTTAAATAGAAAAGGAATAGTTGAAAACCTCTTCAGATGTTTTTCGCTTATATATTTTTTTATTTTATTTTTTCCAGCTAAATTATTTAAAATAAATTAAGTTAAAAACCCAATAAACTGCGTGTTCAGCCATAATATTTTCATAGATTTGTGTAAATGGGTTAAATTTTACAATTTTTACTACTTCATTCATTCATTATTATAATTTAATTATCTTACAAACACACATATACACTTCTTCAGAGACTACTTGTAATGGAAAATGATGATGAGGAATGGCCATTAAAAAGGCTTAAAAACTGGGGCGTAAAAGTACAGCCAAAAGAGGTAAAGTAATAATGAAAACTTTATGAAAATAAAATGAAAAATTTAAATGAAGGATGTGGTGTTAAGTAAACTTATTTTTTCTCTCAACATTATGAAAGTGCTTTAAATTCATTAAAATTGAAATGAACAAAAACTTTTGGAGCCAAAGCGAACCGAAAACATGAGAAAAAGAGAAAAATAAACAACTGAAACGCTAGTCAACAAATGCATATAAAAATACAAAAATAAGCAATAATTACACATTTACTGCCACTAAATTCTACTTAAATTAGCCCATCTTGGTGAGGGAGTTCATAAATAGCAGACGTGTTTCGCGGATAATGGTAAAGAAGTTGGGAAATAAAAAGGAGAAACCCGTATTTTGTTTGATAATGCAATTCGTTTAAAACACATTAACAATGTATTCTTAAAGCGTGATTAAAGCAAACATTTTCTTTTATTTAAATTGATTTTTTAATGGAAATTGAAGGAGAATATCAGCCTAAATAGCTGTAGTCTAGTACGTAGTGTTTTGGTTAATTAAACGAGGGCTCGTAGTTCAGATAAGACTTTGAGTAAGACAAAACATTATAAAATATTTCTTTCGACGACATACTCTGTTGGACCCTGAAAATTAAATTGCTATGAAAAGTTTCTTAAATCTGTCGTTAGGGGTCTAAGATGTCTAATGGATAATATTGACATACACAACATGGGTGTAATCGTGACTAAAGCGTTGTCATGACTAATTAAGTTATAATTTACCAAATTCTTGTCCTTACAACCAAACACGCTAGCCCTGCAGTAGGACAAGTTCCATTGGCTGCTGTTACATCAACAGATGCTATTCTATGTATCTTACCACAAATCCTTCGATGTCGGTTTGATGTATGTATGTATGTCCTGCCCGATATTATCAGTGAATACATTGCGCTGATTCACAGGGCCGACCTGTAATGCTTCTGAGTTTGAGTAATGTTTCCAATTCCTTGCTTGGTAAGTCCATTATGAGGAATATATTCACGCCGTAATGCTCGATAAGAGGTCATACAAACATAGTTGGTCATTACAACATTTCAGTCAGGCTTACGACCTAGCTTCTCATACCACTTATGTTGTGTGTATTAATTTCATACATGAGTGGTGGGACCTACAGTTTAAAGTCACCATAGAACGACAGATTTTTAAGAAACTTTTCATTGCAATTTTATTTACTCTCAGATGTTTTGCCAGAAATCTTCTGAGAGACAGTCGTCTGAGAAATATTTTATTTCGTTTTGTTGGAAATGTTTGACCTGGGTTTCGAACCGTGGCCACACGTCTAATAAGCCAACACACTATACACTACGTCGACTACAACTTTTACAGTCAGTGGGTTGTTACATGACCCATATTTGTAAACGAAAAACTTTTCAATAAATGTAGAGAATTTCAGATAAAAGACATTTAACAACTGGTAGCTTTACCAGACCGATAGTTAAGAACCATTCGACGACAACACGATATTTTATCAACTGCCTTTTTGGAAAAGTACTGAGAGTAACAAATTCCAATAATAAACTTTTTAAAATTGTCGGTCGGAGTATACATTAAACTGTTGGTCTCACCACTCATGAATAAAATCAACACACACAACATGAGTGTTGTGGGAAGCTAGGCTGAATCCTGACTGAAGGCTTGTAGAGCCGATAACGTATGTTTTTATTGCGTTGAATAATTAAGACATTTGATTTTACAATCTCTAAGCATTTTGGTTTATGTTGGCAGCCAACTCAAAGGACATACCACACAAACTTGGTTTCTTTAAGGTTACGGTGAAACACTGATGGTACCTATCAGAGATCAGCAATGAATCGTTTTTTTTTTTTTTGGTACTCATAAGCAATCATGAAATTTTGAATATAAGTGAGTCAACAATATTAAAATTTAACGACTCTGAATTATTCGTACTCACTACAACGTTGATTTATAAGTACAGGTTGCAATGAGTATGCGTACAACGTTGACATCAAACTCATACCATTCGAAATATGTTTGATTCATAAGCCTACTGATTTAGATTTATAACTTTAGAAAAATACTTATAATACTTATAAATGACCCAAGTGATTTGAATCATTACTCAAAATTTACAGTCTTTGTGGTTGCATTTACAAAAAAAAAGGAAAAAGACACATAAGCAAAAAAGACAGGGCAGCAAACAGAGCAAACACACAACCTTCTAGTGAGTATTTTAATGTTTTAACTCTTGGCTGGCACCTCTCAGTCTTTCTGAGTTTTAAATAAAGCGTTCTATCTACATTGCGTCTATAATAAATTGTTTCTTTTCTTGCAAGCGCAACTAAAAATCTCTAACGTGTCATCAAATGTAAAAAAATCATAAATGGGTTTTTCTTCATCCAACTAAATCCATTACTTCCATGTTTGCACCTGTTTCTGTCTCTACAAGAATTAACTCGTAGTCCTATACTCTGGTGCTTTAATTTCTGCATTACGAGACATATAAATTGATGAATGCTGCCAGCCTTTATAAGCCCTCTTTATTTAACATGATAATCACTATTACAGAGCTACTGGCTGACAATAAATGTTTTTACAATATAGATACTTAAGCAATAAATGTTTTGAAAACAAGTATGATAGAATTATTGAATAATGAGTGGCAAAAATGATGATGAGGGTCTTCACCAACTTTTCAACACTAAATTCTGAATACATTACAACAGAATACATACATACATAATTGGTTATTCCAACGTTCAGTCAGGATTACGACTTAGCTCCTTTCACCACCCATGTTATGTGTGTTAATTTTTGCCACGAATCTGCCAAGAGGAAGTCGCCGGAGAAATATTTTTTCAAATCTCGTTTTGTTGCAGATGTCTGACCTGTGGTTTGAACCATGGTCTCACATCTAATAAGTTAACACATTACCAACTAGGCTACGGTAACTTCAGACTATAATATTGTTACGTTTTTACCTTTTTAAAAACCTTTAGAATACAAGTTCGTTAATTGCAAAAGAAGTAAAAACAAATATATGTTTAGTTTCTCTTAAACTCTCTTTATTGTTCACACTACTTTTGTGCTACTGTTCAGACTTAACTGATACAACAATAATTGCTTGTTCACTTTACTAGTTCACACTTCTGTCCGCGCAAATATTAACAACTCTTCTGTAGATCTTCACACAATAGCGATCTTCAAACGACGACTTCGACTTATAACTGACTGGTTGCTTGCCTCGTCTTGCCCTTTTATATACGCACGTAATCAGTATGATGAACGTTCTCGATGTGGAAGGTTCTTGTTCTCGCCTTCTCGAGGATTCTATCGCGACCACATTGTTGTTTGTGCATTCTGCACACTTGTCCATCCCTCATGCTTGTTGTTGTTGGTTTACTGGAACGTGCTCGATCTATTCGTTAGTGTGTATTTGTGTCGTGTGTATTGTGTACACATTACCTCTTGTTGCGTTCGTACGTTTTCGTTATCTATCTCTTTCATACTCATGGTCTTTGTTTTTGTTTATCGTTAATGTTAAACGATGTTTTCATTTGCGTAACAATATATACCAAAAAGACACAATTGAATATGTAAGGGCTTTTCACAATCCGAGTCCCACATGCAATATTTTGGCTTGTTGACTCAACCACCGGTTGGGAAATGGTCGTTGTATATGTATAAAATTTTCTCCGAAAAATCTGCACTGAAACCAATTACCCCAGCACCCAATCTGCAATTTCATGGTCAGCCAGCTGTAATTAATGCGTTAGTTGGACTTTATATAAATGAGATTATTAAGCCAAATCCAAAATACATCGTAATGAGTCAGAAGAGAAATTTAAGTTCTGAGGAATCAAAAAAGTTTGATTATACACCAGACTTTCTGTCAGAAGAAAAACTTTCAACTTCGCACAAGCTATAATTATAAGTTGGGACAACTTTCTCACGGCAGTCTTCTCTAAGCCATACATAATTCGTCATTACAACCCTTCAGTCAGGATTACGACCTAGTTTCTCACACCACTTATATTGTGTGTGTTCATTTTATATAAGAGTGGCAGGACCTACAGTTTAAAGTTGACTCCGAACGACAGATTTTTGAGAAACTTTTCATGGCAATTTTATTTACTTTCAGAGGTTTTGCCAGAAATCTGCTGAGAGGAAGTCGCCGAAAAATTCTTTTTGTATTTTTTTTGATGTCTGGCCTGGGATTTCAACCCTGGCAACACACTACCTACTAGACTACGGCGACTCTTCTCTAAGAGTTAATAAAGTTGCTATGAAAAGTTTCTCAAAACTGTCGTACGGTGTCGACGTTAGGACTGTAGGGATCGCCAATCAGGAACGAAATTAACACCCAAAACGTGGGTGGTGTAAGCAGCTTGGTTGTAGTCCTGACTAAAGAATAACAATGACCATCTAAGTAAGTACGTTCGTGATAGAGTTGTATCATTACTACTAACCTCAATGCTGTTTTAATGCGGTCTTCAAAACAACAAAATATTGTGATAAGAGAACGTCTGTTGACGTTGGTAACGTTCATGCGTATGAAATAATTCTTACAATTTCAGGCAGTTCTTGTGATAACTGTTAGGGACAGAAGGCAACAGGACAGGATATATGCCTTTGTGCGACTGGACTGTGATGCGTATTAAATATTGGCCATTCGAGAATACTGAAGTAATTTTAAAGTTTCGAGAATATTGTTTACATGACACCATATCAAGTAAGTTTAAGACACTCATTTCGCACAGAGATGATTGAAAAAATGCTTGTTCCTGAGCACAACACTACTGATTCCTGAGCACAACACTATTTACTATCATACTGATCCCCAGAAGTAGTTTTGCTGACATGAGTTTCTCCACCAGATGACAGTGCCGCACAACATTCACATCATATGGATATCTAAAACAGTGGTATTGCAGCAAGATACAGTACGAATGAAAGGATTAAGAACCTACAAGCTTAGGTTTGACGATGTAGTAATAGATTTTATCAACGTCTACGAACAGCTACGGATAGGGACTAAGTAGCGCATCAAATCAAAGGTTAGAGTATGTACCCATTTGTTACGGGACATATACCTGGACACCATATTCTGAAGACTCATTCCGAGACCCAATGGGTTTGGCCATACAGCCAATAATATTTGAAGGATTTGCAGCAAAATAAGGAGTTTTAAAGAAGTATTCATCCTTATCAAACACAACATGTGTGTATTTTGAATATGAAAGAGAGAATGTTGTGTGTACAATGTATAATGGATTACATAGACTATAATAAAAATCTAATCTATTCAGAAGCAACTAAAGTACTGCACAATGTATTCGAATCAATAGTAATAAAATAAGCAAAAATAATTCCGTTATTATTACATAAAGGCTTTTGTTTAGCATAGTCAAAGTGGCCTAAATTACGCTTCGTGTGTCTATAACTCGGTAAAGAGGTTAGGTAAGAGGCGATTTAAGTATAGAGGTGAATCAATCCTCTTCTTATCCATACGTGTCCAGCAGAGTCTAACAATATTGCACGTACGTTCTTGCTGCCAGCCTGATCGAGCTTCGTCGTAAAATATCAAATTTAACTGAAGGTATCGGAGTACCTATGCACTGTAACATATCGAATATTGCAAGCTTTCTATCACCTCTGTCCAGCTTCTCAGCAACACAATTTCCACCGATATTACCATATTGCCGTATACCATATTAAAGTTACGTTAGTTTAGCGGGTAGCTTGGCGTACACAGGCAAGTTCATTCGGTGGCCCATATGGTCCCCTTATCACGCTATCCGTTAGTGGTGGGTTTGAACCATCCAGCGCTCCGAATGAAACCGGCCTGTTCCTTTAGTGGCACATTCACCAACATGTCCAGATCTGCAAACGTTCTTTCACCCAACAACCGATGACGCCTATCCTGAAGTGCAAGGCACAGGCATAAAAGGTGTTGTACCAATTCCATTTTCTCTGCATGAAGTCAGCTTCTTCAGTAATTCTGGTGGGCTATACCGAGCTTGTCAGCGAAAATGGCAATAGCGCCGTGTCCTGCAATCAAGTAGTTCCCCGTTTCTGGCGGTATCCACTGCTGGAAACAATAGTTTTGGAATTCGGCAACCAGGTTTGTTGAATTCCATTCTGCTTTTTTCATCCCCATTATTGCCTCCTCCGATCTCTTCCGTGCTAGTTTATCCGCCTATTCATTACAATCTATTCCACTGTGGCTCGGAACACAATAGAGGCGGGTGTTGTGTCGACGTATATGGTGTAAAGCGTCTGTGAATTTCCTGACGCCTTTTGATTTGATGAGATGGGATTTCAGCGCTTTGGTTGCTGCTTGACTGTCCCCACACATATGATCAAATTCGAAGGAGGTAAGTCCCCGGATTCAATAGATTGTTCAATTTCAAAGATCTCCGCCTGAAATACGCTGGCCTGGTTAAGTAATCTGTATAACCCATTCAGTGCCAGTTTATCGGAATAGACCCCAGATCTAGTTATAGAAGTTACCGAAATATTCTTGAGAAAGCCTCGCCATTTATGGACAACGATGGACATTAAAACTACGTTCCTTAGGAATGTAAAGGCAGCCTGGATGCCCGCATAAATCAAGAGGTGTTCTGGGAAAATCCCGCCAAACAACAAACATTGTGCCGCTTTCAAAATAGCCATTGACTGTGCTTAACAAACGTTGCAGCGATCTTCAGCCTATAAGAAAATTAAATATCAAAAGTAATTGGATCTTATATTCGTGGTCCAGAATGCTTTTAAGTATTACAATGAGGTTAAACTAATAAGTCTGAGATCATTCGCATAGATATCGGCGGTCTCTTATCCTTTGGGATAAAAGCTATCTTCGCCTTTCTCCACATAATAGGACTACTTAAGAAAAGCTTAATAGATTCACTGCAGCTATATCAGATATCTCCTGCATGTCTGCCGATAAAGAGGTTACGAATAAGAAAAATACTCAAATTTTTGTACCATTAATGGTATAATTGAAGTCGCCGTAGTCTAGTAGATAGTATGTTGGCTTATACGTGAGGCCATGGTTCAAAACCCAGGTCAAACATCGGCAATAAAATTAATACGAAAAAATATTACTTTACCGACTTCCTCTCAGCAGATTTTTGGCAGCAAATCTGAGAGTAAGTAAAAGCTATCATGAAAAGTTTCTCAGAAATCTATCGCTCGTAGTCGACATTAAAATGTAGGTCCCGCTACTTATGAATAAAATTTAACACACATAACATAAGTGGTGTCAGAAGCTAGGTCGTAATCCTGACGGAAGGGTTGTAATGACGGATTATGTATGTATGTATCATGCCTGATGTCGTGACTAATTGTTACAGAGAATAATTCATAGCTAATATACTGTTACTATTTTACCTTTTAAAGACGTTTAAAATATGAGTTCCTACATTGAGAATAAAATAAAAATTAATTTGTGTTTAGTTTTAATTAAAATTCTCTATTGTTCGCGGAATTCTGTGTGCCACGGGTCACAACTTGATGTAAACAACAACAATGGCTTGTTTGTTATTCTTCTTTTACACTCTTTTGCATAAACAATAACAATTACATTATCGATGTTTCTTCGATGTTTTCTACACCTATGCTCAGTCAAATGTTCTAGGTGATGGACGGAATACCCTGTCACTAATTCCTTCTTCGCAACAGCTGCTCTAGTGTCCAAATGCAATAAATTTTGGAAACCCACCGAGAACTTATTGCCAAAGCTTTATTGTACGTACAACAACAGTAAATTTATTGTCACAGTTTAAACTACGTAGCACAGCCGTACTTATAACATAACAATGATGATGATTATTATCGCTACTACTATAATGTCATCCCGTAGTACCAGCATACGAGTATATAGGCATTTCAACATACATACATATGGACATATTCAGAATGAATGACAATCTGAGTCAAATTGTATCCCAGAAATGAGTGTTAATGTTCGTGTATGTATGTAAATATAAACGTGTACAGATTTACAAGAGTTAACCCATTAATGCCCGAATTACTTTTTTTCTAAGGGTTACCGTTTTGTTTTTTACACTAAATTTCCTCTCTTAAGTTGCCACTGGGCACTAATGGGTTAAGTTGTAAGCAGAGAGATTGTTGTGGCTGTATGTGTGAAGTCGTAGAGACGTATTAGAACCACTCATATTACAGCTATTTTATATATCACCGATATCACCGATAAGACCATACTGCTCTTTCTCTTGCTAGTGTGAGGGAGACAGAAAGGTTACATGCTGGTTTACACTTGCGGTGTTTTAACTTTATCGAACGGCGGTATATATAGATTCGATTCAAAATTACAGTAAATCGAATATAAAACCTACGAGAGAACCAAGTAGCTCATACGATTCCCATTTATTTGGCAGTTCTAAAACTGAATTCATTTTTACATGAAATTAAATTGAATATTTAAAACGAGTTTGTAAATTGTGAACCAGTACATAACCTAACCTATCTATGCTGTCTTTCATTAAGTGCCTCCTATCTTTAATTTAAAAAAAAACAAAGTGTGTGTGAAATATCATCAACATTTTTTATTTGCTTGAAAGGACTATTCATACCATTATGTGCGGGATGTAATATTGTCCGCCACAATTTTTTTTGGAAGAAGCGGCCATAAACAATTTTGATCTAAACTCAAACTGGTACTGACATCAGATACACGTTAATATACGTTATTAACCTCTTTGAAGATTTTTTCAGCCGCAAAGAATTCTAAAAGAGGGCAATGTTGTTGTATGTTCCAATATTATATGGCCTCAAATCTAAAGCTTAAGCTCGGTAAACATCGTAAAAAATATATCCAGACAACGATTTTTCATTACAGTTAAACAATTAGAAACAAAGTTAGTTATGAATACATCTTGAGAATATAGAGGAAGTGGTTAGCACCTTTAGCGGTATTAGCTATCCGCCGCTTTCTCTATTTAAATTTGAAGAAAACAAAGTGGAAAAGGAAGAAAAAAGGAAGACCTATTTATGCCTGTACGTGTGGTATATAACGTCCTTAAATTGCCGAATTTTCCATGTATTTGTGCAGATAAATGCAACTGATTTTTACCGGTAGCAAGGGTTATGTTGCCTTTGAAAGCTGCTGTGGCTTGTGGTTTATTTACAACCACCTGCAACATAAGAAAACTCATGAGAAAAAATATAACAACTTCAAATCACACGATTTCGGTGAGCAGTTCACATAAACTCCATATAAGATGATCATTCCCTTAAATATATCGTACAGAACAACCAATGTGGAATAAGCTATGCGGCACGTAGTGCCGTTTTGAAGAGGCCTCATTTCGTTGCTATCCAGTTCATCCAATTCACGCAAAAAAAAAGTTGGAAATAACCAACTTATAGCGTTGAAAGTGATGACCAGGCCAATATTGTTCTCAAAGAAATATGGATCGATGATATCGCCAGCCGAAAATGTACCCAAAACAGTGACTTTTTTTGGGATGCTTTTGAAACTCTAGTGGGTTAGCATCGTTCCAAATTCAATAATTTTTTTAATCACGTATACATTCATATAGAAATGATTGTATCGTTGAAGATTTTTCTTCCCATTTGGATGAAACAATTTTATTATTATTATAGTTATACTCTGTCCTTGCATATTCGTGCTGTCGGTATATACCTCAAAGAAATATTCAGAGAACTGTGGTTTATCAGACCAGAAGTCTAACAGAAAGAAGTCTAACAGAAGTTTAACAGAAAGTGTACAGACAATAGAATCAGCTGTCAAAGAAATTATAGACATTACTAACGAAAATGAGGAATTTAAAAAAGCATGCCCCTGAAATGACTAAAAAATCAAGCAAAATACAGAAAATTTCATCCTTGAGCAACTCATCTGTTCAAACTGTAATTAATTCCGCAAAGTTCATTGATCATAATTCGGCGCCATCTACGCCTTCAGCATGTTCTCGGACTCTAAGCATTCTATCAATCGATATTGGCAGTGGATCGAATAACAATTCACAAAATTCACCATTATTAATTCATACAGGATCAGTTCCAAAACCACCTAAAAAAACTGTGTTTGTTTCGCGATTAGCTAGTGATACTACGCCGGATGATATTGATCTTTACATTAAATCGAAATTGGGAGCCAAAACGGACATTTGGATACAAAAATTCAAATTTTCTGCACCAAGGTCAATTTCTTCATTTAAAATCTCGATCGTTGATGATAACTACGACCTTATTGTTAACCCGAACTTCTGGCCTGTAAATACTTATGTTCGCGAATTTACTTTTAGACAAAAAACCAGAAACAACTATGAATCGAATATTGCCCGTTTACCATCACGTAATGCACCTACGTCGAAAAACTAATGACCTCCAATAATTTTCTGAATATTGTATACCAAAATGTACGTGGCTTAAATACTAAATTAACGGACCTTTTAATTAATAGCCATGATCTTATATATGATGTTATTATCTTCACTGAAACCTGGCTTACTGACGATATTTTTAATGCTGAAATTCATTATGACAAATATCAGATATATCGATTCAACCGCAAGTCGCGTAGAGGAGGTGGTGTTCTAATTGCAGTCTCTTCATCACATCCATCTAAACAGTTTGTAACCCATAAGTCTAATATTGAATTTGTTGCTGTTGTTGTAAAATTAAAACCAGTAGTATGTTTATGTACCTTCGGGGGCACTTATTCCATACAAATTTAGGAGCATACATAGCTGTAAAAGAGTAAGAACATTGCAGAATTGTTAAATGAATTGTGTGCGATCGGTCTTTAGGTTTGTAAAATGTATTATGAAAAGGTAATGCTTTTTAATGTGTATGTGTGTGTGTGTGTGTTAAAATTTGGGAGCATGCATATCTGGAAAAGAATTAAATCATTTTGATTTTCAATTTTTCCCTACAAATTTGGGATCATACCTGCTTATTCTTGTTCATTTTATTTGTATTGCTTTTCAAACGAATGGTTGGACGGACAGAATGAGTGTGTGCACGTTTCCTCATCTACATCCCAGAGTACAAGTAGAATGTAATGTGAAAATGTATATACGTATGTACGAATGTTTGGACGGACAGAATGAGTGTGTGCGTAACATGTAATGTGTATGATCGTTTTTGTTTTAATAGTAAATTCTAGACACGTATTGCTCATGACCACAGGTAGAAGAAATAGAAATATAAACTGAAAAGAAAGGATAGGTTGGTTGTGCGGTTGTTTTTTATTTTTTGTATGATTTAATTAGAATGATTTTTAATTTTAAATGTGATAAGAAAGAAATGTATAGTTATGCATTTGGGTTTTTTTTCAGGATTTCAGGATTTAGAATTTTTTAGTTTTACTGTTTTAAATAAATGAAATTATACAATAATGAGATTAATTAAAACAAATTAGTTTTTATTTTTTGAAAATTTTATTAGATATTTCTTTTTTTCAGATTTTTACAGATTCGAATTTAAAAATACGTTTATACAGATTAAATAACTTAATTGTTAACAAATATTGTGTATAGAATGTTTGACATCGACAAATGTTGAAAGATTGTGAATAAGTATTTTCACAATAATACAAACGTATGACATATTAATACTTAAAAATGGATTACTTATTTTACTAATGTTACATATTCTTAGTTCATTTATAAGTTTCATAAATAAATCTATATGTTTTATTAATAGTTCTTCCAATACAGCTGATGTTACCATTTTTGTTCCCCTTCTTTAAAAATTTAATAGAAGGTTGTGTTAGTGCGGGACTCTGAATTATTTCATTTTAATTTATATTTATTGAATAAAAATTTTAAACACAAGTGCCCACAATTAAATGTATTACATTTTTGTTTTCGTTCATAATTATATTCAATAGGAAATTTTAAGTAGTTGACAATCTCAAGTGGTGGTTGTAAGTTTCCAAAGCTATCAAAGTATTCTTTATAGTTGTTGTTTTTATAATATGCTACCCAATGTGTTCCCATACTATTTGAATCATCTAAATTAACAAGCCGCATACTTGTTTGAATGGTTTTTCAGCTAAAGAATCACGCATGAAAACACCCCTAAAATGTTTGAGATGTCTTCCATATTTATTCAAATCCAAATCTGTTAATGGGCGATTGGATAGGTTATCTAATAGTTTTTTGGAGCTGGACTATAGTAGAGACCATATCCAGTTTTATATGGTTTGAGGTACAACCCTTTACCCATTGCAATTGATTCCATATATCTATTATGACTATTATTCAGCCAATTGTTCTTTTGATTATTTCTCTTTGATTGATTATCTCTGACCATTTTTATAATCACGCATTATACCCCTGATGAAATATTTTTGGCCCAAGTTCGATGATTACATATATGAGTTTAATAGGAATATTAAATATTAAAAAAGTTTACCCTTTTATAAATCCAATTTGATGCAGAGATATTGCGGTATGATCTTTTTAAATATGAAATTTATGAATCTTGTAATCACTCTCTATGCCATAAACCATCAACCAGACTCAGCATTCTATACATATTTAAGTTGGGATGCACCACTATGATTGAAACCAAAACGCAGTTGAACGAAATAAATCTAAAGCCAACCATCTTTACACATTTTTATAGGTCCCTTTTATAAAAGGTAATATACATATACACACTTGTACGAACACATATGTATGTATGTATGCACGTTTTCTAACACTATTTCAAATTTTCCTATTTTAACGGCTAAAAACATGATGGTATGCATATGAAATTGTTCGTTGACTGCCATCAATCTTCATGTATTTGATGGTGCGTGTGTTTAGGATGTATGTAGTTAGGTTTCGTATATTAAGAGGATTTGAACTATGTATGTATATGAACCAAAAACAGGGGAAGCCAGAAAAGCTGTAAATATTCAATTTAATAGCAATGATGCATCTTCTTTCGGGGCCAGTTAAATATTCGGGAATAATAATCGAAGTGACTGTAGTCTACAGTAGATAGAATTTTGGCTTGTTATACCAGAGCCCCCCGTATAACATAAGAAATTTTTTTCAGCGACTTCCCCACGGCAGTCTTCTGGCAAAAACTCTGACAGTAAATAAAACTGCTATCGTTCGGAGTCGATGTTAAAGTGTAAGTCCCGCCACTTATTGACAAAATTAGGACGTACAACATGGGTGATATGAGAAGCAAAATTGAAATCCTGACTGAAGTGTTGTAATACCCATTTAAATAAGTAATAATTCACAATCTTATGAACTTCAAGAATTGGATGAGCTATAATTGTAAGAACGTAACACAAATTGCTATAAATAATGCGAAATGTAGGCGCATTTAAACTGTGTTTTAAAGTGCATTGAAGAAAAACCAAAATCTCTTTTGCAATATCTGGGAATCCACAAGGTTCGTCCATATAAAGGGTCCGCCAAATAAATTTTTTTTTTCTTAAATTTCTTTTTTTATTTGAAAGTACAATCCTTCCGGTTAATAATGGGAAATAATTTCATTAAAATGGCTGCCTCGGCTGGCCATGCAGTAGCCTACACGATCGGTCCAATTTTTAAGCACATTATCGATTGTGTGCAGCTGTATTTCACCAATAGCTTCACGAATATTGTCCTTTAAAGTGTCAATTGTCTCTGGCTTGTCGGCGTAACACTTATCTTTGGAGGCAAATAATATTCCAACGGTGTCAAATCGCAGTTTCGAGGTGGCCAAACGACATCAGCTCTGCGGCTGATAATGCGATCTTCAAAAACAGGGCGCAAAACATTGAGTGTAGCTTCGGCTGTGTGGCAAGTAGCGCCGTCCTGTTGAAACCAAATGTTGTTGTTGTGAACAAAAATTCGTTCAACATGGCCCGATAACGATCGCCACTGACTGTAACGGCCACTCCTTGCTTATTTTCAATTATGCCTCTGGACCATAATCCGCACCAAACAATGACTCGTTTTGTGTGCGTCGACTTTTCAATGTATGCGTGCGGGTTTTCTGTGCCCCAAATGCGACAATTGCTTGTTGCTTGTTTATATATCCACCAAGATCAAAATGAGCTTCATCTGAAAAGATGATTTTTTTGCCAAAATCGGCATCTTCTGTAAGTCGATCGGAGGCCCACTTAGCGAAGCGAAAACGCATTGGATGGTCATTAGCTTCAACTCCTGAACCAATTGGACTTTTTATGGCGTCATACCAAGGTCTCTATGCAAAATTCATTTAAATGATGTCTCCGAAATGTTCAATTGTTGAGAACGATGGTGAATTGATGTTGATGGCGCTTCACGCACACTTTCTGCCACAGCAGCAATATTCTCGGGTGTACGCACTGTTTTTGGCTTTTCACGCTTTGGTTTATCGATGAGGATTCCAGTTTCTTTCACTTTTCTCACAAGGTAACGAACATACGGCGCTGACGGTGCTTCTCTTCTTCCAAAATCCGTACGCAATTTTTGGACACATTCTGCAACATTACCATGATTTTCAAAGTAATGTCGCAATATTTCCCAGCGTTGTTCAAGCGTATACACAACCATATTCGTTCAGCGGAAGGATAAAACTAATTATCTGTCAAATCAGACATGAGCTAAGTGTTACCATTCACGAAGTAAGCACTAGTTGAAAAAAAAACGTTAGATGGCGGACCCGATACTATTGTCTCTATATTATGCTTTAATAGCATTCCCTGCTTTGTACAATTTTTCATCAAGACAATAATCCCTACTGGTCATAAGTTCTATTATCTTGTGAATTCCACCACCAATATTTCTTAAATTTTTGTCGTCCAGACTGAATGTGGATTAAGGGGTAACGGGTCTTTATTAAGCACTTGCTAAATTTAAATATCTGAAAGACCTGTTAAAGCCATTATATGATACCATCTTTCAAATGTTCACCACGGCTACTCCGGATGGACCGTCTCCGAAATGTCGAATTTTCCATTCTGGCACATAAATCATGCCTAATTTAACGCTGTAGTTTGTGGCTTATTCGCACAATGAGAAAACCTCATAAGAAAATGTCTAATCGGATCAAGTTGCGCGATTACAGTAGCCGGTTCACATCACTTACACGTCATGGCATTCTACACTCCTGCAGAATACTAAATATGGTATTAGCTGCCACAACGTTGCAGAACTGTCCTCTTTAAACTACATATCGTTGGTGTGCACATCATTCAACTCAGGCTTAAAGAAGTTGGCTACCATCAACCTACAGTGCTCGTCGTTGACAGTGATGTCCTGCCCAACATCGTTCTCAAAGAAATATTAACCGATGACGGCGTCAGACCAAAACCCACACCACACAATGACTTTCTCGGAGTCCCTTGGACGTTGTAGCATTTTATTCATCGAGAAATAGGCATCATTGCTGAAGATGAGTTTTCGATGGAAATTAAGGTCTTACTTAATTAGTCATTACAGCCCTAAGAACTAGCTTCTTACACCACTTATGATGTTTGTGTTAATTTTAGCCATGAGTGGCGGGACGTACATTTTAATTTCTAAACGACAGATTTTTGAAAATTTGGCTGAATTTTCATATGATTATCTTCTTATATATAAAAATGAATGTGTGTTTATTTGTTTGTGGATTTGTTTGTTTGTTGGAAGTCTATAGACGGCTAAACGGCTGGACCGATTTTCTTGAAATTTTCACAGTATCTTCCTCTATGTATGTTGACTATAGTAGGCGTGTCACCTCCCATAGTCTATATATATAAAAATGAATGTTTGTTTGTATGTACCTTATAGAATCGTAAACTATGCATTTGATCATGATATTCTCTTTAGCAAAGTTGTTGCGCATGAGCTGACGAAGGTTTCTAAGTTGGTATGACCAATTTCCGACAGGTGGCGCCACTGAAAATTACTCAAAATTAATTAAATCGTAAACTGTGCATTTTTTAACAAAGTTGTTGCGCATGAGTTGACGGAGGTTGGTGCGATTAATTTCCGATGGATGGCGCACCTAAAATTATTCAAAATCAATGACAAGCAATTGGTCCACCTACACCTCAAGCACGGAAGAAAAGAGCATTACGAGCCTCAGAATCAGACGAGCATTGAGACTGGAAAATCTTCGAGTATATGTCGCTGAACCACTTGAACAACGAGAAGTGAGATTGGAAACTGATCGAATGTGTACTACTCAGGCCCGTTCATCTAAATCATCAGGACAACGGGAAACAAAATCATTAAAATGATTCAAAATTAATTGGACATTTGTGTAATGTCTTTCCTTCAAATTTATTTTAGTTGGTGGCGCAGTAACACGCGCAGGGTACAGGTAGTCTAATATAATTTTGAAAATTTGAATAATTTTCTAAAAGTACTTTGAGTTTTATCGAACTAAAATTTCTTTGAGTGTATAATTTCATTCAATTTAATGCGCTACTAATGTTGATGATGATAATGAGTATCGAATAAAGATTGCTTGAATGGTGGCAAATTCAATTAAATGCTTTCAACACAATCTGGAGATAATCCTTAATATAATGAAAGTAGCAATTATGATGAGGCAGGTAGACTCTTGGCGCTGCAAATATCATCGTAGATGATATTATTACTGCCTTTGTATGTCTATTTTTTTTTCTTCTTATGATGTCACATGTTTTTATTGCCACTAATAATAATATTATGGTAATAAAAATAATTTTGCTTTTATGCCTTTGACTCCTTCGATTATGCTTTTAGTCTTTTTAGATAAGAGTTGCGTGATAATGGTCTCTAATCGCGTGGAATGTACTTGAAGTGAAACTGGAGTGATTTGCGGGTGGATCAAAAGCTTACACAGGTGTAATGGCATTAGAAGAGTTATGCAACTTCATTGTGCCTCTGATGAGCAACTCACATATAGTTGATAGCTTTTACCCACTAGTCTAGTAGGTAGTACGTTGACTTATTAAACGTAAGGTCACGGTTCAATGCGTAAAAAAATATTTCTTCGGCAAATTCCTCTCAGCAAATTTCTAGCAAAAATTCTGACAGTAAATAAAATTGCCATGAAAAGTTTCTCAATACTCCGTCACTCATAATCGATCTATTGAGAGGACAATTTACAATATGGTGTATAATTTCAAGACTACAGACCCGTACTTCGTCAATACACGAGATCTGCGGATAACATAGCTGGTGCCCGTGTGAGTGTACAGGAGAAATCTGATGTAATGAATTTCGGAACGCTTGCAAGCCTTTCGTCGACCAAAATTTGGCGGATGTTGAGTTCTGGTTCAAATCTGCTCCCCATATAAAGTTCAAATGAGTGGGCTCTGAAGCAGTTGGCGATAACTAACATCATCATCTTTGGCGATGATGCCCATTTTAAGATGCCAGATTATTTTCATAAAAAGTTTCTCAATACTCTGTCATTCGACTGTCGATTTTATACTGTAGGTTCCTCCACTCGTGTATAAAATTAACATACACAACATAAGTGATGTGAGAAGCGTAATACTGAATGAGTGGTTGTAATGACCAGTTATGTATGTATGTATGTATTCCCTACTCTTCATATTGTATAGACTTGTGGCTGCTCCTGAATCTGTATTCTATTGCCTCCTGGACCACACAGTTCTGATAGGGAAATGATAATGGTGGGAACGTACTTTGAGTGGGTGCTAAAGGGGCCATGTCCGACCATGCACCCATAGAGAATATAAGTCTTTATAAAATAAGAAAGTCGAATATTAGATTTCTTTGCCTTTTGAGAAGACTCTTTAGACTATGTCTCTGGAAAGATGAAACACAAGGCCGATAGCTGATGAACACGTAAGAGCGGGTAAATTTCTTCCGAAAGCTAATCCGCTTACGAAAATATGTAGTCCTTTTACCATCCGTTCAGTAAATGTAGTTATTTGGTCCTCGGTTAATCAACAATCTTTCTTTATTCCTTATAATACCTATCGTCCTCAGCAGTAAAGGTGTAATTGATAGAAAAGTGCAGAAACTTCTCTTATGACTTCTATAGTGTTTACAAATGGGATGACGAAGAAGTCCAATTAAACATTGTGATTGATTTTCATGCTTTAAACTCGAAACTGTGATGTTAAAATCGGTTACTCCTACTCTTATCGTACTGTAATGTTAATGGACTAATGAGTAAGTGGAGTTAACACCTCGAGTTTCCACTGAAGATCGTTAATTTGGATCAGTGATGAAAGTTATTTACCAAACCGGTAGTGTAGTAGGTAGTGTGTTGGCTTAATAGATGTAAGGCCGCGGTTCAAACCCCATATCAGACATCAAAACGAAATATGAAAAAATATTTCTTCGACGACTTCCTCTCTGCAGATTTCTGGCAAAAAATCTGAGAGTAAATGAAATTGCCATGCAAAGTTTCTCAAAAATCTGTCGTTCGGAATCAACTTTAAACTGTAGATGCCGCCACTCATGTATAAAATTCACTGCCACAACATGAGTGGTGTGAGAAGCTAGGAAGTAACCCTGATTGAAGGGTTGTAATGTAAAATTAAAAGTAATTTGATTTCATTTCCCCTAATCAGAACATATGGCTTTCACAAAGCATTTCCATCTTGTTCGGTTGAATGCATTGTCCTAGGACTTGAAGTAGCGAACGTTATGCTATCAGAATTCTTTCTAATAATATGGCTTATCCATCTCCATATCCTACGTTTTATTTGCGTTATTATGGATTCGTCGTTAGTAAGGCCCCAGAGATCCATGTTGCTGATGTTATTAGGCCAGAATATTTTGCATATGATCCTGAGGAACTTGTTAATGAATAGCTGCAGTTTTTGCGTGATGGTGTTCGATACCAATCAGCTTTTACTTCCGTACAATAAGCTTGATTTTATACATGCGTTGAATATTCTGAGCTTAGTTCGTTTGGATATTTGTTAGCTGTTCCATACTAACTGTCGTCGTCCGAATGCCGCTCTCGCTTTATTGAGATTAAAAATTTCTTCCATTTTTCGTTCCATACTGCCTAGATAGCAGAAGCTATCTACGTATTCGACTGAATAGCCTTGTAGTATGATGCTGTTAGTGCTTACGTTATTAATTCTCACCGGTTTGGTTTTTTTATCTCAAGTCCAACATAGTGCGCTATTCTATATAAATCCTCTAGCTTTGTTGGCATGTTGGGGACTTTCTGCGAGAGTAAACAACTATCATCCGGATAATACAAATGCTCGAGTTGAGAGAAGCCATGTTATTCCTCTTCTCTCAGAACAGACTTCACTTGCGATATCTTCTAGCACGATGTGAATAGCTGAGGTGATGGGAGGCATCCTTGTTTTGCCTCAGCATTTGTGTGGAATGGTTGACTTATATTGAAGTTTTAAAGAACTGAGAGTTCTGAAAATGACAAACCTAGATGCTGGTATTTTGCTCTTACAACGCTTAACATTAAAATTATAAACAAAAGATACAAAAACAAAATAATGCACAAAAAATACGAATAATCGTACTGCTTAATATAACAACAAACAGCAGTATAAAAAATGGTAAACAAGTAAACAAAAGTACGCAAACAATACCACAAGAATAAATGCAAACAACGATGTTTACATTACAGAGTTCCAGAAAGCGAAGTCCGGAACACTCGCTTTCAAGAACATTCATCAGATTGTTTGCGTTGTCATACAAAAAGCAAGGCAAAGCTGTCGACTGAGTTAGTGAAGTTCAGTCAGTCTTGTTTGAGGACGCGGTGTGTTTGAAGAGAGTAATCGTGGTTTGAAAATCTCCGTATCTTGTCTAGTAATTGTTATTGCTTATGCAAAGGGTATAAACAGAGGAATAACAAAGAAAATCAATTGTTGTTGTTATATCAAGTGGCACACGGAATTGTGCGAATAATAAAGAATTTTAATTAAAACTAAATACAAATTTATTTTTAATTTATTTGCAATCTACGAGGGAGTACGTAATTCAAGAGATTGTTCTGTTACAATGCGAAGAGTGTTGGCTTGGTTAACACAGCTCCTGTTTGGCCGGAAATTAGACTGTTCGTATCATAGATTTTACAACATCTTACTTTGAAGACCTTACTGTATTTTGTATATGATCTTAAGCAGAGTAATTCGTCTACAGATGTGACTTGATTATCCTTCTTATTAATTGTTCTGAATCAAATATTTGGGAATATATAATTGTGAATGACATTTTGTTAATAAATTTCAGAAAAATTTTAAAATATCCTTTGATTTTCCTCATACAGACTGGTAACTTTAATTTTAATGCACTTTATAACGCTATACTATGTTCAGACATGTACTTTTATTGAATTAATATTCGGTTTATTAATAACAATATTTTTAGTGTTCAGACACATAATATACGCAAAATTTATTTGACAGCAAAACAGCTGATTGCTTCAACAACATTGCTTTTAATTTAATCGCGAAAATTAATGCCAAAAAAATTTGACAAAAAATGGAAAATAATTTAACATTGGAAAAGGTCTTACTAATGATTAAACGAAACGCCGAGCTGTTGCGGTTAGTAGGGAATTTTTCTGACTCCAAAGTGGCTTCGCTCAGAAGGACGAGAAAGTAAAATTTGATAATACTGCATAGCTTGCAGAAAAGAAAGCTTTTGCTTATGGCACTGTTAGAGGAAATTCAAACTCAAAGGTCTTTATTTGTTAACTGCTGAATACGTCGTATTTTCAAAATATACCGGTCAGTTAACATATTCTGCATAAACCCGAGGATGATATTGTGAGAACTGTTATAGATTATCAGTAAAGACCTAGAAGGTCAGCCATACTTGGATAAGACAGGTAGAAACAGAAGCTGCTTTCTTCAGAGCAGGAATTGAATTCCCAGTAATATCTCAGTTAAGGGTATTTTAAATAACTTTTCGAAATAAATTAGAAATTATCATCAAACAACATTGGGATCGAAAGGGTTAAAAATTAAATACGACATCAAGTCTTTTTTATATGACATCAGTTGGAAATATTTTCTCATCACTTTCTGCTGACCTTTCATTTTTTGTTTGTCGTTGTTTTGTTTTTGTTTGTTGTTGACATTTGAGTTGTCAAATATCAATAGAAAGTGTTGGGAAAATAGTAATATGCTCACTGAACGTACTTATGACAGTGATGTATTTGAAGTTTTAATCAATATTATAACAATTTATGAATTTATTGAGCAATAATTAATTGTCATTTTATATGAAATATTGAGATCAATAGTGCCGTTTATTACGATTTTCTCAACATACGTGCATGTCTGGACATATTATTACGTATGTATAAATTAATTTACAAATAATATTCTTCTACGGTCTAAATAGAGATACATGTGTATGGCATACGTTTAAATCCTGTTAGCGTGGTTTAACTGCCCAATACGATTTTCGCAAACTACAATTGCTAAAAAGATAATCAAAAGCAAGTGATTGCGAAAAATTCTTTATGGTTTGTGAAACGTTAGCCAAAATGCTTTGCTTTGCTTGGAATTGATTGCAGTTGGTTGTTGCATTTGGTTCTGACAGCGATTTTCTCAGTGATAAAGACATTAGAAGCACAAAAAACTGGTAATTATTTCTGTTTTTGTTTACAAAGGAAAAGACGAATCAATAGCAAATGGGAAAAATAAAAATCTGCTAAATAGCGTAAAACAAACTGTTGGCATAGAACCACTCACTGAAATAACGCATAGCGTTAATTTGTTAAATTTTATTGTAGACAACTCAATGATTGATTGCGATTAAAACTGGTTTGGTTTTGGTAAAATTGATAGGGCAAGTCGCTACACGAAGTAGAACGCAAAGTAACACATAAGACTATTTGCTTTTGAAGTAGAATGTGTTTTAAGCGGCCTGTATTTGAGTCCAAACGTTGCTTTATACTATTGAAACGGAATTCTAATTTAAATTTTGATTTCATTGTGTGTATATCACAGATCAGCAAAGAATCTTTTTCGCTACTCATAAGCACTCATGAAATTTTTATTCTATGTGACTCAACAATATTGAAATTTAACTACTCTGATTCCTTCGTACCAACTAAAACGTTGATTTATAAGTACAGGTTGCAATTGTACATCATTGACATCAAACTCAAACCATTCGAAATATGTTTGATTCATAAGCCTACTGATTCAGATTCATAACTTTAGAAAAATACTCTTATAATACTTGTAGATGATTCGAGTCAATCGAAATTTACAAGCTTAATTGATATGCATTTACAAAATGACCCATAAGCAAAAAAGGAGAGAATAGCAAGCAGAGCAAACACACAACCTTCTAGTGAGTATTGTAGTGTTCGTATGGAATCATACTTATTTTGTGATTCTTGTGAATGTTGAGTTATGGAGAGTCGAAATCAACAACATCATATGTGTCGTTAATTATGGGTATGATGAGTATTTCAAACTTTGAATGTGAGCAGAGGTTCCATGATATTAAAGTAAGTATAAATGCGTATAAATTATGAGTATGATTTGATCTACTCATCTTTTTGAATACTCATTGTTGATCTCTGGTGTATATCTATATTCGCACTATTGTATGTAAGGTTTTTGGGTTTGTGTTCTTATCTTACTACATAGCAAAATTCTACTTTTAGTTTCCTACCAGGCAATCAACTAAGGTTAGGTTAGGTTAAAGGACGCGTAGTTGTCAATTAAGACAAGTACAGTACCCGGAGATCGAATTGACCCATCGTACAACGTCCTAGTTTCTCAAACCACTTATGTTGTATGTGTTAATTTTATACATGAGTGGTGGAAGCTACAGTTTAAAGTCGACTCCGAACGACAGATTTTTGTGAAACTTTTTCATGGCAATTTTATTTCCTCTCAGAGTTTTTTGCCAGAAATCTGCTGAGAACAACAAAGAATTTAATTAAGACTATACACAAATTAATTGTTATTCGCAATCTACGAGCTCATATTTGAAACGTTTTTAAAAGGCAAACACGTAACAATATTTAAAGTTTGTTTTTCATTTCGAATTGAATTATTTTGGTAAAGAAATCATTATTTTGTAATAACAATAATAATATCACATCATCAGATTGAGTAAATGTTGCCCGCCATATGCCATAAGGTACAGGTAGAGTAAAGAAAAAAGTTCCATTTCAATGTGTTTTGAAAAAGGATTTAAATGGTGCTGAGGCATGGTGATAATGATAATGATGATATTAATGATCAGAACGCTAGTGGCGCTGGTAACGGTTATGGTAGTAATGAAAACTTTTTCGAAAAGTGCTTGTGTTGAAATTTCCATTCAATGCCCCGTTTATTTTCGGAGGAAATGATAATAACGTTGCTATCGTTGGTATTTTTTTTTTGACTGTTTGATGCCGCTGCTTTTGCTATTTGGTGTTGGAGAAAAGCAAATGACCGATCTTTTTACGTATATATAACAACAACAATGACATTTGTAAAGAAACTTAATATCAAAAAAAAAAAAAAAAAAAAAAAAAAAAACAATAACGTAAAGGGTTAAGGAAGCGTTTTGGTAAAGCATTTTGATACAACGAGGGTCCAATTATTTTATGTGGTATTGTATAGCTCTACGCATAAAAGAATTTAAAGTATATTTGAGCTGAAAGTTTATATTCCTATAAACAGACAGTATAATCACTTCAAACTTGTCTCGAATAATTAAATCCTTTGAGTCCATTTTGAGCAACAAAATTTGTTGAACCTCATTAGCTTCTTTCGAATATAGTAAATCCAGAGATCTTACATTCTTTGTTGTCGAAAAGATATGCCATAATTGCATGACCATACACTACACTCAAACTATATACCGTTCGCTATCTAAGCTTATCGATGACACGAAAAACAATGTCAGCCTAACACCCATGTGTGTTTCGGTATGGTACTTTACAGGTTCCAAGTTTGTACTCTGGTGATTCATTCTTATCATCACTGAATCTACATTTTAGATTCGAAACAATTTCCATCCTGAACGAGTATACTTTGCGTTTACAGTAGCTCGTCAAATGACCGTTAGTAACTGGGCAGGTTACTCTTGAACTACCCTTTTGGTTTAAGAAAAGTTTTTGAATCCTTTTCGCTTGCTTTTCATAAAGTATACTTTTTCCATTCCTCAGAAAATATTTAAAAAATTCAAAATGGCGGATACAATATGGCGGTCAAGTAAATCTGATTAATTTTTATAAACCTCGACCGCCATATTGGATCCGCCATTTTGAATTTTTTAAATCTGAATGAAGATCTGTAATCAGCGACCCCAAAAACCCCTAATTAAAAATGTTCAAGTAAATCGCATTAATTTTTAAGGACCTCCGTAATGTCTTTCTTTTGGTGATAAAGAATCCGGTAGTGTTGATGGCATATGTGATATGTTTGCAGATTTCTTCGCCAGTACTTATTCTAACGCTGCTTATAATAACACAAATGTGTACCCTTACTCGCTGACATCAGCTCAAGTAATATCTATTCCAACATTTAGTGACTGTGATATTTTGATGAACCTGAAGAGTTTAAAGATGTCTTTTCGTCCTGGTCCTGATGGGGTTCCAAGTTGTATTTTAAATCGATGTGCAGAGTCATTCATCACATCATTAGTCATATTGTTTAATACCTCGATTAATTATGGATATTTTCCTGTGTTTTGGAAGAACTCGTATATTATACAAATTTTTAAATCTGGCAATAAATCTGATGTTACAAACTATAGGGACATTGCAAAACTGAGTGCTATTCCAAAAATGTTCGAGAAACTGATTGCCGATTTTTTGGTTCATCATACTTCATAGTTATTATCACCTTATCAACATGGTTTCCGAAAGGGCTGTTCAACAACAACTAACGTGCTTCAGTTAACATCCATGATAAATGTGGCCTTTTCTCAACGGAAGCAAACTGATGTAATTTTTACGGATTTTAGTAAGGCGTTCGATAAAGTGAATCATAAACTCCTGCTAACTAAATTGGATTTAATGGGTATAAATCATAGGAGTTTAAGATGGCTAGAGTCGTATTTGACTGGTAGAAAGCAGACTGTATGTGTGAACAATAGCTTAACTAAATATATTTATGTGCTATCTGGTGTTCCTCAAGGCAGCCATTTGGTCCACTTCTTTTTTCGCTGTTTATAAACTATCTTCCCAACTTGATTAATTTTGCCAATATCTTGATGTATGCTGACGATGTAAAAGTTTTTCTCTCCTTTAATAATTTTATCTTTTTATGGTGCGGGTACAACATGATGGAGCTGAATATTAAAAAATGCAAATGTATGCGGTTCTCAAGAAATAATTTTATTGCGGTTAATTACTTGCTTGGAGGTCATCAACTGGAAATAGGGGACTCTTTTATTGATCTTGGGACTTGACTGTAAATAAGGCAAGAAGCACTCTTGGCTTCATAAAACGTTGGGCAAAGGAATTTACTGATCCATTTGTTACTAAACAGTTGAACGTATCGCTTGTCAGACCAATTTTGGAGTATGGATCCATCGTATGGGATCCTCACTATAATGTTTACAGCGAACACATCAAATCTCAGAAACAAATCATCAGAAACAATTTCTACTCTTCTGCTTGCGTGGCCTTGGATGGAATTACTTGGATATGCCTTCATATACTAGCAGACAGGCTTTAATAAAACTGCCTACCCTTAAGAGTCGTCGAACAATGTTAAATATAGACCAATGGTAATATTTGCTGTGAATTTCTGTTAAGATCTATTAAATTCAATGTTCCTCGTCGTAACTTCCGCTGTTATAATCTTATTTATATTCAATTCTGCAGAACTAATTATGCTGTTGCTGATCCGTTAACTACAATTTGTCGTCAATTAAATTATTTGTCAGACATTGTTGATTTTTCTTTAAATTCTTGCGTTATAAAACGGAACATTATTGTTTTTCTCAATTCATAACATTATTGTTTTTCTCAATTCGTAACTTTTCATATTTTTATTGTAACTATTACTTATATTTTTGAAGAAATAGATTGTAATCCTATTTAATTTTATTCGATTTGTGTTATCAGTCAGTAAGGAATTTGTCCATTGACTTAAATAAATAAATAAATAAATCAATTCAGTGTGCGGTCCAGTGGCCAATCTTCCACAAACGGATGTCTCATGTGAGAAAGACGGGTGATACGTAAGAATGCACCATCTTCACCATCAATAATGAGCAACTTCGCCCTCTCGTGTAAGCAGCCGAAAAGCCTCAAAATAGATTTTTAGGCACCGGCAAATTGTATTCCATTCTCAGTCAGATATAGGTGGTGTAAATAGTAAGGAGTTCAGATGAAGTGACGTATTTCTTGCACCGTCTTATGAAACCGCGGCACTTGAATTCTCCATTCGTAAATACGCTGGTTCCAGCGAACATCACATTGAATTTTCAATCGCGTCTGCAACATTAATATTCACACTACCCCTAACTACAGATGAGGAAATATTATTGTTGCGCTTGTGTGTTATTCTCTCGTTAAAATCAACCCTATTTATATTACCGAATTCGGAGATTGACTGTAGGTTGGTTGTGAGAATGTCATTCATGTTAAGCCTTTTCACTCAAAATCTAAAGGACTCGTCCTATTATTAAAATAATTAAATGGCAAAAATTGCTGTCATTTGAAAAAGATTAGATAGGATTAGAAGTTAAAGTTATATAACGAGCAATGTAAGTCGACTAAGTCGCCGTAGTCTAGTAGGTAGTGTGTTGGCTTATTAGACGTAAAAGCGCGGGTTCGTATCCCAGGTCAGACATCAAAACGAAATATGAAAAAAAGTATTTCTTCGGCGACTTCCTCTCAGCAGATTTCTGGCAAAAACTCTGAGAGTAAATAAACCTGCTATGAAAAAGTTTGTCAAAAATCTGTCGTTCGAAGTCGACTTTAAACTGTAGGTCTCGCCACCAATACATAAGTAAAGTGAGAATCTAAGTCGTAATCCTGACTGAGGGGTTGTAATGGCCAACTATGTAGTTTGTGTGTAACTCGACTGTAGACTAAAGTAGAAGGTTCGTAGAGTCTCTCAAGAAGAGCAAAGCAAGCAATGATATACGGAATGCTTGCTGCTAAATCTAGTGTCTTGGTGTAATCGGGACATTGTATTTATAACAGGCAATGGCCACCCTCTAGTGAATCTGCAGAATACGTTGGATTCAGAAGTATGCGACACCAAGAGAGACTACGTAATGCTCAAAAATAAAATTAGCTATGATTACGAAGTTAATTTAGTAGTTACACACAATTTAGTTAAAAAGTTTATCGCATATAATATTGCCAGGTATCTTATATATAAAAAAGAATGTGTGTTCATTTGTTTGTTTGCTTGAAGTCTATAAACGGCTAAACGGCTGGATCGATTTTCTTGAAATTTTCACAGTATCTTCCTGTATATCTGGAAGGAGTTATAGTGTACTTCTTATATTAAAATTTTAAGTAGACAAGGTGCCATGCCCACATACTCAATAAGTATTTAATGTCGCATATCTCATAAACTGCAACAGCTAGAGTCCTCAAAGTTTGTATGGACGACTTTGAGGTATATATGAACAAAATGGGAGGATTGGCTATAGTGAACGTGTCACCTCCCATAGTCTATACATACATAATAAATGAATGTTTGTTTGTATGTACCTTATAGAATCGTTAACTATGCATTTGATCATGATATTCTCTTTCGCAAAGTTGTTGCGCATGAGCTGACGAATGTTTCTAAGTTGGTATGACCAATTTCCGACAGGTGGTGCTACTGAAAATTACTCAAAATGAATTAAATCGTAAACTGTGCTTTCATTAACAAAGTTGCTGCGCATTAGTCGACGGAGGTTGGTGCGATTAATTTCCGATGGATGGCGTCACTGGAAATTATTCAAAATGAATGACAAGCAATTGGTCGACCTACATCAGGAAAACGGGAAACAAAATCAATAAAATGATTTAAAATTAATTGGACATTTGTGTAAAGTCTTTCCTTCAAATTTATTTTAGTTGGTGGCACAGTAACACGCGCAGGGTACACCTAGTAAAACATAAAACTAAACGAATATACTATCACAGCAGAATTCAATTTTTCCATCAACTTTTACGAATCTTCACGTTCGGAACAATACCGAGCTTGTAATGTTTATACAACAACATAAAAAATGTATTAACATTTTTTTGTATAATGCTTTCAATTACAAAACACAAAAAAATGCTTAAATTTTGTAAACTTGTAACCCGAAATACTTTTGTTACGGTCCAGATGAAGCAAAAAGAACAACAGCAAATAAAGTGAAAAAGCAACATTTTTTTTATTTCTTTTACAACAACATACTTACAATAATAATAATATAAAAGTATACAACAAAACCAATACCACAAAATATTTTATTATAATTTCCAACTTTAGTAAATTGTTGCGGTCAATTTAGGTCAGCATTTAACCCATAAGACATTACCAACCTCGGTAAACAAAAGTTTTACGAGCGTAATGTTGGCACTGACATCGTATTGCAACAGCAAAAATATTTGTAAATAAGTAAAATAATAAGCCTCTTTAGCTCAGCGGTAGAGCACTGGTCTTGTAAACCAGGGGTCGTGAGTTCAATCCTCACAGGAGGCAACTTTAGAAATTTGGAAAGTTTTTTTTTTAATTAATCTTTTATGGGTTATCAGCAGTTTTATTACAAAAATGAGAGACACTGAATTTCAAGTTGCAAATAATGTAAACAGGTAGATACGATGATTAGAGCAACCAAGGGTCTGATGCCTTTCGTCATACAGCCAGGCTAGTGAAGCGCTCACCATTAGTTTCAACATTTTACACAAAACTTCTTATCACTTCACCACATGACTCGTAGTCATTATTACATACGGCGCCTATCTAGTTCAGACGTACATGTAAGGCAGAGACTCGTTTAAGGACACTTGTCAGTGTACTTAAATCACTTTATTCATTTCCTTACATTCAA
Source organism: Sarcophaga subvicina (assembly GCA_936449025.2). NCBI lineage: Eukaryota > Metazoa > Arthropoda > Insecta > Diptera > Sarcophagidae > Sarcophaga > Sarcophaga subvicina. Next base: position 84,465,427 of record OW388084.2, read on the forward strand.
TCAGTCCCTTATGAATAGGTACCCATGTAAAGAATACCATACGAGGTCTATAGTAATTGTTAGTCGCCTTCTTACATTTCAGGACAGTTGTTGATTTCATATCATATTCATATTCATATAAAAATTTCATCTGTTCTTTGAGTTTTTTTACGTTAAAAATGTATTCAATGTCCACTAATTTCCATCCTACTTCAGATATAAGCCACAATCAGTTTGTAACCATTGTAAAAATCAATTGCCCTGCTTTCTAGCCACCTGCTGCTTTGGTCATCACTTCATGGTAACTGAGTCCGCAGCTGTAGTTCTGTACTTTCTAAATTGCTATCAGTGTTCCTTAATGACATTACCACCTCAGATTCATTTTTTCCAAAAGCTTTTCATCTTTCCTTTTCTGCCACCCCACAGAAATTCTTAAAGGTAACACGTTTAACCGTTTTTAGTGATGGCAAGTACAGATATTTTGTGTTTCTGCGTGTTCTCCGTTAAAGAGCTTTTTTTGAACATGTATTTCTTTTTGTTTTCTGCGGTTTCAGAAAATTTTCAGGTTTTCAGGAATTATTCACGTTGACCTAGGACTACATACTGAAGTTTAACAGGGCAATAGAATTGGAAAATACGAGGCAGTGGTACCCTATGTAGATTTTGGGGTACTTAATAAATCGTATGGTCGAAATAGTGTGACACCTATACACAGACATCTTTTCTCGTGAGCTTCGATTCGAAATTTTTTTCCGCAATAAACCATCATGTTTTATAGCCGTTGTTGATAGTTTTAAAAATATTCGAAGTTGTACAGTTTTATAGTGGGTAAAAGCTTTGGCTGTTACTTACTCATAAAAAAGAGTGTGTTAGAGTACACACAGGAATTCTCAGGGGACACTGCGCTATTGGTAGTTTCGCTGATAACTTCATTGTGCCCCACCAAAATTTCTGTAGAAGCCGCTAGGATGTGAAAGAAACGGAATCAGTACAACACCTTTTATGTGAGTGCTTTGCACTTCAGAACAGGTGTCATCGCTTTTTAGGAGACAGAACGTTTGAAGATCTTTGCACGGTGGCGAACGTGCCACTAAGACAACAGGGCGGTTTCAGCCGGAGCTGGAAGTATCGGGTCCGCCATCTAACGTTTTTTTTTCAACTAGTGCTTATTTCGTGAATGGAAACACTCCGCTGAACGAATATGGTTGTGTATACGCTTGAACAACGCTGGGAAATATTGCGACATTACTTTGAAAATCATGGTAATGTTGCAGAATGTGTGCCCAAATTGCGTACGGATTTTGGAAGAAGAGAAGCACTGTCAGCTCCGTATGTTCGTTATCTTGTTAAAAAAGTGAAAGAAACTAGCATCCACATCGATAAACCGAAACGTGAAAAGCCAAAAACAGTGCGTACACCCGAGAATATTGCTGCTGTGGCAGAAAGTGTGCGTGAAGCGCCATCAACATCAATTCACCGTCGTTCTCAACAATTGAACATTTCGGAGACATCATTGCGACGAATTTTGCATAAAGACCTTGGTATGACGCCATACAAAGTCCAATTGGTTCAGGAGTTGAAGCCAATTGACCATCCAATGCGTTTTCGCTTCGCTAAGTGGGCCTGCTATCGACTTACAGAAGATGCCGATTTTGGCAAAAAAATCATCTTTTTTTTTTCTGTTGTTCTGTATGTATATTAATGATCTACCGGATGTTTTGATTGACTGCCGTGTTCATATGTATGCTGATGATGTGCAGATTTATGCCAGTACTCGTAAGGAGAATATTGATTCTTGTTTACATTCTGTTAACCGTGATTTGGATAGGATTGACCGTTGGGCTTCGGCGAATGGACTACGCATTAATCCCTCAAAGTCCAAATGTTTAATACTTTCGAAGACCAATGTTTCGTTTGCCTTACCTGGATTGAGTATCAGGGGAAATAAAATTGACTTTGTCAAGTCCGCTACTAATCTGGGTATTGTATTTAATGACAGATTATCGTGGTCTGGCCATATACATAAGTGTCGTTGTTGGCAGAATATACAGCATGCTACGGAATTTATGGGCAGTCATTGATTCAACTCCTTTTGCAATTCGTATGTAACTTGCTAAAACTTATTTGATTCCTGTGCTATTGTATGGGTGCGAAATTTTTGCAAACTGCGATAGTAATGACAACCGGAAATTAAACTTGGCATACAACAATATAGCAAGATACGTATTTCTTAAAGGTCGCCGGGATCATATTTCTCATTTAGCGTATCAGATATTTAGTGTGAAACTTGATAATCTTCTGAAAATTAAATGCCTCTTCTATTCCATAAAATTATTAATACGGGACAGCCGGAATATTTAGAAGGCCGAATTAAGTTTGCTAGGTCATGCCGGGGCATGAAGATTATTCAACAACGTTACAGGACTCTTCTGTCACAGTGACAGTTCTTTATACACACCACTAGTCTCTGGAATTCCCTACCAAATTACATCCAAAAGTTAGACAATGCCAACGCGTTCAAAAAGAGTTATTTTAATTGTTCTCTTAATGAAAAGTTTGTTACGTTCTTAGCATGTTTATTATATCGGTTAAGTATTTATCCTTACTTTTCTATACCAATTTTTGTAAATATTTCTTTGTTATATCTTTAGAATTCTTTATCTTTTTTAACTTTTTTATTTTCTTTTTATTTTTGTAGTATTGTTAGTTTTCCTAAAATAATTAAATAAATTAAATTATATTTCTACTTAATTTTAATATTTTAATATTTTAATTAATTTGTTTTTTATATTAATTTGTAGTTTTACTTAATTTCTTATATTTCATAATTTTTATTATTTTTTTATGTTTTATATCTTATTGATCCTAAGCATAGCAATATAACTTATAAGATTAAAATCTTGTTGTGTTATGTTAATTATAATAAATAAATAAATGAGCGATTAAATATAGGAGGTAAACAAAGATCAACTTCAATAGAAATTAACAACGTAGGATGATAATTATCCTCAGGAATAGATATAGGATCAATGCGAAATAAAGAAGAAATACTTGGATCCTCTAAAAATACAAGATCCAAAATTCTACCCATTGAATTCAATACAACATTAACCTGGAAAAGACCTTGATCACACACAGCGGACAGAATTTCATCATAGAATGGAACTGAAGAACATGACACCAATGAGCCAGTCTCAAGTGAAAAATTCCAAGATATATGCGGAAGATTAAAATCACCAAGGACTACTATAATCCCCTCTTGCCCCATTAAAGCAATTACTCTAGAAAACAAATCGAAGTGAGAACTATAGATATGAATGACAGAACCTTAACGCAAATAAACTCAATATCCTCAGAAGAACGCAAGTCAATCAATTCAGATGTGTACTTAGTGCAAATCGAAATAAGAACACCACCACCATTTCTAGACTTCCTATCCCGTCTATAAATATTAAAATTACTAGACATAATCTCAGAATCAAAAATATTACAATCCAGCCAAGTTTCAATAAAAGCAATTCCATCAAATTCAAAATCAAAGCTGCTATTACAAATCGAAGAAAGTTTAGACCTAAGTCCGCGAACATTTTGATAAGCAATTCTGAAATTAAAAGACGATTTCGAAGTTAGTTTTTTCAGAAATAGGACGTGGCAAATTAGCACCATTCCTACGATGGCCCAGACTGCTACTATTGGTTACTTTTTTAGATTAATGGCTGCTCGATTGCGGCCTGCTGTTGTTGTTACTACTATTTAATGTATTTCTTTCTGGATTAATGGCTGTTCAATTGCGGCTTGCTACAATTGGTTATTTTTTTTTTCTACATTAATGGTTGCTCGCTGTCGGCTTGTTAGTATTGGCTATTTCTTTATTTTTGGATCAATGGCTGCTGGATGGTGACTTGCTACTATTGGTTATTTTTTTGGATTAATAGATCCTCGATTGCGGCCTGCTGTTGTTGTTACTACTATTTAATGTTATTTTTTTTTCTGGATTAATGGCTGCTCGAAGTCGGCTTGTCACTATTGGTTATTTTTTTTTGGATTAATGGCTGGACGATTGCAGCCTGCTGTTGTTGTTTCTACTATTAACTGTTATTTTTTTGCTCCATAGCGGCCTGCTGTTGTTGGTACTACTATTTACTGTTTTTTTCTGGATTAATGGCTGCTCGACTGCGGTCTGATTTTGTTGTTCCCACTAATTACTGTTATTCTGTTCTGGATTAATAGCTGCTGGAGGGCGGCTTGGTTCTATTGGTTTCCTTTTTTTGAATTAATGGCTGCTCGGTGGCGGCTTGCTATTGATGGTACCTCTATCTACTGTTCCTTTTTTCGGATTAATGTCTGCTCGATGGCGGCTTTCTATTCTGGTTACTACAAGATACTCCTGGAATTTTCTTGGATTAATGTCTGCACGAATGCGGATTGCACGATTGCGGCCTGCTATTGTTGTTTCTACTATTTACTGTTATATTTTTCTGGACTAATGGCTGGTGAAAAGTGGATTGCTACTATTGGTTTTGGTAATGGCTGCACGATGGATGTTTGCTAGGTTTTTTTCTTTTTTCTGGATTTATGGCTGCTCGATTTCGGCCTGTTGTTGTTGTTTATGCTACAATTTTTTAGTTGGCAACAACGTCCTCTTTCCAACAGTGGTAGTGGGAAAGCTTAACTAATTTTGTGAGTCAAGATATTCTATTTTTATCAAAATTTTGCGAGTCGAGATATTCAATTTTGAAAAAATCGAATTTTGTCTTGCCTTTTATGTGGCAAAGTAAACAGTCAGATGAATGTTCTTTAAAGCGAATGTTCGTGATTTCACTTTTCGAAATCTCTATAAATAGCGACAGTTTTTGGTGAAGATTTTTCATAATAATTTTATTTACTTTCACAGTTTTTACCAGAAATCTGCTGAGAGGTAGGCGCCGGAGAAATATTTTTTTCATATTTCGTTTTTTGTTGGCGATGTCTGACCTGGGTTTTGAACCGTGACCTCACGACTTCCAATAGTATGATAGTATAGCAGATTGATATAAAAACAATGAAATTGCAAAACAAGTTGTATCGAAATACTAGTGATTCGCATCGCAATACATTACAGTAGAATATTACACAGCAAATGAAAGAAATACACTCCATGGACTAAAAGTATAAGAAACACAAAATGCTCATTAATTTTCCGTCATAAATACCTCAATGCGTGTTGAAGAAGAATGAAAGAATTTGCTTTATTTTAATCAATCCATCTTTCCAACGTGCAATTGTATTGAGAGGTGCAGTTAAGTGTTAAAATTTATTAATTATTGATTGTTTGTTGTTGTTGTTGTAGAAGGTCTATTAATTATTTATTTACATACTCTTTAAACCAAAGGGTATAGAGGAATATCTTTATTTAAAAAACAAAAAATGTTAAGTAAAATTGGCCTTCTTTTAGCGCAAATTCATCTGTAGTCTGTGTCATGATCAGGGGTCATACACTAATTGCATATAAAATAAGTGAGGACTTTAGTCAGTGTAACGTGTATTTTAGTTATAAATTTTCTAATATTCCGCCTTCAAATGTGTATCTGCCCTGAAATGCCACTGCAACCTTGCTTCTGAAGAAATCAGTCGTAATTCAAATATTTACACACATATTTGGTCATTACAATTATAAAACAATTTTTGAGTAAAAAATGTCGATGGGTTAACGCTGGTCGTTAAAAAATTTAGCCTAAAAAATAAAGGAAAATTGTTGTTCACTACGGTTCTCCTATAACTTTTGTGTGGGAAATTTAAAAATTTAAATTTGTAAATGCAATGAAACAAAAACGGGCGCAAACAAAAACGGGCGCGGCTGGCCTCACAGTACCTAATTCGATCGGATCAATTTTCATGTACTTTTTCGAGTGTATAGGGTTGTATCTCAGCAATGGCATCGCGAATGTTGGCATTCAAATGCTCAATTGTCGGCATAACATTTTTTTTAACGGTGCCCCCTAGGAAAGAGTCCATCGGTTTATATTGCAGCTTTTTGGCGGGTAATTGACATCACCATTTCAGCTTATTAAACGGCCATCAAACGTTTGACGCAATAAATCGATTGTGCCATGATGATGTGCATTCACCTGTTAAAACCAAACATCGTTCACAACAATGTCAAGAAGAGCGAGTACAAAAAAAATTGGTTATCACACTGCAATAGGCGCGTCCATTGACTGTAATGGTTGGGGCGTAGTCCTCATTTTTAAAGCAATATTGGCAAATGTCAAAATGCAAATCTCTTCAATCCGCAATAAACAGCCACTCGTAATGGGTGAATTCGCTTTTGTAACACCACGTGCGAATTTTCTGAACTCCAAATACGGAAATTTTGCTTATTAACGTGCCCACCAAGATGAAAATGGGCTTCATCCGGATCATTACGTTCAGTGGCGACAATATATACTGAATTTTGTGACAGAATAGAATGATATAAGCATTGCCAGATTCCAAATAACCTATGGTTCAAATTTAAACCGATAGAAGGCCCACCGTTTATCATTCTGATATTCCAACATAATGCACTACATGAGTAGGAGTCATCTCCTGAGCGTTGGGCTCTAAAAGAGGAAGTTATGATTATGAGCGTAAGACAAAGATATAATCTCCATTCAACAGATTGAGCCACTATTACACATTGACTGTTAACATCATCGCTACAAGATATGTAAAGAAGACATAAATTAAACATAAAATAAAATAGTTCATCTGTCCTGGGAAAATGACTCTAGATAATCCGTTACTTAAAATGGAATCTTGTTGACAATCATGCCTCTTCTATTTCTTGTTTTAACCTCTTTCTTGAATAAGTTGAAGTACATTTCACAGCCACGTAAAGTTTTGTGTTAGTTCTTTAACCGCAGGTTAAAATCGTTTGTTCAATGATTTTTAGTAAATAGGATGGTTCTGGTAAAATAATATAAATTCGTAATATGGAAGACGACGCTTAGGGTCAGTTATAGAATCCCACTGTGTAAGGCTGAGTAGCCAATTTAAATAAAATGGAATCGTTAACTTATGAATTTTTTAAAATTTTGACTACTTTGCTGTCAGCAACTGTATGGTACTATTCTAACCACGAATACCTATGTAAATGAACAAATAAATTCGTTTAAATTAAACATTAAAACAATAGAAGACAATGCTGTAGCTTTAATAAAACCAAGAAAGAAAAAAAACTATAAAAAGCATGTCAACAAAACAATCCAGAAAATCATGTACCCAAATCGTATATCTTTCTTAAAACAAATCACTTCATTGTTGTTGTTTTAATTTTACACATTCATTTTCGATTTAAAACGGTTTTCCGCTGATATCTTCTTTTATCTTTTGTTCACTCTGGCCACCCAACCTTTAAGTTTGGTTGTCATTAATTTATTGGACATTTACGATTGTTTAAATAACAATAACTCCCCGCTCTGTATGTTTACATGCCTTATTGCCCTTGTAAAACCACAAAGATTTATGCATTGGTTAGTCCAACACACTGATACAGTGGTGAAAAGAAAATGTTCATTCTGTACATACAAATTGTGTGCCAAACTTTGGTTAGTAGCTGTAATTATATTGTGATACAAAATGTGGATATGTTATTATTGAACTAAGAGATATACTCATTTGAGCGGGATCTATGGTTTATAGACGACTCCGAAAGAACGACAGATTTTAGGGAAACTTTTTAATGCAATTTTATTTATTCTCAGATTTTTTGCCAGAAATCTGCTGAGAGAAAGTCGCCAAAGGAATATTTTCATATTTTGTTATGTTGGAGTTGTCGGATTATAGGTTTAAACCGTGGTCTTACGTATAATAAGCCAACACACTACCCATTAGACTACGGCGACTTCCTATTTGGAATAATTTGGAATAACGAAATCTATTTACTTCAAGAAATGCATTCTTTATGGTGGGCAGAAACTAAATTTGGTGATGTACTCATTCCTCCTTTTCTCAGAGGATAAAAATACTTTCAATACTTTAGGACACTTAGGACTTATATTGGGTAGAAAGAATAGCAATGAAGTCAGTTGAAGTTTAGTTTATTAGGCACTGTTTCAAGAAGTTGAGAAAGTGGAACTTCCAAACTTTGACAGCTGATAACGGTCTTTTTGTTGAAGATGCATTTGTCAAATTAGTTATCATTTATTCTTTATCGCCATGTAACATTCAAGAATACGTGAAAATAATTTCTTTTTAATTGGTGTTCTGCTCAGGCAATGTTAGCGCCGTTTGCCCCTTTTACGATCGCCATAATCTTCCTACAATACACACACTATGGTGGAGAAATTTGAGTCCACTGGTTCATTAAACGGTCAACCAACACACATAAGTTGGCGAAATGTAAGATCTGCCGTGAATAAGTGCATGAGAATTCAGTCACAAGAACTCAGCCCTTCGCAGACCACAAATTGGCGAAATTTGCGTTGCAACTTGGATGTGCGCACGAAAAGAAATCAACTTAGCTAAGAACTGAAGGTAAACAAACATAGACAAAGTTTGTCACTTCATTACTGTTAACGGTAAGCCCTATTGGTCTATTTTTAAAACGTTCTTTGACCTGAATAAGATGATCTAGAAACTAACGACATGTGGTTAAAATAGGATGGCATTACGCACCATACAGCTCAGCCCACATTGAATATTCTGATAATCCATCGAGGTAATGGTTAACTTGTGGGGTCTTCTTGAATCGCAGGTGTATGCGAATAGGCCTAAACTAGAGCAGTCCTTAAGGTCTGCATAACCTATAGTCAAATTTAAATTGATTTATTCGCCAGTTTGATGGAACAAATTTGAACGATAGATCCAAATGAATATTTAATGAAAAAAAAGTCACACTTACAACAATCGGATTTGCAAAATTTTACACTGATAATATTTTTCAGAGAATTAATTTTCATGTCGTCGTATATTCTTCACCGATTTAAAGAGTTTCTGGCATGTAAAGAAGCAGGACATGAAACAATACTGTCCGATTTGGGAAAATGAGCGAATATTCCTTGAGCTGTTTACATTAAACTACCACTAATAACATAGAATGGAAAGGACTAACAGCTTCGCTGAGCTCAAAGCTGAATTAAATACACTACGACACTTGAGTGATTCAACGAAAAAATTATGCCTTAGAGCTTATTAATAGCCAGTTTTAATGATTTAACGTCAGATATGATAGTTCCATTAACCTACCAATTTAAAATTTAACCAACAAATTCGAGAAGGTATAGATACTAATACAATGTCACAGTAATGTAAGACAGAAACAAGATTCATCCTTAGTTTAAAGGTGTACCAGCTTTAATTACACAGAGTGTGCTGTTGTTCATTTTATCGTGACTGTAGGTTTTTGTGTCAAGCAAATTTTCAAAAAGCCTGTGGTGACAATCATTCAAACAGAGGATACCATATGAATAAATTCACAGGATTTTCTTTTGAAAACACTTGGAGTTTGGTACAGAAGCCATTTATTTATATTTTTTAATAAAAGGATGAATTTTTTTGAAATGCATTGTAAAGTTATAAATTTAAATATAATGAAACATGATTTAAAAGAGGAGGTGGGAAGTTTCTAAGTACAGGACGGTACTCGTCGAGTTACCGGTTAAAAATATTACAATATTTTTTAAAATTTTTATTAAAATTTAATCATACAACAATGATATAGCGATATATTAAAATAATTCGTTTGTTCGTTTGTTTCCATTCTGCTCAAATAGCTTCTAGCTGATATATAGATATGGTCACAGAACTGGTTTCTCTATTTTAAACCATTGACTGTTTCTGTTTTCCTTTTTGCTGAAACTTTAATTTTCGGACACAGAAAGATTCGGTATTGGCTCTCATCCTTACATTTTTTAATGATAAGTCGAAAAGGTTCTAAATGGAAACTTTTCTAATAATGGAATCATAGATGAACAGAATTACTCATTAAACTTCAATTACAGAGATGTTAGATCACATATATATATAATCGGCCAATTTGCCAAAAATCTGCTTAAGGTAAGTCAATAAAGAAATATTTATTAACATTTCGTTTTGTTGGAGATGTTTGACCTGCGTTTGAAGTGTGGCCTCAAGTCAAAAAAGCCAACACTCTACCTACTGTTTTAAACTACTATCATTCTGCTTTAAACCGATAACAAACCCTTTTGTATCGAAAAATAAAGTTACGAAAATTGTACCCACGTGATATAACAGATTCAGTTTATACGAACTTCTATATTCGGATCGAGGGACTGGATTAATTGTCAACAAGTCGTACAAATCAGATAGTTCATATATTCGAAACATGGAAACAAGATAATTTTGATAATAAAAGAGCAAGGATTGATGGTCCTTTAGGGTATATATTAAGACGTCATTCTGTACCTAAAACTTATTTTATTTCCATTACGCCTCTTGAGAACATATGGCATCTACAAAGAATTTCCATTTTATCCTGTTGACGCCTGATATTTTTGCATCTTGTAGAAATGTAGAACGCCTCAAGGTGTTCCTTGGCCGACCACCGCTTATTGTGTTTAGAAGATTCTACTCAAGTGTCATTCTTGTTATTATACCAGTATTTTTTCTGATAGTATGGTCACTCCATCTAAATTTCCTACGTTTTATTTGCATTATTATGGGTTCCTAGGTGGTATGCTTCCGGAGATCCATTGATGATTCTGAGGCACTTGTTGAGGAATACCTGTAGTGTATGCGTGATGGTTTTCGTTACTAACCAGGTTTCACTTCCGCATAAACGGTCAATTCTACGCATGCGTTGAATATTCTGAACTTAATTCCTCTAGATATCAGCTCCATAATGTTGGCTGTAGTTGTCCGAATACGGCTCTCGCCTTATTGAGCCTGTTGATTACGGTTGTTTCTGCGACACCATTTACTGTCACTATGCTACCTTAGATAGCAGAAGCTATGTATGTATGTTTTTAACTGGTTGCATTTGCAGCCTGATGATGCTGTGGTTTACGTTGCTAATGTCATTGGTTGTCTTGATATTTATATCACGTCCAAAAAAATTGCCTGCTTTTCTATCTAAATCCTATAGCTTTGTTTGTATGTTGGAGGCTTTGTGCGTGAGTAAACAGTTATTATACCCATAATCCTCGAGAGACCCCATGTTATTCTTTTACTTTCAGAACAGACTGGGCTTATGATATCATCCAACACAATGGTGAATAGCTGAGAGACTAAAGCCCTAGTTGCACTGAACAGTCTTGGATCTTTTCTGTATTGGTACTGTTCGACAATTTTATTTTTTCCCGTACCCATTTATCAAGAAATTGGTCTCATAGTTGAAAGATTAGGCTCGTTTGCCATCTGCTACAAAGCCCATTCAGCGTACACACGTATATTGTCTATGGTCCTTTACCTTAAGTTCCTGGGTCAGTCGAATTTCGGGTGCAGGCTGAAATGTGGACGCAAAGTTCTCCAAGTTTGCGAAGTCGCCGTAGTGTAGTAAGTAGTGTGTTGGCTTATTAGACGCAAAGCCAGGGTTCGAGCCCCAGGTCAGACATCAAAGACAAAATACAAAAAGTATTTTTCGGCGACTTCCTCTCAGCAGATTTCTGGCAAAATCTCTGAGAGTAAATAAAATTGCCATGAAAAAGTTTCTCAAAAAAAAAATCTGTCGTTCGGAGTCGACTTTAAATTGTAGGTCCCACCACTCATGTATAAAATTAACAAACACAACATAAGTGGTGTGAGAAACTAGGACGTTTTACAATGGGTTAATTCGACCTCCGGGTACTGTGCTTGTCTTAATTGGCAAGTAAATGTCCTCTAACCTAACCTAACCTATGGTCTGTAAAATGCTCTATAAGAAGACCTAACATAAACTACATGGCCACGTTCCTCAGCATAGACTATAAGTTTTAAGCATAAAGGAAAGGAAGAAATACCACTTCTACTACATATGTATGTATATACTTTCGTAAATAAAATAAAATAAATAAATAAAAGAAATTTTTTTATGTGTGATCAACAGGCAAGTTGAAGTTTTCAGGGTTTAGGAAGTACTTGCCGTAGTTAGGCAAGTCAGATAGATTCAGCATCGCTGTAGCTTAGTAACTAGTATGTTGGCTTATTAGATATGATGTTACGGTTCAAACCCAAGGTCAGACATCTCCTACAAAACCAAATGTAAAAAAAATTCTGAGAGTAAATAAAACATTCAGAGACGACTCTAAACATACACAACATAACATACATACGTAATTGGTCATTACAACCCTTCAGTCAGGATTACGACATAGTTTCTCACACCACTACGACTCTAAACTCATTTATAAAACTAACACACACAACATATGTGAGATCTAGGTCGTAGTCCTGACTGAAGCGTTGTAATGACTACTATACTATAATATATATCCATACTATGTATGGAGTAGTACGAACTTGCAGTTGTTATTTAGTAAACCGCTGTTAGTAATCTCTAAGGTAATGTCTACGAATATTAAGGGCCAATCAACCTAACTAAACTGAACAAATCGAATATGATAATGGCCTACAAGATGGATGGTATGCTTAATTCAGCAATATTTTCCTTTGCTTTTATACCAGTTCTACTGTAGCTGACGCTATACAAGTATGTTGTTGTTTATAAACTACGTTCTCTGAAAAAATTTTGTTGTTGTAAGACGTCCTACTCTGTCTGACCTTGCTGAGGTGTACGTTATTAACTTTGTCTGTTCTATGGGGTCTGTTGTCTGTTCATGTTTAGATTATTTAAAGGAGGATTGAAGTTTCTTCGTTTTTAGTTCGATATGGTAATTTTTGCTTCCAAAAAGGCTTTATAGCACAGCGAATTGTTTATGTTTATGGATAAAGAACCTTTAAACTTTTCTATGATTTGTTTTTACATTCTGTGCTACAAAAAGAGTGGTGAGTATTCTGTAGTAGATCCCAGTTTAGGTTAGAGGACGTGTACTTGTGAATTAAGGCAAGTACAGTACCCGGAGGTCGAATTGACCCATTGTACAACGTCCTAGTTTCTCACACCACTTATGTTGTGTGCGTTAATTTTATACATGAGTGGCGGGACCTACAGTTTAAATTCGACTCCGAACGACAGTTTTTTGAGACACTTTTCATGGTAATTTTATTTACTCTCAAAGTTTTTGCCAGACATCTTCTGAGAGGAAATCGCCGAAAAAATACTTTTTGTATTTCGTCTTGATGTTTGGCATGGGGCTCGAACCCTGGCTTTAAATCTAATAAGCCAACACCTACTAGACTACGGCGACTTCATGAAATAGATCCTAACCTTTTAGCTTATTTGGTCGAAACAGGGGTGAGCAGTTAGTAATACTTTCTGTCTTGAATCATTTATTAAAATAAACACACTTTAGTTTTCAAAATTTTTATTTCTTATTTAAATGTTATAAGTTTCTTTAATTCTATAGTAACCTGCATTACCTTCTTTTATTTTTTTAATTGTAATTCAGTTTATACATATTTGCCGGTGACAGTAATCTCGCTTTGTTTATTCTTAAATAATTTCCGTTCTAGATTCTTTAGTTTATTGACAGTTTATTGTCTTTCAAATGAATTTCAATGAAAAATTCAAAAAAATATTAAAATTGACTTCACTTTAGTTACCTTATATCCTTGAGCAGGCCAGCAGTCTCTGCTGAAGTAAAGACTTTTTTTCTATAATAGAAAGGAAAAAGGAAGTCAAACAATTATTGTTTGTGTATGAAGCATTATAGCATCTCATATATAAGCTTAAACAATAAAAAAAGCATTTACAAACAGCAAAACATAAATTGTTAAATTAAGTAAAAATTTCTAAAACGTTCTTATTCTAAGGCAGTAGTTTTGTTAAGCTTTCACAATGAATAGAATCACTTACAGAAAACGTTTAAAATATCTTCTCAATAGCATTTATTTTTCAATTTTATAAATAAATTGAAACATATTTAATGAATTTTAACTACAATTTAATCTCTTTTAAAAAATTTTTAATTTTTTCCTTAATTGACTTCCTTGTTAGGATTTTTAATTGAAAATGAAACTGTTTGCAGTTCTTATATTCGAAATTGAAATATCCAGTCGAAACACTGTTTTATTTTACTTCACTTTTAGTTTTTCTTTAGTTTTCCTATTGTTTTTGTGCAAGTAAATAATGCAATTTACTTGGAGTTGATTTTTGTTTTCACAGAGATTTCCACACGCTACCATTTAGAACGAGGGTAACTATAACCAGTTGGAGCGTTTTTTAAAAGTTTGAAAATTTTAAATCCATTCATTTATTAGTATTTTTTGTGATTCCAAAACCGTCTTTTTGGCAAGATTGTCGGATGTTAAACATCTTTCATCTGACCAGACAATTATTACGCAAAAAATTTGCTAATTGATTTTGTTTTTCATGGGTCTTTTTCAGTATTTGACGTAGTGTGAAGATCTGGTCGATAGTGGACTTCCCAGTTCTGAAGCTGCACTGAAGGACTAATAAGTGTTTTGAGGGATTGCTTCAGTCGTTCATGCAAAACGTCCGTAAGGATCTTATGTGCGATAGGATGAGGGCTTATACGCAGTTGGCGCATATCTTTGGGTCTCCCTTCATATTTTTGTCGACTATAAATCTGCCTTCGATATCCACATAAGGAGACGGGATTTTTGCCGCAACCTCTCAGCTCGGTACCTGCGAAGCTGATAAGGCTATGCAGAATGACGTTGAGCAATTCCTGCAGGCTCCGCCAAGGTAGGAACTGACCTCTCCGAACCTTTTGATACCGTGCGAGGGCGATCTCTCATTATGCTATCTCTCTAACTTCGTCATGGATAGTGTTCCCCAGAAGGCGGGAGTGCATCGTAATGACACTATTTTCCAAAAAAGTTCTGAGTTGCACGCAAGAGACAGAGGCGCCTGAAAAGATGTGTCAAAGCAAACAGAAATCCGATAATTAGGTTGTTAAAGGCTATTTAAGTAAGTAAGTAAGTAAGGCCTGTAAATTACGAAAATGTAGTGGACTCCTTTTGAACTTTACGGCATGATTTCATTTGTCACTATCGACCTAGTCAAGATTATAAAGAAACTTGAAGAAATTGGATGCGTGGATTTAGATAGGCTATGCATCATCGCTGTGTTCGTACTCTCGAAAATATTGTTACGAAAATGGAAATGGTGTTTTGCTTTCACATAGCTTAAATCGTAAACAATGGTTTTAAGATCTCCATTATAAAGACCTATCGAACAAATTGACTAGTAATTGTTATTGTTTACAGTGGCACACAGAATTGTGTCAACAATAAAGAAATTAATTAAATGAATGAATGAACAAAAATATTATTTATTTATTGAGCATATACGTGCTCATAATTTAAACGTTTTCAAAAGGTAAAAATGTAACAATATGATAGAACATATGTGACTAACAGTCCGAATTCCTCTCTTCCGTGGCATTTTCATTGTAGCATACTTTGCATCCAACTTACAATTTAGCACTCAGTTGGATGTTAAGCAACAGGCTTGATTTTTCACACAAAATTTCCTCCAGCATTGTAAGTAATTTTCCACTCTCTAGTTACATTGAAGTCGTCGTAATCTAGTAGGTAATGCGTTGGTCACGGTTAAAACCTCGGGTCAGACATATCCAACAGTAACAAAATATGAAAAAATATTTCTTTCGGCAAAGATTCTGAGAGTAAATAAAATTGCTATGAAAGGTTTAACAAAATAAGCTGTTCTTCGGGCTCAACATTAAACTGTAAGTCCCGTCACTCATGTACAAAATTAAGACACACAACATAAGTGGTGCGTCGTATTCCTGTCTATAAAGCTATAATGACCAATTAAATAAGAAAGTACGTTACATTAGAAAGCAGAGAACCCAACTGGGATTTTGATATTTCACCAGGAAAATCTTACTGTTTGTTGTGAATTATGATCTAAATTTAACATGGTGCCACATATTATGCACATATTATTGACTATGTCAAGGCTTTATTTTATATGAATTTTTCGAACTGAAGTTTACGAACTCCTCCACACACACTCCTCCACCAATTGGTATTACTACATAAGAAGTTTCTATTGGGTTTTCCAACAAAGATTTACCGAACTTTGAAAGTTAATAAAACCATTTTATTGAAGCTATGCCTCTTAAATTAGCTGTCATTGATTCAGCCAGTTTTGCCAAATCATTAAGACGTGCAAAAAATAATATGGGACCCATTTCTGGATGAATGGATACGTGAACAAAAATTGCCGAATTTTGAACGATACCAATACACACGAGATACAAGAGCTTCCAATGCTTACCAAAAAACTTCAAAATCGATTCACATCTTTTTTTGGAAAACTACATTTGCCAGGCTATCGCTGTCAACGGCGAGCACTATTGGTCAATGAAAACCAAATTATTTTGGCCTGTATTGGATGATACCAACGGCATGTGGTATCAACAGAACGGCGGTATGTGCTCATGTCATATTTGATATTTTGTACGAAATATTTAAGGGCACCATCCGGAGCCCGAGGTGCTTCAAACCCACCACTAACGGATCATGAAAAGGAGGCTTACCTTACCCTACGTAGTACATCTGATCATATGGCCACCGAGTGAACCTAACTGTGAACGACAAACTACCCCTTAACTTATTTAAGGGCATGGCTACATCATCTTGAGATTATGTGAACTGACCTCCAAGATCGTACGATTAGACTATTTTTTGTTAGGTCTTTTAAATCGCATATGTATGCGAACAAACCACAAGCCACAGCGGACCTTTAAGCCAGCATAACCCATGCTGTCGTTTAACCAGATTTATATGCCAGAGTCATGGAAAATTTGATATTTCGAGAGCCCTACATTCCTAGAATGATGTTTTATTCCACATACAATGATATTAGTACGCCTTTCAAATAATAAAAATAATATAAAAAAATTTCGATGATACGTACTTTAATAATCTGGAGCGCTTAACGTTTAATGCTAAATATTTTCAGTCGGGTGTAGTGAACCTGTTCAGAAAAATTAAACGTACCACTTGAGCAGTTAAACTGATTACACCGACTTATAATTACCATGCGTTGCTTATTAAATAAATACATACATATTTGGTCATTACAATCATTTACTCAGGATTACGACGTAGCTTCTCACACCACTTATGTTGTGTGTGCTAATTTTATAAATGAGTTGCGGAGCCTACAGTTTCAAGTCGAGCGACAAATTTTTTTGAGAAACTTTTCATGGCAATTTTTATTTACTTTCAGAGTTTTTTGTTAGAAATCTGCTGAGAGAAAGTCGCCGCAGAAATATTTTTTATATTTCGATTTGATCGAGATTATGATATATTTTTATATATTTCATTTTGTGAAGTATCATATGGTTGGTGTTTAACTTTTAGTTTTTATTTTGTTTGGGTTTTGTATTATGAAAATTATTTCAATGCAAAAACAAAAGTTTAAACAAACATTCTATAATTACATTTGAATGTAAGAAATGCATACACACGCATACACTGATACAATTGTACTTACATACATATGAAAATCATTATGTACTCATATTGCTATTGAGACAATTACATAAACAGAAATAGAAACAAATGTACTTCATTTAAGAAATACAACAACAACAACACTTGCCATAGGGTTTATTTTCATGAGCTTACTGCAAGCCAAACTTTCTGTCTCTGTTCTTTACTATTTTTTACAACATCTTTACTAGAACTTCAGAGAAAGAATGCGAGTGTAATTGTATAAAATTAGCTACACACTTAGTTGTGTTTGTATTCATTGTATTTGTAATGTTTGTGTACAATTATGTGTACAGCTTTCATTCTCCTCATAAGATAAAAGAAAAGAAAAAAAAGAATGGAAAAAAGAACAAAATTTCAAAACAAAACAAAGAAATGAAAAGTTTTTCTCTGTTGTTAATACAAATATAAACCAGAGAGTATAATTGAGAACAACACACATCCTTGACGTTGATCCATCATACATGCATGTATGTGTGAGTAAATGTGCATTTATTGTAAACTTTTCTCTTTACTTTCATATATTTCTTTGTGGCAGCCTTTTATCGTATGTATGCGCTTGTGCATACGTGTATTTATATTGTAAATAATATGCCAATGAGACTTTAGTACAAACTAAGTAGAACGAAGCCAAACTACGAGTGTAAGAATTCTTAAAATTCAATTGTTATAAGAAATTATTTTTGCACTCTTTTTCCCTTGTTATTTGCATGACTTTGTTTTTGTCAAAAATTTAATTTTAGAAACAAATACTTTAAGAATTAAAATTATAGTTCAGTAGGACGTTTATTACAACTTCAATTCATAACATATATAAACGATATCTGAAGTTATAAAAACTAAATTAAAGGAAACCACTTTTGCTTAGCGAAGCAAACCAAACCTTCAGTAAGCTACGAACCTCAATTCAGACATCCCTAAAAACACGAAATATGAAAAAATTATTCTTTGGCAATGCCTTAGAAACCTTTGAAAGTAAATAAAATTGCCAAGAAAATGTTCTCAAAATGTGCCTTCCGGAAACGATTTTAAATTGTAGGTCCTGCCACCCTTGGATGAAATTAACGGACAGAAGCTAGGTGTGAGAAGCTAGGTTATAACCATGATTAAAGTAAAGTAAAATTATGGTAAATATCGCCTAAATCAAGTCAGCACTCTTCGTGCCCTGGTAGTTTAGTGGGTAATGTGCTATACTATTAGCGTAAGGGTCGTGGGGCCGATTCGAGGTCTAAGTTTCTCAGCTTGTAATAATTAGATGTAATTTGTAATTGTATTGTAATTAATAAATAAATTTAAAAAATAAATAGAGTCAGCACTCTGTTGGATTATGGAATAGGGTGGGTCCATTGATAATTTGAGACAATTCGTCGAAAATATACAATATGCTATCATGATCATAGACAATAACACAAAAAATTTTCTGACTTCTGTCCATACTTTTAAGGTGTTCATAAAGTATCTGTTTTCATAAACGCGCCCTATTGTGAAAGGGTACGCGATAACCCCAACAAATAACATCACATGCCTATGCCAACCATTTCATTTCTTTAGCTATTTATGGAGCTTGTGTAAATAATAAGATGTATTCTGTTTTACAAGACAATGTCCGATGTCAGAAAACATTGTATTTGAGTGGGTATTCTTGTTACATCGCCTGAAACTGGTAATTTTGCCATTAAAAAAAATTTTTAATTTTTTAGCAGATATTAACTCTGCTTGCTAAAGCCATTCGTCATCTTTATATGTTTATTGTGTGCTCTCATTATCAAGATCAATTTTCATACACTTTATAGAGGAAGGGATCGTATGTAGCCAATGGCATCACGAATGTTGGCCTTCATAAGCTTAATTGTCTTTGATTTGTCTGCACAACACCATTTCGGCTAAGTGTGTGGCAAGTTGCACCATCCTGTTGTGACCAAACCTCGTTCACATCAATACTGTGAAGAGCGGAGAGAAAAAAATCGGTTGTCATGGAGCGATAGTTGTTTCCATTAATAAAATGACATAAGTATTGCCAGATTCGAAATAACCGATGACTTAAATTTATCGGTTTATCGGCCCACCCGATACATATTTACATACATAATTGGTCATTACAAACCTTTAGTCAGTATTACGACCTAGCTTCTCACACACCACTTATGTTGTGTGTATTAATATTATCCTTAAGTGGCGGGACCTACAGTTTAAAGTCGACTTCGAATGACAGATTTTAGAGAACTTTTCATAGCAATTTTATTTACTCTCAGAGTTTTTGCCACAAATCTGCTGAGAGGAAGTAGCCGAATTGTGGCCTGGAATTTGAACCCTGGCTTTACATCTAATAAGGCAACACACTACCTACTAGACTACGGCGATACATGTGTATTTAGTGTATAATGTTAAACAAATAATTTGAAGAGAAATGAAGGGAAATTCACCAATGGCCTTGGACAACTAAAACTTTCATTATCTTTTTATTATTTTTCTTACCTTGTACGACTTGAGTTATGTTGCTGCCATACAAAATACGGCTTCGTCTTGCAATTTAATTTAATTCAATTCAATATCATTGAATCGAATATGAATGAAATGAATTGGCCGATAAATTTAGCGAATATTAAATTTTACCCGGACAAACATGAATTACAAAATAAGTTTAATTAATGCTTCAGCAATGTTTGTTGTCCTTAGTGCTTTAAAAAAGAGAATTTATACGCAAGATAATTTGTTTATTAATTGCTTATTTTGTAGAGATTTACCTGTATAACTAAACTAAATATCAATTTAATCATGTTAAATATTGTTACGTTCTTATCTTTTTAAAAACGTTTAAATATGAGTTCGTTAATTGCAAACAAAGTAAAAACAAACATGTGTTTAATATCAGTTAAACCCTTTTTATCCTTTACACTACTTTTGCATGCCATCGTATACAACTTAACGATACAACAATAATTTGCTTGTACACTATTCTATTTCACACTTCTGTTCGCGTTAACACTAACAACTGTTCGTTAGATATTCTCTGCTTACAACCTTTTTGCAAGCAATACCACTTGTATGTCCAAACCGCAACGCGTCTTCACACAAGGCTTGCTGAATTATAAATGACTGCTGCCTGCTTTGTCCAGCCCTTTTATAGTCCGACACAACCAGTCTAACGAACATTCTTGAAGTGGAAGGTTCGTGATCTCGCCTTCTCGAGAGCTCTATTGCTAATATATTGTTGTTTGTGTACTTTGCTTATGTTCTCTATCCCTTTTTGTCACATACATGTTGTTGTTGGTACCAGGCGCAACCAGGTTCGTTGTACATATGTGTATGTCCAGCTTTAGATAATCAACACGTTCATTGTATTCTTGGTGTTAGTGTGTATTTGTATCGTGTGGCTTCTGTTTATCGTTTTTATTGTTAAACGATATTAGGTCGTTTCGATTTGCGTAACAATATTTTAAAAATCCATTTCTAGTCATTAATAAAGAAAATATTTTTTTTTATTAAAAATTAATTGAAATATCTGGGTATTATTGTAAGGATTATATTTATTCTGAAGTTTATTTTGGTTGCCAAAGACTTCGCTATAAAGTTAGCCTACATACGAAAAAAGAAAAAAAGAAGCATTGGAATTTAAGAAAATCGAAAACGTAAGGCAACCATGGGTTTCAAGCAAATTCGGCTCTACGGGTACAAATAACTTTTAACTTCTACGTCAAATGCTTGACTTGCAAATATTTTTTTTTGCTGTACAGGTATTATGACTTCTTGATCAAATTTATGACAACATATATATGTAAAGGTTAACAGATAAATAAATAAATTAGGTATTAAGCAGCAATTTTTTAGCATACAGTGAATGACGTTTGCAGTAAATTTATAAGAGAAAATGTGTATTACTTAATTCATTAATGATTACAACCCTTTAGGATTACAACTTAGCTTCTCACATCAGCCATGTTGTTTGTGTTAATTTTACACATGAGTGATGAAACCTACAGTTTAAAGTCGACTCGAACGACACATTTTTTTGAGAAACTTTTTAGGACAATTTTATTTACTCTCTACAGTTTTTGCTTAGAGTCTTTTAACCCAGGATTACGACCTAGCTTCTCACACCACTTACGTTGTGTGGCTTAATGTTATACATGAGTGGCTGTACTTAAAGTTCAAAGTCGACTCCGAAAGATTAATTTTTTGGGAAACTTATAATTGACTGACAGAGTTTTTGCCAGAAATCTGCTGAGAGGAAGTCGCCAAAGAAATATTTTTTCGTATTTCGTTTTGTTTGAAATATCTGAGCTAAGGTCTGAACCGTGTCCTCACGTCTAATAAGTCAAGGACCAACGAAATTCTAAGGCAGCAAGCAATAAATTTAATTCTCCCTTTAGACGCTCTCAGAAAAATTGGCCTTTATAGCATGAGCACTAGCAATAAAGGTTGAGTAAGTAGTACATTTTTGGATCTTTTTGAGTAATCTAATGACAGATGAAAGTCACTTTAGTTCACTAGGCATATGCCTTCCCCCATTGAATGACGCTTAAAAGCTGTTATAAAAAGAGAAAATAAATTTTAAAATATGATACATACATAATTGGTCATTACAACCCTTCAGTCAGGATTACGACCTAGCTTCTCATAGCACTTATGTTGTGTGCGTTAACTTTATACATGAGTGGCGGGACCTACAGTTTAAAGTCGATTCCGAACAACAGATTTTTTGAGAAACTTCCAAGTCAATTTTATTTACACTTAGCTTTTTTGCCAGAAATCGCAGCAGTGTAGTAGGTAGTGTGTCGGCTTATTAGACGTAAGGCCAAGGTTCAAAACCCAGTTCATACATCAAAATGAAAATATGAATAAAATATTTCTTCGGCGACTTCCTCTCAGAAGATTAAAATATGATGATTGAAGCAAAAACCAGATACAATACATGCACATACACTAAGTAATACACCTTTACCATTAATACCACCTTTACAATATATTCATTCAAGTACTTGAAATCTTTAAACATTTTTACGTTTTCGAAACGACAATCATCTGAACCCGACATATTAAACACACCGTAAACCATAGGGGAGCTTAGAAAGAACATAAATGAACATAAAAATGAAAGAACAAATAAAAAGGTTACCTTCTACTGCCCATATCGCTAAAATTTTTAACATCAATAAATTCGATGAAAATTATTTTATGTGTACGAGGGAATTGTTGCTGGTTTACTTGTACTGAAAATAATTTGCTACGCTCTCTTTATACTTTCTCATTCACATAAGGAACTCACAAAGAGGTCATTTGCTGGCTTTTGTTTTTTTTTCTTCTTTTATCGAAGGGGATTTATTTTATTTAAATTAAACAGTTGCTGTCACAGGTATACTGGAGTTACTATTGACGATATTGAAATATAAAGTCGAACTAATTTATCAAATGTTTTAAATAAATTATTAAACACACGAATACGTTAGGCAATGGCTAAATTTTTTTTTAGCTAAATACACTTTTCTTTAATTATCTGATTATATTATGTTGTCGAATCAATAAAAATTGTTCAAAACTTACGAGTTTTGACAGTTGATAACGGCCATCTTTTTGAAGATAAATAAAATGACATATTTAGACGTCATTTATTCCGTACATTTTACCAACTCACAGTGGACGGAGATAGCATTGAAGAAAAATAGGTGCTCTGTTTGGGCAACATACCGAGCGCTTCGGTCATTTAACGATTGCCACAATTGCCCTAACTACCTACTTCAAATGTTATGGATAAATTCGAGTTCACAAGTTCAGTAAACGCTATAGCAAACCTTGTACATAGATGAAGCACAATATCTGCCAAAAACATAGCCGCTAGCGGTAGGACTACGCAGAAGCATCCGGGGAAGTTGATTTCAGTCGCTTACAAGAACTCGGTCTTTCGCAATATTCAACTGGCTCACGAACTGAAGATAAATTACCATAAACTCTGATTGAGCTCTGGAGCAATGACTCTAATTTTCATCGAAAAGTTATCTTCAGCAATTAGGCCCATTGAACAACTTGAACAAATAAAACTGATAAACTTGGGACAATACCAGATCATATGAGATCCAAGAATTTCTAATGCAAACCGAAAAAAACAATGTTGTGGTGTGGATTTTGAACTGCCGTCTTTATCGGTCCATATTTCTTTGAAGAGTACTATGTAACCACCTTTTGCTAGGCAAATAAATGATTATCTGCATTGTAATAATTTCTGATCTCATAAACAGGCGGGATGTATGAAAGGAAGAAGCTGCATTAGTCGATGTTAGGTGAAAACCACATGGCGGTTTTTTTTCTTTTGGGGTTACAAAAAATCTTATTGCAGAAGCTAAATATAAATCTCTTGTCATTTTTTACATTCAGCTTGTAGTCTTACACATTCTCATCTTATGAACTAATCACACGACCGGCAACATCTGGCATTATTTAAATGGATTGGGTGAAGTATTCCTGAGGCATCAATATATGGACTTCTTTTGTCCTGTGTATACATCAACGACCTACCCACGCCGATCACGTTTAGCTTTATGAGAGCACTCGCATAGAGAATAACAAATTTTGTACAGACCCGATCCATCATGATTTTCTTCATCAATCAAAAATTAAAAATAAAGACCTCAATCCAAAGATTTTGCATGAAATAGTTAAGCATGGCCTCGGTAGTAGAAAGCTGTGGGGATGTAGGTAATTTAGAATTTATTGACAACATAATGAACAAGCGAGTGTATTTAATTATTCTAAAGAACAAATTCATCTAAAGTTCGAAACAACTAGGAATTCGTAATGGTTATTACATCCAACAAGTAAATGAATTCAATCATACGGCTGCTAATGTGAAAATGTCGTTTCCCTTTCAAAGTTCCCACAGAATTATGTCTTTAGTACAGAGTCCCGATATGACTCCAAAAGAGTATTTAGGAGATCATTTGGAAAATTGATTACGTAGCCGTTAAACCTTAAACAAAAGTTTTCAGTTGACTTAAACAAAAGTCAACTGAAAAACTTATGGAAGAGTGAGTAGCCGAAAAAAAACTGGTATATTCAAAGCCAATTAGGTTGTTGTTGTTGTAACAGTTCTGCTGTTGTCTCCGGAATTATCTCCCTGTAGATATAATATAGTTAGTTTATGTGTTATTCTGGTGGAAATGGAATGGGTTAGAAATGGAATTATGTATTATTAGTTGTGTATGTATGTCGTCCTTGTTATGTAGTGGTAGCCCTAAAAAGTCCGCTGCTGTCGTTGGAGGTCCAGCGTTTCAGGTCGTTGGGCAATGTTGAATTTAGGATGCCTCTCAAGAGTATCGAGTGGTCGACCGTGTCAAAGGCCTTAGAGAGGTCAAGGACTGCCACAACAGTTCGTTGACACGGTTCTTTTTGGTTGAGTCCATTCGTGATCCTTGAAGTTATTTCAGTGAGCCAATTAGGTTAATTGGAATATCCAAATTAAATTTAAATTTTAAATTTATGCTGAGTTCTTCTTGAGGATACCTTCACTTTTGCGGTGCAAAAAATGGAGTCCCAGAAAGTTACCATTATTTGTTTATAGTTTGTAAAAAATTTTAATTGCCCAAATATATTGGGGTACCTACAGTTTTGCTTTTCTTCAATGCCGGTTATTTCATAATTTGTTTGTTATTTTTCAATATTTCAATTCAGATATCAATTAAGATAATAAAACTATCCAGTGCCCCTCATATCAAAATGTAATGAACACCTGCAAATGATTTTAATCTCATCTACCTCACTAACAACACAGTCTCATAATCTTTCATTTTAAAAAATTGGGCGACTTACGTCTACCCATTAAATAAACAAATAAAATCACACTTAAATTTAAACTAAGGACGCTCCAATGGCCACAGGCGATTAAAATAGAGAAAG
The DNA here is from genome assembly GCA_936449025.2 of Sarcophaga subvicina. Taxonomy (NCBI): domain Eukaryota; kingdom Metazoa; phylum Arthropoda; class Insecta; order Diptera; family Sarcophagidae; genus Sarcophaga; species Sarcophaga subvicina. The sequence continues at coordinate 84,490,801 of OW388084.2, forward strand.
AGTAAAAAATAAAAATCCAAAAACCAAAAAAAAAAAAATTAAAAGATGGAGACAGATAGTAATGTAAGAAGAAATTTCTTTGAGTAAAATTACTACAACCCGGGGGAAAACGCTGTGCACTTTTACGTTTTCTTGTGGAAAACTAAAAAAAATAGAATTAAAGGAAATAGTAAAGAAAATCTAAACTATATGCACAGGTCACTGTTAAACAATAAGATTTAAGGAAAGACAAATACCGTGTAAACTTTAACAAGAACTATAAAAAAGGGTAAAAAGGGGAATACAGTTGAAAACTGGAAAACAATGCTTTGGAAACTTTACTAACAAGCAGAGGGACTATGGGGGTATAAGTGTTATAATGAAGACAATCGCCAGTTAGTTGGCAATGAAGATGCCCCAAAGGGCCACAAAAGATCTTACCAAACAGAGAAATATTGTATATCATTTTGAAAACAAATTTTGTGGAAATAGCGGACAGTTTTCTCACGAATTCTTTTGTACAAAAGTAGTTTAAGATGGTATTCGAATAATTTTAAAACATACAGCATGAGGAGCACAGATCAAAGCAAATAGCAAAGAATGCCACAAAATTTCATTGAAATACGGACCCAAAAAGACACATTAATAACGATTATTCGGCAGTTAAATAAAAGAAAAAGGAAAAGAAAATTATCAGTAATTCTTTACAACGAATTCCGCCAAATTTCAAACAAATTTTCTGTTATTGGTAAAATTTCAAAGAGGAATTCTAAAAAACTACACAACCAGCCACAAACCGCGTACTATCTTTGATGTATTCATTCATAATAAGTAGCATTTGCAGAGAGGGAAACGAGGAAGGGTTTTAATATTTTAGCATACTTGGACTAATACGCCTTTGATGTAGCATTGCGCTCCTACTTGTCAAGCGTTGCAAAACTCTATCATTTCATTGCTCTTTTAGATTCATTGAGAGAAATTCGGTTTAAAAAGTCAATCCAAGTGAATAAATTCGCTGTGATTTTGATCAAGAAGTAATGGTAGATTAGGTTACATGATGGAACGTCTTCACCTGGGGATTAGAAACACAATGGAATTAGTTGAATTTATTACTTTTATAACGAATAAGAATGGATGAACGTGGTCTCGTAGGTAGTATGTTGGCTTATTAGACATGGGGCCACGGTTCAAAACCCAGATCAGACATCTCCAACGAAAACGAAATTTAAAAAAATATATCTACGCGACTTCCTCTCAGTCGTCTAGCAAAAATTTGGAGAGCTTATAAAATTGTCATGAAAGGTAACCCAACTCCATAGTTCGGTCATGCATAAAATTAATACATACAACATGGTGTGGTTGTGAGAAGCTAGGGCTGACTAGAGGGTTGTAATGACCATTGTAATTTTCGTTCAAGATTTCATCACAAATGGGTATAATTTGTTTTAAAAGATTTCATTAAAAATTGGTGTCTTCTTATTGTCTCCACGTTTGCATTAGAATCACCAGTTTGCAGGGAAATACCACAATTAAATGTGTCTTATTCCTTTCCAGAAGTCGCCGTAGTCTAGCAGATAGGTTGTTGGCCTAGTAGACGTAAGGCCACGGTTAAAACCATAGTTTAGACATCAAAACGAAATATAAAAAAATATTTCTTCGTCGACTCCGCAGATTTCTGGCAAAACTGGTAAATAAAATTGTCATGAAAAAGTTTCTCAAAAATTTATCGATTGGAGTCGGCTTTAAACCACTCATGTATACAATTAATACAGAAAACATAGCTGGGTCGTAATCTCGGCTGAAGGTTTGTAAAAACCAATTATGTATGTATGTGAGAAGAGATTACAGGCCATAAATTGTTGACTAGAAGATCTAGTATACTTTGACTGCTCCTCTGTTAAATTGCGGGCGATTTTGGACGGTGTATTAACGCCGAATACTTTCTTAAATGCTTAGTCGACAAAGTGGAGCTCTAACTCGCATAGCCTGTTTTCTTATTTGGGGAAATTTTAGATTCATATGCAGGATAAGTTAGGGCTTTGGATTACTACCGAAGACGGGGAAATCATTACAAATACATTCGAAAGTTCTTTTTTTTTGAACGTTAAAACACTAGAAAGTTATTTTGTTCCTGTTATCTTTGTCATTGTATTGAAAAGTGTTTTAAAAGTAATATCAGTTGTACATTTAAATTTTTAACACCTATCTGACAATGCATTTTATGAAATTTTTGTGCCAAATAAATCAAATAATGGTGCTGGAGTCCAATACCCAAAACTGTCGGTTTGTGAATATGATAAATTCTACCATTAAAAAATAAACACCATGCCCTATAGAAAGATAAATCAATTAAAATAATACTAACATCAGTTAAATAAACTTCGTTAACCAACAACTTACATGTTCTCCAAAAGTGTAAACTTTTGGGTATTGTTATAACACATATAATTTATGAATCATCAACTTGAGCAAGCAATTCAAAATTTTCACCTCAAAATTTAATGGCCTTTCATTGATTGTATTGTATTGCAGTAATTCTCTTTGCTGCAGCTTATACTTAGGCAGTCAATAATCATTTACTAATTATTTGATTATGGGTCTTAATCAAATAATCAGGTACCTGAATTGGTTTTTGTTAAAATAAAGAATAACAAAGTACTCTGCCTTTAGGCAATTTAAAGAATTTATTTGAATATTTTCCTTTACTTAACTGTAATATACTACAATAGGCACCCATGCCTGCAAATCTTAAATAAAAAATAAACAAGACTAGCAAATGGAAGCCAAGACAATTTTTGTACACTAAGTGACTGGTCAGCTGCTTTCTTACCGATCTGTATACATTGTGTATATTGAATAGATCTGAAATACTTCTCACCAATTCCTTTCCATTGCTAACAATAGAATTGAAGGCTGTGATTTCAAGAAATTGAAAGTCTGAGTATTTAAAGAAAAATGTGGGATTTCTAAAGACATGTTTCATTTTAAGACGACCGGCTTAGATACGTCATCCCATATTAGCTCTAGCGAGCCTTTTTGAACTTACCTTCCTTATGATGATCATGCTAAGTGGTTGGCGTGCAAACGTTAATGCTACTGCCGACTAATAAGCAGAGTACACAAACAGTCCCGAATACTCTATTCCACATTGACCACGACATCTATTGATGTACTCAATTGGTTTCCTCCTGACCTTATAATAACTATGAGCTGGTGTTGTAATACTGCTGCATAAACGGGCCAAGTCGATTATGTAGTTCCCTATAATTTTCTGAATAGGATATCTGATTTTAGAAATCCAAGAGGGATCTGAAAATTCGGATGATCCTAGTAGGTAGATAGGATGGAATGGTAGCTTTGATTACCAAAGCTCAACTGAGCATACACAGCGGCCCGTCGCGAAGCCACAGATAAGCCCAGTCCCTGTACTAACCGAATTGCACTAAATTAAGCAAAGAAGTTGATCAGCGCCGGGGCTGAACGTCCTTATGGAACATTTAAGTTTTATACAGACGGCTCCTAAATTCCGGACCCGAGTAATGGTTCTGATGTTAAACTTTCAATATAGTCTGCGAACATGGTGCAGGTCAATGCGACTAAGTCACCAACGAACGTATTTTATGGCAAGGACTTGTTGAGTGGCCGTAGTCTAGTAGGCAGTGTGTTGGCTCATTAGACGTAAAGCTCGGGTTCGTATCTCAGGTCATGCATCAAAACAAAATATGAAAAAAATATATCTTCGGCGATTTCCTCTCATCTTGAACGGAGCTCACAATCTCCAACATATTACAGGATATAAATATTCCGTTTGCCTTACATTATCCGCTTTTCTTACAGGAAGAAACAACTTTCTTGGGAATAGGAACGAAAGTGCAATATCGCATTAATGTGTTAGACTTGTATGAAAAATAAAAAAAAAAATTAATGAAAAAAAAAGCCTGTTTAACTTCTGTCTTTAAATCACATGAGTATTCATCGCACAATTGAAATTTGGGTGGATTACTATTTCATTTGAAGGTATTTCGAGAGACTGATATTGCATCGAACGACTTATGCAGGAGCTGTATGACTGCGGAGACTAGCAATTCACCTTATGAATCAATACATTGCTCTTACAATGAAAAGGTCATTTATCTCTCCTTCTGAGCCATATTTGACTAAATTCTCCAATATAAGGATTGCTGCAATAGCATAAATTATCCTGGAGTCAGGTTGGTTTTTTTCAGGAAATATCTATTTGGTGGTTATTAATTGTAGTATTACAATGGGCTTAAACTATAGCCGAATCCCTTCATTCTTCAAGGAGTATTTGCCACCTAACCTAACCTACACACGATTACCTGCAGCAGACTTAACTGTTGGGGTTGAGTATCAAAAGGTTGACGATTTACACGAGTCTAGTCTATATTACTCATTGAAGACTTTAGCTTTTAGTATCAAAGACATGAGCATTCCTTGTGCACCAATTGGCTTAATTCTATTCTATTCGTAGAAAGTTGGTAAATATCTCGTCATAGTTTTTTTCAATTGTCAGAGATTTTTGTACTATAAGTATGTACACCTCTGGCATTAAAGAGTAATTTGCGTGAACAACAAATAAACTTTTTACTCAATCGCAATCAACGTTTTGTTTGACGGCAAAAAAATAAATTATTTTCATTGAACTGCGATTCTTTGTATAGCTTGTGGCAGGGCTGAACGCCAATAATTTATTTTAACACCATATAACGTTTCTCTTACCTTTTTTTCTGTTGTTAAATTTTTCCCTTCCCAAAAATTTTGAAGATTTTTATCAGCAGCCTTTAAGTCATTATCCTAATAAGAATCACTTTGCATTGGAAGTAGATTGCCGATAATGGTAAGAAATAATGCAATAGCCGCAAACAAATCCAAACAGCAATCAAAACCAAAATTTAGTGAACTTTTTTAAAGTAGGCTGAGAAAGTAAACGATTTTTGTAAAACGCTTAGTTTTTGTTCTTTTCGGCAATTGTTGCTTTTATTGTTATTGTTGAGTGCAGTTGTTAACGTACCCTTTGGTGATACCAATTGCACCAGTGTGTTAACTATATATTGTAATCAAATCTTATAATAATACTAAATTAAAAACTAGGGTCAGTACAGCCGTCAAGCGAGGCTCAATGTGTCACTTCGTTTTAAACTTTTGATGGCCGTCGAATTGAAGCAGCTCCCTTGCCAATGCGTTGGGATGAATCGTTAGTTTACCGACGTATTTTATGGCGAATTTTTGAATTGCTTCCTGAATTGTAGGAATGTCGAGATCTCTATGGATATTGTCGTTACGAATATACTAAGCTTGGACTGTCTTTTTTGTAATTTCAAAACGTTAGACGCGCAAGCACTGCCCCAAAGCTGAATGCCGTTGCTCCATATTGGCTTTATAATGCATTTGTATAAAACAACCTTGTATTCAAGGTCTAGTGTTGAATTAGGACCAATATTTGTGCATTTGAGAGGATTTCAGCTTAATGGTCGCTAATTTGGCCTCGATGTGGCGGGACCTCGTTAGACGCCGGTCTAATTGGACTCCCAGGTATTTGAAGTGATTTTCAACAGGAACATCAATATTATTTATTTTTATTTGTGGGCAGTCTTGTCTTCTGAGTGTGAAGGTTACATGAGCACTCTTGGATAGATTCAGCTTTATTCTCCAGTTTTCAAACCATTTTTCCAAATCGTATATGTGCGACTGCAGTTGTGTTGAAGCTACCTTCGGGTCCTTGTTGACGCTTATAAATGCGGTGTCGTCTGCATATGTTGATGTGTATGTGTTAGGATTTGTGGGCATGTCTGATGTATAAATTAAATATAGAATAGGACCTAGTATGTTTCATTAGGGGAAACTTGCAGAGATCTTTTTTGTTGTAGAGAGTTCGTCATTCAATTTGACCTTAAAAGTTCTATCAGTTAAATAGCTTTTAAGAAGTTTGTATGTGTTCTTGGGGAGCAGTCGTGTTATTTTGCTGAGTAGACCAGCATGCCAAAGCTTATCGAATGTTTGTGAAATGTCGATAAAAAGAGCTGAACAATATTGTTTCTTTTCAAATGCCGATCTAATTATAATGACGATCCTATGAACCTGCTCAATGGTACCGTGATTAGCTCGAAATCCAAACTGATGTTCGGGGATAATTTGCTGTTCGTCGAGGAACGTGGCTAAGCTTTGAAGAAGAATTTTTTCGAATACTTTTGATAATATTGATAGTAGCGTAATTGAATATATTATTTTATTAAAATAAGCGGTTTTATAACTGAGAACTATATAATCGAATGTAAATTTCGACTTTAAAAAGGAGACACTAAAACTTTATAACACTGTATCACAAACCTAACTTTTTCTTTGTGAAAACAGACACTTGGCTGGGCAAAATTATTTTTAGAGGCAATGTGTTCGTAATTGTGGCTAATTATGACACAGACTGTCGGAGTGTGATATAGATTTCGAAGCTATGTTTAGGAGAGAGAAAAACCTTTTCCAATACTAAAGATTTTACTGTGTCCCTTGTGTGAAATATTGTGAAAAGCTACACTTCCGAAAAATGATATTGGATGGTATTCCAGTTCATTTAACCACCAAGGCTAAATTAGATTGTCATCCCATTAAGAGATGTCCGGCACCTTCTCCTTTACCTTTTACTTTTTTGTACACTATAATGATGCCCGAAACTAAATCTACGGTAAACATGTAGCTCCTCTAACTCAATATCCACCTTATCATTTTGAAATAAAGCTGTCGGAGTAGTGATTAGAATACAGGGAATTATACATAAACAGTCTTAGGTTAGGTTAGGTTAGAGGACGTGTACTTGTCAATTAAGACAAGTACAGTACCCGGAGGTCGAATTGACCCATTGTACAACGTCCTAGTTTCTCACACCACTTATGCTGTGTGTGTTAATTTTATACATGAGTGGTGGGACCTACAGTTTAAAGTCGACTCCGAACGACAGATTTTTATTTATTGAGAAACCTTTCATAGCAATTTTATTTACGCTCAGAGAAATCTGCTTAGAGGAAGACGCCGAGGAAATATTTTTTCATATTTTGTCGGAAATGTCTGACCTGTAGTTTGAATCATGGCCTCACATTTAACAAGCCAACACACTACTTACGGCGAATCCAATTATTGGTCCTCCAGTGACAAGTAAAGAGATGATTTCCTTTTTACATAGAACATCAAGATGGGAATGTGATGTTACATAGTAAATCAACAGTTCCCCTACTGGTCAGAAATGGTCGCACGTCTAAGTAGTTATCGGCCATAATCGGTTATTATTATTTTCCAACCTAATTAGTCTTTTATTAAGCGCTTCAGATCTGTAAATTTGAATGAAATAAAGTGACATTTTGTATTCGTTCAAAAAAGGATCATTGTGTGTGGTATACAACATCGTTTAGATGTCTGTCACGGATTTTCTGGTTGGAGAGCATTCGAACTGTCCAGTTTTTCAAGACTCTAGTGCATAAAACAGACTAAATATGATCGATGGCATATGCTACTTTTGGCTGGAGAACAGTTGCATATGTGACTTATCAGCATATACCTGCTACTTACGAAAACCCCACAAGAAAAAGTCTAACGGGGTCAAATTCAAATCAACTCCACGTGGATGATTGTGGCCCCAAATACTCAGGCAGAATATTTAATGTGGTCATAGAGCTGCACGTAGCTCCATCTTTTTGACATCACATGTCAGTTCCTTCCGCCCCTAGTTCCTACAAAATTGAGTCTCATCGCTGAAAGCTATTTTTCAATGAAAATTAGTTGCCAACTGCACCAGAGCCCTTTTAGAGAACACAAGTCGTTTGGTACGGTCGTTTTCCTTTTGTACTTGTTGAGATGCTAAAACAGTGGGCCTGTAATATTTAAAGAATCAGTCATACGTGGCTTCTAAGCGTAATATATAGTGTCGAAGATATTTTGGGATCACAACAAAACCAAACAGCCATGCACAAATTCAGTAAGATCACTTGCCCACGTGCTATAATTTCTTAAACTGCTTTGAGAATCAGACCATGAAAAATAGTTTTTAGGTTGTATTGAAATTGAATTAATCCTTTCATTATAAAATATGTTAAAATTCGTTTCTTTCCCCTAAAACTATAAAAGCATGCTCGCATTACAATGACAACATTAATGCATTACACTCAACTCTCCATCATGCATAGGATATGCATTTAGCCCTTATCCAATAGTCGAAAACGAAAAGCCTTGTGATCCAGCAAATCATGCAAAAAAATTTCGTTGTTTGGATTTCTGTTGCTCCTTCTACTACTGCTGCCAGCGCAAGCAAATCAATAATTTATTAAAAGCGACTGTAATCGCTTTGGTTTGCATGTTCAGGGCAATTTACTAACCAGCCTGCTTGACTGTTGTACCAGCTAGCTCAGTTGTGGTAGCAGTTTTCTCTGTTATTCATGTTGTTTTAGCTTTGTTGCTGTTTAAAGGCAAAGTGTGTGTTAAATATTGTTCGATTCTATGATCATAAAATGGCCAGCGTAGAAGAGACTGTTTTAGTTTGTGTTTTTACGCGTTTTATTTAATAATTCATGTCCATATATTGCCTTATTATAATAATATTTCAATTTTTTCTTGTTTTTTATTTAATACATCTCCTTAGGGCATTTATGTTATGAAATACGTGTGTAAATGGTTTGTGGGTTGTTTTGTTAAGTGTGTTATAATTATGCAAGCAGTGCAGGAGAAATAATTAAATGCTATAGACATAACAATATTAGGTTAGGTTACTTAGCTGGGAAAGATAAGCGAAACTTGCTTGAGATAATCTTAAATTTTGCTTGGTACTTATAGAGGATATTTGTCTTCCATTAAATATGGAATATTAAAAATATTATCGGGTATTGGAGACTCAAAGAACATAGTATGGAATAGAAATCAGTTCAATACCAACATGTAATTCAAGCGATGAGGAGAACTTTGTTAACAAAATTAATCGATGCATGAAAACCATCGATGTTTGTTGGTAAATATGGATATAGCATCGATATTTCTTTGCGATGCATTCATCAAAATATCATCGATGATATTTTTAAATGTCCATCACTAACAATATGTCCCATCAGTCAACTGTATGAATAAAATTCAAAGCAATTATATACATAGGTTTCCTATAAGGATAGTATAAGAAGATAGAAGAAGTGAATCAAACTTTACTGGAGCAAACATAGCATACCATCGTACATAGTTCGACGATCACAACTTACTGTAATAATACGCATCGGTGCTTCGAATTGAGAAACCTTAACATGAAAATTTAATGAAAGGAAGAGTGAAGTCTGTGGCTAACTAGAAACAGACACTAACAAATTGAGTGGACATACTTTTTTCACTCTCAAGCAACCTATAAGCCCCACAAAGAACCACATACAAGTACTGCTTATTTATTTTATTAGTCATAACAACCTTTTAAATCTAATTCTACCTTTTTAATGCCACCCATGTTGTGTGCTTTAATTTTATCCATGAATGGCGGCACCTACTATGCAACCTAGACTCCGATTGACAGAATTGAGTAAATGTGCAGTGAAATTTTATTTATGCGTAACAATTTCTGTAAAGAAAATTGCCACCAAATTGATTTTGCAGTAAATCGATTGTTATGCGCATTATATGATAAGTGGTGTCGTCTTGTTGGAATCAAATGGTATTAGTGTTTAGCTGATTAATGTTTATAAACAAAAAAAGCAGGCAGCAATAACGATTGCTATTTACCGTAACGACATTACATCTAATTTCAAGAGAAATAAGGTTGAATGAATATAAGTCGCATTCAGTCAACAGTCAGCAATCAGTTAATTTTAATAGAAGGCGCGACATGTTGTTGCCCCAAATGCAGCCATTTAACCTGAAACTAAAGGCTCATCTTCGAACCTGTTCAAAATGAGACCAAAAGATGGTCTTGGTTTGGTTTTAACTCTTGTACGAGCGGTATTTTATAGGCACTTGAACCAAGATTCTTATGTAAAATGTTCCACGTATTCTAAGTATAGAGATCAACAAGTTGAAAACAATGTGTTGACATTTAAGCGACTTCATCAATAATTTTTTGCCCACTAGACTGAATATGTTGACCATAAAAGAGACGATGTGCTCTATGAACTATGCGAACGGATTTATTTTATCACAGTTAATTTTCACAATTTGGAAGCGTGTTTCTGGCTTTTAACAATTTATGATGACTTGCCAAATTTTACTGAACGCAATCTAAAAACAGTTCGATATACTCAGCTACCAAACCATAGTTATTGTTATCGATATTTCCCACACAAACCACGCGATACTTAATAGCTTTCATACTACCCAAGAGTTTTAATTTAATGATTAAATTTTTTTGAATAATTTTTGCGCTTAAACAAATTACACTCACTGTGGCTTAAACGAAAACCGTTCTTAACTCGTGTTAGATGTTAATTTTTAAAATTTTTAAAACATTTACCAATGTTTGTATATTAAACGTTTGTGTTTTGTATTCCTAAATCGTCTGAGTTTTAATTGAAAAGAAAAAGAACGTCATGTAGACCCTTTAAAGGACTGCCATATGCAATGAATTCTACTCTTGAATGTCGACATTCCGTGTGTCTGTCTTCTCAGTTTTACCTTGATGAAGAAATTTTACAAATTCAGCCAGTTGTTCTGCATGTCGTAGTAATTAATTACAAATGATTGCCTTGTCCATGGTATGTCGTGTAGTATTGTTGCTGATGTTGTAATTGTTGTAAGAAAAGTTTATTTGTTTTAGAAAAAATTAATGTTTTATATACACAACCTATTCGAAATATGAAGAACGAAAATAAGAGTTTGAAAACAAGTTGGAATACTGGAAAACAAAAAGTCTGTTATTTGAGTAATTAATTTCACTTTACTGAAGTATGGATGAAGATGGATGTTAAGTATACGGTGTATGTATTTGACTGGATGAGAATGTATTGAAAGCTCTTAAAGGTAGACTTAAACTCTACGTGATAGCTTGGTGTTAATGGTAATGGAAAGTTTCTCTCAATTACAGTGAACTCATGTAGTCGCTCTCGTTAAGAAAACTGTCTTTTTAAGCGTTTTACAGTAGTCTTGATATATATTTTATTAAGAGGGTGCTGGTTCTTTCCTCTAAGAGCTATATAGTGAAGAATTTCCTACTACTTAGGCTTAAAGGGATTGAACTAAAGAATTCGCCCGAAGATGGCGACCTTACAGCCTTATGGCAGCAAAGTTTGATAAAGAGTATTGAAAGCTGGAAGTCGGAGAAAGGTGGAGCAAAAATATGTCTTTCTGTGCATCTGGGTTTACTTTCCGTAGGTCTCACAGTGATGGCCCTGGTGATTAGAAACTTTTAGAGGATTTTAGAAGAAGACCTTGTTAACATAGACCAGTTCAAATATGTTAGAAATTTCAGGTTTATGGATTTGCGTATGCACCGCACTCTGAGTTTGGGCGAAACGAACTACATGGTTAAGCATGTGATTTCTTCAACATTTCCACATAGAAAAAATGTCGAGGTGTTTGAAGTTTACTAAATGGTAATGCGACAGTTTGAAAGTGGAGACTAGTGGAGGTTTAATCTTGGAGGAAAAATCTTGACCAGTGGTTTAAGTCCTGACTCAGACATCTCAAACAAAAGGAAATATCACCAAAATATTTCTTTCGACGACTTTCTCCCAGCAGTCTTCCTGCAAAAACTTGCCATGAAATGTTGCTCGAATCTGTCGTTGGGAGCGTAAGTGGGCCTCGCCACTTATGAATAAATCTAACACACACAACATTAGTGGTGTGAGAAACAAGGTTGTAAAATTGTAAGACAAAGGGGTTGTAATGACCGATTATGTATGCATTTATTTATTTATTTATTTATTAATTACAATACAATTACAAATTATATTCTTATTATAGACGAGCGGAGTAACTTGACCATATGCTCGGTTTAGTGTCACAGACCAGAGTCTGGTGGGAAACGAACCCACGATCCTTACACTAATAGTCTAGCCTACCGGGGCTCCCTATAACAATGTATGTTATTACAAAAATCTAATATTACAAAACATACCACAGACTGCAATGTGCCCTAAGTAAGTGATTTGGAATTAATGCACTTGGTAAGCATTACGTCAATTCTAAGTTGGTTTCAGTCTGCAGGAAGTCCCTACAATGTACCTGTAAAGGTATAGCATAAAAATTTTACGGATTCTAAGACTTTCAGACGTTAGTGGGAGATTGCAGATGAATTGAAAAGAGTTCGGCGAAATGCATACAATGAAGAGGTCTATTAGACTGTTTGAGATGTTTCTTCAGACTGGTCGACTATAATATTAGTTGCAGAGTTGACATTTTATGGCGCTATCTCTAGAGTACATATTTGCCCATGAATTCATTTGGAATCTTGATCGGGTTTACTGTATAAACGTATTTCTCTGAAAGCAAAGAAAAATTTGTTAAACAAAGCTACCACTTTCGTCAGGGTGTGCAGCAATGTGAAAGTAGCAGAGACTTTGAAAAGCATTCTGATCACGGTTTCTATAAAGACCATGCAGTTATAGGGTTTATAAGGTTTTCGAACCCGGATATTTATATGGGTCATAAGTTAGCTTGTAAAAAGACTCTCTACATCTTCTTCACTTATTTCTTTTCTCACCCTTTCAGCTTTGTCAATGATCTCTGATCGCCTTTTAATATTTTCTTCAGTTTCTCTTCAATATCACATCTTTATTAAATTTTCGGAATTTTTAATTATATTTGGTTTACCTGTGATGCTGAAGGTATTCATAATGAACTTTTTCTGATGTATGAGTGGCATTTTTACCAACCTTCCTAAGCTGGCTTAAGGTTAACCAGTTTTAATTTGTTTTAAAACAGAAACGAATTATAAATCTAAAGGCGCCGATGGAATTTTTCTATAACTTAAACTAGAAACTGCTCGGATGGCGTGAAGTCGCCGCAGTCTCGTAGGTAGTGTGTGGCTTATTAGACATAAGGTTACGGTATACACCCTAGGTCAGACATCAAAATGAAAATATAAAAAAAATATTTCTTTAGCAACTTTCTCTTAGCAGCTTTCTGGCAAAAACTCTGTGCGTTAGTATAATTGCCATTTAAAGTTTCTCAAAAAATGTATCGTTCGGAGTCGACTTTAAACTGTAGGTCCCATACAACATAAGTGGTGTGTGAAGATAGGTCGTAGTCCTGACTGAATGGTTGCAATGACCAATTATGTTTTGTAAACAAGAAACTGACATCCTACTGGGTACAAATAAAGATTGAGTACGGCATTATGACATGAGCGCAGATCGATCATCTTTATTAAAAAGTCTACCACCTCTGCACAACAACGATTTTGAAGTCCCTCTGGTATTACAGCTCTCAGTGCCACTTACACCCAGTCAGCGTCAAACATCGGACGTATCCAAACGTGATAATTTAAAATTCTAAGTGTAGTGAAAAATGGTTCATGAGGCATAAATAATTCCAAGATGCAAAAAGATCTAAACGTGTCCGTAGAGGACATAGAATGGTTTGCTAAAGAGCACCTGAGGAGGTCTATCGTTCCAAATGCTTTAACCTGTGTAATCTTAATATTCTAAAAAGAAAAGACATTGTAGCTGTAGTACCAAGGCGACCATGAATGATCAAACCTTGTTTCCATATTATTGTGGCTGTATTAACAAATGGTAATTCCGCCTTGTGAAAATCCAATTTGAAAATGTGGAAGGAAGTTTTTGGTTCCCAATTTTCTCTAAATGACTTTTTCATACGCGCATAACATTATGTTTAATGAAATAAACTCCATGAATGTTAGAAACACGTAAGCTTTAATTTACAAAAATTTCAAAGAATTCTACATACTTTTCACCATCAACAAATGTAGTCAATTATTAAAATGTGTACATATAACAAAATCGATTTAAAATATTGGCCTACAGCCTTATAATTGACAAAAATATTGTGACAGCTAGGCCTTAAAGGCATCTCTCTGAAGTGTGAAAATCACGTACATTTATCAATTCGTATTCATATGCAAATAAACATTAACGCACCCACTCATTCAGTCACTCACACTACGTAACACATACATAAATAAATGGATAGACATCTAGGACAGAAATTTCGAATATTTATACATGAATACACTATTCAAATTGGAAAAACCATGCAATATTTGACTGTTGGTGAAATGAAGTTGGTTTATGACATCGAAAATACTTTTAAATTCGACGGCTACAAGTTATCGTCAATATATTACGGAGGCAATGATAGCACCGTTGAAACTGATTGGAATAGTAAGGGTGTTGCGTGGGAGTTGTTAAACGTATAGTTCGTTGCACGCATAGAATTTATTTACACAAACAAACGACAAACCATGTCTACTAAACAACCAGTCTTGGGTACATCCACCTACTGGCTTTTGCAACAAACAACCGATTCACGCACTCAAACTGTATTACGTTCACAATTCATTTGTATAAGTGCATACAGATTTTGAAAAAGGTGGTCTATACTATAGCGAAGATACTATTGCCATAACATTTTTATTGCTAATTGCATAATATGCAAAAAATAATCAAAAACTAAAAATCCACCGAAAAAAATATACGCAATCAAAGCTGATTCCTCAATCATCAATTAATTGCTTAAGAAATAGTAAAAAGTTTGCCCTAAAAAGCAAAGATAATTGGAGTCTAACAAGGTACCGTTGTAACATAACTTTCCAGCACATATTTACTAAGAAATGTGCTATGAAGAGTGCTTTAAGGATACAATTCATATCAAGGATTAATCTCAGCGATTTTGATCACATAAATATTCTTGAATGCATTTCGAATTATATGTCAAGTGCTCTATCACATGTCACATGAATTCTAAGATTATTTAAGGCGAACTTTGTGATTGTTGCAGAGACATGAAGTGGTTTACGGAGGCCTTAAAAACTGATACATGTGTTTTGCCTATTATTGCTATGTCTGTTGACCTAATTCAATAACCTACAAATGTGGGGTTCAGGCGCCAAAGTTGTCCCCAACCGGGATTAATAAAATATCGTTGAAATTAACTTTCATAAGAGCATCAGACGTGAGCACATAAATATTGAAAAATCTAGATAGTTGCTTTTACATCGCTTAACATTAAAATTATAAACAAAAGTTACAAAAACAAAACAATGCAGTAAACAAACCTGTTTACGAATTATCGTACTGCTTAATTTAACAACAAATACCAGCATAAAAAGATGGTAAACAAGCAAACAAAAATACACCAACAACACTACAGGAATAAATGTAAACAAAATACACATACAACACTACAATAATAAATGTAAACAACGATGTTTGCATTTGTAGAGATTTCGAGAAGGCGAAGTCATGAACATTCGCCTTCTAGAACATTGATCAGATTGTTTACTCAGCCTTACAAAAGGCAAAGCAAACCAGGCGATTAAGTTAGTGAAGTTCAGTCAGTCTTGTGTGAAGACGTGGTGTGTTTAAAGAGAGTAATCGTGGTTTGAAGATCTCCGTTACAAAGATCTGTCGAATAATTGTCTATTAATTGTTATTGTTTATGCAAAGGGTATAAACAGAGGAATAACAAACAAAGCAATTGTTGTTGTTTTCATCATGTTGTGAACAGTGACACACAGAATTGTGCAAATAATATAAAAATTTAATTAAGACTAAACACAAATTTATTTTTTTTTTTATTTTTAATCTACGAGCTAATATTTTAAACGTTTTGATGGAAGCACGCTCTGATCATCTTCAACAATTTGTTGCGACAAACTGAGTTTTGGTCTGCTGAAACTCAGCTCACTCCATAATCATTTGGAAAAAAATTGCTAAATTAATGGCTAGAAATGGATCAGCGTTTCGTGGTTCAGAGTTCTATTGTTAACTGCCGAGTGCTTTTATGGTTCTCGGAGTAGTAGGGGCTAAAATAAATCGTACCAAATTGTGCAGCCTTTAAACTGCCTCTGACTGCTATTACCAACAAATTCTTCAAATCTGTAGGAATTAACAATCATTGTATGTATTATGTTTATATGTATGTTTTCATCACATATAAATCTTTTAAGTCATAATAAGCAATACAAACCACAATGAAAAATCTTTTTTGTAACAATTTAATACGTTTGTTTTACTTTACTATTTGGCTAGTGTATGCCATTTAATGTAGGCGCATTAATTTATTAAGTTACTCCGTTAAAAAGCCAGCCACAAAAACCTCTGCAGTTTAAATGTATTTAATTAATTTAATTCGAAATCCATTCTGTATGCTTATTAATTTATTTACACATAGTAAATGCATAAATATTTACTGGCAATTATTTTAATCCTGATAGAATTTGTTGTTCAACATTAACAACTTCTTTAATTAAGAGTGATGATGCAAAAGCCAGAGATTTTTTGGTGGGTTTGCATTTAAAACAAGAAGAAGTTTTAACATTTTTATCAAATACAACAGGAAAACAAAAGTTGAAAGCGATGTAAATGTAAATCAAGTCTAAAAAACGGGGCCTTTAATATATTGAGTTGTTCGGAAAGTAATTTCATTTTTTCCCGACAGAGGATTTTATTGTATTTTTTTGCACCCAACTTCACACTTAAGCCGTATAATTTTTATATGCTTTGAGAGCTTATATAGCAATGTTTATGTGCGAAAAATTTCAATTAATTGTACGAAGTAGTTTTTGGTTTGCGCCCTTTTAAATAAGGAGAGCAGACATATCTTACTGCTGCTTACTACAGAAAGGGTAAAAATGCTATTCAAGCCAGAAAGAAATTGGCCGATGTATATGGAGAAGGTGTGTTGGCAGTACGCCAGTGCTAGAACTGGTTCGATAAATTTTGATCCGGTAATTTTAATGTCGAAGATGCACCGCGTTCGGCAAGGCCTGCTGAAGCTGATAGGGACGCGATAAAGGCATTAGTTGATGAGAACCGGCGAATAACAATACTTGAGATCAGATTGAGGTTAAATTTATCAAATATCGAACAGTTTATGACCACTTGAAAAGCCTGGGATTATCCTCGATGTATGGGTTCCCCATGTTCTCACAGAGAGAAATCTATGTCACCGCATTGACGACTGCGATTCGCTTCTCAAACGTCACGAAAATTATCCCTTTTTGAAGCGCATCGTCACTGGGGATGGGTTGTATACAACATGAGCAAGAGCTCATGGAGTAAAGAAGATGAACCATCTCAAACCATTTCCAAAGCCGATACTCAAAAAAAGGTGATGTAGAATCGTTTTTTTTTGAGCTTTTACCGGATAACACAACGATTAATACGGAAGTCTACTGTCATCAGCTGGACAAACTGAATTATGCACTTCAACAGAAAAGGCTAGAACTAATCAACAGGAAAGGTGTAGTGTGTCACCAAGGCAAAAGCTTTTACTGCGTGAATGGGATACATGCCACACCCACTATATTCTCCAGGTCTGGCAACATCTGATTATTATTTGTTCCGGTCACTACACAATTTTTTAGAAGGTAAAACCATCACCTCAAATGAGGATATCAAAAACCACCTCGATCATTTTTTTGCCAGCAAAGATCAAAAATTTTATGAGCGTGGTATTATTCTACTAATAGAAAGATGACAAAGGGTGTTGGACCAGAACGGCCAATATATAATTTAATAAAGTGTTTGTTTATTATACGAATATTATACTAAAAAAAACCAAATTAGTTTCCAAACAACCCAATATTTATTCTATAGCGGCATATCAAGCCATGGTATATTGACTATATGCTGATAATATGTAATATCCCAGTGAGTGATAGGGCGATCTACTAGCACGTTTTTGTTCTATAAACACTCAAGCACATAATCAATCCTTTCACATATTTACATACATACCTACAAAATTAGGCATTCATCCCTTCAGTCAGGAAGTGGCGGCTTCTCACACCACCTGTGCTTTAATTTTATACATGAGTGTTGAGATTTACAGATTAAACGCGACTCCGAGTGACATATTTTTGAGGAACTTTTCATGGCAATTTTAGTTTTAGTCACAGATTTTTTGCTAAAAATCTCCGTAGAGGAAGTTATCAAAGAAAATTTTTTTTCATATTTCATTTTGTTGGAGATATTTGGCATGGGGTTTGAACCGTGGCCTCACGTCTAGTAAGACAACAGACTACCCACTAGACTACTTCTTAAATTTACATTCACCATATAAGCTATATACTAAAACAATCGTCTACTTAAGAAGACTAGTGTCATTAAACTTCTCATTTACTTTTAGAGCTGCGGAACCGCAAAGTATCCTCCAATATGATATCCCATTTATAACAAAAGGGTCGGCTAGTACGGTTGTTATTACTGCATGTGAATTCAGTCTCAAACAGTAGTGAATTGTCTGCTATCAAGTGAAGTAGTAGTCATCTACTTGGTTTGCTATAAGTGCACTAAAACCAGCAATGAACCAATCGGTAGCCGGCCATAAATTATTCTTTATGCCTACTTCTTCGCAACTAGGTATCTTACTAAGCCACATTCCTAGGTATCTGGGAAGTTAACCACTAAACCCGACTCCAATTAGCCAGTATTTATGCAACCAAAAGGCACAAGATCCCTCCATAGGTTTCTGGCAAGTCAATCATCAAATCAGTCTCTAATGTGCCAAGTTATGGAACCAAAAACATGCAAAGTATCTTCTCAGGTTTTCATGTACTTCAGCCTCTAATTCCTCAACTAAAATAATGCATCAGTTCATTAAAAACCTGTAAAGTCGCCGTAGTCTAGTAGGTAGTGTGGTGGCTTAAAGTAAGGCCACGCGTCAAACCTCAGGTCAGACATCAAAACGAAAAATTTAAAGTATTTCTTCGGCGATTTCCTCTCAGCAGACTTTAAACTGTTTGTATGTCGTTAAAAACCTGCCAATAAGATTACGGGACACTATTGAATTTCATTTCGTCATTTCGCAATTGACAATATTGTTCCTGTAAGATGCTTTGGTTCATTTATGTAACCACTTAAAACTATCACACAGAAACCCCTCCAGCAAATTAAAACAAATTTCAATTGAATTAAAAATTGTTTATTTCAGAGAAATTCAAAATGAGTCATTTTCTGGTCACACATACTTCCAAAAGAACATTTTAAAATCTGATTGAACGAATTCTCTTGCCATCAATTAAGACACATTAACTTGTCGCCAAAAGACAACAAGAAACGGATTCTTCCCAAGCGTAGCAGCAAAGAGTTGAAGGTGTATTGGAATTTTTGCTCGGCCACTTATAAGTACAGGAATTCCTTGTGAAACTTCTGCTGTATTTAACATCTCTGTGTCACAGCACAGTATGAATGCTTATAATGCCAATACTTCTCTTCGTTTTTTTCAATTTAAGTGTTTCATTCACAGTTGTTTCAGTGGCACTGATAATAATGTTGCTACAACGATAGCCACTTAAGTGTGTCGCCAGTCAATGATTGAATCACAACTGCCTGATTGGCAATTCAATAAAGACTTCAAGAATATTTTAAGAACAAGAACATGAATGCTGCCTGCTACCCAGTGCATGTGGAATAAAATCCAGCAATATTTTTATTGATGGAACTTGTTTTCCTTTTTAACCAAGGCAACATTAGGCATGGATTCGAATTTATTCCTTATTGCTTAAGAGACCCCTATGCGTCGATCTTCCTGGAGGTTACCCAGTTCGGTTCACATTTGGGCCAATCGTCCGCAACATAATTTTCGTTTATGCCCCAATTCTTAAGTTCCCAAATAGTGAAGGCCCTCCAATAATCCAGCCTGCAGATATAGGCTATATTCAGGAACGATCTTATCATCGCTATGATATGCAGAAGTGTGTTTATGGAGCCTAGTTGTATGAAGAGATCAGCATATTCGAAGAAAATATTCTGCTACTAAGCAACCATCACACATGGCTGTCGTTTTATTTATTTTTTGAAATACTCATCAATTGTATATGTAAGGTTGCTACACTTTTTTGTTATTCTTTTTAATTCATACTTTTCAGTGAATCGTAAAAAAGTAATCGTTTCAACAATTTCTTTGTTTTTCCAATTCATGATTCTTTATTTTCGCCGAATTTCTTCTTTTCTTTTATCCCAATTCGTGCGCAATGAATGGGATTCATTTTAAATTAATAAACGAAGTAAATTATAAGTCGCCGTAGTGTAGTAGGTAGTGCGTAGGTTATTAGATGTAGGTAGGCTTATTAGATGTAAAGCCAGGGTTCAAGCCCCAGGCCAGACATAAAAACAAAATACAAAAAGTTTTTCTTCGGCGACTTCCTCTCAGCAGATTTCTGGCAAAATCTCTGAGAGTAAATAAAATTGCCATGAAAAGTTTCTCAAAAATCTGTCGACTTTAAACTGTAGGTCCCACCACTCCTGCATAAAATTAACACACACAACATAAGTGGTGTGTGAAACTAGGCCGTAATCCTGACTGAAGGGTTGTTATGACCAATTATGTATGTATGTTTGTACTAAGCAACCATGACTTCTGAGAGAGATAGTAATTCGGAAGTCTTTGTCTAACCGCCAATTCCTGAGTATATGTACCACAAGTCATATTCCTATCCAATTTAAAGCCATCGGCATGTACTTGAAAAAAATTTAGGGGGAACATCTGACTTTGCTTTCCAGAAGTCGCTATTTGGATTAAGGATTAGGATTAAGGAGACCACATAATCAATCGGATAAGAGGAATAATGGTGCAAGACTGATTCATAGAGTTTAACGTGATTGTCGCAAAAAACGATAATTCAGCATGAAGTAAAGTGCCTTAGTGAGTATAGTCCATCTACTATCAACACTATTAGATTGTCTTCTCACGTCTTCTTCAATTTCAATCGTATTGACCATACAGTCTCCGAACCTTCAGGCGCACTGTATATATTACAGAGTCAGTAATTGCCTTGAATATCCAAAGGTTTGAACGAACATCTGCTACCAACAGCCTCTTTACAGGAAGTCAAATGAAATTTCTGAAGTCTTTCCAAGATATTCTGCCCCCAGTAAAGTTTAGAATAGAGGATGACCCTCACGTGTTTCAACATGACGGAGACTCTGAGACCATTTCTTTCTTGTTGCTTATCATTTGGGGTATTTACTCCCAGTTAGTTTTCTACGCTTCAGTTAGAGAGAATTTTAAAAGAAAAACTATAGCGCTCAAGTTGTGCGTTTCAACATGAACTGTCACCTTAAAACCGTTTTCCACGACAGTCGTTAGTAAATTGTAATATTTCCTAATAGTTGAATAGTTTCTAACCATGCATGAAGATATGAAGCTCTTACTGACACAATTGTCAACTTCATTAAAAGAGGTTTGCATATTATCGAATGGTTTAATAGTATTAAAAGCATCCTCAATTTCATCAATGGTTGTCATAAAGAACTGCTTATTGTGGACAGCCATTCGTAAAAAGATTACTAGAGAGCTAGAAACATTAGGTAGACGAAAGCTTCTTTAATTTGAAAGCCTATTTTGCTTACGAAAACCTTTGCTGGGTTATGTCCTCCTACCAATGTGACCATTGTTTCGCATGATAGTAATAAAAATAATCTACTTTCGTGTTTGTCTACTACGCATCATTAATAGTTGATGACAATGTACCACTGCATCATATTACACTGCAGTCTACTTTGATAACAAAACAAGAAAGCACGTTCTCTACGCTCATGTTTTACCGACCATTTGTGATAAATATCACAAAGAGATGCCGATAATTTATTATCATTCGTGTCGTTAATGTTCAGTTAGTTAAAGGCAAAATGGTAGAAGAGGGACTTGAGTTATACAAATGTTCTCGTCATTGTATATTGTCATTTATTATTTTATCGATTACTACAACAATCGATGGAACAAGCATTCATCTCTTAATGCATTGTCATGTCTAACACGATTTTGAAGTGTCTAATTCAAATTACATGACACAATGTGCATGTAAGAAACTGCAAGTACGGTTATGTAAAGGGTTAACCATTGTCCGCTTTCAGAAGTAAAAATACTCTCTCAGCTATAATTTTGATGAAACTTTGATTTCATCATAGTATTGTAACGTTTTTAAACGTTTAAAATATGAGCTCGTAGATTGCAAATAAAATAAAAATAAATTTGTGTTTAGTTTCAATTAAAATTCTTTATTATTCGCACAATTCTGTGTCCCCCTGTTCACAACTTTGAGTAAACAGCAACAATTGCTTTGCTTGTTATTCCTCTGTTTACACCCTTTGCGTAAACAATAACAATTACTACACAATTGTTCGAGAGATATTTGTAACGGAGAACTTCAAACCATGATTACTCTCTTCAAATAACCTTCGTCTTCACATAAGAATGACTGAACTTGACTGCCTCACTCGCCTACCTTGCCTTGCCTTTTAAAGGGCAGAGTAAATAGTCTGATAAATGTTCTTGAAGGCGAATGTTAGTGGCTTCGCCTTCTCGAAATCTCTATAAATTTAAACATCCATGTTAACATTCATTACAGTTGCTTGTGTATTTTGTTTACATTTATTCTTGTAGTGTTTGTTGTTATATTTTTGTTTACTTGTTTACAATTTTTTTATGCTGGTACTTCTTGTTGTATTTTTGTTTATAGTTTGGGTGTTATAATGTTAAGCGATGTAAAATCAAATATCTGGATGCTTCATTTTCGTATTTATACATTACTACTACTTCCAACCAATATCACTTGCCGCCTATGGCATCAGGCTCATTTTCCTATATTGCGGGCGGTATATCAGCGATAACTTGATAAATCTTGGTTTTCAAGTGCTCCAACGTCAAGTGCTGAATTCGACGTTGCTTTACAAAATTTTTTAACGATATCAAGCCCCATGAAAACATGAATTTATTTTTATTTTGTAGTTCGAGGCGCCTTCTTCTTGAAACCACATACCGTCCAGCCCATAAGCTTAACCAAAAAATATCCAGAGCTATTTTTGAAAATATGCGACCAAATGACAAATCTAAACCATAAGGTGTTTAAAACAGCCACTTTTTCTGGATGCTATGCCTTTTCCACAAGCACTTCTTGGTTCTACGCTTGTTGACTCACCTACCAAGTGAGAAGTGGGCTTCATTGGTGATGAAAATTTGGTTCGAAAAATCATCATTGAAAGCCAATTGTTCGTGCACCTAATTAGTATCTGCTGGTCTACTAGGTAGTGTGTTGGCTTTTTAGACGAAAAGCCAGGGTTCGAGCCCCAGGCCAGACATCAAAATAAAATACAAAAAGTATTTCTTCGGCGACTTCCTCTCAGCAGATTTCTGGCAAAAACTCTGAGAGTAAATAAAATTGCTTTGAAAAGTTTCTCAAAAATCTGTCGTTCGGAGTCGACTTTAAACTGCAGGTCCCGCCACTCATGTATAAAATTAACACACACAACATAAGTGGTGTGAGAAACTAGGTCGTAATCCTGTCTGAAGGGTTGTAATGACCAATTATGTATGTATGTAATTCGCAATTTAAAATACAACATAATAAGCCCTCATATAAGCCCAATTGTTGAGTCGACATATTCGGCTTGTCCGATGCACTTTCATTAACAAAAAGTTTGTTTGTGCAACGTGTGCAATGCGACGATTCTCAGGCGTAACTATATCTACAACGCTTTTATTTTTCTTAAATTTATTTTCAAACTATTCAATCCCGTGCGCAGCAAGTGCCGACCATGAATCACCAAATTTGTAGTGAATTTTCTCTTTTTAGTTGCAGTTGTTAAACGATCCTCACTAGTAAACGGTAAATCTTTCATCTTAGAAACCCCTAAATGGATAGTTTTATATAAGTCTGTCGCTGTCTAGTAGGTAATGTATTGCAGTGTTGGCTTACTAGACAAGAACCCGTTGTTCAACTTCCGGCTCAGACGTCAGGAACAAAACGAAATATAAAAAAATATGTTTTAGAAGATTTCCCCTCAGCAGTCTTACGGCAAAAACATAAGATGATCATGCCCTCATGGTTAATCTGCAGAATATCCAATGTGGCATGAACTGTGTGGCATGTAACGCCATTCTTTTGGAACTACTTATCGTTGGCGTTCAGATAATTGAATTCAGACCAAAACAAATGGGTAATCATCTACCAATGTCGTTCTCAAAGAGATATGGACAGATATCGCCGACGGTCCTGAATCCACACCATAAAGTGACTGTTCCGAGACACATTAGTCGCTCTTAAATCTCCTGCGTATAGCGAAAAATTCGGTACTTTGTTTATTTATTCAGAACTAGGCTTCAGCCGAACCGAATACCCATTTTGATAAAATAATTTCAATATTGTCATTTGTTGTTGAATGCTATATCCGTTCGTGGCGATTTGACTAAATAAATGATAAATAATTTGGCAGATATAGCTTCAACAAGATGGCTGTTATCAGCTGTTAAAGCTCGGAAGACCATGTGGGAGGATCCATGTAATAGATTTCTAAATTAAAACAAAAAATATTTTATTTCATCTTTAATTTTTCTTAAGCAAATAGCCAAAATTTTTTGCCACTTAAATAACACTGTGCGTCGTGTAAGAATTATGTGAACATAATTTTCTTACTTTTATGTCATTAAGCTTTACATATATTTTCAATTTTGTGTCATCTTCAATTAAAATCATGATTCATTTAACTTTTCTTTTCTTTTTCTTACACGGCTACAAGTGAATGTAAATGTTACGATATCCTGGTTGTATTTATTTTTATCTTCCCTGTCCTTTATTTCAAGTCATTCATTTCATTTTCCTGTGCTTTAGTGAAGCTATACTGATCCATTCATAGGAGTTGCAAATGAGAATGTAATGAAAGAAAAGTTATCGATAACATGGTTTTTATTTCGTATTTAATCTTCGCGTATTCAAGTAATTCATAATATTTTCTCAATACCATATACATACATATGTAAGCAAATTGCATATTTACTTCATTTATTAATTTAAAATGAATCCCATTGATTACGCACCAACTGGGATAAAAGAAAAGAGGAAATGCTGCGAAAAGAAAGAGACATGAATTGGAAAAACAAAGAAATTATTGAAACGATTACTTTTTTATTAATTTATTGATTTTTTTAACTTAAAAGTATGAATTAAAACGAATAGCAATTAAAAACATATACAATTGATGAGTATTTTAAATAAATAAAACGACATCCATGGTGTGACTGAAGTTATAGAAATACACATTTATTTTGACTCAATATTCTGTATCTTCTTTAAATGAACATTGAATTATGAAAACTTTTTATTTTTTATCCTTTTCAAAGGCGTTTTAAGGGCTAATTAAGGACTTTAAAAAATTGATTTATTTACTTACTTAACTTAATAGGCAGGATTACGACCAAGAACTTTATGCATGCAATGTACAGCAAAGGGGATATTAAGACAGCACTTCGTATCGTTTTTACGCTACTTATGAAATTTTTCATATAAGTGATTCAACAATATTGAAATTTAACTACTCTGATGCATTCGTACTCACTACAACGTTGATTTATAAGTACAGGTTGCAATGAGTATGCGTACAATGTTGACATCAAACTCATACCATTCGAAATATGTTTGATTCATAAGCCTACTTAGATTCATAACTTTAGAAAAATACTCGTATAATACTTATAAATGATTCGATTGACTCGAATCATTCATCAATATTTACAGTCTTAGTTGTTGTTGGATTTACAAAAAAAGAAAAAGACACATAAGCAAAAAAGACAGAGCAGCAAGCAGATTATTTTAGTGTTCGCACGCGAATCATACTTATTTTTGATTCTTGTAAATGTTGAGTCATAGACTTACGTGTTGTTAAGTCTGAATATGATGAGTTCTTCAAACTTTGAATATGAATAGTATGAGTATGATATGAGTATAATGACGTGTATGTATGAAGATTTATATTACAAGCTATCAAGCAGCTCGTCAATATATTTCTGCCTTTCTTACTTGGGCTAACTTAAATTAAGGCTTGTAATAATTTTTAATAATTTAATAGTAATTGTCTGATATTGAGTTAATTTTTTACTTTTTTTTTCATTGAAACCGCCTTTTAATTGATTATAAATGAAAAGTAATTAAAAGTAATCAAAGGATGATTAACGATTATTATATGCTCAATGATTATTAATTTCGTTACTGAATACTTTGCTGGTACTTTGCGCGTTAATAATAATAATGACCGTTCTCTTCATTTGTTTGGCCAATCAAAGCAAATTATTCACCATGACTTTGTATGTCAATACATTCAGCATAAAATTAAAGAAAATTAAAAAGGAAGAGGAAGATGTAATAAAAAAATAAAATAAATGAAAGGCTTTTGTTAGAATATTATTTTAATTATGAGAATCCTTTAACATTTTACTTCAACAACCAGTTTTGATGATGAGACTGATGGCTCGCTTTAAAAATTTATTCAAACAAAATATTTGTTAAGTGAAATTACGAAAATGAATAAGAAAATTGGTGTGTATAAAAATCCACAAGAGAGAAACTGTCGTTATAAAATATTGGATAAGAATTTCAAGTCGCCAGTCACTTATGGGTTGTTAAATAAGCCAGGAATGCGCAAACATGAGGATAGAAGAACAGAAGAATGAAAGTAAATAATACGTACAAACATAATTGGTCATTACAACCCATTAGTCAGGATTACCACCTAACTTCTCATCACTACTTATCACTACTTATGTATTGGTATTAGAGAAGCCGAGAACTTTCTAGTTTGAATGCCTTTATTGGAATGAACATTTTTGTGAATAAAAATGAAGTTGTAGAAA
This sequence comes from Sarcophaga subvicina, assembly GCA_936449025.2. NCBI lineage: Eukaryota > Metazoa > Arthropoda > Insecta > Diptera > Sarcophagidae > Sarcophaga > Sarcophaga subvicina. The sequence goes on from OW388084.2 coordinate 84,517,552, forward strand.
ATTCATAAATAATATATAGAATTTTACAACAGGGTAATTACAATATTCAATTTATAATAAATACATTTATATACACAAGAAGAAGTCGCCGTGGTGTAGTAGGTAGTGTGTTGGCTTACTATTCGTAAAGCCCGGGTTCGTATCCCAGGTCAGACATCAAAAATGAAATATGAAAAAAAAATATTTCTTCGGCGACTTCCTCTCAGCAGATTTCTGGCAAAAACTCTGAGAGTAAAATAAACTGCCATGAAAAAGTTTCTCAAAATTCTGTCGTTCGGAGTCGACGTTAAACTGTAGGTCCCGCCACTCACGTATAAAATTAACGCACACAACATGAGTGGTGTGAGAAGCTAGGCCGTAATCCTGACTGAAGGGTTGTAATGGCCAATTATGTATTTATATACACAAGAAAATTACACAAGATAATAAATGTAAAGTGAATGTAATTACTCCAACATTATGTTGTGTGTTGTAATTTTTTATATGAGTGGGGAGGCCTACAGTTTAAAGTCGATTCCGAACGACAGATTCTTGAGAAACTCTGCATGACAATTCTTATTTACTTTCAGAGTTTTTGCCAGAAATCTGTTGAGAGGAAGTCGCCGAAAAAATATTTTTTCATATTTTTGTTTTGGCGTCTGACCTCAGGTTTGAATCGAGGCCTCACGTCTAATAAGCCAATACACTACCTACAAGACCACAGCGACTTCAAAGTAAATAATGATACTCTAGGATAATGATTACTAAGTGAACATGCTCACACAACCTTTATTTTAATTATCATAAGACTAGGTTTTAGGATTATGTTAGTGGGTACCTTGCCGTTCACAGCCAATTTCACTCGGTGGCCATATGGCTCAATGTGTTACCCAGTGTGGGATAAGCCCTCCCTTGTCATCATCCGTTAGTTGTGGGTTTGCACTACCGCTGTCCCCTGCAGTTTTGAAATTCGGCATCCAGGTATGTCGGACTAGCCACGGTTTGTTGAATTTCGTGCTGCTTTTTCTAATTTAGAAAAGTATTCCCGTAGGGGCGTGAAATTTAATGAATGTGATATTGGATTCAAAGTGTTGCATTTGGTGGCTTTATTCCTCAGTAGTCAGTATTAACTCTTTTCCAAATAGTATTTGGCTGGTGCAGTAATATTTGGCAGAGTGTTCTTATGATGGAAATTTACAGCCTCTTGTGAGATTGAATACTCACGACGTTTAAGACGGGCAACACTCACTTCAAACGAGTTAATTATTATTACCTTTACAGGTCTCTCGGCATAGTCTATCCCAGTTTTATCAACTCATATTGGATTATCATTAAATGTATACCATTACCTTGGCGCAATGAATATTCTGCTTATTGCCTTTACTTCACAATTGATTTTTAACGCTTAACTAATCATAATGAATCTATTTTTTTATATTTTCAGTTTGATTCATAAATTATTTGTTTCGACAGAGTTTATTCAAACTAGTCTTTCGACGTCTCTCGGCTTCAGTTCAAGTGGCACCCAATTACTTTGCTTTTTAATTAAGTCAGCTGCTTTTAAACGCTTTAAAATGGCTGTCTGAGTTACGTCTACAGATTGTGAAAACTTTCATTGCATGTGCAAACTTTTCTTGTAAGTGTAAGTTCTTCTTGCGTGTACAAGCTCTTCTTGCAGAGCATGCTTACCCTTTAAAGCTGCCTAGTGTGTTGAGTTCTTAGACGAGAGCCCGTAGTTCAAACTCCAGCACAGACATCTCAAATAAAATGAAATATGAAAAATATATTTCCTTTGGCGACTTCCCCTTAGCAATCCTCTGGCGAAAACGCTGAGAGTAAATAAAATCTCCATGAAATCTTTTTCAAAAATCTGTCTTTCGGAGTCAACTATAAACTTTAGGTTTAGCCACTCATGAATAAAATTAACAGACACAACATAAGTGGTGTGAGAAGAGGCTAAGTTGTAATCCTGACTAAAGGGTTGTAATGGCCAATTAAGTAAGTAAGCGCCCATCGTATAATTCTACAAGCAAGATGCCGTAGTCTAGTAGGCAGTGTATTGACTTATTAGACATGAGGTGTCGATTAAAATCCCAGGTCAGACATCTCGATCAAAACGAAATGATGAAAAAAAATGTTACTTCGGCAACTTCCTCTCACCATATTTCTATCAAAAACTCTGAGAGAAAATGAAAAGTTTCTCAAATATCTTTAAGCAGTAGGTCCCGCCACTTGAATAAAATTAACACACCTAACATAAGTGGTCGTAATCATAACTAAAGAGTTGTAATGACCAATTATGTATGTATGTAAAGGTATAGTTTTCTTCGCTAAAAAGTTGCTCAACGAAATTTCCTTCTCTTCCTTTCAGCAAACCAGATCAACAATTTATGACTCTACAATGGTTTTTAAGGCATATTGTCTATGCTTTAATGGCAATTTCATGTTTTCTCTTCACTTAACATCAGGACATATTTTATATTGAAAACACTTCAATAAGATTGAAATTTTTATTTTTTCGTTTATTTTCTATCACCTGTCAACATCTTTTATGTCACGCAAATTATGACATGCTTATTACATTACATTTCATGCAAATATTTCTTAATATTGTAGTTAATAATGACACTCAATCAAATTATGTGTGTAAAACCCACCATCTTCCAAGTTAAGAGCAGCGATGCATTTGCATTAAAAATTTTTTCAATTAGAAAAGGATTATTTTATTAAAACCTCATGCTATGAAAGTAATTATGCAAAACGCATTAATTTATTTTCTTTATTTTTTTCTGTTAATGTTATTACTACTTAAGACGACATGCAGGAACTGAAAGTAAATTCTTTGTGTTAAGCCACGGAATGTTGAAAGTCTTTCTTTAATGACAGCAACTAAAAATGCCTGCTTTAAATGACACGTTTTCCCACCTGCTAAAGTGAGAATTGCAATTTGCTTTACAAAGAATTATATGTATGTGTGTAATAAAGTGGACGCATAATTTTGAATTTTTGTATTTGAAAGCTTTAGTATTTGAATTAAACAAATATACAGACATAAATGGTCATTACAACCCTTCAGTCAGGACTACTACCTAGATGCGGACAGCACTCATGTTGTGTGCATTAATTTTCATCCAAGAGTGGTGGAACCTGCAGTATAAAGTGGACCCCGATCGCCAGATATTTGAGAAAATTTTTAAGGGTAATTTTATTTACTTCAGATCTTTGCCAGGCAGTTGCCGAAGATATATTTTTTTAAATTTTGTTTTTTGTTGGAGATGTCACGTCTAATAAGCCAATACACTACCTTTTAGACTAGGTATTTAACATTATACATTGCAATATTTCTAAACCAAACCTTATAGAACTCAATGTTTAATATATTGCTTTAAATAGGCCACTCACAGGGTTAGGTTAGGTTAGGTCAAAGTGGTAGCTTAGTTTGCTAAAGCTCATTTAAACACATATAGCCGACCGTTGTGACGCCACAGGTAAGTGAAGCCTCCGCACTAACTGAATTCTCCCAAACTAAGCGAAGAAGTTGGTTAGCGCTGGGCACTCGTTAAAGCACGCTGGAAAGCTATGCTGGAAACCATCCTTAAAAATTTGATAAACAAAGCTACATCCTTGATATCAATGGGTTATAGCTCCGTTAAGCTGACAAAGAATGGAGAGCCAAATAATTTAAATCTGCATTTCACAAGACATAGCAGTTGACAAAGAAATAATTATTCTTCTTCAGCACATCCACACCTACGGCAAAAGTCGTTAGATGGGAGCTGCAGTCTTTCCGCTTGTCATCCCATAACGCAATGACTTGTAAGTATGTCAACACTGCTCGAGATGACGTTGCGATCACGTTAGTTGGTTGGTACGCCTTCTATCCATCATGGGCCTCCTATCCGTCATTGAATCAGGGTAGTTTGGCGTCCCAGAAGAAATTTCGGCTAATTGCCGATTTAACTGAGGTAAGTGGCATACCCAAATAGTCTAGTATTAGTAGTGTGTGGCCTTATTAAACATGAGGCCTCGTTTCAAACACCATGTCAGACATGAAAATATGGAAACATTTTTCTTCGGCTACTACCTCTCAGCAGATTTCTAGCAAAAACTTTGAGACAAATAAAATTGTCTTGGAAAGTTTCTCAAAAAAATTTATATGTATATATATATATATATATATATATCTACAGTTTAAAGTCGATTCCGAACGATAAATATATATAAATAAATAAATAATATATACCTACCTAAATATATATATGCCTACGTGTAAATAGCATACTCAGTTCGATTGCCGAGGGTTCCGGAAGAAGTGTATCGGCTCGAGCGATTTATCGACCTGAAATGTCCCTGTGCCTAGGAACTCAGACAAGTGGGACATTGAAGAACACTCGAATAACGTCGAGACTACGGCGACACTCCCTAACGAGTTTAGACTTGAACGTAATTCTCCAACCTACTATCGAGTTAGGAGCCATCAGTAAATACATCAAAGATTCCGGGGATATGATCATGTTAGGGACCCTGTCATCCCTATTCGGAATCAAATAATATTTCGTAGGTAGGTAATTGATCATTGATGGGGCTAGGGGATTGGTAATGCGGCACATTTGAAAGTTTTTCTTTGAAAAAATTAGAAAAATAATAAAAAATTTTCCTCACGTATAGTGAAAACTTTAATCTGTTACAATGATAATTTTGAATAAACTGCTAATGTTTAAGAAGTTGTTGTCATTGTTGTTGTTTGCGTTGCTGTTATTTTAATTCAGACTTTCACTATCAGTAGTGATTCCGTTTTTCTTTATTTATACATAAAATGGTTAATTTGTAAGACAATACAACACTACCATCATCGTAATTACCAACAAAAACGCGAACGATAGCAACAACTAGAAGAAAATTTGTTTGGTAGAACATTTATCCTGATAAAGGATTTTTTAACACAAATATTTAGTCAATTAACGTCGTTGGAAGTAGCAGTAGAAGTAACGAATAAAAATAAAACTTCCAACTTTATAAGAATTGCATGGACTGTTTTCGCAAAAGTTCTAAATTACCACAGGAATCTGTACAATGGCTCTTGATTATTCATGAATGAAGAAATATTCATTAAAGGATGGTAGGTGTTTAATTTTTGCAAAGTCTTTAGATAATGAATATTAACACAGGATAAGAATTAATGTTGTCTGCTTAATTATACACTTTTTTCACAGTTTGTTTGCTGGATGTTAAAACCACAAGGGCTGTTGTTCAGGCTTGGGGTATGCCAATTAGAACCTGTCTCACAGCGGCACTTGAGACTCTGATGTCCGTTGTATATGATTATGAGGTGCAGAGCTATGGAGGCTACATACATTCAGGACTACGACTCGCTTTCTCACACAACTTATGTTTTGTGTATTACTATACACTATCGGCCGGACCTACAGTTTCAAGTCGACTCCAAACGACAGATTTTTTTGAGAAACTTTTCATGGCAATTTTATTTACTCTCAGATTTTTGCCAGAAATATGCTGAGAGAATAATTTGCTTTATGCTATCTTTCTATCGAAGTCAGTTTGTTTAACAGATGTAAAGAAGGTATTCATTTCATAAATATTTTCAAAAAGTAAAATATTTTAATATATGTTAGTAAATAATTCGACATGAGGTGACCACTCAAATGCAAATACAACATATTTGCAAATATTGGGATGTTCGGAAAGTAATTTCGGTTTTTCCCGACAGAGGATTTAATCGTATTTTTTTGGCAACCAACTTCACACTAAAGCTGTAAAATTTGTATATGCTTTGATAGCTCGTATAGCAAGGCTTGTGTCGAAAAACTCCAATTAATTCTACGCAGAAGTTTTTGGTTCGTGCCTTTTTAAATATGGAGAGCGATAAGCAGCATTTTCGACATATCTTACTGTTTTACTACAGAAACGGTAAAAATGCTGTTCAAGCCAGAAAGAAATTGGTGTTATGTATGGAAAAGGTGTGTTGCCAGTTCGCCAGTGCAAGAACTGATTCGATAAATTTCGAACCGGCAATTTTGATGTCGAAGATGCACCACGTTCGGGAAGGACGGTTGAAGCTGATAAAAACGCAAAAAAGGTATTAGTTGATGCGAACTGGCGAATAACAATTTGTGAGATCGGATAGAGGTTAAATTTATCGAATTCAACAGCTTTTGACCACTTGATTGATATTCTACGAAAACTGTCTTTTATTTCCACAAAAAAAAAAAAACGAATTACTTCCCGAACAGCCTAATACAAGTAAAAATTTTTTATAAATGTCTTACTCCTTCAGACGTCAGTATTAACAACATGTTTGCATGTTTGAATATCGTGTGTCTGAATATTTTCGATTTCAGATATGAAATGTCTAAGAAATTTAGCTTTGTAAAATACTAAAGTATTTCCATAATATTTTTATTACGGGCTTAAGTGCATGTGAATGCAGCGTGTGTGCGGTTTATGTGTCAAACATTTCTCTTCAGATGTCATATTTTCTGGCATTATCTGAATTTTCTAGACAATTTCAGCAACAGCATTCTCTCTAGTTTTCTAGTTTTTTTTCCAATTTTTATATTATATTTTTTATAGCTTCGCATGACATTTTGCAAAAACGACGCATGTATTTATGTCTGGAGTTCTTCATTAAAGTTTCAATGAACTAAAAAATTACATTTTGTTGCACATAAAACTTTATTTTCTTTATTTCTTTAAAAAAAATTGCAGTTACTAAGTTATACTTATCCATCCAACGTTCAATGAATTTAAAATGCAACGGAATTAATTGGTAAATGTACAGGGATGAAGAAACCGAAACAAGTAAGAAATATTGGAATAAAGTTTGTTGCTGGTTAGTTTAAACAGGAAGTCACCGTGGTCTAGTAGGTAATGTGTTGACTTATTAGACACATGGCTTCGGTTCAAACCACAGATCAGACATCAGACTTCAACAAAAACAAATATGAAAAAATAATTCTTCGGTGACTCTGCAGTTTACTAGCAAAAACAATCGGAGTAGACAAATTAGCCATGCCAAGTTTCTCAAAAGTATGTTCTTCGGAATCGACTTTAAATTGTAGGTCAAGCTACTCATGTATAAAATTAATAACACACAACATAAGTAGTTTAAACTGGCGCAGCTAACTTGGGTCCGATAAGTTTCTGTTGTAATACTGATATTACCTAATCCGTCATACAATTACAGCACCTGTTTGGTATCCTTCAACCCTCCCGAACGGTTTAAATTTTTTTCAAAACGTCTTTGGAGTCTTGTTAGATAGCCTATTTTACATATATACAGGCATAATTGGTCATTACAAACCTTTTCTTTCTTTTTTCTTTTTTTTAGTTTTCATTTAAAGAAAAGTGCCAGAAAGTCGCATTGAATGCTTCATGCTCTATCAGATGCAACATGCAGGAGATGGTTTCAACGGTTCAGAAAAACGATTTTAATGAGAGAAATGAACAACGTGGGAAACCTCCAGAAATTTTCAAAGATGCTGAATTGCAAATAATATTGGATGAAGATGGCACTTTGCTTAAAAAAAAAGAAACAGAAATGTTTAATGTTGTCGTTCGGAGTTGACTTTAAACTGTAGGTCACACCACTCATGTATAAAATGAACACACACAATATAAGTGGTGTGAGAACTAGGTCGTAATCCTGACTGAAGGGTTGTAATTATGTACATATGTATGTATGTATACTTTCCCATTAAAAATTAGTGCTTTAAATAAACATAAAAACGCTCACTTTATACTGGTACATCTGGTATTGAAGCTTTACATAAATACTATTCTGTAGTCTAATGCCTCTATGATTAAAATTAATTTGATAATATTTGGCACGTTTACATTCGTTAGCACGACCTTAAAGGGATACCCATTTTTCGATTCCAAAATTAGTTTCATCACTCATAATGCTTTATTTCAATTGAACTTCAATTTCATTATAATGTTTAAAACTTGCCGATATGAACACGTCAAAGAACGCTTAAGGATTTGCTAAAGCAGTTTGATGTAGGCTTTGAGCATGATTTAGACATCAAATTTTCGCCAAAAGGAAAAATTGCTATTTTTATAAACTTCTCGCACAATAAAGCTTAAATATGTTGCGTTGTGAATCCCATTGGTATGTCTTATTAAAACCACTTACAGTCCACATCATAATATTCCATTGCAGGTAAAAAAGAGTAGTTTTTATATGTACATTTTCGAAAAATTTCGGTTCAATGACACCTCCAGACTGTAATAAATAGAATCGACAAATTTGGATTATCCGCCAAAGTTTTCACAGGCTCAGACATAGCGACTTTCTGTCAGCAGCCAGTCCTGTGGCAAAAACTCTGAGAATTATTACAATAGCAATGAAAGGTTTCTCAAATTTTTCATTCGCAGTCGGATTTGTGCACTTCGCCACTCATAAAATTAACACACGCAAAATAATGAACAATTTAGTAAGATTTTACACAGGCCCGATCATATCTTTAAACATTTCAATTTCATCAAATTCCTTCATAATCTTGACAATTGCTTCCACAGTGGAACGATTTTTGTTACTCAATTCATTTTCATAAATTGGATATCTTTCAATAACTAAATGATATTTCAGGAGAACCGAATGTAATAGCTGCCAGCCTTTTCAAACCGGCGGTTTTAGAATCACTGATGGGATAACCCGGTGTAATCTTAGGCATGTGAAGAAAGAAAACATAACAGGCAAATGTTACTCATATTTGTCTGTTTGTTACAACATGAGTTTCAATTTAGCTTTTGGGTTCGGAAAATTTTTTTCTTGGTGCTGCCATTTGTTAATGACAAACACGGCAAAAAATGCGCATAACAAACTTTTCTATGTCTACTGTTTTAACAAAACACGTAATAATCTTTGTCTCTTGTTCCTTTGAAAGTAGGTTGTTTTTCTCTATTCTGGCCTTTCAGTTACATTTGATTTATTTCCAAAAATAACATTTGAGGCGTGTCGTTAAAAAGTTTACTGATATCGTTAGAAGTCGTTATTATGATTTTAATTTAAAACTCTAATTAATCAATTTCTTGGAGTCTATGTCCTTCTCTTAACCATTTTTGTATTTCATGAAAAAGACAAGAAAACACAGAACACTAGAGCAAGTAAACTATTATGCTGGTATATTATAACTCATTTCAATAGTTTTTCCTATCAAAAAATATGCCTGCAAAGCATAAATGCTACATGAGAATTAAAAAAAAAATAATAAAATAATCCAACGTAAACAGTATGATTTATGTTCTTGAAGGCTTCTCGCCTTTTCGGGATCCCTATTAACGTAAACATCGTTGCTGATGCTGTAGTTAACCACACGTAACGTAATGTACCGTAGCGAACGTTCTCATTTTGGCATATGGAGAACAATGTAAACGATTACCGAAACGATCTCTCTCGTTAGCAAAACGGAACGATCTGTATAAAACAGAACTCGCCCACGTTTTTACGTAACATTTGAACATGAGAGATGATGAGCAGTGTTGCCACGAAAAAAAATTGTAACCAACATTTGTGAAAAAATCACCAAATAAGGAAAAATATAACCAATATTAAATTCGCAGTTTTTCATTTTATTTTTTTCTAATTTTAATTATAATTGAGAAAAAAAAGAAACAAAAAATAACAAAATAAATTTATGACTTACTAATTAATTAATGTTAACAAACAAAACAAAAGCTATTTTTATAAGAAAAATAATAACCAAATACGGAAAAATCTACACATTAAACATAAAACGGCAACACTGATGATGAGTCTGTATACCAATTTCTTTGCATTGTTTTGTGTTCGTTTGTGTGTTGCTTTGTGTTCTGCTTCATTTTTACTTACATTCTTCGTTGACATATGAACGTTTTGAACGTTTCTATAACTACACAAACGCTTTTAAGGCAACGTACGTTACGATTTTACGTTTCTTACGATTGGGTAACCAGGGAATTACATTCATTATGGTTGTTTGTGTATTTTGTTTACATTTATTCTTGTAGCGTTTGTTGTTGTATTTTTGTTTACTTGTTTACCATTTTTTATGCTGGTGTTTGTTGTTATACTCGTATTACGCAGTGCGATAATTTGTAAACGAGTTCATTGTTTTTGTTTTTATAGCTTTTATTTATAATTTTAATATTAAACGATGTAAAAGCAAAACACCAGCATTTGAATTTTCCATTTTCGTAACATGATTACGAAATAGCTTCTCACACCACTTATATTGTGTGTGTGTTATTTTCATACATGAGTGATGAGACTTACAGTTTGTAGTCGCCTCCGAATGAAAGATGTTTTTTGTGAAACTTTTCATGACAATTTTGTAATTAATCTCAGAGTTTTGACCAGAAATCTGCTGAGAGGAAGTCGCCGAAGAAATATATTTTCATTTTTCATTTTATTGCTGATGTCTAAGCTGGGGGTTGAATTACGACCTCATGTATAAAATTAATACACCCAATATGGGTGGTGTTAGAAGCCTGACTAAAGAGTTGTAAAGTTTTTTTGGAGATAAAAATGGCCAATTTTTTTATTAATTTCCCATCGTTTGCATATTATGTAACCATTACTTTGGCACAATGATATTCCTCAATCGTGTTATTATCCCTGCTGACAATAACAATAGTAATAATGGAAGAAAAAGCTATGGAATGAAAAGAAAAACTGTTTAACTTAGTTTTAGTATAATAGAACTATTCTTTTCTAACAAAAAAGAAATGAAAAAAATCACCAAAAATTTTATAAATAATTGGCCAACATTAATCATGAATACCATCAATAACGAATTTTTAAGCATTGGTGTAAGGAGTGAAAAATTGAAAAAAAATGGGAAATGAAGGAAAACGATCTACAATAGAAAAATGTGACAAGGGAATATTTGTCCTTATCGCAAAATAAAATATTATGATTATATTTTATAATTTAAATTCACTTATAAAATATGAAAAAAAGGTAGCCTAAATTTTTTAAAGAGGAAATATTTTTGTAAAAGAAAGATAAAAAATTGTGAAGCAATTCGATGAGGTTCTGGACTCTTTGGAAGAAAGCAACGCAGGCAAGGTTTATTTTAAAGTTGGTATCCTTTAAGTTTCAACCTAATTTATACACAATAGTTTGAAGTCCGTGAATTGCAATAGTATTTAAGCCCAAAAACTTAAAAAATTGTATCAATTATGAGCCGATTTGTACAAGCATCTATTAAACTGTTTAAGTTCGAAAAGTGTGAACAAAATTCGCTACTAATTTACAATGATATCAAAATAAGCAATATGTAGCGAACTTGTAGGCTAAAAGGTTAGATTAGTTGTCCAGTTAACAGTAAACATGTTTAACTACAACGGCACTCTGACGTTCTGAAGTCACATTAAGACTACAGAAGAAGAAAAATATGTGATTTCAAGTCATTAAAAAAGGATACACTAGGATATTGTCTAGCTGTTAGACCTGTGAGTTGAAAGAGAAAATTTATGATTGTCTCCCTCCCAGTATTATTAATTCAGAAGAAGGAAAACAAAACTCCCTTCAATGGGAATAAACTTGAAACCCATTAACAGGCGTGCAATCGCTGTGAATTTAAACCAAGGAGGGAGGGATCCTCTGAAGTTTCAATGAGCAGAGTTTCAAAATATCTATGAATAGACATGGTTTTTTACACTTAAGGCTAATTCTTCCATGGATACATATACATTACAACCCTTTAGTCAGGATTCATATTCCCCATACATAATACGTATATAACTGGTCATTACAACCCTTCAGTCAGGTTTACGACCTAGTTTCTGACACCACTTATGCTGTGTGTATTAACTTTATAGATGAGTGGCGGAACCTATAGTTTAATGTCGACTCCGAACGACAGATTTTTGAGAAACTTTTCATGGCAATTTTATTTTACTTTCAGAGTTTTTGCCAGAAATCTGCTGAGAGTCGAAGAAATATTTTTTCATATTTTCGTTTTTATGTCTGACCTGGGGTTTGAACGCCACACATAAAACATGATTTATGATCAACTCTCATATTGATATCCATACAATGCATTTAACATTCTGTTACTCAGCCAACTCTTCTTTAACTATGGCACACAGTCTTGAAGTGATAGACTAAATGGCCAAGTGCTGGCATTAATGACTTGACTGTCTTATTTGCTTGCCACAATCTAATAAACCCAATAGCAACAACAAAAACAATACATATATAGAAATATAGGGTGGGAAATTTTAAAGTTTAAATTTAAGAATGCAATTGAAATTTTTCAAATTTTTTTTTGTTGTGAATAACAATTGTTCCACATAGAAATGGAATATTATTTCATTCACTCATTGGCTGGCCTTTCTATACCACATTCGATCAGACCAATTTTCGTACACTTTTTCGAGTGTGTGGGGAGTCATCAATGTTGGCCTTCAAGTGTACTATCGTTTCTGGTTTGTCGGCATAACATTTTTCTCTAACGGGGCTCCCAAGAAAATAGCCTAATGGTGACAAATTGCTACTTCTTGGCAGCCAATTGACATCACTATTTCGCCTAATTATACAGCCATCAAACGTTTGACGCAATAAATCGATCGTGGCATGAGACATTTGGCAAGCTGCACCATCTTGTTGAAACCAAATATCGTTAATATCACTACAAGGAAAAGCGTGTACAAAGAAGTCGGTTATTATGGTGTGATAGGTGTCTGCATTGACGGTAATAGTTGCGCCGTCCGTATTTTAAAAGAAATATGGGCCAATGTTGTCTCCGCTCCACAAGCGCACCAAACAGTCGATCGTAATAGATCCATTAGCTTCTGTAAGACTACGTTTGGGTTTTCTGAACCCCAAATACAGCAATTTTGCTTACTAACTAACGTACCCACCAAGATGAAAATAAGCTTCATCCGAAAAGATGATTTTTTTTTTTTTTTTGGCAAAATCGACATCATCGTGCAGTTTCACGTTGGCTCGAGTAGTGAAGCCATGATGGTCATGCGGCTACAACTTTTGAACTAATTGAACTTCGTAAGGCGTCATACCGAGATCTTTTCACAAAATTCGATGTAAACTGGTGCGTGAAATGTTCAATTCTTCTGAACGATGACGAGTTGACACTCTCAGCAACTGCTTCGATATTTTCGGGTATACGCATTATACGAACACACACAAGTTTTGGCGCATCAACAATATAACCAGTTTCGCGAACTTTAGCAATAAACTTGCGTATTCCGGGCACTGTTGGTCCTTTTTTGCGACCAAATTTTATACAACATTTTCGTGCAATTTCCGACCAATTCTCTTTGTTTTGGAAATAAATTTCCAATAAATCCCAACGTTGCTCAAGCGTAAATCGATTCATTACGTTCAGTGGATGTAATATAATGAATTTTGTGACAAAATAGAATAACATAAGTGTTGTCAGATACGAAATAACCGATGGTTCAAATTTAAAACGATAGATGGCGTACCCTATAAAATATAGTTTGAAGAAACGGTTGAATAGTTGTTTAGAATGCATAAATGATGGACACAAAATAATGTTAAAAATGAAAATGTTTATACTCCCACACATGTTTTTACAAAGCTACTGTATGGAACGTGATTTGAACGTTTCATTTCAACAGTAGTATAATCACAATTGCCCTCTTATCATACGTCTTCTGCCCGTTTATCTTTTGAAGAGGATTTCCGTTTTTTCCTCATCCAATGATAAGAAGCAACGCCAAGAGAATGCATTATTAAATGCTTGTGCACAATATTTAATGTTCCAGAGCAAACAAAAAGGATGCTCAGCTGTGTTTATATTTTCATGCAAATGGAAAACGCAATTGACAGAAAATATGTCCTCCTACCAGATTATGTCTCCATAGTTGCATCTTCTCTCTTTTTAATCCATTTGCCACAACTGTTATCATTACCGGTAGATTAAGTGTATTGCTTGCAGCCGAAGTCAGTATAATTTTCTGCATCCACTCAGTAATGGGTCAATAGCAGAGCGGGCTAGTGAACTGATATTTTACATGCTGTTTGCCGCGTACTCATAACGACGCATTGATTGTCATTCACGTAGGAAACCGCACAGACATAAGATGACATTCAAATCCTTACAATAATAATAACGAAATGAAATGAGTAGAGTTCTGTTGAAAAAATGTTATTTTGCAGCATTTCGACCCTCAATTGTGTTTTAAAACGTACTGACATACTGACATACATACTGTGCATGTAAATGTGAATGTTTAATGTGGCTTATAATGTGTAAGAAAATTGAGGCACATTTACCGACACTGATACTGCTTAAGGCGAATATTGTGAAGTACACTTTGAAGACTTATGATATTGCGGCAATTTTCCCCCCATTTTCAATTTCTTGTTATTGGCTTTTATTTTTACCCTTTCTCAGTTTTCTTACCTTTTTTGTTCGACAACGGCAGGCGATTAAAGTATGTTATGAACAGATACTATAGTGCATAAAATCAGTAGAGGGAGATGAAAAATTTTAATGAAAAAGACATAAATATGAAACAATAATGGCTTGTATTGAAGTTATAAATCAGAGAATCAGTTAAGTCAAGCCAATCATAGTCAATCAAGTCCTATTTATTAGAGCAGGTTTCCAAACAATTAGAAGTTGTGTAGATCGTATCTACGAAGCACAATAATGTCATCATTAGAAACCCATAATCGCCTGTATTTAATGTTCATCGATTTCTAGACAGCTTTCGATGCAGTTAGGCAGACTGCTTTGTAGAAAACAATAAGGAGATATATACGAGAAACCAGAAAGTGGGAACACCAATGAAATATTTTGTACCCCAACTAGTACGTTCTCTATTACCTTAACTACATACATACATACATAATTGGTCGTTACAACCTTTCAGTTAGGAATACGACCTAGCTTCTCGCTTTACTTACATTGTGTGTATTAATTTTATACATGTGTGGCGGGACCTACAGTTTAAAGTAGAACAGTTGAGGTAATAGTCAGTCGTTATAGTCAAGTAGGCAGTTTGTTGGCTTTTTAGACGTGAGACCACGGTTCAAGTCGCCCTTCAGACATCTCGAACAAGATAAAATACGAAAAAATATTTCTTCGGCGACTCTAAGAGTGAAAACAATTAAATTTAAAAGTTTCTCAAAAATCTCTCGTTCGGAGTCGCCTTTAAACTGCAAATCCCGCTACTCATGTATAAAATTTACACCCACGACATATTTAGGTGGTGTAAAAAGCCTATTTCCCTGACAAACCTCAGAACGCTGTACGGTGTCAAAAATACAAATTTTCTGCCTAGTCCCTGGCATGCATTCTGGAATGTATTTATACCCCAAGGGTATTCCGTGAATGTATTCCATGCTCTTCGTCACAGAAACTAACTAAACTACTGGGCTCGAGACAACTTTCATTCAGAATAAGTGTCTACAGTACTCGGTCAAACGGCCGGTTATTTCGTGATATTCTTATGCATGCTTGCTGGGTACAAAATTGCTGGTGGACCAGCAAGTCTTGTTTACAATGCAAACTTTATTGGTTTTAGGCTTAGTTGTAATTATTCATTAATTGGCAAAAGGCAAATCGAGGGTGGACTGTTGGGAACATTATCTCAGTATCACACATTCGAAGGTACCCAAGAATTGTATCATAGCTTTGCCCTTAGCTGGAAATTTCATAAATTTCGCCATTGGATAAAATTTTTGCAACATTCTACTGAGATATTACCTCAATACGTTATCTTTTATGGATGAAACGCGGTGTCTGGCTTTGTCTGGAGTAAGATGTTAACACAGGGAATCTTTTTTCCAATTATACAGCGCTAACTTGTACTAGACTTCTCGTTTTCATGCGACTTTAATTCAACTCGATGGAAATCAGATATATTTCCACAGGAGATTTATGGAACTTCGTTTATAAGTCAAGAAAGTTGCTACTTTAATCGTGTCTCCAACGTTTGCTTTTTATTGGGAAAATATTGTTATGGGAAAAAATATTGTATTGGGAAAACATTTAAAATATGAGCTCGTAGATTTCAAACAAAAATTAAAATAAATTTGTGTTTAGTTTTAATTAAAATTCTTTATTATTCGCACAATTCTGTACGCCATTGTTAACAACTTGATGTAAACAACAACAATTGCTTTGTTTGCTATTCCTTTTTTCACTCTTTTGCATAAACACTAACAATTACTAGTCACTTGTTCTACAGATCTTTGTAAAGGAGATCTTCAAACAACGATTACTTTATTCAAACACACCGCATCTTCACACAAGACTGGCAACGAGAGAGCGCCTGCTTTGCCTTGCCTTTTATACGGCAATGTTAACACTCTGATGAATTTTCTTGAAGGCGAATGTTCGTGGCTTCGACTTCTTGAGATCTCTATAAACGTAAACATCAATGTTTCATTATTGTTGTTGATGTATTTTGTTTACGTTTATGCTTGTAGTGTTTGTTGTTGTATTTTTTTTTACTTATTATCATTTTTTATGCTGGTGTTTTGTTGGTATACTTTTGTTTACTTGTTTATCTTGTAAACAATTTTACTGTTTTTGCTTTTATAGCTTTTGTTTATAATTGTAATGTTAAACAATGTAAAGCAAAACATCAGTATTTAGATTTTTCCATTTTCGTAAAAATATTTAAGTAGTTTACTGAGTACTATATTCTGTAGGAACTGTAGTAATTATTGGTAGAGTTTCATCGACAATATGTTCTCTTATTCTGACTTAATGGTAGTACTGATGTACGACCAGACTATAGGACGTAAGTGAGTTTTAAATTACTTTGCAGTTGTTTCTCTTTTACAAAACGTTATTTAAATATTTTTATCCCCCATTTATGACACAAAGATTATTCATTTCAAATTGCATACATTTTCAACGACACCCAAAATGCTTGTAAAAACCCTTGCATTCGACAAGTATTTTCACTTGACATCACCCAACGTACATTCTTAAATATGTACGATATATTTGCATGTACATGATAATGTTTGTTTGATACAATGTCATCTTTTATAAAAATTAGTAACAAAATTACACTCTTTTTATTTTGTTGTTTTAAAAATTTGTTAGAAAAAAAAAACGGAAATAAAATTTGCATAAATTCAAAGGCTGCTAACAATTTACACTTACACAACAAAGTGTTAAAGAGAGTTTTAAACAAAAGAGGCTAAAACAAGTAACACGAAGAACATCAAAGGCAATAGTGTCCGTTTTTCCTGTTTTAATGTAGGCTGCAGCGGAACAAGCCATCATAAATGCAAAAGAGCCACTAAGTAGTGAAAAACTTAAAAAAATAAGAACAAAATTTATGCAAAGTCAACAAAAAAGGAAGTTGAGAACCTACAGAAATAACAACAACAAAAAAGGAAGAATATAAATATAATTACGCTTACTAACCAACGGACGTTAGAGGTTGTTTTAAATGACTGTCTATTGCATTTACTGCTCCTGCTAACTTACGATAACAATAGACAGTTTCATGCTAAGGGATTGCATGTTTTCTGTTGTGATGATAGAAATTTTCGAAGCGTTTGCAGAATCATCTGAAGAAAGAAAAACGTTTTAAAGAATTGTTTCGTAAAAGTGTCACAATTAAAACGATTATAAAAATATTTTCTAAAAGAAATTACTTTAAACCGAAAAACAAAAGAAAACCGTACGCGTGCATTTAAGGTCTGTTTGCAGTTTGCATGACTATCAAGTAAATCTATAACTGGCAACTGACAACAGACAATGGTTTTGCTTCACAGCAAATTTTCAGTCAAATATGTACCCATATTTTTTTATAATAATTTACTAAAAATAATAAATCTAATATATTGGGTCAGAGAAAAGGTAATTTCGTTTCTTAGCTAACTAACTTCAACACTTGTAAAAAAATTTAATATCCGTGGGATTCCACCTAAGCCAACATTTATTTCCATTGTTATACCACAATCAATATTCATGACGGGGATCATACATTTGCTTGAGGAAACCAAGCCCAGTCCAAAAAAAGTATTTCTGTTGCTACAATCTTTATAGAGAAAAACTCGAAAAATATAACATAAAGCGGGGTCTTAAAAACTTCCGTCTTTTTATGACAAGAGTAGGACACCGACTGTCTCTTCCTCCTCCTTCTCAGACCCACAGCTGTCGCAGAAGTCTTTTGACGAAATACCAAGTCTTTCGGCATACCTAATAAAATTACACTGGTACGTGAGAATCGCTGTTAAGCGGTGGACGGTCCTCTTCTTATGCCAACAAGATTGTGCTTTACCGTAAACTTTTTGGATAATATTGAATTTTACTGAAGCAATAGAAATGTCTACAACCCTTAACATATCAGAGATAACGTACTCCTTATCGACTCTGGTTAGCGCATGAAGAAAGCAATTTTCAACGATATCCCCATGCCCTGGAACCTATTGAAAAAGCTCCGAAAACTGTTTTATTTCTCCGAAACTGCCTGTAATCTAATTTATTCTTATTTGACGAACAGATTTCAGAAGGTTCATTTCAATGGCAAAGTTTCGGATCCACTTACTATTAGTAGAGGTGTTCCACAGGGGTCTATACTTGGACCTTTGCTGTTTTGCATGTATATAAATGATCTACCTGATGTCTTGGTTAACTGTAATGTTCACATGTATGCTGACGATGTGCAGCTTTACACATATACTCCAAGGGAGAATATTTATTCTTGTTTGGACTACATTAATCGTGACTTAGCAAGGATTGACGGATGGGCCTCGGCCAATGGACTATGTATCAATCCTTCTAAGTCTAAATGTATTACACTTTCGAGAACAAACGGATCATTTGTCATACCTGAATTGAGTATCAGGGGAAATAAAATTGAATTTGTCAGGTCGGCTACTAATCTGGGTATTGTCTTTAATGACAAATTATCGTGGTCTACCCATATAAGTGTCATTGTTGGCAGAATTTATGGCATGCTTCGAAATTTGTGGGCTGTCATAGATTCAACTCCTTTTGTCACTCGCATGCAACTTGCTAAAACGTACTTGATTCCGGTACTTTTATATGGATGTGAGATATACGCAAATTGCAGTTATGATGACAACCGGAAACTTAACCTGGCGTACAATAACATAGCCAGGTATGTTTTCCTTAAGGGGCGTCGGGATCACATTTCTCATTTAGCTTACTTGATTCTTGGTATCAAATTTGATAATCTCCTGAAAACTAGATGCCTCCTTCTACTTCATAAAATAATTTACACGAAACAGCCGAAGTATTTATATTGTAAAATTAAGTTTGCCAGATCCCACCGGGGTGTGGGGATTATACAGCAACGATTCAGGACTCTTCTGTCTCAGCGACAGTTCTTTATACACACCATTAGTCTTTGGAATTCCTTACCAAATAACATCCAAAATCTGGGCAATGCAAACGCGTTCAAAAAGGAGTTATTTAAATTATTTTCATAATTAAAATTTTTATCTCATATTTGTAAATTTTGTGATTTTATTTTTTAGGTCATCATTATTATTGTTATTATTATTATTATTATTATTATTATTATTATTATTATTATTATTATTATTTTTATACTTTACCTTAACAATTTAATTTAATATTTATATACATAATTTAACTTTCTCTAATTTTTTATATTTAATTAATGTTAATTTTTGATTGTAAACATAGCACTGTCACTTATAAGATTTAGTATCTTGTTGTGCTATGTAGATCATTATAAATCAAATAAAAAATAAAAATATGACTTTCACCTTTGAGTGTTCCGCATTTCCTTGAAAAAAAAAAACAGAGGCGTTCATGAGCAAGGACGCAATTTAAAAATTTGTCCGTTAGGGATTTAATCGGAACCCGACTGTGCGAGTGTAAATCGTGTCACCCATAAAGCATTGACCCACTTTCAAAATGATTTTCGTGTTATAAGTATCAATTTTTTTACTGAGTGATGCATGCACAAGAGATATGACTGTACAAGGCAAAATACCAAAAAAACAAAGACTTTTTGATGCGTATTGCTCTGCTATTTGTGCTTTATTGCAACTGATAGTTTTCTATTCTATCGAGCGTGGTATTTAAGGTTTTTAGGCGAGAAACAAACAAACAATAATACAGTGATTCAAATCTCTGAAAAAGGAGAAACTAAAATGAACCAAAATAAGAAAAAATTAAAAACCATAGCAAAAGAATTGCTTACGCTGCACAATTGCAAATTGTTGCATGGCTCAACAAAATGTGGCAAGTACCAAATATTTATCAACTAAACGAAATCATATTGTATGAACGTCCACAACTTTCATGCATACACCTCCACTAAAATTAAAAAGAAAAGCGACAAGAAATACCAAAAAATAAATGAACAGATACTGTGGAAAAATTTACTGGCAAGAGAAAAAAACAAAAGAACGAAAACAAAAGCTGACAGTGAAAGCCATTCACGTTAAAGAAATTCAACAGTCAAGGGAAAATGAAATTACATTTTAAAGTGTAACTGAGCTTTTGGGTGTAAAGGTGCCGTAGTGCAGTAGATAGTGCAATGACTTATTAGACGAGAGCCTCCAGGACAGACATCTCGAACAAACCGAAATATGAAAATATAAATACAAAAATATATACATGACAGAGTATTAAGTTTTGTATTCCCCATAAAGAATATCACTTTTACAGTTTCCCATCTTCATTTAGTGAAAATTGCATTCACTACGTAAACGCCGTAGGCGTTGAATGACATTTTTCATAGAATTTATTTTTTAAATGTCCTTCCGTTTCGGTTATCAGAAAAATAAAAATTAGTTTTCACAGAAAATTAAATGATTTCATAATTAACAAAAATACCATAAATACTGATGCTTATGAGAGATCAACAATGAGTATTCAAAAACATGAGTAGAAACGAATTACACTCATAATTTCTGATACTAATACGTATTCATACTTATTTTAATATCATGGAACCTCTACTCATATTCAAAGTTTGAAGTGATCAATATATTCATACTTAACAACACGCATGATGTTGTTGATTTCGACTCTTCATGACTCAACATATACAAGAATTACAAAATAAGTATGATTCGCATACGAACATTAAAATACTCACTAAAAGGTTGTGTGTTTGCTCTGCCTTCTGCTCTGTCTTTTTTACTTATGTGTTTTTTTTTTCTTTTTTTGTAAATGCAACAACAACTAAGACTGTAAATTTTGATTAATGATTCGAGTCACTTGAATCATTTATAAGTATTATAAGAGTATTTTTCTAAATTTATGAATCTAAATGAGTAGGGTTATGAATAAAACATATTTCGAATTGTATGAATTTGATGTCAACGTCGTACACGTACTCATTGCAACCTGTACTTATAAATCACCGTTGTAGTGAGTACGAATGATTCAGAATAGTTAAACTACAACATTATTATGTCACTTAGATTCAAAATTTCATGAGTGCTTTTGAGTAGCGAAAAAACGATTCATTGCTGATCTCTGATGCATATACAACTACGTAGGCAGAGCTGAGGTAAATGTTGTAATAGAAGCGTTTGTTAAATGATATATAAGAGGCCCTCATCTCTTAGAAGCACAGGAAAATAATCTATTGAGCTCTACACTTTCAATTTCGATTCTACATAAGCACCCCTGTATGTATTCGCCGTAGACTACTAGGCAGGATGTTGGCTTATGCGAACAAAAACGATTTAAAAAAATTATTTCTTTATGTGACTTTGTCTCAGCAGTTTTCCGGCAAAAACTCTGAGAGTAAATAAAATTGCCATGAATAGATTTTCAAATCTGCCGTTCGGAGCCGAAGTGTAAACTGTGGGTCTTAGTGGCTTGATGGCCAATTCATTGATTAAGTAATCGCTACTTGCTGACAGTTATAATTTTCCATTTCATTCTAAGAAAACGACGGGCTTAAGCGAACCGAGACCCACAACGAAAATTAAGAAACTATATATAAGGAATATATGACCTCTTCGAATGTCTCCCACTCAGATTTGTCTGTTAAAAATCGGTTTGACTTGATCATTAAGAAGCTTCATAGCCCATATAATTTCTCATTTGATGCTCATGGTCTGGCTAATCACCAATTTTTCTTATAAGACGGCTTCAAAGGAGGCTTGTATTATGTTATAATGGTAATCGAACTCTGTCAAGAATATGAGAAAAAGTTGTAATTATCGATGGCCAATATTTTGAATAATTTATTTGAGCCACTTCTGCTAAGTAACGTTTCATATTCCAAAAAAACTTTAAATTTAGTGGCTATCCTTAGAATTTAGAGCTTCCTATCTTTAAATTTAAATAAACGAAATAATGAATGAGATATCCCATCGACATTTTGTTATCGTTGGAAAGACACATTGGTGCCAATGAAATGTCTGCCACGGCTTTTCTAAGTCTATTGCTTCCGAAAAGCTCAATTTTCCATGACGCTAGCGTATAAATCAGGCAGAATGTGATCGATGTCGACGTATATAGTACCTAGCATGTTGGCTTATTAGATGTGAGGACAAGGTTCAAACCTCAGGATAGACATTAAAACGGAAATATTAAAAAAATATTTCTTCGGCGACTTCTTCTCAGCAGATTTCTGGCAAAAACTCTGAAAACAAAATAAAATTACCAAGAAAAGTTTCTCAAAAAATCTGTCGTTCGGAGTCGACTTTAAACTGTAGGTACCGCCACTCATTTATAAAATTAACACTCACATCATAAGTGGTGTGAGAAAATAGTTCGTATTCTTGAATGAAGGATTGTAATGACCAACTATGTATGTACGTATGTACAATGTGATCGATGCCTTGGGTTATATTGTGGTTTATTCGTGATTGGAACTAAAAAAACCTCACAAGCAATGTGGGCCTAAATCGCATGATGCACCGAATTACACAATATCCAAGGCCATGAGTTCCATGCCCTCAAATCACTTGTGCAGAATATCCAATTATTATGCATAAGCTGTATGGCACGTAGTGACATCCTATCGAAACCGTATGATAATCTCAAAAAAAATTTTAATCATCTATCTACAGTGCTCTACGGTGACAGTGATGGCCTGGCCAAAGCTCTAAAAGAAATGTGGACAGGTTAAGCCTACAAACCAAAATCTACACCAAATAGTGATTTTATCGAGAAGCTATCTTGCGAAATTCCACAATTTTGTATATTCATGTACCGATTCATACATAAATTCGTCTCATCGCTGAAGATCCTTAAGATCCTATTTAGCGAACTAAAGTCTTTGTGTATGGTCATCCATGGTAAGTTAGCAAAACATGCTGAATAAATGACAGCTAATTTGACTGATATCAAATGGCCGGACTATCAAAGTTTGAAAGCGCCGATATTAATGTGAATCGAATTTTTCTGGTGGCAACCATCTTCGCTACAACAATCCTTCCTGATGCCCATATTATAAAGAAAAATCTGTAATTTTGCCTTTTATGGAATAGAATTGGTAACTTTTTTTCTTTTTCATTTCCTTTTGATTAATTCTACTTGCAAATCAAAAGCCATAATTACCACTCAATTTATAATCTCAGCTACATTCGTTTAAATTTTGCTGCTAAGTTTCGTATTAAATGTGGCTTCAATTACACAAAATATTCTTTGGAAAATAGAAAAAGAATCAAAAAATTAAATGAAATCCCATTTATTCACCGTTTTATGTCCATAAGCATGCAAAGAAGAAAAGAAAAAGAATGAAAATATAGGAAATAAAAAAACATTAAAGACAACATTTGTTTTATTATCGCAGCAATTAATCACACTCTTAAGGCTTACCAGTCTTAAAGATAAACGACATTTAAATGACCGCCTCGAAAATTAATACATAAGATTGGGTGATTTTGTGATTCCTGAAACTTTTGAAATGACGTAACAAACTAAACAGTCTGTTATCATAGTATCGGGAAAAATGCCATGAAAAATATCTTGTGGGAAAATATTTTATTTTTAAGAAAATATAAAATAATCGTTCTTCACCACTCATTTATTTAAAATTCTACTCCTTGATTTCGTTTGCTATTTTCTTCTTGTTATTGTTGCTGTAATTTTGGTTTTTCGCTCTCTATAAGCCTAAAGAATAAGTAGAAATTTGAATAAATAACTAGACCCTACATGGTAATAAATTATGTCAGCTGAATATGACCTATGAAGGGAACTTCAAGGCTTGGGGGTCCAATTAAAATTAGAAAGATTACTTGGAGTAAAGCGATTAAAGCTTACTCTGTGTCAGAGTTTAAAATTAATTATTGATTTAAAATTTTCAATGAATTAGGTACAAGGCATTACGAACACCTCCACAATTTGTTTTCAATTAGGATGATGTTCAATACATTATTATTTTAGTGGCCTTACATACATACGTACAAATATACATAATTGGTCATTACAACCCATCAGTTAGTCAAACTTCTCAAATCACTTATACCGTGTTTATTAACCCATTAATGCCCGAATTACTTTTTTCTAACGGTTACCGTTTAGTTTTTTAAACTCAATTTCCTCTCAGAGCATAAAAACTAAGTGATATACAGTTTAGGGTCGACTCCGAACGACAATTTTTTTTGAAAATTTTAATGGCAATTTTTATTTACTCTCAGATTTTTTTGCCAGAAACCTGCTGAGACGATGTCGCCGTGAAATATTTTTAACATTTCGATTCCATCGACATGTCTGACCTAACATCTAATAACCGTGGCCTCACATCTAAGAAGTTAACCCACTACCTAGACTACGTCAACTTCATCGTTCTGGAGTTATAGTGGTAAGACCGACTGTGATCCTCAGCATAATGTTCTGGAATACATTTCGCAATGTCATGCAGAAATGACTAGACCAGAAAATATTAATATTGACTGATCCGCTTAAGTGGATAGGAAAATGAAACTTGTATAGCAATATATAGCAGAATAGAAGGATCGTGGATAACGGAAATCTCTCAAGTACACTTTAATTAAATTCCAATTGCTTTGTATACCCACAGATACACTTTATGTAAATCTCTAATGGAGGACTAGGTAAATCTTTATGTCCATCTCTAACTGAGAAAAATCTTTCCATTCTCGTTCTAAGAACATTACGTCGATTAGTCAGTATTTATCATAATGATGAGAAAATTCATAGGTAGGTAGGTAAAGTTGGATAGACACATTTAGGCCACATAGGACCTATCGAAACTACTGATTAAGCAACTTAGTCTGCGAATATCAATGCTTGCAAGTTCTTCCAGACCATCTACTTAGAAAGCATCAAGATACTTTTTATTTCTACGACATAGTGCCGGGATGCACCAAGCCGGCGATGTATAGTCTACTCTTCTTCCTCATCTCTGCAGATTCTGAACAAGTGATTAGCAAAATGTTCAAAATCAATGCGCCTTACATGTGTGCCCATCATACCTGTTAAGTAATGATTAGTAATCGTAATGATTAGTAATTTGATTACTTTCTTTTGAATGGTGAAATAATGATTACAATTACGATTATTTTTGGTTAAAATAGTTAATAATTGATTACGATTACAAAATAATCAAAAAATAATCAGAATTACTGGCGATTAGTCTAATAATCAAAAAGAATCAAAAGTAATCAATTTATTTTCAATAATTACTTTGAATTCTTTTTGAATATTTGAAAATAGTCAAAAAGAATTATTTAAAATAATTTGATTATTTTTTAGACTACTTTTGATTCTTTTTGATTATTAGACTAATCGCCAGTAATCCTGACTTTTTTTGATTCTTGGGTAATCGTAATCAATTAGTAATTCGAAAAAATTGTGCATAGAATTATATAATCATTATGATTCTTTTTAAAAAGTAATGTAAAGGTGTTTTTTATAGAGGTATAGAACTTTAAGTTGGCATTACTTTTCAAGATGGCGACCGATTTAACAGCTGTCTAGTGATTTATGCTCAGTTTGGTTTGGGAATTCATCATGAATAGACTCACGCCTGAACAACGCTTGCAAATAGTGCAATTTTATTTCGAAAATAATGGTTCTGTGCGGAAAACGTATCGCGCACTACGTCCATTTTATCGTCGACAAAATCGTCCATCAGAGCAGTTAATTCGATTAAACATGGAACGTTTTCGCACCACGTTTACTCTTATTGATAACTCGCATCCCCAGAGACGCAGTACGGTGCGTACAGAAGACGCTATTGCTGTTGTAGAGCGTAGCATTGAGGAAGAGCCGAAGGAGTCCATCTGCCATCGAGCACAGGAATTGGATCTGTGTCCATCCACTTTATGGAAGATTTTGCGGAAGGATCTTGGTTTGCGTGCTTACAAAATCCAACTCGTGCAAAATTTGAAGCCAAACGATCATCAAGTAAGGCGTAGATTCGTCGAATGGGCCCAAAACGAGATTACCGTTGTTCCCGATTTGTACACGGTACACGACTTGCAACTGACGCATTGTCTAAATATTATAAAGGAACACTCTGAAGTCATTACCAAAAATTCACTGTAAACACTCTCGAGTCATATCCAATTACGTGTTAAGACTCTGTGATGTGTTTTGGGGCCTCTGGAGAAGTTGAAAGCTTTCCTTAATTTTCGTCAATAAGTCATCTTCAGCGATGAGGGTGACTACTTTTACATAAATGTGTATGTGAAGAAATAAAATTCTCGAATGTCGGACATTAACAATCCATATGAGATCGAAGAGCGTTCAATGCAGCCCGAAAAAGTCATTGCTTGGTGTGAATTTGCCGGTGTCAT
Source organism: Sarcophaga subvicina (assembly GCA_936449025.2). NCBI lineage: Eukaryota > Metazoa > Arthropoda > Insecta > Diptera > Sarcophagidae > Sarcophaga > Sarcophaga subvicina. The sequence goes on from OW388084.2 coordinate 84,544,229, forward strand.
CCGTCCATACTTCTTCACGGACGACTTGGATCAGGCCATCACCGTCACCAGTGAGCACTATAGGTCACTGATACCAACTTAGATTTTCTTGTATTTAATGATCTGGACACCATCGACATATAGTTTTAACGTGCCACATTGGTCATGAAATATTGGTTATTCTGCACGACCGATTTGAGCACGTGGTCTTCTGTGGTGGAGATGATGTGAACTAGTCACCGAAATCTTGTAATTTGACCCTGTTGTAATTTTTATTGTATTTCTTATTTTGCAAGCGTATGCTAAGAAGCCAAAAACCACAGAAACCACTTCCAAGTCAATATAACTAATGCTGTTAAATTCAGCCAGAATAAATGCGCTAGAGTCATGTAAAATTGGGCATATTGGACGCGCTTCGTGTCGAACATGTTATTTTCCACACATAACAGCATCAATAGGTATTGCAAATGAATAAAACATTTTGATAATATCTTGCACGCACTATGTTTTATTTAAATTTAAAGATGGGAAACACTTAAAAAATGTCCTGAATTTGGCAATATTGGCGGATGATACTTAAAACGTTTATTTCGTCTTTATTTGACACAATAATCGTTAACGTTTTCTGTGATGTCATTTCATATTTATACATATTTTCGAATCATAAATTGCAAAAAGATATTAATTTTATGTGAAAAAGGGTCAAAAAGGTATGACAAAATTTAATAGCATTTTGAACGAATCATTCATCCGGATATTGTTTTTTGGTGACATGACAAGATTCGTATTTGTAACTGTCCTTTTAAGACATTGCCAAGATTGTTATTTTTTCATTCAAGCATAAAGTGCTGTCAAGCTTAAACGTCTGTCATCCAATATTCAAATAAAACAAAAACATATTAAATCAATGAAATAAGATTGACGAAATCATTACAGGAGTAGAGACTAGTAAGGTGGCCAGTTACAAAAAATATACAATATTTTTTTACTATTAGCGTAATATGCTTAAAACTATGATTTTATCGTATGCCTAGTAATGTGCATAACAACGTTAGAACCTGTCCATAATGCTATTGCTTAAACAATAATGATTTTTCCTAATACATACACATACATACATAATTGGTCATTACAACCCATCAGTCAGGATTACGACCTAGTTTCTCACACCACTAATGTTGTGTGTGTTAATTTTATACCTGAGTGGTGGGACCTACAGTTTAAAGAACGACAGATTTTTGAGAAACGTTTCTTGGCAATTTTATTTACTCTCAGAGTTATTGCCAGAAATCTGCTGAGAGAAAGCCGCCTGGCCTGGGGTTCGAACCCTGGCTTTATGTCTAATAAGTCAACACATTACCTACTAGACTACGACGACTTTTCTTAACAAATTAACACAAATATGGTGTTTGTGTATATAAAATATTCTGTAATTATATTTATTCATTCCCAACAACAATATAAGAGCTTTAATAATAAATTTTTTTTATTAATTATGGAATTTTAAGTAAAATTTTAAATTATTCTGTTCAATATACTATCGTTACAAAAATGGAAATGGTTTAACATTAAACAACAAAAACAATGAATTTGTTTACATGATAAACATGTAAACAAAAATATATCAACAAAACACCAGTATAAAAAGGGTATAAAGAAGTAAACAAAAATGCATCAACAAGCAATGTAAACCAAATACGCAAACAACAATGAAACAACGATTTATGGAGACCTCGAGAACGCAAAGCCACGAACATTCGCCTTCAAGAACATTCATCAGAGTGTTTACATTGCCATATAAAAGGCAAGGCAAAGCAGGCACTCCCTCGTTGCCAGTCTTGTGTGAAGATGCGGTGTGTTCGAATAGAGTAATCGTGGTTTGAATATTTCCGTTATAAAGATCTGTCGAATAATTGACTAGTAATTGTTATTGTTTATGCAAAGGGTATAAACAGAGAAATAACAAAGAAAATCAATTGTTGTTGTTTACATCAAGTTGTGAACAGTGGCACACAGAATTGTGCAAATAACAAAGAATTTTAATTAAAACTGAACACAAATTTATTTTTATCTTATTTCCAATCTACGACCTCATATTTAAACGTTTTTAAAAGGTAAAAACGTAACAATATTCTTCACAACGAAGTGATGGCATATATTGTAATAAAATAAAAGAACATGATATAATTAATAAATGTAATAGAAACATAATCTACATTATCCTACTTTTAACGCATTCTATAATGTATAAATTGTGTGATAAAAAATTGTTATTGATATGCCACTCAAAAACAATTTTTTTGCTTGCTTTTAGTGTTGACAAAAATTTGGTGTTAAATCATCCCATACGCAATCAATCAATAGTTCACTTCAAAAAATTTAAGCACACGATTGGAAGCTCGTTAAAGCATCAAGTTATTTAATGAGTCGTCGATGCAATTATAAGCCATCAAAATAAAAATTAATTTTTATTGAAATACTGAGTGTTGTTAACACTAGGCAGGCACTTATGCTTAATTCGTGTCAAAAAAGCTTGAGAGGTTTAATTTTCATAAATCAAGATGTAGGTTACTTTAATAGATCAAGTGTTTATTTTCATTAAAAAATATGTTAAAAGCATTCAGAGATTTTTGTATCATGTTATCCTTTTGAGAACGTAAAACTTGCCTCTAATAATAGGAATGTATTCTATTGGAGAAATAATTTGTCACACGGAATGGCGCTTCTTTCATTAATAGCTTCTGTCTTTAAAAACTTATAATTTCTTTTTAAGAGAAACACGTGTGCCATATTTTCGTGTCGACAATCAAGGCAGTAGTGCAAACAAAAAAAATATAAAAAAGCACCTTTTGTGCAAAGGATTTTGAAACAGTTAATATCTGAATCGCATTGCCCATGTTTATTTTCAGAATATTTAGAAAAAGTTGAAAGCAATTTGTTATCAATCTTAAACTGGTTTGCTATTAACCTGAATTAACGAACAAAATCATGCATTTATTCAAAAGCAACAAATTATATCACCACATGAGTTACTGATTGACGAGTTAAATCCGAGTAACGAGTTACAGACAAGTAAGCAAAGTCGATTGACGAGTCACGAGTTACAGATGAGTGACGAGTAACGAGTTGCAGATGAGTTACGAGTAACAAGTTACAGATGAGCGACGAGTAACGAGTTACAGATAAGTATCGAGTAACGAGTTACAGATGAGCGACGAGTTACAGGTGAGTAACGAGTTAGAGATGAGTGACGTGTGACGAGTAATAGCTAAGTAACGAGTTGCAGATGAGTAACGTGTGAAAGAATACTGACGAGTTAAAAATGGGTGATTAGTTAAAGGCGAGTGACGCGTTAAAGACCAGTGAAAGAATACTGACGAGTTAAAAATGGGTGATTAGTTAAAGGCGAGTGACGCGTTAAAGACCAGTGAAGAAGAGACAATCGACGAGTTAAAGATTAATGACGAGTTAAAGACGATATACGAGTTAAATACGTGTAACGAGTTAAAGACGAGTGACGAGTTGAAGACGAGTGACGAGTTAAAGACGGATGACGAGTTAAAGACGGATGACGAGTTAAAGATGAGTGACGAGTTAAAGACGAATGACGAGTTAAAGTCGATTGACGAGTTAAAGACTAATGACGAGTTAAAGACGATAGACGAGTTAAAGACGTGTAACGAGTTAAAGATGTGTGACGAGTTAAAGACGAGTGATGAGTTAAAGATGAATGATGAGTTAAAGACGGGCGACGAGTTAAAGTATGATTTTAGTGATTTCTGACTCGTACCACATTGAATATTCAGCACGAGTGATTTGAAGGCATCGTTTCGCGTAGAATTGAAATGATGTTCGATCCCGTTAAGCTTTTTTTTCGGAGCTTTTCTTAAGTCGTAGGTTTAGGCAAATAAGTTACCAATGCCATTAGTCAAATGACTCATATGCATCATGGAAAACTGGACATTCTGGATGCGCCCCGCCCAGATGAACTGCAGCGGACATTTGATTGATTTTAAATTACAGATATAACGGCATCAATGGATTTACGATGATATCTCACCCGAACATTGTTTTATTTAAATTTAATGATTGGAATTGGATTTAATGATTAAAGCACTTAACGTAAGTATAAGCGATACCAAAAACATACGAAATACACTTAAGCGAAGGTCGTTGCCCTTGTTGACACAATTATAAATACAATTATAAATGCATGAGACATAGCTTTCCTGTGGTGATCTATTTTGCAGCATCAATTTTTAATCGCTATTAATGCATGCTGTATATACAGTAAATAGTTTCTATATTCGCCCTAATTATCTTATCAATTTTAATATTCAAATTTCTTTTGTAAATATTTTCTAAACCCTTTAAAAAGAAAATAAGGCCACCATAATTTTTGTTGTTTTTTAGTTGAAGGTTCAGTGGCTTAAATCCATATTTGGATGAATAAAAGTTATATTATAGTACTATACACATACTATGTGGGAGTTTAGGTAGGTGAATGTTTCCATTGTAGGAGTATCACACATCCATGCTGTACATATTTAGTGATTTTTATGTCATAATTTACGTCAGGCAACTATTGTGAGCGTAAGTAACGTAGTTCTATGCGCTCACATACTCTTGTAAATGAACACCGCAGATAAAATGATGAGCTGTGTATAGTGTGCTTATCCACTGTTGTGTGTTGGTCACGTTTGTGCTACTTAAAAATACATTTGATACGTTTCTCAATGGATAAATTGGCCCCATGCGTGCTAAATGATTACAGTGGAATGCGAAATAAGGATATTTCCACAATTTTAATAATAAATGAAAAAATTGTTAATAAAAGTCAATGACTTATTAATTAATCCATCAGTTTGAATCGAACTCAAATAAAACTTTTGGTTAACTTTGATAGAATTATTCTACATATGTCGGTAATGCTGCTAAGAAATCACAAACTCTTCCACATCGTTTCGTCATCGATCCTCGATTTCGAAATAAAATTTAGGAGTTCCCGTTTCGATGGCTGCCACCATGTAATGTTGACAGAATTTTTGGAAACTTAATTTTTTAAAAATCAAACAACCATTAGCGTCAGTTGGTTTCGATAATATAATCAATTTGTTCACAACTTTCTTACCCGAAGTGGTTCAGTTCGCTCATTCGTGTGACTTATAGCCTTTGGATAAGTTTTGTGAGGCCATGTTAATTTTTGATATAAGCCGACCAGCAACCCTTAAAGTACTGGAAACCAATATTCATTGACGCCATAAGACTAAGTTTTTTTGGGCTGATAGAATTGACTATGAGACTTTCAGCCGCGAGGAAATATTTCAAATATAACTCCCATGAAATTATCTACTGGATTACGTACTTATTTAATTGGCCATTACAAACTCTTAGACAGGATTACAACCTAACCTCTCATACCACTTACTTTGTGCGTATTGATTTTATACCTGAGTGTCGACTTCAAACGACAAATTTTCAAAGCAATTTTATTAACTCTCCAAGTTTTTGCTGGAGTACTGTTGAGAGAAAGTCGCAGAAAGAAATATTTTTTTTCATATTTCGTTTTGTTCGAGATTTCAGAGCAAGTATTCATTGAACCACGGACCGAGGTCTAATAAGTCAACGTGCTACCTTCTAGACTACGGCGAAATAATGAAAAATTTCAGTTAAAAAATATTTCTGTGTAGTATTGTCATTTTAAGTTGCCAAGCCATTAAAAAACATTTCCAAAGGCCTTGACATATTGGAAATTGTGAAAATGATCAAGTCTGGCATATTATTAAAACTTTGAATCATTAAGATGCAGCTACTTTGAGGTTATCTTGATAACAGAATAAACGCTAACTGGGCTACAGAGATCGATTCTGGAGGCTATAGAGGCAAGACTGTTTCCCCTTAATGGAAATTTCGAATATAAGTATATGAGACCTTTTATTAGTCCGTAGGGTCCTGGTTTCTATATGGGTTAAACAGATTCTTAAAAGAAATATAAAATTGCTTAGGTTTTATAGTATGAATAGGCTTCATGTTTTTAAGTGGTATGAGACAAATATGCAGCACACTTTTGCTCAGCTATACACCAAAATAGAGCCTTTGTATCACTTGTTATGGAAATCTTTCATATCGCTAACATTTCATATCGTCTGCGTACATGCCTTATGCCATCTGAACCCTTTAAATTAAACTCAGATTCATCAGCAAACAGCACACTTCTCCATTTTTAGACACTCCAGTTGAAATGGCCCTTGGCGAATTCGCCGCCCTTCTGCGAATCGTTCTTTCGCTAATTTTTAAATCTAAGCAGTTTCGTATGTGCTGTAGGATCATTTTGGATTGTCCTTTTAATTAAGGAAGTTTCACGTGGCCTTCCTCCAAAATGAGCAGGAAATGTGTGACCAGTCTACAAAAAAGCCTAGAAAATGGTGATCGAATATTTTGCACTCAATTGATCTTAACCCAATCGAGAACTTGGGGGAGATCGTTAACTTAAAAATCAACCGAGACAATTGCAAAACCAAAGAAGATTTTTTGAAGCCGCAAAAATAGCCTGGTAAGTAATATAACCTGAAATAGTTAATAATTTAATATCCTCTATGCCTAAAAGATATGCATGTGCCATCCAGAATAAAGGATTCACAGTTTTTTCTGTACCTTAAATTGGAGGTGCTTTAGTTTATTATATATGCGACTTAAAATGTTTTTTGAATTGTAACCTTTTTTTTATTAAATTCTGCATTTTTTAAGTTTTTGTTTTTCAATAATAAAGATATGATATGTCGGACAAAATAAAGTGCGGTTTGAAATATTTTTTATTTTTTGATTAAAGCATATGTTTATTGCTTTCAAATGTTTATAAATTATAGTTTTATTTTTAATTCGGTTAATATTTTATCTAAAAAGTAACATTTTTCCCAAAATGTTGGAATATTTGTTCTGGACTCCAACGGGATTTTGTCATCTAACATAGCCCAAAGATGCTCTATGGGGTTCAAATCTGGGCTTTGAGCAGGCCATTCTAACTTTTCAACATTATTTTCTTCAAAATATTTTTTAGCGACCTTACTCGTGTGCTTGGTGTCGTTGGCTTGTTGAAAGATAAACTCCCCCAAGCCCATTTACTCTGCACTGCTGTAAAGATTTTCTTTCAAAATATTTACATAGTGCTCTCCAGTCATTTTGGAATCAATTTTAACTAGTCTACCAACTCCTGAAGAGGAAAAACATTCCCACACCATGAGGCTGCCTCCACCAAAAATATTTACATAAATAAATATTTACATAAATATGTCTGAATCATTTTGGAACAAAATTATTTGGAAGAAGATCTTTACAGCAATGAGGAAGAAATGGGCTTGGGGGTGTTTATCTTTCGACAAGACAACGACCTCAAGTACACGAGTAAGGTCGCTAAAACATATTTTGAAGAAAATAATGTTGAAAAATTTGAATGGCCTGCTAAAAGCCCAGATTTAAAACCCATAGAGCATCTTTGGGCTACCTCAGACGACAAAATCCCGATGGAGTCCAGAACAAATATACTTTGAAGAAACTTGCGCTAAGTATGCCGAAAAGATTAAGAGAAGTCATAAATAACAAAGGAGGAGCAACTTCGTACTGAATTTTGAAGTTATTTAATTATTTATAATATTTTCTAGCGAAGTGTTACTTTATTTTGTCACTTGAAATTCCTTATGTGCCATATAGTTTCTATTATAAATCGAAAATATAAAGAAAGAATTCAATGTTAAGATACTTTTTAGATAAAATATTAACCAAATTAAAGATGAAACTATAATTTATAAACATTTGAAAGCAATAAACATATGCCTTAATCAAAAAACAAAAAATATTTCAAACCGCACTTTATTTTGTCCGACAGTGTAAATAAATAAAAAAAAAATAAAAAAAAAATTTAATAACTTTGTTTTCGTAAAAATATTTTCATTTAAAAAAATATACTGAGGGGTGCTTATGTTTTGTCCGATACTGTATATAACAACGTCTGTATAGAAAACAATTTCTGTTTCCACTGAATCATCATCGTTTCATACAATGCCTTTAAGCTTCTTACAAAAAGTTCATTAGCTAATTTGAAATTTACTTTAAATTAAAGTAAAGCATCAAAGTGACCATAAACACAAAAAGAAATTTCATATCAATTTTCATAATATCCTATTTCCAAATTATATGGTAACACCGAAGTAACTCAAATAATGTCTGCGAATAATAACATTTTATGAAGAAATTTTGCTTAAAACGTACCACCATGCCAAACGTACGACGCTCTTGTAAACAAATAACGCCATATGCCCAGCTGAACTCATCTACTGCTAAACACTTCTATTCATGCAACTATTAACAATGGCTTACAACCAGCGTTACCGTTGAGCGACTAAAGTCGCAATTTGACACTTTTTCAGCGACCCCGCCACTTTTTGTGCCCCCTTACTAAAATGAACTAAATCTGACACTTTTCAAGATTTTTGACCCTTTTTTCCCCTTTCTTAGAAAAAGTATTTTTTCTTTTATTTACATTATTTTCTTTCTTTTATTAAATTTTTTTTTTTTGAAAAAATGGGTGCCTAACGATGAACTTATAAAAAAGTACAGAAGTAATTTATCAAAAAAATAATTTAATCGAATGTAAATATACTAATATATCTGTGAAATATATATTAAAACTCATTTTGTAAAATATATAAACCAAAACAAGAATGGAAAATTAAGTAATATAGTCCTTTTTGACATTGAGAAATATCGCTGCATCCTAATTTCTAAGTATTTCATAGAACTGCGAATAAATTACACCGACTTGCTAATAGATTAGTCAATATAGAGTAGATTTATAGGTTACTGAATACGCCAGTTAAAAACCTAGTAGACTACTTCATAGACTATTTAAAAAACTAGTTCAAAGGCTATTTAATAGACCAGTCCACATATATAGTAGTCTATAGAGTAGTAAATATATACTAGTATATGATATAATATATTGACCAGTCTATTGACTTCTGTGAATTAATCAACTGTATTAGTCAATGGTTATTCGATCGACTATTTTATACACTACTACTAGTCTATGGACTGGTGTATTAAATAACTTATAAACTATTCTATTGATTAGTCTATTGAATAATCTATAAACTAGTTTGTGTACTTTGATTATTTTTGTTGTTTTGTTTTGAAAAAATCTAAATTTCAGAATTTTTATTTTCCATGCATGAACAATAAAGTTATAAAAAATGTGCCTTCCATTATTATATATTTTTTCCATAAAATTGTGATATATTATGACACGTAAATAAATAACATAATATAAAATGTAAAACTATATATCATATTTAACTTATTACAAAATGTTTCTATTTACTTCTAAAATGAACCGTTGCAACAAAATTCGTATTTATGTTTAACTTTTTCATCTCAGTTTGTTTAATACAAAAATTTTCCAAATACTATGTACTCTAAGTCCTATCATACCTTAGCGTAATTATTTGAAATGTATGTACCTTATTAACTTCATATCATTTAATTTATTACAAAATTAGTAATTTTGTATAATTTTGAACTGTTTTTTTATTTTAAAATATATATTTGGGCAATTCACACGACTTTGTATCGTGTATGTTGTATTGAATACATTTGTTTGTTTGTGAACGCTCAATGCTATGCTGTATTGTGTATCTCGTAGCATTCAAACAATTTGATAGCCCGAAACCAACACAACTTTTTAAAAACATATGAAAACATATACACATTTTTTTCATTCACACATTTTGATAGCAGGAAACCAATACAACATCCAAAAACATATGAAAAAAATGTGTATAAGTGTATCGGATTTTTATATGAAAAATATCAACAACAATCATACACTGTTGTATGTTCTTCCAACAATACAATGAATACAACGATACAACGGCTTGTGTGAATTGACCAATTATATTTTTTGTATTCTTTTTTTAATTTGTTACCAAATACGCAATTTTGTATAATTTTTTATATTTTTAAATGAACTGTTTTTTAGTTATAATAATAGTTTTGTATTGTGTTTTGTATTTTAATTTTTATAAATTTAAAAATGCATTTTTATTTTTGAAATTTAAATGTCCTAACGTTCATAAATTTGAATGAAATTACATTTTAAAGCTAGAAATAAAACAGAACAAATAATTTTAAAGAAATTAAAATTTTTGTTTAGGCTTATTAATTTTTGGCTAAAAATTTGTTTCTATTATAAAAAATTGGAAAAATTATTAAAAAATAAACTTATTATATGTTTGTTAATGTACATTACAAAATCCAATAAAAATGTATTTTTTTTTTATCTGTATTAGTACATTTTCTTTTCTTTTAAAAATGTTGCCACTTTTTACTGCCAAAATACCCTTTATGTGCGACTCTTTTTTAAAAAATCCCCTTTTTGTGCGACTTCTTAACAATTTCCAGCGGTAACGCTGCTTACAACACATATTTAATATGCATATGACTTGACGAGTAACAGACTCTATTCACATGGCTACTATGGTGGAAGCAAAACTTATTTTAAGGTCTTAAATATTTATAAGCAAACAAAAACTACTTTTCGAGTAGAATAAATTGAAAAGAGCTTAAAAAGTTCGTGTTATTTTTGCCTTAATAAAGGCAAAGGACTTCAAACTCATATACATGGACATTGTACTTACTGCACACAGGAGAGATTAGCAATGAATCGTTTTTTCGTTTTTGAATATAAGTGAGTCAACAATATTGATATATAACTACTCTGATTCATTCGTACTCACTACAACGTTGATTTATAAGTATGAGTACAATGAGTATGAGTACAACGTTGACATCAAACTCATACCATTCGAAATATGTTTGATTCACAAGCCTAATTATTCAGTCCCATAACTTTAGAAAAATGCTTATAATATTTATAAATGCTTCGAGTGACTCGAATTTACAAAAAAAGAAAAAAGAAAGAGACAGAGCAGCAAGCCGAGCAAACACACAAAGTGTTCATACGCGAATCATACATATTTTGTGCTTCGTCTATATGTTGAGTTATGGAGAGTCGAAATCAACAACATCATACGTGTTGTTAATGACTATGATGATCACTTCAAACTTTGAATATGAGTAGCGGTTTCATGATATTAAAATAAGTATTACTGCGTATCTTCTTCTTTTTTTGCGGATCCGTTATTCGGAGTAAATTATACAATAGTAAATGTTTTGAATCTCATTATATTTCACATTAACTGTGACAGATCTCGATATTTAGCAGCATGTAGTATGTTTGTTTCATTCCTGTATCCTGTCCAATCCTGAATGTTTCTAAGCCAGTATATCTCTCTTCTGCCTCTGCTTCGGCGTCTTTCAATTGTACTTTTTATTATGGATTGTATAAATTTGTATTTTTCATTCCTCATCAGATGTCCCAAATATGCGATTTTCCTTCTTTAGACCGTCTTCAGTAGTTGTTTGTCGATATTCATTTGTCTCAGATCTTCCTCGTTTGTAATGTGGGAAGTATAGGGTATCTTCAAAATTCGTATATCCACATTTCAAATGCCACAATTTTTTTCTCGTCTGCACTTTTGATGGTCCAGGTCCATAATAATATATACTGCAGATAATAATATATAGCATTTGACAAATCTTATTTTCGTTGCGAGACTTAGTTCGTGGTTTGTAAGTGTGTTTTTGTATTTAAAAAATGCGTCTCTGGCAATCTCCACACGTCGCTTAATTTCGTTAGATGTGTTCCATTGGTCGTTTATTAAAACGCCAAGGTATTTCAAGTTTTTCACTCGTTCGACTATTTCATTTTTAATTTTTAATGTTGTTTCATTTATATCATGTTTTCGACTTACAACCATATATTTTGTCTTTTTTATATTTATTTTGAGGCCATATGATTCACTTGTGTACGTGAGTTTGTCTAGAAGTTGTTGTAGTCCCGATATACTGCAAGCAATAATGGTGGTATCATCTGCATAGCGTATGTTATTTATAATTTTGGTTTATACCGTTATTTTTTTTTAAACCAGCACTCAGGGGATGGCCCCTACTCATGCAGTGCATTGTGCAGGTTTAGGAAAATATGTTATAGGAAGGTGAAAAGAGGGAGTAGTGTTTGTGGACATTTGATTTAAAATCAAGATGTGAACGGCAAAGAAACGAGTTGTTGCTAGGTGACTATATAATGGCCAGTGCTATACCTTCACCATTAGACCGTCTACAGCAATCGCCCCCAAGAAGCCCGCATCATAAGGTTATTTGTTTATTTATTTTTGTTGTTATTGTCTTATTAATATTTAAATTATTGCGGTTAAGTGTATGTAATAGGTATGTATGTATGTATGTAATAGGTTATTTTTAATAAATATTTCGTTTGGTGGTGTTGTTTAAAAACTGTAATTCTTGACCGCGAATATTGGAATCCTTTCGATATTGGAATTTCGTCAGGCAGTTCACCATTTATTTGAATTCTTGCAGTTTGGTTCCAGTATAGATTTCAGATGCATCTAATTTCTTTTTCTTCTATTCCAATATCCCTCAATATTTCAATCAATTTATCGTGTTGGACGGTATCGAATGCCTTTTCATAATCTATGAAACATATGTACACATCTTTCTGGACATCTTTGCATTTCTCAACCATTACTTGGATCGATAATAAGGCTTCTCAGGTACCCATACCTTCCTTGAAGCCAATGTGATTCTCCCATAGCACTTTCACATTTGGAGTATATTCTCATGTGTATTACTCTTAAAAAATATTTTTAAGATTCATAAGGCTAATAAGCCTGTATTCATAACACTTTTTGGCATTAGATTTCTTTGGTATCGCAATGAAGGTTGATTTTAACCAATCGTTGTGGTATTGACCAGTATCATATACATGATTAAACAGTCGCACAATGAGTTTTAAAATTTCAGAAGGAATTTCGTCAGGTCCTGTTGCTTTTTTATCTTTTAGAGTTTGAAAGCGTATTCCACTTCGGATTTGGTGATTGGGGCTCCCGCAACATCAATACTTAAACTGTGATCATATCTGGAGCGTTTGTCGTCCGTGAATATTTGTTTAATATAGTTTTTCCACCGATTCTTTATGTGTGATGTTTCGAAAATTAGCTGATTGTTTTTATCTATCAGCACTGCAGGTGATGTCCTTCCATACGCTCCGGAGGCTTCTTTTAGCTTTTTATGTAGGTTATAATCATCGTGAATGGTTTGCGAATATTCAACTTCTCGGCATTTTTGGTTGAGTAGAGCAGTTTTTGCAGCTCGGGTTGCTATGCGTATTTCTTTGTTTATCTCCCAGTAACGTTCATAGTCAACGTTTTTATATTTGATTCGCTCCACACGAAGCTCCATAATAATCAGTAGTGTTTTGTCATCCGTCGTGTGCAGACGTAATCGCACTGTCCGTCTGTTTTGTGTCGTCCGTCAGTTTTTGTTTTTAAACAAAAACACCATCAAACGAAATGGTTATTAAAATAACCTATTACATACATACATACCTATTACATACACTTAACCGCAAAAATTTAAATATTTGAACTCAAATAACCTTAAGATGCGGGCTTCTTGGGGACGATTGCTGTAGACTGTCTAATGGTGAAGTATGACACTTTACATTCTTGGCCTATGAGTAGTGGATTAAAAGCATTTGGGAAAAACATACACGATAGGGCTTTTCTATGAATTTTACGTGCTTGGAAATTTTATTGGTGGGAGCATAATAGGACAATGAGATGGCTAAGATGTATGACTTATCATGATGACGATGCTAGTTCTATTATTCTTTTTCTTGAATTCGCGATTATCATAGCTTAATCTTTATAAACTACTGAGATGAAAATCTTTTTCATATGGTCCTTTAATGGAAAATCTCCTCTTTTTATGAAAATTTGCGTAGCACGAATTTACTGTAGTCCTTCTACAACTTGGAAAAGTATCCTTAAAGCATGTTTTCTATAAAAATTTTGAAAAAGTTTTTTTTTCATAAACTAAAATATATTGTGAAACATTGCATATGAAGACCTAAAGCTTTTATGTGGTGAAAAAAAAAATATTATGTTAACACGTTTGCTTTTACTCACCATTTGCTTCGGCATTGTTGGCATAATTCTGGCAAATAAAAACATAAAAGAGGATATAAATAATGTCCCGTAGAAAAATCAAATGGTAGCTGAGCAGAGAAAAAGGCAATTTGAAAGCACGTCTGAGGAGATCTCCATTTATTTGACTTCATTTGGTTTTCCGTTTTGCAAAATCTCAATTCTAAAAGGGTAAAATAGGGAAACTGTAAATGTTATAAAATATATCACAAGTTAATTTAACAATTTCTGAAGCGCTATTCAAATTATCATATGAAAAAATGTGTAAATTATGTTGGAATCTCGGCAGCCAAGCAAAAAAAGTAAGTCAATTGTAGTCACTAATACGTCACATAATTAACCAACAGAAAACGTGTTGTGTTCTATCATTACATCCAGTCTGTATCCTTGTGGAATTAAAAGAATATTCCCAGGACGTTTTGATGCATTTATCTCGCACATTACCCCAACCTTGCACCAGAGCTTGGGATTATACTTCTTTCAATCTCGGCGGACCTCTTTTAATTGTTCAACATTTTAAATGGAACAGCCTTTAGCTCAGTTCTACGCTGATAGGGTGATTACAAAACGATATCGATCTAACCACCATATACATATATTTGGCTTAATAAAGCTCATTTCAATGGCATAAAAATCACGAAAACTTTTTACGTAATCGTAATTCTCCACATTCTGGAGCACAGATAACCCAGAAAGTATTTATGCTATAAAGTTGTTATAGGAGCCGCAGAGCTCTGTGTTTATTAAAAGGCCTTATTTTAAGCGCTTCCTATCTCTAAATGTAAATAATGGGATATATTTGCATATGTTTTATTCTCTTGAAATACCTACAGAGACCATCATGTCAGGAACATAACATCTTTGAAATGTCCGCTACAATTTGTCTAGGTGCAGGACGAAATGTCCAACTCAACCTTCGTGCCTTTAGTAGGTAAGTTAAGGTAATTCTTCTTCAGATTAAATCCTCATATTTGTCTACATTCTTTAGAAACTTTAATATTGTTACGTTTTTACCTTTTAAAAACGTTTGAAATATGAGCTCGTCGATTGCAAATAAAATAAAAATACCTTTGTGTTTTATTTAAAATTCTTTACTATTCTCACAATTCTGTGTGCCACCGTTCACAACTTGATGTAAACAACAAAAATTGCTTTGTTTGTTATTCTCTGTTTATACCCTTTGCATAAATAATAACAATTACTAGACAATTACACACCGCATCTTCACACAAGACTTACTGAATTTCACAACTGACTCGCCTGCTTTGTCTTGCCTTTTATATGGCAACGTAAACAGTCTGATGAATGTTCTTGAAGACGAATGTTCATGTCTTCGCCTTCTCGAAATCTGTATAAATTTAAACATCGTTGTTTACATACATTATTGTTGTTTGTGTATTTTGTTTATATTTATTCTTGTAGTGTTGTTTGTGGATTTTTGTTTACTTGTTTACCGTTTTTTATGCTGGTGTTTGTTGTTGTATTTTTGTTTACTTGTATTTTTATGCTGATGTTTGGTATATTAAGCAACACGATAATTTGTAAACAGGTTTGTTTACTGCATTGTTTTTTTGTAGCTTTTGTTTATAATTTTAATGTTAAGCGATGTAAAAGCAAAACACCAGTATCTGGATTTTTCATTTTCGTAACAATATTGTCGTATTGGGGGCATCCAGTAGTCGAGTTGAAATTACTGTCACCTTTTTTATTTTTTAACTTTATAGCAGGCTGTTGTTATCTTGTTAGTACTTTTTGTAAGCAGTAACCAAAAAAAATGATATTGATGACCTTATTTTTATTATTGATAAGTTTCATTGTTTTATTTTAACATTCCGTATTCGGCCAGCCTGCATGTTTTCCCAGTTTCTGGGTTTTTATTCTCGCCTGTATTATTAATACACCGTGTACTTTATTTTAACACATACTCACCACACTGCGTTCAATTGACTTCTGTTGACATCATGCAACAGCATACATAGCTGCCTGAGTGAAATTAAAACAACAAAAAAGTGTTGATGACACAACTGTCAACAAGACACTTCAGAAGCAAAATGCTATTAGGCGATATTGATACTTTTTTATATGGCTAAAGGCTTAAGAATTAAAACTGCACGGTTTGGTAGGCAGCCAAGTAGGAAATGGCAAAATATTTTTAAAGAAAAGACTTAACACAGACAATATATTGCAAAATGGTTTGACATGAATTACCTGAGGAGAACTTAATGTTGAGAGTGCTTAAAAGCTTATATAAATGGCTTGACTTAAGGGAGAAACTCTTTAAAATAATGAATTAAAGGAACTAAATGGTCTGCCGTTTTCTTTTTTCTACAGAAGTTTTATTTCTCAGATTCATTCTGCGAGAGATTTAGTGCAAGTACAGGTGTAAAATCAAGTCGTTTGAATAAAGAGTGGCTAAGTTCTTTGATAACAAATCAACGCTAATTAGTCGTTACTAAACTCTAGTAAAATTGAGGTCGTTAAACCTAAAATACAAATCAATAGAGTTTCTGAAAAATTCTGCAACAACAAGCTATCGGGTGAATCGGCAACTGATAACAGACATCTTGTTGATGCTACATCTGTTAAATTAGTTGTCATTTATTCAGCACGGTTTTCAAAATTACCATGAATGCATATAGCATTCAACAACACAGACAGGGCTGAAAGGGCTCTGGAGCTGTTGGCAACATACTCGAATTTTCATCGAAAAATCTTCCTGATTTCTGAATGAAACTTTCGAAAATGAAATGTGAGATTAATAAATATGGAAATCTTTTTTAATTTATTTTTATGCTAATTTAATGAACACCATCCATAACTACAACTGGATGAGCAAACAATGGCTTGCGATAAAAAAAATGAAACATTCATTTAAAAAATTTCCTTTTAATAAACAGATCTGAGAAAATATTGTTGGGTGTTAATTTTTATACATTGGTGGCGGGACATACAATTTAAACGACAGATTTTTGAAGAACTATTCATTTTTTTTACTCTCAGAGTTTCTGCCAGAAATTTGCTGAGTGAAAGTGGCCGACAACGTATTATTTTTTTCATATTTCGTTTTGCTGTAGATATCTGACCTGTGGTTTGAACCGTGGCCCCACGTCTAATAAGCTAATGCACTATCTACTAGACTAAGGCGATTATATACGCATAGGCCGTTAAAGAAACCTGGCCCAGTTTCCCTAGTCCTCACCTCTGTCTAGAAGAGCAAAGACACAGAATTTGTTCAACAGTCTATGGCACCTATACTTTCCTATACACACAACAGAAAAAGATTGCCTTTGTGCTACAATGCTCATGGCACATTGAATTTTCCGCAAAAGCGAAATTATGGCATGGTCATTTCACGTAGAGTGATGTAAACTGGTCACCGAGATCATGTCATTTGAGCCCTTTAGACTTTTATTGTGAGGTGTTCTTAAGTTGCAGGTAACAGCGAAAAAAGCACTACAAACTACAGCGTTCTTAAAAGCTAACATAACCCATCGGTCAAATTCAGCATGATTTATGCACCAGAGTCATGGAAGATTATATATTTTGGATGTGATCTACCCATAATAGCCGCGGCGGACATTTGAACGATGTTATAGTTCACATATGGCATCAATAGATCATTCAAACAATAAAAATTTCTTTGGTATCTCACACACACTTTGATTTATTTTCATTTAAAGATAGGAAGTGTTTTATGGAATACGCGATATAATTTATTAAATAAGTTGTCGCCGTAGTCTAGTAGGTAGTGTGTTGGCTTATTAGACTTAAAGCCAGGGTTCGAGCCCCAGGCCAGACAACAAAACCAAGATACAAAAAGTATTTATTCGGCGACTTCTTCTCAGCAGGTTTCTGGCAAAAACTCTGAGAGTAAATAAAATTGGCATGAAAAGTATCTCAAAAATATGTCGTTCGGAGTCGACTTTAAACTGTAGCTCCCACCACTCATGTATAAAATTAACACACTCAAAATAGATGGTGTCAAAAGTTAGGTCGTAATCCAGACCAAAGGGTTGTAATGACCATTTATGTATGTTTTAACATAGCAAGCGAGTTGAGATGCTTTAAAATTATTGGCATCATTTCTCAGTTATAGGCTGTTATACAGTGCCTTACATGAAGCTGTTGTGATTGCATTGCATTGCATTATTGTGTTGGAATTGCATTCCACTGAAGTGCCAACCTATAACGTATAAAAATATTTTAAGTTACCTGACATGACTTGTTTAAGTTGACATTCAAAGTTGGGAGTCAAAGTTTTGCAGTCACAGAAAACAACAGACAATTTGGTTCTTCAATATTCTTATGTTAGTCGTGAGTCATAAAAATTCTCCCATTTTCGAAATGCATTGTCTTAACGTTTTTTATATAAATGCTACTCAAAATTTGTGTGCCTTTTCAAGTTTACCGTTGGCGTAAGTGCACTTTCTGTCGAAAAAAACTGGGTTACCAATCCAATAAAATCAAATCTGATAAAGAAACAGCGTAAGTAACAGATGAACTTGTGTGTGACGTAGTTGTTGTTGTATCGTGAAATACTTGCAACATTTTAACAAACAACACAAGAAATAAAGGACACATGCTATACTAAAGAAACAATTCAAATTCATGCAGTTCAATAAATGAGGTGCACGATAATTAAAAGATACTTTCGGTTTAAAAGACACAAAAGACCTGAAGAAAAAGTTATCTCCTTAGAAAGTGACAAACGAAAAAAAAAGAAACACCGCCGGTGATAACTTTATTTAACGCTTTTGTTTCGAAAAGAAAAAACAAACAAAAAAGTGAGAAATCAACAGAATGTGCACACAAGTGATACAAGAAAAGATAGACATACACTAACGAAACTTATGCACTGATGGCAGGGATAACGTTATGCCAGGCAGTCAAATCGAATATAGAAATGAGGTGCTGACAAAGTCAATGTTGCCTTTATAGTGTCAGTTATAATTTAATTCATACATGATGAAGTGGATTATTGTACTTGTCTGCCTCATGCTGAAATCATATATTTTTTAACGCTGTTGTTGCTGCAACACAAAAGGCTTCATGGCTATCTTTCAACATAATTTATATGCATTTCGGAGTACAGGTGCGATAAGATCAAAGGGAAGAAAAAATTTATTTTGGTGTATACACCACACACACATTTTCAACATAATTGTTTGTATAACTGTGTTTATTCGAACAACCTGCAAACAGCATACTTAATGCAGATACTGTTGTGACAATATCTTTATTCCTTCTTTAGAATATCTTTGTATTCGTATTCAGATAATATGTATAGTTGTATGATATTTTCCGGTTTAAATAAGAAATGAACATCAAATATTGTTACGAAAATGGAAAAACCTAGATACTGGTGTTTTGCTTTTACATCGCTTAACATTAAAATTATAAACAAAAGCTACAAAAACAAAACAATGCAGTAAACAAGCCTATTTGCATATTATCGTACTGCTTGATATAACACCAGCATAAAAAAGGTAAACAAGTAAACCAAAATCCAGAAACAACATTAATAAATGTAAACAAAGATAGAGATTTCGAGAAGGCGAAGTCGTGAACATTTGCCTTCAAGAACATTCATCAGACTGTTTAATTTGTCATATAAAAGGCAAAGCAAAGCAGGCGACGGAGTTAGGGAAGTTCAGTCGGTCTTGTGTGAAGACGCGGTCCGTTTGAATAGAGTAACCGTGGTTTGAAGATCTCCGATAAAAAGATCTGTCGAATAATTGTCTAGTAATTGTTTTTGTTTATACAAAGATTATAAACAGAGGCACTCAGAGTTGTGTGAATAATAAAGAATTTTAATTAAAACTAAACAAAAATTTTTTTGCAATATACGAGTTCGTATTTAAACATTTTTAAAAGGTAAAAACGTAACTCTATGTATGTATTCACTCCAGCGAGTAAGACATTAATATATTATACATATTAATATATATAAATAGAAACAAAATATACAATAGAAATAAAACAAAAATTACAAAATAAAGATTAAAAGTAAACAAACAATTCAAAAAATGACAAAAAATAAGTGGAAATAAATAAGTAAATAAATATTGTATTTCAAATAGGCTATAATCCATCCTCGGTGCACTCAATTATAAAACTAAATCATCAGAATGACGTCAAATGGTTAAGGCAAATAAAATTGATTTGCTTATGATAATTGGAAATCGTCAGCATCTTTGCCGTTATGAGATTTTGTCTGTAATGCAATGAAGACAAGAGATACAAAACAATGCTTTTGGTAAATATTTACCAATCACTTGTATTGCTTTCACAAGATTTTTTTTTGACACGTAAATTAGCATGACAATTACGCATTTAAAGATTCATTCTGCGAGCTATTCAATACCAGCACAGGTGTAAAATCAAGTCATTTGATAGAAATTAGTTAAACTTTAAATAAACAAATCAACGCTAATTAACATTCACTGAACTCTAGTCTCGAGCAGATTTTTTACATTGAGCCTCTTAACCTAAAATACTATGCTCTAGAGTTTCTGAAAAATTCTTTAATACAAGCTATCGGGTGGTCCAACAAGGATCTGCCAACTCTGGCAGTTGATAATTGTGATCTTCTTAAAGCTACAGCTGTCAAATTAGTTGTCGTATATTCAGTATTCATCACCACCTGCAAATAAGAAAATCATTTGTCAAAATGGGTATTCTGTTCGAAATCGAAATCATTGAAAAATCACTTTCAGCTTTGAGTCCTATTCCTGGACGAATGGGTTGGTTACCTGAACAAATTTATAAATTCTAAAATATTGTTACGAAAACAACGATGTTTACATTTATAGAGATTTCGAGAAGGCGAAGTAATGAACATTCATCAGACTGTTTACTTTGCCATATAAAAGGAAAGGCAAAGCAAGCGACTGAGTTAGTGAAGCTCAATCAGTTTTGTGTGAAGACGCGGTGTGTTTGAAGAGAGTAATCGTAGTTTAAAGATCTCCGTTACAAAGACCTGTCGAACAATTGTCTAGTAATTGTTATTGTTTAAGCACAGGGTATAAACAGAGGAATAACAAAAAAGGCAATTCTTGTTGTCTACATAAAGTTATGGACAGTGGCACACAGAATTGTGCGAATAATATTAACTAAATAAATAAATAATAACTAAACTCAGATTCATTTTATTTGCAATCTACGAGCTCATATTTTAAACGTTTTTTAAAGGTAAAAACGTAAAAATATTTTTGGAACGATACCAACTCATATTTTTTTTATTTTATTTATTTGTTGTGCTTATGGCGCCAACGGTCATTATTTCTTTGGGAACGAATTTGCCTAGATCATCACTTTTAACGGATGATTGCCTATTGCCTTTGGCCTGAATTGAACAATCGACGTATGATTTCAACAGGACGGTACTACGTGTCACACAGTTCGTACCACATTGGATATTCTGCATGGACGATTTGAGTACGTGGAATTTTCTTAAGTATCAGGAGTATACGGCCACAAACCTCGACGTGGCTACAAGCCAACGAGCCATTAATAACATTCAGACTGATTCACACGCCATAGTCATGAAAAATTGGATATTTCGGATGAGCTCCACCCAGAGCATTCGCAGAGGATATTTGAACGATTTTATATATTTATATTCAACACATAACTAATCTTTCAAACTGAAGCGTTTAGTAAGGGACAATGTATAAGAATAAAAGATAACGAGCGTTGGGAAATGCCTTGGTGAATCGCACTCAATTCGTCTTTTCATAACAACATATTCGAATAATGGTTATGCAATAATGGTATAAGGTTATTAGAAACAAAATAACGAATGTCTTACAACAAAATACTTCCTCTTCTTTTAAATACATCTTTTAAATATACTTTCGGCTTGGCTTAGCCGTACATTATCGCATTGACTAAGAGAGGCTATATAGTATACCTCCTCTAATGATTAATTTTGAAAACGGTGCAATGCTAGTTAGCTGGCGGGATTTACCCTGAAAATATCTTGATTTATTTGAGCATCTAGGTTGCTATTAAGTCCTTAATGAACTTACACATAGCCACAAAAGTATACATACGGATAACAAATTTCAGAAATTTTTAACTAATCCGTTTTCGTTAAAAATCTTTGTAATTGTCTGACTACTTTCCTCGGTTTTAAGACTTTGGACTTTTGTGGGCCTGATGTACACTTTTGTGGGCCTGCACAGCCCCAAATTTCAGAAATTTTTTAACCAATCCGTTTTTTTGAAAATATTTAGAATTGTTTGACATCCTTCTTCGATTTTAAGACGGTCTTTTGCTTTGGTTCAGAAATTTGTGAAATTTGTAAGTCGGATGTATACCTTTGTGGGCCTGTGTAGGGCCACACTTCAGTTCAATTTCAGAAATTTTTTAACCAATGCAAAAGACCGTCTTAACATCAAAGGAAAAGAAAACGGATTAGTTAAAAAATTTCGGCAATTTTTTAGCCGTACGTATAATTTAGTAACTGTGTGTAGCTTTAACATCCGTCCTTGTCCATGAATGCCGAAGATTTCTCAGGGAATTTCGGATCTTTCAAATGTAACTCTATGGGTTTGGAGACATAGCGATGTAATTGAAAATTTATTTGCTGATGAGATGGCCATGGTACGGTACATACATAACACATACATACATAATAGTCATTACAACCCTTCAGTCAGGATTACGACCTAGTTTCTCACATCACTTATGTTGTGTGTATTAATTTTATACGTGAGTGGTGGGACCTATAGTTTAAAGTCGACTCGGAGTGAAAGAGTTTTTGAAGAACGTTTCATATCAGATTTTTTGCCATCCTTTCGGTAGGCATGTCGAAGGACCTAAATACTAACCTCTTCTTTCATGCAGGATTCGCCATCTTATCGATCCTAACCTAACCTATAACAATTTAAGTCCTTCATATGTATGCATGTATATACATACATCCATTTATGGTCATTACAATAACTCCTCTCCCTCTCTTCTACAATTATTATTTTATGTTATGTTATATGTTATAACATATGTTACGTATTCTCTTTAACCAATTCATTTTATTACCTCAAATGCTTCAATAGGTAACATTGATTTGAATGCCAAATGCTGGAACACAATCTATGTAAATAATCGTTCTGCTACTATGACAGAAATAAATATCAAAGAAGAGAAAAGGAAACTCGAATATGATTTCAGTCAATATTTGTTAGTATGTAATGTAAGTTTCATGCCAATTATTTACTTGTAACCACAGGTATATTTGCTCTCAAATGTAAGTACATTATAAGTAGCTTTGACGGAAGACCGAGCGAAACATTCAGAAGACCTTCTAACAATTATAAGCAAACAAACAAACAAATTTGTTGAGAGAGAACAGAACAGTAGCGACATAAATATTTGCTCATACATATAGAGATTGTTTGAACAGTTTCATTTTACTTTTGTCACCTCATAGGTATTACGAGGGAGATAAATGTGAGTCCCATACAGTGTTAAGTTATCACTGGCAAAACATTAGCTAAAGGGATAGTGAATGACATAAACGTTAGTATAAAAATCAATTTATGTACTTTCACATACATATGTGCTGTGAAAAAATCATGAAATACATATGAATCTGAATCAAACATTCCCCTGAGCAAAACATTCCAAATAACAAGTCCAAAATAAATCTTCCTATTGCTGCAATTGTTATTTTAAGTACTCAGTTAAAGATGTCGGACAGTGAGAGGTCAGAAACCACGTCTTTTAACGACGAGAGCATGGCACTGATACATGAGGTGAAAGACTATCTCTTCATCCTACTCATACTTACAGCTTCTACAGGACTTACTGGACTACCGAGTTTTTCGACATGTCCACGAAAAGAACAGCGGGCCGCGGGAATTGTTATTGTGCATTCAATGGCTATGCGATTTAACCATTGAAGTGAGATGGTCTTCTTTTCATACATACGCGTCTATCAGAGTGTAGCAATATTGCACATACCTTCATGCTGTCAATGAGATTGAGCTTCCCTGTCAAACGGGTGGATAATATTCAATTAATTCAATTCAATTTAATTGAGATTGTGAACTACTTACCTGCTACATTATTACTATAGTTTACATTAAATACTTGAAGAAAAAAGTTTAAATAAAACAACCCACACACATTTGCTGTACGTTTAGTTTACATTAAATACTTGAAGAAAAAAGTTTAAATAAAACAACCCACACACATTTGCTGTACGTTTAGACATCATTCTTCAAATACTGTAACACATACAAATTATAAGGAACTGTATTTAGACAAAGAGGCGACAGCTACTTTATCTCTATCTGGCTTCTTAAATAAGAATCAAATGCAAGCATTGCACGGCAACATACGTAGGCACAACCACATACTCTTAGAAGCTCTACCATTATTATGGTCGGTTTAATCCAAGTACCTTGCCTGTTTGCTTATCTTCCGTTTGTCTGACAAGCTGTTTATTTCTACTCCTTTGTTGGTTGATGCTATTTGGTACTCATTTCTGTGGTAATCCCAACAACAATTTTTCTGTTGGAGAAGAACACCGTGCACGAATGTACAAAGTGAAAGGCGCCCACTATGTGGGAAATAATGTTCAAACGGTAGCTTAGCTTCCAACAAATCTGCTCAACAAATAAACATGAAAACGTGGGCCGTCCATTTGTTTGTTTATAACTCAACGTATGTTTTTATGTAATTTTTTTTAAAATTAAATTAAACATCAATCGCAGCGTGTATAACTTAAAATTTGGACATTTACATTAGATGACACCAATCAATACGACTTTGATTAGATAACCCAGACCAGAGATCAGCAATGAGTATTCAAACGATGAGTAGAATCGAATCATACTCATAATTTCTGATACTTATACGCATTTATACTTATTTTAATATTATGCTCACGCTACTCATATTAAAAGTTTGAAATACTCATTATATTCACACTTAACAACACGTATAATGTTGTTGATTTCGACCTTCCGTGACTCAACATATACAGGAATCACAAACTAAGTATGATTCGCGTGCGACCACTAAAATACTCACTAGACGGTTGTGTGTTTGCTCCGCTTGCTGCTCTGTCTTTTTGCTTAAGTGTCTTTTAGCTTTTTTTTGTAAATGCAACAACAACTAAGACTGTAAATTTTGATGAATGATTCGAGTCACTCGAAACATTTATAAGTATTATACATAAGTATTTTTCTAAAGTTGTGAATATGAATGAGTAGGCTTATGAATCAAACATATTTCGAACGGTATGAGTTTGATGTCAATGTTGTACTCATACTCATTGTACTCATACTTATAAATCATGAGTAGCGAAAAAACGGTTCATTGCTGATCCCTGACCCAGACCTTGTCTCTTCTGACTACGATTTGTCTCGATATCGCATGCCCTCTGGAATCCGCTTCGTTTAGAGCAGAGTATCTAAAATTTACGCGTTTCATTCTTGGCGTCAAAACGGTGGGTTTTTTTAATTCTGGAAATTACCAAAGACATGGTAAAAAGTAGTAGCATCCAATGGATAATACTTTAAATGACATGTCCCTTTGAAACCTATCTTTATTAAGCTTTCATATTGCTACGTTTTTACCTTTTAAAAACGTTTGAAATAGTGGATTGCAAATAAAATGAAAATAAATTTGTGTTTAGTTTTAATTAAAATTCTTTATTATTCGCACAATTATGTGTGCCACTATTCACAATTTGATATAAACAACAACAATTACTTTTCTTTGTTAGTCCTCTGTTTATACCCTTTGCATAAACAATAGCAATCACTAAATAATTGTTAGCCAGATCTTTGTACTGGAGATCTTCAAACCACGACTACTCTCTTCAAAAGCATCGCGTCTTCACACAAGACTGACTGAACTTCATTGACTCACTCGCCTGCTTTGCCTTGCCTTTTATATGGCAGAGTAAATAGTCTGATGAATGTTCTTGAAGGCGAACGTTCATGACTTTGCCTTCTCGAAATCTCTACAAATGTAAACATCGTTGTTTACGTTTATTATTGTAGTCTTGTTGGTGTATTTTTTGTTTACTTGGTTACCATTTTTTATGCTACTGTTTGTTGCTATATTAAGCAGTACAATAATTTGTCAACAGTTTTGTTTACTTGCATTGTTTTTTTTTTTTGTAGCTTTTGTTTATAATTTTAATGTTAAGCGGTGTAAAAGCAAAACACCAGTATCTAGATTTTGCATTTTCAATAAAATTGGCTGCTTTTTATGTTTTTCTAGCATAAATTATGAAAAATGTGATTCAATAGAATGTAACCAACATTATTACTTTTTATTTCCATCCAAAATTGCACTTGTTACCCGACATCAAGAGCAATAAGTGCAAGCGTTTTGATATGTCTAATACAAAAAATGAGAAATGCAAGAAGATAAATTTTATCAAAACGCTAAGAAACTACTGTGTGAGTGAAGGTGCCCTCTGATCTATGATCGTCCAGTTAAAGCTCTCCTTAGTCACCTTACTGAAAGGCTTGAAGGGTCTACTGCTCATTCTTGTGAGGGCCCAAAGGGCGGCTCTAGAACTTACTGCGTTAGGTCGTTTGATGCCAAACGGGCTGGAGGGAAGCGTTTAGGTCTGCAGATTTCTGCCTCTAAGCGACCGCCATAAAGGCGGGGGACGGTTTGGTGGGCCGTAGCCCAAGCCAAGCGTCCGTTTTCACCTTCCAATAATAGTGCGGGTTCTTAGGAGCTAATTTTGGCGATAATGCGCATAGCAGATTTGCGCGTTCTATATGCCCTGACGCTAGCATTTAAGATGTTATTGACATCCGACGATTAATCGATGTAGTGCGCTTACGTGGCCGAATTGTGGGCGAATGTCTTGACGCCAACCACAGAGTGCATATTCACAACGCTTTGCCATCAGATTTGGAAGTGAAAGGTGCCTCGGATAATAGTGCGGCAACATAAGGATGGTGGATCCGCAACACTAGGGAACAATTTCGGAACTGGGACCTTACGTACCACACGAGGATTATCCGATTTAGAGCCAGTTATGACCACCAAACTGGAGACGCCTTTAAATGAAAATGCGGCTGCAAAATTCGCAGGAGTTTTTGTGTTAATTTTACAATCTACAATGCTGTGTCGTCCATAAAATATTTAAAATTATATAGATAATATCGGACTATGTATAGACACCATCAACGATGATTTACGGAAAATTGACAACTGGGCTAGTGCTAATGGACTTTGTATAAATCCCTCTAAATCTAAATGTTTATTGCTCTCCAGGACTAAGAGAGCATTTGATGTGCCGGATAGTATTATCAGGGGGAATAAAATTGATTTTGTTGAATCGGCATCTAATCTGGGTGTTATCTTTAATGGTCGACTAACATGGTCTAACCACATTAATATCATCGTTGGTAAAGTTTACGGTATGCTTAGGAACTTATGGGCTGTTATAGATTCGACTCCCTTTGCCATACGCCAGCAACTGGCTAAAACGTTTTTGATACCTGTTCTTTTATATAATCGGAAATTTTCGCAAACTGTGATACTGGTGATAGGCGGAAACTCAACTTGGCTTATAATAACATAGCCAGATATGTATTTATTAAGGGACGTCGAGACCATATATCACAATTTTGTTACCAGATATATGGTATTAATTTTGATAATCTATTGAATATTAAGTGCCTAATTCTCCTCCATAAGATTATTACTTTGAAACAGCCAATATACTTATTTAGCAGGATTAGATTTGCTAGATCCAACCGCAGTAGGAAAATTATCCAATTAAGGCAAAGGGCTCTTTTGTCGAAACGACAGTTCCTTATACACACCATCAGTCTTTGGAATGCACTAACTAATTATATTTAGAACATAGGCAATGCAGCTAAGTTCAAAAAGGAGCAATACATTCTGTTTAAGTAGTTTTTAAAATATTTGGATTGTTTTACTCTTTATTTTTAATAGTGCTTAATAATTTTCATTTTTCTAATTTATTATTTAAGTTTCATTGTATGTCATTATTTGTATATATTTTTCTTCGTTTGTATTTTTCTTTATATTTGTATTTTTCCTAATTTAGTTTTTACATATACTCATTTTCTTATCCTAATTTTTTGTATCGATTGCTATTTCTCGAGGTTAAAACATTTCATTCATTCATTTTTATTTCTACTGTGCTTCAAACAATACATTACTCATATAATCAATGATTTGTTATTACTTTTTCCTCTTTGATGTACTCCCATAGCACTTTCATTTATAAGTTTATTATCTTGTTGTGCTATGATTAATAATAAATAAATAAATATTTAGCACATGAGATTTAAATTATCATAAACATATATTACATGAGACAAAAAAGCAACAACCTACAATTAACGTCAAAAAGTGTAAAATATTTCTTTGAAATTCATATTGTTATGTTTTTACCTTTTAAAAACATTTAAAATATGACCTCGTAGATTGCAAATAAAATAAAAATAAATTTCCATTTAGTTTTAATTAAATTCTTTATTATTCGAACAATTCTGTGTGCCACTGTTCACAACTTTATATAAACAACAACAATTACTTTGTTTTTTATTCCTTTGTTTACACCCTTTGCATAAACAAAAACAATTATTAGACAATCGTTCGACAGATCTTTGTAACGGAGATCTTCAAACCACGATTATTCTCTTCAATAACAAGACTGACGAACTTTTACTAACTCAGTTGCCTTGTTGAAGAGTGGTGCGATTAAATTTGATATTAAAGGTAAAGCAATTTACAATTCGAAAAAAACCCTACATTTATCCTTTGTTAGTTGACAAAATGTTTAAAATCCATTAAATACGCATTTGCTAAGAAAATTTATAAATTTTTTGTCATGATGGCTTTAATATTTACAATACTAAGGGTTACAATGGAATTGACTTTCGAAAAAAATTAATAATGATGGGACACTTACATAAAAGAAAACACATCCCAGGAAACAACTTACTTAAGTCCTTCATATATTCATTAGAGAAGTTATAGATGAGATAAAAAAAATACGTTGTAAGATAATACGTAACAATGCTTAAAAATGGCAACGTAAACATGGTAAACAGCACGACGTTGTCATCATTCTTGTTGACTTCTATCAGCGCAAATACATCTCTTAAGGCGGGTGACTCTGTTTTTTTTTTTTGTTTTCTTTTTCAACATCTATTGTGCCACAATGTCAGCAGCAATAACCATGTTTTACTAACCAAGAGAAAAATAACCTGAAAGTGGGAGTTACCACCCAAATGAATTCGGTCTGTATGGCAATATTTGAGGGATTTTTTCATTAAGTAGATGAGTTTTATATTGTAACGTACACCAGCACATAACATTATTATTATACTTGATTAGAATGGAGCAACATTTACAATTTTCCTGATTTTGTAATTTCGGAGGGGTGACTCTGCGTTGGCGACCATATGACATTTGAAAAATTTAAAAAAAAATTACACGTAAAACAAATAAAACAAAAAAATTGCAAAATCGTTGGCATAAGTCTTTCTATATTTCAAACAACACTTGATTTCTTTTACTTTGGTCCACGATCTGTGGTTGGGACGTGGCAAAAGTTTTCATGGCCTTCATTTAAATTTAAAAAAGAAATTAAAAACAAATGGGAAGTTTGTTTGATAAACCGTTTGTGTTTAGCTTCAAATCAAGGTTATGTAGTGTGAAAAAATGTTCATGATGGCCTTTTAAAAGTAATCTTTCCTGTCGGAATAATCCATCCAAGAAACCGACTTAGCCTTACCCTCAGAGAGGATTTTTTTCAGTATCCCTCTTGAGAGCTTATTGCTGCCACAAAGCATTTCTCTCTTGTTTCATCTTTTTTAATCAATTTTTGTTGTTCCAGCTAAGCGGGTGTTTGGTCTGCTCTAGCAAGACCTTGCATAATGGGCCTGCCATCTATCATAGCCTACAAACAACTTCCGCCGCGTATTTGATGTAGTGGGGCGGAATCTTCCTGATTATTGATTTCTATCTATTTTTCCTGACCGTCGTGTGGTATTATACTTTTCCATTTCCAGGTGGTGAAGAAGCTTCTATGATGGATTGTATTGGAGGGGGATGAAGCCATTTCATTTTGAAATTTGAAAACAATAATGAAGGGCTTTTTTCAATCCACAAATAACCTGCCATGGTAGACTGAAAGAATATACATACATACATACATAATTGGTCATTACAACCCTTTAGTCAGGATTCCGACCTAGTTTCTAACACCACTTATGTTGTGTGTGTTAATTTTATACATGAGTGGCGACAGATTTTTAAGAAACTTTTCATGGCAATTTTTATTTACTCTCAGAGTTTTTGCCAGAAATCTGCTGACAGGAAGTCGCCGAAGAAATACTTTTTGTATTTTGTTTTGATGTCTGGCCTGGGGCTCGAACCCTGACTACCGCTACTTCTTTTACATCGCTTAAATTAAAATTATAAACAAAAGCTACAAAAACAAAACAATGCAGTAAACAAACCTGTTTACAAATAATCGTACTGCTTAATATAACAACAAACACCAGCATAAAAAATGGCAAACAATAAACAAAAATCCACAAACAACACTACAGCAATAAATACACAAACAACAAGAGAGCGAAGTCACGAACATTCGCCTTCAAGAACATTTATCAGACATCTTACCTTGCCATATAAAAGGCAAGGCAAAGCAGGTGAGTTAGTTAGTGGACTTCAGTCAGTCTTGTGAATTTTAATTAAAACTAAACACAAATTTATTTTAATTTTATTTGAATTCTACGAGCTCATATTTTAAACGTTTTTAAAAGGTAAAAGCGTAACAATATTCACTCTACATTAATTTATGGTCAAAAATGGTAAAATTATTATCACCCTAATACTTATTTATATCGCAGTATTCAATGCCTTAGAGAGCTATAATTTTATGCCATTTTGAAATTTATGACATTTGCATGTCAATTGTTACTTGTGGCGCCAATGTGTCATCTGTACTTGTACTTTCATTCATTCAAAAAATTATGAATTGAATACGAATAAGGAACATGTTTAAATTTATCATGGAAAATTTATTTTTAAAATTAAATTGACTAACAGATGAATTTACATGAAATTTGTATGGCCAATTTTGTATGTTAAAGAGTTTGAATTCAATTTCATACAGTTAAGTAACCACATGCGTATGTCATTTCTGGAGATGACTTGCACAGCAACTTTCTTTGAAACTCTATTAAGGCACTCTATTTGTACGCCCAGCAGCTGCTAACAACACTGAAGTACGCAAAGTTACAGTTTAACAAGAAACAAATTAAAAATCTTTTGCGGAAATTTGCACAAAGAGAGAAAGTGTTGACATTTGGTGAGTGAATAAGTGTTTGTGCATGTGTGTACGTACCTATTGAAACGAAACTAAATTAAACTTCGAAATACAAAGCAACCAAAGCAACTACATTTGCAGTTAAAAATTCCTGAGGCATCTGCAATTGTTGAAACGCATATACGCTGCACAAAAACCCCGATGTCCCCCCCGGGCGACTGCCTCTCAGGAGATTGCCGGCAAAAATCTGAGAGTAAGTATAACTGCCATGAAAATTTTGTTAAAAATCTGTCGTTCGGAGTCGACTTTAAACTGTAGTTCCCGCCACTCATGTATAATATTAACACACACAACATAAGTGGTGCGAGAAGCTAGACTGTAATCCTGACTGAAGGGTTGTAATGTTCTATATTTTTGCAGAGAGAAATTCACATTCTTTAATGGGAGGATGCGAACACCATTAAAAAAATTTGTTTAAATGTTAAGGGGAATACTCCAAATGTCGTACATACGAAAACAATTTATAACAGCAACAATACTCAAAATAATAAACATTTGTTAACTTCTTGTAAGAAACAAATACGAAAAGTGAAACAGAATAATAGCATCATCATCATACTCATTATTCACTTCGTATTTTGCATATTAAAATTCATATTTTTGTACTTTTTTAACTACCTTTAGGGCAAGTGAACAGAAAATAAGAAAGATATCCATCCTTACATTTAAGTGTGATTGTAAGTTTGTATGTAGAATATACGTGATTGTAGCAGTATGTTCTAGTATTGTCAATAAACAAAGCGAACCAAAAGAGATGTAAATGAAATCAACATGCCTTCAAATCAACTTAAGCAAAATTTTATGAAAGTTAAACAAGTCACCAATGAAATAAAAACATCAAGAAAAAATAAACAGTAACAGCATTAAAGAAAACAACACTTACCATGTACCAAATGCCGTATGCTTCATATGTAAAAAAGACAAGAAAAATTGGAAAGTTTAACACAAGCGGCTGGTGATATATTTTTGTGGAACTAATTTTGAATCGATTTTAAGGGCATTTCTTTAAATTCTATATATTTTAAAATATAACTTAATTTGACTTAGTTAACACCAAAGGTTCCCAAATCACTTGGAATGGTGACTTTCACACAATAGTTGCTGGGCTCCTACGCAATAGAACACAATCAGTACCAAACAGTTTTATATCTTTATAGCGATGTAATGTCTAAAAAATTATCCTAAAAATAGTTTTCTGATTCTTGATAAATCAAAAGTATTCTAACGCATATGTGTGAAAGTCTTCACCTTCTTTACGACGCCGCCAGCCTAAAATCCACACCAAATATTTTTTTTTTTTTGATATTTTCGAAATGCATTGGCCATTCTTACATCGTTTATGGTTTTGTATTGTCCCGTTTAAGTTTCCATTTATTCAAAAATGGGCCTTGTATCTAAAGATGATTTTTCGATGAATATTGAGGTTGGATTTAAATTGCTACAGCTATCCTCTTCACACAAAACTGACTGACTTTTATTGCCGCCATTGCCTGCTTTGCCTTGCCTTTTATATGCTACCGTAAACAGTCTGATGAACGTTCTTGAAGGCGAATGTTAGCGTGTTCGCCTTTTCGAGATCTCTATAAATGTAAACATCATTGCTTCATTATTGTTGTTTGTGTATTTTTGTTTACAAATATTCTTGTATTTTTGTTTTGGTATATTTTTGTTTACTTGTTTATCATGTAAACAAGTTCATTGTTTTTGTTTTTGTAGCTTTTGTTTATAATTTTAATGTTAAACGATTTAAAAGGAAAACACCATTTTCATTTTCATAACAACATTATTTGGCGTTCTCATCTGGTATTGCTAACTATAACAATAGTTGTTCAGAACAGTGATGGCGACAAGGCATCACAAAGACTCATATTTGGAAAAACATAATTTTAAAAGCGTGTATATCAAGTTCTCCGCTCAACTCTCGGATAAGCTCCGTCGTTCCCCATCTAATCTCAACGACATTGGCGGACTGTGGGCCAACATCTCCCACTCCTTGCGCACTGCTGCGGAAACAGTCCTTGGTTTCGAACGCCCACCCGAACGAAATCAATGGTACGATGAGGAGTGTCGCGAGGCAACTGCAGCGAAAAACGCCGCATACAAGAAAACGTTGCAGTCAGCCGCTACGCGAGCCATTGTCGATAACTATAAAGAGAAGAGAAGGGATGAGAGACGCCTATTCAGACGCAAGAAGAGGGAGCAGGAAAGGCGTGAGCGTGAGGAAGTCGAGATGTATAGATGTAGGAATGACGCTCGAAAATTCTATCAAAAGGTTAAGCATCTAACCGAGGGTTATAAACCCGGAGCGTCTTCCTGCAAGGACGAAAATGGAAACTTAGTAACAGATCCGCAGGAGTACTGAGGTTATGGAGGAAATACTTCTCTACTCTGCTACAAGGCGATGACGACACCAATACCGCCTTTAGAGATGATGTTCCGAACCCGATCGATGATGACGGCGTGGAGATTCCGCCGCCTAGCTATGAAGAGGTCAAAGTCGCGATTACGCGCCTTAAAAACAATAAAGCGGCATGTCCTGATGGCCTCCCCGCTGAATTGTTTAAGACCGGATGTAATGAGTTGGTAGGGCGCATGCACCAGCTTATTTACAAAATATGGCTAGAGGAAAGTATGCCCAACGATTGGAACCTCAGTGTCCTCTGTCCTGTCCTGAAAAAGGGAGACCCTACTATATGCGCCAACTATAGGGGTATAAGCCTTCTCCCTATCGCATATAAGGTTCTTACAGGCGTATTGTGTGAACGACTGAAGCCACTCGTCAAAACACTGATTGGACCTTATCAGTGCGGCTTCAGACCTGGTAAGTCCACCATCGACCAGATCTTCACACTACGCCAAATCCTGGAAAAGACCCACGAGAAACAAGTCGACATACACCATCTTTTTGTCGACTATAAGGCTGCCTTTGATAGCCCCATAAGGGATCGTGTTTTTGCCGCAATGTCTGAGCTCGGTATACCTGCGAAGCTGATAAGGCTATGCAGAATGACGTTGAGCAATTCCTGTAGCTCCGTCAAGGTAGGAATGGACCTCTCCGTGCCTTTTGATACCGTGCGAGGTTTCAGACAAGGCGACCCCTTATCATGCGACCTCTTCAACTTCGTCATGGAGAGTGTTCTGCGAAAGGCAGGAGTGCATCGCAGTGGCACTATATTTCAAAAAAGTGTCCAGTTGCTTGCGTACGCTGACGATATTGACATAATAGGGCGTACGAAGCGAGATGTTACTGCTGCTTTTAGTGCTATTGAACGCGAGTCTACTAAGATGGGTTTGGCAGTAAATGAGGGCAAAACAAAGTATATGTTATCGACAAGTAGAGACGTGCGGCGTATTGATTCTCAGATTACGGCCGATAACTATACTTTTGAAACAGTCAAGGAATTTATTTATCTTGGCTCCGCCGTTACCACCACAAATGATGTCAGTCTGGAGATCAAGCGCAGGATCACTCTTGCCAACAGGTGCTACTATGGTCTCAATAGGCAATTGAGTAGTAGAGACCTCTCTCGTACGACGAAGCTAACACTATACAAGACGCTCATCCTACCCGTGCTTCTTTATGGCGCAGAGGCATGGACCCTATTAAGTACTGATGCAGCAGCCTTGAGAGTGTTCGAGAGAAAAGTACTGCGTAAGATCTTCGGTCCAGTACGTGTTGGCGATGATTTCCGCATTCGATACAATAGTGAGCTGTATGAGCTCCTCAACGACATGGACGTTGTACAGCGTATTAATATCCAGCGGCTGCGCTGGCTCGGCCATGTCGTTCGAATGGAGGAGGATGCTCCAGCGAGACGGGTATTTGATGCGGGGATCTGCGGAAGTCGGCGAAGAGGACGACCTTGTATCCGTTGGAAAGACCAAATCGAGGGAGCCCTGTCATCGATTGGTGTGACCAACTGGCGTAGGCGCGCAAGAAGCAGAGGCGCCTGGAAGGATGTGTTGCGGCAGGCCGAAATCCGTTAATCGGGTTGTTATGGCCAATTAAGTAAGTAAGTAAGTAAGTATATCAAGTTTTTAGGTAAAAAAAACTGTGTCAAGTTTGACTACTTACCTAATTGGTCATTACAAGCCATAATCAGTATAATATCACTCATATTGTGTTAAATTTATGAACTATGTACTCTCTTTTAACAAACCGACCAACCACCTCTAGACTTTGGCGAGTTTAACTACTATTGTATCGCCGTAGTGTAGTAGGCTACGCCGTAGTCTTATTAGCAGTGTGATCATCCTGACCGAAGGATTGTAACGATCAATTATGTATGTATACCCTTAAATTTATTTTATTCATATTATGAAAGGCTAGGTCTCTGAAAAAATTATAAGTATATTAAAGGTTTACTTCAGAAGGTCCCACTTAATGTCACGTAAAGAAATATCACGTTTATATAATGTCTCCTACGTGCAGCTTTAGAGAAACTGTAATCATTTTATAAACAAATTTTAATTCTGGGATTCATATCGCGAAATTATTTTTTAAAAACAATTAACCTAACTAACTTTTAATTTAACTTTATCTTCACAGTTCAATTACAGCAATTTGTTTCTTTATTTTCATTACAATCACCCTGATTAGTATTTTAATAACAAGTTCCTTATGTACACAAAAATAAAAATTTCGGCCAAATCAATAATGAAGACATCTCTTGACCATACTTGACCCACATGCATCAAAATTGTTTTCATTTTAGAGAAAGAACTCTTGGCGCATCGTTGTGGAAGTAGGTATGTACGCATCAGTTTACTTATTCATTTGATTGTCGATATTGCTATTGGTGTTGTTGTTATTTTATTAATTTTCTGCTTCTTTTATAAGTAATTAAGAAAATAATTTCGTAAGTCATCACAGAATATCTGCAGTCTTAAAAAGAGACTAAAACACTATACGATTTTTCTATTTTTATTGCAGAATTTCTGCTGGCTATACCTTATTCAGGCAGTGCGAGTCTTCTATCTACTTACAGTTCATTCGCTTATATTTATAGTGAGGTATACATAGGTCGTATGTCATTTGAGGCATACGAAGCTGTGGCAAGAAAATAAATGTTTGTCAAAAACATAATTTGATTTTAAAATCTTGTGATTATTTTAAATGCTTGGGAAATACACAAGAAACCCATACATCGAAATAAAATAGAATTTCGAAGATATTCTAACTGCGGTCAAGTATAACGTAAAGAAACTTTAATGAAACCGTACTGATTCTAAATAGTAGCATCGCGTTCTTCTTTACGCTGAATCCCTAGAATCCCTGAAAGTCCCTTCTACTATTGATTGGCTTAGAGTATGTTGTTCGTCACTAGAAAATAAAAAGATTACAATAATGTGAATTTTTGATTCTCATTATTGTAATAACTACGATTAATGCGTTGGTTTAAACTAGATCTGTTGATGACAATATGCCTCATGGAGACTTACTCTTTAAGTTTTCTATTTCATTTCTTCACTATAATCTAAGTTTGCAATTTATTAAGGATTCAGAATGGTACGGGAAATCGCAACAAGTGCTTGCTGTAAAGATGTCCACAGCAGACTTTCTATATTTTATAAGATTTTCGATAATGATTTTCTATAATGAACTGGGATAAACAGTATTTAACTACCAGGACATGAATAAATAAATAAATAAAAAAAATAGACTCTGGTCTTATGCTTTTACATCGTTTAACATTAAAATTATAAACGAAACCTACAAAAACAAAATAATGAACTTGTTAACAAATTATCGCACTGCTTAATGTAACAACAAATACCAGCATAAAAAATGGTAAACAAGTGAACATAAATATACCAACAACACTACAATAATAAACGTATACAATGATGTTTAC
Organism: Sarcophaga subvicina; assembly: GCA_936449025.2. Lineage (NCBI taxonomy): Eukaryota > Metazoa > Arthropoda > Insecta > Diptera > Sarcophagidae > Sarcophaga > Sarcophaga subvicina. The sequence continues at coordinate 84,581,536 of OW388084.2, forward strand.
GTTTATAGAGAGACGTTCATGACGCGACGCGACGTCATGAACGTTGCCTCATAATCTTCAAAGGAATTGGAAAAGCCATTACCAAATTTAGTATGATTAAATAACGAGTACATTTACATTAGGCGGTTCCTAATGGTTATGCCATCCACTACAACAAAAATTTAAGAATATGAATGCGTGAATAGAGAGAAGAAGATAAAATGCAATAGTGGATGGTGTGGTAAAAAAGTCAAATCAGCTACAAGATACTCTTAATAGCGTTCTATATGGATTTGCTTCCAACTTAATTGATCATTACAACACTTTAGCCATATTACAACCTAGTTTCTCACACCACTTATGTTCTGTATGTTTATTGTATGCATGAGTGGCGGGATCAACAGTTTGACGGCCCCTCCGAAGAACAGGGTTAAGAAACTTTTCTCCGAATTTTTGCCAGAAGTTGCCATAAGAAATATTTTTTCAAAATCCGTTTAATTCGAGGTGTCTGAGTATCCAATAAACCAACTCACTATCTACTAGATTACGGCTACTACATATAGTGGACAGCAAAAGTCTAGCTACTCCAATATGTGTAAGAATTTTAAGTAGTAATTTGTAAAAATAAGTAATGTTTTTTATATTTATTTTATTAATATATTTGTATTTTATTATAAAACAAAAAAATTTTAATATTTTTAACAAAGAAAAAATTGATGACTTCATAAAGTGTATGTACCCCTAAGAACACTCAGAGTAAATTTAAAATTCAAAATCTCAATATATTAAAATGTTATACCCAATATTCAGTATACATCTTAAGGTCAAGCACTCCATTTAAGTCATTTAACATTGAACGTACCACTTTTGTTTAGCATTTCCTGTTGATATTTATCGCCACTCATTTTTCAGTCTACTTATGTTTCAGGATTAGCGACTACGTAACCATTCTTCCAAACATTCTTCTTAACAACTCACTTGGAGTCATATCGGGATTCTGTGCGCGAATATTAACCCTGTGGGGACTTTGGTACTTTGGTAGGCAAATCACATTTTCATATTATAAACAGTAGGATTGGCCTCAACGACTTGTTTGAAAAAATAATCATTACGAATTTTAATTGCCTCCAAACTTTAAGTGAATTTTATCTTTAGAATGTTTAAATGCTCTCTCTTATTCATTATTTCCCCACTAAATTGCAAACTGCTCACACCTGATGCTAACACACATACCTAAAGCATTATAATCATCTACTGCACAGCTGCTAAGACATATATAAGTTCATAGTTTAGGCAGGAGATTAAACGTTCGGAACAGAATGGACGATTATCAGTTACTTTTGATATTTTTTTTTAAATCGAAACCACCTTATCGAATCTTAAAAAGAAGCTCGAGTACATCAGTTTAAAACATTAAACTTTTGTTTCTGAAATAAGAACTCTAGGAATCACAAGCAAACTAAGAATCCCTAATTTTTCTACTACTACCGCATATCCACATTTTTTTTTTATAATTTTCCTTCCAAAACTTGTTTATTTGTTTTTATAATTCAGTGTCATTTCTTTTTCTATTTCACCTAGTCCTAGAAAAAAAGTTTTTTTTTCTTTCTGGCTCTTATTTCCCTGTGTTCTTGCGAGACATTTTGTGTTTACGTGTGTCTACTCGTTTACCCTTTCATTTTAATTTTTTTTTTTGTAACTTACGAAAATAACGAATCTTTTCTTTAAAATATGTTTTAAAGGTACATTCGGTCGCTTTGCCATTGAGAAATGTCTGCGCAAGTGATAATAGAACAGTAAATAGGAACTTAAAATTGGTAGTTGAAGTGTGAAATACATTTTCACCTTTTTTTAAGCATGTCGTACACGTAGGGGTATCAATACTTTTATGCCCTTACCAATAAGCACACGTTCACGCATTCCGATAAACATTTGTCGTTTACATACACTTACGCACTTATACTTTAATTCTTTTCAACGTCAATGTTGTTTTTGTTGCTTTTTTAGTTGTCGTTGTTGTTGCTTTTGCCGTTATTGCAATTGATACCAGAAATCAGTAATGAGTATTCAAAAAGATGAGTAGAATCGAATCATACTCATAATTTCTGTTACTTATACGCATTCATACTTCTTTTAATATCATGGAACATCTATCATATTCAAAGTTTAAAGTACTCATCATATTCATATTTAACAACATGTATGATGTTATTGATTTCGAATCTTCATGACTCAACATCTACAAGAATTACAAAATAAGTATGATTCGCCTACGAACACTAAAATACTCACTAGAAGGTTGTGTGTTTGCTCTGCTTGCTGCTCTGCCTTTTTTTTCTTACGTGTCTTTTTCTTTTTTTGTAAATGCAAAAATAACTATAACTATAAATCATGAATCATTTATAAGTATTGTAAGTATTTTTCTAAAGTTATGAATCTAAATGAGTAGGCTTATGAATCAAACATTTTTCAAATGGTATGAGTTTGATGGCAACGTTGTGCTCATACTCATTGCAACCTGTACTTATAAATCAACGTTGAGTGTAGAAGTCGCCGTAGGCTAGTAGGTAGTGTGTTGGCTTATTAGACGTAAAGCCAGGGTTCGAGCCCCAGGCCAGACATCAAAACAAAATACAAAAAGTATTTCTTCGGCGACTTCCTCTCAGCAGATTTCTGGCAAAAAAAACTCTGAGAGTAAATAAAATTGCCATCAAAAATCTGTCGTTCGGAGTCGACTTTAAACTGTACGTCCCACCACTCATGCATAAAATTAACACACATAACATAAGGGGTGTGAGAAACTAGGTCGTAATCCTGACTGAAGGGTTGTAATGACCAATTATGTTATGTATGTGTTGTAGTGAGTACGAATGAATTAGAGTAGTGAAGAGTGAAGTTTCAATATTGTTAACTCACTTATATTCAAAATCTCATGAGTGCTTATGAAAAGCGAAAAAACGATTCATTGCTGATCTCTGCAATAAACTCAATAGAGAAAATATTTATATGTATTTATATTTCTTTTCGCAAATTGAGTTGAGAATCGGTTTAGAAATATTTACAAGAGAGAAAATGAAGCACACATTTAAATAAAGACGCTGAAGATGATATGTCGATGAAAATTAGATTCATTTGCTAACTGCTTCAGAGCCCATTTAGAGAACACATCGTTGTCTGTAGTCGGAAAACGTAAATTCTTGGATCAATTGGATGGTGTACGAGTTCAGGTACAAGAAACAACGCAAAATTCGCTACATTATGGTCTGTAAAAGGCTGAGTACAGATTCTTCTGCACATGCTTACAAACAGCAGCGATGTTTTCGGCAGATCTTGCGATTCGGTGACATATGAGCGTTGGTCCATCGTTTTCCAAACATCGTTTTCACATTGTGAATAGTCCTCTCAGTTTTATGATTATGGCGATCGTAACATAAACGAAGCGCGCGATATGTAACCCGAACCGAACACCAATAATGCCATATTAAGGTCAGAACTGTAATTGCTTTACATCTTACAGTCGACAGTACACACGAGTTAGCCTATGGACGCATTATTCTCTAAAGATTAAACTGTACCATAGAATATTTAAAAGGATCCTGAACAATCTACCATAGACGGGAACGAATATCGTTGTACTGATATTTAAAATCTGTTATTTACAAATATCTCTCCTCTGTTCTAATTATTTTGATAGTAATTGAGGTCAATTGTGTTAAATATTCATGTAGAAAATTTGCTTTTCTAATTTAACTTAATTATTTGAAAATAATAATTTCAAAAGTATTTTAAATAAAAAAATATAAGAAAACCTTTAAAAAATGAAAAAAATCAAAAAAAAATTATTAAATTGGATTTAAAATCACAATGGCAATTATAACAACAGAAACAAAAAGATTTTAAAAATAATGCAACACTGTCAGTAAAACGAAGCTACACCAGCACAAAAATAAAACAAATGGAGATGGTCAGATGCATTTAAAGGCCATAAAAAAAAACGAAAAAAGAAAAAAATTAAAGGCTATGTGTGAAAAATTTTCTATTTCTGTTTGTTTTGGTGGAATATACAGTGCTTTTGCTTTAAATAAAAATAAATTTAAATTAAAGAGTTTCAAAAGTCGGGGTAGTTCGTTTTTTAATAAAATTTTATTTTATTAATCTGTTTTAAGCCAGTGAAACGGTTGGCTGTTGTGAGTCTTTAAAGTTACATTGTAAAGAAGAAAAAAAAAATGAAAATTTTTAAATTTAAATTAAATTCTTTTAAAATGTATCATAATCACTGCAAAAATTTCAAGAAAAAAAGTTTCCAAAAACAAAGGCTTTTTAAATGCGATTAAAAAATTCTTGATTTACTGGGATTAAGTCCCTAATGAACGTATTTTCGCTGCCCTTTCTAGTCCGAGGATTATCCAAAGATAACTCCTTTATGGCTTCTAGGAGATAGGAATATCGTAGGAAATTGCATTGCTGATGGGTTAGCTAGATTGCCATGGAGCTCGAAATCTCCGACATGTTACAAAGGATACGTATGTCGATAGCCTCAGTTAATATGGATATTATCCACTCGTTTTACAGGCAACAAGATGATACGTACAATATAGCGAGACTCTGCTGGACACGTAAGAAGAGGACCGACTCACTTCTGCATTAAATCTCGTGGCCATCCATCACACAAAAGCGATATTTGCGGGCCACTATCATTTTAATAGACATCCAAAACGGTCGGCATTCCGACAAATAACTTCTGAAGGAACTGTGGGTCTGAGGAGGATGTAGATACTGTATTTCTCCCCAAGTGCCAGTGCTCTTGCTAAGAAGAGAGGAAAGTTTTGATATCTCATTTTCGAACATCATTAACCGAGCTGTCTTTGCTGCAATAGCAAGATTTATTATGGAATCAGGTTGCTTTCCGCTAGGGAATGTTTGATACCCAAATTGAATCAGTCGTGGTATCATTATGGTCTAAGTGTTACCTCTTCCTTATCTAACCTAACCCTACCCTACCAATATTTATAGAATTTTAAAAGTAAAAATAGAAAATGTTATCTACATCATGAACATGTTTTCTTCCCATTTTAATACCTAATGTGAGAATAATATTTACGTTTTCCGATCTCACTTTGATTAGCATCTATTTAAACAGTTTTTCATTTGTTTCTTTGCAACCACTTTTAGTGTTTTCCCTAAAACGACTGCTGCATATATTTTGGAATAAAGCTCCATATAATTTTGTTGTCAACTGACAAAATATAAATCGCTGGAATCTAAAGCTTCTAGGTTATGCTGGTCTGTTAACGCATATTTAACGTATTTCGAAAAACTGTTCTCATGTCCTCTTTATTTTTTTATCTTTACCCCATTTTATCTTTACAGGATTACAAATAGTTTTATTGTATTGACGTCAGCTTCTAAGCTGCGATTTCGCGTATTTTAGCTGGGATTTGTTTCGTTTTTTATTTTTTGGGACATGTTCTGTAGCATCAAAGGATTTGCATTGGTTTTTTAGTGTGTTTGCTTGTAATAAAAACTTTAGCATTCTGAATTTACAAAACCTCAGTTGAATAGATTTGTCAATATGTTGTCGGTATTTTATATGTATACCACAGCTTGGCTTCGGTATGGATATGGATTTTCTTGAAAGCCTTTCTATAAATAATTTAAGAGCAATAAAAGTGTTAACAGTGGTTATTAAAGCTAAAAGCTATGATATTTTAAATAAAATTTATTTGTGAATTATAAAAGAGTATTACTGCCTTTATGCGCGGTGTAGTGTAACAAACCAGAGCCTCTGGTGGAAACCGAAATCACGACCCTCACGTCACTACTTTCAACAATCCTGCGGTACTGATAAACCACACTAATATTGAGTCTTCGAGAGACTTCCGAATTGTTAAATTAATTGTATGTTATTCAGTCTGTTCTGCCAAATCACAAAGGTGGCCCATAAACAACGATGCGTGTTGCCTGAATGGGCTCTAGAGCAGTTGGTAAGGGACCCTAGTTTTCATTGAAAAATCAGGTTGATAAATGAGACTCGTTTCCGGATGAGTAGGTACGTAAACAACCGAATTTGCCGAATGTAAGACCATATCAATTCACATATGGGTTATGGACTGGCGTTCTTTGAGAATGTCGTTTGCCAGGCCATTTCTTTTTGTGACAAGCACTGTAGGTCGATCGTTATCAACCTCCTTTAGCCTGAAATGGATGATTTGGATACCAAGCATATATGGTTCCAACGAGACGGCCTGGCAACCCAGCTTATGCCACTTTGAATATTCTGAAGGGGCTATAGGGGGCATGCTCATGTGCACTGGCCACTATTACACTTTCTTTTCATGGGGTTTTCTTGATTATCAGTTGTATGTAAAAAAAAACCACCGACTACAAAGGCAGCATAATTCAAATCCAGCCTGATTTATGAGCCAGAATTATGGAAAATTGAAAATTTTAAATACAATCAATGTAGAGAAACCCTGGCGGACGTTTAAACAATTTTTTATTCCAAACATAAATTCAACAATAGGCCTTGAAAACCAATATCAATTTTCGATGATATCCCACACAAACTTTTTTTTAATTGATATGTTAGAGGCTCTTAATAAAAGCCCCTACAAAAGTGTATAAAAGGTGAGATATCTCGAACAAAACAAAGAAGAAAAATATATTTCTTCGTCGACTTTCGTTCAGCACATTTATGTTCAAAAATTTTCAGCTAAGACTTACTCCTGATTGGAGGGTTTTGTATGTATTCTGTGTATATTATTACGTTTTTGCCTTTTAAAAACGCTTAAAATATTAGCTCGTAAATTGCAAATAAAATAAAAATAAATTTGTGTTTGGTTTCAATTAAAATTCTTTATTATTCGCACAAATCTGTGTGTCACTGTTCACTACTTCATTTAAACAACAACAATTGCCTTTTTGTTATTCCTCTGTTTATACCCTTCACATAAACAATAACAATTACTAGACAATTGTTCGACAGATCTTTGTAACGGAGATCTTCAAACGACGATTACTCTCTTCAAACACACCGCGTCTTTACACAAGACTGACTGAACTTCACTATCTCAGTCGCCTGTTTTGCTTTGCCATGGCAGAGTAAAGAGTCTGATGAATATTCTTGAAGGCGAATGTTCATGACTTCGCCTTCTGGAAATCTCTATAAATGTAAACAACGATGTTTAAATTTATTATTGCAGTGTTGTTTGTGTATTTTGTTTACATTTATTTTTGTAGTGTTGTTTGAGTATTTTTGTTTACTTGTTTACCATTTTTTATGCTGGTATTTATTGTTATGTTAAGCAGTGTGATAATTTGTAAACAGGTTTGTTAACTGCATTGTTTTGTTTTTGTAGTTTTTTTTTTATAATATTAACGTTAAGCGATGTAAAAGCAAATCACCAGTATCAAGATTTTTCATTTTCGTAACAATATTAACTCCGGCTTTGGTGGAGTCGGCACTAAAAAAAATGATGAGAGCTTTTCCTCCATGGGAACCTGATTAGAATTAATACACAGAACATATATGATGTTAGAAGTTAAATCGTAATACTAGTTGCAATGCGTTGTAATGACCAAATAGGTATGTAAGTATAGCACAAATTTCAAGTAATTTATCCGAAAATCATGTGATAGCTTTGGTGGAATAGGACTTATCGTAATCGATTTCGTGTGAAGGTAAATATTTTACTTACCATCAACAGCATTATTGCTGACAACCCGCATGCCAGTGAAATTATTGGCTTAAGGAAAACCTCATAGCCTCATAAGTTGACTAAAAAAATTATGTTTGTAAAACATAACACAAAATTATATGTTTTTTACTGTTACTAGACAAGAAATAAAATGGCATGATTGACATGATTCGATAATAGTTTTGCCTGCATTGACAGACAACTTCTACTACATGGGTACAATGGTGCAAATCTTTGTAGCCAAAGAAAGAAAACTTGTGTGGATTATTAAAAGAAAAGAAAAACTTAACGTAGAAAAAATTCAACTGAAAAAATCCCTAGTAACCGCAAAGAGGTCACGTACTACTTTAAACTATATTCGATTTTTTTACCCTCTTATACAGCGTCTATGACTGCTGCGGGTTATGATGATTATGATCTTCAGCATGACGGTGCAACATTTTTAGTTTCGAAGAATTCCTTTTTACACTGTATTTATAATATACCTCATGTTCTAAACTACATGCGGTTCGGCAGAGGAAATACGTTTTTGATGAAGTTAAATATTTTACTGTGATTTTGATGATTTTAAAACCAATAAATACATGCCATACTGTGTGAACGAAAGGGAAAAAATTAAATATACTTTTAGAAAAAGGTTAGTGGCTTGTGTTCCAGTTTTCATTGGCTATTCTTTTTACGTGGTGGGTTCCAAGCCCTACGCATAATCCTAATTTAAAGCTCAGGACATTAGTTAACACCTAGCGAGCGCTAGTATATCATCCAAAGGGGGTCACGAGGAAGCAGCGTGTCAGCTTAAATACAGCAAGATAAGGATCGTCCTGGATCGTCCCAATCAGAAACTTTGACTTGTTTGCATATCTCATATCCCATCCCATCCTCTCTCGTACAACGAATCTTTTACTCTATAACGTACTTTTCATCCCGTGATTTTTAATGGCGTAGAAACATGAACTCTATTAAGCACTGACGCAGCAGCCTTGAAACTATTCGAGAGAAAAGTCCTACGCAAGATCTATGATCCAGTGCGAGTTGGGTATGATTTCGGTATCCAATCCAACAAGGAGCTGTATAAGTTCCTCCACAACATGGACATGTTGCAGCGCATTAGCATCCAGAGGCTGGGCTATATCGTTCGGATGGAAGTAGATATTTCGGCGAGACATGTATTTGACGCGTGGATTAGCGGAAGTCTGTAAAGAGGACGAATTTGTCCAAGTTGGAAGGACCAAATTGAGGAAGCCTTATCTTCGATTGGTGTAAACTGGGGAAGGCGTGTAAGAAGCGGAGGTATTTGGAAGAATGTGATAGAGCAGGACAAAATTCCAACGTTGTTAATATCCACTTAAGTGAGAAAGTAAGTGAGTAAGAAGTCGCGTAGTCTAGTAGGTAGTATGGTGGTAGTAAGGCCAAGGTTCAAACCCCAGGTCAATCATCTCAAACAAAACGAAATTTGAAAAAAATATTTCTTCGGGGACTATCTCTCTTAAAGTCGCCGTAGTCTAGTAGGTAGTGTGTTGGCTTATTAGACGCAAAACCCTGGGTTCGAGCCCCAGGCCAGGCATCAAAGACAAAATACAAAAAGTATTTTTTCGGCGACTTCCTCTCAGTAGATTTCTGGCAATAACTCTGAGAGTAAATAAAAATTGCCATGAAAAGTTTCTCAATAAATAAAAATCTGTCGTTCGGAGTCGACTTTAAACTGTAGGTCCCACCACTCATGTATAAATTTAACACACACAACATAAGTGGTGTGAGAAACTAGGACGTTGTACAATGGGTCAATTCGACCTCCGGGTACTGTACTTGTCTTAATTGACAAGTACACGTCCTCTAACCTAACCTAACCTAACCTAATCTCTCAGCAGATTTCTGGCAAGAACCCTAATAGTCAAATAAAATTTCCATGAAGAGTTTCTCAGAAATGGGTCGTTCAGAGTCGACTTTAAACTGTAAGTCCTGCTACTCATGTATAAAATTAACACACACAACATAAGTCGTGTGAAAGCTAGGTCGTAAACCTGACTGAAGGGTTGTAATGACCAGCTATATATGTATGTAAGTAAGTAAGTTTAGCAAAAGTAACACAAGATGATAGTTGTCAACTACCAAAGTTCGGAATTACAAGTTGTAAGACATTGTTACGAAATTGAAAAATCTAGATACTGGTGTCTTGTTTTTACATCGCTTAACAATAAAATTATAAACAAAAGCTACAAAAACAAAACAATGTAGTAAACAAATCTGCTTACAAATTATCGCACTGCTTAATATAACAACAAACACCAGCTTAAAAATTGGTAACCAAGTAAACAAAAAATACACCAACAAGACTACAATACTAAATGTAAACGACGATGTTTACATTTATAGAGATTTCGAGAAGGCGAAGTCATGAACGTTCGCCTTTTAGAACATTCATCAGACTCTTTACTTTGCCATATAAAAGGCGAGGCAAAGCAGGCAACTGAGTTAGTGAAGTTCAGTCAGTCTTGTTTGAGGACGCGGTGTGTTTGAAAAGAGTAATCGTGGTTTGAAAATCTCCGTTATAAAGATCTGTTGAATAATTGTCCAGTAATTGTTATTGTTTATGCAAAGGGTATAAACAGAGGAAAAACAAAAAAAGCTATTGTTGTTGTTTACTTCAAGTTGTGAACAGTAGCAAACGTAATTGTGCTAATAATAAAGAATTTTAATTAAAACTAAACACAATTTTATTTTTATTTTATTAGCAACCTGCGAGCTCATATTTTAACAGTTTTTAAAATGTAAAAACATAACAACATATTTGTGTGGAATAAAAAAACCAAACCAAACCTGTTGATTGTTCATCGCCTTAATGTTCACAACAAGGCAGGACATTTATCCTCCATTAAAACGACAATGACTTTTAAAGAATCTCAGCTCTTTCCCATATAATTATTATTGAACCGTTTCAAAAATATTAAAATGCCGTAATTTTGTGATAAAGTGCATGCAGGGGAAAAGAAAGAAACAAATTTAAATGTTACTTAAACAACTTCGAATCTGATGACTGAATCTTGATTCTATACCAGCTTTACCAAATCATAGTTTAACACAGACACCTGAAAAACATAACGACACTGAAGGACATTTTTTTGGGACAGCTAAGGCAGAATGAAATAAAAAAGGAATGGAAGACAACAGCAAAAAATATGATAAAAAATTAAGCTACAGAAACAGAATAAAAAATGGCACAATAAAATTCATTTAACAAAACAATGGCATCTCCTTGCTTTTATTTATTTGTGTCTAATGCCGCTTATTGGCCAGCCAAAACGTGCAATGAACTGATGACTAAAAATAAACTTTTGTTGGCTTTACGAAAAGAATATAAAAAGAATGTCTGAACAAAAAAACATTCAAGTTGTGAAATAAAACAAAAAAAATACTTCCAACCATTTATACCTTAGGCGATTTAAACAAATTGTTAAAAATTTTATCTGTTGCCTGAAATCAGTTGCAGTTTTTGATTTTAATCTCTGTGATCATTTAAAGCAGATTTTAGGTCGTTTTAAGTGGAGCCATATGCCATGATTGTTTACGTACAAACTCACAAATAAAACCAATGACAGAAACCAGCAATGATAAAAGGTACTGAAATAAATAAATAAGCACACAAAAATCCATTAAAATTTTAATGGGATTAACAAATCTGCACAAATAAAACAAAAACAAAAAAACACAAAAAATATTTACAACCAAATCCGCCTACGTTATGCTCTACTGTGAAAGTTTTATAAAATATTCATACTCCCTGAAGAAGACAAATATTCCATCTAACCTGTCCTCATTACTTTGAAATCATAAGCATTCAACCCATTGTTTAAGGAATCCCAAGCTGTAAAGCAAATTTTTGTTAATAAAGTCCTAAAAAGCTTTTGGAACTCCAAGAGGTCTTTGGAAGGAAGCATGATTCCGAAAAGCATTTGTCTCCGCTCTCGATTAGTCGATCAATAATGCTATGAAAAGAGAATTTTAAGCGTTTTAATAAATATTATTCAAGTCCAAATTAATACTGAAGCAACCAATTCAGTATCGATCTGGACACTATATTCATAACAAAAAGAGATGGAGAATTTAGCTTCTGCTTGCTCTTTCAGTATAAATTTAACCGCTCATACCGCAATGTAAGGTCGTGTTCCCATCTTCTTCAAGTACTTACTATATTGGTCAATACAACCATTTAGTCTGGATTACAACCTACCTTCTCTCACCACGTATATTGTGAGAGTTCATTTTATCCATGTGTGCCGAAATCTAACACTTAACATCATCTTCGAACGAAAACTTTTTCATATTTCATTGTGTTCGAAATGTCTGAACTGGGGTTTGAACAACAAGTTCTTGTTTAATAACGCAATACATACATACGTAGTTCGTCAGTACAACCCTTCAGTCAGGATTACGACCTCAGAACACTTACGTTGTGTGTACATGAATGGCGGGACCTACAGTGTATAGTAGACTCCGTACGAGAGACATCTGATAAAGAAAGTCGCCGCAGAAGAAATATGTGTTCATATTTCGTTTTGTTGGAGATGTCTGGCCTGGGGTTTGAACCGTTGCCTCACCTCTAATCAGTCAACATACTACCTACTAGACTACGGCGACTACAACACCAACGGTTACTTCAATCTTCTTTAATAATCCTAAAGGAAAATTCTGAGACTGTCTGCGACATCATTCAAAGAAGTCATGTAATCGTAAGTCGTTGAGGTCAGATAGTGAACCTGAGGATTAATCCAGGCAAAACTATAATAGTATCATTTGCAAGATGGAGAAAACTTACTAAATGAAAGAATATTTGTCTCTTTAATAGGAAAATATCACAGAAGATGAATGTAAAGTATTTATACCATAATGATATGCAAACCAAAAGTTATGCACTAGATGCACACTATGATGATCAGATTAAAGCCTTTCGTCGGGATTACAACCTAGCTTCTCACACCACCTATTAGTCTGTAAATAAATATGTGCTGGAACTCCGAAGGACAGGTTTTTGAGAAACTTTTTATTGCAAATTTTTTTTTACTCTCAGAGTTTTTGCCAGAAGACTTTTGCAATTAAGTCGCCAATAGACATTTTCCATATTTCGTTTTGCGTAAAATGCTTGAGCTGTTGAACCACGGGCCAACACACTACCCACTACACTAGTTTTGAAATTTTAAGATTTATAGAGGAAAAGAATCCAAGTAGCTTAGAGACAAGTAGAAGTTTTTTTGATAAATTAAAAATAGAGAAGGGAAATGACAATATTCAGAATGGAGGTAGTCTCGAGTCTAACATGTACACAGCACATTTTTTGAATCTGTAAAGAACTAATGCTTCTCAGGAAGAAATACCCGAAAACATATCATATGCATGACAGCCAATTGTCATTGTTGACACGAAGCTGATGAGTATCAATAAATGTGTGGGAGCAATAGACTTGGAGCAGTCATTATGGGAATACGTTATAAAGTTGGAGGAGAGTACAATTGATCGCATGGTTGCAGTACTAAAGCACCTCTCCACGAGAATATTAACAAGACCATACTGTCCTTTTAAGTCAATCTGTTAGTTTTGCCTCAAAATTCAATCAAAGAGATTTTTATAACTCACCGTGCTTCTAGCATTTTGTTCAGCCATTTAATTACCGGGATTTAAAATAAACTCATTACATACATACATACATACATACATATTTTGACATTACAATCCTTCAGTCAGGATTACGACCTAGTTTTTCACACAACTTATGTTGCGTGTATTCATTTTATACAAGAGAGGTGGGGAACTACAGCCATTTCCGAGCGACAGATTATTAAAATTTTTATAAATTTTTCATGGCAATTTTATTTACTCTCAGAGCTTTTACCAGAAATCTACTGAGAGGCAGTCGTAGAAGAAATATTTTTCATATTTTCGTTTTGTTGGAGATGTTTAACCTGTAGTTTAAATCAGATATCAGTAATGAGTATTCAAAAAGATGAGCAAAATCGAATCATACTCATAATTTCTGATACTTATATGCATTCATACTTATTTTAATATCTTGGAACCTCTACTCATATTCGAAGTTTGAAGTACTCATCATATCCATACATAACAACACGTATGATATTATTGATTTCGACTCTCCATAACTCAACATTTACACGAATCACAAAATATGTAAGAATCGCGTACGAACACTAAAATACTCACTAAAAGGTTGAGTGGTTGTTCTGCTTGCTGTACTGTCTTGTTTGCATGCCTGTGTAATTTTCTTTTTTTGTAAATGCAACAACAACTAAGACTGTAAATTTTGATGAATGATTCGAGTCACTCGAGTCAATAAGATATTAACTAGTGGCAGTATTGTGGTGTAATCCCTCATGTAGCATGCTCTGTATATAGAGTGGATATTTCTTGCATATCTACCCTCACACAAACAAAATAAGTTGAATCCACAAAATGTTATAGGAACGAAAAATTAAAATTATTTGCACAATAGAAATATTAATTCAAAGAAATTCCTTTTATACTCCTTAAAAGGCCATTAGTAAAGCAAAAAATTAAAATGCCAATTAAGGTGTACGCCAGTGTTCATTTTCGTTTTTCACTTTAAGCCAAAATAAAATTGTTTAACCAAAATAAAAGAAGATGCAGGAGTATTGTCAGGGTACTATGGTTAAGTGTTTAAGGCAAAAGAAATAATAAAACAGCAATGAAAGCAAAAAAAATTCTTGTAAACGAAATAAATTGCGTCAACAGAAAGGTTTTTATTTTTTTCTTTAATAATTTCTTTCATTTAAGAAAATAAAAACGAATAAATGACGGCAAGCCAAAATCATTGTGAATGGACAACATAGCCTTTAAGAATTGTAGGAGTATTGTGTCCAGTTAAAAATAATAATGAGGGAAAATATGGTAAATGATGAAATAGTGAATAACAATAAAAAAAAATTAAACCTTATAATGATAAACTTTACTGCAGGGAAAAGCTTTTTCGCTTAAATTAGAAACTGTAAAGCACAGAAAATGAAATATCGAATAAAAAAATTGTTTTTATTATTTTCTTTTAACGAACATTTTTTCAATTTTTTGATGATAAATAAGAAATCATTAATTATGTGTTGATATATTCGACTCGAAACAACGGTTTAAATTAGAGCTCAGACATCTCCAGCAGATTGAAATATGAAAATATTTCTTTCTGCGACTTCCTCTCAGCAGTCGTCTAGCAAAAACTCGGAGAGCGAATTTAATTGCCAAATAGCCCAAATCCGTCGTTCGGTGTAGACATTAAACTGTCGGTTTCGTCGATCATGCATACCATTAATATATACAACATGGTGTGTTTGTGAGAAGCTAGGGCTGACTAGAATGTTGTAATGTAATGACCATTGTAATTCTAGTTTAGGATTTCATAACAAGTGGATACGATTTGTTTTAAAAGATTTCATAAAAAAAATTGGTGGCGCCACGTTTGCGTTGGAATCACCAGTTTGCAGGGAAATACCACAATTAAGTGTGACTCAGACCTTTCCAGAATTCGCTGTAGTCTAGTAGGTAATGCGTTGGCTTCTTAGCCAAACTCCAGGTCAGACATCAAAACGAAATATGAAAAATATTTCTTCGGCGACTTCCTCTCAGCAGATTTCTGGCAAAAAATCTGAAAACAAATAAAATTGCCATGTAAAGTTTCTCAAAAAATCTGTCGTTCGGAGTTGACTTTAAACCGTAGGTCCCGCCACTCATGTATAAAATTAACACACACAACATGAGTGGTGTGAGAAGCTAGGTCTTAATCCTGACTGAAGGGTTGTAATGGCCAATTACGTACGCATATGTGACTGCATTGGTATGTACATATGCATACGAAGTAAAAGGAAATATGATATGTGATTCCCCTTTTTTATCAGGAGAACCTTCAGACGAGATTCCTTAAAAGTTAAATAGCAGAGCAAATGAATAAGTATATGATGAATCAAAAATTGGACAATCAAAACTATAAAATTATTTCAATCTTATTGTAACCAAACAAACAAATTGTATGTATCATAACAGGTCATAAATAATAACATCTTAAGCCGTGACATAAAGAAACTATGTTCAATAGCAGGTTTTTATACCAATCAACATGTTGCTTTCTGTACGAATTGTTACAGCAATTTTATTAAACAAAATGTTTGCCTTCAAACTGTTAAATGGTGGGATGGATAAAGTTAAACAATGCAAATTTTAATAATATCTGTCTTTCAATGAGACTATGTGAAATAGCTGGCTTTAAAACTAGTCAACATGTTGCTTTGACTTCGAATTGTTGGAGCAATCAAAATATTTATTATCGAACTGTTAAAGGCTGGGACAATGTTAAACAATTAACATTTTCTGAATATGGCTTAATGTTACCTTATACTGTGTATATCACAACATTGTTATTAAAAGGTTTGTTAAGTTAAACTTAACAAATATATTTGGTTCTAGTCCATAAATATTTGCAGGAGTGCCTTAGTAGATACGTAAATATATTCTCTTCATGACCGAACATCATAGTGTAAACAACCTGAAGGTTTCCTGTCAGTTTAAAATGAATATGCTCCAACATATTTTCATCTGAATTACAACGCAATTACAATTACTTCCTTTATTAATACAAATTTATTTATAACATTAACAACGTAAAACAGTGAAGCATTTTAAAAAATAATACAAAAATGCATATGCCACACAAAAAAATCTGTTTTTTTAAACCATTTTGCAGCCGTTATAACTTGTCAGGATATATTGTTTATGGAAATGTGATAATTAACTTTTTATGTTTTTAATTATTATTCTTAAATTAAACAAACATAATTACTATTTTTCGTTGTTGCTTTTCAATTTCCTTTGCCCGTACAAAATAATTTGTGGAATATATTTTTGTAAATAAAACATGAGTTCCCTAGTGATATATATTTACACAGTATTTTGATATTGTAATTGTTGTAAAAAAGGGTTTGAATCCTTTATTGCCTTTGGGTATTTGCATTTGAAATATAATCAACATTAATGATATGCTTATGACTTACACCGGAGGAAAATTCTCCACATGAAATGATGTATCAAATGCTGTGGGCAGTAGGAAAAAGAGGCCCTATCAGTGATACTAAATGAGTTTGAGACTGAATAACAATCAAAGACCAAATATGTGATATCTTTATAATAGAGATACATTTGTATTTGTAAAGGAGAATTAGAATCATATTCAGAAATGACGCACATTTCTGTATGAATCACGTATCCATTCAAAAATAACATACCAATCCAAAACGAATCCTAGTTCACTAAACGTAAAAAGTCACTCTTTTGTAAGGATTCAGATCTGGCGGCGTTAGTGGTCCATATTTCTCTGAGAACGACGTTCGACAAGCCATCACGGCCAATGGCGTGAAATGGATAATCTCGACACCAATGATATACGGTTCTATGTATGCTATGTGACACACAGCTCATGCCGGAGGAGACTTTACCCCGTGGGATTTTCTTAATTCGCAGGTGTATAAAAATAATTCACAAACCACAGCGGTCTTAAAAGCCAACATAACCCATGTCATCTGTCAAATTCAGCATGATTTGTACGGTACAGTAATGAATAAATACGTTCTTCTGATGAGCTCCACCTATAGAGGTTGCGACGAACAGTTGAAAAATTTTATATTTCACACACAATGATTATTAATAGGCCTTTGAAACCTAGATATTTGTTTTATTGGTAACGATAGGAAATCCTTAAAAATATGATTTTTTAAGGATTCTATGGAGATATACAGTATTGTTTTAGTTCCGATGTCGTTGTTGGTATTTTCGTATTGTTTTCCGCTTTACAGACGCTTCCGTTTGTTAATCAAACATCGTGTATTGTTATATATGAACCCTATTTACATACATACATACATAATTGGTCATCACAACCCTTCAGTCAGGATTACGACCTAGCTTCTCACACCACTTAAGTTGCGTGCTTGGTAATTTTATTTTGTTTTGAGACTTTTTTCCAAAAGTCTGCGTGAGGAAGTTGACGAAAAATAATTTTTTCATATTTTAGTTTTGATGTCTGACCTAGGGTTTGAACTGTGGCTTTAGGTCTACTAGGTACCTACTAGACTACGCCGACTACACCCTGAGCCCTATTTAAGAACACTAAAAAGCTTGCAAGATGCGTACATTGCGGCCCTATGCTCCTTAGAGGAGTCAAAGGAACATATATAATATGCGTACATGGCAGAAAAGACTCAATACAGAAGTAAAGAAAATATAGACCTCGAGGACACGCTCAATTTGGTGCCAAGAGAGTTTATCCCCATAACTATCACTGCTACTGCTACCAAGAGCCTTCAGCCCCATCACCTGTAATGTTGTCGAAAAATATAAAATATTTGTATTTAAATACTGGAATTAATCTATTTTTCAGCTAATGGCATCTATCTCTTCCTGGACGGACAAGAAAAATGCTCAGTACACTCAAGTGAATATGGTGGCGTAGTTAGACGGTTTCAGCGCTAAATTTCAGGCACTACCCTTCTCTACAATCAATTTTTACATAGAAAATCAATATCAATCTATTTTTAATTGTATTTTTAATGTGTGAGATCCAATATTAAACGAATAAATAAGAAATAATTAAAGAAATGATAGATATTACGTTGATATTATTATTGTAATTGAAATTTTTTATAAAATTAAAAATACTTGATATATAGCATATTATGAAACATGATATCACTATTTAGGGATTGCTAGTTAGTATCACTAATAAAAAATATTATAAGTCGCCCTGGTCTAGCCTATTAGACGTGAAGACAGGATTCAAACCCCAGGTCAGACATCTCTAACAAAACGAAATATTGTTATATATGAGTCGCTCAGTGCACAAATCGATTAACTCCATATAACAAAAAGTTGATAAATGCGATGAAATAATGTAAATCGTTTTTTAAAATTCCCTTTACAATGTAAATTCAAATATATATTGTAGAGTACATAAATACATATATAGCTTTCATCTAATGGTATATAAAATTAATAAGAAAGAATAACCAAAGAAAATGATGTCAGTAATGTTATAAATTCCATGTGACTGGTGGAGTTAATCGATTTGGCAACTGAAAAAAGTAATAAAGTTAAATTAGGTATTTAATTTATTAAGTTTTTTATTACAGAAAAAGTTAGTTATTATATATTTTTAGTACAAATTTTCCATAAAAATGAGTGTTATAATATATTATTTGTGATTAATTTATCAGCAGTATAAATAATGTCTTCTTCATCAGATGTATGTTAGGACTCGCCATTTCTATTTGTTCTCAAGTTTTTAAAACAATTATGGTTAAATGAATTTAAGCAGTTTCATCATGTCTCTCCTTTTTCCCTTCTCACAGTTCTGCCTTTAGGATATAATAAAGGCTGATCTACATTTTTCATACTTTGTGGCCTACCTCCTACAGATTCGTTAAATTCTAAATTTTTATCAAAGTTGTATTTGAATTGTATTGGATGGGGTTCGACCTTTCTAACTTTATGCAGCGTATTTTAAGGCAATTTACTGGAAGTCCTGTAACAGTTGCTTTTCTATTAATGATTGAGTTTTCTAAATGTTTTGTTGAAAAAATCCTAGTGGGTCATTTTTATTAGATTAAATGGTGCTTTCTTTTTGTACGTTTAGATTATATTGTACTCCGTTGTTCCGTACTTTGAACAAGTTTCAATAAACTTAAGATTTTAATATTTCTATTTTGCCCGGTACACGAATCAGAATATATTATTATTTTTTCAAAGTTTGCAGCATAAGTTTTTATGTAATTTGTTAGTTAATTTCTTGAGACCCAGTTCTGGCCAAACAAACATCTGGCTTATATTTGTACTGAATTCATGACATCAGAAATTATAAACATATAAATTTCGCTTATAATAAGCTACAGATGTGGCCAGTTTAGGAAAGGCTAAAGCTTTTTCTAAGTCGAAAGAATATACGAAATTTTTTTTTGATGCTGCCATTCTATCGGCAGACATTTGACTGCGCCCTTTTAAAAGGGGTGTCCTTTTCAATTTTTGCCGTCTTAAGTCCCTCACCGTCTGAAGATTTAACTTTTATTTGCAAAGTGTCACAAGTTTGAGACGTATCTTTTGATGGTTGTTTAAAATGTAAATTAAATTTTGTAGAGAACATATTATAGTAAAATTTTTCTTTCACTGATACTAATATTTTGCTAGTGGTGCATTTGAATTGCGATATTGAAACGATTGGCATAAGTTAATCAAAATATCTTCTGAAATAAATTACTTATTATTCAATGGCCCAAAAAATGTTGTCGTTTAATGGTGTTAATCTTTAATATTCAGGAAATTTATAATAAATATAAAAAGTTATCGCAATCCCAAGTACTTTGAAACTTAAATTTAAGATTTTACAAAAAGTGAAGTTAATCAGTTTGTGTTCTGAACGGCTCATATTTTTATTGCTACGTTTTCACCTTTTAAAAACATTTAAAATATGAGCTTGTATATTGCAAATAAAATAAAAATTAATTTATGTTTAGTTTTAATTAAATTCTTTATTATTTGCACAATTATGTGTGCCACTGTTCACAACTTTATGTAAACAACAACATTGCTTTTGTTTTTGTTATACCTCTTTTGCATAAACAATAACAATTACTAGAGAATTATTCGACAGATCTTTGTAACGGACATCTTAAACCACGATTACTCTCTACAAACAACATTGTCTTCACACAAGACTGTCTGAACTTCACTCACTCAACAACGTAAACAGTCTGATGAATGTCCTTGATGTTTTTTTTAAGTAAATCAATTTAAATGGTTCTGGCATATGTAAATCGCAATTTAAGAAGTTCTTTCTTTAGAATAATCATCATTCAGAAGGTATTCGATAGTCCCTGCGATATGCATTTCGTGACAGGTAACTTCTTTTGAAAGGTCAAGGGAAGTTGATATATTTTCATTTACAATTGATATTCTGCGATGAGGCCAATATCTGGACGAATGGGCATGTGAAAAACTAAAATTGACGAATTTGGAGCAGCACCTATCCACATGAGATTCAGAGCGTCTCCAAAACTTAATTGTTTGGTGTAATAGGGAACACATATTTAAAAGCTATGCGATATCAATGCATTTTAGAGGGATCATTTGATTACTTTTCAAGTACTAGCTATGGTGCTGGACATTATACAGCCTAGTCAAGACAACAAAATCTGAATTATATTTTATAGAGAAACCGCATCTATCGGTTATTTCGGATCTGACAATACTTATGTTATTCTATTCTGTCACAAAATTCAGTATATTATATCCACTGAACGTAATGAATCGATTTACGCTTGAGAAACATTGGGATTTATTAGGCCAATGCGTGAGCGAACTCGTACCATTCGTACAGCCGAATATATCCAAACTGTGACTGAGAGTGTGCGTGAAAATCCATCGACATCAACACGATATGGTCTAAAAAATAAGTACGACTTATATATTTTTTTTGTCTAAAACACCTCCTTACCAAATATTTGATTCAATTATCTCCACAAATTTTGGATTTTTTTCGATTTAAGTCCGGAGATTGACTTGGCCGGGCAAGAAAAAGGGCAACATTATTATCTTGAAACCAATCCTTTATCAACTTAGAACTATGCTTCGGATCGTTATCCTGCTGGAACGTCCATCTAAGAGGCATACTTTTCTCAGCATAGGTCAACATGGCATTTTCCATGATATCTTAGTAGTGGAATATGGTCATAGTGTCGGTAATTCGATGTATCGGATCGAAAAACAACTCCAGCCCCTGTGCTTGACCGTCTTCTTTGTAAAGTGAACATGGAATTCCCTTAGGGCGTCGAACATTCCGGTCACAGTCGTTTCCAAATAATTTAATTTTTGTTTCATCGCTCCATAAAATGTTTCGTCTGCCCCGAACCAATTGGTATGACTTCTTGCAAACGCCAATCTAGCCGTTAAATTTTTTTTGTCTAAACAAAGGAACTCGTTTGGCTATCCGCCCTGGTAACTGTCCTTCTTGCAGTCTACGCCGAACCGTTCGAGATGAAATTACATTTCCAATTTCCTTCTTTGCAAGTGTTACAATACGGATATCTGTTGTTTTTAAAGTTTTTTTGGGTCTCCCGCGAGTTTCGACGGGCTTTTAAGGCTTTAAAGCATTTTGTACGAAAGATAGCGACCAATTCATAGTTACTGCTATAGAACGAAAACTTTGACCACTTTCTCTTAGTCTTGAAACAAATTTTCTGACCTTCGGAGAACAATGACTTTTGACATATGGTAAGATAAACAATAGTAAAATAACTAGCCTTTCATTTGAATATCACTAATGCATACACACGTATTAATACATACACGTATTAATGCATACACGTATTTCTTAATCTATAATTACACATTCAATCATAAACAAACACAAACAAACTATTAAACAAATGTAATTCAAACAGGGACTTCAACAACACTTCCGTAGGGTGTACTTTCTTCATTATTATGCTATAAACAAAATTAAAGCAGCCTAGGGTAAGCTACATGAGTATTAATTGTAATAAAAGCAGTAGTAGCAAACCATAAGCAAAACAAATAAGAAATAAACAGTACTTTATGTCTTTATCAAGCGTTATATTTCATACAATGCATTTTTAAAATCTCTATTTCTTGCATGTTATTGTATTTCCAGCATTAATCCACTCATTGTTAACACAAATTCTCTCACTTTGAGCAATAATTCCCCCATTGCTGTTGTAGAGTCTTTCTTACAGGTCTTCACATATTTAAAAAGTGTTTCGTTCTACGTTTTATTTCATAGATATTAGAGATGATAACATTTCGGTCAACTACGTACGTATGAGATAACGGAAATGATTCCAATAATTTTGTCGCTGTAGTTTAGTAACATATTGAATTTTATGGTCGTTATAAATTTCATTCTCCATCGAAATCGAATTGGCAGGTTTAGATTCAAGTACTTGCTACGTACATAGCAACTACTTACAGTCGTATTTGGGGAAACTTGTATTCGGGAAACCAGAAAGGAATCAAAGAGAGAGCATTGTTATTGATCGTTGTTCTATTGCAACGGGAAACATTTTTAACTCACATGACGTTGACAACAAATTTTTCTAAGCAAGTTAACAATGGTTTGTACCATCAGGTTTCAGCTAGACCTCTATTGAGAGCATTAATGGTGCGAGAGACAATAAGCTGTTCCATCTAAACAATTGGAAACTTATAAATAGCCACAAAGCAAGAATGCTAGATGTCAAGTTATTACCATTCAGAAAAAAATAAAACCAAGCTGGCATGAAGTGTTTGATTTTTACGTAAAAATCATGCTGCAATGTACATCATGTCAAAAATTTTGGCGTAAATTTCATAAAGGTGATAATAAAATGTAATAATATAAAATAGTTTTATTAAAATGAATTAAAATAAATAAAAACATTTAAATTTTGTAACAAAATCTATCAATAATTGCGAAATTCTAAGCACTACAAGTAAGCTGGAATTATGAAGGTTTTTTAACCCTAGATCGATTAAAATAATCACTTCAATATACACCCACGTGCTCTATTTTGGAAACATTGCTGCATTTGCTGCGTTACGATTATTGTGTTTATAGTCTGACTCCCTTTTATTCTGTTTTCGATAAGGCCTTCTACTGTTACTTTAAAGTTTAAACAAAATCTTTCAATTACGAGTATATTTTTGTTATTGTAAGAGTGTATGGTACATGTTTAGCTACACATTTAGCTAAAATCGGTTTTAGATTTATTTATTTTTTATTTCTTAGCTCGTTCTAATTCTAATATTGCATGTGTTTTGTTTTCTTTTGCCATTAATTTAAATGCACATTTTGCTTTGTGGCTGATTTTAGGCCATATAGAATATATCATTTGTTAATTTAGAAAATTACTACAGCTCCACACAAGTGGAAACAAAACTAGAATCTCAAAAGTTAAAAATTAAAAGAAGTTTTAAGTGGAGACTTTTATTTAAAATAAATCTTTTGGGGTTTGATTTATATGACTGTACTTCACTGCACAGTATGAAGTGTGCATTTTTTTTTTTTTTTTTGTAAAAATAAAATATTAATTTTTAACGGAAATTTCAAAGTATTTGGCCATTGCTGCCTACACATTTTTCCCATCTTTCAGACAATTTGTGAATCCACGCCAATAAAACTGTTCGTCTCCCGAAACAAACCGATTAATCACTTAATTTTCGACTTCCCGATATCAATCGAAGTGCTGCACAGGTTCCCATCGAATTGTTTTAACACCGTTTAACTTTTCTCTTGTTGTTAACATATCTGTTTTAAACATTTTTTTATCTTCAATTGCAGTGCTTCCATCTGTGTGATAATCACTGTGGGGTATAAAACAACAAACAATGCAACAGCCGCAAACAAATCAGCAACAATCGAAACCATAGTTTAGCCATCGTTTGATATATTTTTATAGGCTGTTAGAGAAAACGATTGCGAAAACCTTTGTAACTGCTAGAACAATATAGATAATAGAGGAGACGACGCATATACATACATACATAATTATTACATAATTACAACCCTTCAGTCTGAATTACGACCACTCTTCTCACTTATTCTGTGTGTGTTATTTTTAAACATAGGTGTAGGTCCTAGAATTTGAAGTCGAAAGACAGATTTTTGAGAAACTTTTTCATGGCTATTTTATTTTATTTACTCTCAGAGTTTTTGCCAGAAATCTGCTGAGAGGAAGCCGCCGAAGAAACATTTTTTCATATTTCGTTCTGTTAAAGATATCTGACCTAAATTTTGAACCATGACCTCATGGGCTCACGTCTAATAAACCAGCATACTACCTACTAGACAACGGCGACTTCTATAAACAACGCATTGCTGCAACTTCATGGAGACTGCGTTTAGGTGTCCTAGGTGTGTTGATCGCTATGATTATTGGTTTTTTCCTAATGAGATCTCATTATCATTATTAATATAAGCATGTCTACCTTATATTAGTTAACCAAAATTGCATTCAATTTTTAAAATGTTGAAGCTTGGTTTATACTTAAAACTTCTACAGGCTTATTGCATTCTAAGTCAGCGTTATCTGTTTCGATTTCGCGTCGACTTCAAAAGACAGATTTGAGAATCGTTTCATGGCAACGTTATTTACTCTCAGAGCCTGCTGACAGGAAGTAGCGGAAAGAAATAATTTTTTCCAAAAAATCGTTTTTTTTCGAGCTGTCTGAGCCGGGATTTGAACTACGGGCTCTCGTCTAATAAGCCAAAACACTGTTTACTAGAATAAGGCGACTTTTAACTATTAAGCACTACCATTGGTTCGAAGCCATAAATAAATGTTAAATGACTGCCTTGGCTCGTTGATAGTTGACGTCTCCATAACTTCTGTTAATCCATCTACCTCCTTTTAATACATCAGTTTAGTTGTAGTTAACCTTGAATGTAATAGTCTCCTATTTTATGGCGTGGTGGTTTTACCAACATTTAGACAATCAGCTTGGAATTTGCGTTCACAATATGCATGACTCCATTTGGCTCTTGAGCTTCAGATGTTCGTCAGTTTTACATCCACGTGTCTGAGAGTTTACATTACTTGCACCAACTCAAACTCCCTGCGCACTCTTTTTAATATTCTGTTCAGTGCTGCCATCCCAAATTCTGAATCAAGCTAATGCATATAGTTTGCGACACCGATGTTATTGGAAACTCATTCTTCAAAACGAGATTTAAATTGCATCAATCGACTTCAAAATAAATTGTGCGGCCTCCCCTGAGTAGGTTAGAGTAACGCATTAGCATTTTCAAAATTCCTTTATGCGACGGTAATTGCTTCTTATATGGAAGTTAAGCATGTCATTTTCTTACGTTTATCTTGCCACTTTCTCCCATGAATTATGATTAATTTTACACGTTTACAAGTGAACGTTAACGTTTAAATAGCCAGCTTGTATTTGTTTTAATTTTTATCGCTTTTTATTTCCTTGCTTCCTTGCTCCGATTTTATCTCAAGTCATTTGTTTTAATTTGAATTAAGTGGCGGTGGTTTATGCTTTGGTGGTGCTAATGTGAATTTAAAGGAACAAAAGTTATCGATAACACAGTTTTTATATTGATTTCATTTTTATTGCTTTTTATTTTCTTATTTCCTTGCTTCGCCTTTATCTCAAGTCATTTATTTCATTTGTTTTTACTAAAGCGTAGAGCTTCTGGCTCATACTTCGGTACTATAAAAGTGAATGGTGAGAAAGAAAAGTTATCGATAACATTGTTTTTATATTATATTCAAGTAATCCATCATATATTTTCAGTATATTTTATTAATTTTCAATTTTTAATTTATTAATTTTCAATGAAACCCGTTGATTACGCAACAATTGGGAAGGAAATCCGAAAAAAACTCTGTGAGAAGAAAGAAAAATGAATGGAAAGACACAGAAATTATCGAAACGATTACTTTTTCTTTATTTTTATTTTCTCTTGAATTAAAAATATGAATTGAAAAATTAAATAAAAATTATTGCCTGACTGAACAATGAGAGAAGAATAAGAAAAAGAAGTGTAGCAACATTACAGATTGAAATTGATGAGCATCACTAAAGAGCCAGAGGGCAACAACTATTTTCTTCTTTAAGCGAATATTGAATTGTGAATGTTTTTTGTCGACTGTCTCTTTAAGAAGTAGCAAACAGTGCGGCTTAAAAATTATGGTCTATGCGAAAATTGTTCGAATAGCGACAAATATAAGCAAGTGGCAATTTTGTGACTACGATGTCCGTTGGACAGGATATAATAATTAAAAGGATCACAGCAAGGTTGAGTGATCGTAGTATTCAGTCAATCTTAAGCCAAGCTGTTCCTTTTGAACAGCATATGCCTCAGTAACTCTTGGTCATTATAACCCCTTAGTCAGGATTACAACCTAGCTTCACACACCGCAGAAGGTGTGTTTATTTTATCCGTGAGTGACGGCACCTACAGTTTAACTTCGGCTTTGAATGACAAATTTTTGGAAACTTTACATGGCAATTTTATTTACCCTCAGAATTTTTGACAGAAGATTATTGACAAGCAGTCGCCGAATAAACAACTTTTGTATATTTCGTTTTGTTCGATATTCAGTCCAATATCGACCATACTTTCATACTATGTAAAATCCTGAAGAAAACCCATTAAAAACAAGTCAACACAAACCATCTTTTTGTCGCCTATAAGGAAGCCTTCGGGGCTGTCGAAGGAATCGTCTTTTTGCCGCAATCTCTGAGCTAGGTATACCTGCGAAGCTGATACGGCTATGCAGGTTAACGTTGAGTAATTCCTGCAGCTCCGCCAAGGTAGGAATGGACCTTTCCGAAAATTTTGATACCAAGCGAGGTTTCAGACAAGGCGATCCCTTCAACTTCGTCATGGAGAGTGTTCTGCGGAAGGCGGCAGTGCATCGCAAAATAGCTGACGTTCACTGATGACATTGACATCATAAGCAAGATGTTACTGCTGCCTTAAGTGCTATGAGCGGTCTACTAACATGAGTCTTGCAGTAAATGATGGCAAAACGCGGTATATGTTATCGAGAAGTAGAAACATACGGTCGATAACTATACTTTCTATATAGTCAAGGAATTTGTTTATCTTGGCTCCGCCTTTACCACCAAAAATTATGTCAGTATGGAGATTAAGCGCAGTATCACTCTTGCCAACAGGTGCTACTATGATCTCAATAGGCAATTGAATAGCAGTGACCTCTCGCGTTCGAAAAATCTAATACTCTACAAGACGCTCATCCTCCCCGTGCTTCTTTAAGGCGCAGAGGCATGGACCCTATGAAGCACTGATACAGCAGCCTTGAGATTATTCGAGAGAAAAGTCCTACGTAAGATCTTCCATCCAGTGCGAGATGGCATCAGATGTAACAGTGAGCTGTATGAACTCCTCAACGACATGGACGTATTAACATCTAGCGGCTGCGCTAGCTCGGCCATGTTGTTGGAATGAAGGAGGATGTTCCGGCGCGATGGGTATTTAATGCGGGAATTTGTGGAAATTATGGTCGGTTGCCAAGAACTCCAGAGGCTCTTCAGCTCCTGTTTAAGTTGAATTTTGTATGTGCAGGTATAAGTCACGAATCAAAACTCGCTAAGTTATGGCCTGTGTAAGTTCGAGATTTTTTAATGACGTGATCGTAACTGCTTCGAATTCTCCTGCACACTCTTATGGAAAACGACAATGTTCTCGGCAGGTCTAAGGCCTCGTCGACGTACCGTGCGTTGCCCGAAAAAAAGCTTATTTTCGATAAAACGGTTTTCATTATTTGTACGTGTTTTTCATGGCCATTTTGCAAAGCTGACTGAATAAATGAATATTAATTTATCAGACGTAGCTTTCACCAGATGGTGGTATCAAAATTTCGAAAGCCCCTGTCGAAAGCACTGAAGCATTAATTCAGTTCTCTAAATTCATTTTTTTTTGTTTCAAAAAACGTTAAAAACTACTTCATAATCATTTTGCATTTTACAAATAATTTTGAAACTCAGAAATAATTTCTGGCATGTCATGTCACTCCAACTGCACTTCTCTAACGTCCTTGCCATTCTTCGGTGTTATTCCATTTGCCATTTGGAGAATATTTATGCAAATATTATTACAATTGTAATGCTGAGCATGATAAATGAATTTTTATTGCAATTTCAACTATAATTTTAACAAACAAATATTGTTTTAACGTCATACGAAAGGAAAAGAAACAGAGAGAAAAAAGTAACGTAAAAAGGAATTGAAAAATGAAAATGATGAGTAATGGAAATGCACAAAAATGTACAGAATTTCGTTTAACTTCCTTCCTGGGCACAGGAAAGTTGTACGTTTTTTATAAGTTACTTTTCATCTCAACTCTCACTGGTTGTTTCTTTCTCCCTCGCACTCTCTCTCTCTTACTCTTCATATCTATCTTTGCTATCAATATGGAACTCCGGCGGCAGTTCAAAGAAAAGTTTAACATTTGTTGTACACTCGGCGTCACGAAATAAAATAAAATAAAAAATATCAGTGACTGAATAAATGAAAGAATGAATGACTGAATTTGTGAATTAATGCATGCTATAACGCCATGATATTAAATTTTAATATAAAATTAAATATAATTTTTGCCTTCGTTTCAGTTAAAAAAAGAATTTTTTTGAGAAACTTTTCAAAACGGTGGTGGCACGAAAACAAAGTTGAAAATAAAGTTTGATTTGCAATTGATTTTTTATATTTTCTAGAAATTTGTTTAGCAGTATTAGCATGCAATATTTAACATGAGACACTTTCAATGTTCCTAAACATTCAGAACCGTAACTGTAATTCGTTCACATAGTTCTTATTATGATCCATCCTGCTCATGCTCGATACATTCGAAAGCTCCGAAGCAACTTAGAATATTATTCTGATAACAGCTGAGATAAAACAACAATTTACGCTAATAAATCATAGTTTCCTCAGTTAGCGCTAATAATTTCCGAGAAAAGAAATTTAAAGATAAAAATTTATCTCACTCAGTATCAGTTTTTGCATTGCCAAGTCCAGTTCCATGCAATATTATTATGCTGTAACTTACTTAATTTACAACCTAGGTTTCCACTCCGCTCATGTATTGTGTGTATATTTTATCCATGACTGCGGGACCTACAGTTTAATGTCGACTACGTAACACTGATTTAACCCTGGACAGTTACTGTTCGTCGAATCGACGAAGCTCATTTACTCTTTATCACATAACAACGTTAGTTGATAACGAAAGCTTGCAGTGAGCATACGTAATTTTTTTTTTTAAATTGTTCGTCGATTCAATGAATAGTAATTTTGCTGTACAAAAATGACAAACCAGGGTTAAAAATAGGTGGTCAGCGTACGCCTACTCAATGCAGGCTTTCGTTGTCAACTAAAGTTACTGAAAAAAAAGAAAGAAATTTGGCCAAACGTAAAATACTTATGTGATAAAGAATAAATGAGCTTCGTCGATTCGACGAACAGTAACCATTCAGGGTTAAATTGTTCGTCGGTTCAACGAAGAGTAACCTTAATGTACATAAATGAAGAGTAACCGTCCAGGGTTAAGAAACTTTTCATAGCAATTTTATTTTATTCTCAACGTTTTTACCAGAAAGTTGCTGAAAGGGAGATGCCCAAAAATATAATTTCTTTATATTGCGCTTGGTTCGAGATGTCTGAGTCTGGGTTTGGCCCACAGGCTCTTGTTTATGCAGCACTACCTACTAGACTACGGAGTAGTAATTACTATAAATAGGTGAAAATCTTTATCGATCTCAATAGGGAACTCGTTCAGAATCAGCAAACAGCAGAATCATTACAGTTCTTAAAATAAAAAAAAAATTAATGAAATATCTAGAAAGGCACAGTAAGACTTAACGAACTAACAATCCAAAACATAGTTATGGGTTGAGTATGCCTAAATTCAGTACTGCTTTAAAAGCCATTACATGGCTAGTGACCGATAAAATTCAAGTTTTGTTCAGCCACACTTAGTTTACATAAAAATATTGAAGGGTATGTACCGAAAGTGCCTTTTCTTGATGAAATAGGAAAATTTAATTTCCTATAGAAAAGCCAAGCTTATGATATCAGAAAAATTTTATTGGTTAAATACTAAACACGAGTTTAGGATTACTGCAAACGAAATCTGTTTCCAAATAAAATATTTTTACCATCCGTGACAGTACAGGGCTTAATAATGGCATCTACTTTACGACTATAACCACACAAATATTTTAAATTTTAATTGTATTAATAAATCAATGCTCTAATGTGCTTCTTCAC
The DNA here is from genome assembly GCA_936449025.2 of Sarcophaga subvicina. Classification (NCBI taxonomy): domain Eukaryota; kingdom Metazoa; phylum Arthropoda; class Insecta; order Diptera; family Sarcophagidae; genus Sarcophaga; species Sarcophaga subvicina. The sequence goes on from OW388084.2 coordinate 84,612,073, forward strand.
TGGTAGTGTGAACAAATCCAGTTCACTCTGCTTATTAGACGAGACCCCTGGTTCAAACTCCAAGTCAGACATCTCAACCAAAACGGAATATAAAAAAGAAATACTTTCTCTCAGCAGTCTTTTGACAAAAGCTATGAGAGTAAATGAAATTGCAATGAAAAGTCTTTCAAATCTGTGCACAAGTACTGCATAGTTGGTGAACAAGTGCTACATTAGCTGCTGTTCACCACAACATTATCTGCCAGTATCAGCGCCAGCATTCTCTCCCATTAAATTCTTCAATACAAAATTGGTGTAAAGTGACTCACAAGGGCTATAAAATAACAACGAGCAACATTTACTTGAAATAATTTTTAAATAGTAAACAAAAGACAAGGAGTTTTAATGTGACACTGCGCTATTGACAGTTTCGCTGACATGTTCGGTCTGCCCCACCAATATAACTGCAGAAGCTGCTGATGTGGAGGAATCAGAATCGGTACAATCAATACGAGCGCCCTACACTTCAGTACGGACGTCATCAGTTTTACAAAACGTTTGAAGATCTGGGCTTGGAGGCGAAAGTGCCAGTGAGGAAACTGGCCGGGCTCATCCGGAGATAGGGGTGATTCAAATCCACTAACAAATTATGAGAAGGTGTCTTACTGACACTGGGCAACACAATGGGCTACCGAGTGAACTTGCCTGTAAAAAGCAAGCTACCCGCTAACCTAACCTAACCTAACCTAAACAGCATGCAGATAAATATTACATTTACTTTCTAAAATTTTCTGTTTTATTTTCAACTTAGAAATCTAAACGTCATAAAAATCATTAAAATGCAGCATAACATAAAAAAATATATAAATTGTTGTGAGTATATTTACATACTTACTTATTCATCATTATCCTAGAATTTCAGAGTTAAGACTGATAATGTCGGTATATATAGTTATATTCCCATCTGCTATTTATATTTATCTTTCATTCCCACTTCTATAGGAATAAATGCCTCTGGCATTTGCTAACAAGTAATATAGAAAAATATATTATAATACAATGCTTTTTAACATAAAAAATAATAATGAATGATGTTGCATTCGAATAATTTCTCCATGATATTATTATTTTTATTCTTGTAATGTCTTTTTATTATTTGTTCTTGGTTTAACATTTTTCTTTTCTCCTGTTATTTCGTATTATTTCTCCTTTTGCAGTTTCCACAGAATTTTCATAATTTTTCACAGCGTATAACGAATGCATTTGTGTGGGTAGTTTTTTAATGTGTTGGTTGTGTTGGCATGAATTCAAGGGTTCCATAACAATTAGTTGATGAAAAATAAAATTCTAAAGGATTCTCGTAATTAAAACATAATTTATCAAAAGTATTAGATATTTTTTAATTTTCGCATTTTACATTTTGTTCTTCAATTATAGACACACACAAAGTCTTGGTTGGTAATTTGCTTTGATTAGTCAAACGAATGAAGAGAAACGTCGTTTATAATAATACGCAAATAACCACATCAGAGATCAGCAATGAGTATTCAAAAAGATGAGTAGAATCGAATCTTACTCATAATTTCTGAAACTTATGCGCATTCATACTTATTTTAATATCATGGAACCTCTACTCATATTCAAAGTTTGAAGTACTTATCATATTCATACTTAACAACATGCATGATGTTATTGATTTCGACTCTCCATAACTCAACATAAAAACGAATCACAAAAAAAGTATGATTCGCGTACGAACACTAAAATACTCACTAAAAGGTTGTGTGTTTGTTCTGCTTGCTGCTCTCTCTTTTTTGCTTATGTGTCATTTTTCTTTTTTTATAAAAACAACAACAACTAAGACTGTCACTCGAATCATTTGTAAGTATTGTAAGTATTTACCTAAAGTTATGTATCTGAATGAGTAGACTTATGGATCAAACATATTTCGAATGGTATGAGTTTGATGTCAACGTTGCACGCATACCCATTGCAACCTGTACTTATAAATTAACGTTGTAGTGAGTACGTATGTATCAGGATAGTTAAATTTCAATATTGCTGACTCACTTATATTCAAAATTTCATGAGTGCTTATGAGTAGCGAAAAATCGATTCATTGCTGATCTCTGATCCACATTTGATGAAGAAGATGCTTTTCACTCAAATAATAATCGTTAACACTGTTATAACGTCCATGGACGTTATGACGTACCTAAAAGTGACATAATGTCCATGGACGTTATGACGCTCTATAAAGTGTCCTAATGTCCATCGCCAAAGTGTCCTAATGTCCATGGACATTCTGTCACTTATTAGTGTGTCTTAATGTCCATGGACTTTATGACTCAATTTAGAGCGACATAATGTCCATAAAATGTAAAAACAATAAATGTAATAAATTTTGAATTTGATTTCTTAATATTTACTGTTACAAAATAAGTGTATTTATTATTTACGATAAAACTGCAATTTATTTGAATCACTTTACATTTCACATAAGCTGGAAAACATTTATCACATGCAGATATTTAAAAGAAAAGATTTGAAAAAAATCTTGGTGTTGAAGAAAAATCAAGAACCAATCGCCATTACTTTGTCCTTGCTGCAGACAGATTGGTAAAGATAAATTAAATTTATTTATTTATTTATTTATTACAATACAATTACAAATTATATCCTAATTATATACGAGCGAAGTAACTTGACTATGTGCTCGGTGTAGTGTCACAGACCAGAGTCTCTGGTGGGAATCGAACGCTAATAGTCTAGCACACTACCCACTAGACTACCAGGGCACCCAAGATAAATTAAATATTTTTCAATAAAAAATTAAAAACTAATGAGTTTATATATTTTATAAAGCAACTAAAATATGTGGACATTATGATACTATCAACAGTGTCACTATCAACAGTGTCATAATGTCAACAAACAGAGAGACCTTATGTCCATGGACATTATGACACTACGCGAAGTGACATAAAGTCCATGGACACATTCTCACTTTTTAGGGTGACATAATTAATGTCCATGGACATTATGACATACCACCTTAAGATTACTTTGAATTACTTTTCATCTACACAGTTTTTCCAACAGGAAGAGTTTTCCGACCTTTGACGATTGAACTTTAATAGCGACCATCTTGTGGAAGTTTTTTGTCATTCTAATATGAGAACCTGGCCCTAGTGATATCACAGGAAATCGTGCACTTGATTAATTTGCTAGAAAAGGCACAATAGTATTAAATACCAGTCCACACATTAATCTAGGTACACTTCTGGTCTCAGGCTGTCGCATTTACTGAATTGGGCATTACAAACCCTTAGTCAGGATTTCTGCTAAGCTTCTCACACCATTCATAAATGGCGGGATATACAGTTTAAAGTTTAAAGCAGAAACTTTTCACGGCAATTTTATTTACTTTCAAAGTTTTTGTCCGAAGACCGAATATTTTTCATACTTCGTTTTGTTTGTGATACGTGAGCCAGGGGATGAACCATGGGTTCTTGGCTAATAAGGCAACACACTACCTACTAGTCTACAGCGATTTAGGCTGTCTTATAGAGGAAAGTATTATAAATACTTCACTGAGAATTATTGCAAACATACCAATTACATACATACATACATACATAATTGCTCATGAGGTATGAACCGAGGTCTGACGTCTAATAAGCTAACATACTACTGACTAAACTAAGGCAAACGTACCAATTAATTACTTAAATTGGATCATAGGGATATCTCTGTCACTGTATACAAATATTCTTAGTGACCTTTCTGGCACAACGTAAGCAACATTTCACCTACAATCGAACAGAGCTATCATTATTATCGCGTCTTCCCGTAAGTGCTTCCTGTCTTTAAATTGAAATAAAGCAGATTATGTGTGAGATATCATCGGTATTTTTTATTGGTTTAAAAGACTTATCTATGCCGTTATGTAGGCAGAGATGTTCAATTTTTCAAGGCTTTGACTCATAAATCAGACAAAATTTGAGAATCATTGTACTGTTTGTACATTGTACTGTTTTCTTAAAGAAAACCTATAAGAAAAAGCCTAACTGATCTTGGTAGTCGGCTCATAAGACCTTCATGTGAGATGCCTATGACCTCAAAGCGTTTGTGCAAAATATCCAATGTAGCATGAGCTGTTCCCTGTTTAAACTGCATGGCATATTCAGGCCGTAAGAAGTTGGTAATCAGGTTGTATTCCTGACAAGAGCGATGTAATATCCAATTAAGTAATCATTTAATGAATGAACATTAACGTGTAACACGAACCAATTTACCTTTCAGTTCATTGCCCATCATTAGCAACTACGTTGGATGAAAAATTGAACAAATATACTCAGGAAAAAATATCACTAGTATTTTCACAAAAATTTTTATTTCTTGTGTACAACCAGACCCATCAAGGTGTTGAATTGAACAATTTCGGTGTTTTAATGATTCTTAGTAAACCTGACTTGCAAAAAAGGATTTGGGAGAAAACACTACACAATTATTTGCAACCCAAATGAAAATCAACTAATTTTGTATTCCAAAAAGGTTTTGAATTTTTCTAAAATGTGTCCTTTTTACATTTGTATTTTTTTTACAGCACAATCAGCTGACTTATTAACAGACTTTGTGTACAAAAATGAAATAAGAAATTTAGAAATTAGAGGCAGGTGTCGTTAATTAAAGAACTTCAAACGCAAATTGTTGTTTCATCTTTTCAGTTAGGCTAATTGAGTTTTTAAAAGACAAATTAATTAAAATCTTCTGTCGAAGACCTTGGTCGAAGGTCCTCGTTGCATGTGCTGTTGGTAAAATGTTTAGGATCTGCCAACTGCATTTCCGAACTTTGATAGTCAATATATATACGTGAAAATGATAGTCATTTACTCAGTCATTATTTTCAAATCTCCTTCAAAAACACGTCCAAATAATAAATTTTTTTCTTATCAAATTGGATGTTTTGCTTGATCATTATATCGCTAGTTTAGTCCATTTTATATCGCCATATTCGTCCTAACGAGAATATTATTATTGGCAATGTAGTAGATAAATTCAAGTCCACAGGTTCAGTAAACGATCGACGCAGCTCAAGATCTGTCGAAAACATCATCGCTGTCCAAGAAAGTTTGAAGGAGAATTCGAGACCATCGATTTCGCATTGCATGGTCTTTTGCACGCCATAAATTCGCGAATTTGGCGTCGTGACTTACGTCTACACATATACAAAATTCAACTGACAAAGTAACTGAAGGTCAACGACCAAATACAGCGCTGTATTTCCCCTGACCCATCCAATTTTAATCGAAAAATCATTTTCAAGCGATGGAGTCTACTTCTGGATGAACAAACAAAATTGCCAAATTTAAGAAGATACCAATCCACATGAGATCCAAGAGAGTTTAGGTTAGGTTACGTTAGAGAACGTGTACTTATCAATTAAGACAAGTACAGTACCGGAGGTCGAAATCTCCCATTGTACAACGTCCTAGTGTCTCACACCACTTATGTTGTTTGTGTTAATTTTTATACATGAGTGGTGGGACCTACAGTTTAAAGTCGACTCCGAACGACAGATTTTTTGAGCAACTTTTTCATGTCAATTTTATTTACTCTCTCAGAGTTTTTGCCAGAAATCTGTTGAGAGGAAATCGCCGAAGAAATACTTTTTGTATTTTGTCCAGATGTCCGACCTGGGGCTCGAATCCTAGCTTTTACGTCTAATAAGCCAACACACTACCTACTAGACTACGGCGACTTCAAAAGCGAGTTTAATGTATCCCGAAGAAGTTGCTGTTTGGTGGAGATTTTGATCTGGTGGCACCATCACTCTGTATTTAATTGAGTGCATCCAGCGAATACACATCATTTTCTATGGTAGTCCATGGTGATTTGGCAAAACAGACTGAGGGCCATTATTACAACTTGCCGTTAAACTTGGGTTTAGTTAAAGGTACTTTTAGCTAAAGTGAACTTTGAAGTTACCTTTAACTTCTATTCGTTATTACAACATACAGATAAAATAAAGTTAACTTTTTCAAAAATATGGCAGTGCCGGAGCAATGTCGATAAAACTGCTCAATTATACAAGTTTTTTTTAACGCAGTGGCAACCGCGGGCTTTGTTTTTTTGTTGTATTAGCTCATTTTGTTTAAATTTGAAGTTGCCATAATGAAAGTAATATATAGTATGGCACGTTCAGACATAAAGTGGCCTTTAAATGTTAAATGTATGATGATCCTCCCATTAGCTTAACGATCACTTCTGTCTTATTGGGTACTCATAATAACGAAAAAAAATTTATCTGCCCGTTAAAATCCTCCCTTTAATTAACGGCAAGTTGTAATAATGGCCCTGAATAAATCACAACTAATTTGACAGATGCAGCTTCAGCATGTAAATGTAGCTATCAAAGTCCCTTATGGAAGACCCTACATATACTTTAACAGTCAAGGGGATATCAGATCCCTTTTTATTGTAATCTTTTGTTCTTAACTGATTTGCAGCTGTCACATCTCCCTTGGTGGACTTTTTTGTGTTAACCTCATATAGGATTCTGTTCACAGTAGCAATCAGGGTTACTGTGTTGCTGATAAACTTACTGCCTTAGCTTTATTACGCAAAAGGTTTTTTTGACCTCTGGGAAATTCCGGGCTCAGTATAGACATAAATTGGATAGAAAACTATATTGTATTGGAATATCTGTCACCGCATCTATCATCACGGGTCATTTTATTGCATAGAAAAGTGGGGAGACTCCACTAATGTGCAATTGGCAGATTCGTTGAGGAGGAATATGGTAGTTTATCTGCTTCTGCTTCGATGGAGACTTCTATAATTTAGTCCATACTTTCTCAATAATATCGCCAGCAAATATTAGATCGAATACTTGATTAGTTAAACTTTCAGACTAATTTTCAGCCATGATGATGATTCCTAACACCGGTTAATCAGCACTTCTCAGTCAGCATTATTTCACCTGGTACCACAGCTACCACTATAAGCTTACTACTTACTTACTACTTAATTAGTCATTATAACCCTTTAGTCATAAATGTGACCTAGCTTCTCCTACCACCACTACGTTGAGTGTGTTATTTTTATACACAAGTAGTGGGACCTACAGTTTAAAGTCAATCAGAACGGCAGTTTCTTGAGAAACTATTCATTGCAATTTTATTTACTGTCAGAGTTTTTGCCTGAAATCTGCTGAAGGGAAGTCAGCGAAGAAATATTTTTTCATATTTCGTTTTATTGGAGAAGGCCGACCCGGTGTTTAAACCGTGGCCTCGTGGCTAACAAGCCAACACACTAGACTACCGCGACTTCGCTTTATATTGCTTTCAAAACACATTCAATGGCGTAAAGTTAATTTAAATTAAAAAAATGCTACTAGTAACTGGCTTTTCCATCATGAATTCAATTAAACAATATTATTCAGAATTTCCAAATATTAACTGACAAAAAATATCTTCTCTTTTAATACCCTTCAGTATATATTGTTCCAATGAAAGTTGCATTTGCAACAACTGACAACAATTCAAGGCAAAAAAGAAAAACTGCAAAGAAGTTACGTGAGTTTAAAGTCGACTCTTGTCTCTTTGTCTGGAAGTTAAGTCACATAAAATGTTTATAATTTTACAAACGAATATGGTTTAAATTTTATTGCATGCGATACTTCTTTTACAAAAGGAGAATGTCGTTAAAATATGTGAATGGAATATAAAAGACTACAGCAGTAATGCATTTTCTTTTCGGACATTGACAGGTAGATATGGAAATTTGTGTGTCTATCTCTTATAGTTAATAGTTTAAGGAAAACCATCAAAATCCTAGAACAATTACCATGAGTGACAATGTGCATACAAATTATTTATTTATTAGGAATAAGTGACTGTATCTTTGCATTTTGTATAGAAATCCAATTAGTCGATATACTCCAATTCATCTAATCTCCGAGTTATAATATTCGCTCTGCTTATTTCAAACTGAAAAACATACACTGCTTCTATACGGCCTTCCAGCAGGGACATGCGATTAATTGGTTATTACTTACTCAGTCTGTATTGCCAAACACCATAATTCAAAAATTATCTTCAGCGATGAAGCCCATTTCTGGGATGACGAAGAAGTAAGTGAACAATCAAAATTGGCGAATTTGGTTAGAGACTAACTCACATGAGACTCAAGAGAGCCCAATGCATGGCAAACAAATGATGTGAACTGCCTACTAAGATCATGCTATTTGGCGCTCATAAACTTTTTCTTTTTGGGTTTTCGTAAGTCGCTGGTGTATGCGACTAACTTCAGTCAGGATTACGACCTAGCTTTTCACACGACTTATGTTGTGTGTGTTTATTTTGTACATGAGTGGCGGCAACAACAGTTTTATGTCGACTCCGAATGACAGACTTTTAAGAAACTTTTCAGGCCAATTTTTTATTTACTCTCAGAGTTTTAGCGAGAAAACTGCTGAGAGGAAGTCGCCGCAGAAATATTATTGTATATTTCGTTTTGATGGATATGTCGGTTACTTTGTGAGGTTTAAAGCCTAATACGGCTATAGTCTTGAAATTAAAATTGTTTTCCCCTTGATAAATGTCATCATTTAAGAGCATCAAATATTTTTTATAAAGAAAATTATTTCTTTCTGTTATTACCACCCATAGCAAACAGATCTCAATAATTTACATTAAGATTGCTTCTGTTTTCCTACTGAACATATTTTTTATTTTAACAAACAAATACAAAATAATATAAGAATTCATAAATTTTGAAATTTTTATATGTATCAGCAATTGGAAACTTTCTTTATGAGACTTTATTACGCAGAAACCCATAAATTTATTAAGCCCCTATGGATACCAAAAATTGAAATTATTTTTATTGAGTCAGAGCATACGTATGTGTTGGTGGGTGGCATCTGAGAAAATAATTGTCAACACAAAGTCTTATACAATAAAATTTTTATTTACCCAACACTAATAGGCTGGTTGTCAAAAGATCGTTTATGTTTTCAAGGAAATTAACAAAAAAAACTGTTGACTAATTGGCGGAAGTAGCAAAAAGAATTTCATTTTTAATGGGTTTAATAAGAAAACTATTAAAATATGCAAAGTAGCAGCCAAACTCGTGACGAAACGGTGAAAATTATAAATCAATGTACACTTGATATTAAAACTTTAATAATTATAAAATTCTATTTACAAACATATATTTTTAGCATAGTCAACGTATATTTGATTTTAATTTAAAAACTACAATAGTCAGACGAATACAAATTTAAAAGGACTATTGTTACAAAAATGAAAAATCTAGATACTGGTGTTTTGCTTTTACAGCAAAACCTACAAAAACAAAACAATGTAATAAACAAACCTGTTTACAAATTATCGTACTGCTTAATATAACAAAAAACATCACCATAAAAAATGTAAACAAGTACCCAAAATTACACAAACAACACTACAAGAATAAATGTAAACAAAATACACAAACAACAGTGCAATAATAAATGTAAACAACGATGTTTCCATTTATAGAGATTTTGAGAAGGCGAATTCATGAACATTCGCATTCAAGAACATTCATCGGACTGTTTGGTCTGCTATATAAAAGGCAAGGCAAAGCAGGCGAGTGAGTTAGTCAAGTTCAGCCAGTCTAGTGTACGTTTAAAGAGACTAATCGTGGTTTGAAGATCTCCGTTATAAAGATCCGTCGACCGATTGTCTAGTAGTTGTTATTGCTTATGCAAAGGGTATAAAAAAGGCAATTTTTGTTTTTTACATTAAGTTGTGAACAGAGTTGTGCGAACAAAAAAGAATTTTAATTAAAACTAAACACAAATTTATTTTTATTTCATTTGCAATCTACGACCGCATATTTTAAGCGTTTTTTTATTTTCAGGGATGGATGAGGTAGGACAGAATATGGTCCAATCTTTATTACCACTATAACCAAGAATATTCACCCTATTTTTTTTTGCTTTCTTGGGTTTATTAGGAAATTGGTCTGGTGTGTCATGGGATGATAGGCTTGACTACAAACAACACCCTCTGTGAACACATTTTGGTTGTAGTACTGGGGAACCTTCTACTGCTTCATTTCTAATATTTCCCAAGACGCCGCTCTACTTGACTTTCATATAAAATCGTGGTATCTTCTCAGTGATATTTGTTGTCCGTGTCTGGAAAGCTTATTTGAAAGAAATTGAAGCCCTTTAATTCCCTTAATTTGGTAGCATGACAAAATATTCGTGTTCATTTAAATTAGATTCTAGCGTTAGTGGCCGTAGTCTACTAGGTAGTGTAGTGGCTTAATAAACTTAATAAATATAAGTTCATACCTCATATCACACATCTTGAACGAAACGAAATATGAAAAAATATTTCTTCCCCGAGTTCCTCTCAGCAGATTCTATCGTTCGGAGTCTAATTTAAAATGTAGATCACGCCACTCAGGTACAAAATTAATACACACAACATAAGTGGTGTGAGCAGCTAAGTCGTGATTGAAGGGTAGTGTTGGCCAATTATATATGTAAGAATATAAGTGTATTTGCACTTTTACTCAGCTTATATTACCTCTTAAACAAAACCAAAAATTTTTATGTGGTCTAAGCAACAGTGCTGCCTATAAAAATATTTTATTAAATAATGTATGCCAGTGTCCTTCAGGGAGCAGCAATGAATCGTTTTTTCGCTACTCATAAGCACTCATGAAATTTTGAATATAAGTGAGACAACAATAGTGAAATTAAATTACTTTGATTCATTCGTACTCACTACAACGTTGATTTATAAGTACAGTTTGCATACAACGTTGACATCCAACTCATACCATTCGAAATATGTTTGATTCATAAGCCTACTCATTCAGATTCTTAACTTTAGAAAAATACTCTTATAATACTTATAAATGATTCGAGTGACTCGATTCATTCATCATAAGTTACAGTTCTAGTTGTTATTGCATTTACAAAAAAAGAAAACAGACACATAAGCAATAAAGACAAAGACAGCAAGCAGAGCAAACACACACCCTTCTAGTGAGTATTGTAGTGTTCGTACGCGAATCATACTTACTTTGTGATTCTTGTAAATGTAGACTCAGAAGAGTCGAAACCAACAACTTCAAACTTTGGATATGAGTAGTTGTTCCATGATATTAAAATAAGTATGACTGCGTATGAGTATCAGCAATTATGATTATGATTCGTTTCTACTCATCTTTTTGAATACTCATTGCTGATCTCTGTTCCTCACAAAGATTTTAATTGGTAATTACAACCCTTCAGTTCAGGATCATGGCCTAGCTTCTGATTCAGATATTACCGAATGAAAACAGAATTTTCCTGTACATTTCGAATTCTAATTTTTAATTTGGTACATCTCAAATAATTTACGTTACATATTTTAACCAATAAATTTATTTGTGAGTAACGTTACCTTCTACTTCTAACAACATTAAAACAAAACATGTCTTTTGCCATTAGGAGACATTTTATTTTGCAACACTTTTTTTCTATTATTCCCAACTAGCTTTGTATGCTAAACAGTAATGCTAGCTTAGAAATGCATTCCTAATGCTGTGATATTTTAATACATTTTACAAATATTTGTGCGTTTATGAGAAATATTTTGCACGTAATTATTACATATACCTACAATAAACCTGCAATCATACTATTATTACACTTGCTACACATAAGAGGGTCGCATTAAAATCACCATATAACTTATAAAATTAATGATTTCAAAAATAACACAAACCTCGTATTGCAACTATAAAATAAATGGAACATGGAAAAACCTATGTCAGCTATTAATATAACAAAATATATTATTTTTCCTCTGTTTATTGCTTTTCATAAAATTATTGCCTGCAATAATAATATTGTTGTGGTATTGAAATGTTAACGATGCACTACAACTCTCAACTCACTACGTCAGATGCTCGTTAATGATATTTTCTCTAAATAAAGGCACTAATTATGTCACAGAATCATAAATTGCAAATGGCGGTATACGTGCAGTAGTAGTCTATGTGGTGCAGAAATAAATTTAATGTCACATAATACTTGTATTTTAATATTGAATTTAATGAGACGGAATTTCCTTTTGAGGTAAAGAAAAATATAACAACAACACTACAATAACAAATTTAAACATCGTTGTTTACATTTATAGAGATTTCACCAGACTGTTTCTTTCCCATATAAAAGGCAAGACAAAGCATGCGATGGAGTTAGTGAAGTTCAGTCAGTCTTATGTGAAGACGCGGTGCGTTTGAAGAGAGTAATCGTGGTTTGAAAATCGCCGTTGCAAAGATCTGTCGAATAATTGTTTAGTGATTGTTATTGTTTATATATAAACAAAATACACAAACAAGAATAATGAAACAACGCTGTTTACGTTTATAGAGATCCCGAGAAGGCAAAGCCATGAACATTCGCCTTCAAGAACATTTAGCAGACTGTTACTCTGCGATATAAGACGCAAGGCAGAGCAGGAGAGTGAGTTAGTAAAAGTTCAATCAGTATTGTGTGTAGACACTAGAAAGATCTGTCGAACAATTGTCTAATAATTATTACTGTTTATGCAAAGGGTGTAAACAGAGGAATAACTAAGCAAAGCAATTGTTGTTGTTTACATCAAGTTGTGAAAAGTGGCACACAGAATTGTGCGAATAATAAAGAATTTAATTAAAACTAAACACAAATTTATTTTCATTTTATTTGCAATCTAAGAGCTCATATTTTAAACGTTTTTTAAAAGAAGAAACATAATAACTTGAAATGTTTAGAGTTTGAAACTATGGAAACAATTCTGAAAATATAACAATAATACAATTTATATTGGGTTTTTCTACAGATATTTTAGAAATGTGCCAATAAATAACATCTGCTTAATCACCCTGAACGGATGTATTATTCAACAATGGGTTTTCGGTATGATTCTTATTTTAGTTAAAAGCATTGAAATCATACATGACGAGACTTATTTCTGAATATATAGGTATGTGAACAAACAAAATAGTCGAATTTGAAACGATACCAACCAACATGAGATCCAAGCGAGTCCAATGCAAGAAGTTTCCTTAGTTGTGGAAAGGCATAGTGGGTGCATAGTGTTCATAAGCGGAAATAATTGTTATTGGTGGTAGATGGTGGCATTTAAGCTATGATTTGCTGGAAGACTTTGTTCAAACCATATTTTTTTGGTGTAAAATTATCTATAGTTCGTTATCTATAGAACTATCGATATCGATAACTATGATTTGATAGGTGCAAATAACAAACTTTGTTCACAGCTCTGTACAGTTAGGTTTGGCATGCTGTTATAAATAGATTAATGCTAGTACAACGCTTCTAAATTGTGAAAATTTACAATGAAAGGTGGATCACGTAGGACTATAATTTGTGGCCTTAAATGCCTTATTTTTCTAGCAGCATGCTTTCTCTTTCCTTTCGTGAACTGCAAACATTGCAGCGCTCCAGCACTTTAAGAAATAAATTTCCAAAAAATTTCCGTTTAAAACAAACAAAACTTATAAGCCAAAGTTTAAGACCATAAACAACTCTATTGGCATTGACAACAAGATAACAGTGTGAATCTTAAAATCCATGACCACAAACAAAATCCACAATTTATCCAACTACAGACAGTAATACCACTCACAAGGAAAATAAAATAAAATTTTTGACTTGAAATTCTAATTCAAACATATCCTTCTCATTTAAGTTGTTGGGTTTTTAATTATAAAATCAGAAAAGAAAAGAAAAGAAAAATATTTAAAATACATAGAAATTGTTATTTATTATGAAATAAAATAAGAACTTCTTCTTCTTCTTTTTCATTTCAATACATAAAATTATTAAATTTTGCTGTTTTGCTTCAGTTTCTTAAATGTCTGACAATTTTTGCTGCTGTTGACCACACATTCCAATTGTCATTTTGCACTTCATTTGACATTTGATTTTACCACAGAAACCCCATTTTAATTTGCTTATGGCACTGTTACTGTGATAGGGACACTCTATAGGGGAAATATGACAAACAGAAGATGATGATATTTTCATGTATTTTAAAAAGAAATTTTAAATTTAGTTGTTGTAGCCGAACCTAACATCTCCTACATAATAAGCCGTAATAAGTGTGACGAATACGTATGGCCCAGTAATTATTCTCCTTCGAAGCATAAACGATTCTCTTCCCAAGGTCACAGGAATTCTGGTACATTCTATTAACACTAGACGGTCAAGGTGTATAGGCATGAACCAGAGACAATGATATGTGCTCAGAGACGACTCTGGTACAGTTGGCAAATCACCTTAATTTTCATTAAAAATGGTCTTCATTACCTGGTTTACGAAATTAAGTCTTTGACAAGCGTATTGGGACTTTAATTCTTGCAGATTTAGGTCTCCGAATTGCATAATTTCGAGCGTGCTTGATGATCTGAGTCACTTGGATGTTGACTTTCAGTCAGTCTCTTCAAATAAAAAGTACCTTTAGCAAACATTTAAGTGGAGAAGTACACCATAGCGACTGAATTCCTAAGCACCTCACTATCGTCTGAAATACACAGCACGCTCTTCAAATTCTTTCAATCGCGTAGTAAGCTAAAGAGCCTAACCTTTCCTTTCCTAGCTCTTGAGACACCTTATATTAATGCAGCGGGATAAGAACCTGAACACAGTATATCCTATGGCCCTTAGTAACTAATGAGCTAAGAACTTACGGCACATTTCATTATTGCCCTGTTATTCCATTTTTGGTAGTGTAGCGTGCAAACATGTTAAATTCTGCACTTTTTTTGACGATTTTGAAATTTTTTGTGGCATTCGTTTAAAGCCTATACAGTTACATAAAAAAAATATTTTTCTTCTTCTTATTCTTTATATATTTGTACATTCCAGGAAGCACTTTTTGTCGTTTTTTTTGCAAAAAAAAAAAATCAAATTGGCTATAACCGCTGCAAAGTGTAGACATTTTTTGATCCTTTGCCAAGTTGAGTTTATTTTCCAATCAAATGACTTTCATCGTACACAACTGGAATAAATGTTTTAGTCGCACCACCACCACTGCCATACAGTGGTTTTGTTCGAACAAAATTTTTATAGAAAAATTGAAGAATTTTTCAAAACTTAAAACTCAAACTAAGAAATAAAAACATATCAAACCATTTTCTTTAGCTAGATAGCCTAAACTCAAGCTTTAAATTTACCCCCTTTTATCCTCTCTTTTTTACATACTAAACCCCGGCGCAACATACCACATGTATGTGTTCTCCTGTTCAATATTTGTTATGTATGTTATTTGTTTGTATGGCAGCCAGTTCGTTTGTGTCCATTTGCCTTTCGAGTTGTTGGAAAACGTGCATGTCTTGACTGTTGGGTTGACAATTCCAAGATTGGTTTTTATCTTATCGCTAAGATTTCTTTGTCTTTATTTTGTTGTTGTCTTTTGTCGTTGCAACATTATTGTAACTTGTTTGCTTAAAGCTTAAGGTTAGGTTATTTTTTGTTTATTCGGCAAAAACGTAAAATTTAAGGAACATGAAATGCTGCATGTGGAATAAGGAATGTCCGAAAAAAAACGATTGAATTTTAGAAAATTTAATGGACAGGACCAAAATGTTGGAGTTGGCCTGGATGAAGGCCATTTGGCAATTCAATTTGAAATGATGATGCAGGTATTGTGCCTACCGTTTGTGATATTCTATCAAACCAAAGAAACTTATTTTGATTTAATTTACGCGATGATTACGTTCTAGTGTGTTGATAGCTACCTACACAATTGGTCATTACAACAATTCCGTCAGGATTACAACCTTCTCTCATCCACTTGCGTTGTGTGTGCTAATGTTATACATGAGTGGTGGAACCTACAGTTTAAAATCGATTCCGAACGTTAGTTTCTTTTGAGAAAATTTTCATGACAAATTTTTATTTACTCTCCGAGTTTTTGTCAGAAATCTGCAGAGAGGAAGTCGCCGAAGAAATATTTTTTCCACATTATGTTTTATTTGAGGCCTGCTGACCTGCTGTTTGAAACGTGTTATAACGTCCAATAAGCCAACATACTACCTACTAGACTATGGTTATTTCAAACAGCTAGCAACGTGATGTTTGAGTTACCTCTAACATAGTCCAGCGTTGTTTATAATACAAGGAAAACTTTAGAGATAAGTACTTAGCTTAGCTAACTTAGGATATGTGAACGTTAGAACGATATAGAACCTCAAAATTGTTTGAGAGTGACTAGCCTTTATTGCATAATGTATTGTTATCTTTAAAAGTCGCCGGAGTCTAGTTGATTATTAGATGAGAAACCTTGGGTTATAAGGACCAATGAGTGAACTTGTCTGTGAGCTAACCTAACTTAAATAGATATTGTTACGTTTTTACGTTTTAAAAAAGTTTAAAATATGAGCTCGTGGATTGTAAATAAAATAAAAATAAATTTGTGTTTAGTTTTAATTAAAATTCTTTATTGTTCGCACAATTCTATTTGCCACTCTATACAACTTGATGTAAACAACAACAATTGCTTTGTTTGTTATTCTTTTTTACACTCTTTTGCGTAAACAATAACAATTAGTCGACAGAACTTTATAGCGGAGATCTTCAAACCGCGATTATTCTCTTCAAACACTGATGGATTTCACACAAGACTGAATGCATTTTTACTGACCCCATTGCTTGCTTTGTTTTGCCTTTTATATGGCAAAGTAAAGACGAATCTTCGTGGCTTCACCTTCTCGGGATCACTATAAATGTGAACGTCGTTGTTTCATTATTGTTGTTTGTGTATTTTTGTTTACATTTATTCTGGTTGCATTTTTGTTTACTTGTTTATCCCCTTTCTTATGCTGGTTTTTGTTGGTATATTTTTGTTTACTTGTTTATCATGGAAACAAGTTCATTGTTTTTGTAGCTTTGTTTATAGTTTTAATGTTAAACAATATAAAAGCAAAACACCATTTCCATTTTCGTAACAATATTTATCAACAAAAACTATGTAGTCACCCAATGATCTTCGAAAAAACAATGCAATCCTTTTAATATCTGTCTTAATGTTGTACCATCTACTCAAAAAATATTTTCTAAAATTGTTTTTTAATTTTGTCTAATATTCTATGAATTTTTATGAACAACATTATTATGTTAACACTGAGAAACTCTTGACATACAATCCATTTATGTATATTGGACTGAAAAGTTTTAGTTTTTAAAAGTTTTTTTTACAGTTCGTCCCTTTTTAGTTTTCATTTTCTCTTTTGTAATGCTAATTTGTTTAATAAGAAACACAAAAATATGTAGAAAATAGAGAAGGAAAAAATGGAATGGATGAGTGACTAAACAAAAATATTAAAAAAAAAAATTAAAACATCCTTTGCAGGATGTTCGGCAGTAGTGTAGAAAAAGTTGTGCAAATATTTTTTTCAATAACTGACAGGTGTCCTTAGGAATTTGAACAAAATAATCTTTTTTTTCAAAAATTTTACATTGAAATTCGAGCAGGCAATGCAAAATTTAATTTAAGGAAAAAGGATTTAAATGAGAATTTTTATAAAACATTTTCTTATAATACGCTACACTTTCGAATACTCAGAAGATAGCTGCATACCAGCTGTTTGACAGTGTCCGTTCTACTGCGCCAAATAGGAATTCAAAGAGAATAACGTATTTGTGAAACATGAGTCTCGTCGCATGACACGGACATAATTTTGTTTTGTAGTGGCAGGCCGAAGGTGAATAAATTTCTTCTCATCGTCGAAGGTATAGTTGTTGACCATGACCTTGTTATTCGATGCAAACTACATCACAACTTGTCTGCAACATATTGTTACCAAAATGGAAAAATACTAGATACTTTTACATCGTTTAACTTATAAACAAAAGCTACAAAAACAAAAACAATGAACTTGTTTACATGATAAACAAGAAAACAAAAATATACTAACAAAACACTAGCATAAAAAGATTGACAAAAAAGTAAACAAAAATCTATCAACATACACCAAAAAAATTATAAACAAGTAAACAAAAATGCAACAACAAACACTACAAATGTACACAGGTTGTTTACATTCATAGAGACTTCGAGAAGGCGAAATCATTCGCCTTCAAGAGCATTCATCAGACTGCTTACCTTGCGATATAAAGGCAAGGAAATACAGGAAACGGAGTCAGTTAAAGTTCAGCCAGTCTTGTGTGAAGACATATTGCGTGTGAAGAGAATAATCGTGGTTTGAAGATCTGCGTTATAAAGATCTGCCGCAAATTATTAATGTTTACGCAAAAGAGTGTAAAGAAGAATAGCAAAAAAAGCAAATTGTTGTTGTTACAACAAGTTGTGAGCAGTGGAATACGGAATTGTGCGAATAATATAGAATTTAATTAAAATTAAACAAAATATTTTTATTTTTATCTGCAATCTACGACCTCGTATTTTATACGTTTTTAAAAGGTAAAAACCTAACAATATCCTTCGTTTTGATTTGCTATGAGGACCCATCTTTGCCTATTCCTATACGCTCTATAGTACTAAAGGCAATGTCAGATCAGAATAGATCGGAAATAGAAGTTCAGCAGCGTTTAGAGCAAATATAACTGATTTGTTTCATGAAAGCCATTGAATAATTGTTGTTATTGTATGTAGGGTGTCAAAAAATATTTTAAAAAATATCTTTCTTTTTCTATTTTAAACAATTTGTTTTACATTTGTCTACATGTGTAGTATGCATGTAGAAATACTTTTTAGATTTACTTCAGCTATGCATTCCTAAAGATTTGAGTATTTCTATTACAAAATAATTTCTGGCAAAAAGAATAAAAGAAATAATTTTTAAAATTCAGTAGGCAGATAAACAATGTAGGAAATTATTAAATAATCAAAAATATAAAATAAAATATTTTAAATTTTTTTTCTTTTTTTTTTGTGAAGATAATCACCATTAAAATTGAAATATTTGCAGGCATACAATAACAGAGGGTACATATGTGCTACAGTAAGAATAAAAATACATCTGCTTCATAGGCAACCATATTTTGTTCCTTATTGAGGAGAAATGTGATGTTGACATTATCAGCCCATACTTAAAGATTTCTTATAATATTCTTAAGATTTTACCTTTTAAAAACGTTTAAAATATGAGCTCGTAGATTGCAAATAAAATAAAAATAAAGGTTTGTGTTTAGTTTTAATTAAAATTCTTTATTATTCGCACAATTCTGTGTCCCCATTCACAACTTGATGTAAACAACAACAATTGCTTTGTTTGTTATCCATCTGTTTACACCCTTTGCATAAACAATAACAATTACTAGAGAATTGAGATTTTCAAACCACGATTACTCTCTTCAAACACACCGCAACTTCACACAAGACTGACTGAACTTTTACTAACTCCGTCGCCTGCTTTGAATTGCCTTTTATATGGCAACGTAAACAGTCTGATGAATGTTCTTGAAGGCAAATGCTAGTGGCTTCACTTTTTCGAGATCCTTATAAATGCAAACATCGTTGTTTCATTATAGTTGTTTGTGTATTTTGTTTACATTTATTCTTGTAGTGTTTGTTGGTATATTTTTGTTTACCTATTTACCTTTTTTATGCTGTTGTTTGTTGTTATATTACGCAGTGCGATAATTTGCAAACAAGTTCATTTTTTTGGTTTTGTATCTTTTGTTTATAATTTTAATGTTAAATGATGTAAAGGCAAAACACCAATATCTAGATTTTTTTCATTTTTGTAACAATATTTTTTAACATTTTAATTATTTCTAGGGCCATAAGGAGACGTTCTCTTCATGATGACTAATTTCCTTGAACTGTAATCAGAGCGTATGTCCCTTTACTTATACTAGTAATAGTATTCGACCTCGTTAAAGGACTGCAGACCAATGGAGACATCTCTTTTGTAACAATAGACTCTTTAACAAGAAATTTCTGCAGTCTAATAGGTATTCTGTTGACGTATTAGATGTAAGGCCACGGTTCAAATCCCAGATCTAGATATCTTCAATTGAAACGACGGGTGAAAAAATATTTCCTTCGCTTACTTCTTCTCAGAGGATTTCTGGCAAAAATTCTGAGAGTAAATAGAAAATTGCCATGAAAAGTTTCTCAAAAAAAATCTGTCGTTCGGAGTCGACTTAAAACTGTAGGTTCTGCCGTTCGTGTATAAAATTAACATACACAACATAAGTGGTCGGAGAAGCTAGGTCGTATCATGTCTAATGGGTTGCAATGACCAGTTATGTATGTATTTAGGCTCTTAAACAGAACGAAAAGTATGGTTGATGATAATAATCGGGACTTCCAAACTTTGTTGGTAGTATTTATTCAGTGTGTTTTGCTAAATCATCACGGACGACTATAAAGAACGACATGTGTTCGCTAAATGGTCTCTAGAGCAGCTGGCAAGTCACCCTGGTTATCATCGAAAAATCATCTTCAAGTTTGAGGTTCATTTCTGATTAATGGCTAAGTGAACAAACAAAATTGTTGAATGTGTAGACGATATCAAGCCTTATGAGACAGGAAAGCGCTTAATGCATGCCCAAAAAGTCAGTGTTTCGTGTGTACTTTGGCGTGGCGGCGTCATTGGTTCATATTACTTTAAGAACGACGTCAAGGTCGAGTAGTATTAGTCGATGATTACTCACTTCTTTTGGCCTGAATTGAATGACGTGGACACCCATGACGTAGTTCGTGCTATATTGAATATTCCGCACTGGCGATTCGAGGGCATGGTTATCTAACGTGGAACGGATCGCGATCGTGCGATTTCATCCTGTTGGACTTTTCTTAAATCGCAAATGTATGTGAATAAACCACTAACCGCAGTGTTCCTCAGTGATATTTTTGCACTAGATGTATTGCCCAACAGATAAAATTGTATGTCACGTCGCAGTATACTGTCAGCCTTCCAGTAAATTTAGATGATATTCTTTAAATAAAAAAATTATAAAAAAAAATTAAGTTAAAAACAAATGAAAATTAAATGAAATTATATTTGAAGTGTCAAAATGAAAGAGAAACGAAATGAGAACATTTCACAAACGAAAATATTTCATTCTGTATGAGTGACCCTGTGTTTTAGATACACTAGTTTTAACTGAGATTAGAATAGAGAGAGTGTCTTCGACAGTTTCACAGGATGATATACGCTACTCTACTGCATGGTATAAGAAATATAGATATATTTCTTATAAAATATAGATATATTTCTTATACCATGCTCTACTGCACTGAACTGGATGAAAATGGTATCTTTTATTGTTCTCTCTCTATATACTTGCAATAAGGTATCGGCTCTATTAAGATGACCACTCCCAACTAAAAACGGAGGTTACAAAGATCTGCCTGCAGCGTTATTATCTGTACACCTGTATTGAGGTAGTGTCATGGATCCAATACTGGACCATTCCAGAATCCCAACTATCTGGCGAACTTTCGTAAATATTGAATACATACTACCACCACACATCAGGCATCAGACATCCCCAACAAAACGAAATTTTGAAGCATATTTCTTAAGCGACTGCCTCTCAGCAGATTACTGGCAAAAGCTCTGAGAGTTAAATAAAATTGTCATGAAAAAGTTTGTCTAAAATCTGTCGTTCGGAGTTGACTTCAAACTGTAGGTCTCTCTGCCATGTGAACAAAATAACTAACAGCAGTGATCCTCTCAAAGAAATCATAAATCATGCCAGCGGCCTGATTCAGCCCGATATTTATGCAGAAAAAACCCCTGTATTATGGGCTTTAAGGATTAAACCCTTTTTCTCTCTATTTTCGTTTGTTTTTCTTCTATTTGTTATTCCTTTACTTCTTGGTGTCCATTACATTAAACAACAATAATTTGTTGTTGTTCATTTTTAAATACAAAAAAACAAAAAAAACAAATACAACAAAAAATAATTATTTTTAATCTGCACAGAAGAGCCGTATACTACCATAAACTCGCATCAGGGCGTATTGGAAGCCAAAGCAAAAGCATAAGTAAATTGGTGGACGACTACTAAATATTCCTCTGTTTATATATCATGTCAGTTTTTTTGTTTGCTATTTTTTGTTGTTGTAAGACTTGAGGCTGTATGTGAAAGGTTGCATATTTCATGCGTTAATTAATACAACGAAACATTATTTTTGTTTCTCTCGTATTTAGCTTCATTATACATTATTTGCCATGTTGTGTTATTAATATTCAAATACAAAAAGGAACGAAAACAGAAAATAATTATAAGGAAACAGTGTAAAAAACAAACTAGAAAATTATTAAAGGGCACTAAGCCGGCTACTATAAATTGTGGATTGCATTGCGTAACCCAAGTTCTAATCTAATAAAGTTATATTTTCCAGACGAATTTAAAACTTTTTTCTTCGAAGTTAGTTACTCTCAGAGCCATTGAACGACATTCATGTCGCTGAAGAGCCTATATATATCAATCATGGATCGGATATGGTAATCATCGTCAATTTGCAATGGAATGAATATCTGGACATGAATGGAAATACGATCTAACAATCAGGTCTCTTTACAAGCAACATATGATATTGACAGGATAATAGTAAGGAACCGTGTGAAAATTAAAAGTAATGAGCAGCCAGATGAGCTTACCAGGAGGAAATTTCTATGCCACTGCCTTACATTCTTTTGGTGGAGCGAAAATCGTAATTGCATGCTCTGCGCCAGAGTAGATAAAGAATGAGGAAGACTTTTGACAATTTAATCGGATCGGTGGCAATTAACTAAAAAAGGATTTGGATCAGACCTCGGTCCCCTAGAAGTGGTAACCAGTCGCCAGTAAGCCTAGAAAATTTTTGTTCCAAATGTGAAGATTCTGTGATGAGGAAGTCAAAGCATTGAACACCTGAGTAGTTATCAAGTACTAGACAGAAATTTATTCTTACCAACACAGAATATTATGCTGCTGAATATAGTCCAGCAACAGGGTTGGGGGATTTTTTATAGGCTATCCCTACATAAATTAAGGACAGTGCAATAGATCACCTAAATATAGACTAATATTAACATAACAGAAACTAAAGGCAAAAAATCTGGGATTTTCACGGACAGTAAATTGATAGGAGTTCGCCGTAATGATATGCAGGAGGCTTGCAAGAAAATCTTGATCTGCAGGGAAGCCGTGCAGAGAAATGTAATGCACACAAGTGTTTCGTTTTCAGTTTCATTCACACAGCATATATAGGGTCTTTATTAAACACTTTTATTTATAAATATTTAAAGCAACAACAAGTGTGTGTTAGAAGTCTCAGTAGTCTATCAGGTAGTGTGTTGGCTTATTAGAGGTAAGGCCACGGTTCAAACCGCAGGTCAGACATCAAAACGAAAATATGAAGAATATTTCTTCGGTAACTTAATCACAGCAGAATTGCCAAAATTGCTATGAAAAGTTTCTCAAAAATCTGTCGTTCGGAGTCGACTTTAAACTGTAGGTCCCACCACTCATGTATAAAATTAACACACACAACATAAGTGGTATGAGAAGCTAGGTTATAATCCTGACTGAAGGGTTGTAATGACCAATTATGTGTGTATGTATGAATATCTAGCGTATAACTTTTCTGTCGAATACTCCCAAAGCTTCAACTGTTAGCTAAAATGTTTATGCTTCTCCGTCATAAAGAAATATGGAGAAGAAAAGCTTCTTGTAAAGCCTTAGTTCCGTTGTATTAGAGACCATGACTGTGCCTGTTGACCAGGCGCTGACTGATGTCCTCCAAACCAACATCATTTTCGCTAGAGACAGCGTAGCCAAGGTAATTAAATTCTTTGAGATTGTCGGAGGTAAAGTTTTCGATCGTAATATTGGATCTAATGCCGTACAATAAAGTCCATTGTGAATCTGTAGCCAAGTTACCTTCTCTATCCATGCAATAATATGCTCCAAACTGGAAATCTTCGCATCGACGCTTGACGCTTTTGTAAAATTTTTCAGCATTATTTCTACTTTTATACCAAAGCTCCCTCTGAAAAGTCTGTCTGCAAAGGCTTCTCTCTTGTGCTCTCTTCACTCTATAATCCTTAAGCGTAGATCGCATAGCGTTAGACTGAAATGTTTGAGTATAACCATCATGACATTTCTCAAAGTACTACTGCTTTCAGTGCGCAGCCCTGCGCTGACCAACTTTTTCTATAAGTTTAGTGGAATTCGATCAGTACAGGGACTACGCTTACCTGTGGCATAACAATAGTGTCAAAGCACAATGGTGCCAATCTATGTACCAACCTATTATTGGTTTCGTTGGAGTGGTCAGACCAACAGTTCGCAGTGGTACGCAAGGAGGTTGGTACATTAATGTCGTTGGGATAATATAAGAATGGACGAACCTAACCGAAATGTAAGTGGACGTTTAGCTTTCGTAGCGTACTAAAGCAAGTACTAATCGCAATTTGGCTGCGAGAAGGTAATGGTCCAACTTAATATTTTGATCTCTGAATGTGTGAACATCTTGTATGGTTGAAACGTTTACTCGATCAATCAAAATGTTATCGAATGGCTTCGTGGATGTTGAGTTGTTAAAAACTAGTGCTGCATACTAAAATGTTTTGCGCAGTCAAGCAGCCTGAGACCATTTGTGGTTGAAGATAGGGCGTGTCAAAATATGACTGACCGGCAGTGAGGCAAGCAATACCAATATACTTCTTTGTGCTGTAGGGCGCGCTTTTATCGTATATGGCCTTAAACTTAACGTTACGCATGCCATTATATTTTCTCGTTTTGACATAAGTGACAATTATTCTCTGATGCGGATTATTACTAACTTTTCATTCATAGTGGTAAGCCCAAATGCAAGATCGCCAATTTTAGTGAGTATTTTATTATTCGTTTGCGAATCATACTTATTTTGTGATTCCTTTAAATGTTGAGTCATGGAGAGTCGAAATCAACAACATCATACGTATTGTTATGTATGGGTACGATGGGTACTTCAAACTTTGAATATGAGTATTATGAGTATGATATTAGGTAGGTAGGTAGCTAGGTAGAAGTGGCTGTCCCCTCGATGGAGTCATGAGTGGACACACTTAAGCCGCACACAGGGCCCATTGTGATACCACTGTTCCTCATTTCCTCTATTCTAGGAACCATTCGGAGCTTCCGATGAAGCGACTCAGGCTGCCAATATCCATACATGACCGTTCATCCATATCCTTCATGCAGTAGGCACCCAGGTACCTCTTTCTACTCCGACTAAGTGCCGGGCATGTGCACAATAGGTGAATAATAGTCTCATCTTCCTCTTCATCTCCACAGCTTCTGCAGAAGTCATTTGCAAGGTGTCCAAGATCTATACGCCTCGCATGCGCTCCTATAATACAATGCCCCGTAATAACCCCGATAACAGTGCTGAGCCTACTTCTTTGGAGTATAATATTAAAATAAGTATCAATGCGTATAAGTATCAGAAATTATGAGTATGATTCGATTCTACTGTAAGAAATAAAAGAACCTGTTGTTTAGTTCAGTGATCAAAATAAGATGATTTTTCTTTATTTAAATTTGGTCTTATATATTAATACATTTTCTATTCTATGAGTGACTTTCTAAACTCACTCAATAACTTAAACTCTACTCAAAATAATTAAAATAAAATACACTTAATGTAATTTTGTTGCACTTGAATTAAACATATACAAAAGTGTTCTATTTGGCATATGTTCTGCATTCCCATCACTTAGGTCAGTTTACACTAGTGACACACTTCAGAAACTGAAAGTATTACTACACAAATAACACACACAAATATAAACAAATATGCGGTTGGTTCAAAGTAACACTTTGTAATAATTTTGGTGTAACCCAATACTGAACTAAATCAGAGTATGCATTTGTACTCTACAATATGTATACACCACACTACTCATCCTTTTGAATACTCATTGCTGATCTCTGATTTACATCCAAAGTATTCCAAAAAACAATTTTTATTTTTAAATTTAATTTCTACCAAAATTAAACAAAAAATCATTATTTATTTCATTATTTTTATGCGACAGATGAGACTCGGATTTCATTACAATAAAAGGCAAGCAGTAAAAAATATGGAATCATTCGTGTTTACATGATGTTTTTTTTTTTGTATTCTTTTGTTTAAAAAAAATTATTTTTTTTTACAACAATAGTTCTGGTAAAACACTTGGCCCAAACATTGCAGCACACAATAAAACCACCCACAAAAATGACAAAAAATGGTGAAAAAAAAGAATCCAGCTTCTATTCTTATGAGCATCACATTCAAGCGGAAAAAGAAAAGAAGGCAAATATGAATTCAAGTGTAGACATGCAACATACAGTTGCATGCACAAAACATCTTCCAATTGTTCAAAAAATATGCTACAAAACAGCACAGCCACAAGAACAACATTTTGCCAACAATATCAGCTGTCAGTACGATACACGTCAAATAGCACACACGTACTCACCACACTTACAACAAAAATTTCTGCACAAATGCATTTTAAACAATACCAACAACAAATTACAATGGCAACAACAACATTGCCAGCAACAATAATAGAATAACACAATAGCTGGCAACATTTGCATGAGTGCATGCAGCAACAATGAAAATGTCAACCAAAGCAGTAAATTGCAGAATTTTCTAACACGTGCACAGTGGGTCGAAAAATAAATTGGGCGCTTATATATTGTTACGTTTTTACCCTTTAAAAACATTTAAAATATGAGTTCGTAGATTGCAAATAAAATAAAAATAAATTTTTGTTTAGTTTTAATTAAATTCTTTACTGTTCGCTAAATTCTGTGTGCCACTGCTCACAACTTTATGTAAACAACAACAATTGCTTTGTTTGTTATTCCGCTGTTTACACTCTTTTACGTAAACAATAACAATTGCTCGACAGATCTTTATAACGGAGATCTTAAAACCACGATTATTCTCTTTGAACACTGCGTTTTCACACAAGACTGACTGAATTTTTACTGACTCCGTTGCCTGCTTTGTCTTGCCTTTTATATGCCAACATGATGAATGATTTTAAAGGCGAATGCTCGTGTTGGTAAGGAGTTGTGAATTCTTAGGCAGATGAATCGAATCTAAAAGACTTATAGGCGATGAATATAGCTTAATTAGGTACTCGGAAATCGAAATCAACTGCCGTCTCATATACCGTCATTAGCTTCTCACACCACTTATGGTGTGTGTGTGTTAAATTTAATACAAGTGGCGGGACCTACAGTTTAAAGTCGATTCCAAACGAATAGAAACTTTTCATGGCAATTTTATTTTGTTCTCAGAGTTGTTGTCAGAAATCTGGCGAGATTCTTCATATTTCATTTTGTTGGAGATGTCTGAACTGGGGTTTGAACCGAGGCCTCATGTCGAATAAGCCAACACACTAGCTACTAGACTATGGCGACTTAATTCATGAATGAACTAAATGATGGCTTGTGTAGGGGAATATTTTCGGTGTCGGAAGGTATAATTCACTCCATAGGGTTATCGAACCATTGAAACATCTTCCAGCTGGAAGTTTGCGGTAATGATTATTAAGAACGATACTATCTCTGGCTGTGCTATTAGCAGAGTTTCACTTTGCCAATCGACAATTAAGGCATTGGTTTGTAATATTATGGTCTTTAGCATTGCTTTTGGCTAACGCTAGTCTCTCGCAGAAATGGCTGAGCGTTACAACATTCATATCATATGGGTTCATTCATATCACTTGGCTAGGAGTTAGGCAAACTTTTACTCTTTAATTTTTTGTTTGGTTGAATGATTGAGTTTGGGTAATACGGTCCTTAACAAAAGTAAACACAAAAGTTTTTTAAAAATTTTCACATTTCCAGAGGAGTTAAAAAGAAATGGCAAGCAAGCGGTTATACATATATTATTAAAGTTCAGATAGTTTTTGTTGCTCACTGTACAGTGCGCAGACATTTAAAATTTAAACATAAATTTGCTGAACTACAAGGACACCCTATGATTTCCATAAATTTTTTTTTTAATTTTTTATTTCTTTAATTTCTTTACATTGATTTGCAAACATTTTTCCACACTTTCCACACACGTTCCGCAATTTCCGTTTAATCGGAAAACACTTTAAACAAAATGTCACAGTGTGTCTTCTGTGCATTACTCAAAATTGTGGGCGGTGGTTTTATGTGTTCTTTTGTACACTGACGCATAGACGCACTGACCGTGTCTTTCCAATATAAACGTCCCATATTATCAAGTTCAGCCTGATTTTCATCTTCATCTTTTCGAAACAATCTTTGCATCAATTTCTTACGCGTTTTTATCGATAATCGCCTGGAGAATTCCATTTCATCGGATACGGAATATTCGATTTTTATGCCGGATGATTTGGATAATTTACCACCGGTATTGTTCAACAGATACAATTTTACGTCACCTTGCGGCATATTGTCAGCCTTCCAACGAATTTAGATGAAATGCCTTGAACAAATTGATAAAAAGAAATTGTTTAAAAAAATGTTTAAAAAAAATTATTAAAAAAATGGCAAATTAAGTTAAAAACAAATGAAAATTAAATGAAATTATATTTGAAATGTCAAAATGAAAGAGAAACGAAATGAGAAAATTTCACAAACGATTATGATACTTTTGAAAAATATTTTATTCTGTATGAGTGACCCTGTGTTTTAGATACACTCGTTTTAACTGAGATTAGAATAGAGAAAGTGTCTCGACAGTTTCACAGGATAATATACGCCACTCTACTGCACTCAACTGGATGAAAATGGTCTATTTCATTGCTCTCTATACTTGTAATAAACTATCGGCTCTGTTAAGATGACCAATCCCAACTAAAAACAGGGGGGACGAAGATTTACCTGCAGCGTTATTATCTGTACACCTACATCGGGGCTGTAAATAATTTTACAGCTTTTCCGCTGGACCTATATTGAAAGCGATCAGTAGCTAATAGTAAACAACGATTATGGGTGATGGGTAGTGTAATGGATCAAATACTGGACCATTCGAGAATCTCAACTGACTTCAGAACTCTTGTAAACATTGAATACACACTATCACCGCACGTAATTTGAAAGAATATTTCTTCTGCAACTGCCCCACAGCTGGTTCCTGGCAAAAACTCTGAGAGTCAAATAAAATTTAATGTAAAAGTTTTCTAAAATCTGTCGTCCGGAGTTGACTTTAAACTGTAGGTGCCAATTACATATGTATAAAATTAACACACACAACATAAGTGATCTCAGAAGCTTGGTCGTAATTGCCTGACTGATGGGTTGTAATGACCAATTGTGTACATGTAACATGTACAACAATAAACACCAGCGTAAATAAGTGGTAAACAAGTAAACAAAAAAAAACAACATTGCAGGAATAAATGGACGCCTCTATTCTAAGTACACTTAGAACGTTTTTAATGTATGCATTTTTTACGTTCTCTAACTTAAATACTGTCAAAATTTGGTTAAGATTCGCCTATCCGTTCCGAACTTATAGGGGAAAATCTACTCAGAATACACATATAGTCGTATATCGGGTGCAAACTGTAAGAGCTCATAACTCAAAACACACTTTTCCGACTTAGAATGTTATAGAAAGGAAGCGTCGAAATGAAAACAACGATATATACATTTATAGAGATTTCGAGAAGGCGAAGTCATGAACATTCGCCTTCAATAACAATCATCAGACTGTTTACTTTGCAATATTAAAGCCAAGGCAAAGCAGGCGACTGAGTGAGTGAAGTTCAGTCAGTCTTGTGTGAAGACGCGGTGCGTTTGGAGAGAGCAATCGTTTTTTAAATATCTCCGTTGGAAATATCTGTCGTATAATTGCTTAGTAATTGTTATTGTTTATGCAAAGGGTGTAAACAGTAGAATAGCAAAGAAAAGCAATTGTTGTTGTTTACATCAAGTTGTGAACAGTGGCACACAGATTTCTGCGAATAAAAAAGAATTTCAATTAAATCTAAACACAAATTTATTTTTATTTGCAAAGCTCATATTTTAAACGTTTTTAAAAGGTAAAAACATAACAGTATGTATGAATACTATGACATTTCTAGTCCGGAGAGAATACACCTGACCATTGCAACGTCTTCCACACTGAAGTGTGTCGCTAACACAGGATGCGATGATGACCACTAAGGGATATAAGTTTCTGATACCTAGCCGGCTGTCATGATAAAGCGTTCTAATGTAATGATCTTAAATACGAATCTCGAATGCCGTTGTGGGGATGAATTGGATGAATTGGCCAGAGCTAGCAGTAGCGACAAACTTTCGGGTAAATTTTCTGCTTTGTTAAAATGCCATTGAAGATGTGAAAGCTTAGAATTGACAAGGGCGAATATGGACATGAGGGCAAAATAAAGTATATGTTATCGACAAGTAGAGACATGCGACGCATTGATTCTCCGATTACGGCTGATAACTATACTTTTCATATGGTCAAGGAATTTATTTATCTTGGCTCCGCCCTTACCACCAGCAATGATGTCAGTCTGGAGATTAAGCGCAGGATCACTCTTGACAACAGGTGCTACTATGGTCTCAATAGGCAATTGGGTACCAGAGACCTCTCTCGTACGACAAAACTAAAACTATACAAGGCGCTTATCCTGCCCGTGTTTCTTTATGCATCGGAGGCATGGACCTTATTAAGGACCGATACAACAGCCTTGAGAGTATTCGAGAGAAAAGTCCTACGTAAGATCTTTAGTCCAGTGCGAGTTGGCGATATTTCCGCATCCGATTCAGCAGTGAGCTGTGTGAGCTCCTCAACGACATATAAGTTGTGCAGCGTATTAATATGCAGCGGCTGCGCTGGCTGGGCTATGTCGTTCGAATGGAAGAGGATGCTCCGGCGAGACGGGTATTTGATGAGGGGATATGCGTAATTCGGCGAAGAAGACTACCTTGTATGCGTTGGAAGGACCAAATCGAGGGAGCCCTGTCATCGATTGGTGTGACCAACTGGCATAGGCGCTCAAGAAGCAGAGGCGCTTGGAAGGACGTGTTACGGCAGGCCAAAATCCGTTAATCAATTTGTTAATGGCCAGTTAAGGACGTATTTGTCAATGAAAATCAATTTCATTTTATTCCATTATATCAAGATAGGCTCTTAACATGTTCTCAAGTATGTGTAGTTAATATTGAACTTACTGAACCGTGAGGATAACGTTCAATAGCCTGTCAAGTGATGTCCCATTATGCTTGGTATAAAGTTAGGACAAAGGGCCACAACAAAGTATTTCCATTTTGATCAGTCTTGCAGAAATAGTTTTACTTCGGATCAAGATGTTTTGATTTGCAAGCTTTGATTACAGTAATTTGCTCCAAGAGTACAAAGGTATGTCTACCTCTTCTTTTGCTGCCATGAAGGTTTCTGTCAATTACCATATTGGATATCTATATTGGGAAATCCATTGTTGATTTGCAAATGCAAAACTGATAATGCAGCAGTAGATACGGCAGTAGATACAGGCAATAAATCTAGTCAATGCTGGAAAAAATGCACACATAACGTCTGATTAATCTCCAGTCCTTACTGGATATTACATACGATGTACCCGTGTAAGACAAATTGGTCTTGGCTATATGGCTAATGACTTCTGTATAATGAGGAAGAGTTGGAAATGTTCTTTAGATCTTCGGTAAATGCCCAATGCCATTACGTATAAGCAGTAGACACCTGGGCTTCTACTATGGAAATCTACCAATTTCTTACGGACGAACATTCGGAGTCTAAATGCCTCCATCTGCAGCTCCAGATAGTTCCAGGAAAATGAAAGACTGTGGTATCACGATAGGTAACACATGGCGTAAGTGTGACAGTTCTCTTGGCTGGGCTGTTGGTAAGACGATTGGAACGAAACAATGAAATAAACATGAAAAAGAATTAAGAAGCAGTGCCTTAATGTAGCCTTGATGTAGCAACATTTGTTAAGAAACTTGATTCCATTAAACCAAAACAACCAACAGTGTTTCAAACCTCTAACAACCTCATCTCAGTTGATTTTATCTGACTTTCTTTTTAAAGTAAGCGATGCAGAAAATGGAAAACAAAATTTTACTTGTAATATCCGCTTTCCCCAAAAAAAATTTACATTTTCTGTTGGCATTATTTCGTAAAATTATATTCTTTCACATGTGCATGTACATTTAGACACTGATTGCATGCATACATGTATGTATACTACTATAAACACACTAAAACAAATATACATATATTCTTTAACAGAAAGATAAATATTTTTGAAATATTTTTGTGAAAAAAAATGTAAAAAAAAATTTCAGTAATATTCAGTCCTCAGTAGCAACATTATCAGTAGCAGTAGTAGTAGCAGCATATTGTTCACATTATTAATTTTCCTAATAAGTTGTGATTTCCTTTTTGCCATTTTCCTTGCAACAAACACACTGAAACAAGTTGCAAAAACAAAAACTACTCACAAGTGCATACAGCATTACAGTCACTCACAGTGATATGTGTACACGCTCACCCAGGCGTTTATTTCATACGTGCACAGGTAAAGAAACACTGTTTGATAAAGTAACATATTGTTACGTTTTTACCCTTTAAAAACATTTAAAATATGAGCTCGTAGATTCCAAATAAAATAAAAATAAATTTGTGTTTATTTTCAATTAAAATTCTTTATTATTCGCACAATCTGTGTATCACTGTTCACAACTTGACGTAAGAAAAATAATTGCTTTGTGTATTATTCATCCGTTTACACCCTTTGCATAAACAATAATAATTAGTAGACAATTGTTCAACTGATCTTTATAACGGAGATCTTCAAACCACGATTATTATTTTCAATCACACAGCATCCTCACACAAAACTGACTGAACTCTTTTACTAAATCAATTGCCTGCTTTGTCTTTCCTTTTATACGGCAAAGTAATCAGTCAGATGAATGTTCTTGAAGGCGAATGTTCGTGAAGGCGAATGTTCGTTGTTTCATCTTCTCGAAATCTCTATAAATGTAAACATCGCTGTTTCATTATTGTCGTTTGTGTATCTTGTTCACATTTATTCCTGTAGTGTTTGTTGTAGTATTTTTGTTTACTTGTTTATTATTTTTTTATGCTGGTGTTTGTTGTTATATTACGCAGTGCGATAATTTATAAACAAGTTCACTCTTTTTGTTTTTGTAGTTTTTGTTTATAATTTTAATGTTAAACGATGTAAAGCAAAACACCAGTATCTAGATTTTTCCATTTTCGTAACAATATTTTCAATATTGATGTTGAATAAAATTCTCTTTAGAGATGATTGCTATTCCAAGCAGGGTGTCTATGCCAACCAACAAAATTATCCCATACAGGACTTAGAAAACCTGGGAAAGATTATGAAAAAGCCATTGGATCAGTAATAAGAGACTGTTTAGGAGACATTAGTGTGTGCCGGTTATTTCTTGTAAATAACCCTGTGTGAGCCGTTGCTGTCAATTCAGTGGGCAATGGCCGTATGATGATCTACAATTGAATATATTTTGCAGGACGATATTATGTTGTAAAAAACGTTGTCATGAGTCAGACGTTGGGCATTATTGCTTGAAAAATATTCAAAAGAAAGTACGCCGTTTGACGGCGTTAAACTTCTACTTCGGAAACTCCCTTGAACGTAGAGGATTTAGAAAGCAATATTTGTTTCGTGTGCCTTATGGTGTTTCAATGTCTTTGGACCGTTTTCTTTTTGAAATTAGTTCTGGAAAAACCTTTCAGACTTTTGTGGTCGCAGGATGACCTACAATTGAAGAGTAGGGTAAGCGTAATACTATCGGTTTTTGGCTTTATTGCATAAGCAATTTTCAAAGAAATTAAGCGGTGTGAGTGATATTCGTCAAGCTTTATTAAATATTCTTTCTACTGGGATACTTCTCTGACGACAAAACATTTGGAAATCAACATTTTTAAAATTATCACGGACACATGGCCTGAACTGTGGGAAAAAATTATCGAAAACTTCTTCAAAAGTATTGACTGCTAGGGACAGTTTCTTAAGTAAAATAATTTGCGTCTGGCATCTTAACGACTTAACCTAGTTTCTCATACCATTTATATTGTGTGTGTTCATTTTATAGATGAGTGACGGGACCTACAGTTTAAAGTCGACTTTTCATGGTAATTTGTATGTGAATCTCAGAGCTTTTCAAAGAAATCTGATGAGAGGAAGTTTTCGAAGAAATAATTTGCATCATTACAACCCTTCAGTCAGTATTACGACCTAGTTCTCTTATGTTATGTGTGTTAATTTTATATATGAGGGGCGGGACCTACAGTTTAAGATCAATTCCGAACGAGAGATTTTTGAAAAACTTTTTCATGGTAATTTTATTTACACTCAGAGTTTTTGCCAGAAACCTGCTGAGAAGAAGTCAACGAAGAAATATTTTTTAAAATTTTGTTTTGATGTCTGATCTGTGGTTTGGACCGTGACCTTCCGTCTAATAGGCCAACACGCTACCACTAGACTACGGTGATTTCCTACGACGACTACAATAGAAATTATTTACCTTCCAAATGTCTATGCAAAACTCCTCCACAAAAAAAAAATTAATTTGTTTTCAAGATGAGATTTTTCCTTTGTAACCCACTGTATTTACGAGCAGAGACTTATTTAAACCACAATCCTATAACTCGTTTAATGACATTTTAAGAAAAATAATAAATTAACCACAGGATTTAATTTCATACTTAAATAAATTTTAAATGTTGGTTTTTTCTTGTTGTTGTCTTAAGATTATTAACAAATTTACACACAAAATAATTACATACATATACACATACATGAAAAGGGCTAAGACAAGATGATAATTTGAATTAATCAGTTGAAAAACTTTTAAGCCAATCTTAAGCTATGAGAGGAGTCAAAATTATTAAATTTATTTTAAACATTAAAAGCAACAATAACAACAACAACAAAGACAACATTGTTCTGACCAAAACCTATAAACCGGTTAAGAAGAAGCAACACAAACAAAAACTTATATTTCTTAACTAATGATTAAAGCTTAATTGCATGCAAAACGTTTGAAAGACATTCATTACATCCGTCTGTCTATCTGCCTGTTCGGCTATCTATTTGTGTGTCAGTGTGTTAGTAAATCTTTAACCTTCTGCTTGAATTGAACATTTCCACCCTTTAATTATCAAAATCATGTTTAAAACCGCAATAATTTACTCCCACCTTACATTTTACACAGACATATTCAGGTTTTGTTGGACAACTTAGGTTGGGGCGTATTTGGAATTGGGGCCAAATATGTTGGATTTATTATTGTTGTAAAGCCTTAAGGTTATTTTTTTATTTCTTATTGCTTACTCTAGTTTGATTATTTAAACAATCATTCAATTCATTTTTAGCGGTTAAAAACATAGGTATGGCAAAAACTCTGAGAATAAATTTGAAAGTTTCTCGAAAATCTGTCCTTCAGAGTCGGCTTTAAACTGCACTGGTCCCACTGCTCATGAATAAAATTAACACACAACATGGGTTGCGTGGGAACCTACGTCGTAATCCTGATGGAAGGGTTATAATGACCAATTATATATGTATGTATGCCAAGCAGGTCCCATTGCTTTTACTTACTTACTTACTTAATTGGCCATAACGACCCGATTAACGGATTTCGGCCTGCCGCAACACATCCTTCCAGGCGCCTCTGCTTCTTGCGTGCCTACGCCAGTTGGTCACACCAATCGATGACAGGGCTTCCTCGATTTGGTCCTTCCAACGCATACAAGGTAGTCCTCTTCGCCGACTTCCGTAGATGCCCGCATCAAATATCCTCCTCCATTCGAACGGCATGGCCGAGCCAGCGAAGCCGCTGGATATTAATGAGCTGCGCAACGTCTATATCGTTGAGGAGCTCATACAGCTCACTGTTGGATCGGATGCGGAAATCATCGCCAACTCCCACTGGATCGAAGATCTTACGTAGGACTTTGCGCTCGAATACTCTTAAGGTTGCTGCAACAGTGCTTAATAGGGTCCATGCCCCTGCGCCATAAAGAAGCACGGGTAGGATGAGCTTATTGTAGAATATTAGTTTTGCCGCACGTGATAGGTCTCTGCTACTCAATTGCCTTTTGAGACCATAGTAGCACCTGTTGGCAAGAATGATCCTGCGCTTGATCTCCAGACTGACATCATTTTTGGTGGTAGCGGCGGAGCCAAGATAAATAAATAGTTATCGGCCGTAATCTGAGAATCAATACGCCGCACGTCTCTACTTATCGATAACATATACTTTGTTTTGCCCTCATTTACTGCCAAACCCACCTTAGTAGACTCCAATTCAATAGCTCTAAAGGCAGCACTAACATCCCATTGATTTTGGAATTTTTAATTTTCTTAATAAATCTCCAATTGTTCTTAAAAGCTATTTTTTGCTCTCTAAACTTAGGTCCTGCCAATCATGTATAAAATTAAAACACTCGACGTAGATGGGATGAGAAACTACGTCATAATTCTGTTTGAGCAGTTATTATCACAAAGCTTAAATGCCGCACACTTTGTAAGAAAAATTATTAAATTTAGTTCTACGCTGGATTTATATTACGAAAGCTTAACAGGAAAGATTTTATAACCTTTCTTGGATACTAACTGCAAATGCTCCAGAGTCGTAAAACTCACATCTGACACAACGCAGGTATCTATGCATAGACATGATCTCTGCAATCTAAACTACAATACGACACACAGAAGGCAGTAATTTCAGCGCTTAAAGTAGAGGATGGCCAAAGAAAGTTGAAAAGAAAATCGTAATAAAAACTCAAAAATGGTCTAGAGCTTGCTAAGGGCATGTTTATTCTGATAAAATGGGAGGCATATACCATTTCATCCCTAGTTACACAAAAGAATCGAAAAATATTAGACATAATGTTCTCCAACACATAAGGTTAACAAAAAGGCAGTGAGACTGACAGAGCATGCTAAGCATGTTATTGCGAAAAACAATGATTGACCCAAAACAGAGCAAAAGAAGTCTTAGTCTAGCAACCATGAATGTTGAACTGCTAAAATCCAAGCAGATGCAATTAAAGTTGAGTTTAAGAGCAACGTACTGTGTGCGATACAGCACATATTGGCAAAAAGTTCTGCTATAACTTACTACTCACGCTCGCAGGCGAGGTAGACTTCATCACTAGTGGAGGAAAGTCCATCGTTTAACAACAAAGAAAGACAAGAGAGGCAAGGAAAGGTCATCTCTTCTTCATCAGCGCTCGAGACATAAAATTGGAAACTCTTTGGCTAATCCAAAAAAGTTAAAGCGAAGATGTTACCGGACAATGGATATTGAAATTTGTACGCGGCTTAGAAAGATGGATTCAAAGAGTGTCGGTTTGTCTCGGAAATATTTATACCGCGCAGGTAAATAAAAGAAACAGGTTGCATTTTTTATTGTGAAGCAACGAACCTCAGTCATGCATTTATTATTGAGAAGCAATGAACCTCAGTCAATGTTAAACAAACACTTTTTAAATGTACCCGATGCCAAGCTGAATGGAACTACAGATTGAGATTTTTATCTGAAACTGTAAAGCACATAGAATTTTGGATTGCAGAAGACCGATTTCTTCTTACCAATATGAAATTTAAATTTCATATCGGCAACACCATAACAATTACAACTAAAAATCGTTGAGTTCCGCAATATCAAAAAATAATTTGGTTGAGTGAAAGTTGGGTTGACTGGCAGACGACCAAACTGAGTTGAGTTGAGAACGGCAATAGGGGCATTAAGCTTTCTTTGAGCAATTGGACTTAAACAATGAACTTATTTTTCTTAGCTTAATAACTACAACCATTTAGTCAGGATTACAACCTAGCTTCTGACACCACTTACATGTTGAGTGCGTTAATTTTGTACATCAGTGGCTGGACCTACAATTTTAAAGTCGATTCCGAACGACAGATTTTAAGAAACTTTTCATGGCAATTTTATTTACGCTCAGAGTTTTGCCAGAAATCTGCTGAGAGCAAGTTGCAGTAGAAATATTTTTTCATAATTCGTTTTGTAGGCCATGTTTGACCTGGGATTGGATTGAAGCCTCATGTCTAAGAAGCCAACATACTGCCTACTAGACTACAACAACTTTTTGAATGAAACTAAGATTCTCAAAACGGTCCGGCTTTTGTTTTAAAATCGTCGAACCTGCTACTTCCAAAAACTTCAATTCCACCTGGTTCTAACAGCTTAGGACAGGGAGTAATTGGCAAACATTTCTGGACGGCTTTTCTGGTAAGGACGAATTTAATGTGTTAATTTCACAGTGTGGTGAGATCTTGCTGGAGGCTTGCAGTCTAATTGCAATCACATGGTCCCATTACAACCACTCTAACTCCCTTTGTTGTCATATTTTTTAATTCAATTTAAACTTGTTTGTAAATATTTTCCATTGTTACAGATTATGCTGCCACAATCTGAGGAACAATTCCCTCATGCATGTATAGCAACTGTTTGTCCATCTTCAAGCTCTTAATTACGTACTAAACTCGGCTAAGTTCCTTGTTATTTTCATCTTTTTATGCAAGTATTTCAAAAGCTCTCTTGGAAAATAATAGTTTTTCTTTAGTTGCTGTTAAACTTTGTTGTTGTCGTTGTTTTTGTGTATTTTAAAATCTTTATAATTACAAAAGATAATAAATTGTTGCAACTTTTGGTTAAAGTATCATTATCAAGCGATTATTATTTTTTCTTTGAACGTAACTCTTACGTGGCTCCTATTTTTTCTGTTGCATGGAGATGTACAACAATAAGGGAGCTTGAAAAAAAGGAATGCAGCTGTTATGCTTACGCATCTGATTATAATCAGCTTTTAAAGAATTTCCTTCTTTTTGTTGAATGAGCATTAAAATCTCTTCAAAATTTGAGTATTATAGTGGCTTCGAATGCTATTCATAACAGAAGCACCACAAGTGAGGTCTTGTAGCCTTAACTCAGTGGCATGGATCTGAATATCATATGGTTATAGCAAGACGAAGATACCTAGACTTGACTAGACTTGACTAGACTTGACTAGACTTGACTAGACTTGACTAGACTTGACTAGACTTGACTAGACTTGACTAGACTTGACTAGACTTGACTAGACTTGACTAGACTTGACTAGACTTGACTAGACTTGACTAGACTTGACTAGACTTGACTAGACTTGACTAGACTTGACTAGACTTGACTAGACTTGACTAGACTTGACTAGACTTGACTAGACTTGACTAGACTTGACTAGACTTGACTAGACTTGACTAGACTTGACTAGACTTGACTAGACTTGACTAGACTTGACTAGACTTGACTAGACTTGACTAGACTTGACTAGACTTGACTAGACTTGACTAGACTTGACTAGACTTGACTAGACTTGACTAGACTTGACTAGACTTGACTAGACTTGACTAGACTTGACTAGACTTGACTAGACTTGAATAGACTTGACTAGACTTGACTAGACTTGACTTTTTTTTTTTTTCACGCCGAGGAGGGGTAAATGTACCTAACCGCACCATAGAGGAAGTCGTCACATCCTCCGTGTGTGGGGCCCTCACCCACTAAATCCCCCCCTCGTCTCATGGACTTGTTGTGCCCACTCCGGAACTACGGTGGTATTACTTCGGAGTGGAGTCCCTTTGGCTCATTGGCACCTGCATGTTCATATCCGCGTCCGGATTGCGTGTTGAAAGTTGAAGAGACATCTAAGCGTCTCCACTATTCCTTTCCTCCAGATCCTTGCTTCGAATTTCGATTGACACGTGTGCCAGTTTCATCTATTCCGGCGTGCCCACATGTTCTGCAGCCTCAAGATCCCTCTTCTTCAGTTTTAGAATCCTCTCCACGTAATTCGCCAATGAGGTCCAATTTTCTATACTCGCGATCATAACCCCGACAATGTTACCGGGCGTGATCGTCTCAACTATCGACGTCAGTGCAGAGCGATAGCTCTGCCAGCGTGCACACTCGAAAACGGTGTGCTCTGCGTCATCAATTATCTCCCCTTCCTCGTAAAGACAGTAAGGTGAGGCGGTCTTTCCAATTCTGTGCAGATATTACCTAAAATATCCGTGACCCGATAACATCTGTGTAACGTAGTAATTTACCTCTCCAAATTTCCGACCAATCCATGGCCTTATGTCTGGAATAAGATGGACGGCGAGTCCATCTTCCTCTATTTTCTTCGTTCCATCGTTGTTGCCATTTTGAAATGGTGTTTTCCCTGAAATGAGCGGTTATGTGACTCCCAACCGATTTCGCCTTATAGATCTCCATCCGCTCCGCTGCCAGCAGATCCACAGGGATAATACACGCTATCACCACTACGGCTGGAGCGGATACCGTACGATATGCCGACGCGATACGCAATGCAGCCGTTCTCTGTACCGCTACCAGTGCGTTTGTCCGCTTCTTAACATTCAGTGTTTCAGCCCAAATTTCGCTCCCATAAAGCATAATGCTG
Source organism: Sarcophaga subvicina (assembly GCA_936449025.2). NCBI lineage: Eukaryota > Metazoa > Arthropoda > Insecta > Diptera > Sarcophagidae > Sarcophaga > Sarcophaga subvicina. The sequence goes on from OW388084.2 coordinate 84,652,533, forward strand.
TTTCCAACCTCCATCAAGAGTCTCGTCTCGCCGGTAGCGGGCCTCCAATGTTCGCCATTAATCTACTGAGCTGTCCAACGATCATCTGGGCCTTGTTAGCCGAGTACTGGATCTGATGTGAAAATGTTAGTCTGGGATCCAGCCTTATTCCCAGGTATTTCACCGAGCTCTTGGTCCTAATTACTCCGTCTCCTATGCTCATGTCCACTTGCAAGGGGATATGACGACCAGTGATCAGCAGTAATTCCGTTTTGTGCATGGCCAGATCCAGGCCGTGGGCATCCAGCCATGTTTTCGTTCTCACTTTTCGTTGTGCCTCTTCCGTGTTCCTGGCCGTGATAACAGCTGCAATATCATCTGCGTATCCAACCAAAAAAGTTCCCTCTGGCATATCCTCTTTCAGAATTCCATCGTAGTTGACGTTCCATAGGTCGGGGCCGAGTATAGATCCCTGTGCCGCTCCTGATGTTATATGTTTCACCCTTGGACCCGAGCTTGTGTTATACACCAGCTGTCTGCTACTCAGATAACTACTTATCATGGCCAAGATGTAGTGTGGCACCGAGAAATTGTACTCCAAAGCATTTAATACGTCGCTCCATCTAAGGCTGTTGAACGCATTTTTAACGTCCAGAGTTGCAAGCAGTACCACAGGCCTCGAAGATTTGCTCCCTCGTTGTGTTACCCTGGCCGCTTCAGTCACCTCTCTCAAGGCACCAATTGTAGACCGACCGGGTCGAAATCCATATTGTCTAGCAAACAGTCCGCCACTATTCTCAACCGCGGCAGCAAGCCGAGGCTTCAAAAGCTTCTCGAGCAGCTTTCCCGCCGTATCCAGCATGCACAGTGGCCTGTACGCGGATGGGACCTCTGGATCGCCCTTTCCCTTATTTATCAAGACTAGCCGTTGTCTCTTCCATATTTCGGGGAAAATACACTCTCTCAGGCACGCGTTGTACATTCCCAGTAGGAATTGCGGTCTCTGATTGGCAATCTCCCGCATTACCTCAGGCGGGATGCCATCGGGCCTCGGTGCCTTACCGGGTTTCAATCCGACTGCAGCTGCTTTCAGCTCCTCTGCGGAAAATGGCAAAGGTTCTGTATTGCGCGAATTCCGTCGTCGTTCGTTCGCCGGTTCATGAGTAGGGAATAGTGTATCCACTATATTTCACATTACTCGCTCGTCCATAATTTCCATTGGTTTCCTTCTGTTTAGTTTGTCCATTACAATTTTGTATCCAAGTCCGTAAGGGTTTACGTTTACGTCGTCGCGTAGTTCCTGAAATGCCTGATTTTTCTTTCGCGATATAGCCTTCTTCAGAGTCTTCTTTGCCTCCTTATATGCCCACATTTCGTCAGCAGCTGGTCCATCGGGTCTGGCTCTAGTGTACCTCCGTCGTAGTCGTAGGCACTCTCGCCTGAGTGCTGCGATATTGTCGTCCCACCAGTACACTGCCTTCCTTCTAATATTCGGAAGTTTTCGCAAGGGCATTGCCTTTTTACATCCGCGTCTTATTATCTCCATGGTTTGTTCCACTCTTGTCCTCGCATCGTCCGAGAGTTCAACTCTGCTACACAGTCTATCCACTTCCAAGAGTAACCGATTCGCATTTAATTTCCGTGAATCCCAGATTCGATTATTTGTGGTGTAATTGTCCTCCTCAAGTCTATTCCTTGGAGCAAAGGTGTACGATATGTACTGGTGATCACTGCCCGTATATATTTCCAAAACCCTCCACTCCTTGACTCTGTGATACATGCTCTCCGAGACCATAGTTATATCAGGGATGGTGCCCTCGCAGCCTGGTCGTCTAAAGGTAGCTACGCTCCCCTCATTCGCGAAGACCAGGCCGGTTCGAGCTGCCATCTCTACAATTCGTCTGCCTCTTGGGTTGGTATTCTGCATTCCCCACTCTACCGCTCTGGAGTTAAAATCGCCTGCAACTATGAAGTTGCCGCCAATCTGTGGCATTGCATCCTCGATTCTGGCCAATTTCTCCTCAAAGGTTCCCACGTCATCATTGGGAGTCAAATAACAACTCATTAGAGTAATCTCGTCAAACTGTATCCAGGTGAAACAATCCCCCCTACCAGATCTTCTCGGTCGGGGGCCCTGGTTATCCGTTATCCATATAGCTGCTGTAGATGTTTCATCACCCAGCCAGAATCCGCTATTTTTAGATGCATACTGTTCGCTTATAATAGCTACGTCAACTTCCTGCTCCCTGACTATTTGCGATAGCAAAGAAAAAGCCACCTTCCCTCTGTGCATATTCAGCTGCAATATCCTCATGCTGCCTTTCGTAAGTTCGTCCCGCAGCCCCGCGATCCCGGGAGGTGATCCAGAGATTTTCCTGACTCCGCATAGCAAATACAACATTTCGGTGTGTTCCGGCATTCTTTTCGCTTATGCCCCTTTTCACCACATTTCATACATAGGTCTGACCTATCTGGTCCACCATACTCCCACTGTTTGTGACCTATTCCGAAGCATCGGAAACAGCGTGTCGGTTCTTCCCTGATGGTTATTCTACAGCGTGTCCAGCCTATTTTGATCCTCTGTAGTTTCAGCAGCGCTTTCGCACAACTTGCAGAGGTTGTCACGAAGGCCCTTTTCTGCTCCCGGCTGTTCGCCCCGGTTATACGAACGGACGTATCCGGATTTATTTCGCCCGCTTCTCTTTGTACGGCTGCCATAACTTCCTGGGTGGTTGTGAGGGCATCCAGGTCCCGAATTTCCAAAGTGACCGTAGGTACAAGGTCCTTTACTGTTGCCTCTTGATTTAGGACGCTCTTTAGGTTCTCCCTGAACTCGTCCCTTTTGCCTCCTTTACCCATTTCAATGAGAATAGCACCTGTTTTCGTCTTCCGGACGGCTCGTATCGCTATCTCCGATTCCTCTGGTCTTATCTTGCTCCTTATGTTCCTCAGAACGTCAGCGTAGCTGCGCCCCTCGGTTGGGTGGATGATTACAGCTTCTGGACGTTCTTTCACAGTTTTTCTTCGCTCCTTTTTCTCTTTCCTTGCCGTTTTCTTGCTCCTCACTGTTTTCCATTCCTCGTCCACTGTTTCCTTGAGCTGTATGGTGTCCGTCGGTTTTCCTCTCGGCCTTTTTTCCGGGCGGCTCTCCGGCGGGCTTGAGGCGCCTCTCTTGTTGAGGGAACTAACAGGTGTGGAAACTTCACAGTCATTCCTGTTATTCTTGGTGATCTCGGGTGCTATACTCACTTCTTTTTCCTTTTCCGCAGTCTTTCAGTTCTCTCTATAGCTCCGCATTATGTCGATGAGCTCCTCTAATTCAGCTACTCCGCTCTGAACTTCCATGCTGATGTTCCTTGCCCTCGTCATTGCCCCTCTAATCCTGCGGATAACATTTTGGCACTTAGTGAGGGTCTCCTCCTCGGAGTTTCTCATCTTACATATAAACTCCTGTCTAGGGGAACTGTGCCTCAAAAGCAGTTCCTGTGTTCCACTATGCGCCGGTTGCGTTTGCGCCCCTTCTTGCACAGATTCCGGTGTCGTGCCACCCTTCTTAGTCCCAGTGTTCCTCGCAGAGGTCATTATAACCCTTTAGTCGTGATAACAACCTAGCTTCTTACCGATTGCCAAAAGAAAACCCTTGAGTTGCAGACATATTTTTGCCCTGATTTGAGTTCTCAACGAAGAAATCGATCATCTGCATTCTAGAATAATAATGTTGCCATCCAACATTGCCTAGAAACTATGTTCTTTGCACTAAAATCAAGACACTGGTGTTTTGCTTTTACATCGCTTAACATTAAAGTTATAAACAAAAGCTACAAACACAAAACAATGCAGTAAACAAACCTGTTTACAAATTATCGTAGTGCTTAATATGACAACAAACACCAGCACAAAAAAGGTAAACAAGTAAACAAAAATACAACAACAAACGCTACAAGAATAGACAACGATGTTTACATTTATAGAGTAATCGTGGTTTGAAGATCTCCGTTACAAAGATCTGTCGAATAATTGTCTAGTAATTGTTATTGTTCCTGAAAAGGGTATAAACAGAGGAATAACAAAGAAAAGCAATTACTGTTGTTTACATCAAGTTGTGAACAGTGGCACACAGAATTGTGCGAATAATAAAGAATTTTAATTAAAATTAAACACAAATTTTTTTATTATATTTGCAATCTACGGGCTCATATTTTAAACGTTTTTAAAGGTTAAAAACGGAACAATATATTCGGTTGATATATTGGATGCAATGGTAAGTAACTTTGATTATTCAGTCTACTATTGCTCAAGAAGTGTGAGCTCATGGGATTTCTACATTATTAGAATAGAATTTAGCCAGAATTACAACCTTTCTTCTTACAGCACCCATGTTGTTTCTTTTCATTTTATACTTGAGTGGCAGGTCCTACAGTCAGGTTAACGTTCACTCCGAACGATAGATATGAGAAAACTTTTCTTGGCAATTTCATTTACTCTCAGAGATATTTTCACAAAAACCTCGTAAGAGGTTCATATTTTATATTTCATATTTCATATTTCATATTTCTTATTTCATATTTCATTTCAAACATCTTGATCTCTCAACTCAGGGTTTGAACCTTTTAATCTGAAATATTTTAATATTTTTTTCTAAATATTACTTCACACAGCTCGCTTTGTTTTTTAGCCATAACATCTGCCAAATTGTCTTACATGCATGGAATTCTGACTGGCTTGTCACTGTATTAGAAAGACTTCACGTAGCTCCTTCAAAATACAGTCTAATGAGATCAAATTGCATGATCTCTTGACCCATAATTCCCATAAACTAGCGTCTCTACAGTTTAATGATATCGCACAATGTGTGGAAAGTAGCACAGTCTGTTTAAGTCACAAGTCAAATCCTACGCAGCTCTGCGTCCCTTATGCGTCAAATCAGTTTGTTGATATTCTCACTGAGACAAAAATTAGGGCAACGATAGTTGCATTAAACGTAAGAAGTTAAAAATATGTCTTTACGTGACGTTTCTATTTAACGTTGATGTTTAGTTTACCATCCAATCACGTTGAGTGCCTTTCGTCAGAGTGAGTGCCTTCCTTTTAAGACTCTATTGGAACATTTGCTGATTGTAAGCAATTTGAGACTTGCTTTTCCCTCTGCTTATACTTTCGGTAGTTATTTGAAGACTTGTCACTCTGCCTCAATTCTCTCTGTTTATCAGAAAATTGCATTGAAATATGCATCGGCGAGCGTTGAAGCCGTTAATGCAAATGTTTATTGCAGACACGTAAACAAGAGAGGAAACAGGGAACAGAAAATGCAATATGAGTACTTTGCAAAGAATATATGAATGCTTAATGTGTGTGCAAATGAAAGGAACGGCTGTTAAAGCAACACATTGTAATTAAGTGTGTATAGTCGTTGCAGCATCATCATTACTGTTGTTGTCATTACCGTTTGGCTCGTTTAGTCTTGATCTAAAGATGCAGAGCTTCGTTAGAAAGTAATGGTGGGCATAGGTAAACAAGAATGAATCATAGACTGAAACTATTTGCAACAAATGTTGCAACAAAAGTAGTCGAAATAAGCATGAATATTTCAAGGAATGTACAGTGACGCACAGAAATGTGCCGATGAAAATAGCAAGTGACAAAAATGACCACTTGAACACAATATTTGCGGGAGCCTCTGACTGTAAATTGCTTGCAACAAACTGAGTGATTGAAGGAATTTGGAGGCTTAATACTATTTTAATGTAAGAATCAGTCTGTGGTGTAGGGATGGCTCAAAGACAAATTGCGAGGCAATAGCACGGGTATTCGACCCCGGAGTGAAATATTGTGAACCCAAGGGAAAACTCTCTGGTATTTTGCAAGCTTAAGTCTACGACATGAAATTATCACAACAGGTCATAGCAATATTATTTGACATTCAGTCATGTATCTATCACTCGGCTCATATGAAACGGCTAAATCATTTGGAATGGCTAAATCATTTAGTCACGGGATCTGTCTGCAATATCCCATGTTATGCCTGAATTTACGGCAAAGAGCACACAGGTAAGCTTGCGAGAAAAGAAACTTCACGCAACTATTAAGCCAGAAGCTTTTTGTGGTATGGAAAGACATTCCTTGCTTGATCAGAATGAATATAGAGGGAGTTGGAGACTTTTCCAAAGTCAAAGATATTTGAAATAAACTCATCTATTGTTGAGTAATTACAATGAGAAGGGATTTGAGTTATGCATCAGTCTATTTCGAAGTAGCTTGAAGATAGCAATCGAACTTTTGAAAGCGCACTGAAGACTGAAAGAGCATTTGTTCAAAATAGGTATCGCCACAAACCCAATATATAGATTCAATGATGAAGACAATAAATCATTAGAATACATATTTGAAACGTTAATGCATATCGGAACGAAACAACTGGGTGTGTATTCAATGCTTGAGAGGGAATTTTGCTATTATCGAACCACATCCTGAAGTTTGCTAGTGAAACAGGATGTGGGTGACAATATAGAGATGCACTCAGTACTATAGTACTTTTAATTTACTTTAGGTTTCTTTACTTACCTATTTCTTTGATCACTACAATCCTTTAGTCAGAGTTACAACCTAGCTTCTCCCACCTCTCATGTTGTGTGAGTTTACATGGTCACTCAATTCATCAGCATTAATGCTGGGTGCCTTGGAATCCTAAATAGTCCTTCTAGTGCCTTTACCCTTGTCTATATATTCTCTGAGGATAGTAAATAGTCCCGACCACACAAATCTTTCAGTGAAGACACCGAAACATTATTTTATTAAATACGCATTGAATGAAGCGTTTGTAGTACATAGCTGACGAAGATCACTACGTTTTTTGTTATAGCTGAAGTCTTGTCTGGAAGTCGTCGTAGTCTAATAAGTTGTGTATTGGCTTACCCAATTTCAAATCCTAGCTCACGCATCTCCAACAAATGTAGGTAGGTAATTATAAGTGGCCGTCCCTCCAAGGAATCGGATAGACACATTTAGGCCCCATGGGGCCTATTGTAATACCACAATTCATGTTAGTTATCCCCCAGTCCTGGAGCCACATAGAGTTTCCAATGAAGCGACTCAAATTGCCGACGTCAATGTTCGACAAACCACCTAGATCAAAGATGTAGTAGGCATAAAGATGTCTCTTCCTCCTTTGACATAAAGCCGGGCATATTCCCAGTAGATGAAGAACAGTCTCTTCTTCCTCCTCATCCCTGAAGCTTCCACAGAAATCATTTGCATGGTGTTCCAGGCCAATACGCCTCGCGTCGACACCCATAATGCAATGCCCCGTCATGACTACAATAACCTCACTGAGCACTCTTCTTTGGATTTTAAGCAGCCTTGCAGTACGCCCTCCATCCAGCCTCGACCTGATTATGCGCGCCATTCTGCCCTTGTCCGAAGCTGCCCACCTGCGTTTGACAGAGTCCATGATCTCGTTGTCAATCATGAGCTTGCAGGTTCCCAAAAGGGAATTCGCCGGAGAGTTCGATGGTCGTGCTGTGTCAGGCCAGTTCATCCGCTCTGCAGTTGCCCGGAATATCATTGTGTCCCGGAACCCAAATGATGTGTACATTATACCTCTCCGCCACCTAGTTTAGGTGTTTACGACAGCCGTAGACCGTCCTGGAGTTCATCACATTGGAGCCCAGAGCCGTGATAACCGCAGACTATATTGCCAACACCACCGCCTGGAAAACGCAGCAGAAATCCGGTAGCGCTATAGATTCGGTTATACCTATTGGCTCCGAGTAAATTCCGCCACCAACGGTTCCTTCCAGCTTCGATCCATCAGTGAAGATTTGGACGGAGTCCTTGATGAGATGCACAGAACCATTCCTCCAGACCTCTTTATGCGGGATTGTCGTCATGAATTTCATTGAGAAGTCATATCGCGGTATCATATAGTCAATGTCCCCGACAGCCTCAAATTTCCCCAGGATACTAGAGTGACCAGTGTCTGATCCACGCCATCTCCAACAAAACGGAATATAAAAAAATATTCCTTCGGCGACATCGTCTCGGTAAATTTCTGAGAAAAACTCTGGGCGTAAATAAAATTGCGATGAAAAAGTTTCTCAAAAATCTGTTGTTGCCGCCACTCATGTATAAAATTAAAACACACAACCACCATACCACTTACGGTATGAGAATCCAGGTTGAAGTGTTGCAATGACCAATTATGTATGTATGAATTCTTGTTGTGTTTATTTTTCTAATGAAACTGCTTCTCCTTTGTGTCTGTTACATTACTTTTGTTTATCACTTTACATTACTTACAAAATCCAACATCGTAGTCATTATCCGCATCATCTTTATTTTTAACTTCAGTTTCCTGTGTAGTTATACAAATGAAATCGTAGTCACCTGCTTAAACCATAACTGAAACCAACTTATGATTTCCGAATTTTTAGTGGGTGTTCCTTCCTTTGTTTAAGTTGCTGTTGCTTTAGAGGCTGCCGTCCTTTGTTTGCATGTTTTTGTTGCATGCACCGGCACATGCCAAAAACACAAAACAAAACAAGCTGCAGCTGTAACTGTAACTGAAGTAACTATAGAAACGCTTCTTGCGCCTTTCAGTGGACTCTGAAAAGCGGAGCTGAAATTTAAGCCACCACTTATTGGGTTTTAATTTTCTAATGGTCCTCTAGGGTAACAACAGATGTCTGTTTTATGTGGGTTCGTTTATTTAACAAAAAAGTAACAATTTTTTTTTAATTATTTACGCTTGGCAAGCTTTTAATTCCAGTTCATATAATAATTGTTGTGATTATTTTTTAAAACTGATTTCCAATTTATTTGCATAAACGTTGTGAATAAACATTTGCCCCGAACATATCCAGTCCAAATAATAATAATAATTTTAATTATTCTATAAAGTTTATAAATTATTATTAAACAAATTGTTCAGGCAGAAAATTATTAAATTTTTAAACATGTTTTACAATATACGAAGGTTGTTGTACATTTTTTGTTGGCAACATTTTCGTTCCCAACATCAAATGGAAAAGGTTGTTGCGAGAAAAGTTGGCATTGTCGACAAGTTCTACAATACCACTATGTTATCATAAATATAATGCTTCCTGGGTGACCCTGACTGTCGGAAACTCACTTTACCGAATTTACCATTAAGATATCTTTTTGGCGTGGCATATGTTCTCTCCACTTGACAGGTTACAGGTCAGCCTTGCAAAGCATAATTTTAGTCTCAACAACCTATCCTCATTTCTAGTTAAGATGCTTTAGAGAATTATTGACTTCTGTATTAGGTTATCTCTCGGACTAAGTACGGCAACGAGCGACTATAAACAGCGTCAGTTCCGTAAATGCGTTCTGTAGCAGTTTGCAACCGATCATAATTGTCATCGGAAAATCATCTTCAGTGGTGAGACCTATTTCTTGATAATTGGATACGTGAATATATAAAATCATTGACTCTGGAACGATACCGATAAACATGAGATCCTAGAGCATCCAAAGAGTTCCGAAAAATTTACTGTTTGGTGTGGATTTTGGGCTCGCGTCAGGCATCGGTCTATATTTCTTTGAGAACGACATCATTGTCAACGGCGAGCAATGTAGGGAGAGAATTATCAAATGCTTTTGGTCTGAACTGAATGGTCTGAACACTTACAAGATGCTCTTACAACAGAAATCGCCACACACCTCATGCTCATGTTCATGTACATATATTCGATACGAGAGGATTCAGAGCACGGTTAACTCACGCTGAAGTGATGTGATTTTACAATGTTGAGTTTTTCTTGTATGGTTTTCTTAAAACGCAATTCTATGTGAATAAGCTACCAACATAACCCAAGGCGTGAAGTCGCCGTAGTCTAGCTGGTGGTGTGGTTTGTTATTAAACGAGAGACCAGAAACGAGACGAGACCAGAAACGAGACGAGAAAGTCGTTAGCATTCGTCTGTCAAGAACTCTGAGACTTAATAATAATTACATGAAAAGTTCCTCAAATCCGTTGTTCGAAGGCGATATGAAATTGTAGGTCTTGTCCGTCATGGATACAATTTACATACACAACAAGGGTGGTCGCCGTGGTCTAGTAGGTAGTGTGTTGGCTTATTAGAAAAAAAGCCAGTGTTCGAGCCCCAGGCCAGACATCAAAATAAAATACAAAAAGTATTTCTTCGGCGACTACCTCTCAGCAGATTTCTGGCAAAAATTATGAGAGTAAATAAAATTGCCATGAAAAGTTTCTCAAAAAATCTGTCGTTCGGAGTCGACTTTAAACTGTAGGTCCCGCCACTCATGTATAAAATTAACACACACAACATAATTGGTGTGAGAAACTAGGTCGTAATCCTGAATAAAGAGTTGTAATGACCAATTATGTATGTAACATGGGTGGTGTGAAAGTCCAGGTTGTAGTTCTGACTACAATGATCACTACTACTAATCATCAATTAAATAAGCAAGTAAGTATATTCCATACATAATGGATCAATAGGTCCTTCAAATTTTTTCAAACGATTAAAATTTCGGTCAAAATTTAATGAGTTTTTAATATTGTTTACCTTGTCGTTTAAATCTATCAGAAGTCGATGGATTTCGAAAATTTTTATTTATTTTTTTTTTAATAATATTTTACAAATAATTAATTAATACGAATGTATTATAATTTGTCAGTCATTAACTGATGGGTTTTTAAGTGCATAAAGCTTTTAAAAATCTTCTGTCAGGGGTCAAGCATTAATATAAATAAGTAAAGTTATTACACTGAGAAGAACAGTGAAAATAAAAAACGCAAAGTTTTCAGGCTCTATTGATGTTGTATCTCGCCTATGTTGGTTCTTCTAGAGTCCAACTCACGCCAATTAACCACCAACATTGTCTTACATTATGGTGACTGAGCGGTAGAACAACAGCGAATCTAATTTTTCATTTGATGGTTATATAAACAAGCAAAACTACTGACTAAGAGGATCTGTGAGTAGTATGTTTAAGCCGCTTCTCGACCAGTTTCTCCATACAAATTTGGGATTATGCATATCTGGAAAAGAGTAAAAACATTGCAGAATTGTGAAATGAATTGTGTGCGCTCGGTCTTTAGGTTTGTAACATGTATTAAGAAAAGGTAATGATTTTTAATGTGTTTGTGTATGTGTTAAAATTTGAGAACATGCATATCTGGAAAAGAATTAAATCATTTTCATTTTCAATTTTTCCATACAAATTTGGGATCATGCCTGCTTCTTCTTTTTCCTTTTATTTGTATTGCTTCGCAAACGAATGATTGGACGGACAGAATGAGTGTATAAGATCAATAAGAATGAGTGTGTGCATGTGCATAATATCAATAAGAATATTTTTAATGTAAACAAATCATGAATTTTCGATGTGGTTTTAGTGCGACGCATTTGCAGATGGTCAAATGTGGGATAACAGCACATTGGTGTTGTAAACAAAACAGTGCGAGTCCCTATGTTTTTTTTTGGCATTCTTAAGGATAAGATCAATAAGAATATTTTTTAATGTAAACAAATTTTAAAACGCTTGTCTCATATTACAGTTTTTAATGTTAAGTATAAAAAATTTTGGATGTGGGTTCGTTTAATTAATTTTTTTTGTATGATTTAATGCGATATACTTCCGTTAGGTGTGTGTGTGTGTTTTTTTTTCTTATGGAACCATTTTATGATAGTCGAATGTAGAAGAATAAATTTTTGTTACAACAATAACAGTGCGTTGTTATAAACAATAACATCGCGCATCATTATGATTTCTTATAAATAGAAACATGATTGTGCATGTTCATTTTATTTGTATTACTTTGCAAACGAATGATTGGACGTACAGAATGAGTGTGTGCACGTGTATATCAATAAGAATATTTTTTTTTAATATAAACAAATAAAGAATTTTGGATGTGGTTTTGTTTAATTAATTTTTTTTGTATGATTTATTGCGATATATTTCCGTTATGTGCGTTTTCTTTCTTGTAGACAAATGTGGGATAACGACATATTGTTGTTGTAAACAATAGCAGCGCTTTGTTATAAATAGTAGCAGTGCAACTCCTTATCATTTCTTACTCTTAAGCATAAGATCAATAATAATATATTTTTTTTAATGTAAACAAATTTTAAAACGCTGACTCAAGAATTGTGCAGCTGTGCGCACTTTTACATCGTATACCTAAATAGAAACATGATTATGCATGTTCATTTTATTTGTATTAATATGAGTATATATGAGTGTTTGCACGTTTCCTCATCTACATTCCAGAGTATAAATAGACTTGTTTTAAGGATTTAGAAGTCATTCTAGTGCTAGAACTCGTTACAGTTGTATTTACAAATTTAATATTAAAAAAAAAATGGCTGGATTTATTTGTGAAGTTTGTCAAAAAGTGTTCACTCTGAACATTAATTTAAGAAGACATCATAGATTGTATCATGGTGGACCATCCACATCATTTAAATGCATACCTTGCAATAGGTATTTCTCAAACCAACTGAATTATCAAAAACACATCTTACAACATTCAAAGATTGGAGATGGAGGAGAAACATTTGATACAGTTAATTGTACGGACTGCAATCAATATATCCCAAAGACAAATTGGCGCTTTCATATTCGAACAAATGTTCATAAACTTAATTGTGCTGGTAAAATTCAAAATGATGACAATGGTGTTGATATTGATGACGATGAAGTAAAACGCGTTAGATCAGTGTTTAATAATCGCATCATTACATATTTGATTGCAAATAATAAGGAAACGAATTTAATACCTGAGGACTTTTTATCGGGATAAGTAATATGATTCAGAAACATGATAATATAAAATTCAATCTGGAGATATTTTGTGAATACATGTTGGTTAAAGAAGAGGAGAATTTATGTTATATTGAAGTAAAATCGCATCAAACTAAAATGGTTATAATTAATCTCTCATCATCAACTACAGACGATCTCCTCAATATTTACAAAACACAATGCGATGTTACTGTTAAGAAAATGAGTGAATTCCAGGAACGTGATAGCGGATGGACATTAATACGAATATTACGGATAGAAATTAATATAAATAAATATCAGTGTATAAAAGGTTCGCAGTATATCCCTCTACCAACCCCAATACAAAAGAAACATGCATGCATCAATGTTCAAAACTATGATCAATATTGTTTCAAGTGGGCTATTACATCAGCATTGTGTCCGATTAATATCCATTCTAATAGAACCACATCATATAAAATTAATAACATTAGTGATGATATTATCATGTTGGAAAATGGTATTGCTTTAAATTTTGAATATATGACTTTTCCGCTGCCAACAAATAGAATTAAAGATTTTGAACTGAAAAATCCTGATATTAGCGTGAACGTGTTTGGGTTAAATGATAACAATGATATAGTCAGACCCTACTATTCCACTATAAATGAAAAGGCTAAGCACGTTAATTTGTTATTACTAGAAGATGGTGAGAGATTCCATTACGTATGGATTAAAAATATTTCAAGGTAAATCAATAATAATTTTATGTTAAAAAAATGATATTAATATAAAATTGTTTCACTTTCAATTTAATTACAGATTAATAAACAGTCAATTAACAAAACATAAACATAAGTTACATGTATGTAATACATGTTTAATACATTTTTATAGTGAAACGGCGCTGATCAAACACAAAGATGAATGCAACAAAATTGTAACCAGACTACCCTCTGTAGACAATAATATCGTAAGTTTTAAAAATTTCAAAAAGCAAATGGATGTACCTTTTGTAGTCTACGCTGATTTTGAGTGTATTCTAGAGACAATTAATATTCAAAATTCAGCTAATGTTAATTCAATACAAAAACATATTCCATTTGCTTATAGTTATTACATCAAATGTTCATTTAACAGTAGTTTAGATAAATTTAACATATACAGTGGTGATGATGCACCAAAACATTTCTTCGTAAATTTAGTTAAAGATTGTAAAGATTTATATGTGAATTATTTAAGTATCGTAAAACCAATGAATACCTTAACACCTTCTCAGCAGATTAGACAGAAGGAGGATGCAATTTGTCACATTTGCAAAAAAAAATTATCTCCTGTAGATCGAGTAGCCGATCATTGTCACTTAACAGGTGAATATAGAGGACCGGCACATAACAAATGTAATTTAGAGTATCAAATATCAAAATTTATTCCTATATTCTTTCATAATCTTTCATCATATGATTGTCATTTGTTCGTAAGAGAACTCTCTTCTATAGAAGGTGATATAAATGTAATTCCCTTAAACAAAGAACTATATATATCTATATCGAAAAAGATTAATGTAGATGAAAAAAATACTATAGAACTACGTTTTCTAGATTCTTGTCGGTTTATGCCATCAAGTTTGGAAAAACTAGCGGGGTATTTGTCAGATAATGATCTGTTAACAGTAAAATCAATCTATCAAACTCCCAATGAATTTAGTTTAATGAAACGTAAAGGTGTCTTTCCATATGACTATCTAGATTCAGTCAACAGTCTTGAAGAAACAGGACTACCACCCCGATCATGTTTCTTTAATAAACTTACTAATGAGTCGTGTAGCGTAGATGATTACGAACACGCTGAAAAAGTTTGGAATACATTCAAATGTAAGAAACTTTTAGATTATCTTCTATTATATTTAAAAGTTGATGTCCTATTGCTTTGTGATGTATTTGAAAATTTCCGAAAGGTTTGTAAAAACATTTACAATTTAGACCCCTGTCAATATTATACTACACCAGGTTTATCCTGGGATGCAATGTTGAAAACAACTGAAATTGAGTTGGAATTATTGACAGATATCAACATGTACAATTTCGTTGTACGGGGTATTAGGGGAGGTATTGTTCAATGCAGTAAGCGACATGTGACAGCTAATAATAAATATGTTAGTGACTATGATTCAACAAAAGAATCAAATTATCTAATGTATTTAGATGTAAATAATTTATATGGTTATGCAATGTCTCAATATCTCCCCTATAAAAATTTTAAATGGCTTGACAACTGTAACGACTTCGATGTAACTACTGTAGAAGAAGATTCAGAATTTGGTTATATTTTAGAAGTAGATTTGGAATATCCAACTGTATTGCACGATCACCATAGTGATTTTCCATTCTGTGCTGAAAATAAGAAAATTGAGAATATGAAACATAGAAAATTAATAACAGACTTAAATGACAAAAAGAATTACATAATACATTACCGCAATCTTCAGCAATGCATTCAACATGGTTTAATTTTGAAGAAAATTCATAGAATTCTGCAATTTAATCAATCGAATTGGTTAAAAAAATATATTGATGTAAATAACCATCATAGAACATTGGCTAAAAACACATTTGAACAAAATTTTTTCAAATTACTCAATAATGCTGTCTATGGTAAGACTATGGAAAATGTCGATAAGAGAAAAGACATCAAAATAGTAATTGGATGGGAAAATAGAAGAAAACGATTAGGAGCCAGATCACTAATTGCGAAACCAAATTTTCATAGTTGTATTGAAATTACTGAAGAAATGGTTGCCGTTGAAATGAGTAGAGTGAAAACGGAATATAATAAACCCATTTATATTGGTTTTTCAGTTCTAGAATTATCAAAATGGAAAATGTATAATTTTCATTACGATTATATGAAGACAAAATATCTTAATAATATTAATCTCTGTTATATGGATACCGATTCATTTATATATGATGTGAAAACAAATGATATGTATGATGATATTAGAAATGATATTCCAACACATTTCGATACATCTGCTTATTCGAGAGAAAATGCATATAATTTCCCCTTGATGAATAAAAAAGTATTGGGAATGATGAAAGATGAATGTAATGGAAAAGTTATTAGGGAATTCATTGGTTTACGTTCTAAAATGTATTCCGTCAAAATAGATAAAGTAGACAAAGAAATTAAAAAAATTAAAGGTGTTTGAAATAGTGTAACATCTAGACTAAGTATTAATGATTTTAGAAAATGTCTACTAGAGAAAAAGCTGTATCATGATTCTTTGTATGTGTTTAGATCTAAGATTCATCAAGTATATACACAATATATAAGTAAATTAACTTTAAGTTATTTAGACGATAAGAGATTTATATGTGAAAATAATGTTGACACTTACGCCTGGGGACATTATAAAATAAAAAACCTCAGACTTAACAGTTTATAAGAAATTAAGTGTAAAAAATAAGAAAAAATGTAAACCTACCTATTTATCTACATAATATAAATAAGAAAAAATGTAAACCTACCTATTTATCTACATAATAAAAATAGAAAATAAAAAAAATCGTTTATCTGTTGTTTCATTTAAAATTTTATTTCAGTTTAATATCTTTTAACATTTCCTTTAGAACAGCTCTTGTCTTTACAAGATCTTCTAACATTTTAGTATGGTAATTTTTAGACATTGTGCTAATTTTTTCATATTAATTTTGATCTGCTTTGTATCTGGACACGATCTGCTATGTATCTGGTCACGATCTGCTTCGTATCTGCTCACGATCTACTTGGTATCTGGTCACGATCTGCTTCGTATCTGCTCACGATCTGCTTTGTATCTGCTCACGATCTGATTTATACCTGATCATGATCTGCTTGATGTCTTATGTCTATATCTTTTGAATTTGGGTACGCTGTATCGTGCTTTCTACAAGCAGCATCCAATAAATTTATTCCTTTGTCTCCTCTTGCTAATCGTTTTTGAACTTTTGTATCAGGTCCACAAAACTGATAAACAGGTAGATGTAATTCAACAAGTAATTTGTTTAAGTTGTTTACAAAACCTCTTACAATCTTACACTAATTAGGTTTTTTTTTTTTTTTTTTTGGTTTTGACTGTAGTTTATAACCATTGCTTTCGTTACTTTCATACCTCTTCGTATGAAACACTATTCTAGCAAGCTATACAATCTGTACTAGCTATACTAGCAAGCTGTACTAGCTATACTAGCAAGCTGTACTAGCTATACTAGCAAGCTATACTAGCAAGCTATACTAGCAAGCTATACTAGCAAGCTATACTAGCAAGCTATACTAGCAAGCTATACTAGCAAGCTATACTAGCAAGCTGTACTAGCTATACTAGCAAGCTATACAATCTATACTAGCTATACTAGCAAGCTACACTAGCAAGCTATACTAGCAAGCTATACTAGCAAGCTGTATTAGCTATACTAGCAAGCTGTACTAGCTATACTAGCAAGCTATACAATCTATACTAGCTATACTAGAAAGCTGTACTAGCTGTACTAACAAGCTGTACTAGCTATACTAGCAAGCTATACCAGCAAGCTGTACTAGCTATACTAGCAAGCTATACTAGCTATACTAGCAAGCTGTACTAGCTATACTAGCAAGCTATACAATCTATACTAGCTATACTAGCAAGCTGTACTAGATATACTAGCAAGCTGTACTAGCTATACTAGCAGCTATACTAGCTATATCAGCTATAACAGCTATACCAGCTAGACTACTATACCCGCTAGACTACTAGCTATACCAATTAGACTAGATATACCTGATGTACCAGCTGTACCACCCTGGTACATACCAGCTATACCAGGTTTATACCAGATGCATACAAGGTATATACCAGATACATACCAGGTATATACCAGGGTGGTACAGCTGGTACATCAGGTATATCTAGTCTAATTGGTATAGCTAGTAGTCTAGCGGGTATAGTAGTCTAGCTGGTATAGCTGTTATAGCTGATATAGTTAGTATAGCTGCTAGTATAGCTAGTACAGCTTGCTAGTATATCTAGTACAGCTTGCTAGTATAGCTAGTATAGATTGTATAGCTTGCTAGTATAGCTAGTACAGCTTGCTAGTATAGCTAGTATAGCTTGCTAGTATAGCTAGTACAGCTTACTAGTATAGCTTGCTAGTATAGCTAGTACAGCTTGTTAGTACAGCTAGTACAGCTTTCTAGTATAGCTAGTATAGATTGTATAGCTTGCTAGTATAGCTAGTACAGCTTGCTAGTATAGCTAATACAGCTTGCTAGTATAGCTTGCTAGTATAGCTTGCTAGTGTAGCTTGCTAGTATAGCTAGTATAGATTGTATAGCTTGCTAGTATAGCTAGTACAGCTTGCTAGTATAGCTTGCTAGTATAGCTTGCTAGTATAGCTTGCTAGTATAGCTTGCTAGTATAGCTTGCTAGTATAGCTTGCTAGTATAGCTAGTACAGCTTGCTAGTATAGCTAGTACAGCTTGCTAGTATAGCTAGTACAGATTGTATAGCTTGCTAGAATAGTGTTTCATACGAAGAGGTATGAAAGTAACGAAAGCAATGGTTATAAACTACAGTCAAAACCAAAAAAAAAAAAAATAAACCTAATTAGTGTAAGATTGTAAGAGGTTTTGTAAACAACTTAAACAAATTACTTGTTGAATTACATCTACCTGTTTATCAGTTTTGTGGACCTGATACAAAAGTTCAAAAACGATTAGCAAGAGGAGACAAAGGAATAAATTTATTGGATGCTGCTTGTAGAAAGCACGATACAGCGTACCCAAATTCAAAAGATATAGACATAAGACATCAAGCAGATCATGATCAGGTATAAATCAGATCGTGAGCAGATACAAAGCAGATCGTGAGCAGATACGAAGCAGATCGTGACCAGATACCAAGTAGATCGTGAGCAGATACGAAGCAGATCGTGACCAGATACATAGCAGATCGTGTCCAGATACAAAGCAGATCAAAATTAATATGAAAAAATTAGCACAATGTCTAAAAATTACCATACTAAAATGTTAGAAGATCTTGTAAAGACAAGAGCTGTTCTAAAGGAAATGTTAAAAGATATTAAACTGAAATAAAATTTTAAATGAAACAACAGATAAACGATTTTTTTTATTTTCTATTTTTATTATGTAGATAAATAGGTAGGTTTACATTTTTTCTTATTTTTATTATGTAGATAAATAGGTAGGTTTACATTTTTTCTTATTTTTTACACTTAATTTCTTATAAACTGTTAAGTCTGAGGTTTTTTATTTTATAATGTCCCCAGGCGTAAGTGTCAACATTATTTTCACATATAAATCTCTTATCGTCTAAATAACTTAAAGTTAATTTACTTATATATTGTGTATATACTTGATGAATCTTAGATCTAAACACATACAAAGAATCATGATACAGCTTTTTCTCTAGTAGACATTTTCTAAAATCATTAATACTTAGTCTAGATGTTACACTATTTCAAACACCTTTAATTTTTTTAATTTCTTTGTCTACTTTATCTATTTTGACGGAATACATTTTAGAACGTAAACCAATGAATTCCCTAATAACTTTTCCATTACATTCATCTTTCATCATTCCCAATACTTTTTTATTCATCAAGGGGAAATTATATGCATTTTCTCTCGAATAAGCAGATGTATCGAAATGTGTTGGAATATCATTTCTAATATCATCATACATATCATTTGTTTTCACATCATATATAAATGAATCGGTATCCATATAACAGAGATTAATATTATTAAGATATTTTGTCTTCATATAATCGTAATGAAAATTATACATTTTCCATTTTGATAATTCTAGAACTGAAAAACCAATATAAATGGGTTTATTATATTCCGTTTTCACTCTACTCATTTCAACGGCAACCATTTCTTCAGTAATTTCAATACAACTATGAAAATTTGGTTTCGCAATTAGTGATCTGGCTCCTAATCGTTTTCTTCTATTTTCCCATCCAATTACTATTTTGATGTCTTTTCTCTTATCGACATTTTCCATAGTCTTACCATAGACAGCATTATTGAGTAATTTGAAAAAATTTTGTTCAAATGTGTTTTTAGCCAATGTTCTATGATGGTTATTTACATCAATATATTTTTTTAACCAATTCGATTGATTAAATTGCAGAATTCTATGAATTTTCTTCAAAATTAAACCATGTTGAATGCATTGCTGAAGATTGCGGTAATGTATTATGTAATTCTTTTTGTCATTTAAGTCTGTTATTAATTTTCTATGTTTCATATTCTCAATTTTCTTATTTTCAGCACAGAATGGAAAATCACTATGGTGATCGTGCAATACAGTTGGATATTCCAAATCTACTTCTAAAATATAACCAAATTCTGAATCTTCTTCTACAGTAGTTACATCGAAGTCGTTACAGTTGTCAAGCCATTTAAAATTTTTATAGGGGAGATATTGAGACATTGCATAACCATATAAATTATTTACATCTAAATACATTAGATAATTTGATTCTTTTGTTGAATCATAGTCACTAACATATTTATTATTAGCTGTCACATGTCGCTTACTGCATTGAACAATACCTCCCCTAATACCCCGTACAACGAAATTGTACATGTTGATATCTGTCAATAATTCCAACTCAATTTCAGTTGTTTTCAACATTGCATCCCAGGATAAACCTGGTGTAGTATAATATTGACAGGGGTCTAAATTGTAAATGTTTTTACAAACCTTTCGGAAATTTTCAAATACATCACAAAGCAATAGGACATCAACTTTTAAATATAATAGAAGATAATCTAAAAGTTTCTTACATTTGAATGTATTCCAAACTTTTTCAGCGTGTTCGTAATCATCTACGCTACACGACTCATTAGTAAGTTTATTAAAGAAACATGATCGGGGTGGTAGTCCTGTTTCTTCAAGACTGTTGACTGAATCTAGATAGTCATATGGAAAGACACCTTTACGTTTCATTAAACTAAATTCATTGGGAGTTTGATAGATTGATTTTACTGTTAACAGATCATTATCTGACAAATACCCCGCTAGTTTTTCCAAACTTGATGGCATAAACCGACAAGAATCTAGAAAACGTAGTTCTATACTATTTTTTTCATCTACATTAATCTTTTTCGATATAGATATATATAGTTCTTTGTTTAAGGGAATTACATTTATATCACCTTCAATAGAAGAGAGTTCTCTTACGAACAAATGACAATCATATGATGAAAGATTATGAAAGAATATAGGAATTAATTTTGATATTTGATACTCTAAATTACATTTGTTATGTGCCGGTCCTCTATATTCACCTGTTAAGTGACAATGATCGGCTACTCGATCTACAGGAGATAATTTTTTTTTGCAAATGTGACAAATTGCATCCTCCTTCTGTCTAATCTGCTGAGAAGGTGTTAAGGTATTCATTGGTTTTACGATACTTAAATAATTCACATATAAATCTTTACAATCTTTAACTAAATTTACGAAGAAATGTTTTGGTGCATCATCACCACTGTATATGTTAAATTTATCTAAACTACTGTTAAATGAACATTTGATGTAATAACTATAAGCAAATGGAATATGTTTTTGTATTGAATTAACATTAGCTGAATTTTGAATATTAATTGTCTCTAGAATACACTCAAAATCAGCGTAGACTACAAAAGGTACATCCATTTGCTTTTTGAAATTTTTAAAACTTACGATATTATTGTCTACAGAGGGTAGTCTGGTTACAATTTTGTTGCATTCATCTTTGTGTTTGATCAGCGCCGTTTCACTATAAAAATGTATTAAACATGTATTACATACATGTAACTTATGTTTATGTTTTGTTAATTGACTGTTTATTAATCTGTAATTAAATTGAAAGTGAAACAATTTTATATTAATATCATTTTTTTAACATAAAATTATTATTGATTTACCTTGAAATATTTTTAATCCATACGTAATGGAATCTCTCACCATCTTCTAGTAATAACAAATTAACGTGCTTAGCCTTTTCATTTATAGTGGAATAGTAGGGTCTGACTATATCATTGTTATCATTTAACCCAAACACGTTCACGCTAATATCAGGATTTTTCAGTTCAAAATTTTTAATTCTATTTGTTGGCAGCGGAAAAGTCATATATTCAAAATTTAAAGCAATACCATTTTCCAACATGATAATATCATCACTAATGTTATTAATTTTATATGATGTGGTTCTATTAGAATGGATATTAATCGGACACAATGCTGATGTAATAGCCCACTTGAAACAATATTGATCATAGTTTTGAACATTGATGCATGCATGTTTCTTTTGTATTGGGGTTGGTAGAGGGATATACTGCGAACCTTTTATACACTGATATTTATTTATATTAATTTCTATCCGTAATATTCGTATTAATGTCCATCCGCTATCACGTTCCTGGAATTCACTCATTTTCTTAACAGTAACATCGCATTGTGTTTTGTAAATATTGAGGAGATCGTCTGTAGTTGATGATGAGAGATTAATTATAACCATTTTAGTTTGATGCGATTTTACTTCAATATAACATAAATTCTCCTCTTCTTTAACCAACATGTATTCACAAAATATCTCCAGATTGAATTTTATATTATCATGTTTCTGAATCATATTACTTATCCCGATAAAAAGTCCTCAGGTATTAAATTCGTTTCCTTATTATTTGCAATCAAATATGTAATGATGCGATTATTAAACACTGATCTAACGCGTTTTACTTCATCGTCATCAATATCAACACCATTGTCATCATTTTGAATTTTACCAGCACAATTAAGTTTATGAACATTTGTTCGAATATGAAAGCGCCAATTTGTCTTTGGGATATATTGATTGCAGTCCGTACAATTAACTGTATCAAATGTTTCTCCTCCATCTCCAATCTTTGAATGTTGTAAGATGTGTTTTTGATAATTCAGTTGGTTTGAGAAATACCTATTGCAAGGTATGCATTTAAATGATGTGGATGGTCCACCATGATACAATCTATGATGTCTTCTTAAATTAATGTTCAGAGTGAACACTTTTTGACAAACTTCACAAATAAATCCAGCCATTTTTTTTTTAATATTAAATTTGTAAATACAACTGTAACGAGTTCTAGCACTAGAATGACTTCTAAATCCTTAAAACAAGTCTATTTATACTCTGGAATGTAGATGAGGAAACGTGCAAACACTCATATATACTCATATTAATACAAATAAAATGAACATGCATAATCATGTTTCTATTTAGGTATACGATGTAAAAGTGCGCACAGCTGCACAATTCTTGAGTCAGCGTTTTAAAATTTGTTTACATTAAAAAAAATATATTATTATTGATCTTATGCTTAAGAGTAAGAAATGATAAGGAGTTGCACTGCTACTATTTATAACAAAGCGCTGCTATTGTTTACAACAACAATATGTCGTTATCCCACATTTGTCTACAAGAAAGAAAACGCACATAACGGAAATATATCGCAATAAATCATACAAAAAAAATTAATTAAACAAAACCACATCCAAAATTCTTTATTTGTTTATATTAAAAAAAAATATTCTTATTGATATACACGTGCACACACTCATTCTGTACGTCCAATCATTCGTTTGCAAAGTAATACAAATAAAATGAACATGCACAATCATGTTTCTATTTATAAGAAATCATAATGATGCGCGATGTTATTGTTTATAACAACGCACTGTTATTGTTGTAACAAAAATTTATTCTTCTACATTCGACTATCATAAAATGGTTCCATAAGAAAAAAAAACACACACACACACCTAACGGAAGTATATCGCATTAAATCATACAAAAAAAATTAATTAAACGAACCCACATCCAAAATTTTTTATACTTAACATTAAAAACTGTAATATGAGACAAGCATTTTAAAACGTGTTTACATTAAAAAATATTCTTATTGATCTTATCCTTAAGAATGCCAAAAAAAAACATAGGGACTCGCACTGTTTTGTTTACAACACCAATGTGCTGTTATCCCACATTTGACCATCTGCAAATGCGTCGCACTAAAACCACATCGAAAATTCATGATTTGTTTACATTAAAAATATTCTTATTGATATTATGCACATGCACACACTCATTCTTATTGATCTTATACACTCATTCTGTCCGTCCAATCATTCGTTTGCGAAGCAATACAAATAAAAGGAAAAAGAAGAAGCAGGCATGATCCCAAATTTGTATGGAAAAATTGAAAATGAAAATGATTTAATTCTTTTCCAGATATGCATGTTCTTAAATTTTAACACATACACAAACACATTAAAAATCATTACCTTTTCTTAATACATGGTACAAACCTAAAGACCGAGCGCACACAATTCATTTCACAATTCTGCAATGTTTTTACTCTTTTCCAGATATGCATAATACCAAATTTGTATGGAGAAACTGGTCGAGAAGCGGCATAAACATACTACTTCTGTGGATCCAGAAAGGATTGTGGATAAGCTTTTTTATTTAAAAAAGAGGGATTACTTGGTATGAATTATTGTCTATGGTTGCCATCAGTATGCTACCGCCGCGGCAGTAGCAAAGATTTATGGCCTGCAGATGAAGATTATAAACTAGACGGTGCTTCGAGCCGCACAAAACGACAAATTTTAGCTTGATTGTATTAAAAGTTTCCACGGTTTCAATTGGCCATTAATACATGATTCCGGCTCATAAATTAGGGGGAAATGGCTAATAGCAGGGGTTACGTTGGCTTTGGGGATTGCAGAAATTTCAGGCTTATTCGACTACACCTGGAACTTAAGAAAACCCCCACAAGAAAAAATTTAATGGGGTCAGATCACACAAATTCGGTGGCTAGTTCACATCACATCCCAAGTGAGATGACTATGTCCTCAAACTGCTCGTGCGGAATATGCAATGTGGTCTGAGCTGTATCGCACAAACACACACAACACATGCCGTTGGTGTCCGGATCATTAAATTCATACCAAAAAAAGTTTCTTTTGAACGACATATAGTGATCGCAGTTGATAGAGATGGGGTCTGGCTGACATCATCCTCAAAGTAATATGGAACGATGACGCCGCCAGCACAAAACAGTGATTTTTTCGAACGCATTAAAGTCGCCGTTGTCTAGTAGGTAATGTGTTGGCTTATTAGACATGAGGCCTTGTTTCAAATCTCAGATCAAACATCTCCAAATAAATGATATAAAAAAAGAATATTTCTCACGGCGACTTCCTCTCAGCAGATTTCTCCTTGAGAATCAAATAAAATTGCCATGCAAAAGTTTCCCAAAAATATATCGTTCAGAGTCGACTTTAAACTGTAGGTCCCGCCACTAGTGGATAAAACTAACACACACACAACATAAGGTGGTATAAGGAGCTAGGTCGAAATCCTGTCTAATGGGTTGCAATGACCAGTTATGTATGTACAGGATGCTCTTGGATCTCATGTGAATTGGTGTCGCCACAATTTCAGCAATATCCATTGCCGATGATAATTTTTCGATGAAAATTGAAGTCAGTGACCAACTGATCCAAAATCCCACCTCGTTTCTTGTGGTCAACCATAGTAAATCGCACTGAATTAATTACAACAAACATGACAGAAGTCGCCGTAGTCTAGTAGGTAGTGTGTTGGCTTATTATACTTAAAGTCACGGTTCAAACCCCAGGTCAGACATACAAACGAAAATATGAAAAAAATTTTATTTGGTGATTTCCTCTCAGCAGATTTCTGGCAAAAATCTGAGAACGAAAATTGCCATGAAAAGTTTCTCAAAAATATGTCGTTCGGAGTCGACCTTAAACTGTAGGTCCCGACACTCATGTATGAAATTAACACACACAACATAAGTGGTGTGAGAAGCTAAGTTTTGATCCTGACTGAAGGGTTGTAATGACCAATTATGTATGTATATATGTAACTTGACAGAACTAGCTTCAACAAAATGGCCGTTTTCATTCTTTCGAAATGTAAAATAATTTTTGGATTAAAATTAAATAAAACTTCCATTCATTAGTCTTCATTAAAGCCTTAAATCGGGAGAATGTTTTTTAAACTCGTAAAATTTTTTATAATTTTAAGTTTGTTCTCGGCGACAAGTCAGGTAAAATCCTGTTCCATTCTAACACTTGAAAGGAAACTAAACATTTCCATGTCTTCCATGTTGCTCCACAACTTAGAGTGCCAAACGACGTTTTAGCATGGATTTCTATAATTACACCTGCCAAACATTTGGCAAACGTTTGAAGCTGTTCGATTGCAGTTTTCTAAAGATTAACAACGAAAATTATCTCTTCAATCACAAATTGAAATTCGATAGGGATTTGGGTGGAGAATTTGAAGTACGTGTATGGCTCGATTTTAAAACACAATTTTCACGAAAATATTTTCGTGGTGTCGATGCAAAATTTGAGGCGTGCACTTTTTTACAACGGCCATCTGAATTCCAATTGCTGAGGTCCATGTTTAAAGAATTGAAAAAAATCGCAAATTTTCCCCATCAATGTCCTTTCAAGGGTGTAAGTCTGGTCGAACCTGAAGTCTGATGTTTGAAGTTTGAATTGTTAATTTGAAATTCGTTTGATTTTTAGGATCATGTGTATCGATTTGTTAATTTCTCCTTTACCAGCGAGTTTGTACCAGCCTATGCACCGGCATGTAATTTTATTTTTGGTGTGGATTACTATGATTCTTACAATTTATTTGGCAGCGTAAAAATTATGGGTTCTTTAAGTAATTGAATGCCGTATTAAAGGCTTTTTTTATAAAATATTGTTACGCTTTTATCTTTTTAAAAACGTTTAAAATATGAGTTTGTTATTGCAAACAAAATAAAAACAAATCTCTCTTTAGATTTTAATTAAAATGCTTCATTATTCACACACTTCTGTGTTCCACCGTTTACAACTTGACGAATACAACAATAATTGCTTGTCGCTATTCTTCTTTGCTTACAACGCAGATCTTTTCAACGGCGATCTTCAAACCCCGACTGTTCTTTACCTACGCAACGCGTCTTCACACAAGACTGACTCCATTCTTACTACTCGTTGCCTACTTTGTATTGCATTTTTATATGCCCACGTAATCCGTCTGATGAATGTTTTTGAAATGGAATGTTTGTATGTTCGCCTTCTCGAGCGCTCTATTGAGACTTCATTGTTGTTTGTGTATTTTGTTCACGTTGCATGTTGTTGCATTCTCGCTTACTTGTCGATCCCCTTTTCTTTCGTACCGATGTTGTTGGTTTACTTGTAACAAGTTCGTTGTATTTGTTTGTGTAGCTTTTGTTAATTGTTTTACTGTTAAACGATGGTACACTGTTTCCCTTTTCGTAACAATATATTAATTGCTAACGTAATAAAACCGACGACACAGAAAAAAACTAACCTTTCAGCTTACCAGAAAACATCCGGTGTTATCGCAAAGCAATTTTATAAAGGGTCCGCCAAATAACTTTTTTTTTGAAAATTCTTTAAAAAAAACTACTGAATATTTTCTCAATTATTTTTTATTTGAAAGTACAATCCTTCCGGTTAATAATGGAAAATAATTTCATTCAAATGGCTGCCTCGGCTGGCCATGCAGTAGCCTACACGATAGGTCCAATTTTTAAGCAAATTATCGATTGTGCGCAGTTATGTTTCACCAATGGCTTCACGAATATTGTTCTTTAAAGCGTCAATTGTCTCTGGCTTGTCAGCGTTACATTTATCTTTGACGGCACCCCACAAATAATAGTCCAACGGTGTCAAATCGCAGCTCCGAGGTGGCCAAACGACATCACCTCTGCGGCTGATAATGCGATTTTCAAAAACAGGGCGCAAAACATCGAGTGTAGCTTCGGTTGTGTGGCACGTAGCGCCGTCCTGTTGAAACCAAATGTTGCCAATATCCTCCTCTTCAATTTTTGTGAACAAAAATTCGTTCAACATGGCCCGATAATGATCGCCATTGACTGTAATGGTCACTCCTTACTCATTTTCGAAGAAAAATGGCCCAATTATGCCTCTGGACATAATCGCAGGCCCACTTAGCGAAGAGAAAATGCATTGGATGGTCAATTGGCTTCAACTCCTGAACCAATTGGACTTTCAATTTCCATACGGTTTATTACTATTACTCATGTCAATCTCATACATTGCTTTTATAGCGATGGTAATAGTATTGATTGATAGTATAGATTGATAGTATTGATTGATATTGATTGATAGTATTGATTGATTGATAGATAGTATTGCCGTCGCCCTTCACCTGTTCTTCTTTTTTCCCGTTCTCGAGAATAGTACCATTGTGGTCTGATATGTGTTTATCAGGTGGCGAAGCTACACAGTAGTGGATAGTGACTGCTTGTGTTGACGCTTATTACATCGTTGTCTGTATATGTAAACGCAGTTTATTTGTATAGAACCTCTGTCATTCATCATAGATACTATGATGCCCATCTATATAGAGCCATAAATGGTACTACATTTTTTTTTAAGAAAACAGCTACAAGAATAATGAACATGTCTCTGCTGAATATGCTATAATTGTATTGAAACCCCCCTCCCCATTTTTTCAAATTCACTTTCGTTTATTTTTAATCCCAAATCACAGAGGGAAACAGAAAAACACAAGAGAAAAAAACAACAATTTTATGAATATTTGAATTTATATCAGAGATAATAAAAGTGAAAATAACAAAAAAGCAAAAGATAAATCAAATCAAATTTCCTAAATTAAATACACGAAAGGTGTCAATTTATTCTATTGATTTTTATGCAAATTTCAACAAAAAGCCAAAATATTTTTAATTTATTTTTTATTATTAAATGGGAAAGCAGTATAGAATTTAAAATAAATTATAGAACAATTTTTTTCTCCGTTTTTTCCTACAATAGAATTAATTATCAACCCTTCTTCAATTTGGTTTTAAATTTCATTTAAATGGGAATTTTTGATGGACTTTTTTGTCTTTTCCCTGCCTTTTATTATTTTGACAGATTTTAATGCATTTCCATTAACGATTTTGTTTTCAATTTTAATTTATGCCATTATTATTGCTATTATTATTTATGTATTCTTTATCTTTAATTACAAACAATTGTATAAAAAAAACTGTGGCAAAAACGATTAACACCGGCTGTACAATACCGTACATAAATATTTAGTCGCTTGTATTGTACTCACCTCTAGGATAATTATGGTAGTTAGGGTTGAAAAGAAATATCATAAGCATTTTACTTCAATCCGCAGTAATATCCATTTTGCTTAAATTTTTCGGTTCGAAACCTTACTAACTTAACCGCATATCGAGCTTTGTATCAAAAACGATACATTTAAATTTTTGAGACTATATAACTTTAATTCCGAAAGAGTTAGATGCCTGATATTTTTTAATTCATTTGTATTGTTATCGCCTTTATTTGAAACCTAACAGGGGTTAAAAAATTCAAAAACTTCATAATTCTGGCTGATGTATCGTAGTTGATACATACGACTTTCTTCGAAATTCTTTGGTGTTGAGTTTGAAATTTTTTTGGTGTTTGAGAAGGAATTGAAAGTTAAGTGTTGGATGAAAATGAGGAGGTTGAATTATCTGCTCTTGATATTGATTGAGTAGTCGTAGTCTGGTATGTAGCGTGTTAGCTTATTATACGTCAGACCAAGGTTCAAACTTCAGTTCAGATATTTCCAGTTTATAACGAAAGGTTGTAAAGATCGATTATATATGTATGTATGTAATATTTCTGCTGCAGAAGACTCTGAAAAGAAAAAAGAAAACAGAAGCTCGTCTTATGAACTGACGAAAGTATTGGCAGCAAGAAACATGTCAAAAGTATCTTTATCGCCAAAGGCAGTACTACTTGGAACAGAGAACCGAATGCGTTTAGTAGTTTGGGAAGGGAAAATATTATCAATTTTCATGCAGATTGCTAGCAGCTGTTTCCTGAAATGTTGTAGAGCCTTCTTACTGCTCTTCTCATATTTATCTCATGTGGCAGACAAACATTAGAAAAAAGTGTTTCATCCTATGATTTATTTCATAGATATTACAGATGATAATATTTCGGTCAACTATGTACGCATAAGATAACAGAATCATTAACTTTAAAAATGTGCTACTCGGAAATGATGATAAAATTGCACCTATTACGCCTTTTCGAAAAATGAGCTGAAAATCTTTCAGCTTTTAAAAATCCCAATAATTTTGTCGCTGTAGATGAGTAACTAATTAAATTTTATGGTCGTTATAAATTGCGTTTTTCACCGAAATCGAACTGGTAGTTTTAGATTCAAGTACATGCTATGTGCGTAGCTATTTACAGCCGTATTTGGGGAAACCTGTATCGGGGAAACCAGAGAGGAATCAAAGACAGAGCATTGTTATTGACATAATCGATGTTCTATTGCAACGGGAAACTTTATTACCTCACATGACGTTGACAACAAATATTTCTAATGAAATATAAAAATGGTTTGTATCATCAGGTTTCAGCCAGCCCTCAACTGAGCGTGTTACTGATGTGAGTGACAATAAGCTGACCCACCTGAACTATTGAAAACTTATAAATCGCCACAAAGCAATGATGATAGATGTCAAATCATTACCATTTAGAAAAAATAAAACCAAGCTGACATAAGGTGTTAGATTTTTATGTAAAAAACCATGCTACAATGTACATCATGTCAAAAATGTTGACGTAAATTTAATAAAAGTGATAATAAAATGTTAGAATATAAAATAGTTTTATTAAAATGAATTAAAATAAATCAAAAATATTAAATTTTTTTTAACAAAATGTATCAATAATCGTGACAATTCTCTGTACTACAAGTACGTATCAAAAGTAATACATAAGATTGAATTATGAAGTTTTTAAGGCTCGATCTACGGTTAACATATTTTAAAAGAGAAATGCGGTGGGTGCATTAAATTTGCTTAAGTACTGTATTTTATTACAAATGTAAAAGTAGGGAAATTTAACGGAAAATCATTTAACGAAAGTCAAATAAGAAATTTTAGATTTAAAATTTTATTTCAAAACAAAAATTCTGAAGAAAAGAGCACAAAAGTTTATAAAGAAAGAATAACCACAACAACTCAACAATGAAGTTCTAGAAGTTGACTGAACTTGGAGAGGACGTATATGTTGAAATAAAAGGTTTCTTCCATTGTACTTACACCTCTAGGATAATTGCGGTAGTCAGGTCTGTGCATCATCACAATGTATGCATGGCCGAAAGTATTGCTCGTGTTAATGAAACCGATAATCCGAATTTATTAATACCATGGTATTTTCAGCAGTTGTTGATTTGTACATCCATTCTCATTGAGTCCAATCCCCTGAACAAGTAAGCCAAGTTTTAGTAGCTATTCTCTAACGAACGTAGTTTCAACGTCCATCTTTGTGGATAAATGCAGAGAATTTCGTAGAGAAATTTTTGATCATTCGAAGGTAACTCTTATATGGGTTCCTGGACACACGGGTATCATTGAAAACTGTATTGTTGACGAGCTGACCACAGCCGGTGCGGAGGTGATAATCTCCGACATGTTACAGTGCATGGGTATTCCCATTGCTTGGGTTAATTTGCATCTTATCCACTCGTTTTACACGGAAGTTCAATATCGTTGGCAACTGGAAGATATGTACAATATTGCCAGATTCTGATAAGCACGTATGGATACGAAGAGGAGTGACTAACTTTTGTCCTTAAATCACATGGCCAGCCATCGCGCAATAGCGATTCTTAAGAGCCACGGTCCTTTTAGTAGGCATGTCGAACGACTTGGAATTCCGACGAAAGATTTCTGCAGGTGCTGTGAGTCTGAGGAGGAGGAAAAGACTGCCAGTCATTTAATGTGTTACTGATACTATCCAGTGTTAGCTTCAAGGACATTGCTGGATATACAAGGAGTATAAATGGCTTATAGCACCATATGAATAGCGAATTGGTTTAAGTGTTAATCTTACGTATATTTCTTTTTTTAAGATCAGCACTCTGGGGATGACCCCTACTCATGAAGTGCATTGTGTTAAAAATTGAAAAATAGGTTATGTGAGGGAAAAAAGAGGGAGTGGTGTTTGCGGAGTTGTTATTTTAAAGGAAAACGCCCCTGCAGAATGATAGTTATGCATAGTGCGGCTAAAGAACGAATACTATGTGTAATGCATTGTGTGTTCCAAGGGTCAATCGACCTCAAACGAATATGCTCTACATAACAGGCGTGTATTGCATTAAAATATGCAGAATTTGGTTACAACTGCTATTATTTCCCGCGAGCACATTCTGTTAAATTGGTAGTAGAACAGCGAAACATAAGCCACATTGCAATATTGTTATAATGAATCGGTAGAGCTGGATAACCTACTGTCATTAATAAGCACCTTGGCCCTCTATTGTACGTGGTCGACAAGAAAAGGATATAAGTGGTGTAAATGGTAAGTCGCGTAGTCTAGTAGGTAGTGTGTTGGTTCAAAACCCAGGTCACACATCTCCATCAAAACGAAATATGAAAAAATATTTCTTCGGCGACTTGTTGACTCAGCAGATTTCTGACAAAAACTCTGAGAGTAAATAAAAAATTGCCATGAAAAGTTTCTCAAAAAAATCTTACTTACAGATTTTTTGCCCGAAATCCTCGGAGAAGAAGTCGCCGAAAGAAATATTTTTTCGTATTTCATTTTTTTTATGTCTGACCTGGAGTTTGTACCGTGGCCTCAGTTCTCACAATCCAGCACACTACCTAATAGACTACGGCGACAAGAGTAATATCGAATGCAAAAAGTAAATTGAGTTAGTACGATTATAAGCCAGAGAAGACCCCAAGCCATATCGATGATGTCAGAAAAGGTCTAAATCATCTTATACCTGGAGAAGATACAAATTTGAACAGTGTGCTCAGAAGTATATTTAATTGTGTAAGACAGATAGAAGATTTTATTATGACCCTTTGCACCCACTTGGAGTCAAAGTAATCAAATAATTCTCGCTTCTTTGGAAAATTCCAGGGTGATGATGCGTGGTTTCGTAATCGGATGATTTACTTTAAAAATTTGTATTCCTATGGACATTGGGTCGCTCAGGCTTAGGGTCCACCAACAATGATTTTCGATTTTAACTGCGATTTTGACGTCCATTTTGGCGAAGGCTCATCTGACAAATTAGTTGCCATTTATGAAATCTGCCGCGCCAAATCACAAAGGAAGCACAGCGAAAAATCGTCTTCAGCGATGAAGCCCAAATCTGTTAGAATGGGACCTTAAAATTAACAAAATTTTCTAATTTCCGACCATTTCAATTCATATAAGATCCGAGAATGTTCAATACATTCCGAAAAAGTCAATGTTAGGAGTGTGTTTTAGGCCGGGGGTGTCATCGTTTCTTTAAGGACAACGTTGGCCAGGTTGATAATATGTGGTTTCAACTAAATGGCGCTACGTGTCACTCAGCTCATGCCACATTGGATATTCTACACAAGCGATATGAGTGCGTGTTCATCATGACGTAATATTTTGAGTGCATGATCATCACGATGTAATATTTTTGTGTGTGATGACGTCACGTATCACATTTAATCTAACCTTATCACGTCAAACCTTATGACGTCACGTATCAGATTTAATCTAACCTTATCATGTTGCAGTTCATAGTCAAACAAGTTGAATGCAGAAGGAATGCAAGAATGGATAACGATTTCTTTATAACACCAAAATCAGCAATGTCTCTCTCTCTATATATATATAGTTGCAGTGTAACAATGCAACTGGGGCAATAATTCTTAGTTTGTAGCTATTGTTGGAAGCAATTTGAGGATTTTATTTTCAATTTAATTTAATTTTTTAATTTTCATTTAAATTTTCAAAATATTCCTCTAAGCTTTCTGTTCATTTCTCTAATATTTTCTACTTATTTTCTAAAGCAAAGAGGAGACATTAATTTCCAAATGTCTGTTAATATTTCTGCATTTGTTCCATTTATTTTGTGATGACACAAATATTTTTGCATTTTCATTAATTTGATTAAATCTGTACGTTGGTCATTTTGTTCGTGCAAACATCATTATTTGGCTCTGCTTCTAGTGGCCCAAAACTTAAAGATGCGGAAGAGTATTTTCATTATATTTATGGACATTTCAATTATTTGTAAATATTCAAACAAAAAAAAAATTAAATGAGACCCCAAATTTCTGTTGCACTGAACATTATTTCAAAACATAGGATTCCATTCCTTTCAATGACTTTTTTCTTCTCTGTTTTTTGTAATATTTTCTATGGAATATTCGTAATTATGGTGGCACATTAAAATGACAAAATTCTATAACAGGACTCATGGCATTCTAAGAAAAAAAATATTAAAATGAAATGCAGCATGTTCTTAGTTTCATTATATTTCCCTGAGAGAATGCAGGAACTGAACTGAGCTGGTATGGGATGAGCTGGTATGCCTAGAAACTGTGCCATCATAATATTTGTTTAAATGCAACATTTGTTGTCCATATTTAAGGTGATAACAATTTCGTTTCTTTTCCATTTACTCCATATTTTAGTTTTATTACAATAACAGCAACAACAACAAAAAGTACTTCACCATACTTGGACTTGGAGTGAGACTTGAGACAGTAAACCTACACAGTCATCCTCTATTTAGTTGCAGCAGAAGAAATATCATAAACATTTTCCTTCAAGCTCCAGTAATACGCTTACACTCGTACTCACATATAACATTAAAATTAAAATGGCCGAAGCCATTTTGTTTTCGTTTTTTGGGTTAGAAATCATACTAACGCAAGACGTTTTAAAAGTGAAGTGCGGTGGGTGCATTAAATTTGCTTAAGTGCTGTATTTTATGAAAGACCATTTAACGAGAGTCGTATAAAAATTTTTAGATTGAATATTTTATTTCATTACAAAAATTCTGAAGAAAAGGGCACAAAGTTAATAAAGAAAGAATAACCACAATAACTCAACAGTCAAGTTCTAGAAGTAGACAGAAATTTGCTAAGTGATGACTGTAATTTACTGCAAATGAAAAAGCACGGGAAATTTTAAGGAAAACTATATGATGAGAATCGAATAAGAAATTTTAGATTGAAAATTTTATTTCAGTGCAGAAATTCTGAGATAAAGAGTACAAAAGTATGTAGAGAAATAATAACCACAACAACTTAACAGTCAAGTTCTAGAAGTCGACAAAAATTTGCTGCATTTTACCGCAAATGCAAAAGTAGGGAAATTTTAAGGAAAACTATTTAACGAGAGTCGAATAAGGATTCCTATATCAAAAATTTTATTTTAAAACAAAAATCCTGAAAGAAAGAGTACAAAAGTTATTAAAGAAAGAATAACGGCAACAACTCAACACTCAAGTTCTAGAAGTTGACAGAACTTGGAGAGGACGTATACGTAGGAATAAAAAGTTTCTTGCATTGTACTTACACCTCTAGGATAATTACGGTAGTCAGGTCTGTGCATCATCACAATGTATGGACGGCGGAAAGTATTGCTCCTGTTAATGAAACGGATAATTCGAATTTCTGAATTTCGTGAAATTTTCAGCAATTGAGCCTATTTTACGATTTGCCACTCCATCCTCATTGACTACAACCCCCTGAACAAATAAAGCCAAGTTTCTGATGCTGATTTTTAGTACAAAATTTTCTACTGCGTTCAAGGTCATTTCTTATGGTAGAAATAGCCGAACGTTAGTGGAACGTACGTTCGCTTTTAGAATATGAAAAGCAATAAGAGCGATTGCCGAACCGTAATTTCGGTAGCCATTTGCATTTCCCATTTGCATTACTTTCCCTATGTTATAAACGAATGTACTATCCGTTATGTTCCGTGAGAGTTTAACTTTACATGGCGGTTACGTCAACAAGCAAAATTATCGCATATGTTGCTTAGAAATTCAAAAATTATTGTAGAAAAGCCAATTGTATCCAGTAAAAAGGACTGTTTAGTGCTCTTTATTGCTTGGAGATGTAATTTCTCTCTCGACTGTATTTTTGCATTAGATGTACCACGTAGAAGTAGAAGACCCTACGTAGTAGGGTTCCAGAAGTTGACAGAACTTGGATACATCAAATCAAAGAAGAAGACTATCCTTCACTTCCTGTGCCAGTGCTCAGCTCTCACCTTGTTGAGGAGGAGGTTCCTTACCCCACATTTTCTGTTATTTTTGACACAGCTCCCCTAAAACAAAGATTAGCGAAATTCGTTTTGGAGTCCCGATAGTTGCCTAAAGGGACTGTTTGATCCTTGTTTAGATATTAATGTGTGATAGTTAAACCCTGTAACCTCCAAGTAAGGTCCGCCGCGTAACCTAACCTAACTTTCATGAAAGATTTTAGGTTGTGTTAAATTAAGCATTTATGTTGCTATCGTACAGAGAATAATTTAGTCGATCTTAGTTGGGCTATTGTAATTGTTTTCTTAATCCATGAATTCTAAAGCATTGTGTGTATTGCTCTGACTGTATAAGGGGTATTCAACTAACTGACTGACTCACTGGCAGCTAAGTGGACACAACACATCACAATTGCCAAACAAATTAACAACGTTATCAGGATTACAATAAAGAAATCCCTGGGTTGCTATACAAAACAAGCGAACACAAATTACTATTGTCCGCAAAAGCAAAACTCTTGTAAAATTCTAAAGCGGAGTGTCATTTAGTCACCAAGTCAATACAACACAACTCAATACTTTCCACAGTCTTGGCTGTCAGTTAGTCAAACAGCCAGGCAGTCAGTTTGAAGAAAAACCATTCAAAATAAGTTTCGCAGATGAAATGAAAGGAAAATAATGGATTTTTATCAACGTCTCCTTAATCATCTACACCCACATTCACATCCACATTCTTTTGATCATTCATGGTGACGTTATAAAACCAAAACAATTAAACAGCTTAGTTTTGTAGAGAGGAACTGTTTTCTAGTGCTTCATCATGACAACAAGATGTGCGCACATCTTGTTGTGCAAACTTGTTTCAAAACTTTCAAATTCCATTGTCATCTTGAATAGAAAAATTACTGGCCATCCTCTAAAATAAATACCAGAGTTGAGTGAATCCAAATGGTTTGGAATTAAAAGCAGTGAAATGAGGAAAACTTTTTAACACAAAGTATTGTTGTGAAGCAAATAAAACAAAATAAATATCAAAAGCAGCGAACAATAATGCTTTGGAGATATGAGCAGAGTTCTAATTTCTTATCCACTCAAGAGGTTAAATAGCGGAATAGTGATGGAAAGACGAAGAATAAGCCTTTCTGTACCAATGCAAACGAAGCGTTTTGAAGTCATTACATGGAAGGTAGGTAATAATGTGGTAGTTCTCAAAAAGCTAATCTTTCTTGAATGACTTCAAGGCTAAGAAGGCAAACAAGTTATTTCAGACTGTGAAATTCACTTGTTAACTCCAGAACAAAGATCTGTCTTTTCTCTTAAAATCTAAACTACTTCCTGTGCTGTTGAAATTCTAGTGCAAGAGACATAAAGTCACTGCAGGCTAATATATGTAAGCTCCCTGCTTAAAGCAAGAGTAGCGTTCATGCATTATCATTACAAGCCATTCAGTCAGGATTACCACCTACTTCCTCACAACACTTATGTTGTGTGTGTTAATTTTATACATGAGTGGCGCAACCTACAGTTTAAACCCGACAACGAAAGACAGATTTTTGAGAAACTTTTCATGGCAATTTTATTTTACTTACAGAGTTTTTGCCAGAAATCTGCTGAGTCGTGGAAAGAAATATTTTTTTTTCGTTTTGTTGGAGATGTCTGACCTGGACTATGGCCTCAGGTCTCATAAGCCAACACACTACCTAATAGACTACGGCGACAAGAGTAACATCGAATGCAGAAAGAGTGTTGAGTTGGTACGATAATAAGCTGGATTTCCGGTCTAGAAAAGCTTATATTTGGAGAAGGTACAAATTGGAATAGTTTGTTTAGAAGTGGATTTATTTGTGTAAGACAGATTATTACAGAAGAGATTTGATGTGGCCTTACAATCCCACTAGGAGTCAAAGGAATCAAGATATATTTTATTCGTTTCCTTGGAAAATTTCAGGCTGACGATGTGTGCTATGATAATCTAATAATTTACTATCGAAATGTTGTATTTCCATGTCTAAGTTAATCACTTCAGAAGTTTCTATATTGGGGACAGCATTAGACCACTCATGATAGATAGGTTTAGGGGTCTTCCAACAGGGACGACGACCATCTTATTGAATCTCCATTTGTCAAATTAGTTGTCATTTATTCAGTCTGATTCGACAAATTACTAAGAACGCACAGACATGAACCACAGACTACTACATATGTTCGCTGAATGGGCCCTAATTTTCATGTATGAATGGGACTTTAAAATAAACAAAATTTTCTAATTTCCGACCATTTCAATTCACATTCAGATCCAAGAGTTTTCAATACATTCCGAAAAAGTTATTGTTACGAGTGGGTTTTAGGCCGGGAGTGTCATCGATTCATATTTCTTTAAGAACAACGTTGGCCAGGTCATCACTCTCAACGGCGAACAAGACACTGATTATCAACTTCTTTTGGCCTGACTTGAACGATTTGATAATATGTGGTTTGAACAAAATGGCGCTACGTGTCATACAGCTCGTGCCACATTGGATATTCTACACGAGCGATTTAAGTGTATGATTATCTCACGTAGAGGTGATGTGTACTGGCCGGCAAGATAATGTGATTTGACGCATTAAACTTTTTCTTGTGAGAATATCTTAAGTCGCAAGTGTATGCACAGCCCTCCTCAAAGCCAACATAATCCATGCCATCGGTTAAATTCATGGTGATTTATTAGCCGGAATCATTGGAGATTGGACATTTCGGATACGCTACACCCATAGCAGGCGAGACTGAAATTTGAACTGTAATATATCCAGGACATAATGGCATCAATAAGTCTTTCAAACATACAAAAAATTTCGATGATATTTTATACATACACATATGTACACAACATATATACATAATTGACCATTACAACCCTTTAGTTAGGGTTACAACCTAGCTTCTCATACCACTAATGTGTGTGTGTTAATTTTATACAAGTCGTGGGACCTACAATTTAAAGTCGACTCTGAACGACAGATTTTTGAGCAACTTTTCATGGCTATTTTATTTACTCTCAGAATTTTTGCCAGAAAACGGCTGAGAAGAAGTCGCCAAAGAAATATTTTTCTCATTTCGTTTTCTTGGAAATATCTAACCTGGAGTTTGAACCGAGGCCTCACGTTTAATAAGCCAACACACTACCTACTAGACCACGGCGACTTCATTTCGTTACAGTTTCTCAACTAAAAAACTTGTATTAAAAGACTCTCTTCATGATGTTGTCTAATCACCACTGTTGTGGAATGCCGTAGAACATCGGTTCGAACCGCAGGTCAGACATCTCCAACGAAACGAAAAAAAAACATTTCTCCGGCGTCTTAGTCTCAGCAGTCCTCTGGCAAGAATTCTGAGAGAAAATAAAAGAGCCATGAAAAGTTTCTCAAAAATCTGTCGTTCAGAGTCGACTTTAAACTGTAGGTCCCGTCACACGTATATAAAATTAACACACACAACACAAGTGGTGTGAGAAACTAGGTCGTAATCCTGACTAAAGGGTTGTAATGACCTATTATGTAATATATGTGAACTGTAATGGACTTTATGATTCTGTGCATATATTAGTCATATATGTTAGTGCTAAACAGAGTTCTGATATCGCGGTCGATCTCCTTTTAATTGATAATCTGTAATGGAAGTTATGGTTCTGTGCATATTATAATTCAAAACACAACATTAGTCATCAGAACGCTCTTATCGAGAATGTTTAACGTTGAGAATGTATACTCTTTCCTCTTTTATGTTGAACCGTTTTATTTATTCTCTTTGGCCTGTGTTCACGACTTGTAATAAACAATTCGTTGATGTTTCATGTTTTGCATCAAACTAACATCCACTCTTTGCATACAACTTGTGTGGAACCGTACATACTCCACCTACTGGGCATCAATATTTGCTGTCTTGTATACCCTGGAGTCGCAGTCTTGCCAATACAATACTGGCATATTAAATGCTGACAACTTTATTAAAATTTAACAAAAAAAAACGAGAGAAAATTATTCATAAATTTCTCCATCACATACACATGGTTTGACTGGTTTTTATGCCCAACACCTTCTGGTCATCACAATTAAATTTTTAAAGAAAAATATGCGTTTAAACAATAGCACCACCATGCAGGTGCAGGTGTAAACTAAACACAATTTGCTTTGGAAAAATGTTCTGCAATAAAGTCTTGCTGCAGAAGTCTTGTAGCAGAAGTCTTTCACAGTGTTTGCTCAAACAACAGTTCATTGTTATTTGCTTTCAAATAAATAATTTAAAAGGAAAAATTTTAAAAAGAAAAAAGGAGCAAAAATCATAAAAATATGAAAAGAAATGCAAATGAAAGAGAAACAGGAAATGAAAGTTTATTGGAAGTTATAAGTAAAGGGAAGAATGGAGAAGAAGGTGAAATGAAAGAAAAACTTTATTTATTAACTTAAAAACTGTCAAATTTATTTCGAGTATTTTGCCGGAGGATATACAAATACTTACATACATACGTTATACGTTCATGAATAAATTAAAAAACGCAGGCATGTCTGCTGTGCAACCCAGCAAAATGTTGAGGTGACACAAAAATACAAGAAGCTCTCGAAATGTTTAAAATAATTAAATAATTCAAAATTCTCTGTATGATACTGCAAGGTGGCGTTCTCGTGTTCGTATAGAAATACTTACCGGAATATCTCACACATTAGGAATCATGCTCGGTAATAAGTATATAGCTGTTAATGGGATCAACCAAATTATGATCACTAAATTTCAGCAAAAGCCTAGCCTTTCTATTGTCTTATCATTTTGGTTTTTGTACGACCAACACTCAGGGGATAATAGCTATTCATGC
Organism: Sarcophaga subvicina; assembly: GCA_936449025.2. Lineage (NCBI taxonomy): Eukaryota > Metazoa > Arthropoda > Insecta > Diptera > Sarcophagidae > Sarcophaga > Sarcophaga subvicina. The sequence goes on from OW388084.2 coordinate 84,693,281, forward strand.
AGTGCATTGTATTGGAACTAGGAAAATATTACCCATAACATATATAGAGGAAAGAGGGGTAGTGTTTGTGAACATTCGATTTGAATCTGTATATGTTATCAGCGACAGGAAAGTCCTCTAAACGAAGGGAGTTCCATATACGCATAGTATGGCTAAAGAACGAATTTTGTCTGTAATGCAGTGTGTGACCAATCGACCTCAGACGGATGTATTCACCGAAAAAGACGAGTGTTACGTACGGATAGATGGTTCTCGGAAACAAGTCGCCTTAATTCGTTTGAGCAAAATCTGTTATAGTAGCGATAGAACAGTGAACATAACCCACATAGCGACGATGGTCCAATGAATCAAAAAGTTGGATAACGTACTGTCGCTAATAAGTACCGCCGCCCTCTTCTGTACCCGTTCCGAAAGCCTCAAAATAGACTACGAGGCACCGGTCAGTTCATGGGATTTGTGTTCCATTCTAGGTCTTTTATATGTGGTGTAAATGTGTAAAAAGATCAGATGAAGTGAAGTATGTCTTGGACGGTCTTAAGTAACCGAGGCACATGAATGCTTTTTTTGATATGTGCTGGGTCCAGCGTATATCATAATGAATTTTCATGCCCAGAATATCAAGAACTTCAGAACCAGTAATATTTACACCCCCCATAGACACAGATGATGCAATACTATTGATCAGCTTATGTGTAAATAAACAACACTGGGTCTTTTGCGAATGGAAATCGACCCTATTCATATGACCCTATTCGGAAATTGCCCTTATTGCGCATGTGAGTGTCTTAATGTGTGTGTGACTGTTATCATTTCTGTCTGAATAGCACTAAGATCATGGGATAGTTCAATAGCACTGTGGAATCAATTAAATTTCAGGGTTTTTCTCACTTTGAAGGTGCCCGTAGTTTGGTCAGTGCTGTGTTTGCTTATTAGAAGCGAGTCCATGGTTCAAACACCAGCTAGAACAAAACGAAATATGAAAAAGTAAAAATATTTCTTTAGGCAATTTACTCTCACCAGTTTCTCATAAAACTGTAGATGTGAGGCCACGGTGCAGGCACTGAGTCAAATATGACCAGCAAAACGAAATTTGATTAAATATTTCTTCGGCGACTTCCTCTCAGCTGATTTCAGCAAAAACTCATGTATAAAATTAACACACGCTACGTAAGTTGTGTTATGTTAGCACACAGCTACGGAGACATTTAAATCAAAGGAAATTTAAAAAGTGAATGTAGGCCTATACTTTATCGCCCCTAATAAATTTTTCATTCTCTTTTAAAGGTTCTCTGCACCTTATCTGTTTCTAAAACCCAAACGGTTAAAAAATCACCCACTAAATGATCCCCTCGATGCTATAAACAGAATAGGGCCTTAACGAATATGTCGACCATACTCCTATGTATAGGCATTACTCACTTGTGCTCCAATTTTGATTCATTTTGGATAGTTTTACATGAAATTACTTTCGCTACACACAGCCACGAGCCGCATTCTTCAATTATATTGCTAAGTCCTAATTTATATGGGCTTTTTTGCGTTGCTATTCCATTCATAAAGTTGCCATAGTCTAGTAGGTAGAGTGTTTGCTTATTAGACGCAAGCCCATGATTGAAATCCCAGCTCAGGTATCTAGAACGAAACAAAGGATGAGTAAAAAATATTTTTTTGGCGACTGCTATTCAGTAGTAAAGAGAGCATAAAATTGCAATGAAAAGTTGATTTTAAACTGTACGTCACGCCGCTCATGGATAAAATTAACACGCACTGTATGGGTGGTGTGGGAAGACAGGTTTTAATCCTGACTAAAGGGTTGTAATGGCCAATTAAGTAAGTAATAAAGTTAAGCTTAGTGCAACAGGTGTACTTACTTAAATGTTCTTTGCTTGCGCAATTCTGGAAAACCAGTCCTTAATTATAATTCAGATTCCAAAATCCTTACATTACACCCCTGCTATATTTTGCTGTTAACAAAACTGCTGACTTCCCTGGAAAGCTGGAGGTCCTTAGTGATAGGACCCTGGTTGTTTTGCCTGAGATCAGATCTTGAGACACAACTTGAGCTGGAGAACTTTGGCAGCTTTAAAATAGATTTTAATGTGTAAATATAAATCTTTCTTTCAATTTTTAAACATACCTCGCATACCCCACTACACAAAAAACCAGCGAATTATATTAAAAAATCCCAAATGCTTTGATGAATTGTGTGCTGGTTCATTAAGTATTTATGCACGTTTATAAAGGCATGAATGAAATGCAAATACTTTAGCAATGCGAACTGTAAACAGAAATAATTTTTTTTGGAAAATGTTAAATATTTAATTAAAAATTACAATAACATCCAATAAAATATCCATAAGATGGCATATTTATGTACATAGTTGCTGTTTGTTGTGAAAACAATGAATAAATCGTTGAAATATAAATCAAAGGAGAAGAAAAGTATTTCCATTTAATTTTTGGCAATACAAATAAACATTTTTTGAAAAGCATTAAAAAGGATAAAAGTAAACTAAATTCGAACGTAAAGAAAATGGCAGAGGCCAAGGTATCCTCCTTTTTTTGAATACAAATGACATTTTAAAGTAAATGTGAATAAACACAAGGCATACGGCAGCATAAAATAAAATTAATTTTAATGTGCGGAGCCAAGTTTGCAAAATAAGCAAAATAAGCTTTCAGAACATGGCATCATTTTCCGTTAAGAAAATAATCATTAAAGAAATATCTGTTAATAGTTTTAATGCAGTTCCAACAAAACTGCTGTTTTCCTTGAAGATGAAGAACAAAAAAGCGTGAAGGAATTTTTAATATTTTCAGAAAGAAAATCGTTTCCAAGCCAAAGAGCATGGAAATATACTGAAAGCCTTAAACATAGTAGAATGGAACTGCAATTTCACTTAAAAAAATAATCATTTTAATGGAGTACAATTGTATACAGTTCGTAGCTTTCAACTGCAAATGGCCAGTTACTTGCCAATGCTTACTCTGCGTCTTGGTTTTCCTTAAGAAATTAAGTGAAAAATTTAAATTATTACATCAGGGTTATAAAGAAGAAGATTTTATTGAATTTAAATTTAAATTTTCTACTCAAATGCCTCGCTTAAATATGCAGCTCTAGATTGCCTGTAGTAGGCGATCTTCTGGAAGTAGTTCTCAACCACTTTTTCGTACATTTCAAGCGGTATTTCGACAAAAATTTAACAAAGACACGATATTTAATGTAGACACGATTTGTGATGCAACTCGAAATAAAGTCTAATGACTTCAAGTTGCATCAAACTTCATAATCTTGGTAGCCAGTTGAAGTCGACAATACTACTCATTCTGGAAACTGCAATGCAGCCAAAGTTGATCATATTGTGTCGCTCATGGTATCGTCTTATCAAAATCACACAGCGCTCAATCAATCTGCAATTGTAGGCTAAAAAAAACTCGGTTACCATACAACCATAGAGATCTGTACTAACTTACTTACGGCCATTATTACAACTACCCGTTAAAGTTCGGTTTAGTAAAAGGTATCTTTAGCTAAAGTGAACTTTAAAGTCACCTTTAACTTCTTTTTTTATTATAACCTAATGATAAAATAAAGTTAACCTTTTCAAAAATATGACAGTGGCAGAGCAATGTCGATAATACTGCTGATCTGAACCAACTTACTTAGGGCCATTATTACAACTTGCCGCTAAAGTTGGGCTTAGTTAAAGGCAACTTTAGCTAAAGTGACCTTTTAACGGCACCTTTAACTTATTATTGTTATTACAACCTAATGATAAAATAAAGTTAACTTTTTCAAAAATATGGCAGTGGCGGAGCAATGTCGATAACACTGCTTAATTAAACAAATTTTTTTAAACGCAGTGGCAACGACGGGCTTCTTTTTTTATTGTATTTGCTCATTTTATTTATATTTGAAGTTGCCATATTGAAAATAATATATAGTATGGCAGGTTCAAACATAAACTTAACTTTAAAGTTACTGGTAGGATGATCCTCCATTCAGCTTAACGCCCACTTCTACCTAATTGTCCACTTATAGTAATGAAAATCAATTTATGTGCCCGTTAAAATCCTCCTTTTAGTTAACGGCAAGTTGTAATAATGGCCCTTACCTAATTTAGTCATTACAACCATTTAGTCGTGACAACAACCGATCTTCTCACATTACACACGCTGTGTGTGTTAATTTTATACATTGACATGCGCGACATGCAATCTAACGTTGAACCTAACGGACAAGCTTGAGAAACTTTTCGTCGTAATTTCATTTAGTCTCAGACTTCTTGCCAGAATACTGCTATGAAAACCTGTTATTCTGGCACCCAATCAGCATATTTGGTATGTTCAGAATGGTCTGCTGTTATTGGGTGAGTAGGACTTTCAAAGCCATCGTAGTCTAGTATGTAGTTTTTTGGCTTATTAGACAGGAGCCCGTGGTACAACCCCTGGTTTTTTTGGATTTCCTACCCACAGTCTTCTGACAAGAAATCTGAGAGTAAATCTGTCGTTCGTAGTCGACATTAAACAGTAGGTCCCGCCATGTATGTATGAATAAAATTAACAATCGCAACATGAGTAGTGTGCGGAGTAAGTCTGTAATAATGGAACGCATTGTCTGCGGCTTATTTTAGAAAGAAATCTGTAATGGATACTGAACGTACTGAACAAGAGTCTTGCACTCTTTGCTATTAATAACGTGTTGTGGAAAAAATACGGTTCCTGACTTGGTATGTCACAGTAGTCAGAGAATCCTTGTTCTGAAGAACTAAACTCAACTTGATAAGGCCGATACTAACATCTCCATGCATTATTATTATTGCTGTTTGGCATAAGGCATCTATATCTGCGACGCAGTTACTGGGGAGTGGCACTTATGGAATGCCGGTATTCTAAGTATCCTGACGAAATTGGGAACAACAGGAATATTGATCACACGACGCCGCAAAATTGTTACGAAAATGGTAAATCTAGATACTGGTGTTTTGCTTTTACACCGCTTAACATTAAAATTATAAACAAAAGCTACAAAAACAAAACAATGCAGTAAACAAACCTGTTTACAAATTATCGTACTTCTTAATATAACAGAAAACACCAGCATAAAAAAATGGTAAACACGTAAACAAAAATCCACAAACAACACTACAAGAATAAACGTAAATAAAATACACAAACAACAATAATGAATGTAAAAAACGATGATTATATTTGTAGAGATTTATAATTGATTTCACGAACATTCGCCTTCAAGAACATTCATCAGACTGTTCACCCTGCCATATAAAAGGCACGGCAAAGCAGGCGAGTGATTTAGTGAAGTACAGTCAGTCTTCTTTGAAGACGCGGTGTGTTTTAAGAGAGTAATCGTGGTTTGCACTTGTTATTGTTTTTGCAAAGGGTATAAGCAGAGGAATAACAAACAAAGTAATTGTTGTTGTTTACATAAAGTTGTGAACTGTGGCACACAGAATTGTGTGAACAATAAAGAATTTAATTGAAAAAGGTAAAAAACGTAACAATATCATGGAAAATGGAAGCAAAATATTTAGGGGTGTAGTGTTTGGGCAGGCAGAACACTTTTGGATATTTAGAGGCTGACATATTCTGTGGAATAGAGTTGGATTGACGAAGAATAATGGGAGAAGTGTGGAAGTGTTTGGTTCCAAAGCGAAATATTTAAATTCTTGAGAAAAATTCTGGTTATTCCAATATATCATGAACGAAGTAATGGAAAAGAAGGGCAAAGGGCGGAATAAAACAATACTATGGGACATTTAAGCCGCCATCTAAATATTAAATCATATAAACATATCAAATAAACATATTAAAAAAAAAAATTAGTAAAGAACAGTCTGGAAGTGCTTATTCAGTTGAGCGAGGTATCCTGTTGAAACCCAGGTGGCACATCTAACAACTCTACACAAAAATAATTGTATATGAATGTGAATCATACTTCACCATAAGTTCCCAAATTATTATTGTTATAAATAAACAAGACAAACAACAAAATACACACTTTATACAGTACATAGAATTACACAAACAATTACGTGGGAAATGAGTAGTCTAGTAGGTGGCGTGTTGGATTATTAGATGTAAGGCCTCGGTTCAAACCCAAAGTCCAACATCTCCAGCAAAACGAAATATGAAGAAATATTTCTTCGGCGGTTTGTTCGCAGCAGATTTCTGGCAAGAACTCTGAGAGTGAATAATATTGCATTGAAAAGTTTCTCAAATCTGTCGTTCGTAGTCGACGTTATACAGTAGATACCGCCACTCATGAATAAAATTAACAATCGCAACATGAGTAGTGTGCGCAGCAAGGTTGTAATAATGGAACGCACTTCCTGCGGTTTATTTTAGACAGAAAACTGTAATGGATGCTGAACGTACTGAATAAGAGTCTTGCACTGTACTCTTTGCTATTAATAAAGTGCTGTGGAGAAAATGTGGTCCCAGTAGTCTGGGAATAATAGAGCAGGAGAACTAAGGCTGATACAAAGCTAAGATGGATACAAAGATCTCCCAGTAATATTATTACTGCTACGAGGCGTACGACATCTACGTCTGCGGTTTAGTTACTGGGTAATGGCACGTATCGAATGTGGGTATTCTCAGTATCCTGAAGAAATTGAGAAACAACTGCATATTAATTACATGACGCCACGATATGTTTCTGGAAAGTACTGAATTTCCTTTTTTGAATAGAAGAGAATAGGAAAATGATGTAACACAGCACCTTAACGATCCCTTACATATTTTCACGTATGGTTTGAAACCGGAGGGAGCTGTACGTGAGGTTGGCGGCTGTTATAGCTAAGCCAATGATTTTTCCAGATCACTGCGGAGTCTTTCGGGAGCAGGTGGCGGCTATAGGAGCTACGGTAATGGTCTTTAAGAACGACAATGCTTCTGAACAAGATGCTACCATACTTTCTAATAGCCACAGATGGCAAAGTTCCAGACGTGAAATAAAGCAGTAAAAATAGAGCGAAGAACCACGTTGCGAGGCAGTAGCGAATAGCCAGCCAGTGATGAGATTTAAGTCTGTAATTAATAACCAACAGATGTATTACAAAGTAAGCTTTAAGATAAATGGTATTGAACACGTAAGAGGTTGATATTTGTTAATACGGATGTCTATTTTAACTGTATACAGAGAAAACTGAACCTAATAAATACGTAGTAAATTAGAACAAAGTTTATAAGATTTCTCTATGGATTTTTTCAAGAAGAGATTCTTATTATTTTTATAAGGAAAACCTTTTTGAAAAAATCAAGAAGAAAACTTAGGGATTTTACTAGATAGTCTTCTTGATTTTTTTAAAAAGGTTTTCTCCTTAATTTTATTAGGCTTTCTTTTTGTTTTTTTCAAAAAGTGTTTCTTCTTGATTTTATTAGGCCCTCTTTTTGTTTTTTTCAAAGAGATTTTCTTCTTAATTTTATAAGACTATCCCTTTATTTTTTTAAATAATACTTCTTGATTTTGATTGATATTATTATAGATTTTTATTGATATATTTACTTAGAAACTAATAACATTATGCAAATCTTTAAAAGATTCGTCCGCAGCGACAGGATAATCATCGAATTTTTCTCTTTCAAAATTAGTCCAACGAGAAAATAACATTCCTTTTGGATTTTACTTCCCGTCTTTCCGTTTCAAAAAGTATGTTTCCTAGAATAACAAAAACTGTTAATAAAAAGATATGTACATTAAATGAAATTTGGATTAGATTTTTTTACCGGTTTTTCTTTAGAGAATACTTCGCAGATAGCGTAAGACCATTGCTCCATTTCTGCGTATGTTAATTTGGATCTTGTGCCAACTTTTCAATAATACAGTGAACTAACGTCTTCTGGTTTTTTGAGTCAACATATTTTTTTTTTATTAAATGTAAGTCCTAGCTCCTTTTTACTTTTTTACTACTTTTAAGGAGATTTATAAGGCTGGTACCGCATAGCTGCTGAGGTTTGTGTACTGGAATTGTGAACTACTGAGTTTGTCAAAAATTTTTTTTAACCATTCCAGTATCCGACTATTTGCCAATAAAGTTTTTGTTTCACATATGAATGGTAAGTTCTGAAAAGATACCTAAATGAAAATATACCTTTTTTTCATAAACATGATTTTGCACGAACAATATTTCTTCTCCATTCCCTTAGGCCTGCTTTGAATTTAATCAACTCCCCAGTATATTTTTGGTCCACCTTCTTGAATAAATATTCAACGTCTTCGATTTCCATTTTTTTAATATGTTTGTGGATGTAATTCCAAAACTTAAAAGAATGTTGCACGTTTCACCACGGAGCTCCCAGTATTTAAAAATTGGGACAATATGTGCATTTTCTGTTAAAATCCTTTGATCGGTTATTACTCAAAATTTTATTTGTTTTTTATAACACTTTTTTTTAAATTAAAACAATTCAATTTTTTTATTTAAGTTTACTTTGTTTTTTTTTAAGAAGGAATATTTTTATTACTTTTTTCTACTTCTTTACTTGCTTGCATAACAAGCCAGCTAATATAATCAAGAAGATATTCTTATTAAAACATTAATAAGATAATTTACACATGATCAAATAGAAACCTAATGAAATCAATAAGGAATACTCCTTAAAAAAAGAATTATTAAGTAGCCTAATGAAATCTATAAGAAAAACCTTTTTGAAAAAATTTATTAGGTAGCCCAATGATATTAATAAGAAATTCTTGTTTTATACAATTTAGAAGAAAACACAATAGAATTAATAAGTTTTTCTCTATGGATTGTATTTTTTGTGGCAAAAATGACGGAATTTGAGTAAAAAAATGGTAAATAACAAGTTTTCTTCTTAAATGTATGTGTTTTACTTCTTGAAAAAATTAAAAAAATTTATCACATAAAAATAATAAGAAATCTCTACGAAAAAATCTTCGTTTCTTTCTGCTGTAATACCCCTCACTCCAAAAACGTTTCGTAGAGAAAATCTTCTTGGTATTATTAGGCAGTTTTCGCTCTGTGTAGGGCTTTCATTCGGTCTTTTTGGTAGCAGCTTATACAAAAAAATTAACATGATTTAATTCCTTTTTTATCGAATCACTTGCATTTATTTGCATTTTATACATTATTTTTCTATTTTTAATTACATAAATCTGTAAACAAACAAAAATATTACAGTTGTTATTATAAAATTGTATAAAACATATACGAAAACCAAAAAAAGAAAAACAAATTTAATTTGATTTTACTAGACAGCGTACACAATGTAATGTGAGACCTTAATTCCATTTAATACATGTTGACATGACAATGAAATGTTGAATGAAAAAAACATTTTCACTCTACAATCATTTTGTATTCAATGGTCGACAAACATTGAAAATAATCGATCATAGTATCGGTATACCCTTTAACTTAAAAAAATTATAGAAGACTTTATGCAGACGAACTTATATCTGGTTTTCCAACAAAGAATTCCAAACTATGACAGTTCGAAACTGCCTTCTAGTTGAGAACACATCTGTCAAATTAGTTTTCATTTATGAAGTCTCTTTTGTCGAATTACCAAGGGCGGCAAAAGACATCGACGTGTGTTTGCTAAAAAAGCTTTAGAGCGGTTTGTAACAGACACTTGTTTTCATCGAAAAATTCTAATTGAGTAAACAAAATCGTCGATATAAAATCTGCGACTTAGGAAAACTCCATAGAAAAGCGTCTAAATGGTTTAAATCGCACGAGTACGACGGCCAGTTTACGTCACCTTCACGTGAGTTACCTACTGATACGTTCTTACCTTTTAAAAATGTTTAAAATATGGGTTCGTAGATTGCAAATAAAATAAAATTAAATTTATGTTTAGTTTTAAATAAATTCTTTATTGTTCGCACAATTCTGTGTGCCACTGTTCACAACTTGATGTAAACAACAATTGCATTTTTGGTTATTCCTCTGTTTATACTCTTTGCATAAATAATAACTATTACATACATACATACATAATTGGTCATTACAACCCTTCAGCCAGGGTTACGACCTAGTTTCTCACACCACTTATGTTGTGTGTGTTAATTTTCTACATGAGTGGCGGGACCTACAGTTTAAAGTCGATTCCGAACGACAAATTTTTGAAAAACTTTCCGTGGCAATTTTATTTACTCTCAGAGTTTTTGCCAGAAATCTGCTGATAGGAAGTCGCCGAAGAAATACTTTTTGTATTTTATTTTGATGTCTGGCCTGGGGCTCAAACCCTGGCTTTTCGTATAATATTACTAGACAATTATTCGACAGATCTCTGTAAAAGATATAGTCAAACCGCGATTACTCTCTTTAAACACACCGCGTCTTCACACAAGAGTGACTGAAATGAGATTGACTAGTCTAGTGACTTCAGTCGGCGACTTCAAGAGATATCTTTTTCCTAAAATCGCTCGTCCTCAAAATCCCAGTCCGCTTAAAAGAAGATGTCTTGGGGGATGGGGCCAAATCATCCAATTCAGTTCAAAAAAGTTTGGTAATCATTGTTCGCCGTTGATAGCTAAGGTTTGAACAATTGTGTTCTCAAAGAAATATGACCCATGACACTGAAATGATCCGAAGATCCGAAAGAAAGGGTGACTTCCTGGAGATGTATTGAACGCTCTTGGATCTTATGTAGAGTGGTATCGTTCCATATTCGACAATTTTGTTTGCCATTCTTCCACAAATAAGTCTCATCGAGAAGATGTTTTTTCGATGAAAATTAGGATCAGAGCCCATTAACCATATGTTTGCCTACTTAAGCATTTAAGCTTGTAATGCCAATAAGCCTGTCAAAGATTGAAAATTCAAAATTTTGTAAAACTTTGAACATTTCGTTGAAATATTTTGTTTTGAAATGTTCAAATGCAAATAGAATTAAACAATTTCCTCCCGCTTAAGTGATTTAAAGTTTTTTTGTTTTCTTCCCTTCTAACTAGATTTCTTGTATTCGATTTTTGCAAACCATTTATAAAAATCCCTCAGATTACAACTTTTTTATTTTCTTTGAAAACTTTCTTTTCCACTCACTTCCTTAACGGCGACAGAAGTTTGCAGCCAGAAACTCTAACTCATTTTTCTTGTTGGGAATTTTTTTTCTCTTTTCATTTTATTTTATATTTGAATTTGGCCTCTGGAGAAGTAACTGAAGCACTCTGCTCGTTTAACGTCATAGGAAAATAAATGGCAAAAAGGAGTTTTTCAAATTCAACTTAATCGTTTAACACTTTAAAATAAGCGTAGAAATAAAGTTTATTATTGAAAGTGTCGCTTCTTTTTTAAGTTATTTTGTCTCTCTTTCTGCCCTTTTTTGATCTTCGTGTTTTGTTTTTTTTTAGTTTTTTTTGTACGAAGGAGACACCAATCAGCTTTTGTCAGACTACAAAGCCTTTGGAAATATCCTGATAAGCCTCCTATTGAACATTATTTTTAGCATTTTTGAGCTGTGGGGCAGTGCCCCACAACCATTTCTTTTATTAATTTAAGGCTCATGTAAAATATTTTTCTATTGAAATAAACGCCATTAGAGGGGAAAGTAGGGAAAGTAAGATAAAATTTGTTACAAATAATGTTTGATGATGGAGGTGACATGAAATTCCTGAAACATTCTCTGCAGGATCCACATCACGTTATAAAGTACATTCTTAGAACAACAAAATTTTTGATTGTTCCTTGCACTACCTGAGTATAGCTGTGATATACACATATTTATGGACAGTAAACTTACTTAATTCGTCATTACAACCATTGCAGTCAGAATTACGACCCAGTTTCTCACACCACTTATGTGTGTTAATTTTATACATGAGTGGCGGAATCTACAGTTTAAAATTGACTCCGAACGACGGACTTTGAAGAAACTTTTCATGGCAATTTTATTCTACTCCCGAAGTCTTCGACAGAAATCTACTGATGGGAAGTCGCCCAAGAAATATTTGTTCAAATTCCGTTTTGTAGCGCTTTTGAACCGTGACCTCACGTCTAATAAGCCAACACACTACCTAATAGACTACGGCGACAGTAAAACGGCCATTAAGTCCACAGAGAATGTGCATACCACATCTTTGATGATCTAAGAATGCCATGGTTATGTAGACAACGTTTGACGTTTACCCTGAAACATACCTGTTAAATTTCGATTACGATTAGTAATCAATTACATTACTTTTTAAAAAGAATCGTAATGATTATATAATTCTATGAACAATTTTTTCGAATTACTAATTGATTACGATTACCCAAGATTCAAAAAATAATCAGGATTAAAGGCGATTAGTCTAATAATCAAAAAGAATCAAAAGTAGTCTAAAAAATAATCAAGTTGTTTTAAACAATTCTTTTTGATTATTTTCAAATATTCAAAAGTAATCCAAAAGTAATCAAATTGTTTTCAATAATTCTTTTTGATTCTTTTCAAATATTCAAAAAGAATTTAAAGAAATTATTGAAAATAAATTGATTACTTTTGGATTACTTTTGACTCTTTTTGATTATTAGACTAATCGCCAGTAATCCTGATTATTTTTTGATTCTTGGGTAATCGTAATCAATTATTAACTATTTTAACCAAAAATAATCGTAATTGTAATCATTATTTCACCATTCTAAAAAAAGTAATCAAATTACTAATCATTACTATTACTAATCATTACTTAACAGGTATGTCCTGAAAGAAATTCATGGTTACGGAGACATTTGGTAACAACAAAACCTCGCTGATCTTCCTCAGAGCAAATTGGATCCTATCTGCAATTAATCTACAAATCCGCAGGAGATTGCAGCAACTACGTCATCATCAAATTTAATCGTATATCTGCAATAGAGTCCATAAATCTGGCTGAGATTGCAAGAACTACATAAACGCACATCTGACTTATTTAAATATCACTAGCAGTCCGTTCATCACACGTTTCCATCGTGGAGGCACCCACTAACTTGTGGGAGTTGTTTGCAATAGAGTCCATAGAGTCCATCTCTGCCTGAGATTGCAAGAACTACTTCATCTCACATCCGACCTATTTCAATATCATTAGCTGTCCGTTCATCACACGATTATATCGTGGAGTTACCTACTAACTTGTGGGAGTTACCCTTTCGACACTAGAGTTGGATAGTTTGTGCTTCTACAAAGTGGTTCACGAGAGTACACTGTACACTCAGTGTTGTCAATGGTCCCGATAAGTAAAAGTGCTAAGAGTACTAAAACTGTCACATCAAGCGGAAATCCCATTGTGCTAAAAAGCTGATAAACATCAGTAGGAAGAGTTGCCCGACAAGCCATTTCGTTCTATCTGGGTTAGGATTTATCCAATTTAACCTACTAATCGAGAATGTCTTAAATTGGTAGGAACTGTTCTCCCAGGACCATTTAAACAAAAGCTCAAATTTTAAGTCCGGATTTTCGATAGCCACTTTGGATTGTACGAGTCCTTTAATTTTGTTTGTTGATGTAACCACAAAGTGGAAAATGAACTTTGTTGCTGAAGTAAACTTTGTTGAAAAAATTAAAAAACATTTAAGTCAGTTGCTCTATCAGTTGTAGCAATCGTAGTCTAGTAGGTAGCATGTTGGCTTATTAGATGTGCGGCCACGGTTCAAAACCAGACATCTCCTATAAAACGAAATATGAGAAAATATTTCTTCGGCGACTTCCTCTCAGCAGAATTCTGGCAAAAAGCCGGAGGGTAATTAAAATTGCCTTGAAAAGTTTCTCTAAATTCTGTCTTTCGGAGTCGACTTTAAACTATAGGTCCCGTCACTCATGTATAAAATTAACACGCACAACATAAGTGGTATAAGAAGCTAAGTCGTAATCCTGACTAAAGGGTGGTAATGACCAATTATGTATGGCACTTTATCAGCAATATCTACGTCGTTGTTAATGTTCAACTGGCTATATTTGTAGCATGAGCTGAACTTCAGATGGATGTGAGGTACAAACCCAAATGAAAATTTCTATATAATGAGCCAAATTTTTGAGAATTCCTAAGAATCAATAAATTCGAATTAACCAACACACTTTCCCTAGTAACTTATCAGCATATCTACGTCTTTGTTAATGTTCAACCGGCTCTAGTTGTTGCATGAGTTGGACTTCAGATGAATGAATCTACAAATCCAAATACTAAGTACCCCTTAATGAAGCAAATTCTTGACATAACTTTGTTCTAGTCTAACATGAGTGATAGTTGCGGTGGTGTATACCAGACATCAGTAATGAGGTTTTAAAAAGATGAGTAGTATCGAATCATACTCACAATTTCTGATACTTATACGCATTCATACCATACCTGTTAAATTTCGATTACGATTAGTAATCAATTACATTACTATTTAAAAACAATCGTAATGATTATATAATTCTATGAACAATTTTTTCGAATTACTAATTGATTACGATTACCCAAGAATCAAAAAATAATAAGTATTACTGGCGATTAGTATAATAATCAAAAAGAATCAAAAGTAGTCTAAAAATAATCAAATTGTTTTAAATAATTCTTTTTGATTATTTTCAAATATTTAAAAAGAATTCAAAGTAATTATTGAAAACAATTTGATTACTTTTGGATTACTTTTGATTCTTTTTGATTATTAGACTAATCGCCAGTAATCCTGATTATTTTTTGATTAGTTTGTAATCGTAATCAATTACTAACTATTTTAACCAAAAATAATCGTAATTGTAATCATTATTTCACCATTCAAAAAAAAGTAATCAAATTACTAATCATTACGATTACTAATCATTACTTAACAGGTATGATTCATACTTATTTTAATATCATTGAACCTCTACTCATATTCAAAGTTTGAAGTACTCATCATATTCACACTTAAGAACACGTATGATGTTGTTGATAGCGACTGTCCATGACTCAACATATACACGAATCACCAAATAAGTATGATTCGCGTACGAACACTACAATCTCACTAGAAAGTTGTGTGTTTGCTTTGGTTGTTGTCTTTTTCTTTTTCTTTCTTCTTTGTTTGTAAATGCAACAACAACTAAGACTGTAAATTTTGATGAATAATTCGAGTCACTCGAATCATTTATAAGTATTATAAGAGTATATTTCTAAAGTCATGAATCTAAGTGAGTAGGCTTATGAATCAAACATATTTCGAATGGTATGAGTTCGATGTCAACGTTGTACTCATACTCATGGCAACCTGTACTTAGAAAGCAGTGAGTACGAATGAATCAGAGTCGTTAAATTTTAATATTTTTGGCTCACTTCTGTATATTTAAAATTTCATGAGTGCTTATGAGTAGTGAAAAAACGATTCATTGCTGATCTCTGGTGTATACATTGTCATGATGCATAGGCCTCGCAACATCTAAGAAGTTTCTTAAGTCTTCTTTGTAAATGTTGCTCGAAGTAATTGGTATTACCCCGGATGTTGTATTACAAACAGAAAATTTCTTGCTGAACGACGTTATTGTTAGCGCTTTTCCTCCATTTAAAGTAGGACCCTTCTGTTTTATATCTGATTAGCTTTAGCAGAAAATAAATGATTTTAAATTTTGTTTCCTTCATTCTTTCCTAGTAAAGGGAAGAAAAACAAATTCTTTTTAACATTCTTTGTTTCCATGTCATTGTTTTTGACTACTTTTTTTTGGCAATTTTAATTGTTTTGATATTTTGTTACAGACTTCCACTTCGACACTTCATTCTTGTATCTGCGATATTTATTATTTAACTTTCCATTGCCCAACAATGACTAATTTTACTGCCATTTGTCTTCTTTTGTTTCTGTTCTTGCCTCTCTTTTGTTTATCTTTCTATTCAAAATTGTTTTAAAAAATCCTTTTTTTTCAGAGGATATTGAGTTCAACGGCTTTTTGTTGGTGGTGGCGTCAAGTGATAGCCTTTTAATTATTTAAAACAGTTTTAAACAGAATTTTTAAGGTTTTGTAGGGTTTGAATCCTTTCTTAAAAATAGAGAGCAAGGAAATACTGGTGATGTCGTATAGTGTGCAACCATAGCTGCCAGATTTGACGATTTATCGTCATTTTACGATTTTGGGCTACAAAAATATCATTTTGACGATGTGACGATTTATGCCCTTATTTTGACGATTTTTAGAAATTAAAAATTTACATCATATTCCTAACTTTAGTACATTAAAAACCACTTTAATTTTTGTACTTACTTTGCAATTGTTACTATTGGAAATTTATGTTAGTAATTACAAGGAATAAAGTATTATATTTTCAAGTTTTTTTTGAATACCCTTAAAAGCCAAAAAATTACAACTCCTATATAACCTCGTAATTGAGAATAATTTATCACTTGTCGTTTTTATCGCTTTTGTTGTTTTTATCACTTTATCACCATCGGAAGAACAAAGGCAAGCGCCGTTATTTTTTTTTCGTACGACCAACCCCAACAGGGGATGGATGGCATTGTGTTTGGAACTATTAAAATATGTTATGGGAAGAAAGAAAGAGAGAACAGTGTTTATGGACACTAGGCTTGTATATTTTTACACCATAAGTAGCAGGAAAGACCTCTGCAGGAATTGAGTTCCACATCCGACTAAAAACGTACGCTTTCTGTAATGCAGTATGCGATTCATTGGCCAATCGACCACATACAGATGTCCTGGTCGAGAAAGACAGGCGTTACGTAGGAGTACATAATTTTCGGGAACAAGTCCCCTTATTTCGTTCGAGCAAAATCCTTTTGTAGTAGTGACAGAACAGTGCGAACACAAACCACATTGCAACGATGAACCAATGATTCAATGGATTTGGATACACTATCGTCATTAACGGGCTACTACCGCGTCTCTTGTGTACACGGTCGAGAAATCTCAAAATAAACGTTGAGGCACCGACCTCATAAATAGTATAAATAAATAGTGTAAATAGTAAAATCAGATGATAACATCTTAAGAAGAAACTGAAAAATTTGTCGGTTGCAGCCAACATTACACTGAATTTTCATGCTCAGAATGTCAAGAGCTTCTGACTCCTTAATATTTACACCCTCCCATAGATATAGATGATGCAATATTATTGCTGCGCCTATGTGTCAATAAACAACACTGGGATAGATTAAAAAAATTTTTCCTGAAATGATATAAAATTTCTCCATTTTGGAAAAAAAAAATTAAATGAAAATGAGGGACGCTAGCTTTTAATTTCTAACAAATTTTTTTAAATGTTTTATTTTTTAACTCAGATACTTGACTTTATATTTTTTACTACAATAGAAATAATTTTGGTTTTTAAAATCTTTTAATTTATTTATTTACTTTTCTGACGATTTCAATAAACGTCTTTTACGATTTTGACGATTTTTTTCAAATATTTGACGATTTGGTGCCTCATTTATCTGGCAGCTATGTGTGTAACCCTCCTCCATAGATAACTGTCTCACGAATAAAGGGAAAGTGAAGGCTATAATTAATCGCGTTAATAATGGAAGAAGGAAACAATTAGCTATTGTATACATGCCCGGCACTAGGTCGAAGGAGATAGAGGCATTTGGGTGCCTACTGTATGTAAGATCTGTACGAATTGTTATATATTGATATTGCCAGTCAGAATATCTTCATCGGAAACTCCGGATGGTTTCGGAACTAAGGAGAAAAAATGTACAAACGCACAATGCCGTCTAAGTGTAACCATACATACCCCTTGAGTGAGTGGGCAACTACTTCTACTGACCTCCTAACTCCTGTCACTATAATTCATGAGGCTTATTTTTAAATCAGTATGCATTTGAACAATATGAGGCAGAATCTATAGCACCTTATACAGTGTTCAGATATGCAACTTTATTGCGTAATTCGCAATAAACGCCATTATTGAGCTTAATATTTCATATAAAGTTTCAATTAATTATTGCGCAATAAATACGCAAATTGTTATAATATTGAGTAAAACTTAAAATGCAGCAGTGTCATAAGTATGTTTAGTGCGCAAATTACAATTATCCGAACACTTTCTGTTGGTATTTGACAACTCAAAAGTCAACAACGACAACAAAAAAGAAAACAAAACAAAAACAAAAAACCAAAATAAATACAACGTTGTTGAAACAACCAGCTTTTGTTTACCAGCTGTCGAATGAATATTGAATAAGCAGTTGAACTGCGTATATATCTGAGTCTGAACACTTAAAATATTGTACTCAATAAACCGAATATTGATTCAATAAAAGTGCATATCTGAATATAGTATGCACATGTTGTGTGTGTTAATTTTATTAATGAACGGCAAAACCTACAGCTTAAAGACGACTTCGAACGATAAACAGAGTTTTGGGAAACTTTTCATTTATTTCACCAGAAGACTACTAAGAGTAAGCCGTTGATAAACAATACGATGCAGAGTCTATAACAATTTAGTTAGGACTGCAACCTAGTCCACCACACTATCCATATTATGTGTGATAATTTTGTCTATGAATGGCAGCAGCTACAGTCTAAAGACGACTTTAAATGTTAGATTTTTGGGAATCTCTGAATTTATATTGCCAGTAGACTGCAGAGAGGAAGCCGCTGAAGAAATCTTGAAATGAGAAGAAATACTTGGGCGCATATCAGATGCTGATCAGGAAATTGAACTGAAATTTGTCACGACAGTACAAATACCTTGCCATGGGCTGTAAAAATATAATATTGTTATGTTCTTACCTTTTAAAAACATTTAAAATATGGGCTCGTAGATTGCAAATGGAATTAAAAATAAATTTGTGTTTAGTTTTAATTAAATTCTTTATTGTTCGCAAAATTCTGTACGCCACTGTTCACAACTTGATGTAAACAACAACAATTGCTTTGTTTGTTATTCCTCTTTACACTCTTTTGCATAAAAAATATCTATTGTTCTACAGATTTTTTTTACGGAAATATTCAAACCATAACTATTCTCTTCAAACGCAGTGCGTCTTCACACAAGATTGACTACAGTCTCCGCTGCTTGCTTTGTCTTGCCTTTTATATCCCATCGTAAACAGTCTGATGAATGATCTTGAAGTCGAATGTTTGCCTTCTCGAAATCTCTTTAAATGTAAACATCGTTGTTTCATTATTGTTGTTTGTGCATTTTTGTTTACATTTATTCTTGCGCTGCTTGTTGGTATATTTTTGTCTACATGTTTATCATGTAATCAAGTTCATTGTTTTTATTTTTTGTAGCCTTTGTTTACAATTTCAAGGATGTGAAAGCAAAACATCATTTCCATTTGCGTAGCAATATACAGGAACGATCTGATTCGAAAGAAACTGATAAAACAAATGTCGCTCTATTTTCACACACGGAGTCAAAGGATTCAATTGTTCGAGATAAGTTCGCAGTGACTCTACTGCCTTTTTATGGGGATATAAACCTTAAGTGCAAGGGATTCATTTGCTCGAGAAAAGTTTGCTATGACTCTACTGTCTCTTTACAGGAACGTAAATGTTCAGCTCACATATATTTAAAATTCCTTTTAGTGGAGAACCATACAATGCATTGTAAAATAATTGGAGCCTCGTTTAACAAAAATGCTCTGCAATAATATTTAATTTTTAAATCGTTTATGTTGTTGTTGGCTTTTTTTAATATTAAGTTTCAACTAAAATGTTGTTGTTGTTGTTGTTTTATATACATACAAAAGTAGGTCGGTCATTTGCTTTTCTTCGCCATCAAATTATAAAAGTAGTGGCATAAAACAGTTCGAAAAATACACAGAACACTGGCTACGTTATTATCATTGCCTTCGAAAGTTAAGGAGGCGCTATTGAATTGAAATTTCAACACGAGCAAATTATTTTGGAATTGAAAATTAGCTACGGGAAGGACGAAATTCCGGTCCCTTTAGATATGCTCATTAGGCACTAGGGTTTCAGAGCACATTCTTTGAATAAAATTTTCTTCTGCATTGAGGCTCATTTCTTACTTGGTGGTTACATCAATAGACAAAATTGTCTTATAAAGGGCACAGAGAACTCACAAGTAATTGTGGAGAGGCGGTTGCATCCGGAAAAAGTGATTGTTTGATACGCATTATTGTCTAGAGCTGTCGTTCGAACGTATTATTTTGAACATAACCGTAAATACTGAGCGTTATGGCCTTATGATAAGAAAGTTTTTTTTTTGAAAAATCCCAGTTCTTCTCTTACAAGGCAACTATTAATATTTTTTTTACGTTTTAAAACATTTAACATATTAGCTCGTAGATTGCAAATAAAATAAAAGTAAATTTTTGTTTAAAAGTAAAGTAAATTCTTTATTATTCGCATAATTCTGTGTGCCACTGTTCACAACTTGATGTAAACAACAACAATTATTTTGTGTATTATTCCTCTGTTTACACTCTTTGCATAAACAATAACAATTACTAGTCAATTGTTCGACAGATCTTTGTAACGGTGATCTACAAACCACGATTACTCTCTTCAAACACACAGCGTCTTCACACAAGACTGACTGAACTTTTAATGACCCAGTTGTCTGCTTTGCCTTGCCTTTTATAAGGCAACGTAAATAGTCTGATGAATATTCTTGAAGGCGAATGTTCGTGGCTTCGCCTTCTCGAGATTTCTATAAATGTAAACATCGTTGTTTCATTATTGTTGTTGTGTATTTTGTTTACATTTATTCTTGTAGTGTTGTTGGTATATTTTTGTTTACTTGTTTATCATTTTTTATGCTGGTGTTTGTTGTTATATAGTACGCAGTGCGATAATTTGTAAATAAGTTCATTGTTTTTGTTTTTGTAGCTATTGTTTATAATTTTAATGTTAAACGATGTAAAAGAAAACACCATCATCTAGATTTTTTAATTTTCGTAACAATATAATTGAGAAGAACAATAGAACTTTACAAAGCCTTGAACGCAGTATGTTAGATATCTTATCTTGAGCCCTTCAATTGACCTGTTGATATTTCTCCAAGCGTATTTAACCAGCTGTGTGTTGGTACTTACATTCGTTATCATCACCCATTAAGTAATGATACCATAGGTATTAGAGTGTTAAGCTTAAACATTAGGTTCGTTACACTACAAATTATCTCTGCAGGATTATCGCATACCCGCAATATCGTTGTTGCTCCTAGTTGCTGCAGCGATTTGTATCATCCCTGCACACAATTGACTGGCTTACCATTTGGTGCCGCCTTACGCTGGTAATACAATTTTCAAAGCTAGGTCTACAGCCAGGATCCTCGTCCAATATTCGATGTTCTGCGGTTAATCTGTTGCACATAAACGTTACAAGGGCATTGATTTTGTGGATGAAGCGTTAGCTGGGGCTCACGATGTTTCTAGAGCGATAGAGGCGTGGGATCGATTAAGATCGGCGTTGACTTCCGCGGGATTCTCAATGAGGAAGTGGACCTCAAACGACAGGATAATTCTTCAAGGTTTAACTTCTGATCACTTGTTGAGGGAAAATTTTTTGGAATTTGAAGTTATTAGCTCGATCAAAACCCTGGGCGTACGATGGAATGTCAATGTCTTTACGATAACGGCAATCGAGATCAAGGAGAATTTTACGAAAAGGGAGATATTGTCGATTATAGCCAAGCTTTTCAATCCTGCTGGATGGTTAGGTCCAATCATTATCACTGCAAAGATGCTCATGCGGAAAATATGGAGCGAGAAGGCTGATTGAGATGAATTTTTGACCCCGGAGGGCCATGCGAAATGTAAGCAATTTCTTAATGAATATGGTTTCATTAATAACATAAAAATACCTCGATGGGTAGGTTTTCGGTCCGATGGTACTGTGGAAGTTCATGGGTTCTCTGATACTTCGGAGAAAGCATGCGTGGCGTAATAATACGAAAGCATTCATGATTTAGGATGTTGTTGGCTAAGTAGAGAGATGCTTCTTTAAAGACAATTTCCTTACCTAGGCTGGAACTTTGCCGGACTGTCTTATTAACTGAGTTGCTTGCCTTTTAGCTTGGTTTCAAAAACCATCCAGTTCGTTGAAAACTTTTGTTGCTAATCGAGTTGCAAAGGTGGCCGAGCACATGATCAATGCCTGCTGGAGGTATGTTGGGTCGGAGTACAATCCGGCTGATTTGATAAGTCGAGCAGCTCGGCCGCAGGATGTGCCGACGGACGATGGTTAATCACTAATATCTTATGATGGTTGCAAAGCGAATAAATTTTAAGTTCAGCTTATACAAACAAGAGACCTAAATTAAACGAATTACAGGATAATGTTAAAAAAAAACCTAAGCTTTAATTAAATTACAGTTTAATGTAATAAAAAAACACGAAAGCTTAAATTAATATTATAGCGCCCTCTATTGGTTGTTCGATTGATCGCCGGGGATATGATTTTGTAATCTCCGGACATAAACAGATTTCATATATTCAGTTTAGTTTCATAGTGCTATTACCGAAAACTTTGAGGTCATGATTCAGTTCGTCTCCTGGTCTAATAATTCACATTTTGAGACAGTGAATAAAATCAGGCAGCCGTCTTTCGTTATATTCCGTTTTCCATCCTTGCCACCATTCACTAATAAACTGTAAGCGATCTTCTGGTTTACGACTAAGTATTCCATAATGTCAAGCCTTTTTGTCTACAACCACAAACATAACGTCGTTATTATAGCCCACCATCAATACACAGTCGGTAAACATAAGTAATCTTACATTGCATTCCAGAATGTGGTACAAGTATAAAGCCCTGTGGAACGCCGTCTGTGATCATGTTTGATAGCTTGTTTCGCTACGTCAAACCCTTTCAGGCACGTTGCACTGGTTCGTCAAATTAAATGAATTCCTGACATTCATTCTGATTACCGCTCGGAATTTAGCACCCGAGTGACTATCGTTGCACGTTTTCTGTTTTTTGTTGTGTCTTAAAGCTTTTGTGGTGTTACTGCAGTCGGTTATGTATTCATCCAAGCTTCGAAGACATATAATGTAGATACATTCCCTATAGCAGCTAAGGACAAGTACTTTCAGTAACAGCATGAACATTAGTGTGCACGCTAATAGTGTCAAACCGTTCCTAAACTTAGGGACTAATGTCCCAAGATAGTATAATGCAATCTACTGGATTGATAGCGCCTTCTCTGTAATCCATTGCCTGGCATGTGTTAATAAAAAAGTATTGAAGTCGCCGTAGTCTAGTAGGTAGTGTGTTGGCTTATTAGACGTAAGGCCGAGGTTTAAACCCCAGGTCAACCATCAAAACGAAAATATAAAAAAAAATATTTCTTCGGCTTCTTCCTCTCAGCAGATTTCTGGCAAAAACTCTGAGAGTAAATAAAATTGCCATGAAAAGTTTCTCAAAAATCTGTCGTTCGGAGTCGACTTTAAACTGTAGGTCTCGCCGCTAATTTATAAAATAACACACACAACATGGGTGGTGTGAGAAGCTAGGCCGTAATCCTGACTGAATGGCCAATTATGTTATGTATGTATGGAAAGCCGAATAAACATTTGCGCGAAAAAGTTTTTCTATGTGCCAACCTCTGCATAGTTTTCCATTGAAATTTGTATCACAGCGACGTTAAAGACTTAAACTCGCTATTCAATTAAAGAAACAAGAAAAAGTTGCTTTTGCATGGATATTTCGAATTGTTTTACAATCTCTTCTCCACTAATCATTGCACCACAACTGCAAAAAAAGTTTCATTGTTAGAGGATTCCTTTCCTTCCATTCGCAGTTTTCGCAATTTGTTTACCTCCCTGACAAAATAATACTTTAGAATTTCTCTTTTCTTTCAATGCTTTTTGTTGGTTTTGTTTTTTGCTGGGCCACGCTAATAGTTTTTACGTTGCTTTGTTGTGGTTTTGTTTTTATTTTTCTTTTCAATTGTTAGGTACAGTTTAAGACGCGAATTTAAGAAGAGGTTTTAAGCCAGCATTCTAAGCAAACTCGATCAGCGCTTAGCACAATGTGGTACAAAAAAAAAATTATAAGCGAAGGCAACATATACGATGCAAATTAGAAGACAAACTTGGAGGTAGTAATCAAACAGCGGCATCACTATAAACTTCTTTGCAGCTAAGTTTTATGTCACTGTGGTCTAGTTGGTAGTGTGGTGACGTGAGACCACGTTTCAAACCAGAGATCAACAATGAAATGTTTTTTCACTCATGGAATTTTTAATATAAGTGAGTCAACAATATTGAAATTTAACTACTCGTTTTCATTCGTACTCACTACAACGTTGGCAATGAGTATGCGTACAACGTTGACATCAAACTCATACAATTCGGAATGTGTTGGATTCATAAGCCTACTCATTTAGATTCATAACTTTAGAAAAATACTCTTATAATACTTATAAATGATTCCACTGACTCGAATAATTCAACAAAATTTACAGTCTTAGCTGTTGTTGCACTTACGAAAAAAGACTCATAACTTATGAGTCATAAGCAAAAAAGGCAGAACAGCAAGCAGAGCAAAGATAAACATACATACATAATTGGCGATTACAATCCTTCAGTCAGGATTACGGCCTACCTTCTCACACCACTCAAGTTGTGTGTGTTAATTGTATACATGAGTAGCGGGACCTACAGTTTAAAGCCGACTCTGAACGAAACATTTTTGAGAAACTTTTCATGACAATTTTATTTACTCTCAGAGTTTTTGCCAGAAATCTGCTGAGAGGAAGTCGCCGAAGTAATATTTTTTCATATTTTGTTTTGATTTCTGGCCGCTACATACTAGACTACTGCAGAGCAAATACTCAACCTTTTAGTGAGTATTTTAATGTTCGTACGCGAATCATACTTATTTTGTGACTCTCGTAAAGATTGAGTTATGGAGAGTCGATATATGTGCGTCAAACATCATACGTGTTGTTAAGTATGAATATGATGAGTACTTTAAATTTTGAATATGAGTAGAGGTTCCAGGACACATATTAAAATAAGTATGAATGCGTATAAGTATCAGAAATTATGAGTATGATTCGGTTCTACTTATCTTTTTGAATACTCATTGCTGATCTCTGGTTCAAACCTCAGGTTAGACATCTCGAACGAAACGAAATATGTAATAAAAATTATTTCTTTCGGAATCTTCCTTTCAGCAGTATTGTGGCAAAAAGTCTGTGGGCACAATAAAACTATGTTGAAAAAGTCTGTTGTTCGGAGTCGACTTTGAACTGTAGGTTCTGATACTTGTGGATGAAATTAATGCATACAACATGAGTGGTGTGAGAACCTAGGTTGTTATCCTGACTAAAGCGTTGTAATGAACAATTAAGTAAGCCTTTACCTAAAAGATTCACGGTGAAAGAGATCTTGCATTATTGAAACCAAAATCGGTTCGCTAAGATTATTTAAACAATCAATTTGATTCACCCTATGGTCAGTGATGAAACCTAAAAATGGGCAGTTCATGCAGCGTACTGTATACAGTGAAGCTGACCTTTAAAATCAAAAGTTTTCGCTGCATAGATGAAGGATTGCTTTGAAAATTATTAACAACTAAACAGTGTTTACTCTAATATGACAAAGAGGAACATTTTTTGAACAATCTGAAGCCCACATCTTACACTGTAAGTTAATACCAGCATATGGCACCAAAAGGTTATAACTTTGAATCCTTTTTTAACAATTTCAACCAACTTAATGCAGCAGGTTGCAAGTATATGATACAAAATATTTTTGTTGTCTATTGTCACTGAAGTTTACAAAGGAATGGTTTTTTTTTTGGTCTTTTTGTTTTTTTTGTTCAGATAAGTAATTAGAAAATGGAATGCATCTTAGTGTTGCAACAACAATGGAAAGGATTACTAGTAGATGCTTATGGTATTTTTTAATATCACAAAAAGCATTTAAATGAGCTGTTTTTGCAGAAGATATTCTTCTTGTAGTAATTTTCTTAACGTTTCTTAAAATATTAATTCCAGTAGAAGACACCATTTCCTACGGCAATGCTAATGCACACTGCTTACAGGATTACGATGAGTATTTATACATACATACGTACATCATTGGTGATTACATCCTTTCAATCAGAATTACGACCGATTCCGAAAGACAGATTTTTGAGAACCTTTTAATGGCAGAGTTTTTGCCAAAAAGTTGCTGAGAGGCAGTCGCCAAAGAAATTTATGATAATATTTCGTTTTGTTGATTTGTCTGACCTGGGGTTTGAACCGAGGCCTCACGTCTAATAAGTCAACACACTGCCTACTAGACTACGGCGACTTCAAATTGTATTTGTACTCTTTTTTCCCTCTAAATTGCAGATTAAATTATTTCGTCTTTAATCACATCGGATAAGCCCTGCTTTGCGCAGCCAGCTGGTCTTTACGGCCGCAAAATTGTTCATACTTTTAAGGGACTCTTCAGTATTATGATTTTTATTTTTTTATTTTTTTTTAGACCAACACTCAGGAGCTGACTCTTATTCGTGCAGTGCATTGGAATACAGGAAGGAGAGTCCATTGGAGTTATGAAAAACGGGGTACTGTGTGTGAAAAAAAATTTTTCAATGCCAATAAAAGCAATCAGTAATAAACACCCAGAGCCTATGGTGGAAATGATGTAATTGACATGGAAAAAAAGGATGACAGAGAATGCATCTCATTAAGCAAAATGAAGCAAAGCCTTAAGTGTGATAACAGTTAATCACAAAACTTTTTTCATTTTTTGCAATAATAATATACGAGTGTTTGTTTTCATTCTCATTGCAAAAATTTGTAAAACTTTGGCCTTCATATGCCTGAAGGTAATTGTAATTATTGGAGCAAAATCTTATTGATGTTGGAAATATAAAATTCGTTTGAACCATCTAGTTACGCTATTATGGGTGGAACATAACAGCTTGTAAAAGCCTGTTACGGCTTCTCTAGGGAAAGTGAATTTTTCCGAAAGTCAAATTTTAATGACTCTGGCTGAGGTTATACTATTGAACATATTCATATGTGCCTGGTGGACTATTTAGTAAATAAATTTGGTTGAGTTTAATTTTATAAATCTCCAGTATTGTCCCAGAGTTCGCCTGCCACTGTATTTAATAAAATTTTGGATATTTGCATACACATAGGATGAGGCTTTTCCCGTTGATTTCATCAAATAGCAATTGGGGTTAAAAAAACGAAATACAAATGAAGCAAAAGACGGAAAAATGTTCAAGAATTTTTCAAAATACCTCCTCTTGTAACACCTTCATTGGCGTTAATTGCCAATAATACAGCGCAGATGAAATTTCCTTTTAACAATGAATTCGATTCAAATAATGAAATATTTCTTAAATTAATTCTTTTTTTCTGTTACAATAATTTATTGGTTTCGCTTTACGATATATTGTAGATTTAACTTCACCCCTTTTCTTAAAATAAAAAGGAGGAAACAAGAAGATTTTCTTCAGAATCATGGCAATAATTGCTAAAAACTCATTATAATGCATTAGAGTTACACCAAGTGGTTATAGGAAGATTTTTACCATAGCGATACGGTTTATTTATTAGTTGTAGAAATACAGTCGGTAAGAGCGAAATATGTGACACACTCTATGTTACAATATGCAAAATAGTATTACGTTTTTTACTATTAAAACGTTTCAAATATGAGCTCGTAGGTTGCAAATAAAATAAAAATAAATTTAGGTTTAGTTTTATTTAAAATTTTTATTGTTCGCACAATTCTGTGTTCACAACTTTATCTAAACAACAACAATTGCTTTCTTTGTTATTCCTCTGTTTATGCCCTTTGCACAAACCATAACAATTACCAGGCAATTATTCGACAGATCTTTATAACACCGCGTCTTCACACAAGACTGACTGAACTTCACTAACTTGCCTTTTATATGGCAAAGTAAACAGTCTGATGAATGTTCTTGAAGGCGAAGGTTCATGACTTCGCTTTCTCGAAATCTCTATAAATGTAAACATCGTTGTTTACATTTATTATTGTAGTGTTGTTGTTATATTTTTGTTTACTTGTTTACGATTTTTTATGCTGGTGATTTTTGTGATATTAAGCAGTACGATAATTTGTAAACAGGTTTGTTTACTACATTGTTTTTATCTCGTAGCTTTTGTTTATAATTTCAATGTTAAACGATGTAAAAGCTAAACACCCGTATCTAGATTTTTCATATTCGTAACAATAGCATGGCGTACTCCTCTATATTTAATAATCGCAAATCACAAGAAGGCATATTAAAATAGACAAGCATATGAAAAGAATTGAAAGAATAATAAGAACAGTAAGATTGCAAAACTATTTCAGAAAGACACAATTGCACCACCATTAATCTTAATAACGGATATTTCATAAATGGCTTCTTATTTTTAAAATTAAAATAAAACAAAGTGTGGTAGCGATTATCAACATTTTTATTCATTTGAAAAACCTATTGAAGCCATAATGTGTGCAGCATACATAAACAATTGGTCATTAGAAACCCTCACTTAGGATTACAACCTAGCATTTCAATTCACTTATGTTGTGTGTTTATTTTATCCATTAGTGGCGAGACCTGCAGCTTAAACTCATTCGACTTTATCGACAGATCTTTTGAAAGCTTTTTCATGGAAATTTTATTTTACTCTCATAGTTTTTGCCAGAAATCTGCTAATAGGAAGTCGCCGAAGAAATATTTTTTCATGTTTCATTTCGTTATTGAAGATGTCTGACCTGTGGTATGAAGCGTGGCCCAACGTTTAATAAGCCAACACACTACTTACTAGGTACTTACGCTTTTATACATTCCAGGACCCTAATAGTCTCTATAAATTTTCCTTCAGCCATCAAAAAAATGTTGAGTGTACAGTGTAGAGCAGAGATCAGCAATGAATCATTTTTTCGATACTCATAAGCACTCATGAAGTTTTGAATATAAGTGAGTCTGCAATATTAAAATGTATCTACTCTGATCTATTCCTACTCACTGCAAGGTTGAATCATAAGTACAGGTTGCAATGAATATGAGTGCGACGTTGGCACCAAACTCATACCATTCGAAATATGTTTGATTCATAAGCCTACTCATTCAGATTCATGACTTTAGAAAAATAATTAAAAAAAAAACTGAGCAGCACACACAACCATTTAGTGAGTATTTTAGTTTTCGTATGCGAAACATACTTATTTTGTGATTCCTGTAAATGTTGAGTAATGGAGAGTAGACATACGTACGTCAAACATCATACGTGTTGTTAAGTATGAATATGATGATTACTTCAAATTTTGAATGTGAGTAGAGGCTCCATGATATTCAAATAAGTATGAAATTATGAGTATGATTCTATTCTACTCATCTTTTTGAATACTCGTTGTTGATCTCTGTTGTAGAGCAATAAGTTGCCATGTTAACTGAATCAAATTTTCAGTTGCCATAGACAAATCAAATATTTAAAGAAAAATTTCATTTCTTTCTCCTACACACTGAGGCATATTTATATTGCTAAATTGACGTCAAACCTTTATTTGAAGTTTGTTTAAACATTTCAATATCAAACTTAAATAATATTTTACTTAAGCATTTCTAAAATTTTTAATTAGGATTTGAGCATGGCAACCGGTATTTCCAAGGTAATGCTCATAAATTAACAAAAAAATATTTAAGCAACAACAAAAAACATATTTCACGGGACTTTTGTTTAATATTTTACGTCACTCCAAAAGAATATGTGTTTTTCTCAAATTACAAACATTTCTAAGGACTTTATATAAATTGGCCATTTGTTAATTAAAACAATTTGACTTAATTTACGCGTGGTCTTTTAAAAGGCACTGTGATATAAACAATGATGACTGTGTAATAAACAATACTTTACTTGTGAACATAATAAAGAACAATTTTAGCGCATGGTGTACCCAAGCTGTTAAGGAAATACATTTTTTCTTATGTAAACAAAATTAGAAATAAATAACGGAATACATATACCAACATCAGCGTAGTAAATACGGTTATAAATCTTGGTTTTTAATTACCTTCACCGCAGATAACAACAGAATTGACCACTGAACGTAGACAGCCATTAAAAAGCCCCAATCTAGTAGTTTGTGTGTTGGCTTATTAGATATAAGGCCTCGATTCGAATCCAAGGTCAGACACCACGAACGAAATTTAGAAAAATATTTCTTTGGTCACTTGCTCTCAGCAAAAACTCTGAGAGTTAATAAAATTACCGTGAAAAAGTTTCTCGAAAATCTGTCATTCGGTGAACTTTAAATTATAGGTCTCAACACTCATGTATAAAATTAACACATACGGCATAAGTGGCGTGTGACGCTAGGTTGTAATCCTGATTAAAGGGTTATATTGACCAATTGTGTACGTACATATGTGTGTATCCACATACATAGCATGGTCATGTTGTAGCGTTTGCTTCTAGTAACTCTATCCCCAAGTGTTTCTTGGTTAACTACTGCTCCTTGAGTCGTAAAACATCATTCTTCTAATACTATCGGATTTCTCTTAGGTGGTAGAGTGGATTTATAATCATTTTCTGTGTTTAATTTTTCTTAATATTTTAACTGAGACTTCCTTTTCCAATGTATCGGATCTTTTACCAGAAACTATCAAGCTTCGACAATTTATTAGTTGTTTAGTCTGTTTGTCTGTTTTCGTACAACCAACACAAAAGGGATGGCCCCCACTCATGCAGTGCATTGTATCGGCACTAGGAAAATATGTTATGAGAAGGAGGAAAGAGGTAGTGATGTCTGTGGACAATAGATTTGAATATTCTTACGCAAACTATTTGCATAAATTTGGCGAAAATTTGTAATATGTTAGGCATTCAGTACATTTTTTATAGAAAAAAAATGCCCAAATTTTTTCATGCACTTTCCTTCCTTGCTTTAACTAGCGCTAGAGGCTGCAGAGCGCAGAGCTTTTGCCAGAAATCAGCTGAGATGATGTCACTGAATAAATATTGGCTTCACATCTAATACGCCAACACATAACCTACTAGACTACGGCGGCTACTAAAAAGGGGTTAGTGTAGCTAAAGAATAAAAACTCTCTTTAATGACTTGTGCCTCCACAACCCAAGCATATGCTGTATGGAAAATACTGGTCCTACGTAAGCACAGAGTTACTGCACTTCTGTCTTTATTAAGCACTTTTACCTTCTTCTATAGGTGATCAAGAAGTCTTTATATATACTTAGAGACACTGATCCCGATATGAGAATTGTATTAAATTTTCAGTCTGACAGCAGATAAAGTAGAGAAGTTTTGATAAGTGATAGGTATCATATTTAGCTGGAAACAATGGAACATTTGAGTTCAAGCGATTGATTTACATGTTTAAATTTAAATTATATGTTATCGACAAGTAGAGACGTGCGGCGTATTGATTCTCAGATTACGGCCGATAATTATACTTTTGAAACAGTCAAGGAATTTATTTATCTTGATGTCAGTCTGGAGATCAACCGCAGGATCACTCTTGCCAACAGGTGCTACTATGGTCTCAATAGGCAGTTGAGTAGCAGAGACCTCTCTCGTACGATAAAACTAATACTCTACAAGGCACTAATGCTACCCGCGATTCTTTACGACGCAGAGGCATGGACCCTATTAAGCACTGATGCAGAAGCCTTGAGAGTATTCGAGAGAAAAATCCTACGTAAGACCTTCGATCCAGTGCGAGTTGACGGTGATTTCCGTATCCGATCCAACAGTGAGCTGCATGAGCTCCTCAACGACATAGACGTTGTGCAGCGTATCAACATCCAGTAACATGAATGGACCAAATCTGGTAAAAATACCTAACCCCCAACTTGATGGCATTTCGTAGAACCCGTCAACCAACACATACCATCGCAAAAATCAACACTTTGCTGATGTATCAATTGACCACCAGAATCACCCGCACAAATCCCTACACCTTTCTTGTCTGCACACAATTCAGTATCTAGTAAAGCCTTCCAGTTATGCTGCTGCACACATTTAAATTCACAACTGACAGGTAAACTCTCTGTTTTACATCATAAGAGTAACCCGTTGCCGTCGTACCAAAACCAATAGCAACCATCTGTAAGCCATCGTACGTTTTAAAACGCAGGCACGGGTAGATAGGCAAACATACAGATTTTATGAATTCAGTGAAATTAACATAACGATCCAAGCGTACAATGGCAATATCATGTGTTATATGACTCCCATCATTTATATAATTGGGATGAAGAATGAACTCTTCGATGTCGAAATCCAAATAAGAATCAGCACAATATTTTTGTCCGTTTTCACTCACTTCACAATCTGGATTCGTCCTTTTATTCCACTCTCCCAAAGGTACGGGAGCCTTAATAAAGACACAAGAGCCTTATCTACAATAGTTTACTTGTACACAAAATTAATTAAAAATTTTAAATTAGAAATTCATTTCAATAGGACATGATAGTACTCAAATACAGGCCGCTTAAAACACATTCTACTCTAAAAACCTCATACTCTTATGTATACCTCTGCCTTCTATTTTGTGTAAAGATTTGCCAAACAAATCAATCAACGATTTGTCTACGCTTTAATGCGATAAATTAACGCAAAATTTCAAATATAAGTGTTGTTTTCTATGAGTGTGTTGTGGTTCTATGCCAATAGTTTGTTTTACACTATTTAGCTATTGAAATCGCCTTTTCCTTCCCTTTGTTTTAAAAAAACAAAATCATTTCCCGTTTCTCTTTTAGGCTTGTAATGTCTTTATAACTGAAAATAACTCTGTCGAAAACAATGCAACCACCAACCGCAATCAGATCAAAGCAAAGCAAAGCATTTTGGCTAACGTTTAACAAAATTTTCGCAGACCGAAAAGAATTTGTAACAACCACCACCTTGCCTTTGATTATCTTCTTAGCGATAGTTTAGTTTGGAAAACCTTATTGGGCAGTTAAACCACAGTTAAATGGAATTTAAACGCACATTGAGCGTCAAAAGAAACTGTACACTAAGATTCTAACAATCATCAATCTCAACCTAAGGAGGGAGCCCGAAAAAATTTGATAATTTATCGAAATTTTTGTATTTTTTTTTTACAATTTTAAAATAAAAATAACGATAATTTATTAATGTATAATTTGTTTAATGTACAGTTTCTTTTGACGCTCACTGTATATACAAGATATGTGTGTATATATCTATGATAGACTGTTGCAGTAACTATTTTGTAAATTGATATATACTTACTTAAGATGAGTTACCAGGCTTTATAAGGAAAATAAATTCCATTATTTAATAGACAGGCTCACTCAGGTAAGAGCGGCTATCGATTTTCGTAAGCATATTAGTTTTCGGTAGGAAGCTTTGGCATATCCATTGCGTAGCTTTATGTTTCGTATGCAATTTACTAAAGTGCGAGCCACAAGTAATGGACCACATGTATAATAACCAGTGCAGCTCCTATTCTAGATGATGTGCTTACTTTAACTTACTTAACTGTTCATAACAACTTTTTAGTCAGCATTATAACCTAGCTTTGCTCTCCACTCATATTGTGTTTTAATTTTATACACGAGTGGTGAGACCTCAGAGTATTTGCCAGCAGGCTGCTGTTGGAAATCGCTGAAGAAATATTTTTATTTTCAGTCGGAGATTTTCGCAATCTTGAAGGCTTTTGGGGCCATAGCTGGTGCCCCCGCTTCGGATTCGGAATTCTACGTGATCTTCGTTGACAGTCAGGATGCCCTAAGGGCCATTGCGTCCGTCTGGTGCAAATCACGGCTGGTTCGCGAATGCGAGGAGTCGTTAAGGACTCCAGACGGTATCCGTTTAAGATGGGTTCCGGGGCATAGCGGAATACTGGGCAATGAGACGACGGATGCTCTCGCTAGGTTAGGTTCACTTTCTGTGGGCGATTTGATAGTTGGTCCTGATCCTCCAATCTGCCACCTCTACGGACTCATCGATGGATGGGTCAGGGAGGAAGAGCAGAGGCTTTGGGGGAGTGGATCGGGTTGTTATGTTTCTCGATGTCTATGGCCTGCTATAGACAGTGTAAGAACAGGTTGGCTACTGGACTTGGATAAGGCCGGTTTAAGGTTAATTATAGGGTTTGTCACAGGGCACTGCGAGATTAGGTCACTGACGGGGATCTGAAACAGATCCCAGCCGGACTACTGCAGGATATGTTGCGATGAGGATGAGTTGGAGACTGTCGAGCACCTCCTCTGTAACTGCCCAGCCCTTGGTAGGTTGAGGTTGAGGACCCTTAGCAGGGGCTTCTTTGATGGTTTGATTTCTGTGTCGAGAGCCGACATCAAGGCTCTCCACAGATTCATTAGTAACTTGAGCTGGTTGAGAAGTGCCAGTGCT
Source organism: Sarcophaga subvicina (assembly GCA_936449025.2). Classification (NCBI taxonomy): domain Eukaryota; kingdom Metazoa; phylum Arthropoda; class Insecta; order Diptera; family Sarcophagidae; genus Sarcophaga; species Sarcophaga subvicina. The sequence continues at coordinate 84,727,495 of OW388084.2, forward strand.
TCATCGATGTAGTCGCGTTCTCCCATTTTGTTTTGTTCTGGTATGTGTGGTTCCTTAGCTTCCCATTCTCGCTTCCTATTTCCGCTATTTTTTCCTATCCCTTCTTTTATCCTTCCTTCTTAAGGACGTTATGTACAATGGGTCAAATCGACCTCCGGGTAATGTACTTGTCTAAATTAACAAGCGCACGTCCTCTAACCTGACCCAACCTAATATTTTTTATATTTCCATTTATGCTGATGTCTGAGCTGGGGTTTGAAGTACTGCTTTGCCTCTAATAAGGCAACACTTTACCTACTAAAATACGGTGGCTTCCATGCAGTAAACTTAAATGTTCTTTCATTCAGTAAATCTCCATTGGCAGCAGATCTGATACCCATCGAATAAAACTGACAACGGTTGTAGCTGTACAATCTGGCACTAGTCAAAGCAATTGCACAAAATGTGTCTTGTAATTTCACTCTTTCCCCGACAGAGCGTAAACTCTGCCTTACTCGGAAGGTGAAACATATATTCGCTACGGGCATTGAGCCTGACACAGCTTCGATCTGACTTTTGCCAAGTTACTCCCACATTAATAAAGAAGATCGATTCATCGCCATTTCATTTTCATTGACAGAAACTCTACCGAGAATACAGCTTCATGAACAGCCACATACAAACATAATTGGCCAATACAACCCTTCAGTCAGGATTACGAAATAGCTTCCTAATCCTCTTACGTTGTGTATGTTAATTTTCTCCGTGACTGGCGACGCAATTTAAAGTCCTCTCAGATTTTTGAGAAACGTTTTCGTGGCAATTTTATTTTATTGTCAGAATTTATTGTCAGAAATTTTGCTGAGATGAAATCGCCGATGAAACATTTTTTACATTTCGTGTTGTTATTTGAGCTGGGATTTGAACCGTGGCCGCACGTTTTCACGTAAGTCAGCAAACTACCTACTAGACTACGGCAACTACATCCCATTCAATGATCATTTTCATTGAACATTGAACTTCATGAACAGCCCCATACTTACATACATAATTGGTCATTACAACCATTCAGTCAGGATTACAACCTAGATTCTCATATCACTTACGTTGTGTGTGTTAATTTTATCCACGAACGGCGGGGCATACAGTTTAAAGTCGACTCCGAAAGACAGATTTTTTTTGAGAAACCTTTCATGGCCATTATATTTATTTCCAGAGTTTTTGCCAGAAATTTGCTGAGATAAAGTCGTCGAAAGAAATATTTTCTTCATGTTTCGTTTTGTTAGAGATGTCTGGGCTTGGATTTGAACCGTGGGCACTGGTCAAATAAGCCAAAATACTATTTAATAGACTATGGTAGCTTTGGTTATTACTCTCCAATCCAATTGCCTTTAAATTGATTAATTTTGTTTCCCTCATTCCCAATCCAATTGCCTTTAAATTGATTAATTTTGTTTCCCCCATTCTTGGTTCATGTAGTCCTTTGCTTTGACAGACTTAGAGCACCATTACAATCACTTTTGTATGTAGTTAAAGCATAACTAACACTGTAAAAATATTCTTAACAGTTTTAATAACTATTCAGCGATTCTAGGGCAAATGAAGCAGAGGGCATTTATGGACCACTGGAAACTGGTTCAGTGTCTATCCCTAAATAAACTTAAAAGTATTATTTGCCTGCAACAATGAGCACACATAATACGCCAAACTTAACCACATCCTAAACACACATATACAAGTACATAAACACACATATATATAGCCACCAACAATTGTACATGTGTGGCTTAGCTTTAACGCGTGTAGTTTAGAGAAATTCAAACAAGTTTTCATAAAATGAAGATTGATGGCAGTCAACGAACTATTTTGTATGCATAGCCAACCAAACCAAACATGTTTTTAGCCGTTAAAATAGGATCAACGGCTAAATTGATGATTTTGAAAAACATACACATATGGGTGTTTATTTATGTGTATATGTGTTACCTTTTTACAAAATGGCCTCATAAAAATGTGTAAAGATGGTTGGCTTTAGATTTATTTGCTGCAAATATGGTTGAGCTTCAATCATAGTGGTACACCCCAACTTAAATATGTATGGAATTATACGTTCTTATATATTTAAGTGTTTATGCTGAGACTGGTTCATGGTGTACATACAGTGAGCGTCAAAAGAAACTGTACACTATAGATAAAATTCTAATAATCACCAAACTCAACTTTAACCACCTAAGGAATGTGCCTGAAAAAATTTGACATTATTTCGAATTGTTTTTGTAATCTTTTTTGTTTTAATTTTAAAAACTGGATATAAATAAAATAAAAATAACGGTAATTTATTAATGTATGTTTTTTAATGTACAGCTTCTTTTGACGCCTACTGTATATAAAGTTATTAGAAGAATGGTGTTTTATATAAAAAAAGATCATACCGCAGTATCCCTTCATACCTTTTAATATAATGGAGTGTATAAAAAGGGTTAAGTTTTTTAATATTAAATATTGCTATTAAACTCACACAGAAATTATCTAACTTTGCCCTTAAATACTTCATCCCTGATGGCAATGCATGTTATTTAATCTATCAAAGTTTTTTATTTCTTTTTTGAGAGATGTTGAGATTTTCTAGTAAAAGACTTTACCGTGTGAGGAAAAGAGCACGGAGTGCCAATGCTCTTATGATTTGAATCTCTTTACAATGTGGAGCACAGTAAATTATGTACTTCTTCCACATCCCATCTAAAAACTCTACAGAAGTCATTCACAGATAAGCGAAGTATTACCACTTTCCTATCAATTACGTTATGACTCATGAGGATAGGTATTGTTACGTTTTTACCTTTTAAAAACGTTTAAAATATGAGTTCGTAGTTTGCAAATAAAAATTAAAATAAATTCGTGTTCAGTTTTAGTTAAATTCTTAATTGTTCGCATAATTCTGTATGTCACTGTTCACAACTTGATACACATAAATATCAACAATTGCTTTGTTTGCTATTCCTCTTTGCACTCTTTTGCATAATAATTGCTAGTCACTTGTTCGATAGATCTTTATAACGGAGATGTTCAAAACGCACATCTACACACAATACTGGATAAACAGCCTGAAGTCAAGACTGCTCTTGATCGCAAATGACTTCGCCTTCTCGAAATCTCTATAAATTAAACATGTTGTTTACATGTTGTGTAAACATCTACCGCAAGCCAAACGGCTTAAGGAAATACATAGCCCTCTTAACTATGTGAGCATGTCCATTACGTAAAGATATTTATGGGCTTAATAATAATAATAATAATAATAACAATAATACGGTTACGAAAATGGAAATGGTGTTTTGCTTTTACATCGTTTAACATTAAAATGATAAACAAAAGCTACAAAAACAATGTACTTGTTTACATGATCAATAAAAAGGGGAAAAACAAGAAGCAACAACACACATTACCTGATATTATGTAAACAAAACACACAAATAACAATGAAACAACTACATATGTTTACATTTATAGAGATTTCGAGAACGCAAAGTCATTCTCCTTCAAGAGCATCGAACAGACTGTCTACCCTGCGATATAAAAGGCAAGGCAAAGCAGGAAACGGATACAGTAAAACTTCAGTCAGTTTTGTGTGAAGACGCGTTGCATGTAAATCGAATAATTGTGGTTTGAAGATCTCCGCAAAACAAGAAACAAAGCAATTTTGTTGTTTACATCAAGTTGTGAACAGTGGCACACAGAATTGTGCTAACAATAAAGAATTTATCTATAACTGAACATAAATTTATTTTTATTTTTATTGCAATCTATGAGCTCATATTTCAAATGCTTTAAACGAACACACATAATTCAGTACTTTGCTGTTTTCATAGAGCCTGCTAATCGTATAACTCCACAAGCAAACAATGGCTCACAAGTGCAGTTTTCTACGCAAAAAATCGCGATATGATGAAAGTGGCTCAACAAAGCTTGTAGTAATACTGTGTTTTCGGCAGTTTGCAAGGTTTTAAATCGTGAAATGGAATTACGGCATTCACAAACATACATACGTACACATAATTGGTCATTACAACATTTCAGTCAGGATGACGACCACTTATGTTGTGTGCGGTAATTTTATACATGAGTGGTGGAAGCTTCAGTTTAATGGCGACTCCAAACGACAGATTTTTTTGAGAAATTTTTCATTTCTCCTGAGAGGAAATCGCCGAAGAAATATTTTTTCATATTTCGTTGGGTTGCAGATGTCGGACCTGGGGTTTGTACCATGGCCTCAACTCTAATAAGCCAATACACTACTACGGCTAGATTACGGCGACTCATTTAAAGCCAGAGCTTATGGCATCGATGACTATACTCCAAGAAAAATCGATTCGTCTTCTGCTATTCAAATGCAATTAAAACGCCAAAAATCAATATCCAAACCGGGGATTAAACATTCCCTATAGGCAACCTGATTGCAGAATAAATCTTGTCATTGCAGCAATTTCCAGAGAATCATTTTTAACAAATTCTTTAAGAACCAAAGCAATATTGTGTCATTATATTTATTATCACCCATTAGGACTCTAAAATGCTAGAAATAATGCATATTATGGTAAGACAATATAGTCTTGGCAATAAAAGAATGACACCAACTCGAACAATAATACACATTTAAGCACTTGAATGGGTAAGGAATAGTTTTAAAACTTCTTCAGTCACTTAAATTTTTTTTTTGCAACAAAATTAAGTCCATAGAGCCCCAATACGCTGCTGCTGTAATCGTTTAGCCATAAAATTTTCATAGATTTGTGTGTAAATGGGTTAAATTTTACAACTTTTACTACTTCATTCATTGCCTTAATTTTATTATCTTACATACACAAATACACTCATACGTATATTCCTTTAGAAACTCTTTTTCAAAAGGCTTATAATGGGCAAATGATGAGTAATGGCCATTAAAAAGGCTTAAAAACCAGAGGAATAAAAAGCCAACCAAAAGGGGTGAAGAAAAAAACACCGAAAATTGAAAGTAAAAGTTAAATGAGGGCGTGGTTGGGTTGGGTGGTAAAGGAACTTATTCTACCCACATTACAAAAGTGCTTTAAATTCATTAAAATTGAAATGAACAAAAACTTTCGGAGCCAAAACGAACGGCACGAGAAACTAAAAGGAATCCAACTGCAATGCTAGTCAACAAAAGAATTTTAAAACACAAAAATAAGGAAAAATTACACGTTTTCCACCATTAAATTCTACTTAAAATTAGACAATCTTGGTTAGGAAGTTCATAAATAGTACACGAGTAAAAAAGTGTTTCGCGGATAATGGTTTGGAATGGCGGAAAAAGTTTGGAAACAAAAGGATAACAAATTTATTTTGTGTGATAATACAGTTCGCTTACTTAGAACACATTAAGGAAATGGAGATTTCATTTATGAAAAAGAAATTTTTTTCAATGGGAATTGAAAGAGAACGTAGACTAATACGGTGTTCAGGTGTTTTATTGCGTAAATCGCAATAAGCGCCATTATTGAGCTCAATATTTCATATAAAGTTTCAATAAATTTAAATTATTGCGCAATAAATGCCCAAATTGTTATAATATTGAGTAAAACTTGCAGCAAATACAGCACTGTCATAAGTGTGTTTAGTGAGCATATTACAATTAGCCGAACAAATGTCAACAATGACAAACAAAAAAAAAAACAAAACAAAATCAACACAATGTTGTTGAAACAATCAGCTGTTCTTCTTACCAGCTGTCAAATGAATATTGAATAAGCAGCTGAACTGCGTATATTATTATGTCTGTAAATTTAAAATATTGTATTCAATTAACCGAATATTAACTCAATAAAAGTGCATATTTGACCATGGTATAAAATGATAGAAGTCATCGTAGTCTAGTAGTTAGAGTGTTGGCTTATAAGACGAGGAATAAGCCGAATCGTTCAAACGACATTTCAGACAAGTCAAACAAAGCGAAATCTGAAAAAGTTTTCTTTCGAGCGACTTCTTCCCAGCAGTCTTTTGGCAAAAATTCCGAAAGTAAATAAAACTCCTATAAAAATTTTCTTAAATCTGACGTTCGGAGTCGATTATAAACGGAGGGATTCGCCACTCATGGATAAAATTAACTCACACAGCATGGGTGTTGTAATAGGCTAGGTTGCAATCCTGACTAAAAGTTTGTAGCGACTATTAAAGTGATAATTTCTTAAGAAATAAACGGATTCTTTAGCTACAGTAGGACACATTCTCTTTGCCGTGGTTATAGCAAACATAGACTAGTCTATGTACCTTGTTAAACTCCATCCGAGCGGATTTTTAAATTTATTTTGCCCACCCAGCCAAATACGGAAAATACGATACTAACAGAAGTGATACTACCAGCGCACTCTAGATTTTCTTTATAAGATTTCCAGTTCCTTATGCGGTAGGTCGATTACAGGGACCTTTTTGCACTTTAAAGCTCGAAAAGGGTTCATGTTGTCAATTTTAGAAGTTGTTACGCCTTTTTGGATGTTACATAATCCATATTTGTAAATGAAAAACTTTTCACTATAAGTGAGGCATTTAATAACGTTTAAAATATGAGATCGTAGATTGCAAATAAAATAAAAATAAATTTGTGTTTAGTTTTAATTAAAATTCTTTACTATTCGCACAATTCTGTGTGCAACTGTTCACAACTTTATGAAAACAACAACAATTGCTTTGTTTGTTATTTCTCTGTCCATACCCTTTGCATAAACAATAACAACTACCAGACAATTGTTCGACTGATCTCGTAACGGAGATCGTCAAACCACGATTACGCTCTTCAAACACACCGCGTCTTCACACAAGACTGACTGAACTTCACTGTCTAACTCGGCTGCTTTACCTTGCCTTTTATATGGCAGTTTAAACAGTCTGATAAATGTTCTTGAATTAAGTTTACATTTATTTTATTATGTTTACGTTTATTCTTGTTGTATTGTTTGTGGATTTTTGTTTATTTGTTTACCATTTTTTATGCTGTTGTTTTTTGGTATAGATAATTTGTAAACAGGTTTGTTTACTGCATTGTTTTGTTTTTGTAACTTTTTTAATTTTTTTTAATGTTAAGCGATGTAAAAGCAAAACTCCAGATTTTTCATTTTCGTAACAATATTTTAACAGCTGATAGCTTTAACACACTAGCTATTGTAAAATTTCTGATATTTTATGATTTTATGCATTAGCATTAGCCTCAACAGACTTTTAGCAAAAGTTCGGGAAGTAATTAATTGCATGAAAAAATTTATAAACTGTAGGCCCCACACTTATGAATAAAATTCACGCACACAACGTGGGTGGTTTGAGAAGCTGGGTTGTTGTGCTGACTGAAGGGTTGTAATAGCTAACATATGCGTGTATTACATTGAGTAATTATGTCATTTGATTTTTCAATGTCCAATCATCTTAAATTATACTGGCAGCAATCACAAAACGGCATACCAAAATTGGAATTGGATACAGCTAGAACTCCTGGCTGGCATCTCTCTCCCATCAGGATAATTTAATAAAAATCAATAATAAGTTGCTTATTTCCTGCCTAATGCATTTAAAACATCTTTAACGTCTCATCATACTTAATCCTGTTAAATCAAATACTTCCACGTGGCTTCTGTTTCTATCTCTACACGAAGTAATTATAAATTCGTACACCTATACTCTGATGTTTTAATTTCTGCATTACAAGTCGTATAAATTGATGAATGCTGCCAGCCTTTTTATTTAACATTGTAATCCCTGTTACAGAGCTATTGGCTGACAGCAAATCTTGTTACAACGTTAGACACTTAAGTGTTCATATTGAGTATAGAAACAGCATGATTGTCAATCAAATGGAGTTTTAAGTAAGAAATGTTTTGAAAACAAACACAATAGAAGAGTAGCATGATGAGTCTGAACAAAAACGACTGTTAGACAGCCTACATCTCTACCATCAACATCGCGATATGATGAGACTTGCCAGCAACTATTTTCAATGTCTGCGGTCATCTGCCTGGGAAGAAATAGTCGCAAGATGTCTCAGGTTAGGGTATATGCGATATATGCCTCTGTAAAACTGAACCATTGCGTAGATCGAGAATACTGATTCACTTGTACTTTCAACTGTCGCCTAGCCAGGCGGCTGTCAACCCAATGAGAACTATCTTTATGATCTGTATAAACTATTTCGATTTCCATGAGTTTTTCTGGTATGGCGGTATTCCAAGAAGATATACTTACTTAATTGGCCATTAATAACCCAATTAACAGATTTCGGCCCGCCACAACACATTCTGCCAGGCGCCTTTGCTTCTTGCGCGCCTGCGCCAGTTAGTCATACCAATCGATGACAGGGCTTCCTCGATTTGGTAGTTTCAACGCATTAAAGGTCGTCCTCTTCGCCGACTTCTGTAGATCCCGACATCAAATATCCTCCTCCATTCGAACGACATGGCCAAGCCAGCGCAGCCGCTGGATATTAATACGCTGCACAACGTGTATGTCGTTGCGGAGCTCATACAGATCACTGTTGGATCGGATGCGGAAATCATCGCCAACTTTCACTGGATCGAAGATCTTACGTAGGATTTTTCGCTTGAATACTCTCAAGGCTGCTGCATCAGTGCTAAATAGGGTCCATGCCTATGCGCCTTAAAGAAGCTCGGGGAACATGAGCGTCCTGTAGAATATTTGTTTTGCCGCACGGGAGAGGTCTCTGATACTCAATTGCCTATTGAGACCATAGTAGCACCTGTTGGCAAGAATGTTCCTGCGCTTGATCTCCAGACTGGCATGAATTTTGGTTGTAACGGCGGAGCCAAGATAAATAAATTCCTTGACTATATCAAAAGTATAGTTTACGGCCATAATCTGAGAATCTTCTCGATAACATATAGTTCGTTTTGCCTAATTTACTGCCAGACCCATCTTAGTAGACTCCCATTCAACAGCACTAAAGGCAGCAGTAACTGGACGCTTTTTTGAAAAATAATGGCATTGCAATTCTCTCCCACCTTTCGCAGAACACTCTCCTTGTCTGAAACATCGCACCGTATCAAAAGATTCGGAGAGGTCCATTCCTACCTTGACGGAGCTGCAGGAATTGTTCTACATCATTCTGCATAGCCTTATCAGCTTCGCAGGTATGTATACTGAGCTCAGACATTTCGGCAAAAAGACGATCCCTTATGGGGCTATCGAAGGCTGTCTTATAGTGGACAAAAAGATGGTGTATGTCGTCTTGAAGAAGATATACTGCGAATGAAAAATTTAAGAATACCATTAAAAAACTGCAAACTTATGATTGGCAATGTGGTGTTCGATTGCAACAACGTATATGAGCAGCTTCGGGCAATATAGTTCTTCATATCTGGCTAAAGCTAGTTAGACGGCTTATGGAAAGTTTGCTTTTAATATGAAGCAGCAGGCACCAGGCATCACATTCCGGCTAATCAAAATGCATTATCATTGCTCGTACATTATATACAGGAGTGAAGAGCCAAGAAAGAGCATGAATGATGAGGTTATTCACTTATGCTCAGTGTTATGTCTTAGGAAATGCACACAGATAGTGATAACCTGTCGCTAATTCCATTTTCACACCCATTGTGTTAGTGTGCAACTGTCACAAAATTTGTAGTCCTAATGACAACTTATTGCCACCGTTTTAGGGTACGTAGGGTAGAACAACAGCAAATTTATTGCCACAGTCTACAGGTACACGTTGCTGTGCTTGTAACATAATAATGATGATTATTATCGCTACTACTACAATGCCATTCCATTCATATGCATCCCCTTTCAACTACACATACATGTTTAATAGGAATGGTGATGTGATTAAAATTAGAGGAGGACAACACACCATTTCAAATGACTGCTAATGTTCGTTTATGTAAATATAGCCGTGTACAGATTTACAACAGTTAAGTAATGAGCAGAGAGATTGTTGGTTATATTAAGGCAGTATATGAGCAGTTAAATAGACCCTTGAACAACGGCAAAACATCTTAACTTGACAGACGTTAGGGAAGACATAAGTTGAGTGAAATAAAAGTAAACAAGAGAATTTCTTATTCGGCATGAGTTAATCAACCAATGCAGTTATGGTTTGTTTTATCAGACACCAGTGTAATGTGTATGTTTGTGTCAAATTGTTGTCGTAAATTCTTGTTTAACTGACCAAAACTGTCATCGTTTGCCTTTTGGCTTTCAACACATACAAAAAGGACTTCGTTGGTCATCCTCTTATTATTCCATATAATCTCTGCCAATATTTTCTTTTCTAATGAATACAAAATTTTCCAGACAAACACGGTGGACAGCAAATAAGAAATGATAAAGAAATACGCAAAAAAAGCAAGAAATAACTGCAGTCTTCAGACAATTTAATCAAGTGATTAGAAAAACATTGTGTTGTATGGCATACAGGACCAAAATATAAAGATGAAACACTGTAACACACATATCGATAAAAGATTACACCACACAATGCAGTATCATGTATATAAATATTAGACTCCGGCTTATGTGGATGCATGTACATTAGGCTGTCCCGAAAAATTTTTTTTTTGGATTTCCCTAACGCAAGATCTCTAAAATTTTAAAAATAAAATGAAACTATATCTTCAGTATTCTACCAATCTTCAAAGTTTTGAAAAGTAGTTATTTTCATGATTATATTTCACTATCCTTAATTTCGACACCTAAACTAAATATGCCACGACTATGTATAACAACAACACTTTACTGGCGACTACGAATTTGCTAGAGTTCGTTTACAACGTACAACGTTTATAACGAATTTTTTATAAAAACAAAAAAAAAATTTTTGTTCCGGACCGAAAATATTCACTTTCAAATTATATATCAATTATTATGGTTATAGCGAACTAATATTTATTAAGAACCAGAGATAAGTGAGAAAATAGGAGATCGTTGCCATCGCAAAAGAAATTTTAGAAGAACACATCGCAATTTTAACAAAACCTGAATCAGTTTATTTGGGTCACACAACACCAAGTCGTGGCACTGCAAAGGGCATTCTAACTTCGATCACAACGGTCCTGAGCTGGCAAACCGTAAACCTGGAAAAATTGCGCTCTCGAGATGGCTTACCTTTGCTAATCGTCTACTCAGAATTTACGTAAGTACCCTTAATCCATCAGAAAATTTGCAACTGCTTGTCAATTACGTTGTTAAAGTATACGCTCCGATTTGGTTCCTAACCAAACAAAAACCGTCTTTTAAAGAAGGAGCCAAACATATTTTTCATCTGATTATGTACTCTTGTTTTTTACCCGAAAATATCAGATCAGTTGTGGATTCTGTTATCGAAAGAAATGCTTTTTTTGCTCACCCGGAAAATCCACTTGTCAGTATGCTGTTTGATGATAGAGACCATATTCGGGAGCTCTCATTGCAAAGAATAATCAAAGCTGGAGAAGCTGAAAGTAGCACTAAATACAGAATATTTAAACCACCAGAAATTAACTTCTCTGCTGGAGATTACACCGAAATTATTATATGGCACTAATGTAGGGTTGCAGCACAGCCGGTTCTTCGGCATATTTCCAATGAGGATCTTCTAATCATGGCAAAAGATAACAGCTTGGAAATTTCCTTCTGACACACAAGCTGTTGAAAGATGTGGTGAACTGGTAACAGAAGCCTCTAAATGTCTAATTATCGCTGCTTCTAGAGATGTCCTTGAAGATGACTAGGTTGAAATCACGATCAGAAATGCCAAACTTTGGTCAAAAAAATATGTTTAAATTTAAAGGTTTGGTCATTTATTATAAGTTTTATTTTCTTGTACATTAATTGCAAGTATAAAATATATTAATAAAATAAATTTGTACCTCGTTTTTTTGTTTTATTTTAGGTTTGGAAAAACGTTTTCAAAAGTAGAGCACTCTAGATGGCATGAAATTTATTTTATTATTATTATATATATTTATATATATATTATATATATATTATTATATATATTATTTTTATTACTTTTACCGTAATCTGTGTAAAATTACGCAAGTTTTGATACCTTTTGCGAAAGTGTACCTCAAAAAACTATTTTTGTCATTCAAGGACGGGACAGCCTAATGTGCATGCGTCAGTTATTTTTACTCAAAGATAATCGTACTGGAAACCAAAGCAAATATTGAAAATGAAGACCGATAAACGTAAGTTTAAAATCATAAGCGACACTACAAAATACCCCCAATGCTGTGACATTTTTAAGGCAATATTGGATACAAAAGTTTTTAGACTTTAAATGTTCAATCCCTAGAGAGATCAGCAATGAGTATTCAAAAAATTCATTCATACTTATTTTAATATCATACTCATATTCAAAGTTTGAACTACTCATCATATTCATACTTAACACGTATGATGTTGTTGATTTCGACTCTCCATCACTCAACATATACACGAATTACAAACTAAGTATGAGTAAGTATAAGTATATAATCAAACATATTTCGAATGGTATGAGTTTGATATCAACGTTATACTCATACTCATTGCAACTTATACTTATAAATCAACGTTGTAGTGAGTACGAAAGAATCAGAGTAGTTAAATTTCAATATTGTTGACTCACTTATATTCAAAATTTCGATTCATTGCTGATCTCTGCACCCTAGCAATAAGTTAACAGTTTTGATCGAACCGTTTTGGTAGCACTATGTAAAAAAATTCCCCACACTTTGGGTTTTTGTTTGAATTGTAATATTTTATATTGATTTTGAAGTCGCCGTGGTCTAGTAGGTAGTGTGTTGGCTTATTAGACGAAAAGCCAGGGTTCGAGCCCCAGGCCAGACATCAAAATAAAATACAAAAAGTATTTCTTCGGCGACTTCCTCTCAGCAGATTTCTGGCAAAAACTCTGAGAGTAAATAAAGTTACCATGAAAAGTTTCTCAAAAAATCTGTCGTTCGGAGTCGACTTTAAACTGTAGGTCGCGCCACTCATGTATAAAATTAACACACACAAGGTCGTAATCCTCACCGAAGGGTTGTAATGACCAATTATGTATGTATGTATGTATATTGATTTTCAATCTTATTTAACTTTCAGTGCCTCTTTAATTATTTTAATTTTTTTTTGGGCCAAATTCTCTTAAGGGCAATAAAATTCCATTTGAAACGTTTTTTATTTGCATTTCAATTGTTTTTCAATTTGAAATAATTTTCATAAAGTAACCATAAACTGCTGTGCCAATAGTTTAGTGCGACATTTACGGCAATTGCACTAAAAATTAGTTTCAAATAACAACCAGAATTAATTGGTCTTAACGGAGTAAATAACCGCAGCCAAGGGTAAAAACAGCCAAGTACTACACCTAACTGTAGCAAATGCTAGCAGTGACAAAGGCAATGCAGTTAGTTGTATTCAATTTAATGCCTTGTTATGGTATTAAATTTTTTAATGTTAGGGGGAATCGCATAAAGGCAGTGATTATTAACTTAAGGCTTACGTTGCAAATACACAGAAAAGTATGTATTCCATGCAGTTCTTAGTTGGTAGTTGTAATGTATTTTTTAACAATTCTTTCAAACTTTAAAATATTGCTACGTTTATACCTTTTAAAAACGTTTAAAATATGAGCTCGTATATTCCAAATAAAATAAAAATAAATTGTTTTTAATTTTAATTAAAATTCTTTATTATTCGCACAATTCTGTGTCCCACCGTTCACAACCTGATGTAAACAACAACAATTGCTTTTCTTTGTTATTCCTCTGTTCATACCCTTTGCATGAACAATAACAATTACTAGACAATTATTCGACAGATCTTTTTAACGGAGATCTTCAAACCACGATTACTCTCTTCGAACACACCGTTTCTCCACACAAGATGGACTGATCTTTACTAACTCACTCGTCTGCTTTGCCTTGCCTTTAATATTGCAAAATAAACAGTGTGATGAATGTTTTGGAACACGAATGTTCGTGTCTTCGTCTTCTCCATATCTTTATAAGTGTAAACATTTTTGTTTACATTCATTATTCTTGTGGCGTTTGTTGCTGTATTTTTGTTTACTTTTTTTTTACCATTTTTATGCTGGTGTTTGTGGTTGTATTTTTGTTTACTTGTTTACCATTTTTTATGCTGGTATTTGTTGTTATATTAAGCAGTACGAAAATGTGTAAACAGGGTTGTTTACTGTATTGTTTTGTTTTTGTACATTTGTTTATAATTTTAATGTTAAAACGATGCAAAAACAAAACACGAGTATCTTGATTTGTCATTTTCGTAACAATATGTTTTGTTTTGTGAATTCCGCAACGCATAGATGTTATAACAATAATTATGGTATTCTATGTGTAGTATTGCGTTCATAATCTTGAGGTGCAATTTAAAGAAATGTCAATTTCGAAAAAATACGGCCCAATAACGCCTACAGACTATAATGCACGCCAGTCACATTTTCCCAGTACAACGGCTTTTCACAATCAATTTTTTCCGATACTGACATGCAATAATTCTGCTTGAAGCATATGAACTGACACGAAAGGGTTCGGAAATGTCTGAGGAAGAGGCAATAGACGGGATATTTGGCAATTGTTGCTAATTACCAGTTAAAACATACACAACCCAATTTAATTTAATATAAAGGCACAATTCAATTTATTTTAAGCAAAGCACAATTCAATTTATTTCAATCAGAGCACAAATATAATTTAATTCTAATTAAGGCCATCGATGCTGCTTCGTTGGTGTCTATAAGAGAAAAAGAAAAAATAACAATGGCGATTCTTATAAGATGTACTCGGTAGTCGGTTGGGCGACCACACCCAAAACAGTTCTGCTGCAAAACAGTGCAGCCACATGCACCTCAACAAGAATACTTTTTTAAATTCGAATAAGCATCATGGAATTCAGCAAACCATTGGTAGTCCAACTGGTTGCTTAATTTCAAAACTGTTGTATTCTACATTGGACACCAGGAAACCAGGGGACTTCTAGACGCGTGTGGACCACTATTAATAGCGCGCTATCATTACCGCTTTAAAAAGATGTAGCCTAGCTTTTCGGCTAGATATGTATAATGAAAATGCATGGAGCTTAATCGCGGGAATAAATTCTCTTCCTCTTTCGTCCTTTAAAATTGTATGAAAATTTGATACTTTAAATGCTTTAAAGCGATAATTATTCGAAAATTTTTAGAAAAAAGCAAACAATTGTCTTCATATCTAAAAAAAAGAAAAAAGAATTAGAAATTATTGTAAAAGAAATAAAAAGCATCTTAAATGTAAACTTCTTCCAATAATGAGATGGATTTTAATTAAAAATTGTGTCAACAAAATATTTTCGCATTCTATTTTGCCTTTTTAGCACGCCACCCACCCATTAACCAACCTGGTCAAATAGAGTCTTAGCAGCAGCCAGCATATTTAAATTGGCATGTAGACATTGTAGAATTGAAATCAAATGTTAAGAAATGAAAGTTAATTAAAAAGTATCCAACGGTGAGAAGGTATACTATACCATAACTTAAATAATTGAATTCAATTCAATATTAAAATCATCTTTCCTGGCGTCAACCCAATTGCTGTGGTAACCATACAGTTGATGTTATTGGAGGATATAAAGAAAAAAGTTGAAAACCATGTAAAAAAATTTTAAAAATCATATTTATTTCCTAAGAATGATTTTTTCAATAAATATTTGTAAACATTTTAAGAAATAAATATGAAAATAAAATGAAATAAAAAACACAAGAAATATAATCAAAATAAATTAAAGAGCTGAATGAGCGTCTGAAATAAAAGAGAAGAGAAAAAAATTTAAGGAAGAGTAAGAAGCAGAGTTATCTTCCTAGCAAACTAATGTCAGGCAGGAAACTGACAGTGCTAGATATTTTAACATCACAAGGCTATTGAAACTTAACTTTACATCTCTTTATCGCAGAACAGAGACAGGGAGTGTAATCTCCATCACAAAACATGTGTTCCACAAACTAAGCGTTGCTTGTTCCGCTAAAAACCTTATCAAGTTCCTCTACTTTGAGACTGGGCCTGAAAATTCTAAAACCTGCCATATTTTGTTTTGAGGTAACAACAACAATATTTACGAACTTGCCAGTTCATTGCTTCATACAGAAACTATCACACTACTACTCTAAACCCTTCCAAGAGCCTTGTGACAAAACCTGACAAAAACCTTCTCAACCCCAGCTGCCTTGGTGATGAGAAACACGTTAAGGTGTCTCTAGCAAAGTTTCACATGATTCCCTAAGTAAATACCCATATCAGCGTTAATTTTTAAGCCCTCTGTAAAAATGTCGCTTCAGTCTAGTAGGAAATGAAATATAAAAAAATTGTTCTTTCGGCAACTTTCTCTCAACAGTGTACTGTCAAAAACTCTGAGTAAATAAAATTACCATGAAAACTTTCTCATAAAAATCTGCCGTTCAAAGTCGACCTTAAACTGTACGTCTCGCCAATCATGTATGAAATTGACACATACAACATAAGGTGGTGAGAAGCTAGGTTGTAATCCTGACTAAAGGGTTGTAAGGCCAATTAAGTAAGAAAGTGAAGACCGTATAAATACCAGTAAACTACATTCTCCATATCATTGCTTCCTGTCAAGAAATACCACCAACGGAAGCTTGTTGGTATTACACGGCCTGACAACATAATCCGTCAAATCCGGATCTATAGAGCGTGAGATCATATCGAGAGCTGTAATAATCCTGCCGTAATTGAACTCTCCTAACTTAGCCAAACCCCATTAAATAATCTCAAAACTCCGTGGTTTACGAGACCAAATCGACAACGATCATAATCCTTGCATAACCAACCTCTGCTGTCGTAGCAAAATCCCCTTAAATAATCTCAAATTAGAATATTTATGGAAAGTAGCAGAAAATCAACAACTTCTAAAAAGGTCTTCTATTACACTATACAACCATATGTGAGAACCAATAGTACTACGAAATCCTAAATACACAACACTATCATGAAGCCAAGACTTCATCTCCTACATAAGGCACTCACTCATCATCTCATAAGTAAGGCACTCTGAAAGTCTGTGCAGAATATGCAATGTGGCATAACATGTAGGGCCGTCCTATTGAAACCACATATTATTGGTGTCCAGTTTATTCAAATGTGGCCAGAAGTGATGGCGCTCTCAAATAAATATGGACCGATGATGCCGCTAGCCCACATAAAACAGGGACTTTTTAGGGATGCATTATACGCTGTTTGACGCCATGTGAAGTGGAATCGTTTCAAATTCGATGACTTTGTTTGTTCACTTACTCATACATCCAGAAATGAGTATCAACGCTGAAGATCTTTTTTTTTTTTTTGAAAATTTGGATCAGTTGTCAACTGCATTAGAGCCCATTCAGCGACCGCATGACGTTGTCTATGTTCGTTTATAGTGATTTATCAAAACAGATTGAATAAATGACAACTAATTTGACAGATGCAGCTTTAACTCTTAATCTTCGTAATTGCCGGCTTGAAGACCCGTTATTATTACAACTCATCTCACTGTGTTGTTAATGTCACAGCTGAAAACATACAGCACCCCTCTTGGCAGCATATGGTTTCCACAAAGCATTTCTGCTTTGTTTTCGTTTCTTTAATCTATTTTTGCAGATTTCTGGCAAAAGCTCTGAGAGTAAATAAAAGTGTCATGAAAACGTTTCACAAAAAAATCTGTCATTCGGAGTCGACTTTAAAATTAACACACGCAACATAAGTGGTGTGAGAAGCTAGGTCATGATCCTGACTAAAGGGTTGTAATGATTATGTACGTATGTAATCTATTTTTGTTGTTCCAGCTAATCAGGTAATTGTTTTCCTGTGGCACGTCCTAGGATAATGGGGCTGCCGTCTATCTTTGCCTAGAAACAACGCCTTCAGAGGATTTGGTGTAGTGTAGGGAATTCTGCTGATTGTTGACTCCTACCTCTTTTCCAATTTGTCTGTAAAAAGGCAAGAGAACATAGCCCAGTATAGTGTTTTAAATGCTGATAGAGCTTAGTCCTAGGCTTTATACTTGTTTGAACCAGAGATCAGCAGTTAGTATTCAAAAAAATGATTTGAATCGAATCATACTCATAATTTCTGATACTTATTCGCATTCATACTTATTTTAACAACATACTCATACTACTCATATTCAAAGTTTAAGGTACTCATCGTACTCATACCTAACAATACGTATGATGTTGTTGATTTCGACTTTCCATGACCCAACATTTACAAGAATCACAAAATAAGTATGATTCGCCTACGAACACTAAAAGACTCACTAGAAGTTGGGTGTTTGCTTTGCTTGCTGTCTTTGTCTTTTTCTTTTTTTTTGGAAATGCAACAACAACTAAGACTGTAAATTTTGGTGAATGATGATGAGTCACTCGAATCATTTAAACGTACTATAAGTATTTTTCTAAAGTTATGACTCTAAATGAGGAGGCATATGAATCAAACATATTTCGAATGGTATGAGTTTGATGTCAACGTTGTACTCATACTCATTGCAACCTGTACTTATAAATCAACGTTGTAGTGAGTACGAGTGAGTCATAGTAGTTAAATGTCAATATTGTTGACTCACTTATATTCAAAATTTCATGAGTGGTTATGAGTAGCGAAAAACGATTCATTGCTGATCTCTAGTTTCAATCACAAAAATATCAAATCAAAACACTATACACTTAGATGGCATCAAACAAACATTGATACATTTACTCTGATTCCGAATGACCACAGACAGTGTGTCTGTGTGACAGTGTGATGAAAAAAAACATACATTTTCAAAGCCCAAGTTTGAACAGATTTTTTATAAAATGTTGTATATTTTTTTAACACTTTTCTACATTAAATGGATGTATGTACTGCTCATATGTATGTGTGTACTACATGTACAAAATTTTCCATTTTTTAAAATCGTTTTTAACTGTCTGTGGAGAACTTTTATACCAGTAAATGAATAAAGTTTGAAATATTTTTTTTATTTCATTTGGTTCTATTTTTTTTCTATCATTTCATTTGAATTTAACTAGGAATGGGAACTGGAAACAAACAAAAGTTTATGAATATCAATTCATAAATATTTCAATAGTATCTGCAATCACTTGAACAATTTGCACAATAATAACGACTGCTGGTCATGTTATTTACAAGTGAATGGTTTTGAAAATAAAAAAAAAAAAATTTATTTTTTCCTACTGACCGCTAACTCCTTTATATACAGACTGTGCTGTAAACCAGGAAAAAGGTTTTTTCTTTGGGTATAATTTCCACGCTTTCGTTAAATGCCTGTGGTCAGTATCATTACTACCTGCACTGACATTAAAATTCCTCTTGTTGGTGGTTATTATTGAACTGGTAGTGATCCGGCAATAAATTGCATTTTCAGCTTTGTTTCTATTTGAAGGATTGAATTTTTAAGCCTTTTTTCTTGGGTTCTTTTTACTATTTTATATTTCAATGCCTTCTAGTATTTTTATTCTTTGGTTTCATTTGTTTTGCTTTTATATGACTGCTCGATATAAGGATTTGCATACAGAATAGTGGCGCATCTAAGGATTTGCATGAATTTATTTCATATTCATTTTCGTGTTCCTACACTGATGGCATGAAATTCTAAAGTTTCTGCACCATAAATGCACCAGTTCACATCTAACGCCAAAAAATTTTAAATTTAAACAAACATTTTCTAAAGGAACCACAACAGAGACACAAACTTTTAAGCAACAATTTAAGCTCAAACTTCTGACTTGCGATTTCTGGCAGAAGTATCGGAAAAGCGGATTAGTTTAGTTGCACTTTTGGTTTTCGAAAGGCCTTTTATAGAGTCTGGCTGTATATTTAAGAGTAATAAAGCATTGAACCGTTAAAGAGTCAAACAGGAATAGGTCTTATAACAGTTCTGGTTTGTTATAGTCGTCGTAGTCTAGTAGGTTAGGTTAGGTTAGAGGATGTGTATTTGTCAATTAAGACAAGTACAGTACCCGGAGGTCGACTTGACCCATTGTACAACGTCCTTGTTTCTCACACCACTTATGTTGTGTGTGTTAATTTTATACATGAGTGGTGGGATCTACAGATTAAAGTCGACTCCGAACGACAGATTTTTGAGAAACTTTTTCATGGCAATTTTATTTACTCTCAATTTTATATACTACGTCGACTTCAGTCTAGTAAGTAGTGGGTTGGCTTATTAGACGTGAGGCCACGCTTCAAACCCCATGTCAGACATCTCTAACAGTAAGCGAAATACGAAAAATATTTCTCAGGGCGACTTCCTCTCAACAGATTTCTGGCAGATTTCTGGAGACTCAAATAATCTGAGACTTATATTATATATAAATAAAATTCTCAGAGTCGACTTTAAACTGTACGTGTACTTTTAACGTGTATGTGTATAGAATTAACACACACAACATAAATAGTGTGAGAAGCTGGCTTGTAATCCTGACTGAAAAGTTGTAATGGCCAATTATGTATGTATCTATGTTTTTTGTTATTTTTATATTTGCAGTTCCAAGCCCAGAAACTAGACAATACAGATGACATATGTGAACTATCTCATGGGCTTTATAGTTTGCAAAATAAATTTTATAGAAACGCTGTAAAAACCATGGTAATTCGGTAAGTAAAGGTGACTGTCTACCACAAAAAAAGTTGTATAGACACACTAAGACCATATGAGGCCCATTTTGATGCCACAATTTTTCCTATTCCCAGAAAAATTCGAAGCTTAAGATGAAGCGATTCTGATTGTCAATGACCATGTCTGACATTGGCACCAAGATATCTTCTTCTTCTAAAGCTTAGTGCTGAGCATGTACCCAATAGGTGAAGAGCAGTCCTCATATTTTTTTCTCCTGCTACTTCTGCTGAAATGTCTCAAATTAGCACCAAAATGCCTTTCTCTTCTCCGACATATCTCAGTCTTCTCCTTATCCTCAACTCTACAACTTCTGCAAAAATTGTTTGTCAAGCGCCCAAGACCAACGTGCCTAGCTTAAGCGTCCATAACACAATGGCCAGTATTATCTCCAAAAAACACACCGTTTGGCACTTAAGCAGACTTATCGTGTGCCTTTATTCAGTTTTGGTCAGATTTTCTTCTCCATTCTGTCCATGTCCAAAAACAGATGGCAGATGGGCCATTGACGGAATCCATGACTGCATTATGAATTAAAAGCTTGCAGGTCCTCAGAGGGATTCCCAAGGAGGAGAATTCATAGAAAAGTTCAATGGTTGTGCCTTACCTGACCTGAAGATGCTAGAAGATCACAGATGATCTGCTTCTGTGTTTCCCATAAAAACTCAAGTGCAGTTAGAAGAAGAATTTTAACATCTGAGTTGCACGCCAGTAGAGACCGAATGGAATTGCAATAAACTACTAAAAGTTGCACCACAAACAGCTACGTCAGAAATTAAACATGTAGGAGTACCAAAGTACTGCGTCCACATGTTCAATTTTACTACCCTCAACCTATAATGTATCTCCCTTTGCTCTGACGAAACTCAGAATACTGTTCAGTGCAGATGGATAACACAGATATTTTGCTCTTCTAATCATGAAATCATGCACATGACTTTGGAATTTACAAATATTTTTGTAACCTACCTACCTGGCCGGTAAAAAAAAGCTTGTTGCTATTGAAACGATATCCCTGGGTAGTCTGATGCACGATTTTCATTTCCCCCTCCCCCCTTTATTTAAAACAACATTACAGGCTATGGTTACCTTTGTATGATTGTTTCTTACAAGTTTAGATTGTAAATGTCTAAACAACAACAAACTGTAAGATAACACTACTGCACGTACAACATATATCTTTCATTTGCAGACAAGTTGCTTTAACTGTATGTAAATATTGGTTTTTTTCATGCTACGCATTACAATCCACAATGTTTACTCAGCAAGAAACAAACATATAAAAGTACTACATTGTTGTTGCACGTACTACAATTATGTTGACCGTTAAATTAGGCAACATATTCGATTGTTAATGTTAAGTGCATATTAGTATCATGTACCACTTAAATCATTCATTGTGATATGTTGTCAAGCCGCAGAAACAAATTTTTTTGCATTTTCTTCCTGATAAGCTTTCAATTAAACGCAGCAATGATAAGTACCTTTTTTTATACTTCGGACTTTATTTGCCACATGTCTAATTATTTATTTATTAGCCAAACGCTAATAACGTTTTTCTAATAACGATATTCCATTGCATATTAAATATTGAACACTTCCTTTGAAGAATGCAAAATTGCTGCAAAATACTACAGAATCCACATAACGGCGCATGAGCCATAATAGAGTGTAAAATGTTTGTAATAAAGGCATCCTCATTACAAGAGGCTCTCATTTATTTCTTTCATTTTATATTCCTCTCTCTAAACATGTTAAAATTACCGTTAATAAGTGTCCCCATTTGGTTTGATTTTGAAATCCACCGGTCCTTGACCGCAAAATGTTTTATTATTATGACCTCTTTCATTTATTATAAAAAGAGTCCCTAAATTTTCTTAACATTCCTTAACGACAATACCGGTCCTGCCTGTTGACCCCTATCTAAATTAGAACAACTGGTATTATTTTGATTGTATTTGATAAGCACTGGTAGCCGAATGTTGTGTAATTTGAGGAGAAAGAAAAAAGTCGAAGCTAAGTTTGAAAAAACTAAGGCAACTCAGTCACATCACCCGAAATAATTGAATAAAAAAACCTGGTATCGATAGATAATAGAAGTCGTAGGTATCTAACTTTGCTCTTTGATTTCAGTTCCTTCAAGAAGATAAAAACCAACACTGTCTTACCTCTTTTGGCCGCCATTTCCTTTCAAAACGTTTCAAATATTCACATCTCGATGGATGAAAACTATTCTATCACTCGATCTAAAAAAAATAAAGGCAGAGAAGAAAATAATAAAGGTCGGTTCATTCAGAAGGGAGAAATTAGTTTATCATCACTGTGGACCACAATTGCCGATGAATCTTGATAAATACTACTGATGGTAAGAGTAAAATATGAAGTCCCAAAGACTTCTTAAGATTGTTAGTCGGAGGCTCATCTCAAAATCTCAAAACAGGTACGAAAAAGAGGAAAGTTTCCAAATGAAAGAATATTAAAATACAAAACCTCAAAACATTTTATTATAATTTTCTGCCTTTGCAAATTGTTGTGATCAATTAAGGTTAGCATGTAACCAATAAAACAAACCAAACTCAACTAACCCTGCTGTTAGGTTTGGACCATTTTGGTCAAATTTTTTTTTTAATTTTTATTTAAGTTTGCAATGGCTTATCGTATCAACTTAAAACGTCAGCTCAGGTATTTTTTATGTTTTAATGGTTTTAGTTAGTTTTTAGCTATCTAGTATAAAATCGAACAGAACAATATTAAAAGTTACAAATCTTAGGTTATGGACCATTTTGGTCCATAACATTTTTTTTTTATGTATATCAATAAAAGTAAGTAAAAATAATTATGGCTTATTGCGATTTTCGCAGCAAGATGAACAAATTATTTTTCACTTCAATTTGCATACAAATTTATTCCATATAATGCATTTGGCATCACATTTGGACTTACAGCAATTGCAAATTCCCCATTTTCTAGGAGCATTTGTGTATCACCAATTGTAGATGGTAATAAATAAAAGATGCTTGTAGTTCAGCCAATAGCTCTGCCGCAAATGGATTTTTATGTTTGACTGTCCTTTTCAACATGTGTTCTTCTGATAGGCACATAGCTGGTTGACGTAAAAACTCAGGTCTTCTGCGATTTGAATCATTTGCAGCCCACGAAGGATCAATTTCTGAATATAAAATAAATGCATTCAATGCGGATATATCAACTATATTCGAAAACACAACATTTGGCCACGTATTTGTTTTTCGTTTAGTGCTGTAGTAGGTAATCAGTTGATCAGCAGAAACTATAAATAATGATAAAATATAACAAACCTTTAGTAGAGTTATAATAAGACACGATGGCAGGTTTTTCTTATGATTACTGAAATCGGGTTCATCTGTTTTGTGCATATTGCTCACCAATATAGTACCTTTATTTTCATGACCGGTATATGAAACAAGTGTTGCGATTTTACTGAAAGCAAATGTGGATGTATATAAAGGAACTTTTTTGAACATTTCGGTGGGATAAAATTTTGTTTTTTCTAACTGTTCCCACATACATATGTCAGTTTCCCTTGTAAAAGTTTTTTCCCCAACTCAAAAGATGAATAAAAGTTATCAGCTGTAATATTTTGGCCTTTCAATCCTTATGTCAACTCAAACACGACACGCTCTCCTTGATTTTAATCAGGCTTATCATATTTTGGGCATCTGGACACCGCGAAACGTGTTGGACCTGGTGGTAATGATATAATATTCTCCGCTGAAGCTCCAATGTAACGTGATAAAGGATTTGCACTCCATTGTATTTTGTTCTTCGCAATGTATAATGCATCTACACCACATGCATCATTTGCCTCATCATTTTCCATTTTATATTCACATGTATCAATATCACTTTCACTTTCAATATTTTCATCTAATATGGAACAAATTAACGTATCTGAATCAGTTTCATTTCGAATTTCAGCAATAGCACAGCTGTCCAATTTTCGTAAATTTTCCATTTTTCTTCTTTGAAAATGTAAACACATCAAAAGCTGAACACGAACTGAAGTAAAACTTATACTCGTGGTATACATATCTATATAGAAATTTGGAATCCTAGAACTTTTGAAAAAATTTAAATAATTTAAAATGTTTGGTCAAAAGAGTTTTATATCGAATTATTTATGAAAAATACAAAGTGGACCAAAATGGTCCTTTACCTAAGATTCGAAAGTTTTTTTAACCTAACAGCAGGGCTAAGATAACTTTCACGCCTGGAATGTTGACCCTGACATCATATTGCAACAGCAAAAATAAACAGAGAGAGAGAGAGGTGTTAATATTTAATTAACTTTACTCTTAATTAAGCCTATTTAACTCAGTGGTAGAGCACTGGTCTTGTAAAGCAGGGGTTGTGAGTTCAATCCTCATAGGAGACAATTTGTTCTGTGGTGTGTTTAATGGGGTTCATTCAATTTTATAATAGAAATGATGGGTACTGAAAATAAATTTTTAAAAAGCTGAAGCAGAGAAGGCCCGCCAAGGGTTTAATGCCTATTTTCATACAATCAGGCTTGTTGAGCGTTCGTACCAACCATCACACTTTCTATTTATATTTCTTTCTGTTTTAACGTTCTTGTCTTCTTTCAACCCACACCTCTGAGATAAGTTCTATCTGGTGGAGTGTATTTTCCAAGATATTGATCCCTTGAGCTTCACAAATGTGGGCAATCACATAAAAAGTGTTTCATCGTTTCGATGTCTTCATCACACGTCCTGCATCCTTTATTATCTACCAAGCTTATAAAGTTTTTTTTTTTTTTTTGCTATACCTTCACCATTAGACAGTCTACAGCAATCGTCCCCAAGAAGCCCGCATCTTAAGGTTATTTGAGTTCAAATATTTAAATTATTTAAATTTTTGCGGTTAAGTGTATGTAATAGGTATGTATGTATGTAATAGGTTATTTTAATAGCTATTTCGTTTGATGGTGTTGTTGTTTAAAAACAAAAATAGACGGACTACACAAAATAGACAGACAGTGCGATTACATCTGCACACGACGGATGACAAAGCACTACTCATCGGTTTAAATGCATAAATTGGAAGCCAATTCCCTTCTTATGAATTTCCGTCACTTCAAGCATTCCAACTTAATTGTTAAAGAAAATTAACGTTTTCTGGCTAAAATTTAAATTTATTCCACCACGTTTGAACGTTATTTTAAACAGTATTGTAATGTTTTTACCTTTTAAAAACCACTTAAAATATGAGCTCGTTAATTGCAAATAAAATATAAATTTACTTCTGTACGCCACTGTTTATGTAAACAACAACAATTGCCTTTTTTGTTATTCCCCTGTTTATACCCTTTGCATAAACAACAATTACAGGACAATTATTCAACAGATCTGTGTAACGGATATCTTCAAACCACGATTACTCTCTTTAAACGCACCGCATCTTCACACAAGACTGAGTTAACTTCTCTCACTCAGTCGCTTGCTTTGTATTGCCTTTTATATGGCGGAGTAAAGAGTCTAGTGAATGTTCTTGAAGGCGAATGTTCATGACTTCGCCTTCTCAATATCTATACAAATGTAAACAGCGATGTTTACATTTATTCTTGTGGTTGTGCATTTTTGTTTACTTTTTTACCATTTATTTTTTGTTCTGGTGTTTGTTGTTATATTAAGCAGTACGATAATTCGTAAACAGGTTTGTATACTGCATTGTTTTATTTTTGTAGCTTTTGTTTATAATTTTAATGTTAAGCGATGTAAAAGCAGAATAGCAGTATCTTAATTTTTTTATGAGTTTAATTAACAAAACGCCAGAGACTTTTTCCCTTTTAGTTTCTTATAACTGTTTTTACCCGTTCAGTTTTAAGCATTTAATAATATTGTTTGTAATAATTTAATACCATTATTATTGCATATCATAAATAAGAAAATAATGAGAGGAATATTTTTAATTGGCTAGAAGCCATAGAATATTTTCTTCTAATAATTGTTGTGTATTAATGTTGATTTTTGTTTGCTTTTTATATGCTGTATTTTTTAACTCTCTCTCTCCCTCGCTCTCTCTCTAGACCATATTCTAAATTTATTTATAGAATATATTCCATATTGTACAGCATAAAATGGAAATAAATTCCGCCTCTTAGCTAGTAAAATATACCACAACTGGGACATATAACTCAGCAGGCTAATAAACACAATATGCTGCTGCACTATACGTCTTCACACTTTACTATATTCGCAGAGTATTATTGTAAGCCAATGCAATAGAATTTTCCATAGTTTCGCTAAAATGTACAAATATTTACTGCTCGAATAGGAAGGAATTAAGGGAGTATTTCACTTACATACATAAATATACAATTCGTCATTAGAACGCTTCAGTTGGGTTACGACCTAGCTCTCACACTCACACTGTGTTGTGTGTGATAATTTTATACGGGAGTGGCGGCACGTACAGTTTAAAGGCGACTTCGAATGACTGAGTTTTGCAAAACTTTTTATTGCAATTTTATTTACTCTGAGTTTTAGCCAGAAATATGCTGAGAAGAAGCCGCGGACGCAATATTTTTTTCAAATTTCGTTTTGGTAGTAGATGTCTGACCCGGGGTTTGAACCACCAACATTGGGTTACTTAGATACTGAAAAAACATACCAAGCACAGGCTCAAATAAATAAAAATAATTCCGTCATCATTAAAAGACTGCCTTTGGTATAGCACCACCTGACCAAAACAATTGCATTCCAATGGTATCATGAGTGGTTTAGCGAGGCTACTACAGCACAAGATGCTACAACGTTGAAAACACTAACGTGGTTACAGATTCACAGCAGACATTTAGATTATGTGGGCAACACTTTTCTACGCTATGCGGTGACGTTACCAATTTCGCCATCACAGTTACGACAAAGAGAAAACCAAGTGACTTTAGTGATTTAAAAACCACAAGGCTGCTGGTCCTGATGGTCTATCCTCTGACTAGCTTAATAAGAGGTATTGATCTGGTGTGATTAGAAGAAAGCATGACCAAAAATTGATTGTTTCCAGCTCTAGGTTGAAGAGGAAGACCCCAGGATATGACGCCAACTATAGTTCGAGCCCCAGGTCAAATATGAAAACGAAATTAGAAAAAAAAAATTCATCCGCGTCTTTCTCTCAGCAGATTTCTTGCTAAAACTCCCTGAGAGTAAAATAAAACTGCCATAAAAAATACCCATGTATAAAGTAACACACAATATAATTGCTGTGAGAAGCTGGGACGCAATCCTGACTGAAGGGTTGTCATGACCAATTATGTATGTATAGGGATATAAACCCTCTCTCCATTAGGTTCTTACGAACATATTGTATAGGCAACTAAAGCAAATTGCCAAGCCACTGATTCAACCTTCTCAGTACGGCTTCTGCGACATGATATTGTTAGGAAAATGAAGAATCTGGATACTGGTGTTTTGCTTTTACACCGCTTAACATTAAAATTATAAACAAAGATACAACAACAAGCACCAGCATAAAAAATAAAAAACAAGTATACAAAAATACAACAACAAACACTACAAGAATAAATGTAAACAAAATACACAAACAACAATAATGAAACAACGATATTTACATTTAGAGAGTTAGAGAAGGCAAAGCCGTGAACATTCGCCTCCAAGAACATTCATCAGACTGTTTACCCTGCCATATAAAAGGCAAGCTAAACCAGGCGAGTGATGCCCTGGTTACCCAAACGTAAGAAACGTAAAATGGTAACCTACGTAGCCTTAAAAACGTTTGTGTAGTTATAGAAATGTTCAAAACGGGACATATGTCAACGAAGAATATAAATAAAAACGAAACAGAACACAAAGCAACACACAAACGAACACAACACAATGCAAAGAAATTGGTATACAGACTCATCATCATTGTTGCCGTTTTTTGTTCAATGTGTAGATTTTTCTGGATTTGGTTATTATTTTTCTTATTTTGTTTTGTTTGTTAAAATTAATTAATTAGTAAGACTATAATTTTATTTTTTTTTTTGTTTCTTTTTTCTCAATTATAATTTAAATTTGAAAAAAATAAAATAAAAAAGCTGCGATTTAATTTTTGGTCATATTTTTCCTTATTTGGTGATTTTTTTCACAAATGTGGGTTACATTATTTTTTTTCGTGGCAACACTGCTCAGCATCTCTCATGTTCAAATGCAGTGTTGCCACCTTGTGTGTAATTACACATATTGTGTGTAATTTTTCATTGTGTGTGTAGCGTGTGTGTAATTAGCTTCGTGTGTAATTTGTGTGTAATTTTATTTTTTGGTCACATTTTTCTTTAATCGCTAATTTTTAACAGTATATTTGTTAACACTGATTTGTTTTGAAAATTTATTGTAATTTCCAACACTGGTTTGCAAAAATAAATACCTACATCTATCTCTTACTAATTTAAATACATGTAAGGATAATGTTTGACATATGCTGTTGAACTGTGTTCAACATATTTTTCTTAGTGTAGTACAAACATATTGTGAATTATTTTTTTTTTTTTTGTTTAATCGAATTTTTAATGTTTACGAATATTACGTACTTGTTTTTTATTATATATTTTATGAATTATACATAACATATATAATTAGCCATTTCAACCAACCCTTCAGTCACGATTACGACCTAGTTTCTCACAGCACTTATGTTGTGTGTGTTAATTTTATGCATGAGTGGCGGAACCTACAGTTTAACGTCGAATCCGAGCGATAGATTTTTGAGGAAATTTTCATTGCAATTTTATTTACTCTCAGAGTTTTTGCCAGAAATCTGCTGAGATGAAGGCGCTGAAGAAATATTTTTTCATATTTTCGTTTTGATGTCTGACCTGGAGTTTGAACCGTGGCCTTACGTCTGATAAGCCAACACACTGCCTACTAGACTACGGCGACTTTATGAATTATATATTGGTAAATTCAAAATTTTTATTGTAATACGTAAAACCTGTTGAAAATAATTACCATCAGTTGTTAATAAACCTCCACTAAGGCAATAAAGGCTAAGTTCGAATAAAACGCCTTCTTATTTTATTGGGGGATTTCCAGAAGAACATACGTATCCCATTCTTCAACTGATTTTTATAGACCCTAGGAGTTTAGTAGACTCCTAGAGCCCACATATGCATTTACATGTCTTTTGTTAGAAAAAGAGCAAAATACTTTTATTTGAGTTTTACGTTACATTTTTATTTATAAATACATACATATACTTATGCATGCATAAATCTGCTGCTGCACTTTATTTAATACTGCACATTTACCAATTTTTCGGAACTCGATATACAATTAAATAGAAGCAAATCTTTAAAAGCTGGAAATGTTATAGGTATATTATTTTAAGTATACAGCTGTGTGAAATATAATAGTAGCGCTGTATTAAAAATATTTGAGTTAAGTAAAAAAATTAATTTTTATTCAAGTTAAAAAAAGTTTGTTATTACATTTTATTACCACCAGTCTAAACTATTGAAAAATAAAAAAACTTCAGGGCAAATATTAATTTTCCAAAGAAAACGATGCTAAATTGTTAAGAACTCAAAATATTTGGCGTGCAAAAAAATAGTAGTAGCATTAGAAAACGTATCTGCAAAAAAAAATGTTGCCACAAGTGATTACTTTTTTATGTTATTTTATTAGATAGACCTTAATATTTAGCTGAAAAGCCCTTATTGGCTATTACAGCTGCGCAACGCCAAGGCATTGAGTCAACTAAAGATCTGCAGCTCTCGATAGGAATACCTTCCCAAGCTGACCTCACTGACGCCCACAATTGCTCTATATTTTCCGGTTTATCTTTAAAAACACCTTTTTTTACATCGCCCCAAATATGTTCAATGGGATTTAGGTCTGGAGATTGAGCCGGGCATTCTAATACCTCAATTTTATTTTCAGAAAACCACTTTTTTGCCATTTTACTGGTATGTTTGGGATCGTTGTCCTGTTGGAACACCCATTTAAGCGGCATATTAAATTCTGCATAAGGTAGCATGACAGTTTTTAAGATTTCTACATAAATTGAGGCGTCCATGTTGACTTTAATTCAAAATATGGGTCCTGTACCATTATAAGAAAAACAACACCAAACGTTAATTTTTGCACCACCATCCTTTACGGTCCTCATGACAAATTTAGGATCGTATTCCTTGTTCTATGGTCTTCTTGCATATTTTCTGGTGCCAGGATTACCCAAAGGAACAACTTTGGATTCATCTGTCCACAGAATATTGCGCCATTTCGTCTGAGGCCAATCAACGTGAAGTCTAGCAAATTTAAGTCGGTTGCGGACATGTCTTGAATTCAGCAATGGTACTTTCCTTGGACTTCTACCATATAAATTGTCCTTAATTAGATGCCAGCGAATAGTTGAGGTATGAACATCAAGCTCCAAGTCCTGTTTTATCTTTGTTGAAGTAACAAATGGGTCTGATGACACCATGCGTTTTATTCTTTCTTCTAAGAAAATTGAGGTATTAGAATACCCGGCTCAGTCTCAAGACCTAAATCCCATTGAACATATTTGGGGCGATGTAAAAAAAGGTGTTTTTAAAGATAAACCGGGAAATATAGAGCAATTGTGGGCGTCAGTGAGGTCAGCTTGGGAAGGTATTCCTATCGAGAGCTGCAGATCTTTAGTTGACTCAATGCCTTGGCGTTGCGCAGCTGTAATAGCCAATAAGGGCTTTTCAGCTAAATATTAAGGTCTATCTAATAAAATAACATAAAAAAGTAATCACTTGTGGCAACATTTTTTTTTTGCAGAAACGTTGTATAATGCTACTACTATTTTTTTGCACGCCAAATATTTTGAGTTTTTAACAATTTAGCATCGTTTTCTTTGGAAAATTAATATTTTTCTTGAAGTTTTTTTATTTTTCAATAGTTTAGACTGGTGGTAATAAAATGTAATAACAAACTTTTTTTAACTTGAATAAAAATTAATTTTTTTACTTAACTCAAATATTTTTAATACAGCGCTACTATTATATTTCACACAGCTGTATATATGAATATGTAACTTTATTGTTTACCTAATATATGTATGCAATATCTGTGAAAACAGAATTTTGTGTGTAATTTTTTTTCATATGTGTAATTTCGATGCCAGTTGTGTGTAATTCATAAAGCTGTTGGTGGCAACACTGTTCAAATGTCAGGTAAAAACGTTGGAGAATTCTGTTTTATACAGATCGTTCCGTTTTGCTAACGAGAGAGTACTTTTCGGTAATCGTTTACATTGTTCTCCATGTGCTAAAAAGAGAACGTTCGCTAATGATTGTTATTGTTTATGCAAAGGGTGTAAACAGAGTAATAACAAAGAAGAACAATTGTTGTTGTTTACTTCAAGTTGTGAACAGTGTCACACAGCATTGTGCGAATAATAAAGAATTTTAATTAAAACTAAACACAAATTTATTTTTATTTTATTTGTAATACTTATACGAGCTCATATTTTAAACGTTTTTAAAAGGTAAAAACGTAACAATATCATATTTTAATGACCGATTTCTAATTGAAAGCAGCAATAACTCCTACTTGCAAAAAAAAGAAAATGAAAGACATGCCTTTATAAATAACGTTTCATCAGAATTCATTCGCATACAATACCAATAGACACGACCTTGCAGTCAAGTAAATCAATGCCATTGAACAGCAAATTCTCCTCTTTTCCAACAATTCTTCAGAAATTCTAAAGAAAGTCAAAGAGATTAGAAAATTTATTTTTCATTTTATGATGCATTTTTAAAAAATATTCTTAAAATTGTATTTTTATTGCCAATTTGTTGTTGTTTTTTTTATTAAGTTATTAACATTTTTCTTATTAAAGATTTCTTATTGATGTTTACAACAAAAGTTACTGCAATGAAGCAGAAACAATAAAGTTATGTCCGAGGCTAATAACATCTTTAAGTGCTGCTCCATATACCACAAACCCACCCCCCCAAATTTTGTTTAATAAAGTTGCTAGAGCAGAGCAATAAATACGTGGGAACTATAAATTGTTTTACAATTCAATAAAACGAAAATATGAAGAAAAAAGATTACATTTTTGTTTTCTTCATGCCCTATAGCCCAATATACTTGGAACTGGTGTAAGGTTTGTAACAATAAGAATTGGAATCTGCAACCAAGGTTACCTAAAGGATAAGAGCCTACTTAGGGCAGAGGTTAAGTCCATTGGTGATGCTATAAATCAATATTCAATCAGAGGATAAAACCGACCCTATAGGAAGCTATCTTCGTACCAAAGGAAATGTCGCAATTGCAGTCATCTTTATTTTGTACAGTTCCGTCAAAGCTGACAAAAAACAAGAGTTCAACAACAGCCACCCCTATATAGCAATAACTGGACAGTGACACATGAAAGATTGTCTCCTCTTCCGATTTATATCCAAAGCTCCTGCAAAAATCATTCGATGGAATACAAAGTCTGTAAAAGAATGCAAAAGGCAATAGCCTGTGAGAATGATTAAGGGATAGAAAACATTTAGTCCCTCTGGTTATTCAGATCAGTCAGTATCAGATCAGTTTCAATATTTCACGTATTTTACTGCTCCCAAGCAAGTTGAGCCTCCTTGTAAGGTGATTGGAAAATACACAGTTTAACCGAGTTAATCGTAACACTTATTCTGTACAATATGTCGGAAATTTTGAAAGCCTAACAATATTTCACATATTCTTCTGCTCCCAAGGAAGTTGAGCCTCCTTGTAAGGTGATTGGAAAATACACAGTTTTACCGAGTTAATCAAAACACTTATTCTGTATAATATCTCGGAAATTTTAAGCTCCGTATCAGCCTCGGGCCAGTTCATCAGCAATGTAATTTCTGCTCATATCGCTATGTTATGGAATCACATAATAACTCCCGAAGATTCTCTGAGAAATCTGAGATTTTTAGTGATAATCCTATTAACAAACAAGAATTGCACAGGTTTATATATGGCCATAAGCTTCGTCTGGAAAACATTACAAAAATCAGGCTGCCTATACAAAGGCCTAATGTCAGAACGCCTAAAATATAAGCCACAAGCTACTTTATAAAGCCGATGGTTATGGCGTGCCTAAAGGCATTGGCTACCAGATGATTTAATTTTGGTCAAAAGAAGTTGGCAATCATAGACCTATAGTGCTTGCCATTGCCATTGGTGGCCAGGTCAATCTTGTTCACAAAGAAATAAAGACCAGTGACGTTCTTAGTACCAAATTCACACCAAAACAGTGACTTTTTTGGGAAGCATTAGATGCTTTTTGATCCCAAGTTCAACAATTTTGTTTGGTCACGTAAAAATGAACCTCATATCTGAGGATCAGTTTGCGATAAAAATAATGTAGTAGTTGACAAGTACTCCAAAGTCCATTCAGCGAGGAAACTTTCAATTTCAATTTGTAATGTAATAACTATCGGGTCCGCCATCTAACGTTTTTTTTTTTCAACTAGTGCTTATTTCGTGAATGGTGACACTTAGCTCATGTCTGATTTGACAGCTAATTAGTTTCATCCTTCCGCTGAACGAATATGGTTGTGTATACGCTTGAACAACGCTGGGAAATATTGCGACATTACTTTGAAAATCATGGTAATGTTGCAGAATGTCAAAATCATCTTTTCAGATGAAGCTCATTTTGATTTTGGCGGGTATGTAAACAAGCAAAATTGTCGCATTTGTGGCACAGAAAACCCGCACGCATACATTGAAAAGCCGACGCACCCAAAACGAGTCACTGTTTGGTGCGGATTTTGGTCCAGAGGCACAATTGGGCCATTTTTTTCGAAAATAAGCAAGGGGTGGCCGTTACAGTCAATGGCGACCGTTAGGGCCATGTTGAACGAATTTTTGTTCACAAAAATTGAAGAGGAGGATATTGGCAATATTTGGTTTCAACAGGACGGCGCTATGTGCCACACAGCCGAAGCGGCACTCGATGTTTTGCGCCCTGTTTTTGAAGATCGCATTATCAGCCGCAGAGCTGCTGTCGTTTGGCCACCTCGGAGCTGCGATTTGACACCGTTGGACTATTATTTGTGGGGTGCCGTCAAAGATAAGTGTTACGCCGACAAGCCAGAGACAATTGAAGCTTAAAAGAACAATATTCATGAAGCCATTGGTGAAATACAGCTGCACACAATCGATAAAGTGCTTAAAAATTGGACCGATCGTGTAGGCTACTGCATAGCCAGCCGCGGCAGCCATTTGAATGAAATTATTTTCCATTATTAACCGGAAGGATTGTACTTTCAAATAAAAAAAAAGTTATTTGGCGGGAAAAAAAAAAGTTATTTGGCGGACCCTTTACAAGGTACGTAGGAAAATTCGCTAAGCTGTGATCGAATTATGTCTCGGATTCTTCTGAAAACTTTCACTTGTATCAGGAATTCTTTCGGCAGATTTAACTTTTGGTAGCCATAGGTGCTTCTCGTTCGTTTACTGGGCCAGTGGACATAAATTTATCAATTACATCGCGATTAGTTTTCTCGGTATTACTGTTATGGTGTTCGTAAAATGGTCAAAGTGCCCGGTACGTTGGTCAAACTGCACACCCATTATGCGATAACAAGTTTATTATTTGCATGTGTTGTTAAAGCATTTAACATTGCATTCGGCTTTGATGGCTTAGGAAAAAGGAAATAAATTGAAGAAACGACTCATTTGACAGTTGTAGCTTCAACAAGTTGGTTATCAACTGTCAAAGTTCGTAGGTCGCTGTTGGAAGACGCGCAATATAGGCCAACCATTGAATTTATTAAGGATTTGTTAAGAGGTCTCATTGGAAGGCTATGAAAAAGTCAATTTAATACTTATGAAAACAATCGCAATTCCGGATTCCTTGCGCAGTGTGCAATGACATTTACCGAGAAATTCAAAGAAGCAATAGCCATCGTAAAAAATATCTTAAACAACTCTTTAGGGGCCAAACTTTTGTGGTTTTGTGGTTAATAAATTTAATTCAGTTTGTGTGTATTATGGGAATTACCTACATTCAGACATAAATTCTAGCGTGTGCTTACTCATACGCAAGCATTCACATTCATTCATACACTGTAAACAAAGCCATCATATACTCGTATATGAAAAGTAAAAACACTCGTAAATGTAATTGAATATGTATTCGCTGGTCTAGTTTGTGTTTTCATCTTCCTTTTATTTCCACAGTAGAAGGCAAGTGAATAGAAATGGAGTCTTTGTTAAACTAAGTTCCTTATGTGTTTTAAATAAAATTTTCATTACTATTTAGTTGCTTTCAACTGTAGTTAAAGTTGCTTAGTTTTCTGTTTTGTATGCGTTTTAAACTTTCCTTCTACACTGATTCTGTCTTCTAAGAAACTTAAAGTAAATTAAAATCAAGTCTATAGACACGTAAAGTGTAAAACAAAACCAAACATTGTTAAATTTTTCAAAAATTCAGTACAATTCGCAAGAAAAGTGATGCATTTGATGAAATTCATAAAGAATTTCGTCCATTTTAGTGGCAAAACAATCAGTATAGGTTAAGTTAGGTTAGAGGACGTCTACTTATCAATTAAGACAAGTACCGCACCCGTAGGTCGAATTGACCCATTGTACAAAGTCCTAGTTTCTCACACCACTTATGTTGTGTGTGTTAGTTTTATACATGAGTGGTGGAACCTACAGTTTAAAGTCGACTCCGAACGACAGATTTTTGAGAAACTTTTTATTTACTCTCCGAGTTTTTGCCAGAAATCTGCTGAGAGGAAGTCACCGAAGAAATACTTTTTGTATTTTGTCTTGATGTCTGGCCTTTGGCTCGAAACCTGGCTTTTACGTCTAATAAACCAACACACTGCCTACTAGACTACGGCGGCTTTAAATAATCAGTATAGTGAGCTAGCAATTTGTGCAGTTATTGATCGTGTTTGGTTTTATTTTACTATTTTCGATTTGAAACCGTTAATAAGATGGAAAAAGTGCGCACCAAGGAGTATATTGTTACCTTTTTACCTTTTTAAAAATGTTTAAAATATGAGTTGATTGCTTGCTAACAAAATTAAAATGAATCGGTGTTCCCTTTCAATTAAATTCTTTATTGTTCGCACTATTTTTGTGTGACACTGTTTACAACTTGACGTATATAACAATAATTGCTTGTTCGCTATTCTTCTGTGCTTACACCACAAATCTTTTCAACGGAGATTTTCAAAGTACGACTGTTTTCTTCACACGCAACGCGTCTGCACACAAGACTGATTGAATTCTTACTACTCGTTGCCTGCTTTGTCTTGCCTTTTTATATGCCCACGTAATCAGTCTGATGGAGGTTCTTGAAGTTGAACGTTCGGGGTTTCGCCTTCTAGGGAACTGTATCGCGACTTTATTGTTGTTTGTGTATTTTGTTCACATTGCTTGTTGTTGCGTTCTCCCTTACTTGTCTATCATCTTTTCTTTCATACTGATGCTGTTGGTTTACTTTTAACAAGTTCCTTGTTTGCTACACAAACAGCTTTTGCTCATTTTAATGTTAAAAGATGTACACCGTTTCCATTTTCTTAACAATATTATTGACGGATCGCTAAGTGTTGAAGAAGACGTCGAATTTTTGACTTATCGTCGCATGCTAATATTTGGTTTTTGTCCTTCGACTTCGTGGTGATGATGTATGAGTGTCATGCAGATGTTTGAGTGTGACCATAATGTATGAATGTGATGCAGATATATGAATATGATGATGAAGTATGAGTGTGGAGATGATGTATGAGTATGGTGATCATCATCATACATTATGTATGAGTGTGATACTGAAGTCTGAGTATGATGGTGATGTATGAGAGTGCTGATGATGTTGTAGATATAATGAAATTGTCCAATTAATCATGTTGTTACATTTTTACCCTTTTAAAAAAGTTTTAGATATGCGGCCGTTTATTGCAAACAAGATAAAAGTAAATTGGTGTTTAATTTTAATTGAACTCTTTATTGTTCGTACACAACTTGATCACAACTTGATACAACAACAACAATATTTACAACGGAGATCTTCATACCACGAGTATTCTCTTCACACGCAACTCGTCTTCACACAAGACTGACTGAATTCTAATTCTGGTTGCCTGCTTTGCCCTGCCTACGTAATCAGTCTGATGAAGGTTCTTGAAGTCGAACGTTCGGGGTTTCGCCTTCTTGGGAACTCTATCGCGACTTTATTGTTGTTTGTGTATTTTGTTCACATTGCTTGTTGTTGCATTCGCGCTTACTTGTCTATTTCCTTGTCTTTCATACTGATGTTGTTGGTTTACTTGTAACAAGTTCGTTGTATTTGTTTGTGTAGCTTTTACTCATTATAGTGTTAAAAGGTATATACCGTTTCCATTTTCGTAACAATATTATTGATGGATCGCTAAGTGTTGAAGAAGACTTCGAATTTCCGCTTCATGGTCGTTTCCAAACTGTTGGTCTTTGTCCTTCGAGTACATGCTGATGATGGTATATGAGTGTGATGCTGATGTATGAATGTGATTATGATGTATGAATGTGGTGATGTTATATGAGTATGATGATGATGTATGAGTGTGGAGATGATGTGTGAGTGTAATAATGAAGTATGAGTATGATGGTGATGTATGAGAGTGCTGAGATGTTGTAGAATTATGAAATTCTCCAATTAATCATATTGTTACGCAAATCGAAACCACTTAATATCGTTTAACAAAAAAAACGATAAACAAAATCCACACGATACAAATACACACTAAACTAAGTATACAATGAACATGTTGATTATCTAAGCTGCACACACACATATGTACGGCGAACCTGTTTGTGCCTGGTACCAACAACAACATGTATGTGGCAAAAGGTGATAGACAACATAAGCAAAGTACACAAACAACAATGTATTAAGAATAGAGCTCTCGAAAAGGCGAGATCACTTCAAGAATGTTCGATAGACTGGTTGTGTCGGACTATAAAAGGGCTGGACAAAGCAGGCAGCAGTCAGTAAGAATTCAGTCAGCCTTGTGTGAAGTTTCGTGTAATCAAAATAAGTCTTGGTTGTAAAGATCCAGTGAATACTTGTGTGAACTATTAAAGTGAATAAACAGATTATTATTACAAAAGTAGTGTAAAGAGTAAAGAGAGTTTAATTGAAATTAAACAGATTTGTTTTTACTTTGTCTGCAATTAACGAACTCATATTTAAATGTTTTTAAAAAGGTAAAAACGTAACAATATTTTGTTCTACACTTGACGTGTGATTAAAATGTTTGGCTACAAAGTGAAGAAATTCGGAATCAAACATCGAAAAAGGTGGCTTTAAAATTTTAAAAATAAAAAGGTCTGTGTATGAGATTTGAGCGCTGCCAGTTATTTATTTTGTAGATAAAAATGGACTGAGTTTATTTGATCCCTCAATAGTGTTACAGAAATGATGCATAAAATGAAAGTTAATTTTTCCGCTTTTGTTGTACCAAACACCTGCGATGACCATCATGTTTTAAGAGCCCCTAAGGGTAAACATTTATTGGCTTTAAAAAATGTAAATCCGAGTTATTGTTTTCAATACAAAAAACCACACTTTGGTTGGATTATGGGCCTTTGTAAAGTGTTCTGTGGTTTGATTGTCATGTTTTTAAAATGTAAAATTTCAGATGATGCAAGTTTGTATTCTTATTGTATTGTATTGCACTGTAATAATTCTTTTTTACAATAAAAGCTGGCATTTTTAAACAACTTTTTTAAGGCTATGTTTACCCATAAAACAATTTAAACTGATGGTTTTTTATGTCCTATTTTTTCTAAATCGAAATCGTATTTCACAACAGAATAAATAAAGAAATTGCAAAGGAGAAAGCAAGTATTTTATGGTTTTCAATATTCTCAACAGATTAATTTCTTTCTATACTTTATTGCAAATCATAAACAAAAAGTTTTTCCCAAACTTTTTATTTTGTTTTCCAATTTTCTATTCCGGTATCAAGTGAAATTTTTTTCTCTTTTTGTTTTATTTTCTTTTCACCTTCAAAATTTGTTGTTGATTTTATTACCCAAAATGGCATAAAAACCGAAGACCGCAAATAAAATAGAAAATGGAAACCAGAAATAAAATCCAATTCAGTTAATTTCTAGAAAAGAGTGTCGAATGTTGTGAAGAAGAAGTTTAATTTCTTGATTTTCTCATCAATAAAAAGGAAAATGAAAGCGGAAACAAAAATAAAATTTGAAATAGAATCTCTGAGTTTTATGTGTTGCCTGGATTAGTAAGTTATTCAACGCCAGTTCTTGTACTTTTTTATTAAAACAGAGTATATTCCAAAGCCGTTGTAAAATTGATTACGAACTATTGAACACCAGACAACGCTTAAAAATTAAAAAAATTTTCGTGGATACCTCAAATAATTTCGTCCATTTTATGTTCCAGACAGTCGGTCTAGTGAGCAAGTAATTCGTGCAAGTATTGCTCGCTTTCAAACCAATTTTGCTCGTTTCGATTGCCAACCATCAACAAGATAGAGAAATGTTCATGCCTAAGAGAATATTAGAGATGGATTATTGCGTGTTGAAGAATACGTCGAAATGTCGACTCGCTGTCGAACTCAAGGTTTTTACCCTTCGATCACTTGGATGCATGAGTGTGATCATGATGTATGAGTGTGCTAATGATGTATGAGTGTGAACATGATATGTGGATGTAATGATAATGTATGAGAGTGATGAGGATGTCTGAGATCTGTGATTTGTGAGCATGATGATAATGTAAGAGTATGATG
Source organism: Sarcophaga subvicina (assembly GCA_936449025.2). NCBI lineage: Eukaryota > Metazoa > Arthropoda > Insecta > Diptera > Sarcophagidae > Sarcophaga > Sarcophaga subvicina. Next base: position 84,767,867 of record OW388084.2, read on the forward strand.
ATGATGTATGAGTATGATATTAGATTAGAATGGTGATGTATTAGAGTTATGCTGGTTTATGAGTGTGATAATGATGTAAGAGTATGATAATGTATGTGTGAGTATAATGGTATGATGTATGAACGTGTTGATGATGTATAAGTAAGATGATGATGTATGAGAATGATGATGATGTATGAGAATGATGCCGATGAATGAGTGCGATGGTGAGGTATGAGGATGATGATTATGTATGAGTATGATGATGGTGCATGAGTACCAGAGATCAGAAATGACTATTCAAAAAGATGAGAAGAATCGAATCATACTCATTATTTCTGATACCTATACACATTCATACTTATTTTAATATCATGCGCATACTACTCATACTTAACAATACGCATAATGTTGTTATTTCGACTTTCCTTTACTCAACATTTACAAGAATCACGAAATAAGTGTAATTCGCGCACGAACACTACAATACTCACTAGAAGGTTGTGTGTTCGCTTGCTGTCTTTGTCTTTTTCATTCTTCCTTTATGTAAATGCAACAAAAACTAAGACCGTAAATTTTGATGAATGATTCGAATCACTCGAATCATTTGTGAGTATTATAAGTATTTTTCTAAATTTATGAATCTGAATGATTAGGCGTATGAATCAAACATAGTTCGAATGTCATGAATTTGATGTCAACGTTGCAGTCATACTCATTGTAACCGGTACTTATAAATCAATGTTGTAGGGAGTATGAATGAATCGGAGTAGTTGAATTTCAATACTGTTGACTCACTCATGCTCAAAATTTCATGAGTACTTATGAGTAGCGAAAAAACGATTCATTGCTCATCTCTGATGAGAACGGTGATATTGTATGAGTATGAAGATGACGTATGAGTGTGCTGACGATGTATGCATGTAATATGCTTTTAAAATACAGCTCGTACAGTAATTGACGCAAAGCGACCTTTGTTTGCGTCACATTTTTGCTCATTGGAATTTTTTAAACTGGTTGGTTTTTGCCATTAATTTGTAAAGAAAACAATCTTAAAGCCTTTAAAGAATCATCCATTAGGATTAACTATCTGCGTGTGCAAGAGACATCATTGGTCCTTGTTTCTTAAAAAATGTGCAAGTGGCTCTCGCTGCGGTGAATGACGAAAATATCGAACGATTCTAACCTAAATTTTGTTTCCATAAATTAATCCAGTGAACTAAATTCGTTATTCAGCGGGCATATTTATGGAGAAATAATTTGGTTACAACTTTTTCCTGGAAGTGGTTCTGTTCATCGGCACACTAGATAGCACGATTTAAAGCTTTTGGATTATTTTTTGGGAGGCTTAGTTTAGTTATTAATTCACTTCTCAAAATTTTGCAATCCATAATTCTAGCTACCATTATAGCCTAATGGTCAAATGAAAACTGTGAAACGTTAGGTGGAGATATCATTAAATTTTTATTTTCAAAACACTTTTAAGCCATAAAAAGAATTTCATTAAAATTGTGTTACAAATTGCCACCATGATGGACAAAACCTATTCCCAATTGCGTAACGACGTTGAAAACTCATAAAATTTGTATTACAAAACCAAAAACAGCATTTAATAAAATGGATGGAATTATGATTATAGGCCTCAAAAGCATGTTTTGTTTTGTTGTTTTTAATTTAATTTTGTATTAAATAACACAGGGAATTGATTATTTTAATTGCAACGTGATTTGAAAAAAAATATTTTTTTAGTAAATTTCTGTGTTGGTCGTATGGAAAATTTTTAATTGATACTGGCTATCTAATGCAGTGTATTGTGTTGCATATTTTTTGGTGTGTAATTATAGGAAAAATTCGTGCATATTTCTAGGCAGATAATTATAACATGATAAGCATAATGTTCTGTTTTTTTTTCTTTTTCACAGTATTAAATAATATTCTTTAATGCATATGGGAGATAATTATTTATTTAAATTATAATAACCAAAAATGTATCGCATTTAATATCAGGCGGAGGTAAAATGTCTAAAACATACATTTCATTTCAGAGCCTATAATCAAGCATTAGCAAATGGAGATTAAAAACCAATTTTTATAATTAAATCGTAATGCGAGGCTGCAAGTGTGGCATAATTATAATTTTTGGGAAAAATAATTAAAAACTAACATAATTCTATTTTATACCGTGTTTAAGTGATCATTACAACCCATTAGTCAGTATAACAACCTAGCTTCTCGCAACACCCAACAGATGCTGCTATTGTATGGACAAATCCCCGAGAGGTATTTGCAGCAAAGCGGGTAAACTTCATAAAATTGACAAAACAACATAAAAGCAGTGGCTTTCGTCCCACCTGGGTTCCGTTCCACTGGGTCTTTCATTAAGCGATTCCTATCTTTATATTGCAAAAAAAACAAAGCTTGTGTGAGATGTTATCGAAGACTTTTATTCGTTTCGCAAACCCATTGATGTCATAAAGTATGTCAAATGTCTGCTACGACTCCTGTATGTTCAATGCGTCCGAATTATTAAATTTTCCATAAATCGGGCAAAATTTTATCCACGATATTGATTATGTTGTCTTTGTGGACCGTTGTGGACCGTGTGTGGTTTATTCTTATACACCTACGACTTATGAAAACTTCACAAGAAAAAGGCTAACGGGGCCAAATTACACGATCTAGATGGCCAGTTCACATCACGTTGGATGACCATGTCCTCAACTGACCAAAAAAAAGTTCTTAATCATCAGCCAGTAGTGTTCGTTACTGACAGTGTTGATCTGGCCGCAGTCGTTTTCAATGAAATATGGGCTAATAACGCCTCCAGTCCAATTTCCACACCAAACTGTGAATTTTTAGAACGCTGTTAAAGTCATGTGGATTCCCATCGTCCTAAATTCAAACATTTTGTTTGTTAACGTACTCATTCATCTAGTAATGGAACTTATCCTGACAATGAGTTTTCGATAAAAATTTGTCTCAATTGCCAACTGCTCCAGGTCCCATTCATAAATCAGTCTGCGAATTTATTTGATGAGATGGGATATATTGGCTCTGAGGATAAACCTCTGCGACTGTGGCGTATTCGCATATATTTGTGACTTAAGAAAGCCCCACAAGAACAAGTCTAAGGGAGTCAAATCGCACAATCTAGGACGCCAGTTCACATTACCTTCAAGTGAGAAAATCAAGTCCCCAAAATGGCCCGAAAATAATATTCATTGTGGTATGAGTTCTGTGGTACTTAATGATGTCCTGTTAGAACCACATTTCGTTGGTATCCAGATTATCTAATTCAGGCCATAGAAGTTATAGTAGTCATTGACTTATTGGGCTGGACGTCGACAATGATGTCCTGACCAACGAGATATTCAAAGGACCATAAATAAATGATGTCGCCAGCTGTAGATGAATATCAAACAGTGACTTTGTCGAGATGCAATTTGGACTCTTTTGGATATATCCAGAAAAGGACCTCACTGCTGAAGCGGATTTTTCAATGAAAATTAGTTTTAATTGACGACTGGTCCAATTTGTCGAACACTTGTCTTTGTCTATGGTCACTCAGGGTAATTTGCCAAGACAGACTGAATAAATAGCAACTAATTTGACAAATGCTGCTACAAGAAGGCCATTAACAACTGTCAAAGTACTGTAGACCTGTGGGAAGGCCTGATAGTTTTGCTGTCGTTGTAATAAATGAGTCATAGGTTCTCTACAAAATTTTTTTATTCCATATCTTTAAACTTGAAAATGTTTTTCTTTAGCTTCGTTTTTCTTTAAATAAAAAAGAAAAGCCATATGTATTAAGAATGAAATGAAACTGAAGAGCCTTAAAGTGAAGTACAACTAGTTGTATTGCTGATCCTAAAGGACCCACATTAACTTAAACTGTAAGAAATTTTTTTTCAGTTTCTTCCTTTCAAAGCAAAATTCTTTTTCTTTATGTTGCCTTTTTCAGCAGCATTATGGTTTTAAAGAAAACAAAAAGGAGAGGCGAAAACAACTAAAATACTTGAGCTCCATCCACTACACATGAGTACCTTCAAATGCAAGACTTAAAGTTTAAAATCACATGTAATGTTTAGACTTCCGTTGGATATGTATGGAAAGAAGAAAACAACAAGAAATGTTGGCCGGAAGCAATCTTATGTTAATGGAAAAACAAATATGAAGTTTAAGTTAAATCCATAGGAAATGTGTAGAAGAAGTAAGAAAAATCATTTAATTTCTGTAAAATTTTCTAGTTCATATGGAATGAGAACGAGGGATTTGTACTACAAGAATGAGAGTTTTCGTTTTCATTAAGCACTTCCTATCTTTAATTTAAAATAAAACGAAATGTGGGAGAGATAATATTGAAATTTTTTATTCCCATGGCACTCGTTTTGTTGGCTTTGAACAACGTTTTAGTGTGCTGCTTCTTCGCATACACCTAATTCTTAAAAAATCAGCTTTTGTAAGCTTTTAAATCGCTTAAATTGCTTGTGCATAATGTCCTCCAATATGACATGAGCTTTGTGGCACATAGCGGAGTCCTATTGAAACCGTATGTCGTTGGTATCCCAGTCACATAATTCAGGTTAAAAAGTGTTGCTGCTCATCGACTTAAAGTGATTGCTATTGAGAGTGACGGCCTGACCAATGTTGTTCTCAAAGAAATATGGAAAGCAGGCTTCGCTAATTTAAAATCCTTACTCCTTACAACGGCGGTTTAGGGATGAATTGAATGTTCTTGCATTTCAAGAGGATTGGTGTCATTCCAAACTCGACAATTCTGTTTGTTTACGAAGAAATTTATTCATCCAGAAGTGGGTCTCATGGCTGAAGATGATTTTTTGAAGAAAATTAAGGTCAAGCACCCATCAGTGAACACACGTAATTGTCCATTATCCAAGTCTATCGGATCATGATGATTATACAAAACATACTGTATAAATGAAAACTGATTTCACAGATTTCCATATGTATATGTTCCTCTTACTCCTCTAGGGAGCATAGTATGTATACGTATATACATATTGTTACGAAAATGAATACATCGTTTAACATTAACATGATCAACAACAGCTACCCTAACAAATACAACGAACTTGTCACAAGTAAACCAACAACAGCGGTATGAAAGAAACGGGGATCGACAACTAAGCGAGAACCCAACAACAAGCAATGTGAACAAAATACACGAACAACAATGACTCACTTAATTACCTAATTGGCGATTGCAAACCCTTAAGTCAGTATTACAACCTAGTTTCTCACACCACTTATGGTGTGAGTGTGTTAGTTTTATACATGAGTTGCGGGACCCTAGAGTTTAAAAGGAGGAAAAATTTCTTCAGGAAAAGCAATCCACATTCGGATAGTGCTACGAAGAACGAATTTTCAGTGTCCAATTGTTTACGAACGAATTTTCGCTAAAAGCTCAGCTTTCAGTCAATTTCACTGAACTGGAAAAAAATTTCTTGGTTTTTTTTTATTAAAAGTAGGGGCCCTATTTTTTTTGCATATATACATACATACTTGGCCATTACAACCATTCAGTCAGGATTACGGCCTAGCTAGCTTCTCACACCACTCATGTCATGTGTGTTAATTTTATACATGAGTGGCGGGACGTACAGTTTAAAATCGATCCTTCTTTGAGAAACTTTTCATGGCAATTTTATTTACTCACAGATTTTTTGCCAGAAATCTGCTGAGAGGAAGTCGCCGAAGAAATATTTTTTCATACTTCGTTTGGATGTCTGACCTGGGGCTTGAACCGTGGCCTTACGTCTAATAAGCCAAAACACTACCTACTAGACGTACGGTAGTGTATGTAATTAAATAATTAAAGCTGGCGTGATTTTGTAATAAAGGTACGCGCTAAAACAACAATAACAACAACAAAAACCATACAATAATTATTAAATTTTAACACTTAATTGCACCTTTCAATATAGACTTGCGTGTTGTGGAATTTAAGTGTGAATATTTGAAATACAACAGGGAAATACCACCCACAACAATTATTTGTTGCAAATTTATGTATTTGAAATATTTTAAGACCGTTTTTGAATTTGTTTGAAGATTTACTTAGATTTTTTGCAAGCAATAATACCACGTTCTTATGAATTTATAGACTTCCTATCACCATGCCTCAATGCTTAATGTAGGTTAAGGTTATAAACAAAAATAAACAATTTTCATGTACTGGGGTAATGCTAATAAAATTTTCTTATTTTTATTGTATTTCATTTTTACAACCATAAATACTTCAGTGATGTTCTGTAAACTTTATGCTTGAAATTCATTTTTCAATAAAAATTCCCTTAACACTTAAGCCGTTTTTATTTTCATTTATGCCTCTCTGTTTCTCATCATATAGGATCGACTGACCTCAATCTTTGGAAGCCTTAAAAAAAAGTATCATAAAAGAAATGTATGCAGCAATGGCTGTAAAGATATTCCATAAAAATAGAAAAATGTTCACTTGAATGAAATGCCCCATGGAATATGCAGTTTCTCTTAAAAATATGAACAACTTTTAAATACAGAAATATTCTGCCACAAAAATTCAACAAAAAAACATTTTGTTTAACTAAAGTCAGAAAAGGTGGAATGACTGAATGAAACAAATTCTTTCATTTTATTTTCCAACACACGTTGAGGTAATCATGAAGGCCATTTAATGAGCATTTTCTTATTCCTTAAATAAATGGATAGTATTTAATATGTGGCAACATTATGGATTTCTTTCCGCACTCTACTCTAATGTATTGCAAATATTTACACACAACTTCTTTCGCAATTTCATTAGCTCAATTCACAATCTTGGGCATTTAGATGGTAAATTTATACCATTGTAAATATTTGCCGTTAATTGTGAACGGTCTTTTTTTATTTCAATTTGCAACACTTATTGCAAACTTCTCAACACACAGCTATCAACAAACAAATATTTCCACTTTATTCCTTAAAAAGTGCAGTTGTGCAAAAGAACAAATAATAGAGAAAATAATAATAATTATTCTATGTATTTCATCCTCTGTCCATTTTTTATTCGGCTTTTCTCTTTTAATTCGTTTTTTATGTTGTACGTTTCCATTTTTTGACTCTCTTTTTCAATGTCCTTCTTTTATATGATCAGCTGTTCATTTGCTTAAGTATGGCAAATATAAAATACGGTTTTGAGTGTGGGATATTTGCCAAACCGTGGCAAGGATATCTCTGTGAATTTTGTTAGTGTATGGTAAAACAAATACCCAACATTTGCAAACGCCATGATGCCAGACCATTTGCCCAAGATTGTGAACTGAGCTATTGTCTTTATATCACCCTGATGTGCTATCTATGCCAGTAGCCGGTGTAAATAAAGCCTATGCCCCTAAGTACCACAAGAAACTTGATTAGTTTGTTGGAAAAAGAATCATTGATTAATCAATACTTAGTATTTAGTTAACCAGTCAATTACTACTTGAGAAATAGTAGGAATCAAAAAGTAAAGTTACTTAACATTACATCCAATCCAATAATATCTCGATGAAGTCACTGTTTGGTGTGCTCCATATTTCAATACGAACGGCCTTGGCCAGGTCATCACTGTCAATGGCGAAAAGTATAGGTGCATGATTACCAACTTCTTTTGAACTGAATTGTCTGCTCTGAACAATCTTTAATAGCATGCGGCTACGTGCCACACAATTAATCCCACAATGTATGTTTTGCAAGAGCGATTTGAGAGCCGTAGTCTAGTAGATAGTGTGTTGACTTATTGGACGTAAGGCCACGGTACAAACCACAGGTCAGACATCAAAACGAAAATGTGAAAATAAATTTGCCTTGAAAAGTTTCTCAAAAATCTGTCGTTCGTAATCGACTTTAAACAGTAGATCCCGCCACTCATGTATAAAATTAATGCACACAACATAAGTGGTGCGATAAGTTAGGTCCTAATCCTGACTGTAAGGTTGTAATGACCAATAATGTATGTACTCGTATGTATGATTTGAGAGCATGGTCATCTTTCGTGTGAAATGACCATCAATATCATGTGATTTGCATTCGTTAGACTTTGTCTTGCAAAGTTTTCTGACGACACAAATGTAAGCGAATAAGCCATAAAGCACAGCGGTCCTCAAAGTTAACATAAGCCATGCCATTGGTTTCAGTTTCCAAAAAGCTTGTTTCACCGTCAAAGAATCATAACCTCAAAAATCACTGACATTTCCAAAGCAGTAGCTAGGTAGCAGTGGTAGCACCGCTTATAGAGGGAATTCGTAGATATCGCGTAATAAATCGAGCGAAATGACTACCGATTCAAGTGCAGTCTGCTGCCAAATGCCTTCGAAATATCTAGAGTCACGTCTTTGCTGTTAGGAAATCGATAAATGAGCTGTTTTCAGCTTTCTGCGAGCCACACTACGAGAAGTCGCGTATTTTATTTTTAATTAAAAGTCAGATGTTTTAGGAACGCAACACACACAGACATGTAAATTTAAAAACGTTTAATAAAGCCATACAGACAGACATGGTAAATGTTTTAAAAATTATATTCTAACACGTTTTAAAAACAGCGTTTTTAAGTCACAGTTGGTGCAAGATTTTTAAGGGCACAAGCTAATTACTCTTGTGATTTTGTTTCGCACCAGAACTATCGATAACTATAGCTTGACAACAGAGTATATTACACTATGTAGTCATACTGTACAGTAACACACATTCAGACATTCGGATCAATTTTTTAAATTCAAAAAAACGCTTAGGAATTGGAAAAAGTTGCTTTGAAAAGAATAAATCTGTCAGCGAGGTTCATAGGGCACATTGTCCCTCGTCAGTTTAGTCTACAACCAGTTACTGAGAATTCGAAAGCAACAACAAGACAATGAAAAATGTGTGTGCCTGAAAGGGAAATATTGCTGTTGAATCGCAAAGTCTTCATGACAATGCGGAAATGTCGATACATCGCTCTCAACTTGTTGGTCTTTATGCTTAGACTAAGTGAACAATTTTACTTAAGGATCTAGGCTACGTGGTACAAAAAAAAAAAAAAAAGAAGACAAGCATTTTTATAAAAGAATTTTTTTAGTGATGAAACTTCGTGTGATTTAACCTTAGGGAGATAGGCTCGCAAGCACGTACAAAGACTATGGAACGATAAATCGGAATGTTACATTCTTAGCAGTCTTGGTTCAGTAATTGACAATGTTAGACGGATGTCTTATTGCTGTGGCTCCATACTATCAACGAGAGGCTGCCTTAGTGCTCATTGTGTTACCAAGTCTCTGGCAACTATCTGGCAAAAATCTGAGAAGGACTTCGGCAGGATATAAGGAGATGTCTTTCTGACTGTCCTAATTTTTTGGTAAAATGAGATTGTTTTTAGCTTCGGGTACATGTTCTGACGATTAAAACTTTCTGTTGATAACGCTGACTAAGAGAGTCGCCGTTATCTAGTAGGTAGTGTGTTGGCTTATTGAACGTGAAGCCACGGTTCAAACTTCAGGTCAGCCATCTCCAATAAATCGAAACGTGGAAAATATATCTTCGATGGCTGACTCTCATCAGATTTCTATCAGATCTAATAAAATTGTAATGAAAAAGTTACTCAAAAACTGTCTTGCGGAGTCGACGTTTAACTATTGTCTCGCCACGCATTTATAAAATTAACATAGACAACTCGATTGGTGTGAGAAACTATGTTGTAATCCTGACTAAAGGTTGCGGAAACTACAGTTTAAAGCCGACTCCGAACGATAGAATTTTTTTTGAAAAATTTTTCATGGCAACGTCATATTACTCTCATAAGTGGTGTGGGAAGTTAGTTTGTAATCCTGACTGAAGGGTTGTAATGACCAAATTTGTATGTATGAATGTGTGTAATAATAGTTAGTACTAATTCGATTTAGTAATAATTAAGTCACCGTAGTCTAGTAGGTAGTGTGTTGGCTTATTAGACGTAAGGCCACGGTTCAAACCCCAGGTCAGACATCAAAATTAAATATAAAAAATATTTCTTCGGCGACTTCCTCTCAGCAGATTTCTGACAAACTGACTTCGAGAGTAAATAAAATTGCCATGAAAAGTTTCTCAAAAATTTGTCGACTTTAGGTCACTCATGTCTAAAATTAACGCACGCAACCAAAGTGGTGTGGGAAGCTAGGTCGTAATCCTGACTGAAGGGTTGTAATGACCAATTATGTATGTATGTATGTAATAATTCGAGTCCTGAAATATGTATTCAAATAAAAACTTCTTTATGTTTCAAAAACTATTTTTATTTAAATGTTGTAAGTTTAGTGGCCTACATTACCTTCAATTAATTTATTCATTGTAATTCAGTTCATCTATGTGGGTGACAATAATTTCGCTTTGTTTCCTTTTTAAAGTAATTTCCGTTCAATTCAATTTGTTTTAGTTTATTGGCAATTATAATCTTGAATTTCAATGAATGAATTTCAATTAAAAATGCAAAAGAATGAGAGAAATTAATTTCACTTTAATTTCCTTACCTACTTGGTCCGATTGGAAGTCATTGTTGATGTGAAGAAATTTTAATATTTTCCAGTATTTGAAGGGAAAGAGGAAGTCAAACAATAATGGTTTGTGTAAGAAGCAATGTTATGATAAAATCAGGCAACTTTTCATATATAATTTAAAACATTGAAATAAAAAAATAAAAATTTTTTTTTCCTTTGCAAATAGTTGAACTGCCCAGTAGTTCTTTTAAACTGAATAAAATCACTCGTTTAAAATAATTTCTTAAAATCATTTATTTTTTCAAGTTTGTAAATGGATTTTAACTGGTATTTAATCTGTTTTATGATCACTTTTTTGTTTTTTTTTATTTAGAAAATCTTTTCTGTTTGGATTTGTGAATTGAAAATTAAATTGTTTGCAGTTCGCATATTCAAAATTGAAATATTCAGTCGGGCTATTTGCTTTTTTAATTCATTTAAAATTTTTTTCTTTAGTTTTTCCATTGTTTTTGGCAACTAAATACTGCAATTTACTTGAAGTAGTTTTTTCTTGTTGTTTTTATAGAGCTTACAATACCCTACCATTTATCGTTGGGTCATATACGCTTAGTTGAAGCGTTTGTCATAACTTCTTGTATAATGTTGTAAATATTTTAATATCGAGTTCTTTATTATTACGCACTGGTTTCAAAACGTCTCCCCTTTCTGCTTACAAAGAGAGGAAACTTAATGATACAGAATATTAAACAAAAACGAGAAGTGAAAAATACAAACTCATCTCGATTTTCTCATTACGAATGTTATGTTAGAACATGATTATCACAGGATATGTACAGGGATTTGCGAACTTAAAAAAACATTCTTTTGTTTCATTTGGTTAAAATTAGGTGTACCAATGTAACTACAAACGATGTTATTTCGATTTGTTACTCTCAGTGATTGAGCGATTGATTGCTTGATTGATTGATTGTGTTGTAAACGATATGCAATTGCAATTGAATTTTATTGTTGTTGTTGATATGAAAGCATATATTCTTAACATTTGAAATATGTTAACAAGTCAGCCATATTTTCTTAAAAAATCAAATTGAAAGCTAAGCAGTGTTTCTGAAAAATGAGTCATCAAGCATGAAGTATAAATGCATTAGAAAATTTTGGTTCGAGTGGAATCCAGCGCATCCCTAAAAATATAACGCAAATCCTTGAAACAAATGTACAAACTAGTGTATCAGGTTGCCTCAAAGTAGAACTCAAAGTGACTCATGACTGTATACGATATTGTACTGAACGTTAGATAATTGGCTGTTAACTTACTTACTTAATTGGTTATTACAACCCTTCAGGCAGGATTACAACTTCCACTACATCTCCAGCAGATCTGATACATATCGAACATAATTGAATATGGTTATAGCTATACAATCTGGGTCTAGTCAAAGCAATACAATTGCACGAAATGTGTCTTGTAATTTCATTCTTCCCCAGACAGAGCCTAAGCTCCACCCTACTCAAAAGGTGAAACGTATTGAGAATTTCATAAGCTTCGATCTGATTTTTGCAAAGTTAGTCTCACAATAATAAAGCAGGTCCATCCATCGCCATTTCATTTTCATTGACAGCAACTCTACCGAGAATACAGCTTCATGAAGAGATACATACATAATTGGTCATTACCATTCAGTCAGGATTACAACCTAGGTTCTCACACTGCTTACGTTGTGTGTGTTAATTTTATCCACGACTGACGGGGCATACAGTTTAAAGTCGACTCCGAACGACAGATTTTTTTTTTTAACTTTTCATGGCAAGTGTATTTACTCGCAGAGTTTTTTCCAGAAATCTGTTGACAGGAAGTCACCGAAAAATTTTTGTTCTATTTTCCGTTTTGTTGGAGATGTCTGGCCTAGGGTATGTCCTAATGCTTCACGTCTAAAAAGTCAACACACTAGACTGCGACGACTTCATTTTCCACTACGTGATTACATAAAAAGTAAAATTGTTACATACAGGATTCGGAGAGCCTAAAAATGGCTGTGAAAAGGTGTTTCATCAATAAAAAATAAAGCTTATTGTGCACTATGGTTTGTATGTGTCATGGTGCCGCGTATTTTCAAACATGGAAGCTAGGAAGCACTATTACCTCTCAATTCAGCATGAAAAGGATTTGTTGAACCTTATGAACATGCGGGTATGTGATTGCAAGCACATGATGCCATGAATAACACACAATACAACCGCTTTTGGTTTTATTGCATAAGAAATTTCAATCGGCTGATAAAGACTATCCTGTTGAAGCTACATCTGACAAATTAGTTGACATTTATTCAGTCCGTTTTGTCAAATCACCACGGATGTAGTAAAAAACAAATAATAAAATTGTTCTATCAAAATGGGCAATGTTCAGTTTAGGCAACATACCACAAGTTTCTCGTCTTCAACGATTAGACCGATTTTTGGATGAGTAGGTCCATGAACAAACAAATTTGTCGAGCTTGAGACAGTGCCAATTCACATAATATTCCAAAGCGTCAAAAGTTATTATTTGGCGTGGATTTTAAGCCGGCGGCGGCATGACGTAAGTAGAGGTGGAATTTAGATGAACCCACTTAGGCCACATGTAGCCCTTTGTAATGCCATAGTTTTCATCAAACAAACATTGATCCCAGCTTCTTTGAAAACGACATTAACCAGACTATCACTGTTAACAGCTAGTACTATTTGTCGATGAAAACCAACTTCTTTTGGCCTGTAAGTCCTAGACACCAAGGATGGGTGATTTGTACCGCACAACTCATACCACATTGGATATTCTGCGCGAACAATGGCATGGACATGGTCACCTTTTCTTTTTTTGTCTGGGGCCGGAGGTGTGAATCTTCGAAAGACACTTTTGCTCCAACAAAAGAGTGCGCGATTCTCTATCACTGGTGCCTGCGTACTAAACCCACCTCCTACATTCTTTAACCAATCTCCCTCCGCGGGACTGCCGTAAGGTATTACTTCGCAGAGGGCTGGTTAGCCTTAAAGCTCTATCACACTAAATCAATCGCGAATTCGTTCCTCCAACCTTCGGAGTTCCCACATAACTTCAGCCATTCTCTGTCCGTATTAGCTCCATAGGATCCTAGAATTCAACACTTCTTCCATAAGCCGGTTTGGTCTCAAACTCGTTTCCCCGGGCTACCTAAATCTGGGGCACCATGGTAGAATATGCTCCGCATCTTCCTTATCATCTACACAGTTTGGGCATATAGTGGAGGTATGATGTATAAATCTGTGCAGGTACTGGGTCACGTAGAAGTTCAGCTCGCAATGTTTGTTCTCCATCCAGGGACAATGTGAAATATACAGCTTCCCTTTAAACTTTTCTCCCATCGTAACTGCCATTTGTGCATGGAAGTTCTTACTTCCTCCGCTTTTATAGCTGCTGTTTGTCCTGGATACTGGAGACGGCGAAAGTATATCCATATCTTATCCGCCAATACCAGTACCGCTTCAGCAAACACTGTCCTGAAGCTACTTATCTGTCTAATCGTGCTTAGACATACACCTTCACGTCGTCGCCCACGGAGAGTTCCTCCGATCATATTGGGCAAGCATATAACATTATCTAGGCATGGTCATCTCACGTAGAGGTGATGTGAACCGGCCACCCAAATTGTGCAATTAGACTCCGTCGACTTTTTCTTGTGGGGTTTTTTAATTCTTTAATTCTTTATGTACTCACATAGCTATTAAAACAAATATACAAATACTTCATATAAGAACTACAACAACAACAACTCTGGCCATTGGGTTTATTTTCTTTGGTTTCTTCAGCACAGCAAACACTCACTCTATCTCTCTTTTATTTACTATTTTGAAAATGTCTCTACTGGTACTTCAAACAAAGTATGTATGTGTGCACTTGTAAATTTAGTTGTGTTTGTATTTGTATATAATAAGAAGAAAACGAAAACCATAATAAAAACAATATTCATTGTATTGTTTCCTCACTCCTTCACCTCACTTACACAATTACATGCAGAGGGAAGAAAACTATAAGAAAAGCGAACAAAACAAAACAAAGTAAAGTGAAAAGTTTTTCTGCTTTTAATACAAATATAAACCAGAGAGTATAATTGAGAAAAACATACATCCTTGACTTTGCCTTCTACATGTGTGTAAGAAAAGGTACCGTTATTGTAAACTCTTCTCTTTACTTCTTTATTTTTCGGTTATGGCTGCCTTATAGCAACATAATTGAACTTGTATGTGTGTTAATATGTGTATTTATATTGAAAATAATATGCCACGTAAACTAAACCACAAAACTAAGTAAAATTTTTATTCAATGAACTAAGAATACGGGAGATTTCTTGAAACAAATTCGCTTTTTTAAAGAAATTATTTTTGCCCTCTTTTTGATTGTGATTTGCATAAGTTTTTTTTTTGGCAAAAATTGAATTTTTGGAAAAATAAATGAAACTTTGAAACGAAAACACATTTTGAGAATGAAAATTAGAATTTAATGCGAAATTTATTAAAATTTAAATCTTAAATTAATGTAAAATAAATCAAATCTATTTCACTTAGAGGAAGAAATTAAAACTCTTATTATATCAGATTGAAAATGAGAGATATTACCGAATTAAACTGATCAGTAGTTACCATATTCTAGTATGTAGTATGCTCGCTTATTACTCCCGTGTCCGTGGTTCAAACCCTAATCATCCCACCCCAGAAACGAAATATGAAAAATATTTCTTCAGCGTAGCTTGTAGAAAATTCACTCGTTGGCCTATATAGCCCATTGTGTAACCTAGTGTGAGGTAAGTCTCCTTATCATGATTCGTTATTGGTAGGTTTGAATCACCCCGAACTCCTGATGAAACCGTCCAGTTAACTTACTGGCAAGTTCGGCAGCAGCTGCAGCTATCCTGTTGAGCGCATACCCAGCTTGTCAGCGAAACTGCCAATAACGCACTGTCCCGTTAGAATTCCTGTTAGAATGCGAACCGCTCTCTTGTCGAACTCAAGAGTTTGGCATATGTCTAGTCCACCATTAACAACTTTGAGGCCCTTATGTCCATTCATTTTGAAAGTATGCAATAGATTATGATGGACATAAACCATCATTGTCCAGTTAGCCCACGATTTTAAAGTTTTCATAAACTGTCCTTGAGGAACTCGTGTAGGTAATGAACGGTAATAATACTTAATATACTATACTATACTACTATACTTACTATATTATACTATGCTATACTAATACTATACTATACTATACTATGCTATACTATACTATACTATGCTATACTATACTCTACTATACTATACTATACTATACTATACTATACTATACTATACTATACTATACTATACTATACTATACTATACTATACTATACTATACTATACTATACTATACTATACTATACTATACTATACTATACTATACTATACTATACTATACTATACTATACTATACTATACTATACTATACTATACTATACTATACTATACTATACTATACTATACTATACTATACTATACTATACTATACTATACTATACTATACTATACTATACTATACTATACTATACTATACTATACTTACTATACTATACTATATAATATAGATCAGTGGCACAGATGTATGAAATTTGGTCCATTGGAATTAAGGAAGATGAAGGATCGTTTTGAGGAAACCCAAAATATGTTAAAATCTTGAGCAGTTTTCATTAGCTCAACATTTGTAAATGGTATGAGCAATCGATAATTATTTTAAATCTTTATTGCTCACAGAGTTAGTATAACAACAGACACGATTTTGATAAGCGAAGAAATTCATCTGATAAACTTGTTCTGTTTACTTTGGCCTCTTGGAAAACGAAAACCTGCTATATGATCGGAGTGGGTGATCGTTGTGATAAGGGCATACGAAAATGTTTTGAACTGATTTTCATATAATCTATGTACAGTCTACAGTAAATGGTAACTTAGGAGATAGCATTGCATTTTTCTAAGGGTCTCACAATGGCTTAATTCGCTTAACCTTAAACGTTTTTGACTAATATGAGGACAAATGACAAGCAAATAGGTTTTAAATTTCCCTTTTAAACACAATTGCTACTCATCATGTCTTCATATGCCATAAGTGGCGCTTAAGAACTGCTCTTAAAAGAGCACTCTTAGCCAAGACATATGAACACATGTTCGTTCACCGCCTTCATGCCATCAACATTCGCACCGGAATACATCCATTCAAGTACTAAAAATCTTTAAGTATTTTTACGTTTTAGAGGCGACCATCATCTGAACAGAATACACCACAAGCCACACACATTTGCCACAACACAAACCATAGGGAAGCTTAGAACGTAGAGGACCATAAAAATGAAAGAAGAAGAAATAAAAAAGGTAACCTTCTTCTATTGACCATATCGTTAAAATTGTTGACATCAATAAATTTGATCGAAATGTGGTTTATGTATACGAGGGACTTGTTATTGAAGTAAACCAATATACTGAAGATATTTTGCGATACTCTGTTATACTCCCTCATTCACAAAAGAATGAATTGAAGACGAGTTAAAGAGGTCGTTTGTTTTCGTTTGCTCTTTTTCTTTTATCGAAGGGGATTTTTTTTTTATTTAAGCTTAAATAATTACTGTGACAGGTATACCGGTGTAATAAGAGACACATTTAAAACATAAAGTCGAGGTAATTTTTCAAATACTTTAAACAAATTATTAAATACAGTAATATGTCATGCAGTATCTTTTATTCTCTGTAGTGATACAATCTTTTCTTGAATTCTTTAAGCAAATTATCACATTAATTTCTAAAAATCGTATAAAAATATTTCATATATGTGGATTCGAGGACTGCAGTAGAAGAAATTCTGAAATTTTACCTTGTTATTGTAACACATTCTCAATTATAGTGGAGGTAGTTCGCTTGACTGTAGCAGTAAATTTAACGCAATACAAATAGTTTTCCACAGTTCACCGCCACCCTGGTCAAGAATGAGACCATATTCTATGTGACTTTTAAAGTCAGTCAAAAGCATTTTCAAATAGTATTCGATGTGGTGTATGTATTGAAGCCGCCGTAGTCTAGTAGGTAATGTGTTATCTAATTAGACGTGAAGCCACAGTTCAAACCCCAGGTCAGACATCTCCAACAAAAAAACCGAAATATGAAAAAATATTTCTTCGCCAACTTCCTCTCAGCAGATTTCTGGGAAAAATTGTGAGAATAAACTAAAATTGCTATGAAAAGTTTTCCAAAATCTGTCGTTCGGAACCGACTGTAAACTGTAGGTACCGCCGCCACTCATGTATACAAATTAACACACACAACATAAGTGGTGTGAGAAGCTAGGTCGTAATACTGACTGAAGAGATGTAATGACGAACTATATATGTATCTATGTATGTATGTATTGTTACGTTTTTACCTTTTAAAAACGTTTAAAATATGAGCTCGTAGATTGCAAATAAAATAAAAATAAATTTGTGTTTAGTTTTAATTAAATGCTAATTCTGTGTGCCACTGTTCACAACTTGATGTAAACAACAACAATTGCTTTTCTTTGTTATTCCTCTGTTTATACCCTTTGCATAAACAATAACAATTACTAGACAATTGTCCGACAGATCTTTGTAACGAAGATCTTCAAACTACGATTATTCTCTTCAAAAGCATCGCGTCTTCACACAAGACTGACTGAACTTCACTTACTCCTTCGCCTGCTTTGCCTTGCCTTTTATATGGCAAAGTAAACAGTCTGATGAATGTTCTTGAAGGCGAACGTTCATGACTGGTGTTTGTTGTTGTATTTTTTTTACTTTTTTTCTATTTTTTATGTTGGTGTTTGTTGTTATATTAAGCAGGACGATAATTTGTAAACAGGTTTGTTTATTGCATTGTTTTTGTAGCTTTTGTTTATAATTTTAATGTTAAACGATGTAAAAGCAAAACTCCAGTATCAAAATTTTTTTTTCATTTTCGTAACAGTATGTATGTATGTATGTATGTATTATGAAGTTTCTTTCGAATGTCGTGTTGACGTTGATGTTTTTCTATGAATTTCTCCGGATACTAAATGACTTTTCAAACATATTCTTCTACTATAGCACTCCTATCTGGCAATCTATTGTACTGACTGCTATATATACTTTTATATTGTCCTCCCCAATGCTTTTGCTCAAAAAAACATCAAGATGCTTCAAGATTGCTGGTAATTCCAATATGTTCTTGTTATGCTTTCTGGTGATTCGCTCTCAACGTCATGGTTTGAATCAAGATTACGCGGGTTCATCTTCAAACTTCTAAAAACGCATTTTCGATAATGTTTACTGTGCACAAAATAAGTGTTGTTGTCATACATACAGTAGACAGCAATATATTTCAGCAATTTCATGAATTTTAACCATCAGTTTGTATAAAAAAATTAAGGTTTTTATATTTATTTTATTAATTTAATTCTGTTTTATTATAAAACAAAAAATTTTTAATGTTTTTATAAAACAAGGCAAAAATAAGGAACATTTTCAGATGACTCCATAGCTACCCTCAAGGAGAACTCTGAGTAAATTTAAAATTCAATTCAAATTCAATATATGAAAATGTTATCCCTTGTATTTAGTAGAATATCCCTTAATGTCAAGCACTCCATTTAACCCATTTGGAATTGAATATACAAGTTTTGTTTAGCGTTTTCTGGTGGCACCATTAGCAAGTTTCTCGGTTGACTTTTGTTTGAGGTTTAGCGATTACGCGACCGTTCTTTCAAATGATCTCCTAAATACTATCTTGAAGTCATATCGGGACTTTGTGAAAGAGTATTAATGCTGTGGGGACTTTTATTGTCAAAATATATAGGAGTGCTAAGACTTTTGCTGTCCACTGTATGTGTTAATGAGAAAAAATGGCCACGCAACATTTGTTGCAGGAATTTTTTTTATTTTTATTGTTGCATACCAAGTAATTAGAACCGAAATACAAAATCGAAATGGTAGGCAAATAAATTGGAAAACCCAAACGAAATCCATTTAACTATTTATCGCATAAATTTTGTTTTCCTAGCAACAATATTTCTGATGTGGTTAGCGTGTTACAGCTGGAATACATTACATATGGCTGGCAATTTTCGAGAGTCATAAATCAAATGCAAATCGTCTGGAAAGGTTAAACTCCTTGCTTGTTGGCTACTTCTCTTCCACACGAAAGTAAGTTTTTTTCTAATTTTACTTATTATCGCCTTTAAATCTTATTTATTTTTTTTTTTTTTGTTGATACAACTGTGTTATGACCACATGTGTTTTTTAGTAGTCTTTCTACGTGATTACTTACCACGAAAACTTCTACTATGGGTTTCATGTTATGTTCTTCGCTTTTTTTTCTTTGCTTCTTATTGACCTAGTGTTACCTTAACCACTTACAGGGAATAGCAATTTACGACCATGTAATATTGCCAAGTACAAGGAGTCAAAATTTCAGTTTGGGATCAATTATACAAAACGAAAGAAGAAATAAAAATTTTGGTTTTCATGCCCACTTTCTTCTTTGCATGTGTAATAATGGTGACCCATTAAGTTATTTTACATTGCAATTCATTTCGTGCAATTGGTTTGTTTTATTAAATGGCATGGAAATGTTATGCCGCGGGGGCATAATTTTAATATCGCATGATTCTAGTAAAGGAAGTATCATTTGTTCTCTTTAAATAAGAAAATTAATATGAGGCAAACAAAAAATGAAAACAATTGCAGAAGGTACTAAAAATTACAAGAAAAAATATGGAATTTAAATTCAGAAACACATACAACCCTTCAAGAAGGATTACGACCCAGTTTTTCACAACACTTATGTCATGTGTGTTAATTTTATACAGGAGTGGTGGGACCTATGGTTTAAATTCTACTCCGAACGAGAAACTTTTCATGGCAATTTTTATTTACTCTCTGGGGTTTTTTCCCAGTTATCTGCTGAGAAGTCACCGAAAAGATATTTATTTGTTGGAGATATCTGACCCACACATCTAATAAGCCAAGACACTACCTACTAGACCACGGTGACTTCAATTCTAAAATATTGCCCATTATTTAATGAACGCTTATACGACATCCTTATTCTTGGATGAATGGTTAAGTATTGTTACCTTTTTACCTTTTTAAAAACGTTTAAATATGAGTCCGTTAATTGCAAACCAAGTAAAAACAAATATGTATTTAGGTTTTTCCCAACTCTCTTTATTATTCACACTACGTTTGTGCCACTGTTCACACTTAACGATACAACAACAATTTGCTTGTATACTATTCTATTTCACACTTCTGTCCGCGTTAACACTAACAACTGTTCGTTAGATCTTCTCTGCTTACAACCTTTTTGCAAGCAATACCACTTGTACGTTCAAACCGCAACGCGTCTTCACACAAGGCTGACTGAATTATAACTGACTGCTGCCTGCTTTGTCCAGCCCTTTTATAGTCCGACACAACCAATCTAACGAACATTCTTGAAGTGGGAGGTTCGAGTTCTCGCCTTCTCGAGAGGTCTATTGCTATTACATTATTGTTTGTATACTTTGCGTATGTTGTCTATCACATATTTGTAGTAGCGGGTTTATTTTCATTTCGTGTTGTTGTTGGTACCAGGTGCAACCAGGTTCGTTGTACACATGTGTGTGTGCAGCTTTAGATAATCAACACGTTCATTGTATTCTTAGTGTTAGTGTGTATTTGTATCATGTGGCTTTTGTTTATCGTTTTTAATGTTAAGCGATATTAGGTCGTTCCGATTTGCGTAACAGTATTTAATTATTCATTTGGTACGATGCCAATCCGCTTAAAATCCAAGAATGTCCAGCGCATCAGGAAAAGTCACTGTTTGATGTATATTTTGGAGCTGATGGGATCTTCAGTACATACTCGTTTCTCTAAATATAAAAGCTGAGCATACTAAAGGTTGATGACTTCAAACTGATGAGCTGCCTCGGCTCTTTTGGATGGAGCGTATCCGAAACGATGAGATGAGTTATGTTGGCTCTGAGGACCTCTACATATATCTTTCAAAAGGATGTTGTTTAGGTCATCACTATAAAAGGTGATCCCTATAGGCAGTTGATTACCAACCTCTTTTGGCCGCCTCGACTCTTCTGGATGCATCGTTCGCGAAACGTTCAATATTTCATGATTGTGGTTTATAAATCAGTCCAAATTTCTTCGATGAGATGGGTTATATTGGCTCTGAGGACCTTTGAGCCTAGTGGCTTGTTCACACACATTAGCGATTTAAGAAAGCCCCACAAGAAAAAGTCTTACGGAGTTAAAACTCACAATCTGAGTCGCCAGTCAACATCAGCTTCAAACGAGAAAATCATGTTCTCAAGATGGCCCGAAAATAATATTCATTGTGGTATCTATAGCTATATGGTACTTACTTGTATCCTGTTAAAATCACATTTCGTTGGTATCCGGATTATTTAATTCAGGTCATAGAAGTTATAGTAGTGATCGACTTATTGGGCTGAACGTCGACAATGATGGCTTGATCAACGTGATATTCAAAGAACAATAAATTAATGACGCCGCCAGCTGTAAATGCACATCAAACAGTGACTTTATCGAGACGGAATTTGAACGCTTTTGGATGTCGTATGGATTGGTATTGTACCCAGCAAACTAGAGAAGGACGTCACCGCTGAAGTTCATTTTTCAATAAAGATCTGTTTTAATTGGCAACTGGTCCTATTCGTCGAACACATGGCATTGTCTGTGATCGCCCATGGTGATTTGACAAAACAAACTGAATAAATGACAACTAATTTGACAGATGTACCTCCAATAAGATGGCTGTTGTCAAAAATTTCGAAGTCTCTAAAGAAAGTACCGTTAGATTTACTAAAGTATTGAGGCATTACTCTTTGAAATGTCAACTTAATAGTCTTGGCTGACGAAGAAAAAGTTCCTTAACTTTATCGAATTTTCTAATACTTTCCATACGTATGTTGGTTGTAAGGGTATCACGATTTCTTTTAATTGCTCACAAACACATTGCAACTCAAGGTTATTATGTTCAGAATGTTTTTTTTTATTTTTTTTCCTTCATTTAAACTGTCAATTAAAGAAGATGTTAAGCACCACCTGGCATGTTGCATTAACGAAAGCAACGAGTGTCATCTGTAACCAAACAGTGGATAACAAGCAATCAGAATCAAAACTCAAAGAAGACATTAAATCAATTTAGCTGTCAGCACACACAGTAAAGTGAAGGCAAAAAATTTAAACGGAATTCCATAAAAAAAGAATTTAAAAATAAAAATTATTTGCACAGCAAGCCGAAAGCAACAACTTAAAAAAGTGGAAAAAAACAGAACAGAAAATAAACCAAAGGCCTGGAATACAAAAATAAAAAACACTAGCAGCAGCAATTGTTTGGTATAAATGACGCAACAATCGATAACAAATAAAAAAAAATTACAACAAACTGAAGACAAACTGTAACTGCTTTTGACTCATGTATGATAAATTCTGTTTGGGTTGCAAAAAAAAACATGCAATTGTTGCAACAAAAATAATACGATACTCAACAGGAATTGGCAACAAAAATTGCTTATAAAAAACGAAGAAACAATTTTGAATGTTGCAATCAATCGGTTAAAAACGGGATTGGTATGTCAGGATGCTGACAGCAGGCAATTATTGATTTTGATAAGCGTAACCTATAGAGGGACATACAAGCATGTGGAGTCTAAAGAATGAAAGTGAAACAATTGATGAAAATGGATGCACATGATAAACTGTTCGATTATTTCGATTATGTTTGGTTTACATGTGGCAGATATGAACAGGCTGACAGTTCTTATTAATTAGGCACTTAAATAAAAAAGTCCATTGTTTGCAACAAGAAAAGGTAGCAGATCTCAAAGCAAGTTTAAATTAGTCAGTATTATGACCTAGCTTCTCACACCACATATGTTGTGTGTGTTAATTTTATCCATGAGTGGCGGGACCATACTTTAAAGTCGTCTTCGAGAGACAGATTTTCAAGAAACTTTTCATGGCAATTTTATTCAATATCGGATCTTTTCCCAAAAATCTGCTGAAAGGAAGTCGCCGCTGGCTTGTATAATATACGAACATATCTACCGACTAGACCAATGCCTCTTCGAAGCGATCAAGATTCACAATGTAAAAGAAAATTACTGTTTCAAACAGTTGGGTACTAAAGAGCCAACATAAAAGGGCCACAAACAAAAAAGCGATAAAAGGAGGACAATATGGTCACAACATCACAACAGCCAACAAATTGTGTAACAGCATACCAACATCAAAGTACAGACAATAACACCAACTAGCAAATGTCATCGATGGTGTCAGAGAACCAATGATTTGTAGAATCGTAAGAGAAAGTTACTAACTACTCATCCTATAAAAGATATGAAGATCGAAATGCTGAATTCGGCGACTTTACATATCTTAGCGGGTGATAAAAAGAATACTACCACAGTAGCCACCATACTTGTCGTACAAGGCGACTAAGGGTGTTAGAGATGGTACTATGTGCTGAGCTTGCTTGGCTGCAAAGCCTGACCAGAGGTCTTTAATCTGGTACCGCGGGTGTCGGGAGCACCAGAGACTTGTCTCTGCCCGGCAATTGGTGAGGCTCCCTTGTGTTAGCAACATGGTGGCTGTGGTTTGGACCCAAATCGCGGGAGGACATGATTACAGTGCGGCGTTACACTCTTAACGCATTGAAGGAGTTTAGATGGTCTCCGACCTCTAAACAAGAGGGAAATCATGTCCAACACAACATGGCTTCAAATTGCTTTTCATCATTCTGTGTGGGGGCGTTGGTAGACGCATTCTATTTCACTGTTGTTTCAGACACCGTGGGATATGCCATTATGGCGGTGCTCACGTAAAACTGGAATCACTTGTGTCTTTTATGAAAAATACATTCAGCGAGTGAAAACCATTAAAAAATATTCCAAGTAAAGCGCGAGCGTTGCGGTATGAGAGTCCCGTCAGATATGAACTTCTAACCTTCAGCTTAACATTGTCAAACCTGATGTGATGAATGATGTAATAATTCAGGGACAAAGCCACGATCTAAGTCTTCTGTTTTACTACTGATTTGATAGAGTCCCGGAATAAAATTCCTACAACGTGTCTGCTCCAGAGATTGTTATTATACGACTGTGTCATAAAAAACAGTATGAAACCAAATTCTGATAGGCCTAGAGTATTAATATCTTATGATAGCTTCCGAAACCAAAATCAGTTTTAAATTCTCGAACAAAATTGTTTTAATCTCTAATATAATTTGGCGTAATTGAAGCACATTTTCCTTTCAGTTTTTTCAATACAATTCTTTAACGCTCATTTATATTACCTTCACTTCATAATTAGAGAGGAAAATGCTGCATTAAACTAAACAACATTATTTAAGCAAGAAGACTTTTGCAAATGCCATCTAATTCTCTGTGACTACAAAGTAAGAGTGTTATCTTCAATGCCTTTTGCTAGCTCATCAGCATCAGTAGATTGTAAATCTCTGCTCATTTTCATATGTCGAATGGCAACACAGGATGAGTAATTAAAAACAAATAAGAAAAGTTATAAGCGGTCAAACACGACTACATAATACCTTACACTGAATTAATATACGAGATCGTACGAAAAAAATTAAATAACTTTTCTAATCTAAATCTTTCCTTTTGTAGAATACGGCGCGTGATTAATTGTGAAAAGGCATTTTTTTTTTGGTGAAGAGTTGGATTAATCCTTTCCAACACAAGTCTGTTCACTACACTCAATTCTGCTCACTCATCACCTTAGGACATGATATGAAAGACGATCCTTTTGGGGGGAAGACTCAAGTCTGTCCATTATACTCAATCTTATTCACTCATCATTTTTATACATGATACAGAAGACCTGCTTAATTTGAAAAACTTAAAGAAAGCAGCGGTATATGAATGATAGTTGCCATAGTCTTGCAGGTAGTGTGTTGGGTTATTAGACGTGAGGCCACGGTTCAAAAACCAGGTCAGACATCTCCAACAAAACGAAAATTGGAAAAAATATATCTTCGGCCCCATCCTCTCAGCAGAATTCTCGCAAAAACTCTGAGAGTAAATAACAAATTGCCATGCAAAAGCTTCTCAAAAATCTTTCGCTAGGACTTTAAACTATAGGTCCCGCCACACAAGTATAAAATTATCACACACAACATAAGTAGTGTGAGAAGCTGGGTCGTAATATTGGCTGAAGGGTTGCAATGACTGATTATGTATGTGTATGCATGGCTTACAAATGCTGGACAGAGTGGGCTATAGGATGTTAAAGATTCAACATTAGATTTTCGTACAGACAGTCAGAATTTTGCGAAGTTTTTCGAGTGGATGTTATGACTATTTTAAAAGCGCTGCAATGCTTGTTGGGTGGAGAGATTTTTCGCCAGATTTTTTTTTATTCAGAGCTAGCTCTTATATGTGTTCCTAGAGATAAAAATGTCGTCAAAATATTAATCTAATTTTACATTATTTATTGTTTTCAGAGAGTGCTGCTCTATTTGAAGTCGTAACGAAAAAAATTACTTTTGTATGTGTTGTTACTCTCAGGTAGTGGTAGTGGCTACCTTTCATTGCAAGTCTTAGTGACCGTATCTTGTCATTTATATATTCTATCATGTTTAACTGAACTCTCCACAATTAGGATTCTTAGAATACTAAACTTGCTGTTACAGTCAGATCACAGAGAATGAGAAACTATGAACGTGGCCTATAGGCAATGTTTGATCCCCGGTTTAAATGTTAATTTGTGTTATAACAATTAGCATAACCTTCTGCCTTAGTGTGTGACCTAATCTAACTAAAAAGCAAGGTAGGGTAAATACTGGGAATCAATCAATCAATAAAGAAATTGTTGATGTTTACATTCGATTGCTGCCTTCTCTCGAGTCGTCTTAGTATTGTAATACAAGGTTAGGTTAGGTTAGGTTATATTAGGTTAGGTTAGTTCACAGATATTAGGTTGCTGTTCACAGGCAAGTTCTTTTGGTGGCCAATATGGCCCACTATATTATCCAGTGTGAGGTAAGTTCTATTAGTCACACGTTGGCACTTCCTCCACATTGCAAGACAAAATATTTTGAAAATAAGACTGTAGCAGCTTATAGTTGCCTAAACACTCTAGTAATCGACTGTATGGATCCCGTTTTTATGGTAAAAACAAAAAAAATTCATAGAATAAAAAAATATTGATGGGGAGTTAGGAATTCTGATGGCTAAACTATTCTCAGAGTACATTATCTCCTTTTAAGAGTTTTTAATGAGTAACATAGGATCATGTCAATATGGGCTCATGAAGCCGTAGTAGGTAGTATGTTGGCTTATTAGACGTGGGGCCACGGTTCAAACTCCGGTTCAGGCATCTCGAATGAAATATGGAAAAAGCATTTCTTCAGCGACTTTCAGACAGATTTCGAGAGTTCCAGACAGATTTATGGCAAAAACTCTAATGGAATTGCCAAGAAAAGTTTCTCAAAAAATCTGTAGTTCGGAGTCGATCTTTAAACTGTAGGCCCCGTCGCACTCATTTATAAAATTAACACCCGCAACATAAGTGTTGTGAAAAACTATGTTGTAATCCTGGTTGGAGGCCAATGTAATGATCAATCAAGTAGGTAAGTTAAGAGCCAAGTATCCGATCTTCGTAAGTATTGTATACAATCATGAGTTCTGCTTGCAACAACCTGATACACTAGTTCCTACATTTGCTTAAAGGATTCGCGTTATATTTTTAGGGATGCACTGGATTCTTCTCGAACCAAAATTTTCTAATGAAATGTTTATACTACGCAGAGCTTGCTGCTTTAATTACCAGGTACACTGCTTAGCTTTCAATTTGATTTTTTAAGAAAATGTGGCTGACTTGTTTACATATTTCAAAGGTTATGAATTTATGTTTTCATGTCATACCAACAACAATAACAATAGAATTGAATTACATTTGCATATCATTTACAACTCAACCAATCAAGCAATCAATCAATCCAACAAACAATCGCTCAATCAGTCAATCATTGACTGATTTGTAGGTACATTGGTACACCTAATTTTAATCAAATGAAACAAAAGAAATCAAATCCCTGTACATATCTTGTGATAATCATGTTCTAACACAACATTCGTAATGAGAAAATCGAGACGAGTTTGTATTTTTCACTTCTCGTTTTTGCTTAATATTCTGTATCATTAAAAGAAGGTTTCCTCTCTTCATAAGCAGAAAAGCAGAAAAGTTTTCAATTATTTTGCAAATCTCTACTTTAAACGAATGCTGAGTGTAAATGAATTGGAAAAATGCTGTTATAATGTGTGTATTATGTGTGCTGCAAAGATTGAATAGGATTGGCAAAGTGAAAGAAAAAAATATATAAAAAGGTGGTAGTGATTTGGTTATGCACTGATGGTTGGTGCATAGAACAGTATAAAATTACCTTAAATATCTAAGCAATCTTTTGACCTTTGCGTCCAGCTTAGTGGTCCATCAACAGACTTTATCGTCTAATAACCTTCTCTGTGGACAATGAATGCATATTCTAAGCAAATATCAAACGAGTATTATTTTTGCGTCATTTTTCTAATCTGATTTCCAATTGGAACAGTGCTGGGCATCCAGTAGTGTGGCCATCATATGCACAAAATATTTTTCTGGCTGTGATTTGGCTGCCAAGGTTAGTTTTTTTCCACTACCCGTCTTGGGATCATACGGCTTCCATAAAGCATTTTACTTCATACGCGTTTGGCTGCTGTTGTTGTCATAAGTGCCGGTTGGTTATTCTGCCTTGTTTCCGTTTCATTAATCTATTGTTGTTCCAGCTAAGCAAGTGATTGGTCTGCTGTAGCAGGTAGTCCTAGGTGGAGGTCTATGTGCTATAGTGGTGGAAAACCTTGCTAACCGTTGATTCCTAATTTTTCCCTGCAAGGTGCTAAGGTTTATATTTCCTTAACAGGCCTATTTCAGAGAAAAATATTTAATCTTAGTTTTACCCAACATTTCTTGTTTGCATTAACAAGCTGGCAACCCCCTTTCAACTACAGCTACAAATACAAAATAGTAAAACCTAATCATGATCTTCTTACCTCTTTGCCTGTGAGATTTGGAATATAAAATGCATGAACAACAATGAGTAGCAACAACAATAGTTTTGTACTTACAAATGCCATACAATGGTTTATTTGTGCACATACTGGCACACAAATGATATGATTATATGGGTGGATATGTAGATGCAGTTTTATAGACTTAATGGAACACTGTAAGGACTTCAACAAAGTATGAAAGCTAAGTAGCAAGCCATGGAAAGTGTGATTATGGAGAATGGCAGACAAGTCTAACGCGAGTTTTATCAGGGCGTATCGTGGCCTAACAAATCGCATGACAGACCTATTTTACTGTTCCCTAAACATACATACAAAATTGGTCATTACAAACCTTTAGTCAGCATTGCGATCTAGTTTTTCACAACACTTATGTTGTATGTGTTCATGTTATGCATGAGTCGCGGGACTTACAGTCGATTGAAAGACAGATTTTTTGGGAAATTTTCCATGGCAATTTTTATTTACCCTTAGGGTTTTTGTCAGAAATCTGCTGAGCGGAAGTAGTGCAGAAATATTCTTTCATATTTCGTTTGAAATGTCTGACCTGGGTCTTGAACCGTAGCCTCATGTCTAATAAACCAACACACTCCCTACTAGATTATAGCGACAAGGGTACCCTGAACATCAGGGGTTTGCTAATAAACCCTACGATTTTAGGAAATGCTTCGAAACGAGAATAAGTAATAAGAGTGAAGGATTTCACTTGACTGCTACACGAGAGAGTTCTTGCTTTGACATACAATCGGACGAAAATACTTTTAGTGGGGCAGCAGCAAACTTTCTTTCAAGCACAAATTTACATACATATGTACTTAAATACATAATTGGCCATTACAACCCTTTAGCAAGAATTACAACCAAGCTTCTCACACCACTTATATTTGTGTGTGTTAATTTTATACA
The DNA here is from genome assembly GCA_936449025.2 of Sarcophaga subvicina. Taxonomy (NCBI): domain Eukaryota; kingdom Metazoa; phylum Arthropoda; class Insecta; order Diptera; family Sarcophagidae; genus Sarcophaga; species Sarcophaga subvicina. The sequence continues at coordinate 84,797,371 of OW388084.2, forward strand.
TTAGTGGCGGGGCATACAGTTTAAAGTCGATTCCGAACGACAGATTTTTTTGAGAAACCTTTTCATGGCAATTTTATTTTATTCTCAGAGTTTTTACTACATATCTTTGGAAAAGAAGTCGTCGAGGGAATATGTTCTCATATTTCGTTTTTCTGGAGATATCTGACCTGGTGTTTGAACCGTATCCTCACGTCTAATAAGCCAAACCAGTACCTACTACACTACGGCGACTTCAAATTTATAAATTTACGCTATTGAAAGATGTGCGCCATTAAACTTGGACCAGAAGTACAGAGAACTACAGAAACCAACTCTATCTGCTAAACAGGCTGTCATTCGAAAACTCAGCTTCTATATGCTTGACTCCATATTAGAATGGAAAATTTATTCAGATAGGCAAAGGAAACATGTTCATCCTTTGTTGGATCGCATGTCAATTTGCGACTGTGGGGCTGGAAGAGTAGCTTAGGACGTTCTTTTTAAATAAAAACCGTTTAAGATAAACTTTGTGGGGTAATTGCTTGCTTAATTTGTCATTACAACCCTTCAGTCAGGATTGCAACCAAGCTTCTCACACAACCAAAGTTGTGTGTGGTAAATTAATACATGAGAGGCAGGACCTATAGGTTTAAGTGGCTTCAAAGGACAAATTTTAGAGTAACTTTTTGATGACAATTTTTTGGTTACTCCCAGTGCTTTTGCAAGAAATCTGCTGTGCGGAAGTCGCCAAAAAATATTTTCCATATTTCATTATGTTGCGGATGTCTGACCTGGGATTTGAACCATGGCTAACATACTACTGGCTAGTCCACGGTGTTCCTTTCTGGTACGCATTAATCCACTGGTTTAAAGAACGTGTTCTGATGATTCAATCTCATCATTACATCAGAAAACATACATGTTGGGCTCTAAACAACCCCCATTGTAAATAATCGTACTTAGAGTCTACAGTGCCATTTCATATGATCAATCAACCTTATAATACTGTTGGTAACCTCATATTGATACGGGATAAAACTATACGTTCAGAAATCCATTTCGCCATCTTTGGAAGAAAATCCCATTGCATAACAATTGCAGCCTTCCTTTAGACATCTTTAGTTCAATTCCATTAAGCCTGGGCAGTAAGAAGTTCTCCAATTTATAGCTCTTGGAGAAAGGAATAAACTACATCTTAATGGGATTAATATCAACACCACTATTAGATGTCCAAAAATATCACGGACAACATGAGCTCACCGTAATTGAAAACTTTCCCATTCACAAGTTATCAATCCCAAGTTATACCCAACGCAAGCAACTTTCCAATATTTTTGTATTGAGGCAAGTACATACACTGAGGCACTTAATGTCCATTCTGCTTAAGCAAACGACAAATTAACCAGTCAAACTAACAAGCTTCAGAGAGCAGACCTCAACAAGAAAGCAGTATTTCAAATTCTTCTTCAAATTCATATTTTCGTCCTTCGTATTTCGTATAGATCATGTACATAAAACATTAATTTTTTCTAAAATAAACAAACATTTTCGTACAACAATTACAACATCAACATTAACAACATCAACAACAATATCATGTACAAGGCCATAAATCATGTGTAATTAATTACTACGTCTTGCAGAACAACAACTGGCTGAATTTGTAAATTTCTTCATACAGGTAACAACGAAATTAGACAGACAGACAGACAGGATATTTACATTCAAAAGTAGAATATATTGTGTCATTTACAGGGACCTACAACCATGGATGAATATAAAATGGATTAAGTTTTTTGTTGTTTTTTTATTTTCAATTAAAACTCAGACGTTTCAGGAACGCAGCACACATAGCCATGTACATTCAAAAATTTTTAATATATCCATACAGACAGACATGGTAAATGTTTTTAAAATTTTATTCTAACACGCGTTAAGAACAGTTTTTTTTTAAGTCACAGTTGGTGCAAAATGTTTAAGGACACAAGCAAATTACTCTTGTAATTTTGATTTGCACCAGAACTATCGATAACTATAGCTTGCCAGCAGAGAATATTGTTATGTTTTTACCTTTTAAAAACGTTTAAAGTATGAACTCGTAAATTGCAAATAAAATCAAAAATGTGTGTGTTCACAACTTGATGTAAACAACAACAATTGCTTTCTTTGTTATTCCTCTGCTTATACCCTTTGCATAAGCAATAACAATTACTAGACAATTGTTCGACAGATCTTTGTAAAGGAGATCTTCTAATCAGGATTACTCTCTTCAAACGTACCACGTCTTCACACAAGACTGACTGAACTTCGTCGCCTGCTTTGCCTTGCCTTTCATATGGCAAAGTAAACATACTGATGAATGTTCTTGAAGGCTTGAAATCTCCATAAATGTAAACATCGTTGTTTACATCGTTGTAATATCGTTGTAATATCGTTGTTTACATTTATTCTTGTAGAGTTTGTTGCTGTATTTTTGTTTACTTGTTTACATTTTTAAGCTCATATTTGTTGTCATGTTAAGCAGTACGATAATTTGTAAACAGGTTTGTTTACTGCAATGTTAATGTTAAACGATGTGAAAGGAAAAAACCAGTATCTTGATTTTTCATTTTTGTAACAATATTAAACTGAGTTGCCATAGCACACAGTAACAAACATTCAGACATTCCGGGCAAGTCATCACGATCCGTTTAAAGCCAAAAACAAGCTTCCGAATTGTAAAAATTTGTTTTGAAAATAATAAATCTGTCAGCGAAGTTCATAGGACACATTGTTCATCGTCAGTTTCGTCTACAACTAGTTCCTGCGAATTCAATAGCAATATTGAATTTGGCAAAAAAAACGAGCATTTTCATAAAAGAATTGTTTTTAGAGATGAAGCTTCGTGTGTTTTAACCTTAGGGAGATAGGGTAGCAAGAAAGTACAAAGACTTTGGAAAGATAAATCGGAATGTTACATTCTTAGCAGTCTTGGTTCATTAATTGACAATGTTAGACGGATGTCTTATTGCTGTGGCTCCATACTGGCTGCCTTAATGCACATTTTGATACCAAGTATCTGGCAATTATCTGGCAAAAGATCTGAGATGGACTTCGGGAGGATATGTGGAGATGTCTTTCCGACTGTCCTGATTTTTGGTAGAAGGAGATTGTTTTTAGTTTTGAATACATCTTCTGACGATTAAAACTTTCTGCTGAAAGTTGATATTTAGGGTTTCTTATAATTTATCATTGGATAACGCTGTCTAAGGGAGTCGCCGTATGTAGTCTAGTAGGTAGTGTGTTAACTTATTAAACGTGAGGCCACGGTTCAAACTTCAGGTCAGACATCTCCAATAAATCAAAACGTGAAAAATATATCTTCGATGACTGCCTCTTATCAGATTTCTAGCAAAAACTCAGATCTAATAAAATTGCCATTATAAAGTTACTCAAAAAACTGTCGTTCGAAATCGACTTTAAACTGTAGGTCGCGCCAATCAATTAAAAAATTAACACAGACAACATAAGTGGAGTGAGAAGCTCCGGACTGAAGGGTTGCAATTACCAACTATGTAAAGGGGATTGGTTTATACTCGTGTAGTAGTGTTCTTTACTCTCTTCTCTCTCTATATCTAAATATCACTTATTTTCAAATATGAACACAATTGTTTGCATGCACTGTGAGTATTATCGCCATACGTTTTTGCAAGCCTTTGTGCCTTCAGAAATGCAACGTCATTCAGTCATTCTTTTGACTGAAGAGATTTAGTCTTACAGTCAAAAAACCATGCAGTTTTGCAAAGTCGATGAGTACTAAGGCCTTACTGTGGTGTTGCTTTTGGACCAAAACGAACTTTTATTTTACAATTCCGATTAGAAATTCCTGGCACTGAAAATAGGCGGAAGTCTAGTAGGGAACCTTGCTTTCTTTATTTACTGACTTAACACGTTAACTGCCGATCGACGAGATAACTCGTAGTTTCCATTTTTTCCTTTTCTACCCTGGCACTCTTCTTCTATGTCCACAGCATTTAATATTTTCTCCTGCACTGTTTGCATAATTATAGCACAGTCAACAAACACACAACCCACTAACCGTTTACAACGTATTTTATTAAATAAAAAAATTAACAACTAAAATACCCTGAAGGAGATGAATTCAGAAAAAAAAATTACAAACAAAAAAGCAGTGAAATATTATTATTAATAAGCCAATGTATGTACGTATGTATGTATGTATGTATGTATGTATGGGCATGGAATTATTAAATAAAACGTGTTAAAACACAAACCCTGGCCAAGTAAAAAATTTTTATGCAAAATACAATTCAACCAACATTTAACACATACTTTGCAACGTTAAATTAAAGCCAATCACCCGCAACAAAGGCTGCTACCACAACTGAAGCTGGCTGGTACAGTAAAGCAGTCAAGCAGGCTGATTGTAGTAAATTGCCCCCAACACGCAAACAAAAAGTGATAATAATCGGTTTTAATGCGGATTCACTCGCATTGACCAGCAGCAACAACAATACCAACAACAGAAATCAAAACAAAGGAAAAATTTTTTATATGATTTACTGGATCACAACAATCAGCCTTTTCGCAATTGCAATTATTGGATATAAAGAGTGATTGCATATAATGAATACAAGTATTCATGTGAATACGAGCATGTTTTATAACGAAATTCTGCATGTAACTCGGACCTAGAGTATCCAGCATTTAGCAAAGACGTAAGGCTGCGGTTCAAATCCCAAGTCATACGTCTTAAATAAAATGAAATAATTTATTTGTTTATTAATTACAACACAATTACAAATTATATTTTAATTATATACGAGCTGAATAACTTTACCATATGCTCGGTGTAGTGTCACAGACCAGAGTGTCTGGTGGAAATCGAACCCATGGCCCTCAGGCTAATAGTCTAGCACACTACCCACTAGACTACCAGGGCACCCAAAAAAAAAAACGAAATATTAAAATATATTTCTTTGGCGACTCCCTCTCAGCAGATTCCTTGCTAAAACTCTGAGAGTAAATAAAAAATTGACATGAAAAATTCTTCAGAAGAAATCTATTGTTCGGAGTAGACTTGAAACTGTAAGTCCCGTCATTCATGTATGAAATTAACATACACAACATAAGTGGTGTGAGAAACTAGGTGGCAAGCCTGACTGAAGGCTTGTAATGACCAATTATGTATGTATGTATGTATGGATGTAGAAAGAAACACCTGGTTGCATAGCAGGAGCTAAGCAGGGAATTGCCATTTTTGACCTAGCCCATCATCCAGGACAATAATGTTGGAGGAGGCAGTATGGGAATACCGCATAAAGTAGGAGATCGTATGGTCGCAGTACTAAGGCACCTCTTCAGGACATAATAATCAAATTCGCCTCATATGATTGTATGATCTCGTTGCTTAAAATTGTGAGATAAATTGCTCCCCAACTCGCTTCTCATGGTATAATGTCATTTCTTGCCATTTGGCAAGAAAATGCTTCATATCATATCAAAACCATATTACAACCAGAGATCAGCAATGAGTAGAATCGAATCATACTCATAATTTCTGATACTTATAAGTATTCATACTTATTTTAATATTGCACTCATACTAATCATATTCAAAGTTTGAAGTACTCATCATACTCGAACTTAACAATACGTATGATGTTGTTGATTTCGACTCTCCATGACTCAACATTTACAAGAATCACAAAATAAGTATGATTCGCGTACGAACACTACAATACTCACTAGAAGGTTGTTTGTTTGCTTTGTTTGCTGTCTTTGTCTTTGTCTATTTCTTTTTTCTTTTTTTGTAAATGCAACAAAAACTAAGACTGTAAATTTTGATGAATGATTCGAGTTACTCGAATCATTTATAAATATTTTTCTAAAGTAATGAATCCGAATGAGTAGGCATATGAATCAAACATATTTCGAATGGTTTGATGTCAACGTTGTACTCATACTCATTGTACTCATACTTATAAATCAACGTTTTAGTGAGTACGAATGAATCAGAGTAGTTAAATTTCAATATCGCTGGCTTACCTCTGATTACAACCAAGTCTAACTGTTCCATTATGAGAAAAAAGTCAGTCAGTCAACTAACTGTGCCGATTCTTGACAATGTTGCAAGTTAACAAACCTAACCAAACCATGCATCTTTTAGAATACATGATGTAAAAGCAGATTATTGTTGAACAATTTAAAATTTAATATAAAATTATAATTTGTATGTATGTATTCATCACACAGAAATCCTTTTAAACCATAATAAACAACACAAGCCAGGATGCAAAATTTCTTGGAATCAATTTACCACATTTGCTGCACTTGATTCTATTCGGCTGCCGTATGCCATTTATTAAGTTATTCTGCTAAAGCCAGCCACAAAAACCTCTGTAGTTTAAATGTTTTTAATTAATTTAATTCGTAATATATTTTGTATGTTTGTTTGTCTGTTTGTTCACATAGTAAATGCACAAATATTTGCTTGCAATTATTTCAGTGAATAGAATTTGTTGTTCGGCATTAACAACTTCATTAATTAAGAGTGATGATGCAAAAAGCCAAAGAATTTTTTGGTGGTTTTCATTTAAAACAATCAAAAGTTTGAACATTTTTATATTAAATACAGCAAGAAATCAAGAATTGAAGGCGGTATAAACCGTCGAATAATATTTTATTAATCCTAAAGTGGCATATCAAGCCGGAGTATATTGACTAAATGCTGACAGGCGTAATGGCTGAATGTGTGATAGGAAGCTTTTCTTAGACACTTTAGCACATAATAAAGTATTTTCATATCATTTAAGTTCAAGATAAAAGTCTCACAATAAGCAATCGATTCTCATGAGAAGGCTAGTGATTACAAATTTCTCATGCATGTTTAGAGCAGGAGAGCCGCAAAGTCTCCGCCACATTTCCAATAGAAGGGTCAGTTCGTACCATACAAATCCAACTACGCTTTGCAAGAACTCCAACCAGTACACAAACAGCATAATCAGAGCAACGCCGACTTCTCCACTTGCTTCCAGAATATATAAGGTAAACTTCTAATGCGTGAACTTCTCATTTCGACTCTAACTTGTATGTTTTGTGACGATGAGAATGAATCATTGGAAAGAAAGAAACACCGTGGTCTAGTAGGTAGTGTTTTGGCTTATAAGAATGAGGCCGCGGTTCAAACCTTAGGTCAGACATCTCCAACATGACGAAATATAAATAACATAAAAAATTTCTTCGGCGACTTCCCCTCAGCGGACTACTGGCAAAAACTCTAAAATAAAATTGCTCTGAAAAGTTCCTCAAAAATCATTCATTCGGAGTCTGTTAATTATACTAAATCTTATTCACTTATCACTCTCGAACATGATAAGGAGGCCTGCTTAATTTGAAAAACTTAAAGAAAGCAGCGGTATATGGATGATAGTTGCCATAGTCTAGTAGCTAGTGTAGGACCACGGTTCAAACCCCAGGTCAGATATCTACAACAAAACAAAATATGCAAAAATATTTCTTCGGCAAAACTCTGAAAGTATATAAAAAATTGGCATGAAAAACTTTCTCAAAAATCTGGTGTACGAAATCGATTTTAAACTGTAGCTCCCACCACTACAACATAAGTGATGTGAGAAACTAGGTCGCAATCCTAACTGAAGGGTTGAAATGGGCAATTATGTATGTGTAAATGTTTAGGAGTCAGTAAAAGAGGTCTGTCATGCGGTTTGTTAGGTCACGATATGCCTTATAAAACTTGCGTTAGACTTGTATCCCATTCTCCCTAATCACACTTTCCATGGCTTCCTGCTTAGCTTTAAAATATGGTTGAAGTCCTTACAGTGTTCCTTTAAGTGCATAAAACTGCATCTACATATCTACTTAGAATCTATAATCAAAAATTCTGGGAATCAAACAAAATTACCATGGAGAGTTTCTCTAAAAATCTGTTATTCGGGGTCGATTTTAAACTGTAGGTTCCACCGCTCATGGATAAAATTAATACACACATGGTGTGAGAAGCTAGGTTGTAATCCTGACTGGAGGATTGTAGTGACCAATTATGTATGTATGAAAGCATGTAACACCTTTGAGATAAACAGCAGAGTGGCATATAAGTCTTAAACGAAACTATTTTTGTTTGCTTTGGTTTATCAGTTGGAAGTCAGATGATAGTCATAGTAAACAGTAGCTTTTGAATAAATGATTTGATTTTACAATGATGCCTTAAGCTTGTACGGTGGCGTGATTTTCCCTGAAAGCTCTTCATTTATTCGGACAGCTATTCTGCAATTAAGTCCCTACCGAACATAGTTCAACGTCCCTTCTTGTTCATAAATGTCTTGGATTTCCCAGGGAAATTTCAGATCATTCAAAACTAACTTTTACATGAGTTCCGCGACATAGGGATATTCTTGGAAATTGCATTGCTGGCGACTTAGGCGGTACGGAGCATACAATCTCCGAAATATCACTGGGCATAGGTATTCCAATTGCCTCAGTTAATTTCGATATTATGCACTAGGTGTAAAGGGAGGCTCACTCTTATTTACTTGCAATATTGTTGGCCTCTAAAAAATCTGTGGTTCGAAATCGACTTTGGTCCTACAATGTATAAAATTAACACACACAACATGGGTGGTGTGAGAAGCTAGCTTGTAATACTGACTAAAAGGTTGTACTGACCAATTATGTATGTACGTACATATGTACTGCTGGTCTGTGTTCGATACGTTTGGATAAGAAGAGCGCCGACTACGTTTAGTCCGATGGCCTTCCATCGCATAGTAATGATTCTAACGAGTCACTGTCCTTTTGACAGGCATGTCGAACAACTTGACATTTCGCCAAAAATTCGTTCAGAAGCTGTGTGTCTGAGGAGGAGGAAGAGACTGTGTCTCTGCTTTGTCATGAAAACGTGGAGGTTTTTGACCTCTAACTTTCTGATTTCTTAGACAGAGCTCTCTAATATAAAATTGCTGCAGTAGTAAGACGTATATTGGACTAGAATTGGTTTCCTCTGGGGAATGTTTGATCTCCAGAGTTAGGTATTGATTGTGTTATCGCAAAGGGTCAAAATGATGACGAAAGTGGGATCTTCTGTTTTAGTGTGAGCCACCATCTTACCTAACCTAGCCTCACCTACCATGATTACCACAAACATGTTAAAATTAATTGGCACCGCACAAACACTGTATGTCCACAAACTTTCCCCACAGTGGACAATATTAAGGAGTCTAAGCACTCCATATTGAAACAGTGGCTACATTTCTATTACTTCGTTATTGGCAATGTTGATCTTGTAACGTCTTTTGCACCATTGCCTTACTATCCTTTGTAGCATACTTAAAACCATCATACAGTGTGGAATTTCCCACATACACCCCAAGCAAATTAAAAGAAATTCCAAATGAGTCATTTGCAATACAAAACGCAAAATTGCCTCTCTTAAGTGCAATATGATGTCTTCTTAAGGCTTTTCTGGCCACACGTGCTACCAAAAGAAAATCTTAAAATCTTATTAAATGAATTCAGTTGCCATCAATTAAGGCACATTAACTAGTCGCCAACTGACAACAAGAAACGGATTCTTTCCATACGACAACCTGTATGTTGGAGGCTCTACCGTAAATAGTTGAAGGTGTTTAAGTATTTGAACTGTCTCCTGTAGGAATAAGAATTCCATACGGAACATCTGTTCTGTTTAACATCTCTGTGTCACAGCATAGTATTTTTTTCTTTTTGTTCACTTTAAACGTTCCAATCACAGTTGCTTCAGTGGCGCTGATAATAATGTTGCTACAACGATAGCCACTTAAGTGTGCCGCCAGTCAATGATTGAAACACAACTGCCTGATTGGCAATTAAATAAAGACTTCAAGAATATTTTAAGAATAAGAACATGAATGCTGCCTGCTCTCTAGTGTATGTGGAATAAAACCAAGCAAAATTTTTAGTGATCATGTTAACCATGGTTTCGAATTTATTCCTAAAGGCTTAGAGAACACCTACATATCTCATGCATACATCGCAGAATAATAGGCGATATTCATGGACAAGCTCGGTCATCGACGTGACTTTTAAAAGGGACTTTATGGAGAGTCCTTTTTTCCGAATAATTCAGTATATTCCAAAAGAAAATCCTGCTACAAAGCAGGCATTTAAACACAATGTGCTAACAATGATTTCTGACTGATGAATATGTGCACCACAAGCCAAATACTTTTGGCCCCCAATACTTTTGCTGGGTTATATCCCCATACCGATGTGACCATTGTTTGTTACGTTTTGGGCTAATAATAAGAAAAATAATCAACTTTCGTCTTTAACTACTACGCATCATTATAGTTGATGACAATGTCCCACTGCAGCAGCATACAACGACACTGCAATCTGCTTTCATACCAAAACCAAATGCACATTCCCTCCGCTCATGTTTTACTGTCCACTTGTGATGAATGTGACAAAGAGATGCCGATAATTTATTATCACTCTTGTCGCTAATGTTCCGTTAGCAAAAGAGAGGCATGAGTTGTACTCATCAACGTTTATTGTTTTATCGATTACTGCAGCAATAGATGCAGCACTGCAACAATAAGCATTCATTGCTTAAACCATTGCTTGTTTTTGCCTTCTATCTGTTCATGTCTTACAGGATTTCTATGAGTCTAATTCAAATGATATGAGACATAACGGCGTTTCCATGCATTTCCAGATGCGCAAATTTTTTGAATGTAAGGAAGTCGATTGTTCGATTCCAAAAGTGTATTTCAAAAAACACAAAAAAAATGTTAATTTCGATGAAAGTTTTATTTTATTAGAATGCTTATAAATTGCCATGATATGATATGTAGAAATACAATGTTACTTATCGCCTCTGGCTTCGGCTTGGTTTGGTGTTCAAATGCTCCAACGTTAGAGACTGTATTTAATGAACTCTATAAAAATTTCGAATCAAAACGCAAGAAAATATGAATCTTTGTCGAGGCAATGTCTTGTTGAAACCGACATATCGTCCAAAACCGTCCCAATATTCAACGACCGGCCAAAATTCCGGCTTGCAATATGGCCGTAGCAGTTTAAGTAGACGATAAAAGTTGTCCCATGCTCATCATTTTTGAAAATAAACTAACCTCTAAACCATAATGGACTCGAAACATTCACCATTGTCAATGGCTTTTTCACAATCACTTCTTGAGTCCTTTAGCTCCAACAGAGGCAATTTTGATTCTTGACTTAACCACATACATACAAGCCTTTGCTACAACCATTTAGTCAGTATTACGACCTAGCTTCGCATCTCTCAGCTTAATGTGTTAATTTTTTACATGAGTGGTGGGGCCTACAGTTTAAAGTCGACTCCGAACGACAGATTTTTGAGAAACTTTTCATGGCAATTTTATTTACCCGCAGAGTTTTTGCCAGAAATTTGCTGAAAGGCAGTCACCGAAAAAGTATTTCGTTTTGTTGGAGATGTCTGATCTGGGATTTGAACCGTTTACTACGACGACTACTTGACTACTGCGACTATTAGACTATGGCGACTACTAAACTACGGCAACTACTTGACTACGGCGACTATTAGACTATGGCGACTACTAAACTACTGCGACTACTTGACTACGGCAACTATTAGACTATGGCCAATACAAGCTACGACGACTACTAAACTACGGCAACTACTTGACTACGGCGACTATTAGACTATGGCGACTACTAAACTACTGCGACTACTTGACTACGGCAACTATTAGACTATGGCGACTACAAGCTACGACGACTACTAGACTACGGCGACTACTAGACTACGGCTAATACTAGACTACGGTGACTATTAGACTATGGCGACAACTAGGCTACGGCGACTACTAGACTACGACGACTACTAGACTACGGCTACTACTAGAATACGGCGACTATTAGACTATGGCGACTACTAGGCTACGGCGACTACTGGACTACGGCGACTACTTGATTACGGCGACTATTAAACTATGGAGACTACAAGGCTACGACGACTACCAAGCTACGACGACTACAAGGCTACTGCGACTACTAAACTAAGAAAAATTTTGCCGCTCATATACTTATGTGCGACTGAACCAAGCCCCACAAGAAAAACTCTACTGAGGACAAGTCATACGATCTCGATGGCCAATTCACATCACTTCTACGTGAGATAACCATGCCCTCAAATCGTACGTGCTGAATATCCAATGTGGAGTGAGCTATGTGCCACATAGTTCTTATCCAGATCATTCAATTCAGTCCCAAAAGAAGTTAGTAATCATATCGACCAATACTGTTAATAGTAATGGCTTGGTCAACATCGTTCTAAGAGAAATAGAAATCCACACCTAACAGTGACTGTTTTGGAATTCATTGCAGACTCTTGAAACTTAATTTTGATAATTTTGTTTGTACACGTACCTATTCATATAGTTCAGCCTTGCGCTGACCGTCTTCTTCCCCAGCTTGGTGGTACTCGGTCAGTACAGGGAATGTGGTCTACCAGTGGTGTTACAATGGGCCGATATGCGTGCTCAAGCGTGCTTTTGGCGTCAACCTACCTACCTACCTTGTCATCGAGAAATTGTGCTCCACGCCACATTCAGCAAAGACACGTTGTTGTCTATTGCCGTCCATGGTGACTTGGCAAAAGAGACTGAATAAATGCCAATTAATTTTCATCAAAATGGCCGTTATCGTGTGTCGAAGTTCGAAAGTTCTTGTTGGAAAACCCTATAGAAAGTCTTACATAAAATAATCGAATTTGTTAGTACCTTACACTGATCGTACGGATACAACGAGTTTCTATGTTGGAGACCTTAAGTACTTCTGAGTTGTATAGGAACATGAAGTGAAATATTTCTACACGTGAAACCACCACTAATAGGATGGAATAGGAAGGAGTGGCAGCTTTGTTGGAATCAAAGCTTGCTTGAACGCTTGTCACGTTCTCTTGCTTACTTATTTAATTGGTCATTAACAACCCGATTAACGGATTTCGGCCTGCCGCAACACATCCTTCCATGCGCCTCTGCTTCTTGCGCAGCTGCGCCAGTTGGTCACACCAATCGATAAAAGGTCGTCCTCTTCGCCGACTTCCGCAGATCGCCGGAGCATCCTCCTACATTCGAATCACATGGCCGAGCCAGCGCAGCCGCTGGATATTAACACGCTGCACAACGGCTATGTCGTTGGGGAGCTCATACAGTTCACTGTGGGATCGGATGCGATAATCATCGCCAACTCGCACTGGCCCGAAGATCTTACGCAAGACTTTTCTCTCGAATACTCTCAAGGCTGCTGCATCAGTGCTTAATAGGATCCAAGCCTCTGCGCCGTAAGGTAGCACGGGTAGGATGAGAGTCTTGTAGAGTATTAGTTTTGTCGTACGAGAGTGGTCTCTGCTACTCAATTGCCTGTTGAGACCATAGTAGCACCGGTTGGCAAGAGTGATCCTGCGCATCATTTTTGGTGATAACGGTGGAGCAAAGATAAATAAATTCCTTGACTATATCAAAAGTATAGTTATCGGCCGTATAACATATACTTCGTTTTCCCCCATTTACTGCCAGACTCATCTTAGCAGAATCCTGTTCAACAGAACTAAAGGCGGCAGTAACATCTCGCTTGGTACGCCCTATGATGTCAATGTCGTCAGCGTACGCAAGCAACTGAGCGCTTGTCATTGCGATGCACTCCCGCCTTTCGCAGAACACTCTCCATGGCGAAGTTGAAGAAGTCGCATGATAAGGGATCGCCTTGACTGAAACCTCGCATGGTATCAAAAGGTTCGGAGGTATGTTTTCCTACCTTGACGGTAGTTCATCCGGATTAAAAATATATTTTCTTTTTTGTTACAAAAAATTACGGAGTTTTTCTAACCGAATGCTCCTCTTGTAAACAGCTTCATTAAAAAAAATATTTTTTTCCTTTTTTTGCCAGTAATATATCACTGTGCGTGGTGTAAGGATTTTGTAAAAATAATTTTCTTACTTTTCTGTCATATTCTCACTTTTGTGCCATCTCCAATTATAATTATGATTAATTTTAAGTCGTTTTTTTTTCTTCTTCATACACGATTACAAGTGAATGTAAATGTTACGATGGCCTACTTGTATTTATTTTCGTCTTTCCTTCATTACATGTCCTTTATTTCAGTTTTCTGTGCCTTAGTGAAGTCATACTGGCTCCCGTCGCTGGTATGGCAAACGAGATTGTAATTGAAAGAAAAGTTATCGATAATATTGGGTTTTTATTTTGTATTTAAACTTCGTGTATTCAAGAATTCATCATATTTTCTCAATATACGCGCTACGTAAGCAAATTGCATATTAACTTCGTTACTTTTTTTTATTAATTTTAAATCAAGCCCCATTGATTACGCACCAATTGGTGAAAAAAAAGAAGAAAATAAGAAAATCAAGAAAGAAAGACACATGAATGGAGAAACAAGGAAATTATTGAAACGATTACTTTTTGATTAATTTTGTATCGTTTCTTCTTTTTTTCTTTTCTCTTGTTTTACAAATATGCATGCAAGGATGCATACGGATGCAATTGATGACAATTTTAAATAAATAAAGCGTCACCCATGATGATAGGGTTGAAGTCAATGAAATTTATGAATCTCTTGTACTTCAAAATTTTGTTTCTTCTTTAAATGTACATTCAATTACGAAGACATAAAGGCTTAAAGAAGAGCTCAACAGCGGCGTTAAAAAAGTCATACAATGTAGTCAAGGACTTTTAAAAAAATTGCTTTACATGGGTGTTTATTGGAACACCATAGTCTTCTTGCTCTTTTCCTTTAAAAAGAGAAAAAAATATTCTTTTTTACACGATGATAGAGAGATTGTTTGGGAGGTCCTTATGTCCAACAATGTGTAGACAAATCACAAAAAAGGCGGCACTTAGTTAAGGCTTTATTTAACACGATGATAGTGAGGCTGTCTAGGAGATCCTTATGACCTACAAAGTGTAGAAAAATCATTTAAAAGGCGGCTCTTAGGTTAGATACGGTGGCAGACGACCCCCTTGTAAAAAAGCAACAATGTGGCGGTCCTTGGTTGAGACTTTATTTAACATGATGTTTTTTTTTATTTTTTTTTCGCCGAGGTGAGGTAAATATACCTAACTGCACCATAGAGGAAGTCGTCACATCCTCCGTGCATGGGACCCTCACCCACTAAAACCCCCTCGTCTCCTGTGGACCTGTTCGTGCCCACTCCGGAACTACGGTGATATTACTTCGGAGTGGAGTCCTTTTGGCTCTTCTGCCTCTTCATGTCTATATCCGCGTTCGGATTGCGAATCGAAAGTTGAGGAGTCATCTAAGCATATCCACTATTCCTTTCGTCTAAATCATAATCTCGGTTACGCCCGGCTCGTGTGACAGTAGCACATATGCCGACATGCTTCCTCGTTCTGCTGCCTCAAGATCTCTCTTCTTCCGACTCAGAATGCGCTCTACGTAATTCACTACCGTGGTCCAATTTTCACCACTCGCAGTCATAACTCCGACAATATTAGCGGCTGTGGTCGTTCCAATTGTTGACGCCAGTACAGAGCGATAGCTTTGCCAGCGTGCACATTCGAAAACGTCTCTGCGTCATCAATTACCTCCCCTTCCTCGTAAAGACAGTAAGGGCAGGAGGCCTTTCCCATTCTGTGCAGATATTTCCTAAAATATCCGTGACCCGATAGTATCTGTGTAACGTAGTAATTTACCTCTCCAAATTTCCGACCAATCCATGGCCTTATGTCCGGGATAAGTCTCGCCGTCCATCTTCCTCTATCTTCCTCGTTCCATCGTTGTTGCCATTTTTAAATGGTGTTTTCCCTGAAGTAACCGGTTATGTGATTTCCATCCGATTTCGCCTTATAAATCTCCATCCGCTCTGCTGCCAGCAGGTCCACGGGGATTATACCCGCTATCACCAGTACTGCTGGAGCGGACACTGTACGGTATGCCGACGCGATACGCAATGCAGCCGTTCTCTGTACCGATACAAGTGAGTTTGCCGATGATAGTGAGGTTATTTAGGAGGTCCCTATGCCCTACAAAATGTAGAAAAAGAAAAAGGCGGTCCCTAGGTTAGATAAGGTGGCAGAAACTCCCTTGAAGAATGAGTTCAAACATAGGTTAGTATTTAGGCTAATTGTGATATCACAATCAATATTTAATTGGGCGATCAAACATTCCCCAGAGGAAACCAATCTGTGTGTAAAATAAATCTTGTTATTGCAGCAATCCTAATATTAGAGAGTTCGTTTATGAATGTCGGAAAGTGAGAGGTCAAAAACATCCACATTATTTTGCAAGAGCACGGCACTCGCTAATGCGGTGAAAGACAGACTCCTTCTCCTGAGGCCAACAACTTCTACAGAAGTCATTTGCTGGAATGCTGAGTCAACGTACATACATACATAGTTGATCAGTACAAACCTTACGACCTAGTTTCTCACACCACTTATGTAGTGTGTGTTAATTTTATACATGAATGGCGGGACTTAAAGTTTAAAGTCGACTCAGAACGACAGATTTTTTTGAGAAACTTTTCAGGGCAATTGTCTGTTTACTCTCAGAGTTGTTAAGGGGAAGTCGCCGAAGTAATATTTTTTATGTATCCTTTTGTTGGAGATGTCTGATATGGGGTTTGAACCATGGCCTCATGTCTAATGAGCCAACACGCTATCTACTAGACTATGACGACTATCCGTATACAAACATTAATTAATTCGTTTGTAACGAACATTGCACGAAAGTGCTTTAAATATGGAACTTAGATACGTTGGCGTAATTTTCCAACATGACAAATCTTGGCCACATAAGGCAGGCAGCACCTGTCAAAAGCTATCTGGAAGTGCGGTCCTTGCACTGACCAACTTCTTCGCTAAGTTCGATGGTATTCGGTTAGCACAGGGACTGCGCCTACATGTGGCGTTATAACGGGCCGCTAAGCGTGCTCAAGTGAACTTTGGTAATCAAAGCTGTCACTCCAACCCTCTCAACCTAAGTTCTCTATAATTGTTTTTGCTATTATTGTCTTATTATAATTAAAATAGATGTTGCGTGAGCATATCACCATCATTATCATGGAATTTTTTTGAGTCTCATTATTTTTTTTCATTCTTCAGTTTAATTTTCCTTTTCATTTTTGCATTGTTTTCTTGGCTTATTCAGCAGTGGATAAATGAATGGCAAAATGATATAATTATGCAATGTTTTATAATGAATAATAAGTAACCAATGATGTTGCATATCTTTGTCAGTCTTTTTCCACCAACTTTCCTCATTCATTTTCATAATTTCCCTGAACAAATATTTTATTTGTTTGAGGAAATTTTGTATTCTTTGGTGGCCCTCATCATCAAAATTGGGTTGGGGAAAAAAGAAACGCTAAAGGATTCTCGTAATTAAAAATAATATTCTAACAAAAAGGCGTTTATTTATTTATTCTCAAAGTCATGGTAAATAATTTGCTTTGATTAGCCAAATGAATTAAGAGAGCCGTCATTATTAATAATGCGTTAAGTGGCCAATGATTGTTTGGCATCACCCCCAACCCCCTGTGCCTCTTAGCATGCAAACAATATTCAATAAATGAATTAAAAATCACGCAAATAATACTCGTTAATCATTGTTTGATTACTTTTAATTACTTTTCATTTCTAATCAATTAAAAGGCAGTTTGCTTTGATGAAAAAAGGAAAAATAGATTCAATGAAAACATGTTGCGACAGTGAAAATACTCGCGAGTAGTTAATTATTTAAAGACTAGAACAGTAACTTTGAAAAACTCATTTCTGAGAACCTTTCGTGGCCTTTTTGTCTTCAAATTCAAATCAAAAATTTTAAAAATAATTTCAGAAATTTCCAAAAATAATTTCAAGTGTGTGTGTGTGAGATAGGTAGTAGTAGATAGACTCTGCAGGAGAATCGGCACGCTTCTGTCATTGAATCGCAAGGCCATCTATAGCACAAAAACCATTCTCATGGGAAACTGTCTTTTTTGTAGGCACAAGAGATCAGCAACGAATCGTTTTTTCGCTACTCATAAGCACTCATGAAGTTTTGAATATAAGTGAGTCAAAAATATTGAAATTTAACTACTCTGATTCATTCGTTCTCACTACAACGTTGATATATAAGTATGAGTACAATGAGTATGAGTACAACGTTGATATCAAACTCATACCATTCGAAAAATGTTTGATTCATAAGCCTAGTCATTAAGATTCATAAATTTAGAAAAATACTCTAGTGACTCGAGTCATTCGTCAAAACTTACAGTCTTAGTTGTTGTTGCATTTACAAAAAAGTAAAAAAGATAGAGCGAATCGTACTTATTTTGTGATTCTTGTAAATGTCATGGAGAGTCGAAAACAACAACATCATACGTGTTGTTAAGTATGAGTATGATGAGCACTTCAAACTTTAAATGAGAGTAGTATGCGTATAATATTAGAATAAGTATGAATGCGTAAAGGTATCAGAAATTATGAGTATGATTCCATTCTACTCATCTTTTTGAATAATCACGTCGGTAGGCACGTCGACTTAGAAGTCGCCGTATTCTACTAGATAGTGATGGTAGATTAGATAGATAGATTGCTTCAAATTCCAGGTCAGACATCTCCAGCTGAACGAAATGTGAACAAATATTTTTCCGGCTAAGTCCCCTCCGCAGACTTCTGGCAATAACTGTGAGAGTAAATAAAATAAAATTGCCATGCAAATTTTCTCACAAATTTGTCGTTCAGAGTCGATTTTAAAGGGACTTACACTTTAACACTTTACACTCATATTTGAAATTATCACGCACAACATAAGAGGTGTGAGAAGATAGGTTGTAATACTGGCTAAAGGGTTGTAGTGGGCAACTAAGGAATGAATAATTCACGAGACGGTAGTCTGAAACCCTGCACTCTTATTGTGTACATTTACGGGTAGGTAGGTAGGTTTGATAGGTAGGTTGTAAGTCGCCGCAGTGAGTAGGTATGGTGTCGGCTTATTAGACGTGAGTTCACGATTCAATCCAAAGGTCAGACATCTCAAATAAAATGAAATATGAACAAATATTTCTTGTGCGATTGCCTTTCAGCAGTTTTCAGGCAAACAATTTGAGAGCAAAATAAAATTGTGATGAAAAGCAAATCTGTCGTTTGCAGTCGAATTTAAACTGTAGGTCCCGTGAATTGCGGAAAAAATTAATACACATAATATGGGTAGTATGGGAAGCTAGGTTGCAATCCCCACTAAAAGATTTTAATGGCCAATATGAAATCCTGCACTCTTATTGTGAGCATTTATAGGTAGTTAGGTTGGAGTGGTTGCTTTGATATCAAAGCTCACTTGATTATGCAGAGCGGCGTTCTGTGATGTCTCAAGTGCCTGTATTGAGTGAATTCCAGCAAACTGATTGAAGAAGTTGGTCACCTTAGGGGATGCATGTGTTCATTTATGAGTGAAGATGTTGTTACGCAAATGAAAAAAATCAAGACACTGGTCAGCATAACGGTACATAAGTAAACAAAAATATAACAACAAACACCAGCATGAATAAATATAAATAAGGATGATTACGAGAAGGCGCATTCATGAATGTTCGCCTTCAAGAACATTCATCAGACTGTTTACTTTGCCATTTAAAATGCAAGGCAGAGCAGGCGACTGAGTCATTGGACTTCAGTCAGTCTTGTGTGAGGACGCGGTGTGGTTGAAGAGACTAATCGTGGTTTGAAGATCTCCGAATAATTGTCTAGTAATTGTTATTGTTTATGCAAAGGGTATAAACAGAGGAATATCAAAGAAAAGCAATTGTTGTTGTTTACATCAAGATGTGAACAGTGGTACACAGAATTGTGCTAATAATATTAAAGAAGTTTATTTAAAACTAAACACAAATTTATTTTTATTTTATTTGCAATCTATGAGCTCATATTTTAAACGTTTTTAAAAGGTAAAATCGTAACAGTATGTCTTGGAGTTAAGTTTCTTCTTTACATTGATGTTTAAGTCATATTGTCACCGTTTACATGACTAAATGATTATTTCATGTTTTCTTAACACTTATCAAGACGTACTTGATATTTAAAACACTTGAAGAGAATAGAAATTTTAATTTTTCTTTTATTTTCTATCATTCCGTCCAATGCCTTTTATATCACGTTAATTATGACACGTTTACTACATTATATTCCATGTAAATACTTCGTAATATTTTTGTTAATGATACTCAATTAAATTGCGCGTTTAAAATCCACCTGCCTACCACCTTACAAGTTGAGAGCATGGCATTTGTATTAAAATTGTTTTTCAATTAGAAAGTGTGTGTGATTATTTTATTAAAATCTCCTGCTTAAGAGATTAATTATGCAAAAACGTTTTAAATTAGCTTCCGCTTTTTATTCTTCTGTTTTTTTTTTTTTTTGTAAACTTTATCACTTACTTCAGATGACAGGCAAGAAGAACTGAAAGTAATTTTAAGTTCTTTGTGGTGTCATAAAACTGTTGGGCCACAGCAGCATGTTGCATGCATGCACATATCAATGTCTTACTTTTATGACAGCAACTGTAAAATCCCCGCTTTAAATGACACATTTTCACACCTACAGCAGGGGGAATTGCAATTTGCGTTACAAAAAAAATTGCTTGTGCGTGCCAAATTTAAAGAGGATTACTAGAGTGGCCATATGCGTTTGAATTTTTGTATTGAAAGACTGGAAGGAACTGTAAAGTTCATTGTTTAAGATTTAACTTTAAATAGGGTATGTAGCCTTAAAATCTCTTCATGGTGATAAGCCTCATTTCACAATAGAAAATTTCTTTGAAAAAAATTTAAAAAAATTTTAATCTGTTATGCTGATAATTCGAAAATAAACTTTTCAACTTTATTTTCTGCTAACCGCTTAAGAAGTTATTGTCATTGTTTTGTTTCCGTTGCTATTATTTTAATTCTTCCTTCCATTATCAGTTGGCATTCTCGTCTTCTTCTTCTACATTCAAGGCATAATTTATAACACAATACAACAACACCGACAACATCATCATAATTAACCACAGAAATGTTAACATTACCAACCAAAACTAAAAGAAAGTTTTGGTACAACATTTCTACTGATAAAGGAATTTCAAACACAAACACAAACACGTACTCCTATACCTACACATTTTCTTAAGTTAAGTTGATAATTTAGTCCATTAACGTCGTCTGTAGAGCAGCAATAGAGAAGTAAAACTTGCAACTTAATAAGTCCAAAGGTTGCTTCCCTAAAAGGTCTAAATTATTAAAAGAAACTGTACAATGGCTCTGTGATTATCATTAAAATGAGAAAATATTCATTAAGAGCTGGTTGGGATTTTAATTTTTGCAAAGATTTAAGATAATGAACATTAACATGCAGAACAAGAATTTATGTTCTTCGCTTAATAATACGAATTTTTTGGGTTGTTTACGTACACAATTGGCCATTACAACCATTCAGTCAGAATTACAACCTAGCTTCTTACACCATTTATGTTGAGTGTCTCAATTTTATACATGAGTGATGGGACCTACAGCTTAAAGTCGACTCCGAATGACAGATTTTTTTGAGAACTTTCCATGGCTATTTTTTCCACTCTCAAAGTTTTTGTTAGCAATCTACTGAGAGAAAATCACTGAAGAACTATTTTTGTATATATCGTTCGAGATGTCTAACCTAGGGTTTGAAACGTGGCCTTACGTCTAATGAGCCAGCACACTACCTATTAGACTATGGCGATTTCAATGCTCTGCCATTGAATATAGTGGAAGAAGATGCAGTTGGTCCACCCAGTATTGAGTGTCGAATATAGTGTTGATTTTACAGAACAACATGTTAAAGGGGACCAAAGGCTGTAATACGACGAGCCTGGTTTCGCCAGAAAAAAAACTAAGTTAAGCCTTCAATACTCTTGGATTTCTTTGGCTTTGATCAGAAAATATTATAAGCTCCTCTGTTGCCTTAGGAGCTGTCAAGAAAAATTCTCTCGATTTGATACATAACTTGGTATTTCCTTCTAAGATGCATTAACGTCGCATAGGTTTCTTGTGTATTTTTCATATTGAGATGTAAGCGATTCCTAACCTAATAAGTGTTCATACAGTCTGCTGTGTCCGAATAAAAGGTATGTAATGGTTCTCAGGGTACTTGTGTATAGTTTAACACTTGACTTAAAACTCTACCTATTGCAATTACCCAACAAAAATTTTGACTGCTTTCTTCGCCTCTCTACAACTTTATTTTCGCCTGCCAAACAGCTCTTCCTACTGCTGCATCGAGGACATAGAAGCTCACTTCTCGCAAGCTCATCAGTTAGTTCATTTCTGTGAATCTCACATAAGGTCATTTCCCATATGGTGATTGGATTTTCCGTGTTTCCCTAAATCAATCAGGAAATCCCATACTATTCACGAGATAACCTCATGTAAGCCGTGAGGTCGGATGGTGGCGTGACTGTCAGACAGTCCCATGCTTTGTATTTCCTCTTCAAGTTAAATTGTGCACAGTTTTCAATTAAATTAAAATTAGAACGAATAGCTCTGCTCCTGTGCTGCTATCTACACTCATCCCAGCCATACCACGAAAAGCGCGCTTTCTTAACAGGGGAAGTAGCCTCCTTATTGATTTATAGCACTTGCCGAAATCACAAAGTTTGAGTTTTCAATCCAGCATACATTTAAGCAGGGAGTTGTCAATCACACGGTCAATCACACCAGCAGTTTCTAGAAATAACTCTGAGAGTAAATAAAGTTGACATGAAAAGTTTCTCAAGTCTGTCGTTCAGACTCGATGTTGAACTATAGGTCCTGCCACTTATGGATAAAATTAACACAAACAACGTGGGTGAAATGAAATACTAGGTTGTAATCCGCCGCTCGTGGAGAAAATTAATGCCCAACATGGGTGATGTGCAAAAGGATTGTTATGTGTAATAAACTATGCAGAAGTAGCCAGTAGTCGACGTAGTCTAGTAGGTAGTGTGTTGGCTCATTAGACGTAAGTCCGCATTTCAAACCCCAGGCCAGATATCTCGAAGGAAATATAAAAAAATATTTCTTCTGCAACTGCCTCTCAGCAGATTTCTGGCAAAAACTCTGACAGTAAAATAAAACTCCCATGTAAAGTTTAATCCTGACTGAAGGGTTGTAATGAGCAGTTATATAGGTATGTTTTTGAACGGAAGCCCGGCTTAATCTTAATGATATGACTTACCATCCGAGCTGAAAAGTAGTTTCTGATTATAAGGGTCAGCTGCTTAGTTTTTTTTAAACTCCAAGGAAAGGACAGATTATAGGTTTTTAATTCAGTATGGACTGCATTGTTGATTACGTGATTATTTTTGTCTTACTGAAGGCTAGCTGCTATATATACATTGACGTGCACAAATGAGTACATGTTTGTACTCTGAGCAATTTTAATTGCATAAAAATGAAAGTGATAAAGCAATTCAAAAAATTTTTTTCGTTTTTAATTTAGTATTTAGAACTTAACAAAATAATATAAAATCAAAAACAAAAATGATCAAATTCTAAGAAAAAAACAATCACGAGGAAAATAACTCGGATGTACTCAATTTGCACCATTCAAAAATTTTAGGGAATACGAGTATTTTTAACATATAGTCCAAAGACCGTTGTTATGTAAAACCTCATTTACGAGGCTTGGCATGCTCTCCACCAAATTCTCTATAAATTCTTTCGGAATTTTGTCCATTCCTGATGAATCCGTTGCCAAAACTCATCTAAATTGGTCGGGGCTGATCGGTACTGTCCCAACCGTCTCTTCGAGATTAACTACAAATTCTCAATCGGATTGAGGTCGGGACTTTGTGCTGACTTATTAAAAAATTTACTTACTAAGCCATTCTTTAACGATTTTGGAGGTGTGTTTGGGGTCACCATCCAACTGGAAAAGTACTTCTTGCGCAGAATAGGCGCTCTTGTCGACAAAATCGGGAAGATGGGTCCGCAAAATTCTCAAATAATCTCCTTTTTTCATAATGTTATTGATTCTTTGCAGTGGTTCGAAGTACCACCATGTAAAGCAACCCCATACCATGAAATTTCCTCCACCGTGTTTCACCGTTTCCTTAACATTGTGTCTTTCAATTCTTTCCCCATGGCAGCGCCAGCAATATTGCTTCCCATTGGACTGAAAGTGGTTGAATTTTGATTCGACTGTCCAGATCACATGTTTCCAGTCATCCACTTTGTTTGTTTTCTTTGTTTTCTGGCAAACTTTAACAGTGCCTTTACATTTTTAGCCGTGTAGTATGGTTTTTTGACTGCTGAGGTATAGCTAATATCTTTAAGAGCTCTACTTGCTGTCCATCGACTAATGGTTTTCCCGATTGCCAAAAAAAGTTCCTTTTGGTGTTAAAAATTTGTTCCTTTTCATTTTTGTTAGCATTAGACGAGCATCTGCATTAGTTAGTAGTTTTTTACGACCTCTGACTTAAGGCTTGGGAACAACAGAACGACGTTTTTGGACTCTGATGACTACAGACTGTCTAACTCCAAGCAGTTTATAAATTTCCCTGGTAGAATAGCCACTTCCAGTCAAAGCTACAATACTATCTTCAGTTGATTTCGAGAGTTTCTTAATTTTTTAATAGAAATTGATTTTGGTTCGATAAGTTGCAAAAAATATTCGCTCAACGAGATTAAGTAATTAATATTTAACTAAAATTTTCTTAAAAAAGTCAAAATAGTGCAAAAGCATGAAAAAATAACGATAGTTTTTGGTTTCGTTTTTGCAAACATATCATAAAATGCAGAAGTTAAAAATTGAGAATATGCGAGTTGTTTTTGCTTTGTTTGTTTTTTTTTCTTGGGGCTTGATGCTTTCTGTTTTAAATTAATGTGTTAATCGCTAAATGCTAAATAAATGATAAAAAATGTTGAAGTTTTGTTTATTATTTTTAGTTTTATTCAATAAAAAGTGTTCAAAGTACAAACACCTCACCACACCTCATTGTAGGTCTCCCAAAATAATTGCCTACAGCATCAAGTGGATAAATAGTCTTGTCAAACTTACACCATTATAGTACAGTCGGACTGCTACATTTAACTCCTTATTCTATGATAACAAAAAGTGGATAAAATGATAATAAATTTCGTTTTCATTTCATATGTTGGCCCCGTATATGTTTACCTGAATAACTTAGTTTGATCAAAAATTTCAATTAAATTTTGGAAATGTTAATTTTTAAGTACAGCTTATAGCTTGTGCTCTAGGCAGAAGACCATTAAAATTCTTATATTTTATAAGTTGAGCTTCAAATAAACCACCACACTTATAAGCCACCATGAGGCAAGATCAATGTATTGATCAAATCAATGCCACATGCATCATAATATTTCCAGTTAAATTGCAAATAATTTCAATATTTTCATGAGCAAAACAAAGCAAATCTTTGCTCTGCTTTTGGCAAAAGCAGCTACTGAAACTACTAAATTGCATACATATTTGAACAGCAACTACAACAACATTTATGAATTGAATACAAATGTAACATTTCAACATTTGAGACTGGTAGGCAGAAGACTTACAACGATTCACGCACCGCATACGCATACTCAAATCCGCATTTATAAGTGCAGCCGTATAATTCCACTTCTAAGAAGATTACAATAATTGAATGTATCCATTAATAAGTACTTTTTATTGCTGTTGTACGCATTGGTATTTTATGCTTTCAGCTACCACGGTTAACGTAGGCTAATTTGGGAGTAATTGAAATAATTTTAGTGGAGGTATAGAGTCAGTAAGAAATTTTTCGAGCTAAGCGTTAGATTGATCGGCTGTAAAAACTTCTAGAATGATAGGGTTGCCAGCTTTCGTTAAATAAAAACAAAGCTATCTTTAAACATGTGTGGAGTGTTGAGGTGAGGATTGAGTCCTATAATCTCTAAAGAGGGGGTTGTGTTTCAGTTGACAAGGACGTTCGTAGCTAATGTTACCCTCTACAGGGACATGGAGGGAGCGGATGGTTAGTTTAGCGACTTACAATTTAGTGGTTATATTAGATAGACAGTGAGAAATTTGTTTTCCCTTCATTCCACGTATGTGCAGTCAGTTACCAGTAAGCCTTTAGAATGATGTTGTTGTTGTAACTACTCTGCTGCTGTGTCCGGAACTCTTCCACTTAGCAAAAAACTTTCGCTTGATACAGCTTTCGCTGGCTGATGTGAGGTGGGAATGGTGGGATTGTCATGGGAATGGCTTTAGAGTGTCTCTTAATTTTGTTAAGAGATATTCAGCAACTAGTTTTATAACGAGGAATTTAATGTAAACACCATGCAATGCCTTCAAGGCTGCAAGGATTATCTCTTACGTTTGCGCGGTAATATTTTAGTCACTTACGAGCCAGTAACTGAAGAATACAATATTCATGCCTCAGCCTGAAGTTAATTCTTTTGTCACATTCTCTTGATGTAGAATGAGGCACTAACACTCGATCTGTATTATACCATAGATACCGAAAATTAGGATGGAGAAACCGCATCGAGGAATTATCATTCCTGACAAGCACGCAGAAATTTAAAAAATATTCACCAGCCCTGTTGTCGCCGTAGTCAACTACGTAGTGTGTTGGCTTATTAGACGTGAGCCCACGGTTCAAACTCCTGGTCACACATCAAAACGAATATATTAAAATATTTCTTCGGCTGCTTCCTCTGAGCAGATTTCTGGCAAAAACAGGCAAAAACTCTTTCGAAGTCGACTTTAAACTGTGGTGTGCGAAGCTAGGCCGTAATCTTGACTGAAGGGTTGTAATGGCCAATTATGTATGTATATATGCGTGTTGTGTGTATGAATTTTATCCTTGAGTGGAGGGCCGAACCACAGGTTTTTTTGGAAAATTTGTATGGCAATTTTTTTTACTCTAAAATGCCTTGCCAGAAATCTGCTAAGGGGAAGTCGCCGCAGAAATATTTTTTCATATTTCGTTTTGTTGAAGATGTCTGGCCTGGGAATTGAACCGTTGCCTCACATACTAACTGATAGGCTACGGCGCTTTCGGTCTTTAAATACTTGACAATAATCCCACTCAGCAATTTTTATATTTCAGCAAAAATTTGTCTCACTTATCTCCTGCAGTTACTATTGCAATTCAGTATTTACAAGAACTAGTTGATGCAGATAACAGCATCTGGTGTGATATAAATGTGCAGCATAATTGTACGTTTATTGAATCAGCAATAGACTGTTTAAGTGCCTGTTGTTGTGTACATGTGTTGTCAGCTTAAAGGAATCATTAAAATTAGGCCGCACACTCCAGTCGGCAACCAAACAGCCAAGCAGTCAAACAAATAATCTACCAAGCAGTCCTACCAGCCAACTCTTATGCATCCAGACAACAGATTAAAACCCAAATATAAGATAAGGTATAGTGTAGAGCAGCACATCGGCATAGATTCTGTTTATGGCAACGTGTTTAACAAATTTTAGTTATTCGTAGACGATGTTATTTATTACATCGTCAAACCAATCAATTGATTATTAAAAAAGCAATGGAAACAAATGGAAGTGGGAGAATCAAATGCTAGACATTATTCTGATGAAGATGATGATTTTCATGAAACTGTTGGACTGATGGTTATGAAAAGTAAGAAGCCAAAGCAAATGAATTGCAAACATAAAGATATCCTGAGGCTTTATTTATTGTGCAGAAAATTATGGTATTAAACTGTTTGTCCGCGCAAAGTTGCAATTCAAGAGGTGATTTTAATTTCCATTAAATTATAATTTTGTTGTGTAACATTTTTATGACAAACATGGATTTAATTATAGTGGCAGGCATATGGCAGACGCACATATGTGGTTAGATTCACATGACACTTTATGTTAGTAGTTGTACAGATATTAAATATAATTACGATACCTAAACATAAATTAAGCAAGAAAAGGATATTCTTATGTTAAAATATCGTCTACAGAATTGGAAACATTTTCTTTCGCCGTAGTCTAGTAGGTAGTGTGTTGGCTTATTAGACTTAAAGCCAGGGTTCGAGCCCCAGGCCAGACATCAAACAAAATACAAAAAATATTTCTTTGGCGACTTCCTATCAGCAGATTTCTTGCAAAAACTCTGAGAGGGAATAAAATTGCCATGAAAATTTTCTCAAAATCGTTCGGTGTCGACTTTAATCTGTAGGTCCCACCACTCATGTATAATATTAACGCATACAACATAAGTGGTGTGAGAAACTAGGTCGTAATCCTAACTGAGGGTTTGTAATGACCAATTATGTATGTATGTATGTATGATCATCATTAGATTGCCGCATTTGTTCATGAGACAGCGATTAACTCATATCAACAGTAAATCAATATATGCCCACCAAAGATCTGCAATGAGTATTCAAAAAGATGACTAGAATCGAATTATACTCATAATTTTTGATACTTATACGCATTCATACTTATTTTAATATCATACTCATACTACTCGTATTCAAAGTTTGAAGTGCTCATGATATTCATACCAGAAATCAGGAATGAGTATTCAAAAAGATGAGTAGAATCGAATCATACTCATAATTTATGATACTTATACGCATTCATACTTATTTTAACATTATACTCATACTACTCATATCCAAAGTTTGAAGTACTCATCGTATTTATACTTAACAATACGTATGATGTTGTTGATTTCTAGTCTCCATGACTCAACATTTACAAGAATCACAAAATAAGTATGATTTGCGTACGAACACTAAAATAATCGCTAGATGGTTGTGTGTTTGCTCTGCTTGCTGCTCTGTCTTTTTTGCTTATGTGTCTTTTTCTTTTTTTGTAAATGCAACAACAACTAAGACTGTAAATTTTGATGAATTATATTTCATTTATAAGTATTATAAGTATTTTTCTAAAGTTATGAATCAAAATGAGTAGGCTTATGAATCAAACATATTTCGAATTGTATGAGTTTGATGTCAACGTTGT
The DNA here is from genome assembly GCA_936449025.2 of Sarcophaga subvicina. Classification (NCBI taxonomy): domain Eukaryota; kingdom Metazoa; phylum Arthropoda; class Insecta; order Diptera; family Sarcophagidae; genus Sarcophaga; species Sarcophaga subvicina. Next base: position 84,826,339 of record OW388084.2, read on the forward strand.
ACGCATACTCATTGCAACCTGTACTTATAAATCAACGTTGTAGTGATTACGAATGAATCAGAGTACAAGTTAAATTTCAATATTGTTGACTCACGTATATTCAAAATTTCATGAGTGCTAATGAGTAGCGAAAAAACGAATCATTTCTGATCTCTGATACCCACCAGCTAAAGTGATTTGGCTATAATTTTACAAACACCTTAAAAAATTTAATCGGTGGCCCAAATTCTACATCTGCTGTATGCCAATCGCCTTCACTTTTTACACGTTCATGTTAATGGCCTTAATGTGAACATCTTTGAACATTTTTTCTGTTATTCATTTGTTCTCCTTTTTAATCATTTAATTAAAGAACATTAACATGTAATAAAAACCAAAGTACCTTTCAATTGTCTGTCTGTCTGTCTGGATACAACATTGGCACAAACGATAAACAAATGTACTCGTAAATCCAATAAAGAAAAAAAGCAAGAAAAATAGAGAGAAGAGAGAACAGTACATGACATGCCACACAAATAAAGTACAAACCAGTACAACAAAGTATTTTCGCAAAAATGCTTGTTACAAAGGAACACAGCTCCAGTTCAACCAGATTCCTGTGCAAACGACCACTATCGAGGTGTAGAATTTACGTTTTATTTTTGTCTTTTTCATGATAAACTTGACCGGCCTGCAATTATTTGCATATACAAACGAAAGACGAAATTGCACACAGATATTTTCGTATTCCAGAAACGTTTTAGGTTCTGGCAAGAAATTTTCTTTTTTGGTTGAATTTTTTGCCAGCAGAATTAATTCTGTAGTTAACTGGGTGTGCATAACAGAATTTGGTACGAATTTAGGATTTAATTTAGCAGCATAGGAACTCAATTTAAATAGAATTATAAATTGTGCGCTTAATTAGCATTCAGAGCATCCCTGACCCCCAGGAAGGAAGAGCAGAGGCGTTGATGGAATGGATCGGTTTGTTATGTTTCTCGATGTCTATGGCCTGCTATAGATAGTGTGAGAACTGGTTGGCTGCTGGGCTTGGATAAGGCCAGTTTAAGGTTAATTATAGTGTTTAGGCACTGCGAGATTAGGTCGCTGACGGGCATCTGGAACAGATACCAGCCGGACTACTGCAGGGTATGTTGCGATGAGAAGGAGTTGGAGACTGTCGAGCACCTCCTCTGTAACTGCCCAACCCATGATAGATTGAGGTTAATGACCCCTGGCAGGGGCTTCTTTGAGGATTTGAATTCTGTCCTGAGAGTCGACATCACGGCTTTCCACAGATTCATTAGTAACTTGAGCTGGTTGAGAAGTTTTTTTTTGTTCTGTTTGGTCTGTGTAATTCCTTCGCTTCCCATTCTCCCTTCCTACTTCCGCTCTTTTTCTTCCTATCACCTCTTTTATCCTTCCTTTTTAAGGACGTTAGGTACAATAGGTCAAATTGACCTCCGGGTACTGTACTTGTCTAAATTGACAAGTACATGTCCTCTAACCTAACCTAACCTACCATTCAGAGCATAACTACTACGGTATTGTTTTGAAACAAAAAAGGCTAACAATAAGGTTCATTGGTTAATTCGATTACGTACCTAAGTAATCGATCGGCTAACAGTTCCCTCTTTAACTAGCCCCTGATCAGTACCAGTGGACTCTATGATTTTGGGAAATGGTTTGCCACGATACTTGGTAACCAAAATGAATGAAGTAATCTGTGTTATGCATACTTTCTCTCAAAAGGGGGACTATGTTGTGGTATCAAGGGTCAGAAAAGGATATTTGAACATAAGCAAGAATCTTGCGGGTATATTCCAAGCGGAAGCCAAAACCAATGGAAGCACATAATACAGGTAGATAGGCAGGTAGGTTGAAGCACGCCAAGTGGCCGTTCGTTGCGCCACAGGTAGGCGCAGTTGCTGACTGAATTCCATTAAACTTATCAAAGAAGATGGTCAGTATACTGTTACGGTTTTACCTTTTTAAAAGCGTTCAAATATGAGTTCATTAATTGCAAACCAAGTAAAAACAAATATGTGTTTAATTTCAGTTAAAGTCTTTATTCTTTACACTAAGTTTTTGTGCCACCCTATACAACTTAACGAAACAACAATAATAATCTGTTTTATTCACTAGTACACACAACTATTCGCTAGATCTTTACAACCACGACTTATTTCGTTCACACGCAACTTCACACAAGGCTGAATGAATTCTTGACTGCTGCCTGCTTTGTCCAGCCCTTTTATAGTCCGGCAGAACCAGTCTAACGAACATTCTTGAAGTGGAAGGTTCGTGATTTCGCCTTCTCGAGAGCTCTATTGCTAATACATTGTTGTTTGTGTACTTTGCTTATGTTGTCTACCCCCTTTTGTCACATACATGTTGTTGTTGGTACCAGGTTCGTTGTACATGTGTGTGTGCAGGTTTAGATAATCAACACGTTCATTGTATTCTTAGTGTTAGTGTGTATTTGTATCGTGTGGCTTTTGTTTATCTTTTTTGTTGTTAAACGATATTAAGTTGTTTCGATTTGCGTAACAATACTAATATATAAAAGGCAAGACATGGCAATACTAACTGGAAATGGCATCGGTGCACTCAGCTCGTATAAGGTTAAATCGAAGATAGCATGGGATTGTCTGGAGAAGCTGAAGCTAAGTAGGAAAAACAAGGTTATCTTCTGCTAGGTTCCAGATCGTATGGAAATTCTCGACAATGAGCTAGCAGATGAGCTTTGAAGGAGTGATGGGACCAGATCTTTTCTGCGGCATGGACGCTATGCTCTGCAAAAAAGAAGGTAAAGAGAGGCAAAGACTCTCAATAATGAGCAAGCAGGCGAGTTTGCAAAGAGAGGAGCTCCTACGCCATTGATGGGTGCAGAATTTTCCAAGGAGTGGACGTTATGGTCACTGAAAAGGAAGATAAAGAGGGCAAAGACTCTCGACCATGAGCAAGCACACGAGTTTGTGAAGGGGAGAGCTCCTACGTGGTTGATGGGTCCAGAACTCTTCTATGGAGTGGACGGTATTGTCAGTGAAAAGGAAGATAAATTTACAATAAGAAGAAGTCTGAGTCATGCATCAGACTATTCAGGAACAGCCCGAGGCTGTTAGTCGGTCTTTTAAGAGGCTAAATGCGTATTTGCTTTGTAGAGAGATGTTGAAGATTGTATTGAGCGCTTTAAAGCGAGGATAATTGCAAAGGGTTACGCACAAACGTATGGTGTAAATTACAAGGAAACATTTTGCCTGATATTCGCTACGAGATTATTTAGTCTTGCAGCTGAATACCCGCTTCATTTGCATCAAATGAATGTTTCAACATTGTACCTGAACAGCGTACCTGAACTGTTTTTGAATGAAAGATTTTCCGACAAAATTTTGAAATTAAGGCACTTTAGCCTCAGAGTAAATATATACAGCATAGAGGTTGTTTCGAGCTCAACATGATGTTAGAAAAAAATAGATGACAACAAAAAGTTGTGCTGCTCATAAATGTTGATGTCATGCCAAACACAACGATGTCGCATACATTTGATGGCAATCTAAAGTCGACAACGACCGACTTTACTTTATTTTTTTATATTTTTTTTTTTGCCAAATACATGCTGAACTACTAATTAGCCATTACATGAATTAAACTCATAAATTTGCAAAACTTTACTCCATACATTTAAAAATTCAACATCTGTTAGCATCGTAAACCAATTCTTAGAACTATTAGCGAGACTTTACAAACAAACAGTGAAATTTTTAAATTGCCGCACATCCCCTCCCCTTTGGCATGTTTTTTCTTCGAAATTCTCTCTCAAAACCAATGTAAAACAATCACTTCACAAATGTACTCCTGTCAGACTCAAAAGGCAATTAATCTTCTTAACAAAGTGTACACAAGTAATTATAAATCCTTTAGAGTGTGTGAACAACATACGTCATAATATGCATGATTGCAGCAAATTAGTGATGAAATTATGAAACTTACATTCATTTAAGCATTTTAGGGAAAGGCATGAATTGAGTGAAAAACTTGCAAAATCGAAGAGAATATAAAATTTTGACTGCTAAAACATCCAGAGCTGATTCCTTTAGTCAATATTAAGACCAGAGATCAGCAATGAATCGTTTTTGCGCTACTCATAAGCACTCATGAAATTTTAAATTTGAGTGAGTCAACAATATTAAAATTTAACTACTCTGATTCATTCGTACTCACTACAACGTTGATTTATAAGTACAGGCTGCATTCAAACTCATGACGTCAAACTCATACCATTCGAAATATGTTTGATTCATATGACTACTCATTTAGATTCATAACTTTAGAAAAATACTAATAAATGACCCGAGAGTCTTGAATCATTCATCAAAATTTACAGTCTTAGTTATTGTTGCATTTACAAACAAAGTAAAAAGACACATAAGCAAAAAAACTCATCTTTTTGGATACTCATTGCTGATTTCTGATATGAATATGATGAGTACTTCAAACTTTAAATATGAGTGGAGGTTCCATGATATTAAAATAAGTATGATTGCGTATAAGTATCAGAAATTATGAGTATGATTCGAATCTACTCATCTTTTTTAATACTCATTGCATATCTCTGGTCAATATTAAGACCTAGCTTCTCACACCACCCATGTTGTACGTGTTAATGTTATTCATAAATGTCGGAACCTACAGTTTAAGGTCATCTTCGAACAACAGATTTTTAAAGCAATTTCTATTTACTCTCAGAGTTTTTTTCATATTTTGTTATGTTTGCTAAGCCAGGTGTTGAACCACACTAGCTACCAATCTACGGTTCTAAACCATTTAATAAAGCTGCCTTTAAATCCTATCGTGTCATAAGCCGAACAGAATCTATTTGTAGTCAAATGTCCCTTTGGCTGGTGGCAAGAAGTAAGAAAATGTAAAAGCGGGCGCTAACGAATCTTTCGGCATACGTATGCTATTAAGTTTACTACTGTGTGTCTATTATATGTAGACAGTAGCGTATGTTTTGCTTCACTCTGAGGCACTTTTTATGATAATTTTGTACTTTTATTGCCCAACCATATCCCAGAAATCTCAACAGTCTGTGTTTGCTCCCTTAATATGCTTCTGTTTTCCTGCTTAATTTTCTTTTATTCTCGGTTTTTGCATTCAAATAATGAAGAAGAATTGTGGAAACATTATTTTTATGAACGTATAACAAGAACTCATAAATTTTGTACAGTTTTATGCTCGCAAATTGTAGAGTTTTTCTTCAGAAACATTTACAAGAATCACAAAATAAGTATAATTTGCGTACGAACACTAAAATAATCGCTAGGTGGCTGTGTGTTTGCTCTGCTTGCTGCTCTGTCTTTTTTGCTTATGTGTCTTTTTCTTTTTTTGTAAATGCAACAACAACTAAGACTGTAAATTTTGATGAATTATATTTCATTTATAAGTATTATAAGTATTTTTCTAAACTTATGAATCAAAATGAGTAGGCTTATGAATCAAACATATTTCGAATTGTATGAGTTTGATGTCAACGTTATACGCATACTCATTGCAACCTGTACTTATAAATCAACGTTGTAGTGATTACGAATGAATCAAAGTACAAGTTAAATTTCAATATTGTTGACTCACGTATATTCAAAATTTCATGAGTGCTAATGAGTAGCGAAAAAACGAATCATTTCTGATCTCTGATACCCACCAGCTAAAGTGATTTGGCTATAATTTTACAAACACCTTAATAAATTTAATTGGTGGCCCAAATTCTACATCTGCTGTATGCCAATCGCCTTCACTTTTTACACGTTCATGTTAATGGCCTTAAAGTGAACATCTTTGAACATTTTTTCTGTTATTCATTTGTTCTCCTTTTGAATCATTTAATTAAAGAACATTAACATGTAATAAAAACCAAAGTACCTTTCAATTGTCTGTCTGTCTGTCTGGATACAACATTGGCACAAACGATAAACAAATGTACTCGTAAATCCAATAAAGAAAAAAAGCAAGAAAAATAGAGAGAAGAGAGAACAGTACATGACATGCCACACAAATAAAGTACAAACCAGTACAACAAAGTATTTTCGCAAAAATGCTTGTTACAAAGGAACACAGCTCCAGTTCAACCAGATTCCTGTGCAAACGACCACTATCGAGGTGTAGAATTTACGTTTTATTTTTGTCTTTTTCATGATAAACTTGACCGGCCTGCAATTATTTGCATATACAAACGAAAGACGAAATTGCACACAGATATTTTCGTATTCCAGAAACGTTTTAGGTTCTGGCAAGAAATTTTCTTTTTTGGTTGAATTTTTTGCCAGCAGAATTAATTCTGTAGTTAACTGGGTGTGCATAACAGAATTTGGTACGAATTTAGGATTTAATTTAGCAGCATAGGAACTCAATTTAAATAGAATTATAAATTGTGCGCTTAATTAGCATTCAGAGCATCCCTGACCCCCAGGAAGGAAGAGCAGAGGCGTTGATGGAATGGATCGGTTTGTTATGTTTCTCGATGTCTATGGCCTGCTATAGATAGTGTGAGAACTGGTTGGCTGCTGGGCTTGGATAAGGCCAGTTTAAGGTTAATTATAGTGTTTAGGCACTGCGAGATTAGGTCGCTGACGGGCATCTGGAACAGATACCAGCCGGACTACTGCAGGGTATGTTGCGATGAGAAGGAGTTGGAGACTGTCGAGCACCTCCTCTGTAACTGCCCAACCCATGATAGATTGAGGTTAATGACCCCTGGCAGGGGCTTCTTTGAGGATTTGAATTCTGTCCTGAGAGTCGACATCACGGCTTTCCACAGATTCATTAGTAACTTGAGCTGGTTGAGAAGTTTTTTTTTGTTCTGTTTGGTCTGTGTAATTCCTTCGCTTCCCATTCTCCCTTCCTACTTCCGCTCTTTTTCTTCCTATCACCTCTTTTATCCTTCCTTTTTAAGGACGTTAGGTACAATAGGTCAAATTGACCTCCGGGTACTGTACTTGTCTAAATTGACAAGTACATGTCCTCTAACCTAACCTAACCTACCATTCAGAGCATAACTACTACGGTATTGTTTTGAAACAAAAAAGGCTAACAATAAGGTTCATTGGTTAATTCGATTACGTACCTAAGTAATCGATCGGCTAACAGTTCCCTCTTTAACTAGCCCCTGATCAGTACCAGTGGACTCTATGATTTTGGGAAATGGTTTGCCACGATACTTGGTAACCAAAATGAATGAAGTAATCTGTGTTATGCATACTTTCTCTCAAAAGGGGGACTATGTTGTGGTATCAAGGGTCAGAAAAGGATATTTGAACATAAGCAAGAATCTTGCGGGTATATTCCAAGCGGAAGCCAAAACCAATGGAAGCACATAATACAGGTAGATAGGCAGGTAGGTTGAAGCACGCCAAGTGGCCGTTCGTTGCGCCACAGGTAGGCGCAGTTGCTGACTGAATTCCATTAAACTTATCAAAGAAGATGGTCAGTATACTGTTACGGTTTTACCTTTTTAAAAGCGTTCAAATATGAGTTCATTAATTGCAAACCAAGTAAAAACAAATATGTGTTTAATTTCAGTTAAAGTCTTTATTCTTTACACTAAGTTTTTGTGCCACCCTATACAACTTAACGAAACAACAATAATAATCTGTTTTATTCACTAGTACACACAACTATTCGCTAGATCTTTACAACCACGACTTATTTCGTTCACACGCAACTTCACACAAGGCTGAATGAATTCTTGACTGCTGCCTGCTTTGTCCAGCCCTTTTATAGTCCGGCAGAACCAGTCTAACGAACATTCTTGAAGTGGAAGGTTCGTGATTTCGCCTTCTCGAGAGCTCTATTGCTAATACATTGTTGTTTGTGTACTTTGCTTATGTTGTCTACCCCCTTTTGTCACATACATGTTGTTGTTGGTACCAGGTTCGTTGTACATGTGTGTGTGCAGGTTTAGATAATCAACACGTTCATTGTATTCTTAGTGTTAGTGTGTATTTGTATCGTGTGGCTTTTGTTTATCTTTTTTGTTGTTAAACGATATTAAGTTGTTTCGATTTGCGTAACAATACTAATATATAAAAGGCAAGACATGGCAATACTAACTGGAAATGGCATCGGTGCACTCAGCTCGTATAAGGTTAAATCGAAGATAGCATGGGATTGTCTGGAGAAGCTGAAGCTAAGTAGGAAAAACAAGGTTATCTTCTGCTAGGTTCCAGATCGTATGGAAATTCTCGACAATGAGCTAGCAGATGAGCTTTGAAGGAGTGATGGGACCAGATCTTTTCTGCGGCATGGACGCTATGCTCTGCGAAAAAGAAGGTAAAGAGAGGCAAAGACTCTCAATAATGAGCAAGCAGGCGAGTTTGCAAAGAGAGGAGCTCCTACGCCATTGATGGGTGCAGAATTTTCCAAGGAGTGGACGTTATGGTCACTGAAAAGGAAGATAAAGAGGGCAAAGACTCTCGACCATGAGCAAGCACACGAGTTTATGAAGGGGGAGCTCCTACCTGGTTGATGGGTCCAGAACTCTTCTATGGAGTGGACGGTATTGTCAGTGAAAAGGAAGATAAATTTACAATAAGAAGAAGTCTGAGTCATGCATCAGACTATTCAGGAACAGCCCGAGGCTGTTAGTCGGTCTTTTAAGAGGCTAAATGCGTATTTGCTTTGTAGAGAGATGTTGAAGATTGTATTGAGCGCTTTAAAGTGAGGATAATTGCAAAGAGTTACGCACAAACGTATGGTGTAAATTACAAGGAAACATTTTGCCTGATATTCGCTACGAGATTATTTAGTCTTGCAGCTGAATACCCGCTTCATTTGCATCAAATGAATGTTCAACATTGTACCTGAACAGCGTACCTGAACTGTTTTTGAATGAAAGATTTTCCGACAAAATTTTGAAATTAAGGCACTTTAGCCTCAGAGTAAATATATACAGCATAGAGGTTGTTTCGAGCTCAACATGATGTTAGAAAAAAATAGATGACAACAAAAAGTTGTGCTGCTCATAAATGTTGATGTCATGCCAAACACAACGATGTCGCATACATTTGATGGCAATCTAAAGTCGACAACGACCGACTTTACCTTATTTTTTTATATATTTTTTTTTTTGCCAAATACATGCTGAACTACTAATTAGCCATTACATGAATTAAACTCATAAATTTGCAAAACTTTACTCCATACATTTAAAAATTCAACATCTGTTAGCATCGTAAACCAATTCTTAGAACTATTAGCGAGACTTTACAAACAAACAGTGAAATTTTTAAATTGCCGCACATCCCCTCCCCTTTGGCATGTTTTTTCTTCGAAATTCTCTCTCAAAACCAATGTAAAACAATCACTTCACAAATGTACTCCTGTCAGACTCAAAAGGCAATTAATCTTCTTAACAAAGTGTACACAAGTAATTATAAATCCTTTAGAGTGTGTGAACAACATACGTCATAATATGCATGATTGCAGCAAATTAGTGATGAAATTATGAAACTTACATTCATTTAAGCATTTTAGGGAAAGGCATGAATTGAGTGAAAAACTTGCAAAATCGAAGAGAATATAAAATTTTGACTGCTAAAACATCCAGAGCTGATTCGTTTAGTCAATATTAAGACCAGAGATCAGCAATGAATCGTTTTTGCGCTGCTCATAAGCACTCATGAAATTTTAAATTTGAGTGAGTCAACAATATTAAAATTTAACTACTCTGATTCATTCGTACTCACTACAACGTTGATTTATAAGTACAGGCTGCATTCAAACTCATGACGTCAAACTCATACCATTCGAAATATGTTTGATTCATATGACTACTCATTTAGATTCATAACTTTAGAAAAATACTAATAAATGACCCGAGAGTCTTGAATCATTCATCAAAATTTACAGTCTTAGTTATTGTTGCATTTACAAACAAAGGAAAAAGACACATAAGCAAAAAAACAAAGACAGCAAGCAAAGCAAACACACAACCTTCTAGTGAGTATTTTAGTGTTCGTACGCGAATCATACATATTTTGTGATTCTTGTAAATGTTGAGTCATGGAGAGTCGAAATCAACAGAATTTATGAGTACGATTCGATTCTACTCATCTTTTTGGATACTCATTGCTGATTTCTGATATGAATATGATGAGTACTTCAAACTTTAAATATGAGTGGAGGTTCCATGATATTAAAATAAGTATGATTGCGTATAAGTATCAGAAATTATGAGTATGATTCGAATCTACTCATCTTTTTTAATACTCATTGCTTATCTCTGGTCAATATTAAGACCTAGCTTCTCACACCACCCATGTTGTACGTGTTAATGTTATTCATAAATGTCGGAACCTACAGTTTAAGGTCATCTTCGAACAACAGATTTTTAAAGCAATTTCTATTTACTCTCAGAGTTTTTTTTCATATTTTGTTATGTTTGCTAAGCCAGGTGTTGAACCACACTAGCTAGCAATCTACGGTTCTAAACCATTTAATAAAGCTGCCTTTAAATCCTATCGTGTCATAAGCCGAACAGAATCTATTTGTAGTCAAATGTCCCTTTGGCTGGTGGCAAGAAGTAAGAAAATGTAAAAGCGGGCGGACGAATCTTTCGGCATACGTATGCTATTAAGTTTACTACTGTGTGTCTATTATATGTAGACAGTAGCGTATGTTTTTCTTCTCTCTGAGGCACTTTTTATGATAATTTTGTACTTTTATTGCCCAACCATATCCCAGAAATCTCAACAATCTGTGTTTGCTCCCTTAATATGCTTCTGTTTTCCTGCTTAATTTTCTTTTATTCTCGGTTTTTGCATTCAAATAATGTAGAAGAATTGTGGAAACGTTATTTTTATGAACGTATAACAAGAACTCATAAATTTTGTACAGTTTTATGCTCGCAATTTGTAGAGTTTTTCTTCAGAAACATTTATTTTGCAAGCCTCTTAAGAAGAGGCAAGGCAAGAGTACTAAGAATGCAAATTATTTTTATTAAGTTTGAAAGTACCAATATTTTATCGAATATTTAATTGTCAACAGAAAATTATAAGAGAAGAATGTTTAATTACCCACCACTACACTAGTTCATTAAAAGTTTTTTCATAATTTTAAGAGAAATTAATTTAATAACAACAAATAATTGCCGGAAGCGTGTTTTCTATCACTTCTTAAGAAAATAGAGGAAATTGTTGGAAATAACTGAATTCATGTCCATCTGGGTACCGAGATTTGGGCAATCTGTAGCAAAAAGTGAATTTGTTATGTTCTAAACGCTCCAACACCATCCAGTAGATCCACACACAATTTAAAAACTCGAAATTGGTTTTCTCCTCTTGCTGCTAATCATTCAAAAAGAAACGTCGTAAGTGGAAGAATATTCGAAAGCTGAATAATGTGCTATCAATACATACATACATACATAATTAGTCCTTACAATACCACAGTCATGATTACGACCTAGCTTTTCACACATGTTGTGTGTGTTAATTTTATACATGAGTTACAGTTTAAAGTCAACCCCGAACGACATGCTTTTGAGAAATTTTTCATGGCAACTTAATTTTAAACTCAGTGTTTGCCAGATATCTACTGAAACGAAATCGTTGAAGAAATATTTTTGATAGGGATGTCCGACCTGGGGATTTAATATCTAATAACCCAACATGCAAGCTACTAGACTATGGCGACATCAAGGTGCTTTCAATATAAAGTAGAAATTGGAGGCAATGTCTGGGAATAATGCAGGCCAGTAAACTTATAATGGGTGCTTAGTGGAAGCCGTGTACTCCCAAGAGGAGTAATGGAAAAAATACCACATAGTGAGCATTTCAAAAAGTAAGCGCCAAACTTGCATTTTGATATGCAGGTACCACCAGTTATCAAATATGCATGATTGTCAAGCCAATTGTTAGCCATTATTTGAAAAACAGAATGAATTTGAAATCATAAGAAATGGACTTGTATAAGATACAGAGATTAGCATCTATTGTTGTAACTGAGGCATTGATAACCTCTTCAATAACGGAGCTAGAAACTTTTTGGAATTAAGCCTGTTGAACAGCGAGTATCAGAACTATGAAGACAATGCTTAAAATAATGTGAGACAAATCGAACAGTCGCATGAGAACATTGTGACCTCCATTCCTAACTCCTTAACCTGAATCACGCGAGTAAATTGAGTTCGAAGCTACAAACTTTTTTTAAGATAGCGACCTTCACCATATGGTTTCAGGGTATAGTTAAAGAAACAGGAATGGAGGTCTTGGGGCCTAAAGTTAAATATTCGATAGCCAAGGTGAAACTCGTGGGTATCTTCCAAGCGATTGACTAAGCCATCTAAGATTGAGACGTAACAAAAGTATCTGGCAATTAGGCCGCCCTCCGAGTACTTGGTTCAGATCAGGTGGCAAGTAATGCTAATGAGCAAGCAGATGTGTTAACGAATTCGCGGCTAAAGGAAATATGTAGAAAAGCGAAGAATATCCCTAATTTAAATCCGTTTAATACACTCTTAGCCTTTGCTGATTGCTTACAAGAGAAAAAAATTTGAGATATGTTTAAGACTATACAGTTTGAAAAACGTGCAGCATTAACATTTCGGAAGGAAACATTTGGGTGCTTATCAATGACTAGGCAGAGAAGTTATCCTTTCCGACATTGCCAACCTAAAGTTTGTCTTGGAAAAGACTTTGTGGAGATACAATATAGGGATACCCTAGATACCCTAGATGCCTGTACAATGGTTCGTAGTATAGAAATACTCTAGCATCTCTGCACGGCAATAACACAGATTGAACCTGCTAGTATGAGAGCCAAAGGTGATGGTAAATATCGTGTCCAAATTACTTGATTAACCTGCAGGAATATCAGGAAACAATTCCAGTATCAACAATTATTCCCTTACAAGACTACAGCAGAACAAAGGAACTGCAACTTAAAACTAGCTTCCTCTTTTGAAAGACATATTCTGATGTAGAAAAGTGTATTGTTTTCGCACAAAGGCTGATTGTTGTCAAACTCTAGGAAAAAAACGATAGAATGGCTTATCTTACCAGCTGATGTTGAAAAAAATCGCTGACTCAAGACCATAAAAAGAAGAAAATATTACGAAAATGGTAACGGTGTTTTGCTTTTACATCGTTTCACATAAAAATTATAAGCAAAAGCTACAAAAACAATTAACTTGTTTACATAATAAACAAGTAAACAAAAATATACCAACAAAAACCAGTACAAAAAAGGGGATAAACAAGTAAACAAAAATGCAACTACGAACACTGAAAGAATAAATGTAAACAAAAATACTCAAACAACAATAAAAACGATGTTTACATTTATAGAGATCTCGAGAAGATGAAGACACGAACATTCGACTTCAAGATCATTCATCAGACTGTTTACGTTGACATATAAAAGGCAAGATAAAGCAGGCAATGGAGTCAGTAAATTCAGTCAGCCTTGTGTGAAGACGAGCGGTGTTTAAAGAGAATAATCGTGTTTTGAAGATCTCCACTATAAAGATCTGTGGAACAATTGTTATTGTTTACGCAGACGAGTGGAAAGAAGAAATTGTTGCTGCTTACATCAAGTTGCGAACAGTGGAACGAGGATTAATGGATGAGTTAAAAATACGTATGGGAGGCTCGCCTAAGAAAGGGATTACATTAGATACCTGAGCGAAGCAGGTTGTTGCAGGAGACTTGTGTGGTACATAATTTACTCATTTGCAGTTATTGCAGATATGCAATGCAGTTGCATATCATCCAAAACTCTTTCCTTTACATTGCTATGACCAGAGCCTGTTAGTTTGCATTGCAATCCTTCAATCGAATTAAATTTATTTAACAGATGTAAAGTAGCTATGCACTCTTAAAATATTTACAATGTCATGTAATAAATGTAAAGTATTTAGATGCACTTTACTGCATACATAGGAGACTGCTTTACTGGAAACATAAATCAAGAAAAAAAGGTAAAGAATTGTATTTCATCTAGAGACAACAGTACTATCAAGACATGTATGTTGCCGGGATATTGTATGTCAGAATATTTTCTATTTTCCATATCAAAACGTATTGAATTTTAAAAGAAGTTTAACTTTTCAAAAGAATATTCCCATTCATACATATTGTTTACTACGGTTTGTGTATAAAATTGGATTGTGTGTCAAAATTTTACTCCAAATGTCACAATTTCTGGCATTATCTGTCATTTAAAATATTTTCTAGACAATTTCCGCAAAAGTATTCTCTTATGCTTTCTAGGTTTTTTTCTATTTTTTTTAGTTTTTATGTCAAGAGTTTTGCATGTCATTTTGCGCAAGCTACTCGTGTATTCTTGTCTTTCATTTTTCTTAAATTTTAAATGAACTTAATAAGAAAAAATTTTTTTTGCCAAAATAACTTTACTTTCTATTGAATTTTAAACAAAATGGATGCAGTTAGTAAGTTACGCACATGCATCCAATGTTCGTCAAACTTTACAGGCAACTGATTTAATTGGTGCACAACCAAGAATGAGCAAACTAAAACAAAAAACGAAATATCGTAATAAAGTTTGATCACAACTAGTTGTACGTAGGTTACATTAAACTGGCATCCGCCTTAATAAGCCCAGTTTAATTGGGTCGTTTTAACACCGTTAGTACCTATTCTGTGTAGTTGTAGTTTTATAAGGAGGTGAATTTCTCTCAGATCACCTTTGACTACACATGCACACGTACACACATACCAGCAATGTGTATTCAAAAACATGAGTAGAATCGAATCATACTCATAATTTTTGATACTTATACGCATTCATACTTATTTTAATATTATACTCATACTACTCATATTCAAAGTTTGAAGTACTCATCATATTCATACTTAACAACACGTATGATGTTACTCTCCATAACTCAATATTTACGAGAGTCACAAAATAAGTATGATTCGCGTACGAACACCAGAACACTTTCTAAAAGGTTGTGTGTTTGCTCTGCTTGCTGCTCTGTCTGTTTTGCTTATATGTCTTTTTTTTTTGTGAATGCAACAACAACTAAGACTCTAAATTTTGATGAATAATTCGAGTAACTCGATTCATTTATATGTAAGTATTTTAATTTTCTAAAGTTATGAATCTGAATGAGTGGTTCATGAATCAAATATATTTCGAATGGTATGAGTTTGATGTCAATGTTGTATTCATTATAATTGCAACCTGTACTTATAAATCAACGTAGTTAAATTTCAATATTGTAGACTCATTTATATTTAATATTTCATGAGTGCTTATGAGTACCGAAAAAACGATTCATTGCTGATCTCTGATACATATATAATTGTTCATTAGAACCCTGTCGTCAGGATTACGACTAATTTTAGACATGACTGGCGGTAGCTAGAGATTAAAATCAACTTTGAACGACAAATTTTGTTTTAGAGAAACATTTCATGGCAATTTTATTTTGGTCCCCAGTTATTGCCAGAAATCTGCCGGAAGCGTGCTGAGAGGAAGTCGACCTCAGAAATACGTTTTCACATTCCGTTTTGTTGGAGATGTCTGACGTGGGTTTTGAACCGTGTGGCCTAATGTCTAAAAAGCCAAAACACTACGTACTAGACTATGCCGGTTACAGGATATATTTTGCCACTAAAACCCAAATGAGGGTAAGCGCTAAAGTGTGCAAAGAAGCAATAGTTAGCTGGTAAGAATGATTATTTTGAATTAGGCGCGGGTTAATATTCATACATAGTCTTGTAAGGATGCATAGCATTATTGTCAACAAACTCTTCCTCTCAATTGTGAGGTTAAAATCTGATTTTCTTTAACAAAAGAAATATATTACCGTCCTTAGTCTACTAGGTAGTGTGTTGGCTTATTAGACATGAAGGCACCTTTCATAACCCAGGTCAGACATCTTCAACAAAACGAAATCCAAAAAAAATTTTCTTGGCGACTTCTTCTCCGCAGATCTCTGACAAAAACTCTGGGAATATATCAGAAATTGCTATGAAAAATTTCTCAAAAATCTATGTTTCGGATTCGACTTCAAGCTGTGTGTAAAGCCACTCGTATATAAAATTAACACACACAACATAAGTGATGTGAGAAGCTAGGTTGTAATCCTAACTGAACGGGTATAATGACCAATTATGTATGTATGTATTACCGCCCATAGCCATTTAAAATATGTATGTGTTTCCACTTACTTTTGCGGCCATAATCATGGCAATAAAACACATGTTAAGGTAATGAAAATTGCAACGATTGTTCAAATTGTAGAAAGAAACGTGTGTGGAATCCATGCCAATACAATTTACACATGAAATCCTAACGAAAACAAACAATAAATTTTTCCCATGCAGACGTACATTTATATACAAACGTATGAATCACTTCGAGTATTCAATGCATTGGAGAATTTGAAATATGTTTTTATAAGATGAGCGAAATTAAACAACGTGGCTTAGGAAGTATAAAAACTGTAAGATTCAGATTAGAGCTGTTCGATGTTAATCGATGCATCGTAAACATCGATGTTTTGATTTCGATACATCGTTAAAATGTCGATGTATCGTATCACACGATGTTAATCGATACATCGATATTTTTTATTCGATGTATCGAAAAGCTGAATTTTAAATTTACGCATCCGACAGCTTTTGTTTAGATTACAACTCATTTAAAGTAGTGACAATGTTTTTAAACAAAAACCCTCTAAGAATGACTTACATACATACACATACATAATTGGTCATTACAACCCTTCAGTCAGGATTACGACCTAGTTTCTCACACCACTTATGTTGTGTGTGTTAATTTTATACATCAGTGGCGGGATCTACAGTTTAAAGTCGACTCCGAACGACAGATTTTTGAGAAACTTTTCATGCCAATTTTATGTACTCTCAGAGTTTTTGCCAGAAATCTGCTGAGAGGAAGTCGCCGAAGAAATACTTTTTGTATTTTATTTCGATGTCTGGCCTGGGGCTCGAACCCTGGCTTTTCGTCTAATAAGCCAACACACTACCTACTAGACCACGGCGAATGACTTAATTTGATTTAAAATCGCTTGATTTTATTTTTTTTTTTCAAAATGAGCCCTTTTTTTCTCAAACGAAAGCTTATACAATTTCCTTTAAGACCTTTGTAATCGCTTAATGGGATGGATATCTATCAAAAAAATTATTATTTAATTCAAGAATAAGATTTTTCAATATTTGGCTTGAAAACGTACTACCTAAATGATCTTAAAAAAGTATTTGCATTCTAAGGACATTCGGAAATTAGTTTTTTATAAACAGTGTTAAAGTTTGGACGTGCGTTATTTACAATGGCTTCCGCTTCCAAAAAGGAAATGTTGACTTCTTTCTGTTGTAATCCCTTAGATATGCGAAATATTTCCGACAACTTATTGAAAAAATTCCCAACGCTTTCAAAACGTTTGCTAATTTGTGGATCGTACAGGAAAATGGTGGGAAAGTTGGACACATTACCGGTTATTCCAGATGAGAACAAAATCAATTCTGAAAATGATGACAGTTCTGCAGGAGATGATGGTTGTTCTAACTTTTCAGTAGAACCTATAAGACCTAATAATGAGTGCCAAAATCAACATCACAAGAATGCAGTAGAAGTTTTTGAACAAATAAAAAAGAAGTACAAAACGTCACATAGTAGATCTGAAAGAATTCAACTTCTTCTTGCCCCATCGTCATGGAGTTGTTCAAAAATAATGACCGAGTTTGGAACGTCTCAACGAAAAGCAAGAATTGCTAAAAATTTGGTTGCTGAGCATGGGATTCATACACTTCCAAGCGAGAAGAAGGAAAAAACTTTAGCGTGCGAAACTGAAGCTCTAGTAACTCAATTTTATCATAAAATATTAAAATAATATTGAAAAATCTTATTTTTGAATTAAAGAATAATTTTTTTGATAGATATCCCACTCGCATCCCATTTGAGCAAAAAAAAAAAGAAGGGCCCATTTTGAAAAAAATTTAAAAAAACAAAATTAATTAAAAAAAAAATAAAAAAAATATTTTAAAAATTAAAAAAAATATTTTTGGAAATATTGAAGAAATAGCTATCTAATATCCTTTGGAAAATTTTTGCTAGGATCAATAGGTGAAAAGTTACACACATTTAAAAAAAACCCTGTATCACCAAAAATGTCCATCTTTGGCCCCCTCTAACTCCGGCAGTTCTTGACTGATAGAGCTGAAAATTTGTGTCTGGCATACTATCCAATAGTACCCATATATTAAAAATTTTGTTTTTTCTATCCATATAAATATAACTTGATGTCATGTTTTACACAATTAGGACTGTAATAATCTAATAACACTGAATTTAATGAAAAAATTCCTCATAAAATAAACAATTCTTGTATTCAATATGTTAAAATAGTTCGACTTTTATTCAATTAATTTTGTTAAGTTCCAGTTAGAATAAATACGATGCATCGCAAACATCGATGTTTTTTTTAATTGATGCATCGAATAACATCGATGTTAATTAATGATGAATCGAATGGCAAAAAACATCGATGTTTTATTTACATGAACAGCTCTAATTCAGATACGAATTCTAAAATCAAAGGTATGAATCCACTACAAACAATTTTTGCAAAGAAAAAACATTGAAAATCTCTCAGAGATTTTTAAATTCAGTTAGGCTCCGGTTGATGTTGTTATTTATTTATGTATATACGTGTTGAATTGTTTAAAATTGAATCCATTTACCGCAAATAAATCGTACTCGTTAATCATTCTCTATTAAACAAGAAATCGTACAACGAATGATGTTGCGATTTTCACGGTTTTCTAATATTTTATGTGATCATGATTTGCAAAGAAAAACAATTTCATATAAAAATAAAAAGGTTTTGTTCTTATATAAAACAAAAATTATACGAATACAACAGGAAAATTTTATAATTTTAATGGATTATATTAGACAGTGACGTATACTTAAGTGGGTCTACAAATTTACAGCGTTGGAATTTGGTACCACTAATATCAAGGTAGTAGCTTTAAATTACTTAAGTATAGAAGCTATAGTCTTGTCAAAATATTACTTTCCCCGAGAAATTCATTCAAGTTTCACGGACCAATTCAGAACAGACGAAAAAGAAATTTGATGTGGAATCTTTTCAGCACAGCTGAACCGTAGACTGTAGCTCGCACTAACCAATTCTGGCTGAAATAGTGCCTAAAATGATTGTCGTTGTGAGAAAATATATATCGTAAAGAGAGACACTTATTTTTTTGAAAGACATTAAATCCGTAGAGAATCTAATATTCTCCAAGAAGGCCTAATATTGTTTATAGAAGGGATAACTAAATATTCTACGATTGCCTTCGTGTGGATCCTTGAACATGGTGACATTGAATGTAACAGCAAGTGAAATATTCAATAGCCAAGGTGAAACTCGTGGGTATTTTCCAAGCGGTAGTTTAAGCCATCCAAGGATCTGTGTAATTCAACTTAAATAGGTCAGACTGTCCTACGAGTACTTGTTACAGATCAGGTGACATGTAATGCTTATGAGCAAGCAGATGTGTTGTTGAATTCGCGGCTGAAGAAAAGGCGTTGAAAGGCGAAGATTCTTCTTAATTTAGATCCGCTTAAGACACTCTTAACCTTTGCTGATTACTTTCAAGAGAAAGAAATTTGAGTTTTGTATCAGACTATACAGCTTGAAAAACGTGCAGCATTAACATTTCAGAAGGAAACATTTGGGTGCTTATCAATGGCTAGGCAGACAGGTTATCCTTTCTGACATCGTCAGCCTAAAATTTGCCTGGTACTCGGCTTAGAGGAGATATAACATAGGTATACCCTGTATAGATAGAGGTCTGTACAATGGAGCGTAAGTTGGAAATACTCTAGCAGCTTTGCACGGCAATAATACAGATTGAACCTCCTAGCATGAGAGCCAAAGGTCATGATAAATATCGTGTTCAATTATTTGATTAACTTACAGGAATATTAGGAGAGAATTCCAGTATCCATCAACAATTCTTTTCTTACAGGACTACAGCAGAACAAGGGAACTGCAACCTAAATTCGGTTTCTCTTTTGAAAGATATATTCTGATGTAGAAAAGTGTATTGTTTTCACAGAAATGCTGATTGCTATCTAACTCTAGGAAAAGTTTTAAAATCATTGGATACCAAAACGATAGAATAGCTTATCTTACAAGCTGATGCTGATGCAGCACCATAAAAAGAAAAAATTGTGTATCGTGCATTATTACTGGCGAGGGTTGTGTGGGTTCTTGAACATGGTTACACTGAAGGTAACAACAAGTTCCTGCACTTGCAAGGGTTGATACAGCAGAAAATTTCAAATGAGTTCATAAGTGAGATAAATATTCTCATCCAAACTTATCTCAAAAGAAAGTTGAGTTTAAACAACAAATGTTCGGAGTAAAATTTGCGTTAAACTTAATTACAATCCATGTAGGAACCTCATGTCAGTTATAATGGGATACTGTCCCCTTGTGTGCATATGCCCTGATGCTGGAAATACATCATAACGACTTCTGTAGAAGCTGTAATGAGGCAAAGGCTTCTTTGTCACCCAGAATTTATTTTTGTTAGATTAGATCCACATCATCATAAAATAATCCGGACGACGGAGAAATGCCGGCCAGTTGATACAGTTGTATGACGGAGTAGGTACTACATATTAGTATTACAACGGCATCCAATTCAGCTATGCTAACAACGGGTGAAAATATTTAGTACTGTTTTGGGTCCAGCATTTAGGCACATCAGGAAATGTTTGACTGTACAAATATTATTTTTTGATTGCTTGTTATGTGGTCCTGAATAAAGGACCTTACTTAGGATTCGTGTTATTTTTATTTCAAGCGTTCTTAGGAAACAAAATCTACATTTAAAATAGAAACTGGCCATCATATAGATGAACATGCCAAAGTATTAACATTTTTTATACAAGAATGTCGCTTTTACAGTTTCCCATCATAAGTAAACATCTTCATCAAGGCAAAACTGCATTCACTTTAACGGTCATAACATAAGCTCTTGCACAATTGAAACTCCTTTTAACACAATTTATTTCAAATTATTTGTAAATTTTATTCACACAAAAACAAAAACCAGTAAGAAAAGAATCAACAACACGCAGTTAAGTTGTTAAGACAGCAATCATAGGCCACTGCAAAGCTAAATATTGTTAACCACGCAATGCAGCGGCTATCAAGTTAACAAGCTGGCTGATATACACTCAATCGAAATTATAAAACAACAACATCATTAACTTTGTGCTGCATGCTGCATGCAAATATTAAATTAGCAAATTTGTGTGTGTGCATGTGTGTGTAAATGGTTTAGCAATTATGATAACATTGTAAAATAGCTTATAACGGTAATTTGAAATTGTGTTTGTGTGTATAAGAACCGTCATTTTAAACCATTTTGACAATGATGATAAATGGCCGTAGGCGTATGGACAACATTTTTCATAGAATTTTTTTTATAAAAAATTAATGAACAAATTTTATTTTTCAAATACCTGGTATAGTCATCATACTAAATGCGCTTTCATTTCAGTTATCAGAAAAACAGAAATTAGTTTCGACAGAAAATTAAATGATTGCGTATTTTTAATGAACATAAATACTGATGCACGAACAGTTATAGATACAAAGGTGAGAAAAATGTTGTGATAGATAGGAAGTCAACAATAGTGTTACGTTTTTACCTTTTAAAAACGCTTAGATTATGAGCTCCTAGATTGCAAGTAGAATAAAAATAAATTTTGTTTTTAGTTTTAGTTATGCCCCTGTTCACAACTTGATGTAAACAACAATAAGTGCTTTGTTTGTTATTCTTCTTGACACTCTTTTGCGTATACAATAATAATTACTAGTCAATTGTTCAACAGGTCTTTGTAACAGAGATCTTCAAACCACAATTATTCTCTTCAAACACAACGCGTGTTCACATAACTTTTACTAACTCACTTGCCTGATTTGTCTTGGCTTTTATATGGCACGGTAAACTATCTGATGAATGTTCTTGAAGGCGAATGTTTGTGGTTTCGCCTTCTCGAGAACTCTATAAATGTAAACATCGTTGTTTCATTATGGTTGTTTGTGTATTTTGTTTACATTTATTCTTGTAGTGTTTATTGTTGTATTTTTGCTTACTCGTTTACCATTTTTATGCTGGTGTTTGTTGGTATATTTTGGTTTACTTGTTTACCCCTTTTTATGCTAGTGTTTGTTGTTATATTAAGCAGTACGATTATTTGTAAACGAGTTTGTTTACTGCATTGTTTTGTTTTTGTAGCTTTTGTTTATAATTTTAATGTTAATCAATGTAAAAGTAAAACACCAGCATCTAGATTTTTCCTTTTCGTAACTATATGATAGGCCTTCATTTCTATATTCTTTACTAGGGTATATATTTTAAGAAGAAAAGACGTATTCATCCTTACACTTTCAATTTTTTAAGCCTACACAAGTCATCGTAATCTACTCTGCCTACTGTCTTCGCTTATTCGACGAAATCCCGTGGTTCGATCCCCAGCTAAGACGTCCCGAACGTAACGAAATTTGAAGAAAAATTGCGTCTTTGCGCAACTTCCGCTAAGCAGTGGTCTGGCAAAAATTCTGTGAATAAATAAAATTGCAAATAAAAATTTCTCAAATCTGTCATTTATAGCTGAAGATCAAGCCACTCATGGCTAAAAATTAACAAAAATAACATGAATAATGCGAGGAGCTCGGTTGTAGTCTTAACTAAAGGATTGTAATGACCAATTAAATTAAGTAAGTAAGCGATAACCAAATGCAGCAGAAAGTAAATTCAAAAGATATATGTCCATATGTATATAGGGAATATAAGGCCTCCCACTCAGACTGGTTGGCTGTTGCACGTGTCTTTGGCGTTTTATGGATGGTTATTCTTCGTCGAAATGATGAAGCTCATTTACTCTTTATCATTTAACTCTTTTAGGCTTGACCAAATTTCGCTCTTTTTATTAACAACGATGATGACGAAAGCTAGCAGTCAGTAGAGGCATATTTTTTTTTAATTTTTCGTCAATGCGACGAAGAGTAACGTTAATGTACAAAAATGAAGAATAACCATCCAGGGTTAAAAGATGGGTGGCCAGCGTACGTATACTAACTGCAAGCTGAGAGAAAAAGTTATAGTTGACGATGGTCAATACTTTAAAAAATTTATTAGTAACCCCATTTGTACTCGCCGTGGTCTAGTAGGTAGTGTGTTATCTTAGTAGACGTAAGGCATCGGTTCAAACCCCAGGTCAGACATCTCCAACAGAACGAAATATGAACAAAGATTTCTTCGGCGACTTCTTCTCAGCAGATTTCTGACTAAAACTCTGAGTGCAAAATAAAATTGCCATGAAAAGTTTCTCAAAAATCTGTCGTTCGGAATCGACTTTATACCACTTATGGATAAAGTTAGCACACACAGCATATATGGTGTGAGAAGTTAGATTGTAATCCTGACTGAAAGGTTGTATTGAGCAATTATTCAATTCATTAATACTTATTTTGTGCTTCGTGTATACGTTGAGTTATGGAGAGTCGAAATCAATAACATCATGCGTATTGTTAAGTACGAGTACCATGAGTATTTCAAACTTTGAATATGAGTGGTATGAGTATGATATTAAAATAAGTATGAATGCGTATAAGTATCAAAAATTATGAGTATGATTCAATTCTACTCATCTTTTTCCTGATCTCTGGTACATATTACAAATAAAAATCTTTCCTTCTCTTTTGATTGATTCTTCTTGCCAATCATAAGCTTAATTACCATACAAGTTTAAAACTACGCTACATTTTTTTAAATTTTGCTACCAAGTTTCCTATTAAATGTGACTTCAATTACACAAAGAATTCTCTGGAAAATAGAAAAAGAATCGCAGAAATTGTATGTGGCATAAAGAAGTGAAATGAAATCCTACTTGTTGGCAGTTGTATGGCCATTACAATGCAAACAAGAAAAGAAAAAGATTGAAAATATAAAAAAATTAAAATAAAAACCAATAAAGACAACATTTGTTGGTTTATCTCAGCAATTAATCACATTCTCTAAGTTTACCAAGCTTAAAGTCTACCAGGCTTAAAGATAAACGACATTTGAATGGCCATCTTGAAAATTAATACATGAACTCTGTGGTGATTTTGAGATTGCCGAACTTCTAAATGACCATTACAAACCGAAAATACTGTTATCATAAGGCATTAAGAAAAAAAGCCATGAAATATTACTTGTGGGAAAAAATAAAAGAGCGTTCTTAACCTCGCTTTTAATAAATTTTTTAGTCTTTGATTTCTTTTACTATGTAGTTCTTGTTGCTGTTGTTTTTGTAAATTTTTTTTGTTTTGCATTTTTGGTCTCCTTAAGTTTAAAGAATGAATGGAAATTTGCATAAATAACTGAACCCAAGATGGCAATAACTTATGCCAGCTTTTGAGAGAAATTTCTCAACTTGGGGGTGCATTGCTCGCAAAGAAAAGAAAGTTAATAAGAAAACTTCGAAAGATTATTTCATTATTTCGAAATACGAAACCTATTTCCTTCAATGATAAGAAATTAACCAGCAAGTAAGACAGCGTTTCCGCGTTTTCAGCTGCTCTACGCACAGGGACTGCTTTATAGAGGAAATAAACAAAGAGAAAGACCTTCATTTAGCTTTACGACCATAAAGTCAAAGCTCCTAACCTTTATAAAACTCTTTATAAATCCCAAGGCTATACAACAGCCTACAATATATGTACATACATATATCACTCCTAGTGTCATAAAGTTGTGTTCTTCTTCTTAAATACTTGGTTGGGTCACTTAACAGTTGGAAGTTGTGTTTCAAGTGGAACGGCATAAATTAATTTGTGTTTCCATTGCTGTATCCCTAGATATATCGCTGCTGTTTTAGCATGAAATTGTTCGTTCAGTTAATTTACATTTTTATTGAAATATTTACGACCCCTAATAGCCATGAATATGGGCAATTTTGTTGGCACATGTTGAAGGACATCAAACACAATAAAAACGACAATTTTACAAAACATATAGAAAAGCTTTAACAGTGTTTAAGAGATATTGGCTTAATAAAATGAATTTTAGAAGTCTCTGCACATATCCTGACGATGTCTAAATCTGGCAAATTAGCTGTAATTTATTCAGTTTGTTTTACCAAATTACCATGGAGTGTAATTTGGGTTTTAAGTCGCCGTGGTCTAGTAGGTAGTGTGCTGGCTTATTAGACGAAAACCCAGGGTTCGAGCCCCAGGCCAGACATCAAAATAAAATACAAAAATTATTTCTTCGGCGACTTCCTCTCAGCAGATTTCTGGCAAAAACTCTGAGAGTAAATAAAATTGCCATGAAAAAAGGTTTCTCAAAAATCTGTCGTTCGGAGTCGACTTTAAAGTGTAGGTCCCGTCACTCATGTATAAAATTAACACACACAACATAAGTGGTGTGAGAAACCAGGTCGTAATCCTGATTGTAATTTGTGTTTACTGAATGAGTTCTAGAAAAGTTGGCAATTCCAGAGTACACTTATTTATAATGGCGATAGTTTTGAACGCAACATGACAATGAGAATGAATTACCAGAACACATTGTTGCAATGCCTGTGAGGCATTAATGCATCTCAGAGGCATATGTTCGCAGTGCCTTAGAACTATAGGGGCTATTCGATCAGTTCAATTTTTGACTAATAAAACGAGCCGCATGGCGATATTGAAGTCACCGTAGTCTAGTAAGTACTGTGTTGGCTTATTAAAGCTGATGCTACGTTTCAAACCCCAGCTCAGACATCTCCAACAAAACGAAATTTGAAAAATATTTTTTCGGCGGCTTCCTCTCAGCAGATTTCTGGCAAAAATTCTGAAAGTAAAATAAAATTGCAATGAAAAATTTCTTAAAAATCTATTATTCGGAGTCGACATTAAATTGTAAGTCCCGTCTCGTATAAAATTAACACACACAACATAAGTGGTATAAGATTCTAGGTCGTAATCTTCTCTGGAGGGTTGTAATGACTAACTATGTATGTATTTATGTATGCATGAGTTCTGTAGCAGTTGGCAATTGACCTTAAATTACATCGAATAATCATCTTCAGCGATAAGACCCATTTCGGGATAAATGAGTGCTTGAACAAGCAAAATCAAACACGTTGTTTAAGGGCGGCCAATGCATACCAAAAAAGTCACTGTTTGATATGGAGTTTGAGCTTGAGAGAGCCATCCGTTTACCTAGCACTACGAACGATGTTGGCCAGATCATCCCTTTCGATAGCGAGCAATACAGCTCGATGACTAACACCCAAAATTGGGTGATCTGGACAGAAACAACATGTCACATTATATATTCTACATGAGCGGCATCTCAAGTGGAAGAGAAGAAATCTGTCTTTCGGAGGCGACTATAAACTGAAGGTCCCGTTAAGCATGCATAAAATGAAATTAAAATTAAAACATAAGTGGTGTGAGAAGCTAGGTTGTAATCCTGACTAACTATGTATGTGTTTATGAATGTTTGTATGAATGAGTTCTGTAGCAGTTGGCGACTGACCGTATTTTTATTGAAAAATTAGCTTCAACGATAAGGCCCATTTCGGGCTCAATGAGTGCTTGAACAAACAAAATCAAACAAGTTGCTCAAGGGCGTCCAATGCATATCAAAAAAGTCACCGTTCACCTAACCCTACGAACGACGTTGGCCAGATCATCCCTGTCGATAGCGAGCACTATATCTCGACGACAATCAACTTCTTTTGGCCCAAAATTGGATGAGCTGGACACAAACAACATGTGGGCGGCTCATGCCACATTGGATATTCTGCACCAGCGGCATCTCAAGTGGAAATGAAAAATTTGTCGTTCCGAGTCTATTTTATATAAAATTATCTCATATATAAAATTAACGCACACACAACAAAGGTGGTGTGAGAGACTAGGTTGTAATCTTGATTGAAAAGTTGTAATGATTAATTATGTACGTCTATACATATGTATGTAGTAATGATAACTAGCCACCGAGTTAGTGCGATTTGACGCTAATAAAGTTTTTTTTGTAAGGTTTTCTTAAGACAGCAAGTTTGTGCGAACAAACTACAGCCGACAGCATTCATCAAAGCTTAGATAACATACACCATCGGTGAAATTCAGACTGATTTATGCGTCAGGGTCATGGCAATTTAGACATCTCGGATCAGATCCATCCAAAGAAACTTTGGCGGAAATTTGAACAATGTTATGTTCCACACATAGCGCAATTAATAGGCCGACAAACAAAAAAAATTTTAAATTTATCCACACAATATGGAAAGCGCATAATGAAAGACCCAAAATTCAAATCTAATAAATTGTAAACTTTTACATGCGATACACTTTAGTGTAGGTCAGTGCCCTTTGTTAGTAGAATAATAAATGCATACAATTCATAGCTCGTCCTAATGGTCTGTATTGCGGCATTAATTTTTAAACGCTTCTAGCACACACACCCATTTCCCCTTTAAAATCTTATAAATTTTTATTTTCAAATTTCTTTTGTAAATATTTTCTAAACCTTTCAGAAATAAAAATAAAAAAAAACGAAAAATTAAGCAACCATAATGGATATCGTTTTTTGGAGTTGAAGGTTCAGTGGCTTAAGTAACGTAATTCTATGTATTCATATACTCTAGCAAATGAATACCGCAGATAAAATGATGAGCTGTGATGAATAGAGTGGGCATATGCTTTTTAAGTGATTACAGTGGGTCGTTACAACCTTTTAATCAGGGTTACGACCAGAGATCAGCAATGAATAGTTTTTTGGCTACTCATAAGCACTCTTGAAATTTTGAATATAAGTGAGTCAACAATATTGAAATTTAACTACTCTGATTCATTCGTACTCAGTACAAACTTGATTTATAAGTATGAGTACAATGAGTATGAGTACAACGTTGACATCGAACTCATACCATTCGAAATATGTTTGATTCATATGCCTACTCATTCAGATTCACAACTTTAGAAAAATACTCTTATAATAGTTATAAATTATTCGAGTGACTCATAAGGCACATAAGCGAAAAAGACAGAGCAACAAGCAGAG
This sequence comes from Sarcophaga subvicina, assembly GCA_936449025.2. Lineage (NCBI taxonomy): Eukaryota > Metazoa > Arthropoda > Insecta > Diptera > Sarcophagidae > Sarcophaga > Sarcophaga subvicina. The sequence continues at coordinate 84,854,433 of OW388084.2, forward strand.
CAAACACACAACCTTTTAGTGAGTCTTTTAGTGTTCGTACGCGATTCATACTTATTTTGTGATCCTTGTAAATGTTTAGTCATGGTGAATCAAAATCAACAACATCATACGTATTGTTAAGTATGAGTACGATGAGTAATTCAAACTTTGAATATGAGTAGTATGAGTATGATATTAAAATAAGTATGAATGCGTATAAGTATCAGAAATTATGAGTATGATTCGATTCTACTCATCTTTTTGAATACCCATTGCTGATCTCTGGTTAAGACCTACGTTCTCACGGCACTTATGTTTCGTGTGCTAATTTTATATATGAGCAGCGGGACTTATAGTTTAAACTCGATTTCGAAGGGCAGATTTTTGAGAAACTTTTTCATGGATATATTATATATTTTGTTTTGGAAATGACTGACTGCATCATTCAAATACCAGAGCATAGAGGTTTCGTTTTTCTTATTCTTTTAAAATTACAAATACTTTCATAACCCGGTCTTATCGTCGTAATGGCGAGTGCTAATAGTAACATATAATCAAAGGCAAAAATGGTCTTCCAGAGGGTTTCAGAGATTTATTTAGCAAGTAATTTGACCCATTTTGTGAAGAACTATCAATCGATTTCGTTTTCTTATGTGTTTCTTACAATATTTATGGCATTAGGCTCCATGCTGCTAAAATCTAAGAGAAAATTACGTTTTTGTTCCACTGTATATCAACATATAGAGACATTGCATCTCTAGTGCAAGCATCATGTGTGTATACATAACACCGTATGTATGTATACGGTAGTAATCATTTTTCTTGCCACTGAATCATGATCTTTTCCATACAATGCCTTTAAGCTTCTTAAATAAAGTTCATTAGCTGAACCATAGTTTACTTTATAACAAAATAAAGCATCACACTTAACATAAACAGATAAAAAGAAATTTCATACAAACTTTCCTTATATGTTACATGCAAATTTTAAATTAAATCCGTAGTACCACAGTAAATGTCTGGAGTAAAATAAGAACTTTTTCAAAAATTGCCAATCGTAGGGTGCTGTTCGAAACAAATAACGCCATATGGACTAGCTAAACTCACGTGATATAAAACACTTCCATTCATGCAACGTGAACAATGGATGTACAACACATATTCAATATGCTTCTGATGACTTTACTAGTAAGAGAGACTCTATGCACAAAACTTATTTTAAAAACTTAAAAATTTATAAGCACAACAAAAACTACTTTTCGTTGAATTTTGTAGGAGACTTAATTGAGATTGAAAGTTTGTGTTATTTTTGCTTTAATAAGAGCAATGGACTTGAAACTTATGTACGTGGAAATTGTATTTACGGTGCCCAGTTCTAGAAGAAATTTTATTAAACACACAGCGTCTATTTACTAAACTACGGTGCTTACTATTAATATCACTGAACGATAAAAATTATTTTTAAATTTGAATTTTTCTCACAAGAAAGTCTACCTTGAACTATTTCTTAAACAACCCACATTCCTTTGCCCCAGATATATATAAGTCAGTTCAAATAAAACAGAAACACTGACAAGTCAAATGACAGACGTCTCTCAAAACCGTCATCCATCGTTCAATATGCTATACCTCCATCAGAAAACAAATTCTATTGGTTTACTTGTCATAAACTTATGGTCTTATGACAGAAAAGTTTTCAACAGTTTTTTGTTTTGTACACATACATACCGCAAATACATATGTACACATATATTGATAGATAGGCAGAAATCATAGATTGCTTTAGGTCATGTTAAATTCAATTACAAGGTAAAATAATAACAATAAAATTCATGTGTTAATAAGATCTTGTTGTCATTAGTTTTTCAAGTAAAAACAACAAAGAATTTCTAACCTTTTAGGAGCCTAGGGAAACAGATGAAGGTGCAGCTTATGTTATGCATACTTTTACTAAATTTTTTACTAAATAATTGTTCCAGCACCAGCACTCGTGCACTTCTTCGAGAGTATGGGTTCGCATCCGACCAATAACATCACGAATGTTGACCTTCAAATACTCAATTATATCTGGTTTGCCGGCATAACAGTTTTCTTTAACGGTGCCCCACAGAAAATATTCCAACGGTATCAAATCGTAGCTTCTTTGCTGCCAATTTATATCAGCATTAAACGCCCACCAAACGTTGATGCAATAAATCGATTGTAGCATGAGATGTGTGGCAAGTTGCGCTATCCTGTTAAAACCAAATATCATTCACAAAAAAATTGGTTATCATGGGGCGTTAGGTGTCTCCATTGACCGTAATGGTTGCGCTGTCTTCATTTTCAAAGAAATATGGGCTAATGATGCCTCCGATAAACAAGTCGCACCAAACGATCATTCGTAATGGGTGCATTGGCTTCTGTAAGATCACTTGTGCCGTTTCCCATTGGCTCATCTAGAGAAGCGAAAACGAAGCGGATGGTCATGCGGATTCAATTCTTGAATTTCGTAAGTCGTCACACCAAGATCTTTTCTCAATATTCGACGTAAACTGGTGCGTGAAATGTTCAATTCTTGAGAACGATGACGAATTAATATTGATAGAACTTAGCTACAGCTTCGATATTTTCGGGTGTACACACTGTACAAGCACGCTCACGTTTTGGCCATTAACAATGAAACAAGTTTCACGAGCTTTAGCAATAAACTTGCGTACACCGGGCACTATTGGTCCTTCTCTGCCACCAGATTTTGTACGACATTTTCAAGGAATTTCCCGATCAATTGTCTTTATTTTGGATATAAATTTTCAATAAATACCAACGTTCCTCAAGCTGAAATCGATTCATTACGTTTAGTGAAGAGAATATACTGAATTTTGTGACAGAACTAAGCAAAGCTATGATGTAGTATGAGTACAACAAAATTTATTACAAAATTTCTTAAAATTACCTACGAACACAAGCACATTTACTGAGAAACTGTTCATGTATAAAATTAACACACCCAACATAAGTGGTGTGGGAAACTAGGTCGTAATCCTGACTCAAGGGTTGTAATGACCAATTACGTTACGTTACAAGCACATTTACTAAGTCTAGTTAAACTCAATATATTAGGGAGATTAGTCTTCAAATAATCACGTTCACGACCAAAAACAGGACCACATAATGTAGGTAATGTACCGCAATGTGTAGATAACAAGTTTGGATTTGTATGCCGCCATTCGATGTGTTCTTCGCACTTTCGTACTACCTGCTGCGAAGACTACAATACTTTTAAAGCTTTTGGTTCTTATTAACAACCCTTTTTCAATGTAAAATTTCCTAGTCTGGCGTCTAGCAAGATGTTTTCCAAGGTATTTAATTCGCGATTGTTATGGCACTATTTGATTATTTACTCGGACGGGCGACCACGTTTATCTTTCTAACGTGATTACCACATGAACACCAATTGTTTTCACTCATCTTAACCCTCCAAAGGTGTAAGCAACTTTTAAATGGAAAATGTGTTCCTGTTACGAAAATGGAAATGGTATTACATTAACAATGAACTTGTTTACATGATAGACAAGTAAATAAAAATATATCAACAACATCAGTGTAAAAAAGCGGATAAACAAGTAAACAAAAATGCAACAACAAACAATGTAAACAAAATACACAAACAACAATGAAACAATGATGTTTACACATATGGAGATCTCGAGAAAGCGAAGCCATGAACATTCAACTTCAAGACCATTCATCAGAATGTTTACGTTGGCTTATGCAAGGTAAGACAAAGCGGGTAACAGAGTCAGTAAAATTCAGTCAGTCTTGTGTGAAGACGCTTTGCGTGTGAAGAGAATAATCGTTCGTTGAAGATCTCCGTCATAAAGATCTGTCGAACAATTGTTATCGTTTATTCAAAGGGTGTAAAAAGAGGAATAACAAACAAAGCAAATGTTGTTGTTTACATCAAGTTGTGAATAGTGGCATACAGAATTGTGCGAATAATAAAGAATTTTAATTAAAACTAAACACAAATTTACTCTTATTTTATTTGAAATCTAGGAACTCAGATTTTAAACGTTTTTAAAAGGTAAACACGTAACAATATTTTTCCAGTTCCAACCCAATGTGCTGCATAAATGTTTTGAATCACTTACTTGCTCTTTTTAAGGATCGTAGTCGATTGAAGAGCTTTAAGTATCTTGTTTACAGGATAGTTTGTAAATTCGGTTGTCGCTTATGGCAATTATTTATTTTGCTTTTGACAAAAAAAAGTCTTCCATCATAAATTCCTTTTTTTCCTGATATATGCTGTAAAACCTGCTTCCACATATGGTTCACACACACATTTTATTGGCATATGATTTACCGTAACTTAGTAAACAAATGAAATTTAATTTTTCGTCTTAATTGCCGTCATTAATGATGAATATTAATTACATGCCATACATCTGATGAACCATTTATTTACACAGACTTCTTCCATTCATTTGTCTTATCCCCGTGGTAAAATATTAAAAAAAACTAAAGGATTGGCTGATTAATGGATACAAAATTATTTGCGTTAATCTACTGTGGACATATGAAACTCCTGGCAAAATACATATCAAGTATATGGGTTTACACGTGTGTGTGTGTAGTTATAAAACATTCAGAAAAACTAAAGAAATCAGCATAATAATGATAAATATTTAGGTGAAGGTCTTAATAAACACGATCTAAAGACATGCAATTTATTTATTACTGTGAAAAAGGGGTTGCCAAATTGTGGCAAAATAGTTAAATTTTGGTATTGAATTTTATTTTTTTTAATTTGTTCTTTTAAAAAACAAACTTAGTTACGTTTAGAACTTTCCTTTGTTTCGAAAGATTTAGAAGGAAAAAAGAACGCAATAACAAATTGTCTTAGGGTTTCTAGAAGTTGCCACACTGCAAACAAATGAAGTACAAAATAAGAAAAATGGAATTAAACATTAAAAATCGCGACGTATAAACACGCATAAAGCTTGATCCTTGTAGCACTTTTTATTCGAGTTTTTTTCAAAACGAAATCCTCGAATAAACGGTCGAAAAAAGTAGGTCTCCTTCCATCCATCCTTGTTCATAAATAACGAGGATTTCTCAAGAAAAGTTTGGTTTATTCAAGATTAAGGAAGATAGGAATATAGCTGCAAAATACAGTGCTGATGAGGTGACCAGGACTATTGGTAGTTAGATTCAGTGCAGCCAAATCCTGATCTAACATGGACTATGGACATGCTGCTATTCTAGGAAGATGTAGGCATATTAGAGTCGATTATATGATTCCTTATAACTTTCTGAATATAACGTTTGCTTTTAGAATTCCAACAAAAGACTTCTGGCCTGAAGAACCGAAGGTTCCAAATGGTACCCTTGTAGTTTACACGGATGGTTCAAAGATGAGTGAAAGGGTGGTCTGTGATATATTTATTTGGGGTCCTTAAGTTAGGTCAGGTTGAAGTGATAGTTTTAATATCAAAAGCTCACTTGAGCGTTGTGACGCCACGACTAAGCGCAGTCCCCGTATTGACCAAAGCGCATTCCCCGTACTGACCAAATTCCATCGAAGTCACAGAAGAAGGCACTATTAGGGGTCCTAATATTATACTTTTTATAGATTGCCTGAACACTGCAGTGTTTTCTAAGTAAATGTCATTGCAATTTTGAAAAATATTAAGGCTTGTCGAATGGTATATTTTGACATCAAAATCCTTTGATTTACTTGGACAGCCAGGCTCTAATTAAGTTCCTAATAAACATAGTTTCAACGTCCGTTCTTGTCCATGAATGCCAAGGCATTCTCAGAGATATTTCGCATTATTTAAACATAACTCTAACATGAGTTTGAACATCGTTGGAAATTATATTGCTAACGAGCTGGCCAGGCATAGTACGGAACTCGCAATCTTCGACATATCACCTTAGCTAATTTGGATGTTGTCAACTTGTTTTACGTGGAGGCTCAATCTCGTCTGAATCAGGAGAAAACGTGTAATATTGCTTTACACATTAAGAGGACTGAGTCACTTCTCTCCTTAAATCGAAAGGAAGATGATTCTGACGGGCCACTGTCCTTTTGGTTAGACATGGCGAACGACTTGGCATTCTGACAATTGACTTCTGCATAAGCTGTAGCTGAGACTGCCTTTCACCCCATGTGAAATTGCCAATAGCGCAGGGCCCCGTAAGAGTTCCTGGTAGAATGCGAACCGTTCTTTTGCCGAACTTAAGTAGTTTCTTGGTTTTCCTGCTGTCAACTGCTGCACACAGCAGTTTTAAAATTCATCAGTCGGGTATGTTGGACCTCCTAGCGTTTGTTGAATTCCTGAAATCTGTTTGCTGCTTTTCCAAAATTGAGAAACTATTCTTGTAGGGGCACATATATCTCTATGATCTCCTCCTTAGACATCTCCGACACCTTGCGTTTTAGTCCATTCGCCTTTTCGTTTCTCCTTATGCCACAATGGCATGGAACCCATTTGAGGCGGGTGTTGTGTTGTTGTATAGGGTGGAGAGAGTCCATGCAACTCCTGACGTCATTTGATTTGACGAGGTAGGATCTCTGCACTTTAACTGCTATTAGACAGTCCACACATATGATCAAGTTCGAAGGAAGTAGGTTCCCGGCTGCAATCCTGCGTGCAGCTTGTTCAATAGAAAAAATCTCCGCCTGAATTACGTTGGCTTGCTTAGGTACTCTAAGGTAATAATCATCCGATATGTATTAGGAATAATAAGGGACTTAAGAGATGTGTTTTCCCAAATTGTTGTTGTCTTTTTGTTATTCCCTTCTTCCTATTCAAGGATAGTGGCCACGATACCTTTAAGGCAATCCTAAAAATAAACTCTTAAATTCGATGCTTTTATGACTTGCAAGAAAAGAAGTTTAAAATCGATTTTTTATGGCATAAAAATTAATACGCGAGGATGGTTATAGAAATTTAAGACTGATTACAGGCTTTAATTATATTCTACATACCAGGGGTAAAATATTATAACAGAAGAAATAAAAAAACAGGGCACAGGATCTACAGCTCAAGAGATTACAAAAAAGAAATGAAATCAACAGTCAATGGAATACGAAAAAAGGCATTAAATTTACAACAACAGAATATCAGGAGGTAGAAATAAAGGAAATCATAATGAAAAGAAAATGAAATTAAAATATCGTCAACAGTTTCATTTCGTACTTGCGTGTGTGTATTCGTGCTGTACAACAACATAACAAACGCGAATCCCTTGGCCTATGCTCTGAACTGATGATCTCCACAGAAAAAAATCCAAAAATTTAAATGAAAAAAAGGAAAAAAATGGAATCATAAGCCTGATGATGATGGGAGTCATTTAGTTGGTAAACAAACAAACTGCCATATACGAGGCATTCATTTCACTTTGCCTACTGCAAAGGGGTGGGGAGGGGGGAACACAACAAGAGGTAATAGCAACAAATGCAACAGTAAACGTACAAGCTTAAGCGGCTTGGCGCCGTCATCATTGTTTATCCCTAATGAAGAGACTCAACATGTAGCCTGCTGTGCATCGAAATTCAAAAAGTAGGATTTATTACACTGACAGGGCCAGTACCAAAATATGTTTCGAGTTCAATTTAAATAAAATAAACATTTGCTCAGAGTACTATGTACTCATCTCCACATATAGTTTGATTCGCATTGCAATTCTGTTGCTTGCTGTCGTATTGTGTGTGGTCCCAACAATTCAAAAAAGGATATTTTTGTGCGTATGCCAATTATGGCGTTTTCACATTTCTGTCTTTTATTATTAAACCTTTTTCTTTGTTTTATTATTAAACCTGGTCAGTTTTAATTTATTGGCAAACGTTATGGATTTCGTTCAAGGTTAACGTATATTTCAAATAAACGAATTCATAAACTCTTTTTAATGCTGCAGAGAATGAATAAGTCTGTACAGAAGATACAACAAAAAATTCTAGAAAAAAATTGTCTCCTTGAGTATCACTGGAGTGAGGGCAACTCTTGACACTATGCTCTGACTGTCTTCGCTTGATTTGTATGTGAAGCAGTGTGCAGAGCATAGTGCCATACGTATGAGGGAATCGGGCTGCTGGAAACAGCGCTCGATAGGACACTTCAGAGTTCTGGAGTCTTTCCTGAGGAGAAGTATGGACTTTCGGAAAAGGCCACCTACTATGTTGTGTCTGAGGCTATGTTCCTGCCTGGTTTGAGAATACTTATACTGGATAGGGCATTATGGAATGGTGGGGTACTCCATTGACAGAAAGGCATACTCTTCACAGATGGGTCGAAGTTAGGTGGAAGTACAGATGCTAGGGTTTCCTGTAGGGAACTCGGTCTTGCACTTCACTTCAGGTTGAAGGATGACTGTAACGTGTTTCCGGCAGAGATCTTCGCAATCTTCAATCTCGCGAGTGCAAGGAGTCGTTAAGCTCTTTTGGACCATAGCGAATCCGTCTATGCTGGGTTCCGGATCATAGCGGAATACTCGGTAATGAGACGGCGAGTGCTCTCGCTAGATAAGGTTCATTTTCTGAGGGCGATGTGATAGTTGGTCCTGTTCCCCCAATCTGCCACCTCAACGGCCTCATCAATGTCAAAAGTCAGGCGGGGAGAGCAGAGGCATTGGGGGAATGGATCGGGTTGTTATGTTTCTAGGTGTGTATGTCACTATCTATACAGTGTAAGAACAGCCAACCTGGAACAGCCAACCTTGGATAAGACCAGCTTAAAGTTAGTTATTGGGTTTGTTACGGGGCTCAATTAGATCCCTGACAAGGAACTGGAACAGATCCCAGTCGGACTATTGCAGGGTATGTTGTGATGAGAAGGAGTTGGAGACTATCGAACAGCTCCTCTGTTATACTCCAGCCCTTAGTAGGTTGAGGTTGAAGACCCTTGACAGGGGCTTCTTTGAGGGTTTGAACTCCGTGTAGAGAGCCGACATCAAGGCTCTGCATAGATTCATTATTAGTTTGAGCTGGTCGAGAAGTTTCAGGGCTTCAGTAGTGTAGTCGCGCTCTCTTGTGTGTTTTGTTAGCCTGCATAATTCCTCCGCTTCCTTATTCTCCCTTTCCTTCTTCCTTTCCTTTTTCGCTATATCCCCTATTATCCTATCCTCTTTAGGACGTTGTACAATATGTCAACTGGACCTCAGGGTACTGTACTTGTCTCAGTTGGTAAGTACCCGCTCTCTAACCTAAGCTTAAACCTAACTTTCGAAATTTTAAAATAATTTCGTATGTTGCAGGGAATTTTATCTCCAACCCATTTTCCTAACCCTAGCGTTGCTGTTTTTTGTTTCACAGACAACGATGTTTACATTTATCGAGATTTAGAAAAGGCGAAGTCATGAACGTTCGCCTTCAAGAACATTCATCAGACTGTTTACTTTGCCATATAAAAGGCAAGGCAAAGTAAGCGAGTGAGTTAGTAAAGTTCAGTCAGTCTTGTGTAAATTCGAGGTGTGTTTGAAGAGAGTAATCGTGATTTGAAGATCTCCGTTACAATGATCTGTCAAATAATTGTCCAGTTATTGTTATTGTTTATGCAAAGGGCATACACAGAGAATAACAAAGAAAAGCAATTGTTGGTGTTACAGAAAATTGTGAACAGTGGCACACAGAATTGTGCGAATAATAAAGAATTTTAATTAAACCTAAACACAAATTTGTTTTTTATTTTATATTCAATCTACGGGCTCGTATGTATTTTAAACGTTTTAAAAGGTAAAAACGTAACAGTATGCTTGCTCCTCTGCTGGGGTATGTCAACCTCACGTATATGAATTCATTCGAATTTTCGGATGTCTGCCGTGTTCGCAAGGACGTAGGTTTGTTTGTTATCTTCAATAAAGAAATTCTCAAGTATGCATGTGATGATAACGACCAAATACCTCGCTTTCTGCTGCAGAGAGAAAGGTCTTAGAGATGATTTACATATATGTGATATATGTAGCTTACATGTGGCGTAGTGTCTTAAGGTGCAGTTATTTAGAGGTGTTTCATATGAAATGTGTTCATACGATTTGCCGAAAAATTTCAAATTCCTGGAACAACCCATCAATAATCCGTATCTAGAATCAATGGCGCACAATGCTTTTCAAAAAGAATGCTGTTGTTAAGCTTTTCATATTTTACAGTCAAAGAAAAAAGGTCTAGACACACCCCGGTGTATGTGTTTGATTGTATGTTTATTTCTTATTTAAAACCTAATACAGCATACAACTGTATTATCTGAATACGAATATGAAGACATTCTAAAGAAGATATACAGACATTGTCACTACAGTATCTGCAATAAGTATGCTGTTTACAGGCTGAGCAAATAATCACATCAGTTTATGCAACCAATGATGTTGAAAGCGTATCGTACACACAAAAATATAATTTTTTTCATTGCTTTTATGTTGTCCCACTTGTTCTCCGAAATGCATATAAATTTTGCGGAAAGTGAAGCATGAAGCATTAGCTTGGTGCTGCAGCAACAGCAGCGTTAAAGAAGGCAGCCAAAAACAAACAAAAAAATTTGTTGCCTTTAGCATGAGGTTTACGAGCACAGTATGACACTTCATGATGCATGAATAAAATTATAAACGACATTAAAACGGCAACATTGACTTTAGTCGACCGACACCTTATTTCTATATTCGATTTGACTGCCTGGCATAATATTATGCCTGCCATCACTGCATAAATTTTCTTAGCGTTTGTCTACCGTTTCTTGTCTCACTTCTCTGTATTCTGTTGATTTCCCACTTTTTTTGTTTGCTAACAATAGCGTTAAATAAAGTTATCACTGCTGGTGTTGGCTTTTTTTCGTTTGCCACTTTTTGGCGGCGAACTACTTCTCTTCAGGTATTTTGTGATGTGTATCTTTATAAACCGAAAGTATTTTTAAAATACTGTTTACCTCAAACTGCATGAATTTGTATTGTCTCTTCAGTATAGCTAATGTGGTTTTTTTCTTTTCTTTCTTGTTAAAATGTGGCTAGTAGATCTCTTCGTTGTATGTCTGTCTTAACAGAGGTTCATCTGTTCCTTTACACTGTTTCTTTATCAGATTTGATTTCATATATTTGGTAACCCAATTTTTATTCAATAGGAAGTGAATTTACACTACCGGTAAACTTAGAAAGGCACACAGATTTTATACAAAAGCATTGGAGCAAAGTATTTCGTAAATAAGTCACAGAACTACATACATACATGCATTCATACATAATTGGTCATTACAAGTCTTCAGTCAGGATTACAACCTAGTTTTCCACAACCTTTTTTTGGAGTGTATGTTAATTTTATACATGAGTGGCGGAACTTACAGTCTAAAGAAGAGAATAATCATGGTTTGAAGATCTCCGTTATAAAGATCTGTCGAACAATTGTTACTATTTGCGCAAAAGAATGTAAAGAAGAATAACAAACAAAGAAATTGTTGTTGTTTACATCAAGTTGTGAACAGTGGCATATAGAATTGTTCGAACAATAAATAATTTTAATTAAAACTAAACACAAATTTATTTTTATTTTATTTACAACCTACGTGCTCATATTTTAAACGGTTTTAAAAGGTAAAAACGTAACAATTGGTGTCAGAAGCGGACTACGAACGACAGAAACTTCTCATGGCAACTTTATTTACTCGAGAGTATAGAGTTTTTGCAGAAATCTGCTGAGGGGAAGTCGCCGAAGAAATATATTTGTTGGAGATGTGCGACATAGCCTCACGTCTAATAAGTCAACACAATACCTATTAGACGAACGCTGTAGTTTGTTACACATTTTTCGTGTTTACTTAAAAACATCCCACAAAAGAATGTCAAAAGTAGTTAAATCCGATGATCTCGGTGACTAGTTCACATCACCCCTACGTGAGATGACCATGCCCTTAAATCATGCGTGCAGAACGTTTTGGTGGCTTAAGCATTGTGACACACAGAAAATCTTTTTTCTGTTGTGTTTGGAAAAATAGGGGTACCGGAGGCTGTCGAAAAAATCTGTGTTTTAATCTTGTGCCAATTAATATACACAACATGGTTGGTGTGAGAAACTAGTTCGTAATGCTGACTTGTGTTTCGCAATTCTATCGTATTCTACTACATATTTTGCAATAACGAGATAACTCGTTTCCGAAAATTGTATATTCTTACGTAGACGTTTTTCTCGCAGAGGTGCATCTGTTTGTGGTCGAGTGGTCAATGGATCGCACACTGTATTACAGACGGCATTCGTTCTTTAACCGAACTACACGTATGTGAAAGCCTCTACCTGCAAATGTTTTTCCTGTCACTTATAATATTGTTACTTTTTCTTTTTAAAACGTTTAAAATATGAGCTCGTAGATTGCAAATAAAAATAAAAATAAATTTGTTTTTAGTTTTAATTAAGTTCTTTATTTTTCGCACAAATTTGTGTGCCACTGTTCACAACTTGATGTAACAACAACAATTGCTTCGTTTGTTTTCCTTTGTTTAAACCCTTTGCGTAAACAATAACAATTGTTCGACCGATCTCTATAACGGAGATCTTCAAACCACGATTATTCTCTTCAAATGCAGGGTCTTCACATAAGAATGACTGAACTTTTACTGACTCGTTGTTTGCTTTGTCTTGCCTTTTATATCGCAGGGTAAACAGTCTGATGAATGCTCTTGAAGCAAATGACTTCGCCTTCTCGAAATCTCTAGAAATGTAAACATGTTCCTTACATTTATTCTTGTTTGTTATTGTATTTCTGTTTACATTTATTCTTGCAGTTTTTGTTGTTGCAGTTTTGTTTATTTGTTTATCACTTTTTATGCTGGTGTTTTGTTGGAATATTTTTGTTTACTTGTTTATCATGTAAATAAGTTCAGTGTTTTTGGGTTTGAAGCTTTTGGTTCCAATTTTAATGTTAAACGATGTAAAAGCAAAACACCATTTCCATTTTCGTAACAATATTAAAGGATTGAAATCTAAATTCCTCAAACATTTCTCCATTGTGTGTTGTATATACAAAGCAAAGTTTGTCCTCCTTTTGTTGATTCCAAAGAGAGATTGAAAGTATTTTTGTTATATTATAATATTATCTCTGCAGATTATCGGCTGTAACATATTCTGCATTTACGACCATGCCATCTATAGCATCGCTTACCGGAACCTACAATTTTTTTCCATATTTTTTAATCGAAAAGGAGATTTCAAATAAATGTTTACTGTTTTTTTGTATCACAAACCACTGTTTGTTCATTGAATTGTGATGGTGTTTATCAAATTACCGCAAAAATAAATTGCAAAAAGATTTCCTTTTTTTTTTTTATAAACTTCACTCATCATTTGCTCTATTAATTAATGACAATAAACGAAATTTGTTTAATAAAATGATAAAAAGCTTTGCAAAATATTTGTTATGGTGGTTTGGACGAAATCCATTAGAAAATGTAGGAATCAATTTATGTTAACCAGTAGTTCTAAAAGGCACAATGGTGCAATGGTATCTTTTAAAGGACTCAAGTACTATGCCTCATGTAAGTTATATGTACGTGAAGTTAGTTTGTCTTCAGGTCTAAGGGCCACGATGGCCAGTTCACATCATTTCTAAGTGGAATGAACTATTCATTCAGCAACAAAGAAAATTCAAGTCAACTAGCAACTGCTCCAGAACCCTTTCAGCGAAAGTAACACATTCTTTTGGTGTTATATGCTATATTCGTCCATGTTTTATGACATTGATTAAATGACATCTAACTCGACAGATATAGCTTTAATTTTGCCTGCCGCAACACATCCTTCCAGGTCCTTTTGCTTCTTCCGCGCCTACGCCAATTGGTCACACCAATCGATGACGGGGCTTCCTCGATATGACCCTTCCAAAGCGCCTTTGCCGGAGCATCGTTCTCCATTCAAACTACATGGCCGAGCCAGCGCAGTGGCTAGATGTTAAACGCTGCACAACGTCTATATCGCTGAGGAGCTCATACACCTCACTGTTGGATCGGATGCGGAAATCATTGCCAACTCGCACTGGTCCGAAGATCTTACGTAGGACTTTTCTGTCGAATACTCTCAAGGGAGCGCTGGAATGCATGCAAACAAGGTAAAGTTTCTGACTAGGGTCAACATGGCGACCACCAGAACGATCCTTGTCTTGCTGTATTCAAGTTGACACGCAGCCTCCTCTTGACCCCTCCTGGATGGCATTCTAGCACCCGCTAGATGTTAACTAATGCGTGCAGTGAAGTCCAATCTCCTGGACTTTAAATTTGGGTTTTGCGTACGGTTAGAACCCACCTCGTAAAAATTGTCTCCAATGAAATCCAAAACAGCTTTAATTTTTAATTTCACTAATTCTTGCAGATGGAAACATTATTTGGATAGGATGTTGGCTTACTGGGCGAAAATTGGAGAGTTTGGAAAAAACTAAAATAAAAGCTCTGAAATCTGACTCTGACATGTAACTTGACAGATGTACCTTTAACGAGATGGCTGCTATCAACTGTCAAAGTTCGAAACTCCTTGAGAGCAGAGTCTATAGTTTCTTTAACTCAATAGTTTAAAGAGTTCCATCTTTAAATCAAGCCCTTTATGTAAGCTTTTAAGCACTCTCAACATTAAAATCTTCTCCAATATATTATCAATCTTAAACCTCTTTTTTCTGGCCTTTATTATGAACACTTTAAAAAACCTTGTGCAATTTCCTACTTGGCTACCAAACCGTGCCCGGTTTTAATCCTTAACTCTGTATACGCATAAAAGAATAAAAAACAAGCCTCAATAGCGCCTAATGGCATTTTGATTTTGAAGTGTCTTGTTGACAGTTTTGTCATCAACACTTTTTTGTTGTTGTTGTTGACATTTCACTGAGGCAGCAGCAATGTATGCTGTTGCATGATGTCAGCAGCAGCCAATTGAACGTGTTTTAAAAAATTACGTGGTGCGTTAATAATATGGCGTGAAGAAAAAATAAAAGCTGGAAAATTAATTAATACAGGCTGATCGAACAAAGTATGATAAAATTTAACAAAACAACAACAATAGAAACAAAGAAATTTACCAATAATAAAAATAAAATCATTAATATCACCAACTTTGGTTGGTTGGCTTAAAAATACAAACGAGACAACCAACAATAGCTTGTCAACGATACAAAATACAAAAATAATGGAAAAATTAAAAAATAAAACTAAAAAGTTGACAGTCAGTCAAACTCGACTATTGAACGCTCTTTATCCTATGACACACATTACATACATAATTGCTCATTACAACTCTTCAATCAGGATTACCACCTTGCTTCTCATACCAGTTATGTTGTGTGTGTTAATTTTATACATGAGTGGTGGGACCTACAGTTTAAAGTGGACTCTGAACGACACATTTTTGAGAAATTTTTTGATTGAAATTTTTATCTGCTTTCAGAGTTTTTAGTAGAAATCTGCTGAGAGGAAGAAGCCGCATAAATATCTTCTTTATATTTTCACATTTAGTATGATAACACACTACCTACTACGTTACGGCGACTTCAAAACAAAGTAATAACAATTAAAAACCATTAGTAGGATTCTAGAAGTGCCATGTGCAAATATGTATACACTTAAACTGCGCAAGGTAATATCTCCACAGAATAGTAAACCACTGTTGTGTAGTACGGGATGAAAACGTAACAATAGCTTATTAAAAAAACAGCTTGAATAACATTGAGGAGTCATACTAACAAGTATTACCCAAGTTGGTCGCGACGAACAGTTTGAATAATACTGCAAAAACCAGTGCATTTTGTATTAGGATTTTGGAGCTTTGAAGACTTCGCCTGGTGGGAAATATTGACGAGGTTATCTGGAATTGGCTAAATATATCAGCCTTCGAGAATAGGTAGTCATCTTGTCGTAATGTGTTAGAACACAGTAGTGACTAAATCACTACTAGCTTTGTTCTCCAAATAAATGTTGTTATTGCTGCCTCTGCTTCTTTATGGCAAGGGTACAGGATTATTCTCCTCAGAATCAGCTACTGCAGAAGTCATTTGAGTGGTTAGTCAGCCTGTAGGAAATACTAATGTTTGAATCGTTATATACTGTTACGTTTTTACCTTTTAAAAACGTTTAAAATATGAGCTCGTAGATTGCAAATAAAATAAATATAATTTTGTGCTTAGTTTTAATTAAAATTCTTTATTATTCGCACAATTCTGTGTGCCACTGTTCACAACTTGATGTAACAACAACAATTGCTTTTCTTTGTTATTCCTCTGTTTATACCCTTTGCATAAACAATGACAATTACTAAACAATTATTCGACAGATCCTTGTAACGGAGATCTTCAAACCACAATTAATCTCTTAAAACGCACCGATTCTTCGCACAGGACTGATTGAGCTTCTCTAACTCACTCGCCTGCTTTGTCTTGCCTCTTATATGGCAGGGTAAACAGTCTCATGAATGTTTTCGAATGTTTTCGTGACTTCGACTTCTCGAAATCTCTATAAGTGTAAACATCTTTGTTTACATTCACTATTGTTGTTTGTGTATTTTGTTTACATTTTGTCTTGTAGTGTTGTATGTGAATTTTTGTTTACTTGTTTGCCATTTTTTATGCTGGTGTTTGTTGTTGTATTTTTGTTACCTTGTATACCATTTTGCTGGTGTTAGTTGTTATATTAAGCAGTACGATAATTTGTAAACATTGTTTTGTTTTTGTAGCTTTTGTTTATGATTTTAATATTAAGCAATGTAAAAGCAAAACACCAGCATCTAGATTTTTCATTTTCGTAACAATACTGTAAGGATTCCATCAGGCGGATGATCAAACAAGACGTCTATTTATGCAATTCTGAAAAAAATCTCTTATCGCAGCTTATATATAATTTAAGTTGAGCTTTAAGCCTTGCCTTAAGCTATCTCTGTCCACTCCTTTAATATAAGATCAGATGGGAGCTATTTGAGCAAAAAATGCATTGCAATGGAGAAGAGTGCCCTGGCGACTAGTACAACTGACAACCTGCACAATTTGTCTATCAGTTGGCTGTGGTGGTGGTATTTGCAAACCATCTTCGAAACGTTAACAGTAAATCCAGTCTGTGATGGTGGATATAAGACTCCAAATCTTGCTCTTGGGCCTTTTGGAGGTATAAGCTTCCTTTATCCTTTCTATTATACTATCGCTCTAAAATAGTTTTGGGTCGAAAATAATCCACAAAAACTTTTTTGTTTTCTAACTCTTGAAGTCAAGACCAATCAAACCGATCACGTTTAATAAGATAACGCACTATCTATTACCCTACCTCGACTTCAAAACAAAGGAATAGAAATTTATAACCAACAGTAGGATTCTAGAAATTGCCACATGCAAATAAGTAAGCAAATATACACACATATATACATAATTGGCCATTACAACCCTTCAGTCAAGATTACGACCTAGTTTCTCACACCACTTATGTTGTGTGTGTTAATTTTATACATGAGTGGCGGGACCTACAGTTTAAAGTCGACTCCGAACGACAGATTTTTGAGAAACTTTTCATGGCAATTTTATTTATTCTCAGAGCTTTTGCCAGAAATCTGCTGAGAGGAAGTCGCCGAAGAAATACTTTTTGTATTTTATTTTGGTGTCTGGCCTGGGGCTGGAACCCTGGCTTTTCGTTTAATAAGACAACACACTACCTACTAGACCACGGCGACTAGCAAATATACAGCGTATGGTAATAATCAAACAAGAGGCCTCTTTATCAAAACCAATCGAAACTTGCAACCCTTTTGAGTGTAGCGATTATTTCAAAAACAAAAATTTAAAAAATGCGTCAAAAAAGAAACAAACTAGTGAGCAAACGTTTAAAAATTAAAATGAACAACAACAAGCATGATGATGGCAATGACAATGACAGCTACAACACAGAAAATCGGTTAAACGATGGCGTAGGTTTCAAAACCAATACCTGTATTATAAGTCAACAGACAAAATATCCACGCGTAGATGCAAAAAAAAAAGAACAAAAAATAATAAAATAAAAATGCAAAGGCAATATAAACAAAATGCTTTAAGTGAGACGGAGAGAGAGAGGGTATACCGAACCGCATCCATTTTATTATAATTTACTACACTTTCAAATTGTTGTGGTCAATTAATGTCAGCATGTTACCATAAAACATACCAAACTCGAATACAAAAACTTTTAGTCCTCTCGGACCGATTGCCTGCAGACTGCTTAGTTGGTTGTTTGCGCTGGCAACATGTTGCAACTACAACAATGCTGTCAATGTAAATATTAATAAATAATTTTTTTCCATACATTTTATTCGTATTTTATTTTAAAACGTAAGGATATTGCAACAGAAAATTTATTACAGAACACGGAGTGAATTGGCAAGAGAAAGGAACGAACGGGAGGTAGTTTGGAAACAAATTATTTTTTGTTTTAAATTACAAGTAGAAATTTATACAAAAAATTTAGTAAAAAAAATATTCATGTGTTTTACTTTTTATGGAGCTAAACTAAGCCTTTGGCTTATAATGGCAAAGCAGCAGCACTCCTTGGTATATTTTTTTGGAAAAAATATTAAACAATTAATTGTATGGATCATATATATATAACACGTTCACACTTTGAAAATCATATTTAAATTACACCTTTAGTCAGGATTACAACCTAGCTTCTCACACCACTTATGTTGTGCATGATCATTTTATCCAGTAGTGACAGGACCCACAGTTTAATGTCGCCTTCGAACGATAGATTTTCCAGAAACATTTCATAGCAATTTGATTTACTCTAGGACTCTTTTGCCAAAAAACTGCTGAAAGGAAGTCGCCGAGGGCTCTTGTCTAATATGCCAATATACCTACCGACTAGACTAATAAAAATTCACAGTGTAAAAGAAAATTACTGCTTCACACAGTTCGGTACTAAAGAGCCAACATTAAAAGGACACACAAACAAGCGACAAAAGGAGGACAATATGCATCACAACAGCCAACAGATTGTCTGACAGCCCACCAAAATCAAAGTACTGGCAATGACACCAACTAGCTTATGGCATCGATCGTGGCAGAGAATCAATGATTTATAGAGCCGTAAGAGAAATTTGCAAACTACTCATCCTATAAAATAAAAAAAAAATTAAAAATAAAATAAATAAAAATTTTAAAGTCGGCAACTTTCCATATCTTAACCCTGAAGTCAGTCATAAAGTCAATATACAGTAGACATGTTATCAGTATGAATGTACTTTAGATCCCACACCTACAGTACTGTGTCTCTTATGCACGGTATAAAGTCGCCTGCGTATGACAGGTTTTCTAGACGCTCTACTTGACAATATTTTTTGCTGGTTGGAAATGTCTGAGTCAGGAGTTAAATCTCGGCCTTACGTCTAATAAGCCAATACACTATCTACTAGACTACGGCACTTTCAATCGATACATTATATTGTGGTAGTCGTTTATACATCCCCGATAATGTCATCAAACTACTACTGATGGATCCACACTACACGACACGAGGTCGAATGTTGATTTTTTTTAAAGTGGTTTCGTCTTGAATTCGACAATTGTTTGTTTCTTTACATATCTATTCAAACAGAAATAAATCTTTTCTCTGAAAATGATTTTTCGATAAAAATCGCGAAGAATTTTGCCCGACTAAGAATAACTGCATAAATGATAACTATTTTGACAGATGTAGCTTCAACAAGATGACCGTTATAAGCTGTCAAATTTCGAAACCCCTCTTGCAAGACACTTAACAAATGAAAGACTTTATAGGAAACAGTCTTAAATTCTCTCACTGTGTTTCAAATTTTGTTAAAAGAAATTAACGTTGAAGTCGCCGTAATCTAGTAAGTAGTGCGTTGGCTTAATAGACGTGAGGCCACGCTTCAAACCTCTGTCAGATTTCTGGAAAAAAAACTCTGAAAAATCTTTCAAAAATCCATCGTTTGAAGTCTACTTCAAACTGGTCGTTTAATTGGTTCAAATACTAACGCAGTAGCCGTTTTAAATTCTTTATAGCCGAAAAATAATTAAAAATGCTTAATTTTTCAAGCATAAATCAAAAGTTAACAGTATATAACACCGGTTGTCATTTATACTAGCAAATAAGTTTACCGCAAAAGTGGGTTAAATATCGCGTCTGTTTTTTTTTTGTACAGAAGATTCATTTTAATTGGTTATTAAAGTTTAAACTTTTAAAACTAAAGAGGTAAAGAATTAAAAGCCCTAAGGCTGTTGAAATACAATAAAAAAAATCGAAAAGCATAAGAAGACAACGGCGTTTATGGATTCGCAGTTTTTTTTTCTTCAAGAAAAAATTTCAAATAAGAATTGAAAGAGAAAGTGTGTTTGATGTGCTTAAATTCCTTGCAAGTCGTATAATTGTTCCAAATGCTGGAACCAGTAGCAGATTGTGCATAGGAGCTACCAAAACCACAGAACCAAATTCTTTCAATAGGGTTTGGGTTCCCAAGAGCGTTTCATCTTAGGTTACCAATTTGCTCGCCGTAGCAACTTCTGCAGAAGTTTTCGCATATGCTTCCGAATGCCTGTAACCATTCCAAAGGTAAACTTTGATCAGGTTTAATACAAATTTTGTTCTATAGTCGCTGTAGTCTAGTAGGCAGTGTATTGGCTTATTAGACATGAGGCCTCTGTTTAACCTTTATGTCAACAGATACATACTCGGGTATGTTTTGTATTTCAAATCGCCGTATTTCAAGAAGTAATAACTGTATTAACCTGAAATTTCATGATATTCTCACTAGTAGTGTTTTCTACCTCATTCCTAGACTTGAGTAAAAATGCCGAATTGGGGTCAAAGATGTGGCCTATCCCTTACATCAACAGTTGCATACCTGGGTATGTATAATGAAATATATGAAAATATTTTGAAATTTAATGTTTATTGAATTTAATTTACAAGTTCCTAATAATAAGATTAAAATTCAATCAAATTTTTCTTAAATGCATTTATTACATTTCGGCATATAACTTGAATGATTGGTACATAGGGGTTTGTTGCATAACGTGCAGGATTTGCTGGTTGGCCAACGTTTTGTACATAAGTGGCAATTACCTTTTACTTTCATTCTACCAGTGCTGTCAGGTTCTTCCACGCTTTTATCTGCAGCACCTCTTATGCTCACAGATTCCCCACATATGGCTTCAATAGCATTGCGTGTTGGAAATATTTTTGTAACATGTTTATTTCTATCTCTGTTTTCTCTTTCCAGTTTACCAGTTGTTCGCTGAGGCTGTGTAGGAACATTCTACGGCGGCTTGTGGAAGCTTCCAACATTGGGTTATTCTCAACGTATATTGTAGAATAAAGACATCTATTTGTTCGTCGCCTTGTTCAATATTCTATCCATATTATCGACGACACCTTTATATTTGTTGTAATCTAAGATCTAGAGTGGCTTTTTCTTTGGACCGTGTACTTCGTATGAATAATGCAAGAAGTATAACCGACTTATTTGTTTTTTTTTTTTTTTTTTTTTTTTTATTTTTTTATCTGCGAGCATAAGGTAATATTGTTACTGAAACCAAATGTAGTTAACTCTACTTCCCGTCCTTTAGATAAAGTGAAATATGGTGGTACTAACACACGTCTTCTGTTCACTGTACCTAACATTGATAAACTGCCGTCCATCAATAAATTGTTCGTTAAGTTATCTGATGTGAAGAAATTATCACCAACAATATTCCGTCAACTTCCGTGAAAACGATTGACGAAAAAATCCTCCACTACCCTCTCGCCTACGTTTTTTTCCCGGATGCCGC
Organism: Sarcophaga subvicina; assembly: GCA_936449025.2. Classification (NCBI taxonomy): domain Eukaryota; kingdom Metazoa; phylum Arthropoda; class Insecta; order Diptera; family Sarcophagidae; genus Sarcophaga; species Sarcophaga subvicina. The sequence continues at coordinate 84,876,152 of OW388084.2, forward strand.
CAATCCAGTATAAATTTTTCCCTTCATTGGATAGGACGAGGTGAAGTCACATACCCATTCGATGGTATGTATTGGGTAAATCCGGTACCACGTTTGGACCTGCAACGTAATTGCTGCGTAGATTATAATTCAGTATTAAAAATAAGTCCGTTATGGCTGCAGCTTTATCGGTTTTTTACGCAGTTGACGTGTGTTTCTGTTGTCGAAAAGTATAAACCGCTTTTATCCCAAAAACGCCGGACGCTCATGGGAGCTCTATATAAAGGATGTGAGGTCGTTTTCCATAAGTCTTTAGTATGTACGTAACCAGACTACGTTACACCACCCACCAAGTAAGTAAAACCAAATCAACACAAAAATAAGCTTAGCAACAAAAGAAATTCCATATAAAATGTATGAACATACCCGGGTATGCTTCTGTTGACGTAAGTATAATTTTTTATCTGTTGACATAAAGTTTAAACCACAGGTCAGACATCGCCAACAAAACGACATATGAAAAAATATTTGTTCTACGACTTTCCCTCAGCAGTCTTCTGCTAAAAACTCTGAAAGTAAATGAAATTGCCATGAAAAGCTTTTCAAAAATTTGTCGTTTGGTTCAAAACTTAGCTCAAGCAACAACGAAACGAAATATTAAAAAAATATTACTTCGGCAACTTCCTCTCAGTAAACTTCTTTAAAAAACTGTGCGAGTTAATAAAATTGCTATGAAAAGTTTCTCAATCTGCCGTTTGGAGTTGAATTTAAACTGTAAGTTCCACCACTTATGGATAAAATGAACACACGCAACATAAGCTGCTGTGAGGAGGTAGATTGTAATCCTGACAGATGTGTTGAATGTATCTTTGCAAAATTTGTTGATTAAAATTGGAATTGGGGATCAAAATAATTTAATTTTTAAAATAATCTGCAGAAAATAAATAATCGCTTACTGTGTTTTATTTTTTTCTTTAAAACTACTCCACGGAACACGATCCAATGAATGAAACATAATAACCTTCTGCTCTGTATCAGGTGTTAACAAATACTCCACTTAAAATAATAGAAATGATAGTAAAACCAAATAGAAACAAAACATACAATAAAAATAAAACAAAAATAGCAAGACATAGATTAAAAGTAAACAAACAATAAAAAAATAAAAATAAAACGAATAAATATTGTCTAACAAATAGGCTTCTTTAATCCCTCCATGGTTTCTGCTCCTTCAACAGCGAAGAGCACTCAATTATAATCCCAAAACCATCAGAATGACGTCAAATGGTTAAAACAAATAAAATTAATTTGTTTTACACAATTACTTCTAACTTGTAACTGCGTTACAAATCTTAGTACAACGGCTACGATGGTTGGGAGATCATCAGAATGTCTGTCCTTATGCAATCAAAACAATGGAGACAGTATAATGCTGTTGGCAAATATTTACCAAGGATTTGTATTATTTTCAAAAGTATTTGTTTTAACACGTGATTAAACATGACAATTACACGCATTTAGAGATTCATACTGAAAGAGATTTAATTCCAGCACAGGTGTAAGAGCAAATCATTTTAAGGGAATTTATTAAATTCTCGAAAAATAAATGAAGGCTCATTAGTTTAAAGCAGATTTTTAACTTTGTGTTCTATAAACATAATTTACAACCCTTCAGTCAAGATTACTACCCAGCTTTTCACACCACCCTTGTTGTCTGTGTTAATTTTACACATGAATGGTGGGACCTAAAGTTTAAAGTCGACTCCGAATAGCAGATTTTTTTAAGAAACATTTCATGGCCAACTTAATTAATTCTCAGAGTTTACGGCAGAATCCTGTAGGGAGGAAATCACCAAAGAAATATTTTTTTCAGATTTCGTTTTGTTCGAAATGCCTGACCTAGGGTTTGTACCAGAGATCAGCAATGAATAGTCATTTTGGTTTTCGAGTGACTCGAATAATTCATCAAAATGCGTACAGTCTTAGTTGTTGTTGCATTTACAAAAAAAGAAAAAAGACACATAAGCAAAAAAGACAAAGGCAGCAAGGAAAGCAAACACACAACCTTCTAATGAGCATTTTAGTGTTCGTACACAAATCACACTTATTTTGTGATTCTTGTAAATGTTCAGTCATGGAGAGTCGAAATCAACAACATCATACGTGTTGTTAAGTAGGAATATGATGAGTACTTCAAACTTTGATTATGAGTAGAATTTCCATGGTATTAGAATAAGTAAGAATACTTATAAGTACCAGAAATTCTCCTTGCTGAAGTAACATCTGTCAAATTAGATGTCATTTATTCAGTCTGTTTTAGCAAATCACCGTGTACTGAAGACAGACGATCATAGACAATGACATGTGTTCGCTAAACGGACTCTGGAGCAGTACCCTACTGATTCAAGTTTTCGGCTTCACTCATTAAGCCCAATGCTGGTTAAGGGGGTACGTGAACATACTTTCAAATTTGATATGAGCTTTAAGAACATCCAATACCTTCCGAAAAAGTCAATGTTTGATGTGGATTTTAGTGTGACAACGTCACCGGTCTATATTTCTTTGAGAACCAGGCCATCACGGATGACGACGAGGATTATACGTCGATGACTATCAACTTCTCTTAGTCTGAATTGAAAGGTCTCGATGCCAACAATATGCAATTTAAACAGAACAGCGCTACATACCACATAGCTCATGTCGCATTGGATATTCGGCACGAGTTATTTTAGGGCGTGGTTATTTCACGTGGAAGCGATTTCACCGAAATAGCGCCGTTTGACCTCGCTAGATTTTTTTCTGTTGGATTTTTTTTTGCGAATAAGCCATAAACCACAATGGTTCTCAACCAACATAACTCATGCCATCGATCAAATTGGGAATCATGGGAAGATTAACTTTTAAAAATGCTCTTCACCCTGAGAATTCGACTTTATAGTCGCCTTAGTTTGGTAGGTAGCGTGTTGGCTTATTAAACGTCAGGCCGCGTTTCAAACCCCTGGTTCAGACATCTCCAACTCAATGAGAATATGAACAAATATTTCTTCGGTAACTTCCTCTCAGCAGCAATTGCCATGAAAAGATTTTCAAAAATCTGTCGTTCGAAAGCGACTAGAAATTGTACGTCCTGCCATTCATGTGTAAAATTAAGATACACAACATAAATAGTAAATAGTAACATAAAAATGATAAACAAAAGCTACAAAAACAACGATCTGCCTGCGGGATAATTAGTGGTGCCGTACGCACTATTCCTACGGTGGCACTGGGCCTCCCACCGCTTGATCTATGTTGTAGAGGCGTGGCGGCAGGGATTGACAGGCGTCTCTGGGCGACTGGACAATGGCTTGGATCAGACACTGGTCACTCAAGTATCTTGGAATAATTTGCGGCTGTCGGGGACATGACGACCATCCTGGACAATGAGGTATGGAGGAATGGTGCTGGGCACCTCGTCAAGGACTCCGTTCAAATCTTCACTGATATTTCCAAGCTGGGAGGAACCGTTGGTGGTTTAATTTTCTCGGAGCAATAGGTAGAGCCGAATCTACCGGATTACTGCAGCGTTTTCCAGACAGAGGTGTTGGCAATACAGGCTGCGGTTAAGTTTATTTGGGATTCGAATATTCCCAATGTAAACATTACCTCTCCGATAGCCAGGCTATCGGGGCTCCAATGTGATGAACTCCAGGACGGTCTACGGCTGTCGGAAACACCTGAACAGGGTGGCGAAGAGGTATAATGTGCATATCGTTTGATATCCCGGGAAACTGCAGAGCGGATGAACTGACCAGACGCGGCACGACCCTCGAGCTCTCCGACGAATTCTCAAGTATTGGGGTCCATTTGGGGACCTCCTGGCTCCTGATTGATGACCAGATCATGGACTCTGTCGACCGCACGTGGACAGCTTCGGATAATGGCAGGAAATAGAAAACGGAATGCAAGGCGTGCTTAGTGTCCAAGCGAGGCGCATTGGTCTGGGACACCTCGCGAACGATTTCTGTAGAAGCTGCGGGACATGGTTCTTAATCTACTGGGAACATGCCCGGCACTATGTCAAAGAAGGATGAGACATCTTAGTGCCTACTACATTGATGATCTGAGTGATTTGTCGAACATTGACGTCGGCGGTTTGAGTCGCTTCATTGTAAACTCTGGGTGGTTCAATAACTAGGGGATAGTAAACGCGAACTGTGGTACCACAATGGGCTCCATGGGCCTAAGTGCGTACATCCAATTCATTTGGGGGGACGACTACCTACATAGAAAAACAATGGACTTGTTTACATGATCAACAAATAACATAAATTATAGCAACAACATCAGTATAAAAAAGGGATAAGCAAGTAAACAAACAGACAAAAACAACACTGCAACGACAAACGTAAACAAAATACACAAACAACAATAACGTAAACAACATATTTACATTTATAGAGATTTCGCGAAGGCAAAGTCATTCTCCTTCAAGAGCATTCAACAGACTGTTTACCCTGTGATATAAAAGGCAAGACAAGCCGGCAACGGGGTTAGTAAAAATTCAGTCAGTCTTGTGTGAAGACACGTTGCGTGTGAAGAGAATAATCGTGGGTTGACACACATACAAAATTGGTCATTACAACCCTTTAGTCAGGATTACGACCTAGTTTCTCACACTACTTATCTTGTGTGTGTTAATTTTATACATGAGTGGTGGGATCTACAGTTTAAAGTCGACTCCGAACGACAGGTTTTTGAGAAACTTTTTCATGGCAGGTTTTATTTACTCTCATAGTTTTTGCCAGAAATCTGCTGAGAGGAAGTCGACTAAGAAATACTTTTTGTGTTTTGTTTTGAAGTCTAACCTGGGGCTCGAACCCTGGCTTTACGTCTAATAAGCCAACACACTACCTACTAGACCTCGGCAACTTCGTGGGTTGAAGATCTCCGTTATAAAGATCTGTGGAAGAATTGTTAGTGCTTACGAAGAAGAGTGTAAAGAAGAAGAGCAAACAAAGCAAATTGTTGTAGTTTCCATCAAGTTCTGAACAGTGGCACACAAAATTGTGCGAACAATAAAGAATTTATCTAAAACTGAACATAAATTTATTTTTATTTTTATTTGCAATCTACGAGAGCATATTTTAAACGTTTTTAAAAGGGCAACAACGTAACAGTATGTATATTCCACACAAACAAACAAATAAACAATTTCGATGAAATCTCTCACACACACACTTTAGTGCATTTCAATTTAAAGTTGGGAAGGGTGTAATAAAACTCTCGGTCCAAACACCAACAAAGTCCACTCTATTTGAAGTCAATTTAAGTTTGCGAAGCTATTGGCAAATTATATTCGTTTGCAAATTTCTGAGACATCACACTCCAAGTAGTATTTTTAGTGTTCCTCAGTTTTTTTCTTTTGTCAGACATAACGTGGCCCTCAATTTCAAATCATTTAATTTATGACTGTGTTGTGTTGTTTATTTTTCGATCTTCAATAAGGACGGTTTCTTTCCATTGAACCTAAAAAATTTTAACACGAAAACGTAAGAACAACTAAAAGACAAACAAAAACAACATTTGTTTGGTGTACACAATGAATGTGTTTTGCAATATCGTGGCATTTAAACAAATATTGCTGTTGCTGCTGATAGCGGTCGTCATCATCATCATTTTCAGATTTATTTTGGATACAAACGTTTTCATGTGGAATCATAATGACTGAAAGTATAAGTATGTGACTTAGTTTAAACCATCATTGATGTCATCATTGGTACGTGTATGGTAGACCAAGAATTTTTGGCCACTAAATGTTGCATTCAAACGTATGCTAATCAGCTGAGTGCACATACTTTTGGGAACAAATAGAAACACGTATGCTCTTGCAACTCGAACATACTCGGTAGTTTTCATAAACAGAAGGTGCAAATCAGTTTCCACAGAAATTTTATTGTTTCACATGAGTGAGTGGAATAGTTGGTAACCATTGTATGGTATTGTTTATTATGGGGCCTTCACTTCTCAATGCTTTAAAGAAACTTATTGCACAACCTAGCTAAGTAAACAATGAATATCTCGCTGCATTCTGTACTTTCCTCTTGCAACAGTTCATTGATTTTAAAATTTTACTGAAGTGAAATACAATCAAAAAAACTGATTTATTTTCCACTTTTTAATCGAAAACAAACTTGTTAACGCTCTGCATGTGTGTGATTTTGCAGCACTTCAACACTTGAGTTTCATATTTTTTTGGGAGTTTTACGGTGACTTATTTATGAGCAAATTTTGTATCCGAAATGTTTATAAATTTTCTGGACAATTTTTGTTTATTTTTGTGGCATGTCATCGATGGCGCCGTATGTAAATTATTTGACTGTCAATATTCCCTGCTGTTTCCGAAGGATTTGAGTATATAGGATAGGCTTGGGCAGAGTAATATTTAGTTTTGAAACAAATATTCAAAGCATTTTGGAAAATATTTTGGAAAACAAAAAAATTTTAAGAAAATAAAATATTATTAACGGCTCATAACAGCCAATTTGTACCCTTATTTTACTCGTATGAACATTAATTATAACCAATGTTAGGTTGTGTTCAAGGGAAGATACGTAGCCATCAGTCTTCAGCAATGAATCGTTTTTTCGCTACTCATAAGCGCTCATGAATTAAATTAACTACTCTGATTCAAAAAAGCTGAGGTCGCCGTAGTCTAGTAGGTAGTATGTTGGCTTATTAGACGTAAAGTCAGTGTTCGAGCCCCAGGCCAGACATCAAAATACAATACAAAAAGTATTTCTTTGGCGACTTCCTCCCAGCAAATTTCTGCCAAAAACTCTGAGAATAAATAAAATTGCCATGAAAAGTTTCTCAAAAATCTATCGTTCGGAGTCGACTTTAAACTGTAGGTCTCACCACTCATGCATAAAAATTAACACACACAACATAAGTAGTGTGAGAAACTAGGTCGTAATCCTGACTGAAGGGTTGTAATGACCAATTATGTATGTATGTTATGAGATCAGCATAAGCACTCATGAAATTTTGAATATAAGTAAGTCAACAATATTGGAATTTAACTACTTTGATTCGTTTGTACTCACTACAACGTTGAGTTATAAGTACAGATTATAATGAGTATGCATACAACGATGACATCAAACTCATACCATGCGAACTATATTTGATTCATAAGCCTACTCGTTCAGATTCATAACTTTAGAAAATACTTATAATACTTATAAATGATTCGAGTCACTCGAATTCATCATCAACATTTATTTACAGTCTTAGTTGTTGTTGCATTTATAAAAAAAGAAAAAGGAGACATAAGCAAAAAAGCCAGAGCAGCAACCAAAGCAAACACATAACCAAACTTTGAATATGATTAGAGGTTCCATGATATTGAAATAAGTATGCATGCGTATAACTAATAGAAATTATGAGTATGATTCGATTTTACTCATATTTTTGAATACTCATTGCTGATCTCTGATAGCCATACTCATTTCATACACAAGGCTGTAAAGAACTTTCATAGGAAACATTGAAAACTTTTTGAAAGCAAACCTTTAATTCACTGCAACTCATTTAGCCCAATAAACTTCCACCGTTTCGTTCACTGAAAGTTGCCGTGGTCTAGTAGGTCGTGTGTTGGCTTATTAAATGCGAGACTGTGGTTTAACTCCTAGTTCAGCTGACGAAATATTAAAAATATTTCCCCGGCGAGTTCCTCTCAGCAGTCGTCTGGCCAAAAACTGTAGGAGTAAAAAGTAAAATGGAAAAGAAATGATTTTCGAAAATCTAGCATTCGGAGTTGGCTTTTAACAGTAGGTCATACCTTTTACAGATAAAGTTAAAACACAAAACATCTGTGGTAGGGACAAATAGGTCGTGAGTTTGACTTAAAGATTGGTTTTCAATCCCTAAGTAAGTTAAGGAAGTAAATCAGTCTCGTTCACTCAAAATGATTTTGACTGCGCAGACTGCCATTGTGAGAATCCGGTATCAAAGTATATCGAATGGTATTTACCAACAATACAGCGACTATTAGATCCCTATATTGCGTGTTCACAACACCTAAGATTGTCCAATAATGGTGACCGTCTATGAAGTAGAAAGCGAAATATTCAGCGCTGACTCTCATATTGGTTCTTCGACATGGGAACATTGAGGGTAACAACGAAACTGACCCACTTGCAAAGGCTGTTTGGTTTGAATTCATATGTGAGATTGGCATTCCTCTGCTGAGGATCAAACTATAAAGGCCTCAAGCAACTTCACTCATTTCTTAAAGAAAGACGATGCAATGAACTCACTAATAGAGAGATCAGATAGTTCTGCAACAATATGTACATGTGCTGAACAAAACTTGTGTTAAACCAGACCAGAGTTCCTCGTAGGAACCACAAAGCAATAATAACGTCATAGTGGCTTCTGAAAACACATTGCGGGAGACTGGAAATACCTTAAAACGACTTCTGCAGAAATTGTATTGGCAAGAAAAAATAGGAAGCAACTGAGCATCCTTTCTGCCATTGTTTGGTACTTGGAAAGACGAAGAATCCTTGTGAATTCAAAACCTAATGATAGGATGTATCAGCCATGATTCCGATGCATACATTCATACATAATTGGTCATTATAACCCTCCAGCTGGGATTACGACCTAGCTTCTCACATCACTTATGTTGGGTGTGTTAATTTTATTCATGAGTTGTGGAACCTCCAGTTTAAATCCAAATCGAAACGACAAGGCAATTTTACTTACTCGTATAGTTTTTTTAAAGAAATTTATTGAAAGAAAGTAGACGGAGTAATATTTTCTCATATTTCGGGCTAAGGTTTGAAACTTAGTGAACCAAACGACAGATCTTTGAAAAGCTTTTTATCGCAATTTCATTTACTTTCACAGTTTTAGCAGAAGGTTGCTGAGAGAAAGTCGTCGAAGAAATATTTTTTATATGTCGTTTTGTCGGAGATGACTGACCTGGGGTTTGAACCAAGGCCTCATGTCTAATAAGGCAACGCACTGTCTACTAGACCACGACGACTATAGAACAAAATTTGTATTAAACCTGATCAAACTATACCTTAGGAACGGGTTACAGGCATTTGGAAGTACATGCGAGAACTTCTGCAGAAGTTGCAACAGGAAGATACTTAGGAAGCTGAGATGAAGCATTCTTGGGAAATCAAAATCTAATGACAGAATTTTGTTCTGTCTTTTTCGTAAATACTGTACACTATCTGCGTTATTAAACGAGGAATTTAAGCACATCAAACACACTTTCTCTTTCAATTCTTATTTGAAAATTTTTTCTTGAAGAAAAAAAATTGCAAATCCATAAACGCTGTTGTACTCTTATGATTTTCGATTTAAATGGTATTTAAACAGCCTTAGGGCTCTTAATTCTCTACCTCTTTACCTTTTAAAAGTTTAAACTTTAATAACCAATAAAAAAAACAAAAACAAAAAAAAACAGACGCGGTATTTAATCCATTTTTGCGGTAAACTTATTTAAGAGTGTAAATGACAGCCGGTGTTATTTACTGTCAACTATTGATTTATGCCTGGAAAAAGTGGGCGTTTTTAATTATTTTTCGGCAATAAAGGATTTTAAACGGTTAAGAAGGAAGGCAACACAATAAAAATTTTTAATTTTATTGAACCATTTAAAGTGAATTTATTTGCATTGAAACAATTTTAAACGTTCGGAATAAATTTTAAAAAACAAACCCCAAGTTCATGATTGCAAAGAGAAATAAAATGGAACGAGAGATTAAATATTTATGCTGGCTTGTAGTGGGTTTTGTTACTTCTTTGTTTTTGCTTTTGTTTTGGTTGAAACCACATTTAAAGTGATTTGCTGGAATGGCAAGTATTTTAACAGAAGGAACGTGCGATGCAACACCAAGAAAAAAGTCATGATAAAATGAAAACAATAACAATAAAAATTTGCATTAAATAGTATTGTTTACTATACAAATAAATAATAAATGTACATATGTGTATATAAAATAGGTAAAGTGTTTACACTGGCAATGTAATTCGTTCACTGTTACAAGAGCATCACTTCCGTACACAAATTTCTGTTTTAAGTGTATGAAGACATAGAATATTGTGAATAACACGATTTGAAGTTTGCCTACTAGACGGTAGTATGTTGTTTAGATTAGACGTGAGGCCAAGCTTTAAACCCCAGGTCAGATATCTCATCATCATCAGAAATGATCTGTTACCGGACCACAATGTCCGGTAAAGATATTTAGTTGCTGGTATCAAGCTAGGTTTATTGAGTGTTTTCAAACTTCTGGTTTCGAGCAACAAGACCATCATGAGAACGTTGTTAGTATATGGGGGATAAGGACCACCACTCACTACGTTAGCCTCTTGAAGAAAGCAATCAAGAAATTTATATGAAATTAATGTAAAAAACAATACGGAAATGTGATGTAAAAGTCTTCTCGATTCATTTGGAGTGTTTAAACTTGATATAAGCCATCGTAGTCTGGTAGGTAGTGTGTTGGGGGTCTATCCCCAGGTCCGATTAACAACAAAATTATTTCTTCAACGCCTGCCTTTACCACTGCTGTAAAGCTCCTTAGATGTAATCTTGTTAGATTCAATGCAAATTCTCCTCAACATGTATCCATGTCCGACTAGATCTATCTAGTGCCTCTTCAAGTAAATGGAACCACTTACCTTTGCCAATGATTGGAGGTTTAGTGAGCCGATTTCTTTGCCTCTCTGCAGAGGATCACCAATATCATGTAGGAATTCATTTGAATTTTCCGTGAAGCTAGCTTTTGCAAGGGTATTGGCCTTGTTGTCATTAGGAACGCCCCCGTGATCATTAACCCAAAAGAGGGTAAGCGCCAAAGCATGCAAAGAAGAAATAGTTAGCGGGTAAATATGATTATTTTAAAATAGGCACGGGTCAATATTCATCCACTGTCTTGTAAGGATGCATATCATTATTGGAGCTTTTATATGCTAGTCAACGAACTCTTCTACTCAACTGTGAGGTTAAAAATACTGATTTTTTTTCCAATAAGAGAAATATATTACCATCCTTAGTCTAGTAGGTAGTGTGTTAGCTTAATAGATATTAGGCCAGGGATCATATCATAAAAAAATAAATTAAAAAAAATATTTCTTCAACGTCTTCCTTTCCGCAGATTTCTGGCAAAAACTCAAGGAGTAAATAAAAAATGCCATGAAAAGTTTCTCAAAAATCTGTCGTTCGGAGTCGACTTTAAACTGTAGGTTCCACCACTCACGTATAAAATTAACACACACAACATAAGTGGTGTGAGAAACTAGGTCGTGATCCTGACTGAAAGGTTGTAATGACCAACTGTGTATGGTCAATTAAAGTTGATCGATTCCTTCACATCACAAAACAAAAATTACAATAAAATTATGCAGGTTGAGTCATCCAACTATAAAAATTCTTTTACCACTTGTACTTCTATAATTATTTCTAAATACTAGTGTGTGTGTATATTTGCATTGATTGATTCTCCCAGATTTCAATTTCATTTCACTGTGCCACATTCTACACCTACAAGTGTCTTAAATGTCCATCATTATTCTTCTTTGCTGGCGACTTTTTAACACACGTACCTGTTCGGAATTTTTGATTCGATATGCTGCTGGTGTTTGAATATGTCTCTAATCTCAAATACATTGATAGTCGCGACAATAGGTAACCAGTAAATCCACTTGTTTGTATTCTCCTTTAATAGTTTTGTTGATGCTTATATTTGTTGTTATTATTATTTTTATCAATTGTTATTAATACGACTTTAACATTGTGTTGTTAAAAGACTTTCATTGAATATTAATTCTACACCTACGCCTTGTTGGTGTTAATCAATGTGGGTTAATTCCGTGGAGATAATATTATTTCTTGTATAGTCTGTTGATTCTACCACTCTTACCCTTCTTACTGTGATAAAAATGTAAATGGTGTTACGTCGTTTAACATTAAAATGATAAACAAATAAACAAAAATATACAAACAGTATAAAAAAGGGATAAACAAAAATGCAACAACAAACAATGTAAACAAAATACATAAACAACAATGAAACCATTATGTTTACATTTATGGAGATCTCGAGATGGCGAAGCAACGAACTTTAAACTTCAAGAACATTCATCAGACTGTTTACTTTACCATATAAAAGGCAAGCTACAGCAGGCAACGAGTCAGTAAAAATTCAGACAGTCTTGTGTGAAGACGCGTTGCGTGTGAAGAGAATAATCGTGGTTTGAAGATCTCCATTATAAAGATTACCGAACAATTATTAGTGTTTACGCAAATTTGTGTAAAGAAGAATAATAAACAAAGCAATTGTTGTTGTTTACATCAAGTTGTGAACAGTGGCACATAGAATTATGTGAATAATAAAGAATTTTAATTAAACTAAACACAAATTCATTTTTATTTTATTTGCAATCTACGAACTTATATTTTAAACGTTTTTAAAAGGGTAACACACATCAATACGATTGTCAGCTGTTGGACAGAGTATGCAGGTAGTCAGCTGTTCAGATCACCAGTAAGCTGTGTTCCACTCCAATTAAGTCATTATTTTCTATACTAAATTGGCTCCCCTCGGACCTTCTATTAAGGCTCAAGCCTGAGCTGGTGGCAGTGAGAGTCAATGCAATCAAATCCTTGCTATGCCAGACTGTGGACATGCTGCTAATCTGCTTATAATTTTCTGAACTGAGCATTGCAACTAAAGACTTCTGGATGATGAATGGCTCAAGAATGGTTTGTGGTATTTTGATTAGGGCTTCTAATATTAAACTTTCTTACAGACTGCCTTAGGTTAGTAGAGAGTGTTTTTGCTTAGTCGAAGTGAGGCCACGGTGCAACTCCTGATTCCTAATCTCCAACAAAATTAAATTTGAGACTTCCTCTCAGCAGATTTTTAGTAGAAACTCTGAGAGAAAAAATTAAATTGCCATGAAAAAGTTTCTCAAATCTTTTTAGTAAGTGTTGTGAGAAGCTATGTCGTAATTTGCATATGAAAGTATGTATGTATGTATGCATATTCTGCTTCACCACTTCAGTGTTTTCTAAGCAGATTTAATGGTAATTTTGAAAGTGGCACAATGCTTGTTGAGTGGTGGGATTTTCTCTGAAAGTCTTTCGATTTACTCATATAGCCAGAATTCGATTAAGTCCCTCTCGAATGTAGTTTCAATGTCCGTCCTTGTCCATAAATGTCGGGAATTTCTCAGAGATTCATTTAAAATTAAATTTTATATGGGTTGCGGTACATAGGGATATCGTTGAAAATTGCATTGCTGACGAACTGGCCAGGGCCTCAATAAATTTTGATATTGTCCATTTTTTTTACAAGTTTACTCATTTTCGTTAGCAGGAATATTTACATGCAATATTGCTGGTCTTTCAAAAATCTGTCGCCTGGAGTATTGTTTAAACTATATGTACCGCCACTCATGTATACAATTAACACACACAACATGGATGGTATGAGAAGCTAGACTGTAATACTGACTAAAGAGCTGTAGTGACCAATTATGTATTTCTGGTCTCTACTGGGTACGTATTGTTACTTTTCTACCTTTTAAAAATGTTTAAAATATGAGCGTGCAGATTGCAAATAAAAATAAAAATAAATTTGTGTTATTGTTCGCACAATTCTGTGTGCCACTGTTCACAACTTAATTTAAACAACAACAATTGCTTTGTTTGTTATTCCTCTTTGCACTCCTTTGAATAAGCAATAACAATTTTTTAACAATTGTTCGACAGATTTTTGTAAAGGAGATCTTCAAACCACCATTACCCTCTTCAAACGCAACTCGTCCGCAAACAAGACTGACTGAACTTTTATTGACTCATTGCCTGCTTTGTCATGCCTTTTATATGGCAAAGGAAACAGTCTGATTAATGTTCTTGAAGGCTAATGTTCGCGGCTTTGCCTTCTCGAGATCTCTACAAATATAAACATCGTTCTTTCATTATTGTTGTTTGTGAATTTTTTTTACATTTATTCTTGCAGTGTTTGTTGTTGCATTTTTGTTTACTCGTTTATCCTCTTTTTTATACTGGTGTTTGTTGGTATATTTTTGTTTACTTGTTTATCATGTAAACAAGCTCATTGTTTTTCTTTTTGTAGATTTTGTTTATAATTTTATTGTTAAACGATTTCCACTTTCGTAACAGTATGAACAGAAAGAGGACACTTCTGTCCTTGAATCGCATGGACAAAAGCGATTCTTAAGGGTTCAAGTATTTCCACACTAAAATTGAGTGAAAGCGCGAAATAAATCAGGAAAACCGAGGTAGAAACATATTGAAAGTATTCTGAAAAACAATTATTTGCCGTGATATAAAAATAAATGAATCAAATCCTCTATAAAATTGTACTCTTTTAAGGCGTGAGTGACTGTCTATTTATTTAAAACAAAAAGAAAATTCCATTTCAATAGTTGCTTAATTTGTGGTTACATTGCGCCACTAATACTTTCAATAAAAATTAAAAAAGAAGTGTTTCCACCCATTTGTCGGCAAATACCACAGTATGTCTGACTAAACTTACTAGAGAGTGCTAACGTATGCAGTATTCAATTATTCTTTATTATACATGCCGGTTGGCTATTATTTGTCAGCTAGACTGGACTAGTGTTTTAAAGAACCTAATGGCTAATGGCTTTATTCTATATAAACTTGTTTGTATATGAGGTTAATTATTTCACATATTAGAGCCTGTTTAAGTAGATTTTTGTGTGAACATGTTCTAGTTTTCTGTGAAATACAATGAATACAGGCTTACTTCGTTTTCAAATACCTTTTATATGTAGTTTTTGCTAAATATTTTGAGCCGTTTAAATCATAAGTTATTGCGTTTAAAATAATTCTCGTACATGAAAAATATTTTCATTGTGACCCTAACCCTTAAACAACACGCTAATGGTGGAATATTTACATGCAAACAATGGTTTGCACTGCAATGGTTAAGATTTTTTGACTTCCTTCCTAACAAAACTAAACTAAAGCTCATATACAGTAATTTAAATACAAGTAGAGCAAGAAAGCAGGGACATGCAGCGTATTGGATACCGGATTCCGGCTGATAATGAATTAATTTATGTTGGCTCCGTCGTTACCAGCAAAAATATTGTCAGCGTGGGGATCAAACATAGCATCCCTCTTGTCAACAGATGTTACGATGGTCTCCATAGGCAATTGAGTAGCAGAGTCCTCCCTGGTACGATGAAACTTATACACTACAAGTCGCTTATCCTTTCCTTTATTTATGACGTAAAAGCATGGACGCTATTAAGCGCTGATGCAGCAGCCTTGAGAGTATTCGAGAGAAATATCCACCGTAGTCTAGTAGTTAGTGTGTTGGCTTATAAACCGTGAGGCGACGTTTTAAGCCCCAGGTCAGATATCTCCAACAAAAATATTTTTCTTCGACGGCTTCCCTTTAGTAGATTTTTGGCAAAAAATCTGAGAATAAGTAAAATTGCCAAGAAAAGTTTCTCAAAAAATCTGCCCATCTGAGTCGACTTTAAACTGTAGGTCCCGCCACTTGTGTATAAAATTAACCCACACTACATAAGTGGTGTGAGAAGCTAGATCGTAATCCTGATTGAAGGATTGTAATGGCCAATTATGTATGCTGTGTATTATTTTTTGACCATTACGAGTTGGCGATGATTTCCACATCCGCTCCAACATTGAGCTGTATTTGCTCCTGAACGACATGCGCGATGTGCAGCGCATTAACATACAGCAACTGTGCTGGCTTGACCATGCTGTTCGGATGAAAGAGGATAACCCGGTGAGGCGTGTATTTAATGCGGAGATTTTCAAAAGTCGGCGGAGAAGCCTAACATGTCCACGTTGAATGGACCAAATTGAGAACGCTCTGGCGAAGGCGCTCAAAGAGCTAAAGCGCCTGGGAGGATGTGCTAAAGCAGGCCGAAATCCAATAATCGGGTGGTTAATGGCCAATTAACAACAAATTATTACAACATAAAGAGGATTCGTACCTACATCGCTTAAATTGTACCATATACATGCATACACACATATTTGGTCATTACAACTCATCAGTCCGGATTACGACCTAGCTTCTCACATCACTAAAGGTGTGTGTGTTAATTTTATAAATGAATGGCGGGACCCACAGTTTAAAGTCGACTGCGAACGACAGATGGCAAATTTATTTTATTCTTAGAGTTTTTGTCAGAAAACTGCTGAGAGGAAGTCGCCGAAGAAGTATTTTTTCACGTTTCGTTTTGTTCGTGATGTCTGACTTGGGGCTTTAGTCATGGCCTCACGTCTAATAAGCCAACATAAGATGCGCTGCTCGAGATTAAAGGTGTCTTTCGTGACGATAAGCACAGTTGAAGAAGTTTAGCTACTCGTGCTGAATGAGTACCCCAGATTAAGTTATTGGTAGCCAAATGGCTTCGAGTTGAGCTTAATTTCTCGCTGGAAAGTGAGGTTATTTCTGAACAATTCATTTTAATTATCAAACGATTTAAACATTATTAGACGATCTAGAGACTTAACTCGTAGTTAATGTAGTCCCCATAGTCTAGTAGGTAGTGAATTGTTTATTAGACGTGAGACCACGATTCAAACCCCAGGTCGAGCATCTCAAACAAAACGACATATGAAAAAATATTTCTTCAGCGCCTACCCTTCAGTAGATTTCCGGCAATAACTCTGATAGTAAATCAAATTGCCATGAAAAGTTCCACAAAAAATCTGTCCTTCGGAATCGACTTAAAACTGTAACTTAAAACTGTAATCCTGACTGAAGGCTTGTAATGATCAATTGTGTTTGTATGTATGTGTGATTTAAAAGTTCTAAGTGACTAGCATTGTTCGTTAGCTAAAAAGCTAGTCTTACGACGAATTTTATTCAATCTATTGTCTTAAATTTGTATGGGTGAGTGTGTGTACTCTATTATGAATGTTCTTGCAGACTCTACAGATTCGAAATATGTTTTTATTTGCTTACTTCACATGAATACATCAGTCCTGACTTATAACTGCATAAAAACTTTATTTTTTTTGTGTTCAGTCATGCAATATGTAAGCCTGCCTGCTGTTTTATTACACCCATGCATTGTTTAATCAGTCGGTCCATCTTATTTATTTAAATTCATCTTTTTTCTTCTTTTTTAAGCATGAAACTTTTTTCTTTTCCATTCTTCTTTCGTTGTGGCTCTTTCGTTTTTTTTTTATTTCTTAAATATAATGTGTGTGACATTTACATTCAAAATGGTTTTCAAAAGAGCCATGAAAAATTTCTCAAAAGTTTTTTCATATTTTACATGGATTTTAACAATTTTATTTCGATTTTCCTCAATTCATCAACAGTTCATCATTTATCAGAAAAAGAAATAAATACAAAAAAAAAATTCAATTGATGTTGCCATGTTATGCAGTCGTATCAGAGTTTAATGAAAAATCTTCATTAATTTTTATTTAAAAAATAAGTTTCCCTGGAAAAGCAAATTAAATTAGAAAATGCATGGTCACACACACATACTCATTTCCATTCATGACTCATTTCAAGTATTTTGTATAGCAAGAGTTGAGAGACAATAAATCTTTTGCTTTTCGTCTTCTTCCTATTCTCTCTTTTGTTTTGTGAGATATTCATCTTCTATTGTTTTTCCACTTATTAATTCTGTCTGCTATTCTGCATTTAATTTTGTGTAGAAAAAAAAATCATTTTTTTTTCAAATAATAACGATGTCTGTCATGTACGGCTGCATGATTGTATCACTATTTGCCATACATATACATCATCATCATCATCATTATATTCTAGCAACGTAGGATGAACTTTTATTTTGAAACTCATTAAATCATTCAACATCATTCAAAATTGTGTTTTCAGACAAATATTTCTGTGGTCTAGTATGGTGTCAGACTGTTAGATTCATTTTTGCATTCCACTTCATGCGCCACTAAAATGGACATTGGACCAAGTTCATGATGTTCATTGATTTTCCAAGTTCATTACCATGATAATATCCACTCTTTTACATACTTTACTTACCATTATTGGAAGTTAAGTTGAAGTGGTAGCTTTGAATCCAAAGCTCAATTGAGCACGCATAGGGGCCTGTTTTAACGCCATAGGTAAGCGCATTCCCTGTACTGAACGAATTTCACAAAACTCATTGAAAAAATTTATCGGCGCGATATTTAATGTCGGTTAAATATCTTTCAACTGCCGAATATCGCGTAAAAGCTTATTACAATAGAGGTGACTGAAAACGGCCGCTTGTTAGGCATTACGGGATAATTATGGTCATCATAATTGGATTCTTACGATGTAATTCGTACTATTACAATGAAATTTCAAGAAACTGACTGTTCGAATGTACATACGTAATTGGTTATTACAACACAGGATCAGGATTACAACCTATCATCCATGTTGTATTTGTTAATTTTATCCCAGAATAGCGGGACCTACTTTTCATGGTAATTTGATTAACTCTCAAAAAGTTTTGCCAGAAGAATGCTGAGGGAGGAATTCGCCAAAGAAATAATTTTTTAAATTTCGTTTATTTTCCATGGTCTGGGATGGAGTTTGTTTCCAACAGGGACTTCCGAACTTTGGCACTTGATAACGGCTATCTTGTTGAAACTAACATCTACCAAATTGCTTGTCATGGGTGACCATTATTTACCGTCATGGGTGACCCTACGCAGTGAATGGCTCTGAAGCAGTTGTTATCTGACCTTAATTTCTGTCAAAAAATCATATTCCATGTCTGAATGAATGAGTAGGTGAAGACTGCAAGACTGTCCAACGCATCTCCAAAAAGTTTCTGTTTGCTGTAGAAGTTGCGGCATCATAGGTGTAGTTTACTTTGAGAACGAGCTATAAGAGACCAGGACACTAAAGACATGTGGTTTTAACAGAACGAAGCTTTGCCACATTGGATACAAAAGCGATCAAATGGTGGTGATATAAACTGGCGACCAAAAATATGTGATTTGGCCTCGTCTGACTTTTCCTTGTGGTGTTTTCTCAAGTAGCAATGATATGCGGTCACAAACCACGGAGGTACTCAAAGTCATAATATCACATGCCATTGATAAATCTCAACTTGATTTATGTACCATCTGAATGTATCTGTGTAATTTCCTTTCCTATTTCCTCTCCTTTTTCCCTATCTCCTCTATTATCCTCTCCCCTTTAGGACGTTGTACAATGGGTCAACTGCCCAGCGGTAAATAAAACTAAGTACTTAGACAATATGCGATGACGTAGGTATGATATTCTAAGCGAGCGATCTAAGTACTTAGAGTACAATCTATGCGTAATCCAACATATAATGATATTTTTATGTTGTTTTGTTTTTATTTAAAGAAAAATAATAAAGAACCTTTTGTTTTTTAGTGAAAAACAGTCTGTGAAATATATGTTTATAATAATATTATAAATAATCAAAAAACCTTATTAGAAAAGATGGAAAAAATTGAAAATGAACTGGATAAATTAAAAGGTATGTAATTAAAGCTAATATAATATACATAGCTAATAACAGAAAGAGATAACCCAAAACGTCCTAACTCACATTTACATACTTTCACAGAAATATTAAAACGGCTGGAATATTTCTAATCGCATTTTAGATTTTTATACTTAAATTAGAAATAGTGAAACTTTGAATTTATAAACAATTTTCATTATTTTTTTAAATTTTAACATTTTTGCTGCTTTTTTGCAGTTAATTTTTTAAATCTTGTTATTAACGTATGTAAGGAGTTAAAACGTTTTGTATTTTAGGTACTGATATACAAATGGGAGAATTATTAATTTTTAAATACATAAATATCAATTATTTCAGTTGATCAAATACAAGCCACTACAATAATTAAACAACTTGTAAAAAACGTACATGTGGGAAAAGATTCCGATTTTCCTATTTTAAATGTTGAAGACATAGAAAGAGTTAACAGCCTAATTTCTGCAGATCCAGAATCATATGTAAGTTCTTAAAATCAAATAACAAAAACCATTAATCTATAAATATATTTCTTATTCCAGATTCCAAAGATAAAGACCATTTTGAGAACAGGGGGCTTAGAAAAAAATTTTGACAGAAGATGTAAATATATCATTAAATTATATAATTATATATCATTAAATTATGATGTCTAATAGTTCGTATTTATTTAATTTAATTTTAGTATTAATAAAAAATATTATTCTTTTAATAAAAAATCCTATTTGCTGGTATTTAACTTACAAATGCAAGTAGCACTGTAATCTACATACAATACTTTCTAATTTGCAAGCCCATATAGGCTCCTCATCAACATCGCTTAGAACTCCACTTATTATGTAAGTGAAATGTTAATAGAGCTTAATAATATAGTGGCTTACATTCTAAGCGAGAGCACATCGATGTGGCAGCCTATGACACTTTTATGTTAAATCTAAGTGGGAAAATAAGTGAAAACATCACCACTGACAGCCACGAAATATTGCTTAGATAAGCGAGTACATAATGGGTATTTTTACCGCTGGGTGGACTTCCGGGTATTATACTTGTCTCAATTTTCAAGTACACGTCCTCTAACCTAAAGCTAAACCTACGTACCAGAGCCATGGAAAATTTAACATTTCGGATGCGCTCCACCCAGGGAATCGGTGGTGCAACTATCAAACAAATAAAAAAATTTTATGATGTCTTCTACACACACTTTATAGCTACTTCAGTGACATCGAATGATTATGCAAGCTCTTCTTGCATCTGCCAGGAATCAAAATTCCCATTTTTGAACTGGGCAAACCACTCGATACACTATATTTTTGATAAAATATGCCAACCGAAGTCGTCGTAGTCACGTAGGTAGTGTGTTAGCTTAGTAGACGCAAGGCCACGGTTCAAACTCTAGGTCAGACATTACGCGATTTCCTCTCAGTAGATATCTGGCAAAAGCTTTGGGAAGGAAAGTTTCTAAAAAAAAATCTGTCATTTGGAGTCGACTTTAAACTGTAGGTCACGCCACTCATATATGAAATTAACACACACAACATTAGTGGTGTGAGAGGCTAGCTCATAGTGCTGACTTAAGGGTTGTAATGACCATATATGAATGTATTTATACCGACCGTATAATTCCAAACAAACAAAGGTTGACCCGCACGTTCAGTTTTTTGTGTAAAGAAATGGCTCAAGAAACCTTCTGTAAAATGAAAGATTATAAATCGTTAAAAAAATGATAATGTGAGTAACCAAAGTAAATAACAGGAACTGATTTCGACAGTTCTAGAATTAAGCCCCGGTTAGTCAAACGTCAGTGGAACGTAACGGAACGTACGTTCGTTTTTAGAATACCAAAAGCAATGAGAGTAATTACCGTACGGTGATTTAATTTAAGTATTGATACCGCTCTTCATATTGTTACGAAAATGGAAATGGTGTTTTGCTTTTACATCACTTAACATTAAAATTATAAATAAAAGCTACAAAAAACAAAAACAATGAACTTGTTTACATGGTAAACAAGTAAACAAAAATGCAATACCAAACACTGCAAGTATAAACGTAAAGAAAAATACACAAACAACAATAATGAAACAACGATGTTTACATTCATAGACATTTCGAAAAGGCGAAGCTACGAACATTCATGAGACTATTTACGTTGTCATATAAAAGGCAAAGACAAGCACGCAACGGAGTTACTAAAAGTACAGTTAAGCCCCAGTTATGCTACCGGAACGTAATGTAACGCAATGTAACAGTAATGTGCCCGGAACGTAACAATGTAAGAGCAATTATAGAAGGTAAAAACGTAATCATATGTTTTTAGCTAAACAAAACAATAAAAGAAATAAACAAAAACAAATAAAGAAATAAAAATTGCAAAAACTACAAAAATTATTTTTGGGTTTGAGTTTTTATTTTATTATATTTATTATTGTTTTTTAAAAAAAATTAATATTAATTTAAGATTTTAAAAACTTCGTTTTCACTCTTTTTATCACTTTTAATATGGTGGCTTTTGTTTTACTTTAATTCAGCTGTCAACCAGTGTTATCACTACCGAGTTTTTAAATTCATTTCAACGATTTTATATTTATTTAAAGCTATTTACTAAAAGTTTTATGTACTGTTTCTGTAAGACAAACAATTTCACTTTCTCTCAAACAAAAACACTCAATTTAGTTTGTGTTGAGGAAAACAGACACAAAATTGATTGCCTTTGATTGTATTTTCCATATAAATAGACACGCAAGTGAAATCGTTTATTTTACAGAAACAGGTCAGGTTTTTCGGAAACCAAATTTGTACGAACGTTAAAACGTTGTTATATTCTCTAATAAAAGTAAAGTGAAATGCTTTTCGATTTAATTAGTTAAAATGGATAACTATATTTTTTAAATTTAAAATAAAAATAAACACTGCCTACATAATGTAATAGTAAAATAGTGTTTATTTTTATTTTAAATTATAAAAGTTAATAATAGTAGTATGTTTATGTACCTTCGGGCTCAATTATTTCATACGAATTTGGGAGCATGCCTACGCTACAGTCGGTAGTTTAAGTTAGTTGATAGGTTTGTAACATATAGATTGGACGGATAGAATGAGTGTGTGTGTGTGTGTGTGTGTCATTTTTAAAGTGTGTAGGTTCGTCTCGAGTCTGAGTTCATGATGCCGATGATCCGCGAGTGTGTGATGTAGGGTACCGTAAACTCATGTTGTTGATTTGTGCAATATTATGCTTTTGTTTATTTTATTTTTTAATGTAAACAAATTTTAAAATGCTTGACTCATATTACAGTTTTTAATGTAAACAAATACAGAATTTTGGATGTGATAATGTTTAATTAATTTTTTTTGTATGATTTAATGCGATATATTTCCGTTATGTGTAGTTCTTTTCTTGTGGACATATTTTATAATAATCAAATGTAGGAGAATACATTTTTTTTTGTTATAACAATAACAGTGCTTTGTTATAAACAATAACATCGCGAATCCTTATCATGTTTTGTATTCCTAAACATTAGTTCAACAAGAATTGTATCATATTACAGTTTTTAATATTAAGTTTAAAGAATTTTGAATGTGGTTTCGTTTAATTAATTTTTTTTTGTATGATTTAACGTTAAAGAAACAGAAATATAGTTGTACGTGTTCTTGTTGTTGTGCTATAAGTATATGTGCATAAGATCAATAAGAATATTTTGTATGATTTAATGCGATATATTTCCGTTGTGTGTGTGTGTGTGTGTGTGTGTGTTTCTTTTTTCTTATGGACCCATTTTATGATAATCGAATATAGGAGAATACATTTTTGTTACAAAAATAACAGTGCTTTGTTATAAACAATAACATCGCGAATCCTTATCATTTTTTTGGTATTCCTAAGCATAAGTTCAATAAGAATATTTTTTAATGTAAACAAATTTTAAAATTCTTGACTCATATTACAGTTTTTAATATTAAGTTTAAAGAATTTTGAATATGGTTTCGTTTAATTAATTTTTTTTTGTATGATTTAACGTTAAAGAAACAGAAATATAGTTGTACGTGTTGTTGTTGTTGTGTTTATAACAGCGCTTTGTTTTGAGCAGGATTTCTTTTTTTCAGTTTTTTTTTGTCAGATTTTAAATAAATAAAATTATATAATAAAGAGATTAATTAAAACAAATTAGATTTTTTCCTAAGATATGTATGTATATTTTATTTTCAGATTTTGTTACAGTTCACATATTTCTATTTCTCCTTGAAGAAAATCTATTAATCACTTAATTTTATCATTTCCTTTAACATATATGACAGACTATAGTTGTTCCCTTTTAAATTTTATATATTTACTTTTTACTGTTTAAAATAAATAAAATTATATATATAATAAAGAGATTGATTAAAATAAATTAGTTTTTATTTCATTAGATTTTTTCCTATGATTTGTTTTTAAGATGATTTTGTTATTGGTTGAAAGGTATATTCTAATAAATAACTTCAACTATTTGACTCAGTTTAATAATTTTTCACTTTTCCTTTAGAGCAGCCCTTGTCTTTACAAGATCTTCTAACATTTTATTATGATAATTTTTAGACATTATAATAATTTTTTATATTGATTTTGATCTGCTTTATATCTGGTAACGATCGGCTTTATATCTGGTCACAAACCGCTTGATATCTGATCACGATCTGATTTGTATCTGCTCACATCTGATTTATACCTTATCATGATCTGCTTCATGTCTTATGTCTGTGTATTCTGAATTTGAGTATGTTATATCGTGCTTTCTACAATCTGCATCCACTAAATGTATTCCTTTGTCTACTTTTGCTAATCGATTTTGAAGTTTTGCATCAGGTACACAAAACTGTTAACCAGGTAGATGTAATTCAACATTTTGAATTTTCAACAATTTGTTTATTATGTTATTTACAAAACCTTTTCCAATCTTACGCTAATTAGGTTTAATTTTTTTTGTTTTGATTGTAAATTATAACCATTTTGTTATTCATTAATTTCATATCTCTTCGTCTGAAACACTGAAACAGTGGCTAGCTAGTTACTATACTAGCTATATCAGCTATACAAGCTGTACCAGCCATACATGCTATACCTCTATACCAGCTATATCAGCTGTACTAGCTATACCAGCTATACCAGCTGTATCAGCTATACTAGCTATATAAGCTTTACTAGCTATACCTCTATACCAGCTATACTAGCTATACTAGATATATCAGCTATACTAGCTATATAACTGAACTAGCTATATCAGCTGTACTAGCTATATCAGCTATACAAGCTGTACCAGCCATACATGCTATAACTCTATACCAGCTATATCAGCTGTACTAGCTATACCAGCTATACCAGCTGTATCAGCTATACTAGCTATATAAGCTTTACTAGCTATACCTCTATACCAGCTATACTAGCTATACTAGATATATCAGCTATACTAGCTATATAAGCTATGCAAGCTGAACTAGCTATATCAGCTATACTAGCTATATCAGCTATACTAGCTATACCAGCAATACTAGCTATACCAGCTATACTAGCTATATAAGCTATGCAAGCTGAACTAGCTATACCAGCTATACTAGCTATACCAGCTATACTAGCTATATCAGCTATACAAGCTGTACCAGCCATACATGCTATACCTCTATACCAGCTATATCAGCTGTACTAGCTATACCAGCTATACCAGCTGTATCAGCTATACTAGCTATATAAGCTTTACTAGCTATACCTCTATACCAGCTATACTAGCTATACTAGATATATCAGCTATACTAGCTATATAAGCTATGCAAGCTGAACTAGCTATATCAGCTATACTAGCTATATCAGCTATACTAGCTATATCAGCTATACTAGCTATACCAGCTATACCAGCAATACTAGCTATACCATCTATACTAGCTATACCAGCTATACTAGCTATATAAGCTATGCAAGCTGAACTAGCTATATTAGCTATACTAGCTATACCAGCTATACTAGCTATATCAGCTATACTAGCTATACCAGCTCTATCAACTGTACTAGTTATACCAGCTATACTAGTTATACCGGCTATACCAGCTATACTAGCTATACCAGATATACCACCTATACTAGCTATACCAGCTATACTAGCTACATAAGCTATACAAGCTGAACTAGCTATATCAGCTTTACTAGCTATACCAGCTATACTAACTATACCAACTCTGTCAGCTATACTAGCTATACCAGCTATACTAGCTATACCAGCTATACTAGCTATATAAGCTATACAAGCTGAACTAGCTATATCAGCTATACTAGCTATATAAGCTATACAAGCTGAACTAGCTATATCAGCTATACTAGCTATACCAGCTATACCAGCTATACCAGCAATACTAGCTATACCAGCTCTATCAACTGTACTAGTTATACCAGCTATACTAGCTATACCTCTGTACCAGCCACAGTGATATGAAAAATAACTGACATTATATTTAAAACCGAATAAAAACTCGAAAATTCTTTATTGTTTAAACGGCTTATTTTTTTTTTCTTAAACGGTAGAAAAAAGATTAAAAACAAAATTATTGCTATTTCTATAATGTATTTTGATTTTTTTTTTTGTGATTTTGTATGAGTGTATGTATTTATTTCTTAGTTACGATATTTTTGTTTTTATAATTATATCTATTAAAACTTTATCCAAATTTATTAATATGAGACATTTCTTTCACTCTTCTAATAAATTATGTTAGATTCTTTAAGTTCTTCAATAATAGAGATTATTTCGTTTTGATGATTGTTGTAACCAACACCTTCCGATGAAAGAAGTAAACGTAGTCTGTCAACTAATTTATTAGGATCATCCCAATGTATATAATTTGATTTCATATTATTTTGTAATTTTAGCATTAAACCACTGCCTTTTGTTAAAATGTTTGTTGTTGTTTCGAATAAATGTTTAATTATTCGTACATATTTGAAGGCTCGTGTTCCTTTCACTTGTTCATTAGGTTCATAGCGACGTTTATGTGCATCGGTTTGAATTAAAATCTCTTTATATTTTTTCAAATCATTTTTAGAATAATGAAGAGGTTTTTTATGAAATACTAGTTCAAATAATCCAGGCGTCATTTTCAATTTCATATTTCCTATCCGCATAGTATTATCTCTATTAAATATTAATTTTTCCTTGCCATATCTCCAACTTCCGTCTACATCTTGATTAAAACCATAAATTTTATCTATTTGCTTATTATTAATAAGTGATTGAATATTTTCAAATAATGGAGAGTTTTTCGTCAGCTTTAAACTTTGTTTTCTTTTCAAGTTTTTCAGACGTGTACTTGATACAAGTCTATTATGATCATAGTTTTTTTCATCATGATTGTCATCAGTTGTCATATTTTCATACTGAAAATCGTTATTATCACCATTTACATCATCATAATCATCGTCGTCATCGATAGTGTTGTCTATGTCCTTATGCTTATCTTCAAGTTTTCCGATGATTTCATTATCAACATTTACATCATAATAATCATCATCATCATCATCATCATCAATAGTGTTGTCTATGTCCTTATGCTTATTTTCAATTTTTCTAATGATTTCATTATCACCATTTACGTCATAATAATCATCATCATCATCAATAGTGTTGTCTATATCCTTATGCTTATGTTCAAGTTTTCCGATGATTTTATTGTCACCATTTACATCATCATAATCATCGCCATCATCAATAGTGTTGTCTATATCCTTATGTTTATCTTTAAGTTTTCCGATGATTTTTTTAAGTGGTTTTGTTATTGGTTGAAAGGTATCTTCTAAAAAATTAACTCTATCTATTTGATTCAGTTTAATATTTTTTAACTTTTCCTTTAAAACAGCCCTTGTCTTTACAAGATCTTCTAATATTTTATTATGATAATTATTAGACATTATAATAATTTTTTATATTGATTTTGATCTGCTTTGTATCTGGTTACGATCTGCTTTATATCTGGTCACAAACTGCTTGATATCTGATCACGATCTGCTTTATATCTGCTTACGATCTAATTTATACCTGTTCACGATCTGCTTGATGGCTCGTGTCTATATCCTTTGATTTTGAGTACACTTTATCGTGCTTTCTACAAGCTGCATCCAATAAATTTATTCCTTTATCTCCTCTTGCTATTCGTTTTTGATGTTTTATATCAGGTCCGCAAAACTGATAACCAGGTGGACGTAATTCAACATATAATTTGTTTATTAAGTTGTTTACAAATTTTCTTCCAATCTTATACTAAATAGATTTTTTTTTTTTTTTTTGGTTTTGACTGTAGTCTATAACCATTTTTTTTCGTTACTTTCGTACCTCTGCGTATGAAACAGTGGCTGGCTAGTTATACCAGCTATACTAGCTATACCAGCTCTATCAGCTGTACCAGCTATATCAGCCATACTAGCTATACCTCTGTACCAGCCACAGTGATGTGAAAAATAATTAAGAGAAACTTACATTATATTTAAGTTTTTTTCTTTTGACTGTAGTTTATTACCATTTTTTTCATTACTTACATACCTCTTCACATGAAACACTACACTAGTAAGCTATACAATCTGTACCAGCTATACTAGCAAGCTGTAGTAGCTATACTAGCAAGCTATACAATCTGTACCAGCTATACTAGCAAGCTGTAGTAGCTATACCAGCAAGCTATACAATCTGTACTAGCTATACTAGCAAGCTATACAATCTGTACTAGCTATAATAGCAAGCTGTACTAGCTATACCAGCAAGCTATACAATCTGTACTAGCTATACAATCTGTACTAGCTATACAATCTGTACTAGCTATAATAGCAAGCTGTACTAGCTATACCAGCAAGCTATACAATCTGTACTAGCTATACCAGCAAGCTGTACTAGCTACACTAGCAAGCTGTACTAGCTATACTAGCAAGCTATACAATCTGTACTAGCTATACTAGCAAGCTGTACTAGCTACACTAGCAAGCTGTACTAGATATACCAGCAATACTAGCTATACTAGCTATACTAGCTATACCAGCTATACTAGCTACACCAGCTATACTAGCTATACCAGCTATATCAGCTATATAAGCTATACCAGATATACCAGCTATACTAGCTGTACCAGCTATATAAGCTATAAAAGCTGAACTAGCTATATCAGCT